>CP136054.1:60121748-61386748 GCA_032464435.1 Aegilops umbellulata | reverse complement strand
GTTTACTCTTGGGATCTAGAGATGGCTGTCAGCCAATGGCTGTCAGAGTCTTCTTCATCACAGTATGATCCCAGCTATTCTTCATCGCAGTACGACCCCAGCTACACCTACAGGTATCCGCCAGGCTATCCCTGGCAATTAACCAACTTAGGCCAAAAGCCTAAGCTTGTGGGAGTACGTATTTCTCACCGACATTACCTTTATGTTCACACAAACTCATTGCTAGATGTCGGTGCTCATACTCTTTCACTGTAATATCCATGCTAGTTTATTTTCTTTTTCCTGCTTTCTTCTTGTGTGTTTGTTAAACCTTCAGAAAAAAAATTAGTAGTAGTTTACCTTTCTTGCTGTAGTAGTAACTAAAAAGAAAACCCAAAAATATTTCCCGTTCTTCTTTTACTTGTTGGGAGCTTTCCCGTGTAAATAGTTTTTATTTCTTTTCTTTTCTTTGGGGGTCAGTAGGAGAAGACCATAATTAAATTGTTGATGTGGCTCTGATATGCATTATTGTTGATTTAACCCAGAGCCCATACTGCCTTGTCTTCTCCTATTTATTGAATGCTCGCAGATTCTAGCTTAGTCCAATGCACGTGCACTCTTATTATTATTCACTTCGTTCGGTCGTGCAAGTGAAAGGCAATTATGATGATATATGATGGACTGACTAAGATGAGAAAAGTTGGTATGAACACGACCTCTTTTTTTTTTGTAAATATGATGAGTTCATCATTCTTGATTCAGCTTATTATGAATAAACATGTTTGCAATGACAATTACAGATCATAGTTGCTTATCCCATGCTTGATTAGCTATGAATTATAATGGTTTTACCCTGCGTGCCAACATGCTATTAAGATGGTTATGATGTGGTATAGTGGGGTGGTATCCTCCTTTGAATGATTTAAGTGACTTGACTTGGCACATGTTCATGCATGTAGTTAAAACAAAATCAACATAGCCTTCACGATATTTACGTTCATGGTGGATTGTATCCTACTCATGCTTGCATCCAATATTTATTAATTTTAATGCATGTACATGGCTGTTGTCGCTCTCTAGTTGGTCGCTTCCTAGTCTTTTGCTAGCCTTCACTTGTACTAATCGGGAATACTGCTTGTGCATCCAATCCCTTAAACCCCAAAGTTATTCCAGATGAGTCCACTATACCTTCCTATATGCGGTATCTACCTGCCTTTCCAAGTAAATTTGTATGTGCCAAACTCTAAACCTTCAAATAAACATTCTGTTTTGCATGCTCGAATAGCCCATGTATCAACTAGGGCTTCCCTTATCTTCCATGTTAGGCGGGTTATTCTCAAGAGGAGTGGACTCCGCTCCTCACTCACGAGAAAATGGCTGGTCATCGGGATGCCCAGTCCCATGCTTTATGCAAACTAAATCAAAATTAATTGCAAACAAAACTCCCCCTAGGACCTGATGTTAGTTGGAGGCACTCGTTGTTTCGAGCAAGCTATGGATTGAAGCTTGTTGGTGGAGGGGGAGTATAAACTTTACCATTCTGTTTGGGAACCGCCTATAATGTGTGTGACATGGAAGATATCTCCATCTCTTAGTTGTTATGTTGACAATGAAAGTATGCCGCTCAAAATATTATTTATTCTCTATTTCAAAACCGAGCTCTGGCACCTCTACAAATCCCTGCTTCCCTCTGCGAAGAGCCTATCTATTTACTTTTATGTTGAGTCATCACCCTCTTATTAAAAAGCACTAGCTTGAGAGCGCAGCTGTCATTTGCATTCATCACTATTAATCTATATTGGGTGTGACCATGATTGGATCTCTTTCACCATGCATTACAATGTCTAGTCAGTCCTTGATCTTTAAAGGTGCTCTGCATTTATGTTTTGCGGTCTCAGAAAGGGCTAGCGAGATACCATCTTGTAATATCATATTATGATTGTTTTGAGAAAGTGTTGTCATCCGAGATTTATTATTATGGCTCGCTAGTTGATTATGCTATTGATATGAGTAATTATGAGACATGAGAATTATTGCAAATGTGGTTAGTTATAATCTTTGCTGAAAACTTGAATGCTTGCTTGACATATTTACAACAACAAGAGCAAACAGAGTTTGTAAAAGTTTTTCTGTTTCTCTTTCAGTTTGTCAACTAAATTGCTTGAGGACAAGCAATGGTTTAAGCTTGGGGGAGTTGATACGTCTCCGTCGTATCTACTTTTCCAAACACTTTTGCCCTTGTTTTGGACTCTAACTTGTATGATTTGAATGGAATTAACCTGGACTGACGCTGTTTTGAGCAGAATTGCCATGATGTTGTTTTATGTGCAGACAACAAAAGTTCTCAGAATGACCTGAAACACGACAGAATATCTTATAAAAAATAATAAAAAATCATCGCGAAAGATGAAGACCAGGGGGCCCACACCCTGTCCACGAGGGTGGGGGGCGCCCCCCTACCTCGTGGGCTCCCTGGAGACCTTCCCATGCCAACTCCAACTCTATATATTTGCTTTCAGGGAGAAAAAAATAAAGAAGAAGAAATCATCGCATTTTACGATACGGAGCTGCCGCCAAGCCCTAAAACCTCTCGGGAGGGCTGATCTGGAGTCCGTTCGTGGCTCCGGAGAGGGGTATTCATCGCCGTCGTCATCATCAACCATCCTCCATCACCAATTTCATGATGCTCACCGCCATGCGTGAGTAATTCCATCGTAGGCTTGCTGGACGGTGATGGGTTGGATGAGATCTATCATGTAATCGAGTTAGTTTTGTTACAGTTTGATCCCTAGTATCCACTATGTTCTGAGTTTGAGGTTGCTATGACTTTGCTATGCTTAATGCTTGTCACTAGGGCCCGAGTGCCATGATTTCAGATCTGAACCTATTATGTTCTCATGAATATATGTTAGTTCTTGATCCTATCTTGCAAGTCTATAGTCACCTACTATGTGTGATGATCCGGCAACCCCGAAGTGACAATAATCGGGACCACTCCCGGTGATGACCATAGTTTGAGGAGTTCATGTATTCACTATGTGCTAATGCTTTGTTCCGGTTCTCTATTAAAAGGAGGCCTTAATATCCCTTAGTTTGCAATAGGACCCCGCTGCCACGGGAGGGTAGGATAAAGATGTCGTGCAAGTTCTTTTCCATAAACACGTATGACTATATTCGGAATACATGCCTACATTACATTGATTAATTGGAGCTAGTTCTGTGTCACCCTATGTTATGACTGTTACATGATGAACAGCATCCGGCATAATTTTCCATCACCGGTCCAATTCCTACGAGATTTCCATATACTGGTTTACGCTTATTTACTTTCCCGTTGCTACTATTAGAATCACTACAAAATACCAAAAATATTACTTTGCTTTTATTACTCTTTTGTTACCGTTACCACCACTGTCATATTACTTTGCTACTAAACACTTTGCTGCAGATACTAAGTTTCTAGGTGTGGTTGAATTGACAACTCAGCTGCTAATACTTTAGAATATTCTTTGGCTCCCCTTGTGTCAAATCAATAAATTTGGGTTGAATACTCTACCCTCGAAAGCTGTTACGATCCCCTATACTTGTGGGTAATGACGTTGTTCCATAGTTATCATCCATTAGCCAATGCTATCCCACAGGCTGGTCATTATAGTATTATAACACTTCTAGTATTACCTATGTTGTTCTTTAATACTTTTGTGTGCCATCTAGTTAATCTCGAGTACAAATGATACATATTCTGTAGCTTTCATCTGTGTTTTCCCTTTAGTTTTTGAGATCTGTTGCTGCTAGTTAACCCTAGTCCTACTATTTATGTCATCTCCTATAGGCACTCATTACATAAATCTAACTACTAGTTGTCTTCCATGCATGTCAGATATAATTGCACACACTGATTTATCCACAAGAATCTCACGGAGCAATGTAACGGCCAAAAAACTTGACGTCAATTATACCCAATATGATGGAACATGTAAAGGCAGTTCTTCACAAGACTTGTAGAAAGATGATGAATCCTATTCACCCCACAAGGTCCTTGCTATTACTTGCCCTTGATACGGGTACATCATGCATATAATGTCCTGGAGATCATCTACTCTGTTGCAATGCCTTGTGCTTAGCCTGCTGATCATGCATGTAAATATGGCATGCCTTTCTGTTTTTCAGTACTTATTCCATTCATCATAACATGTTTTGAAATTCAAGTACTATCATTCTACTCTATCACAATGCCATCTGCTTAGTTTGGACTTCATGCTTCTGAATATCTTATGCATCGTTATTCTTCAGTATGTACCTCATCTGTCTACACTACAAAAAAAGACACTTCTATGACGATAATTGTGACAAAACCCGGTATCATCATAGATGTGGTGGGCCCCTACTTCTATGACAAAAAATCATGACAGAAAATGGGCTTTTCGTCCTAGGCGGCCGGAGACGCAGCTGGATGTTCTTTGGGCCGTCCATGACGGAAAAAACCGTGGTAGAAGCGAGGGCGAGAAAAATTTCAGGGAGTTCCCGGTTACGGTGGGAGGTCGGGGGCCGAGCGATGTGCGTTTCTCTCGTACACATACGCGTGTGTCTGCGAGGCGTTGGCACTAACTGAACTTGAGCGAGGCATTGTGCTTTAACTGAACCCGAGCGATTGCACTGCAGGCTACGCGTTACTGAACCCGAGCGATCGATTCCTTCGCTCCTGCTGCTAACTGAAGCCGATCGATGGGATGAACAGTGAGCGTTGCGGGGGGGTTTGGATGAACAGTGAGTAGTGGCGTTGCCTCTGGATGAACATGACCCTGTGGTGTGGTGGGGGCTGGATGAACAGTAGACGGTGGAGGGGTACCCGTGGAGGGGTGGATGAACAGGACTGAGGGAGTCCTGGATTAGGGGGTGTCCGGGTAGCCGAACTATGACCTTTGGCCGGACTCCTGGACAATGAAGATACAAGATTGAAGACTTCGTCCCGTGTCTGGATGGGACTTTCCTTGGCGTGGAAGGCAAGCTTGGCGATACGGATATGTAGATCTCCTCCCATTGTAACCGACTCTGTGTAACCCTAGCCCTCTCCGGTGTCTATATAAACCGGAGGGTTTTAGTCCGTAGGACGAAGAACAATCATACCATAGGCTAGCTTCTAGGGTTTAGCCTCTCTGATCTCGTGGTAGATCTACTCTTGTACTACCCATATCATCAATATTAATCAAGCAGGAGTAGGGTTTTACCTCCATCGAGAGGGCCCGAACCTGGGTAAACACATCGTGTACCTTGTCTCCTGTTACCATCCGCCTGGATGCACAGTTCGGGACCCCCTACCCGACATCCGCCGGTTTTGACACCGACATTGGTGCTTTCATTGAGAGTTCCTCTGTGTCGTCATCTTTAGGCCCGATGGCTCCTCCGATCATCAACAACGATGCGGTCCAGGGTGAGACTTTTCTCCCCGGACAGATCTTCGTATTCGGCGGCTTTGCCATCTGGTCATCTAGAGCAGATCGAAAGCTACGCCCTTAGCCATCTGGTCAGGTTTGGAAGTTTGAACTACACGGCCGACATCCGTGGAGACTTGATCTTCGACGGATTCGAGCCACAATCGAGCGCGCCGCACTGTCACGATGGGCATCATCTGGCTTTGCCGCCGAACATTACCCTGGAGGCCGCACCCGTGTCCGCTCCGACCCTTAGCTCGGAGCCGACTACGCCAACCGAGGATGGGTTTTTGGACACAGCCTCAAAGGCTGCAATCTCTACGGCGATCGAGCTGAACACCATCCATATCCCCTACGAAGCCCATGACTCCAAGGTTCCGGACTCCTCTCCGGACTCCAGGCCCTCCGCGCCCCTGCCAATCGAATCCGATTGGGCGCCGATCATGGAGTTCGCCCCCACAGACATCTTCCAGCACTCGCCCTTCGGCAATATTCTGAATTCACTAAAGTCTCTCTCTTTATCAGGAGAGTCCTGGCCGGACTATGGTCAGCAAGGTTGGGATGCAGACGACGAAGAAATTCGACGCCCACCCACCACCCACTTTTTAGCCACTGTCGACGATTTAACTGACATGCTAGACTTCGACTCCGAAGACATCGACGGTATGGACACTGATGCAGGAGACGATCAGGAGCCAGCGCCTATAGGGCACTGGACAGCCACCCCATCCTACGATGTATACATGGTGGACACACCCAAAGGAAACGACGAGGAAGAACGGGGTGACACAATGAAAGGTCGTCCCTCCGAAAAGCAGCCAAAGCGGCGACGTATGCGCCGCTCCAAGCCCCGCCCCAATAGAGAGAGCGGTCGTACAGACCCAGCCACAGAGCAGGGCGAGCCGACGAACGAGGAACATAGCATCGAGCAACCGTCCGAACAGGGCAACTTGGATAAACAAGCCGCACATCCCGTCCCCGGCGAAGATAACAGTCCGGATGACCTCACGTCGGACAAGTTCGTGGAACAGGAAAACCTCCACAAAAGGCTCGTTGCCACAACACGTAGCCTGAAAAAACAGAAGCGGAAGCTCAAAACCGCGGTAGACGCACTCCGAATTTAATGGAGCAAAATACTCAACACCGCAGACAAATACGGCGATAGTCACCACACAAAGAGCTACCCGAAGTGTAAGCTACTGCCCGAATTTGATGAGGAGGCCCTAGAGCCCCCGAAATCAAAAAATAAGAAGCCACCCGGTTGGATAGACGACCCCATGGCCAACATAGAGCGGCTAATGGCGCCGCACCCAAAACAGCACGCGACCCACCCAAGGATCTGCGTCAAAAGGATGGCCCAGCCAAGTCTATTTATGGGCCTAGAAAGCAAGCTCTAGTAAGCAATGCAACGCCATAATTATCCGAACACCATGGCACGCCCAATTACAGGGGTGCCGCACACCCCCTATGTTTCACCGATGAGGTGCTGGGCCATGAATTTCCAGCGGGATTCAAACCCGTAAACATAGAGGCATACGACAGAACTACAGATCCTGGAGTCTCGATTGAGGATTATATCCTCCACATACACATGGCCAGAGGAGATGACCTCCACACCATTAAATACTTAACCCTCAAGCTCAAAGGGCCAGCCTGGCATTGGCTTAAAAGCCTTCCCGAAAACACCATTGGAAGTTGGGAAGAGCTCGAGGACGCTTTTCGAGCAAATTTTCAAGGGACCTATGTCCAACCTCCAGATGCAGACGACTTAAGCCATATAATTCAACAGCCCGGAGAGTCAGCCCGGAAACTCTGGAACAGGTTTCTTACTAAAAAGAACCAGATAGTCGACTGTCCGGACGCCGAAGCCTTAGCAGCTTTCAAACACAGCGTTCGGGACGAATGGCTCGCCAGACACCTCGGCAAAGAAAAGCCAAGAACAATGGCCGCACTAACAAGCCTCATGACCCGCTTCTGCGCGGGAGAGGATAGCTAGTTGGCAAGATGCAGCACCAGCGACCCAAGTACATCCGAAGTTAGGGATAGAAACGGGAAACCACGACGCAGCAAGGACTAGTGCCGGAATAAGGGAAACAGCCCGAAGAGCACCGCAGTCAACGCCGGATTCAAAAGCTCTCGGCAGAATCAGAAAAATCTTCCCCTCAAGGCTAACAGGTGTCGGATTCTGGGTTCCGGCAGACCCTTAAGGTTCGAACTCTGGGGTGCGCGCGGAGATCGTGCCCTCTACCTCTCCGTCTCGTAGGATCTAACTACTGCAAGAACAACACAAGAGACACAAGGTTTGTACTGGTTCAGGCCACCATTGTGGTGTAATACCCTACTCCAGTGTGGTGTGGTGGATTGCCTCTTGGGCTGATGAGGAAGAACAGTTACAGGCAAGAACGACCTCGCGAGGGTCAGTTCTTGGCTAGGGGATGAACTGCTAGGGGGTGTTCGATCGCCCTTCTCTCTCTCTACTGGTTTCTCAGTACTTGATCCGATCCGACCCCTACCTCGGGGGTGGCTAGTCCTATTTATAGGCAAAGGCCCTGGGCCTCTTCCCAAATATTGAGCGGGAAGGGCGCCAACAATTGGACAATTTGAAGGGGAACATCTGGTACACTTATCCTGACTAAAGTTGGTGTTCACCTACCAAAGGCCCTGCGGTGACGCCGTCCTGGGCTCCATGGTGACCTCCTTCCCACCGTTGGACTGGTCATGGTCTCGTTGCACCGAAATGGGTGCCTTTGCTTGATCCCCTTGCCTGCGCTTGCCCCCTTTGCACCAAAGAGGAAAGGGGGACGCTGCGCGGGCTGGCGCCCGCCTGGCGCCCTTGGTCGTCATGGCTTGCGTCATGGGCACCTCGTGAGGTACCCGCCTTGATCGCTCCGCCTCCTCGCGAGCCAGCCTAAGGAGGCCGTGCTTGAGGAAGCGTCGTGTCGTCCGCCTCGCGAGGCTTGGCCCCTCGCGAGGGTCTTGAGCCTTGTGTTGATGAAGATGGGCCACGCTGGCCCCCCATTTGAGCCACGCCGCAGGCCGCAGGCAGGCAAGTCTGGGGACCCCCGTTCCCAGAACGCCGACAGTAGCCCCCGGGCCCAAGGCGCGCATGGACTTGGTCGTGCCAAGAGGAGAAAGGGCAAGGGCGAAGCGCCGCGGGCCCTAACAGCCTGCGGCCTTGGGCGTCGCGTGGCGGTTGATTGGACGTGGGCACCTCCACTTCCCCACGACGCCTTGACGATCACGCAGATTGGACGAGTCCCTCGATGCAAATGGTGTCACGATTACCTGTGATCGTGGTGGCCGACGGTTGGCCTTCGCCGGCTATAAGTACGGCACCGCGCGTGCCCTTCCAGTCCATCTCTCCTCGCTTCCTCCTTCGCCTTGATTCTTGCTCCGTCTTGGTGTGATGGCTCCGATTCGCCGGTTCTCAGCAGCGGAGAAGGGAAAGGCTCCTCAAGAGGTACCTGACCCTCTCCCGCCGAAGAAACGGCCTGCCCTGCACGGCCGAGACGAGGAGAATCGCCTGGTGACGCTAAGGCCTTGGTACGACCGTCCTCCGTCGGGATTCCCGCTTCCCTTGTATGCCCACGCTGAGGGCTCTAGAAGAGGAGATGTCGATGTCCTTGGCCAGCGTCGTCGCCGGCGCCGGAGGGTCACGAAGGTGTTGGTCGTTCCTCCCGGAGTCCACGCGGAGGGCTCCTCCCGCGAGCTCGTGCTCCTCGCCGCCAGGCCTCCGTGGACTTGGATTCTCTTTCCTCCCTTCTTCGCCTCCGTCTTCCAGTAGGGGAGACTCCTGGAGTTGTGGCTGCAGCACGCCGACTGCAACACTCCTGCGACCGGGGCAGAGGTTGCGATCACTGCTCGGGCGAGGTCTTCATGACTCGCGGCTGGGGTGAAATCGCTCGGTGCTGCAGAACGAAGGGCGCCCTCACGATCCACCTGGAGTACGACGGCGCTTCCGTGATGTTCTTCAGGGTCTTCGACGCGAACGGTCGCCGGCTGGAGTGCTGCCCCGGGGGAGGCGGCCAGGACCTCGCCATGGCGACGGCTGGGCCTGCCAACCGCCCCCTGGACAGCTCCACAAGCGACGGGAGCGCCGGAGGATCCAGCAATCCCAACGAGGTCTTCGCGACGACGGAGACAAGCGACGACAACTATGATCCCGCGAGCCAACGCCGCTCCCGGAGCAGGGCGAGCTCGCTTGGTCCCCGCCGATCCTGATCTGGATGGGGTTGGCGCCGGTGCTTGACGGCCCACTGTTGATGATGGCATCTTTTGCGAGGGCGCGTGTAGTTAGCACCTTTTAGGATCCGTTCCCTGCGAGGAGTCACATTGTGCCCCATAGGGGCTTGTAAGGCGACTGTGATCCTTGTTGTTAATATGTAACCCTTGCTACGGATTTGTGCGAATCGCGAATTCCGTCATAGTTTGGTTCTCCCTTTCGCACCTCGTGAGGGCTTTGTGCTCTGCATGGACAGGTCCCAGTCCCAAGGCGGCGTCAGCCGTCGCTGGTATGCCAGGTCGTGATGTCGTGGTCAAGGCCAGGAGGTGAGCGACCCGGGGTCCGGTAAGAGCCCCTGAGTCGCGATGCTCAGGAGGTCCCCTTTGGCGCCCAAGCAGCCGTCGCTCGGTGAGAAAGAGAAGCAACGTCGCTAGTACGGAGTCGCTTTAGGTGTGGGGGTAGTGACATGGCATCCAACGCTTCGGATGGTGACTTATCTTGTTAATCAGGGGTTACTCCTGTGTGATGACGGGTCCGCGCGGCAGTGGGAGCGGAGTTGCATGGCGAGGTCCTCGCGTGCCCCATCTCCCTCACCTCTGCTCCCCTTTCTGCTCTACGTCCTCGGGTCCCGGCCCTCGAGCTTGTCTCAGCCGTCGCTGGTATGCCAGGTCGCAATGCCGTGGTCAAGGCCAGAGGGTGAGGGCTGGAGAGCCAATAGGAGCCCTGAGTCGTGATGCTCAGGCACCCCCCCCTTTAACGTGCAAGCGGTTTGCGCGGACGATGGTGAAGGGAACCCCGCGAAGGCCTTGGCCGACACAGCTCCTTCAGGAGGTCCTGCAGATTCATCACAAAAAGAAGACGGGGTTGACATAGCGGCAGTTAGTTGATGGTTAGTCGCTCAGGAGCTCGCTGGTTGGAGCGGGCGAGGTGTGTCTGGGCACCCGTGAGCCAGTGCGGGACTCATGAGGCCCTACCTCTAGGCGGGTTGCGCCTGGCACTGGGCCGTATCTTGAGATGTGTTCATGCAAAATCTGGTTAGATGCCGGCGCTCTACGTCCTCGGGTCCCGGCCCTCGAGCTTGTCTCAGCCGTCGCTGGTATGCTAGGTCGCGATGCCGTGGACAAGGCCAGAGGGTGAGGGATGGAGAGCCGGTAAGAGCCCTGAGTCGCGATGCTCAGGCACCCCCCCTTTAACGTGCAAGTGGTCGACATGAAGAAGAAGAGGTGCCACGGGCGGCATCGAGTAATCAAGCATGATGCATAATTGGAAATAAACGCGGAAGGGATACATGCCGCTGGGCCTAGCCCGAGTGGCCTGGGGATGATGCAGCCCGAGGGGCGCCCCATCAAAGCAAGCTAGCAACTGAAAAGATAAAAAGGGATACATGCCACAGGGACGGACCCACGCGACCTGGGAATGACGCAACCCTGGGAGGGTGCTCCCAGCTGGGAATGAAACTTGGAAGATGTCACCTGAAGGTGTCGTCGGGGCGGTGGCGTTGGTGCAGCAGACTCGGTGGGCTGCGGAAGCCGATCCTCACGAGCCCCCAGGCCCAGGGGCCTCGGGAGGCTCCGGGGGCGCTGGTGGTCCTTCGTGACCAGCTTCCATCTCCGCCAGGGCTGTGGAACGCCTGTCTTCTTGCGCCTCCAAGATGCTCCTCATGATACGCTGGTACACCGCAGCCACGCCCAGCAAGCCATAAGGCATGCGAACATAGCTGTGGGGTGTTCCTCCGCAGCGCCCCACTCGTGAGGGCCAGAGGCGCTCCGTCGTGGCGATCTGATTGAGCCCTGGTACGTCGACGCAGACGCGCAGCCCACCATCCTCGCCTGGATGGGGAGCCACAGCTGGTGGGCGACGACAACCTCTCATGATCCTTGACTCCTGTAGTTCTTGAATGGCCTTGCTAACAAACTCCTGGCTGTTCGACCTTCCTTCCCAGGCTTCCTTTCGAGGGAAACGTGCTTCGAAACACGCCTCCACGTGGTGCCCAAGCGCCTCCCTCGTGACCTTGGCGAGGTCGGTTGCCCTCCAGGTGAGATCCCCCGAGCCCTGCCTGAGGAGGGCGCTGGGCGCACTTTCCTATGCAATCGAAGGAGGGTCCCCCTGGGCAGACGCGGGCCTCGAAGGGCCTGCCTCCTGAGGGGCTGAGCCTGACGTTGTCTTCTTCTTCTTGGGGGTGGTCTCAGGAAGCCCCCTGCTTCCGCGATTTGGGTCTTTGAGTGACGCGGCCTGAAAGGCTCACTCAAGGGCACACACTGCATCCTTCTCCTGGCATGGCACCGTGATGACGCCGCCGCTTCCTGGCATCTTGAGGATGT
This sequence comes from Aegilops umbellulata, assembly GCA_032464435.1. Lineage (NCBI taxonomy): Eukaryota > Viridiplantae > Streptophyta > Magnoliopsida > Poales > Poaceae > Aegilops > Aegilops umbellulata. The sequence goes on along the minus strand of CP136054.1, from coordinate 61,374,794 downwards.
TGTAGCCATGGTGAGTTACGGCCATGAACTTAGCCAGCACCGGGTACCCTAGGATGGTGTTGTACGGCAGGCGGATGTGGGCGACGTCGAAGTCGATGAGCTCGGTGCGGTAGTTGTCGTAGGTGTTTAAGGTGACTGGGAGTCGGACCTGCCCGATCGGGACCGTGGAACCGTCGATGACTCCGGAGAAAGGCTTGGTTGGCTGAAGCTGGTCATAGGGCACTTGGAGGCTGTTGAATTTTTCCACGGACAAGACACTGAGCCCTGCCCCTCCGTCGACGAGGGTCCTGGTGACCAGAACATTGCTGATGACTGGGGAACAAAGCATTGGGAGGCCTCCGGCTATGGCTGCACACTTGAGCTGGTCTGCTCAGCTGAACGTGATGGTGCAGGCCGACCACCTGAGGGGACGCGTTGCTTCGAGCTTGGGGAGAACTGCATTCACTTCGCGAGCAAACTGCTTGAAGGTACATTGAGAGGTTGGGGCCTGAGCTCCGCCCAGGATGCAGGCGAGGGCGCGAGCCTCCTGGAAGCCCCCAGCTCCCTCGTCTTGGTGGCGGTCTTCATTCCTACTTGGCTGAGGCGGCAGGCCTGGGTTGCCATGAGGGCGATCCTCACGAGGCTGATCCCTCCAGTCCCCCTCGCGAGGCTGGTCACGCCAGCGGTCCTCACGAGGTTGGTCACGCCAGCCTTGACACTGGTCACGATCTTCCCAGCGTCCCGGGTTCCTTCCTCCTCCCCGGCCGTAGCCCCGGTCAGCACGGCCAGGGCGTCGGCCGACTCTTCCTTCTCGCACGGCGCGGAGTTCTTGGCATTCATTGGTGTTGTGGGTGTGGAGGTCATGGTACACACAGTATCGGCTGCCCCTGGAGGATTCAGGCAGATCCTTGCCCCGCTTGGTGTCCGAGTCTGCCGCGAGCAAGGCAGCCCCCTTGCGCTTCACGTCCTTGACCTTGGGCTTCTTCTCTTCTGGGTCTGCGGCGGGCAGCTCGAGGAGGGAGAGGCCTCCCTCCTCAGCTCTGGCGCACTTGGTCGCTAGGTTGAACAGCTCCAGGGAAGTGCAAAGGTCTTCGTGCATCGCCAACTCCTCCTTCATCTTGACGTCGCGCACGCCGTCGGAAAAGGCCGAAATGATGGCCTCTTCAGACACCCTGGGGATCTTGAGGCGCGCACTGTTGAAGCGCTGGATGTACTTTTGCAGGGTCTCTCCAGGTTGCTGCTTGATGCGCCGCATGTCGCTCACGGCGGGAGGCCGGTCGCGGGTACCTTGGAAGTTGGCGATGAAGCAAGTACGCATCTGGTCCCAGGAGGAGATCGTGCCTGGGGCCAGGTTCAGGAGCCAAGTGCGAGCTCCATCCTTCAGCGCCATGGGGAACCAGTTCGCCATGACCTTTTCGTCCCCGCTGGCAGCTTCGATTCCCAGCTCGTAGAGCTGGAGGAACTCTGTGGGATCAGTTGCGCCGTCGTAGCGAGGAGGCAGGTCCGACTTGAACTTGCCGGGCCACGCGACGCTACGCAGCTCGGGGTGTAGGCGCGGCAGCCAGCGGTGACCGCGGGAGGTTTTGGTTGAGGGAGAGCTTGGCCTTGTGGGTCCCCTTGCGCTGCAGCTGGGAGCAGCACAGGGTCTTGACGTGCCGGAGCCGGAGCGGGGTCTCGGTGAGCCAGGGCTAGGAGCGCCCAGGCGGCCTCTTGCGGTCGCGGGACTTCTTCGCAACTCCATTCCTGCTGGGCCGGCGCGCGACGGAGCGGGTTCCGCCCAGGAGCTGTGTGCCTTGGGGCCATGGCATCTTCTTGGAAAGGAGGCGGCTGGAATGCCCCCGTGGCTTCATTGCCCACGCGGGGCGGGGTGCGGTGCAGCGATGCGGAAGGCGCGGGAGAGCCCCCTGCGGCACAGACGAGCTTGGCGACGCGGTCGAGCCACTCCTCGTAGACGTCGTCGACAGGGCGGTAGCGCAGGAGCTCGTTCGCCTCGATGAGCGCAGCCCGAGCTTCCAAGGGCGCGCGAAGCGCGTGCGACGAAGAACCGGCCGGGGTGAGCGACGGAGTGGCGGTGCGGCCATCCCGCCGCACGGACTGGTGCTGAGAGGATGCTTGCTGCTCGTTCCCCACCGGGCCGGTGGCGGCGTTGACGGCGGGCGACGGGGAACGACGAGGACGCCCACCGACGAGAGCCGTCTGGACGGCGCGGGAAGCAATGGCGGCCCGGCGCTCGGCACGGGCCCGACGAGCGTCATACATGGATGCGGCGGTCAGAGGAGAGTGGAGCGGCGGAAGACTGATTCCGGCGTACCCCTACCTGGCGCGCCAAATGTCGGATTCTGGGTTCCGGCAGACCCTTAAGGTTCGAACTCTGGGGTGCGCACGGATATCGTGCCCTCTACCTCTCCGTCTCGTAGGATCTAACTACTGCAAGAACAACACAAGAGACACAAGGTTTATACTGGTTCAGGCCACCATTGTGGTGTAATACCCTACTCCAGTGTGGTGTGGTGGATTGCCTCTTGGGCTGATGAGGAAGAACAGTTACAGGGAAGAATGACCTCGCGAGGGTCAGTTCTTGGCTAGGGGATGAACTGCTAGGGGGAGTTCGATCGCCCTTCTCTCTCTCTCTACTAGTTTCTCAGTACTTGATCTGATCCGACCCCTACCTCAGGGGTGGCTAGTCCTATTTATAGTCAAAGGCCCTGGGCCTCTTCCCAAATATTGAGCGGGAAGGGCGCCAACAATTGGCCAATTTGAAGGGGAACATCTGGTACACTTATCCTGACTAAAGTTGGTCTTCGCCTTCCAAAGGCCCTGCGGTGACGCCGTCCTGGGCTCCAGCGTGACCTCCTTCCCACTATTGGACTGGTCTTGGCCTCGTTGCACCGAAATGGGTGCCTTTGCTTGATCCCCTCGCCTGCGCTTGCCCCCTTTGCACCAAAGAGGAAAGGGGGACGCTGCGCGGGCTGGCGCCTGCCTAGCGCCCTTGGTCGTCATGGTTTGCGTCATGGGCACCTCGTGAGGTACCCGCCTTGATCTCTCCGCCTCCTCGCGAGCCAGCCTAAGGAGGTCGTGCTTGAGGAAGCGCCGTGTCGTCCGCCTCGCGAGGCTTGGCCCCTCGCGAGGGTCTTGAGCCTTGTGTTGATGAAGATGGGCCATGCTGGGCCCCCATTTGAGCCACGCCGCAGGCCGCAGGCAAGCAAGTCTGGGGACCCCCGTTCCCAGAACGCCGACAACAGGGACGAGCTATCTACCCTGAACAACATCTTGGACAAGATATGTCAAATTCACAGTACTCCCGGGAAGCCTGCAAACCACACCCACAGAGATTGTTGGGTCCTCAAGCAATCCGGCAAACTCAACGCCGAACACAAGGGGCCCCGCACACCAAGCGAGGACGATAACGAACCCCACAACCAGAGCACCGGGAAATAAAAGAATTTCCCACAGGAAGTCAAAACAGTAAACTTACTTCACGTGACTAAAGGGAAAAATAGAATGGCGCCCATACGGCCTATCCCGAAGGAGTCTCGCCACTGGTTGTTAAAACCGATCACCTTCGACCATCAGGATTACTCTAGAAGTATCCGGAACGCAGGCGGGACTGTCCTGATATTAGATCCGATAATTGACGGACTCCGCTTTACACAAGTCATGATAGACGGCGGTAGTGGACTACACCTGCTATATCAGGACACAATCCGCAAAATGGGGATGGGCCCAACAAAAATTCGCCGTAGCAACACTTCCTTTCAAGGAGTAACGCCAGGCTCGGATGCCCATTGTACGGGCTCTCTCCTGCTAGAAGTTATGTTCGGCTCCGCCGACAACTTCCGCTGCGAAAAGCTAACCTTCCATATCGCCCCATTTTCAAGTAGCTATCAAGCACTACTGGGACGTGAAGCTTTCGCCCGCTTTAACGCAATACCACATTATGCATCTCTCCCGCTTAAGATGCCCGGTCCACGAGGCATCATATCACTAAAGGGAAACATTGAGTGTTCTCCCAGCAGGGAAAACTATGCCGCTGCCTTGACAGCCACACACTAAAGCGGCTTCGCCGATCAAAGCACCTAAATAGGCCGTTAAGACCACGGACATGGCTAGACGAGTCCGGCGTAAGAATACAATTGATAGCCGTACACCCCATTACAAGGGGCTCCGCGCATGTAAAACAAAAGACAATAAGGCTCAATTTTACTCATTTTTTGAATTATACTTTACTTAGTATAACGCATATTTCGCACGACCTTTTTCAACTAAGTTCTTCTCTTTTACAGATGAACAACGTGCTACACCCGTCCAGGATACGGCACAATGGAGACACAGGCGTAGACGTGCAGCAGGGACCCATCTCCAGGATTCTTTTTAGATTAAGACCCTGCGTAAACCCTTTTTACTGTCTCTTGTTGATACACATCCCTCGGACTCTCAGTATGACCGAGGAGGAGGCTGGCATCTTGGCGTGTGGCCACGTCAGAACTTTACACGTACCTGGACACCAGGGCCTTATTATCCAGGGCACTACTCAGCCATGTTCATAAAGTCCGAATACCTTCGGGAGTGTTCGGCGTCGCGAGTTTGGCCTTATATGCATCAGCTCCGAATCATATCTTTGGTCAAATGTTGGGTTTGCCCGGCTCCTCTGTTTTGCTGCCTTACGTTCCGTTCTATCGGCTAAGGCGGCACCAGGAGAACTACTGCGATTGTGCCTCGGTTTAGCCAGGCGAGCACCTCAGTAGAGAAAGCCGAAAACTGACTGTCATGATATAGCGTGAGACTTGTCAACCACTCGATGACCTATCGGAATCTTCGGGATTCCTCTGCATTAACGAAGGGCTGTTTCCCGTCCAGACACAAACGCGCCCCGAGTTTGGGCGAGCGCGGTGTCACCAGGGGCTATATAGTAGCCTCACTGTCAAACTCCTATGGCTTAGTGAAAGTGATAAAGCATTATAGTCTAATTTCCTGGTTCGCTGTGCTATCACCTCCTTTGTGGACCAAGACGTTGGATCAAGTGTGAAAATGCGCCTTCTGTGAACACCCCCGCATTATATGCGTGGGGGCTGAAGCCGACGACTGCCATTTTTCAGGTTATATACACATATACAATAACGGCCGCACAGGAGGTATTTTAATTCTTGAAGGCACAAGTATAAAAAGCTTTTACATTCACTCAAAATGTCGTCTTACAATAATACATTCTATTCGAACATAGTATCCTTCGAGCACTGCGTCTCTATTAAACGAGCGCCTTGCAGAACTTCCTGAAAATAGTGCTCGACAGGTACTCAGCTTCCGTCCGAGTCTTGGGATGCCACAGCGGTGGCCTCCATCTCCGCCCAGTATGTCTTGACACGGGCAAGGGCCATCCATGCACCCTCTATGCATGCTGACCTCTTCATTGCATTGATATGCGGCACGGCATCAAGGAGCTGCTGCACCAAGCTAAAATGAATGTTCGGCTTTGGCCTTTCCGGCCACAGATGACTCATGGCATACATCATGGCGAGTCCGGATAACCTATTCAGCTCGGCCCATTCGACCAAACGATCGGTTAATGGAAGCGGACGCTCGGGATTATGGAACCGCGACCAGAAGAGTTTCTCCACTTCGCGATCTTCTTGATCTCGGAAGTGTTCTTCCGCGTCTGTGGCACTCGCCGCCAAATCCAGATAAGTGTCCGTCGTACTCCACATCCGGTCCAACGGAGCATACTTAGGATCCCTGAACCTCATCCGCAGCATAAAGGGCTTTCTAGCCGCGATATCTCCGGCCTGACGTAGCTCCTCCTTCATAGCTCTCAGCGCAGAGCGAGCATCCTTGGCCGCTGTAGTGGCCTTCTTCAGGTCCGTGTGTTCCGCCTGTTCTTCCTTTTCAAGAAGCTTGCAACGGTCAGCAGCGCTCTTCAACTTCACAACCATCTCGGCCATTTCCTTCTTGCATCGGCAGTGAGCAGCCTGTTCGGCTTTCAGCTCTTCAATTGCCTTTACGGCAGCCACATCGCTTTTTCTAGCTTGCTCCTTGGCTCGGGCAAGCTCTGCCCGAAGGTTCTCCATAGCGGCAGCACCATCTGCATTAAACACACGCATTGTAAGATACTGGCATCAAGCTCCTCTTACCAGGTGTCTCCGGAGAAATTACATACCTTGTGCCTCGTCAAGCCGCTTATTGACAAGTGCGATGTTGGCATCTGCCACGTCAAGCTGCCGCTTTAGCTCGGCAAATTCATCAGTCCGGCTAGCCACCGGACACCTTGCCACCTGCATAGGAAGGTGGAAAAATTATACCTGGGACTATGATCCTCTGTGTGCTGCCATCTTCGGCAACACACAGAGTCTCAGGGGCTACTACCAACCGAGGGCGCATCTTATATATGTGGAACTGTCAAAAGGTAAATCACCTTGCATACCTCAAAACCTGTCAGTAAACTCCTGACGGCCTCGTGCAACCCGCTTTCCGTGGACGAAATCCTTTCAATTATCGTGCCCATCAATGCACGATGGTCCTCTGGGATAGACGCTAGCCCTCGCAGATCCCTCAGCTCCTCCGATCGTTGTCAGGACCCCGATCCTAAGCCACATCGATCTAGCATGTAACACATCATATCACTTTGCGGCCTCACGCACGGTATTCCCACGGGTGCCACCTTACCTGGCCCGGGACCGTTTGCGTCTTTTGGCTCACGTATATGATAGTGTCGCTAGCGTCCATATGACAGAGAACCCGGGCCGACATGGCTAGTCGTGAACCCAAAGCGGCGCTAACCCATGAGGACAGGCATACATGAATCACATCGAGCATGTCGGTCATCAACGTGTGAATCCGGGCTGTAGCACTGGGCTAACAGGACTCCAGTAACCCGGGCTGCAGCAGGCTAGGCAGGACTCCGGAAATCACCGTGTGACATTTCCCCGAAGGGACAGACACAGGAACGAAGTGAAACACATGCCGGCCAGTCAAGTGTTCCGAGCAGTAGTGCTGGGCTAGCAGGACTCCGGTGAATCGGGCTGTAGCGGACTACTATCGCTCAGAAGCACTAGACTACATTTCCCCATATGATAGGCTGCCAAGGATAAACAACTAGATAGTCGGATCCCACTCATACCAAGCATTTCAATCATACACACAATATGCCCGATATGAGTAAATACAACATGGCATCACAACATAACTCTACGACTCAAAGTATTTATTCATTAGGCTCCGAGGAGCGAGATATTACAAACATGGGTCTCACGACCCCAACATTCAGAGCATACAAGTCAAACACATGCGGAAGCTTAACATGTCTGAGTACAGACAACTACAAATGAAAAAGGCTGAGAAGCCTGACTATCTACCAGATCCTGCCGAGGGCACAAGATCGTAGCTGAGGTAACAAGCTAAACATCGAAGTCCACGCGGAACTACTAGCGAGACTGAAGTCTCTCTGCAAAACATAAAATAGGCAAACGTGAGTAAAAATGTACTCAGCAAGACTTACATCAGAACTATCTACATATGCATCGGTATCAACAAAGGGGGTAGTGGGGTTTAACTGCAGCAAGCCAGCTTTGACTCGGTGGCTATCCTAAACTACAACTGCAAGTAACTCTTTTGAGGTGGCGCACACGAGTCCACATATTCACCATATCAATACACCACTATGGATCCGCTCCCGTCTCCCTACGAGAACGCCATCCATAGCACTCACGCTTATCTTGCGCATTTTAGAGTATCCACTTTCACTTGTCTATGAACTGTACAAGGGGTCCAAGTTTCCATATTCGAGGAATCCGGCTATTCGAATAGATAATGATAACCCTGCAGGGGTGTACTTCTTCACGCACGCTCTCGCCACTTATCGCCCTGTACACGTCATGTACCTCGGCAACCTTCAAGCGGAAGCCGGGCGAGGGAGTCGGCCACGACCTTACTAACCACACAAGTCTCTCGTCCAGGTTTATCGCCTATTCGGGTTCCATCCGCAAGGAGATCCGGCCGGGGTGTCGCTCACGGCCCTAAACGATGTGTGCAGGGTTCCCAAGCCCACCTCGACGGGTAGATCTATGCTTGGTACACCGTGCCACTGTGCCTAGTCTGTCCCAAGCCCACCTGTACCGGGTGCCACTTGGTAGACTACTAACACTACCTACAAACACCAGAAACTAGTTGCAACTCCTGGACAGAGATCAAGTTGATTAATAAGTCGAGAGGGGTCGAGTTACCGGAACCCAATGTGTGGTAGTAACTGTTCATGGATCACAAACACAGAACTCAGTTCCTGAGGACGGCTGCAATGAGACAACCCACCATGTACTCCTACATGGCCTCTCACCGCTACCTTTACCAAATCGTGTTCACACACTTAGCTCTCAACAGTAGGACATGTTCACCACATTCCAATTCATCCCTGATGAATCAGACCTGACTCAACTCTAAGCAGTAGCAGGCATGACAAACAAGCATGAATGAGTAGGCACATCAGGGCTCAAACAACTCCTACTCATGCTAGTGGGTTTCATCTATTTACTGTGGCAATGACAGGTCATGCAGAGGAAAGGGGTTCAGCTACCGCAGCATGTAACAGTTGAAGCGTTGTCGTCCTAATGCAGTAAAAGAGAGCAGGAGCGAGAGAGTGGGATTGTATCGGGATGAACAAGGGGGTTTTGCTTGCCTGGCACTTCTGAAGATAATATAGCTCTTCATCGGTGTCATCGAACTCATCGTCTAAACCACGTCTATCGAGAGGGGACAAACACCGGCAACTGAGAAAGAACACAATCAATGCAATGCCACAATATGATGCATGATCATGACATGGCAATATGCTATGATTTGAGCTAATGCATCTAGCTATGATTTAAATGAAGTTGGCTTGGATACATGATTCAAATTCCAACTCCATATATGATTATTTAAATGCCCTTTATTTGTTTTGTCCAAAACAGAGGACAAACATTGTTCAAACATGCATGAAAATGGTACAGATGGATTCCTTGAATTTTTCTGATAATTTTTCATATATAAATCTTTGCATTCGGAGTTACGGTTGATTTACTATGAATTTTAGAAGTTTAGAATATTTTTTGGAATTTCCTGTTTAAAATATTCCAGAAAATAATTAATTGCATCAGCACGACGTCATGCCTGCGTGAGCAGTCAACGGCGCTGACCAGGTCAACCTGACGTGTGGGGGCCACATGTCAGTGACACAGGGGCTAAACCCGGTCAATCCCGCGCTGACCGGGGTTTGACTTGGCCCTGGGGCCCACGGTCAGTGACTCAGTTAGTTAACTGAGTTAATTAGTGCTAAGTTAAATGCTAACCTAAGTTAATTAGGGCGTGGACCCACATGTGAGTGACTTATCTGGTTAACTAAAAGTTAGCTAGTACTTAACTAAATTAATAGGGCCTCGGGCCCACTGTTAATGACCCAGGGGGGTCAAACCCTGGTCAACTTGGTCCAACCCGCCGGCGACTCGTCGCCGGCGACGACAGAGACGGCGGGGCAGCTCGGAAATGCTCCCCCGATGACCAAATCGGCGGCGGAGAGCACCTACGTGCTGCGGGCGCTCCCCCGCATCGAGTGGCGGTGGTGGTTGGACCGGGGGTGGCCGGATACGGCGCAGGCGTCGAGTCAGGCGACGGTCGGAATTCGGGCGAGGTTGGAAATGGTGCTGTGGGGCACGGCGGGGCGAACGACTGGGTGCTACGGCCTCCTGGTGAAGTGCACTGAGAACGGTAACATGCTCAGCTGCGGCTATAGGTGACGGTGGCCACGGCGGCGGCATGGCCGGCGGAGCCGAGCTCGCGGCTCCATTGGAATCGGCGACTACAGGACAGGAACGAGCCTGGGAAGGAAGGGGAAAGACGTAGAAGCTCACAGCAAGTTGAACGGAGGCCTTGGCGTGCTCGGGGAGGGGCTGGTGACGACGGAAGGTTGCCGGCGATCTCGGTGGCCCGAGGAGGGAGAAGACGTTGGGGACGGCGCTCCGGGGCTCTTCTGGTCGCGTGAGACGACGAGGAGGATGAGGGCAGAACGGCGGAGCTCGAGAGCGTGTCGGAGAGGCTTGGGGATAGGTGCGGCCGTGGGGAAGCTCGTCGGCGGTGACGGAGGCGTTCGGTGGAGCTCGACGGAGGGGAATAGAGGAGGGGATTGACTCGGGAGAGAGTGAGAGGGGCCGGGGAGGGTACGTGTCGACGTCCAGGGCGTCCAGAGGGGGAAGGCGGCAACCAGGCAGGGAGGAGGTGGCCGGGCGCGTGCCGGTGCGCGGTGGCCACACGCCTCGCGTCCTTCTGGCGCGAGGTGGGAGACGGTGGCGGCTCTGGTGGGCTGGGTCAGCCACTTGGGCCGCCAGGTGGGCTGGCCAGGTGGACAGGTAACCGCCAGGTATGGTTCCCTCTTCTCTGTTTTAGTTTTCTATTTTGTTCTGTTTTGTTTTGGTTTAGTAAAAATACTAAACCTTTTTATAAAATCCTGAAAATAATTATGTGGCTAGAACTAAAATATACGAAACCACATAAAATGTTCCAAAATTATTGGACATATATTAATTATATATACAATATATATCCAATGCAAATAGTTATTGAATTAATTCAAAGGCCCAAAATAAATACTTTTGAACCCCCAAAAATATTGGTTTGAATTTTATTCTTGCCAATATTTCTCAAAGCTGAAAAGGAACATTTCCTGGGGAACATTTGAAGCAATTTTTAATGTTGATCATTTTTAGAAATGATTTCTGAGGCTCTCCAATTCCCCAATTCAAATTTAAAAGAAATTTAGACATGATGCATGGATGCTAATGCAAGACAGGCAAGGCCAGAACTGGGCTGTGACAGCTCACCCCCACTAAACAAGAATCTCGTCCCGAGATTCAAGACGTGAGGTGGGAAGACAGAGGGGTCGCAAGCTATCACAATCTTCTCGATCCCACTTCCCTTCTCGAAGATGTTGATTCATTCCATCATCTTGGTCTTGACATCTTTGCCTTCGAGATCTTCACTCGACACGACAACAGAAAGAGAGGGAAACCCTACAGGATTTGATCCTTGAAGATCGAGCAACTCAAGATCAGTTCATGAAGTGAGACGTAAGAACATCTCTTGAGTTGAGACAGAAAACACACATCAGGGATGATGGAAAAGAAACAGATGATGAAGGTTCAAAGTAGCGAGGGAATTTTCCATGATTACGAAACGGGGCACCTTGGGGGAGGTGACTCATAGAACTTTTCCCTTAAGTGGCAAAAAGAATTACTTTTGAGTCAGAGATCATTGAAACTCTTTATACCAGCCTAAGGCAATTTACAAACATTCGTTTGACAGAGTTCGAGAGGACGACACACTCGGTTTAGAATGGATGATGTGAACTACCTTGTTGAAGACAACGCAAGGGATGATTTGCTTGCACGTGCTCTCAAGAACTTGAGCATTTCCATATTCATCAAGGTTCTACCAACATCCGTGTCAAGGATCTTGGCAACACAACATACTACCATGATGAATAGTGATTGACGATGCAGATGCAAAGGAAGATAACACCTTCTTAGATTTCACCTTAGCGAGGCCAAGGAAATAAAACCTGGATGATCGACCGAGAGACATTTAGCACTCCGCTTCTAATGTTCCCCTTGATGTGCTAGCATAACCCATTAACAGATATGGTTTGATATCTAGAACATCAAGTAAAAGGTTGGACTTCGGGAGCACAAGAATCCACAAGGAATAACTATGGAAGTAAATCCTGCGAGATCCTTATGGGGAGGTGGCCAACTTCCTCAATCGAGATACTACGATAATAGGTCTTCCGGCTGGTGTGTTGGCCACAACATCCACTTTACCGGGTTACGGAGAGACCAATATTATAGTTCTCGGGAAACGTTCCAACCATCATATTTGCCTGAGATCCAGATCTGGTTGGAAACAGGATATTTCAGACAACATGTCTGGAAAAGAAAGTTTGCAACACAAACCGACGAGATGACATTGCGAGATTCTCGGGAATGAACTACGATAGCAAGCTCCAAAACATGAGCTGGTTCTGCTACATACATGTGAACATGATGTCGAAGACAAGCATGATCACGTAGAAGTCTTACAACAAAACACTACCGAGTTCAGGTGGGGAACCATCATCGAGGATATCGAAGTCCTTGAATAAGTCATATGATTAGCTCTTATGAAGGAACTTCTTCTCCTTGAACAAATCAATCAGTGGCTTGGTGTGCTAGGGATAATATAGAATGAAGGTTGCAAGTCTTCAATCCACAGAATACTTTGCACGTATGCATGACTGATTTGGGATGATTCCAGAGGAAACAAAACAAACCTTTCTCAAATTCATGGCAGCAACTTGCATCTGATGCACATGAACTTGGAGAAAATCACTTCTTACACCAAACATATATTTCATGAGCGCAACATGAAGATAATGCTTACAAAAGTTTCCAATACTAGTGTAATGTTCAACATGAATCATGGGGGAGACAAAATGCTGCTGATGGGCTCAGCAACAACTCATTGGAATTTCCATATCACTGGACTTCCACCATCATGTGAACAAGATGATAGTATTGGTCAGACCCAAAGGATGTAATGGTGTATGGTCGAGGAATCAACCACGAGTAGGACAGCATTACGAACATCGTTGGTTCTGATTTGACTTGACGATAGCCCATGCTCATGTCAAAGTTTTGACAAGGCAATAGATCCAACAACTGATCACGAGGACCAATTGGTGAAGATATCATCTTTCTTCAACACACACACACAAGGATATCCCTTAGTGATGAACTAAGTGTATTAAGCTTTTATCTTCCAACTCTCCAAATTGTTGTCTAGCTCAATCAACTAGCTCAGGGTATCCAACACAGATTCTTGGAGAAAGGGTGGTTCACAAGAAACCAACTTGATCACGAGCTCAACATAACAGTCAGGGAATAACCTGGTAATACTTCCGAGAAGATATTCGGAGAATCACGAACCACCGATATGTTACTAAGCTCGAGATCAACCTTGCTTTTCAGGGCAAGATGATATGATCAAAAGAGTGAGAGATTGACACAATCCTAACTCATTGATCAAAGAGTGCACCAGAAATAAGGACTAGGTAGCACGATCAATCTTAGGATGATGATTTAGTAACCAGCATGCTAAGAATGAGAATATTGTCCATTTACTACAAAGCAACGAGTTGCTCGTCATATTGATTTCACACATCACAATTCACTTGTCGGCAATCCGGTTACAATAACACGGAGACCGAGGGATGAACGATGATGGCGAGAGGTATCACTGTATCAAGAGTTCATAGGGTGTTGTGCAACTCCTACGATAATCCTGACATAAAGAGGGCAATACTTCAGGGTAGAACAGAATCAAAAGCTGGATTGGCATTTTGATCTGCGGAATACAACTGTTTTGACCCATTCCTAGATATGGATGAGGTACTGGAGTTCGTTTCTCCTAGTCATTCGGACTAGAATGGCTTGACAGACCACAAGAATAAAAGGCACCGATAAACACGAATGCACACATACTCTTGGCTATCAACTGATAGATGAAGGTCGGAATATAACTGAAGGGGGACAACTCAAAGGAACATATAACTTTCTGAGTTGTGGATGCATAGATTAATATGTCGAACGAGTTCAACATATTTCTTCCGGATAACCCATGCAGAAAGGTAGAACTGGCAGAGTCACAATATAGAATGGGGAACTCCTCCAGAGTACTTTGATTGTGATCATTGGCTCAACGAGCTTCTGCCATAATGGTTCATGGTATTTGGAAGCAGGAACTACCACGGACCTTGAGGACTAATGCAAAGGTTACTAATATCCTAAAGGAACTAGCAAACACTATCAACAGGAGGTAAGTAGGGTGAATCTCGGGTTCAAGAACCCAGTAATAAAATACCTACTACTAAATAACATCACGAGATGCTTTCGAGAATGGTGGCCAGAATCATCACGTTGGGAACACAAAACATGACTAGATTGCTAGGTGATCCCCTAAGACACCTAGGGTCATAATAATAACTCCAACATATATGTCGAGGCAATGGAGTACCTCAACAGACCGATTAGCGTGGTTAAACTGGCCCAAAAGGACATCGGGAACTGGGAGGAAGGATTTGCAAATGCATCAGATTATTTAGAAACCTGGGATGACTCGGACAGCATAACGGCTGTAAATTCTCGAAATGATTTGAGACATCCTACAAAATGGTGGCATAACCACTCAACATCACAATATCAAGGTTCTGAGGCCAGCTATGAACATATGGAAGTAGTAGCAACTGAACTGAGGCTTGAACTCAACAATCCTAAGCAACTACGGTTTAGTAACACGTCATCCTGAGAGATAAAAGAGAAGCCTAGTTCTTAATCCCCGTAGAAAAGAAGAGGTTGACTCGGATCAGAAGGCCATGAGGTATAAGGAGTAAAAAGAGCCTTACGTTCCCTTCCACAATCAATTCCCTTACATAACTAAAGCATTTCTAGATTCGACTTCGACCAGCTTGGCTTGGTAATCCTACAGGCAGTCAGGCTCTGATACCAAAGCTGTCAGGACCCCCATCCTAAGCCACATCAATCTAGCATGTAACACATCATATCACTTTGCGGCCTCACGCACGGTATTCCCACGGGTGCCACCTTACCTGGCCCGGGACCGTTTGCGTCTTTTGGCTCACGTATATGATAGTGTCGCTAGCATCCATATGACAGAGAACCCGGGCCGACATGGCTAGTCGTGAACCCAAAGCGGCGCTAACCCATGAGGACAGGCATACATGAATCACATCGAGCATGTCGGTCATCAACGTGTGAATCCGGGCTGTAGCACTGGGCTAACAGGACTCCGGTAACCCGGGCTGCAGCAGGCTAGGCAGGACTCCGGAAATCACCACGTGACATTTCCCCGAAGGGACAGACACAGGAACGAAGTGAAACACATGCCGGCCAGTCAAGTGTTCCGAGCAGTAGTGCTGGGCTAGCAGGACTCCGGTGAACCGGGCTGTAGCGGACTACTATCGCTCAGAAGCACTAGACTACATTTCCCGATATGATAGGCTGCCAAGGATAAACAACTAGATAGTCGGATCCCACTCATACCAAGCATTTCAATCATACACACAATATGCCCGATCTTAGTAAATACAACATGGCATCACAACATAACTCTATGACTCAAAGTATTTATTCATTAGGCTCCGAGGAGCGAGATATTACAAACATGGGTCTCACGACCCCAACATTCAGAGCATACAAGTCAAACACATGCGGCAGCTTAACATGTCTGAGTACAGACAACTACAAATGAAAAAGGCTAAGAAGCCTGACTATCTACCAGATCCTGCCGAGGGCATAAGATCGTAGTTGAGGTAACAAGCTAAACGTCGAAGTCCATGCGGAACTACTAGCGAGACTGAAGTCTCTCTGCAAAACATAAAATAGGAAAACCTGAGTACAAATGTACTCAGCAAGACTTACATCAGAACTATCTACATATGCATCGGTATCAACAAAGGGGGTAGTGGGGTTTAACTGCAGCAAGCCAGCTTTGACTCGGTGGCTATCCTAAACTACAACTGCAAGTAACTCTTTTGAGGTGGCGCACACGAGTCCACATATTCACCATATCAATACACCACTATGGATCCGCTCCCGTCTCCCTACGAGAACGCCATCCATAGAACTCACGCTTATCTTGCGCATTTTAGAGTATCCGCTTTCACTTGTCTATGAACTGTACAAGGGGTCCAAGTTTCCATATCCCAGGAATCCGGCTATTCGAATAGATAATGATAACCCTGCAGGGGTGTACTTCTTCACACACGCTCTCGCCACTTATCGCCCTGTACACGTCATGTACCTCGGCAACCTTCAAGCGGAAGCCGGGCGAGGGAGTCGGCCACAACCTGACTAACCACACAAGTCTCTCGTCTAGGTTTATCGCCTATTCGGGTTCCATCCGCAAGGAGATCCGGCCGGGGTGTCGCTCACGGCCCCAAACGATGTGTGCAGGGTTCCCAAGCCCACCTCGACGGGTAGATCTACGCTTGGTACACCGTGCCACTGTGCCTAGTCTGTCCCAAGCCCACATGTACCGGGTGCCACTTGGTAGACTACTAACACTACCTACAAACACCAGAAACTAGTTGCAACTCCTGGACAGAGATCAAGTTGATTAATAAGTCGAGAGGGGTCGAGTTACCGGAACCCAATGTGTGGTAGTAACTGTTCATGGATCACAAACACAGAACTCAGTTCCTGAGGACGGCTGCAATGAGACAACCCACCATGTACTCCTACATGGCCTCTCACCGCTACCTTTACCAAATCGTGTTCACACACTTAGCTCTCAACAGTAGGACATGTTCACCACATTCCAATTCATCCCCGATGAATCAGACCTGACTCAACTCTAAGCAGTAGCAGGCATGACAAACAAGCATGAATGAGTAGGCACATCAGGGCTCAAAAAACTCCTACTCATGCTAGTGGGTTTCATCTATTTACTGTGGCAATGACAGGTCATGCAGAGGAAAGGGGTTCAGCTACCGCAGCATGTAACAGTTGAAGCGTTGTTGTCCTAATGCAGTAAAAGAGAGCAGGACCGAGAGAGTGGGATTGTATCGGGATGAACAAGGGGGTTTTGCTTGCCTGGCACTTCTAAGATAATATAGCTCTTCATCGGTGTCATTGAACTCATCGTCGAAACCACGTCCATCGAGAGGGGACAAACACCGGCAACTGAGAAAGAACACAATCAATGCAATGCCACAATATGATGCATGATCATGACATGGCAATATGCTATGATTTGAGCTAATGCATCTAGCTATGATTTAAATGAAGTTGGTTTGGATACATGATTCAAATTCCAACTCCATATATGATTATTTAAATGCCCTTTATTTGTTTTGTCCAAAATAGAGGACAAACATCGTACAAACATGCATGATAATGGTACAGATGGATTCCTTGAATTTTTCTTATAATTTTTCATATATAAATCTTTGCATTTGGAGTTACGGTTGATTTACTATGAATTTTAGAAGTTTAGAATATTTTCTGGAATTTCCTGTTTAAAATAATTCCAGAAAATAATTAATTGCATCAGCACGACATCATGCCTGTGTCAGCAGTCAACGGCGCTGACCAGGTCAACCTGATGTGTGGGGGCCACACGTCAGTGACACAGGGGCTAAACCCGGTCAAACCCGCGCTGACCGGGGTTTGACTTGGCCCTGGGGCCCACGGTCAGTGACACAGTTAGTTAACCGAGTTAATTAGTGCTAAGTTAAATGCTAACCTAAGTTAATTAGGGCGTGGACCCACATGTCAGTGACTTATCTGGTTAACTAAAAGTTAGCTAGTACTAAACTAAATTAATAGGGCCTCGGGCCCACTGTTAATGACCCAGGGGGGTCAAACCCTGGTCAACTTGGTCCAACCCGCCGGCGACTCGTCGCCGGCGACGACAGAGACGGTGGGGCAGCTCGGAAATGCTCCCCAGATGACCAAATCGGCGGCGGAGAGCACCTACGTGCTGCGGGCGCTCCCCCGCATTGGGTGGCGGTGGTGGTTGGACCGGGGGTGGCCGGAAACGGCGCCGGCGTCGAGTCAGGCGACGGCTGGAATTCGGGCGAGGTTGGAAATGGCGCTGTGGGGCACGGCGGGGCGAACGACTGGGTGCTACGGCCTCCTGGTGATGTGCACTGAGCACGGTGACATGCTCAGCTGCGGCTATAGGTGACGGTGGCCACGACGGCGGCATGGCCGGCGGAGCCGAGCTCGCGGCTCCGGTGGAATCGGCGACTACAGGACAGGAACGAGCCCGGGAAGGAAGGGGAAAGACGTAGAAGCTCACAGCGAGTTGAACGGAGGCCTCGGCGTGCTCGGGGAGGGGCTGGTGACGACGGAAGGTCACCGGCGATCTCTGTGGCCCGAGGAGGGAGAAGACATCGGGGACGGCTCTTCGGGGCTCTTCTGGTCGCGTGAGACGATGAGGAGGACGAGGGCGGAACGGCGGAGCTCGAGAGCATGTCGGAGAGGCTTGGGGATAGGGGCGGCCGTGGGGAAGCTCGTCGGCGGTGACGGAGGCGTTCGGTGGAGCTCGACGGAGGGGAATAGAGGAGGGGATCGACTCGGGAGAGAGTGAGAGGGGCCGGGGAGGGTACGTGTCGACGTCCAGGGCATGTAGAGGGGGAAGGGGGCAGCCAGGAAGGGAGGAGGTGGCCGGGCGCATGCCGGTGCGCGGTGGCCACACGCCTCGCGTCCTTCTGGCGCGAGGTGGGAGACGGTGGCGGCTCTGGTGGGCTGGGTCAGCCACTTGGGCCGCCAGGTGGGCTGGCCAGGTGGACAGGTAACCGCCAGGTATGGTTCCCTCTTCTCTGTTTTAGTTTTCTATTTTGTTCTGTTTTGTTTCGGTTTAGTAAAAATACTAAACCATTTTATAAAATCCTGAAAATAATTATGTGGCTAGAACGAAAATATACCAAACCACATAAAATGTTCCAAAATTATTGGCCATATATTAATTATATATACAATATATATCCAATGCAAATAGTTATTTAATTAATTCAAAGGCCCAAAATAAATACTTTTGAACCCCCAAAAATATTGGTTTGAATTTTATTCTTGCCAATATTTCTCAAAGCTGAAAAGGAACATTTCCTTGGGAACATTTGAAGCAATTTTTAATGTTGATCATTTTTAGAAATGATTTCTGAGGCTCTCCAATTCCCCAATTCAAATTTAAAAGAAATTTAGACATGATGCATGGATGCTAATGCAAGACAGGCAAGGCCAGAACTGGGCTGTGACAATCGTGCACCAGGCGGTGCCGGATTCGTTCGCTGGCTTTTCTCAATGGTCGGATTTGGAGAACTTTGGGGGGCCATATGACTGCCTTCCGGCCCTACCGGACTCGGAGAAACCCTCCGCGACGACACCTTAGGGTCGCCCGCCTCGTAAGGCGGTACGGCAGGGGAAGGCGTTCCGCTTTCCATTATCTTCAGAAGAAGATCCCGGGAAGAGGAGCTCTGCTGAGAAGGGCTGAGATCCGAACTACAAGGTAAAATCCCGGTTATTTTCCTTAGAGATAAAATGAGGATCCCTTTCATTTTAACCCCCCCTCTCTACTTATGGCTCGGTGGAGGGCTGATCCCCTTGGGGGCACAGTACGGCCGAGGTATCCCCCGGCGCAGGACCCTCTGGCGAAGATTTCTTCCCCCGTTTTGAAACCATGGTCTTCGGGTCTTCAAAGGCGGTCCTCTTCTTCCCCTGGGTAGAGGAATTTTTGATTCCTCCTTTACCAAAAGCCTCCTTCGAGGAGGCGGTAGCTCCCTTGTCCCCCTCCTTGTTCTCTTCCAAAGGCACGATCTCTAGCATCCTGGTCAACACGGGATTCGGCGAGGTCTCAGGAAGGGGGGCGGACACCTGATTAACTTCACCTTCGCTACCCACTCCTGTTTCAAGGACAACTCTCTTAAGGGTGATGTTGTGATAAAAGAATGGAAGGTATGTCCGGTCGCAGGGCTACTTACTTGAGTATCCGGATGATTGCAGCTTAGACCTGCGTCCTCCGTAGTATCCGGACACACTACTTGTGGTCTGAAGAACAATTTGTACATCTCCACGAGCGTCATGCCAAGAAAATGTTGGAGAGCTCGCGGTCCCTCCGGATTGAACTCCCACAGGTGGAGAGGGCGACGTTTGCAGGGTAGAACTCGGCGAATTAGCATAACCTGCGTCACCACGACCAGGCTGATGTCCCTTTCTAGGAGATCTCGGATGCGGCCCTGCAACAGGGGCACGTCCTTTGCCGGCCCCCAGTCCTGCCCTTATTGACCCATGACGCTAGCTGTGGTGGGGGACCCAAGCGAAAAGCAGGTGGCGCCATCCACTTGGTGCCCCTGGGAACTATGATGTAAAAACACTCTTGCTTCCATAAGCTGGACTCTTCTTGAAAAGAGCCCTCGGGCCATGGAGCGTCAGCATTCTTGCTTATGACAGCGCCTCCGCACTCCGCGTGCTGTCCCTCGATCATCTTCGGTTCAACTGTAAAGGCCTTTAGCCACAGTTTGAAGTGGGGAGTAATACGGAGGAAGGCTTCGCACACGACGATGAACGATGAGATATGGAGGATGGACTCCGGAGCCAAGTCGTGAAATTCCAGCCCATAATAAAACATGAGCCCCCTCGCGAAAGGATCCGTTGGGAAGCCTAGCCCTCAAAGGAAGTGAGACACGAATACCACACGCTCACCAGGCTGGGGAATGGGAATGACCTGCCCATGAGCAGGCAGCCTATGCGGGATTTCGCCGGTCAAGAACCTGGCCTCTCTCAGCTTTAGCACGTCCTCCTCCGTGACAGAGGAAGGCATCCATCGGCCTCAAAGGTCGGAACCGAACATCATCGAAGGTCCGAAGCGCCTGAAATCTGGGTCCTTGAGTGTTGGAACTCGAGGCGAGGGGCGAACTCGATTGAGATTGAAAGAAAAGAGTAGGGCCTTGGTCTCTTTATAAGAGGTTGAATACCAAGAGCCCTCCCCGTGACCGTTTGGTACTCGCCTTTGATCGAGGAAACGCACCAACGGGCATGACTGGGTTACCCACGTCCGTATTGATGAGAATCCCGTAAATAAAGGGGACACGATCTCTGCTTCGATAGGACGTGCCGAGGAAACCGCCTCGCGAAACGCGCTGAGAGCCGGACACTATCCTTGTGTTCAAAATCTTCTATGAAGTATTCGGAGGAGGAAACCGCCTTGCAATGCCGAAGACAATCTGCGCGCCGGACTCATCGTCATTAAAGCCTGGTTCAGGGGCTACTTAGGGAGTCTTGGATTAGGGGGTGTCCCGGTAGCCAGACTATGACCTTTGTCCGGACTCCTGGACTATGAATGTACAAGATTGAAGACTTCGTCCCATGTCCGGATGGGACTTTCCTTGGCGTGGAAGGCAAGCTAGGCGATACGGATATGTAGATCTCCTCCCTTTGTAACCGACTGTGTGTAACCCTGGCCCTCTCTGGTGTC
The DNA here is from genome assembly GCA_032464435.1 of Aegilops umbellulata. NCBI lineage: Eukaryota > Viridiplantae > Streptophyta > Magnoliopsida > Poales > Poaceae > Aegilops > Aegilops umbellulata. The sequence goes on along the minus strand of CP136054.1, from coordinate 61,353,770 downwards.
TATATAAACCGGAGAGTTTTAGTCCGTAGGACGAAGAACAATCATACCATAGGCCAGCTTCTAGGGTTTAGCCTCTCTGATCTCGTGGTAGATCTACTCTTGTACTACTCATATCATCAATATTAATCAAGCAGGAGTAGGGTTTTACCTCCATCGAGAGGGCCCGAACCTGGGTAAAAGCATCGTGTCCCTTGTCTCTTGTTACCATCCGCCTGGACGCACATTTCGGGACCCCCTACCCGCGATCCGCTGGATTTGGCACCGACAAGGACCCCGTGGTGTGCAGGGCTGGATGAACAGTAGACGGTGGAGGGGTGCCCGTGGAGGGGTGTTGAACAGAACCCCGTGGTGTGGAGGGCTGGATGAACAGTAGACGGTGGAAGCGTGGTTGAATAGTAGCCTGTAGAGTAGCGCGTGGTGGAGGCTGGATGAACAGGAGCCCGTGGAGGCTGGAGGAGGTCGATGGTGGAGATGAACAGTATCCCGTGGACTCCCGTTTTGCGGTAAGCCACACCCCTCCCGATGAACAGGACCCCCGTTTCCGCCGTAGCGCTCCAACACAAGTCCGTTTCATCCGTTTTGCGGTACGGCACACCCCTCCCGATCAACAGGACCCCCGTTTCAACCGTAGGAGGCCCGTTTCGTCCGTTTTGCGGTACGCCACACCCCTCCCGATCAACAGGACCCCGTTCCGAATGTAGGAGGTCCGGTTCCTCCGTTTTGTGGTACGCCAGGCCTCATTTCCATCGCCAGTTCCGTTCAAGCCCTCCCGATGAACACGACCATGGCTGCCACGCGTTCCGTTGCCTCCCGATGAACACGACGCTTTCCGTTGCCTCCCCATGAACACGACACATTCCTTTGCCTCCCCATCAACACGATGACGACGCTGTTTCTCCGTTCCGACCCAGCCATGTACACGAGCCCTGGCCGTACGTATGCGCGAGGAGGCGTCCGAGACCCCGCCCGTGTGTACACATACGTGCCCGTATTTTCTTTCTTGCACCCTGGCCGTTGTACGTACGTGTACATGCTTCGTGCGCGCCTCTACATCGACCAGTATATATGTACGTACACGTTTGAGACCAGAATGACAACGCTACATACGCTTCGACCAGGTGGGTCCCGACTGTCTGGCACTTCCTTGCCTGCGAAGATGTAGCTGGTGGGTCCTAGCAGTCAGGGGGCAAATGGTTTTGTTTTTTTCCGGGCGCACTTCCTTGCGTGCGAAGGTGTAGCTGGTGGGTCCCAGCAATCGGGGGCTGGTGGGTCCCAGCAGTCAGGGGGGCGAATCGTTTTTTTCTCGGACGCACTTCCTTGTGTGCGAAGATGTAGCTCGTGGGTCCCAGCAGTCAGGGGGCGAATCATTTTTTTCACGAAATGCGGTGGCCCGTCCGGTGGGTCCCCGCTGACAGGTGGAGGAATAATTATTTTGCGCGTAATAAGGAGGCACTTCCTTGCGGCTGCTGTGGACCCAGCTGTCAGCCTCTCCACGTACAGTACTCTTCCGATGGAAGTCGGTCGTTGACCACATTGACCACGCCGCGCCGAGAGCACCAGGGCGGTGGTTTGGATGATGGCGAGGCCTAGGATGGGGACGACGCGGAGCCGGGGAAGAAGCAACAGTGGGAGTGGGTGAGTATTGACTGGTACACTGGTTCGGCTGCGGTGTGAGGCTGCCGTCGCCGCAGAATAACAGGGGGTGTGGGTGAGTAGAGGGATGGCCTGGCCAGCGGTGGGAGTTGTGTGGGGCAGTGAGGCCTCCGCGGCATCACAGCCGGCCACGGGAGGCAGGAGCACGCGACACGACCGGTGCTGCTTTGGGCGGCAGGAGCAAGAAGACCAGAGGTTGAAGAAGCACTACGGCCGTTGGATGGACATCGTATGATCACTGCAGCTAGAATCGTTTATATTGACTAAGTTGACAAAGCCCTTGGTAAGCGTCAACTTAGTAGGCCCACAGCTCGGATTTGGCAGAGAACATATAGCCCATTTGCGATTTGTAAGAATGTACAGGCCATATTTTAATTCTAATGGAATTTAGTACAGCCCATCTACAGTTTGTTAAAAGTACATCCCAACTTCGAGCTAGGACAACGATTAATAATTTCAAACAACCGCTCAAAACAGAATTCAAAAAAAATTCCCACATTTTGATGGGATTCGAAATATTTTTATCCAAAATTTCTAGTTAGGTTAAATATAATTTCAAAATAAAGTAGTATTACGTTAAAATCCAATGAAATACTGCGCGCGCAACAAGTAATGGAATTAAATTTTTTAAATTCCAAAAATAATATATTTTTCAAACTAATTACGTGTTTGGTGCATAGTAACTGTCCAGTTATTATAATTACATCCCTCCTAGGAAAGTTTGCAGCCTAGTGGGGTGGAGAATAACAAGTTGACCCGGATATTGTGTACAACTGTCGGCCCAGTTGCATTGCTGATGTTGAAAAAAAAGCTATTTTTATACACACATTTAACAATTGTTGTATAGATAAGGAACACATTTTATACACACATTTAACAATTTTTAAATACATGATTAACACTTTTTAAAACATATTTTTAGTCAACTTTTTTGCATATATATCGTACATTTTTTATATACATCAGGAACTTTTTTTATACACGTTTAACATTTTTTAATTACATGATTAACAATTTTTTAAACATATATTTTTTATGCCTACTTTTTTTGCAAAAACAATTAGCCCACAGCGAGCCAATCATCTCCAGTCGGCAGACAGTGGGCCGACAGGACCCAATCAGCCCACAGTGGGCCGACAGGGGCCAGTCGGCCAGCTGTAGGCCGACTAGAATCCAATCGGCCTGCTGTGGGCCAACTAGGCCCAATCGGCCTGTAGCGGGCCGACGGTGTATTATTTTTGAAAAAAATTTACCCAGCGTAATATTTATGAAAATTAATAAAAAATGTATTATTAAAAAAAATTAGCGAAAAAGGCATGTGTAGTACAGTACAACCTAACATGGTTACTCAGCCCACATTCAGCGACACCGGAAAGGCCGAAACAAGGCTTCTGTACAAATTTTTGAAGTCACTGAGCTCAATTAATAACTTAAGAAAAAAGTTAGATTACAGTGGAACTTAATTAAAAGCTGTCACTAGCAAATAAATAATTTAACGGGTCCCACTTGTGTGTGTGCGTGTGCGTGTGTGTGTGTGTGTGTGAGAGAGAGAGATAGAGAGAGAGACCGATCGGCCAATGCTCGTAAATACATCTTGCAGCCATATGCATTGATGATGCTCAGTAAAAACTTATATAGTTGACACAATCATATAGAACATCATAGCACACTAAACTTGCATACAAAAATTTCACGCAGGTGGCACAATCAGGATGGAAGCAGTGGATCGTTACGGGAAGGGCTATGTTGAAACCGATGAAATCATACATAACGGTTCATCATCTTTATCAATGTCAGGGAAATATCTTGAATGTTGTGCAAAGAAAACAGACAGACAACACAATAAGTTCTCCTAGCACATTAAGTTGACGTACAACCCTTTCTAAAAAAAGTTCAGGTACAAAATTAGAACAGGTCACAATCAAATGTACTGACATATCAGTGCTTCACACCCATAGCAGGACTTCGATTGATGGATTGACCACTTCTTCGACATGCACGAACACTCGATACATGTACATCCCGAACATGGTCCGCGGCGGCCTTGGTGGCGACGAATAGTACCACCCCGGTTCCTGCACCGGTATCTCAACACCAATCACCTTCGGTATGGTGGAGGACTTCTTCATCCATGCCATAACCATCAGAGCCCAGCTGTCTGGAGGAACAAACATACTTACGAGCTTACCTCCAAGGTCGTTGATAAGCTCGTTCATGGACTCGCTGTTCCAAGCACGTCGAGGCATGCCGTGGAAGGTAAGCTTTGTTAAAAACTCAAGCTCAGAGGGCACCGAGCCCCATCCTGGGTGCCACCGATCAAAGCTCACCAGCGCGCCATCGCAGAACAAACACCGGGAAGATTCGAACACACGAATGCAGCCGAAAGTTGTCCGGAACCTGACGAAGAAATCAGCCAGTGGCGGACAGACTTCAATGAGCAAGTCACTTATTTGGATGTCGTGTGCAATGCCAAGAGCTTTGACAAGGTCATCCGGCGAGACGGGAGACCGGTCACCGTTGATGGTTACCATCAGCTCTTTGCCGACAAACTGGTCGTCAAGCGCCGCCATGCCACTGTTGAGCGACAGCACGTAGCGACCGAAGGGAGGACGGACCTCAGGATCTCTGGCTCGGAGATCCGCATTGACCGGCGACATGATAGTGCGCTTGAGTACAGGGAGTACAAGAGGGGGATTTGGGGGAACTGGAGTAGGAATCGAGATTCCAGAGGTGGGGGAGGGGCGGGAGACTGGGGATGAAAAGGTAGCATGAATTTCGAGCACGCGCCAATATGCTCTCGGCGCGCAAGCGCACGGAAACACTGGTGGCACCCACATGTCGGCCTAAGAGTCCTTATTCTTTCTTTTTTGGAGAGCCAGGCCTTTTTTCAGGATTTTTTGAGAGCCCGGCTTGAGAGTCATAATTGACCTGTTTGGCATTGCGTTACTACTCGGCCCATATTCAACGACACCTCACTAGCCCAAACAAGTGTACATCATCGAAAAGACACTGAGCTCAAATTATATAACTTGAAAAAAGGAGATATACTCTGAACACTGGAGAATGGTGATGCCCTCATTTAGCCCACCATTAGTTCGAGACAATAAACAGTTCGAAACAACGATATATACAACATTCAAACACTGACTAGTGACTACTACTAACATAAACAGCAAGACATGATAGTTCATAAGTAGTCTTGCTACACCACCAAAATGCACCCATCTGCAGCGCTCAGACTCTCGTGATCCAGACGAGAATGACATTCTAAACAGAAGCAACTATTACATAGTAAGAGTGACATGGACGAGGATGACCAAATGACAAGGAATATGCATAACAAAAGAAAGAACTGCCCATCCAGAACCAGCAGCAAAGACAACAAAGTCATTCGAAGAGATGATCCAACACCATCATAATTTGCAGCCCCGCTTCAGCTACTAGTGATCCGGAGACACCAGTACTCCACCCTTTCGATGCAACAACCCAATTACCTATCAACCTGAAGGCTCGAACCACATCACTGCCTGTCGTAATTGAGACATCCAAGGATCAAAGTTAATCCGGATACCTTTGTCATTATCACCTTCATTTGGCTGCAGGCTGTATTGTTGACAATCAGGGGAGTTTGCTCCCGAACTCCTAGGGCTCATCGTGTAGACACAGTTTTCCATAGAAAACAGAGCCTTTCTACCATCAAGGTCCTTGCCAACGGTGATCTCCTGGTTAATCGGATAATTGAGTCCGAGAAACAGAGAGTGTGAACCAAGGCTGTTTACCCGCGTCCAACTAAAAAATCCTAAAGGCCCCAACAAGCTGGTATCCTGCTCATAGACGTAACAGCCACTGTCTGGATACACACGTATTACACGGTGCTTGTATACAGTGGGGTTTTTGCAATATAACTTTTCTGGCTCATGTGTACGAATGATCATCAGTCTTTTGCCGTCGTCTGATCGAGCGAGGAACTAGTTGTGCTTCCCTGTTTTTGGCAAAGGTGGTGTGATTACAAAGGGCAGTAACTGTAGGGACACTTCATCATATCAAAAAGGACAGGCATTGTTAATGTAAGATCAGCATTGTTTAGAGTATGAGTAGGATAATGCAAGAAACAGCATTGATATGTCCCTGTTGCAACTGGGAGGAAAATACAGGGAAATGTATACTGGGTTCGAAAACATAGAAGTGCCATGCATGGTTATACTCATGTTATCTCGCAATCGATTCTTCACATGAAACTACCATGTCATGCATCTTATGTAATCATGTTCTGTCCTCATAAACAAATTCTTCAAGGTAACTAACAGAGCATCAGGGGCAACTGTCTATGCGGTAATATTCTAACATATTTTTACTTACCTCGAAGCCTGTTAGAAGGCTAGCACAAGCTTCGGTCAGTCCGCCCTTGGCGGACTGAACCTTCTGGATCACCGTACTCATAATAGTACGGTGCTCCTCGTCGATGGAGGCGCCGTCAAGCACCTCCAGCAGATTGTCCTCGCTTCCGGTTGGACGGAGGTCGCCGGCTCAGAAGTCTTGCTCCTCTTCGGAGGAGTTCGCCCACCGCGGTCCGGAACGGTTGAAGATTCCGGTGCGGTGTCCAGCTCAAATCCGGACTTGGAGCCCTGGGGGGTCTTATCCCCTTTACTCCTGGAGTCCGGGAGGTTGCCTTGCGGCTCCTCCTGGACCACCTCCTCCTGCCCCGGAGCTTGTCGGGACGCCACTTCGGCGTCATCCGCAGTGCGGGGGGAAACAGCGGGCGGAACCGAGTTCACGTCCGATGAATCCAGGGAGCTGCTCGACGATTCGTCGAGTCCGGCCCGGGGCGGGCTGCATAATTATGTTCGACATTAGGGAAAGCTGTGCAACAAAGGAACGTCATGAGTTACTCTGATATCCGCACTTACGATTTCGCCGGACGCTTGGCCCTGTCCGGCCACTCCTCTTCGTCCTCTTCGGCGTCGGGGGAGTAGTCTAGCGGAGGGGTCCTCCTCTTCATGGACCCTTCGGCCTCCCCCGTTAGGGCGAGCTTCCTTTTTTTCCTCCCCCCGCTGGAGGGGGAAAGGTTTCTTCTTCCTTCTCCTCGTTCTCACGGGAGGAGAGAGTCTCGGACTCGTCAGACGACGAGTCCGACACGACCATATTACGGGCACTCTTTCATGTCCCCATGTCCTTCTTCTTCTTGGCCTTCTTATCCGACACCACATAGGGCGCCGGAACCAGCAGCTTCACTAGGAGAGCAGGGGTTGGGTCTTCGGGCAAGGGAGCCGGACAGTTGATCGGTCCGGACGTCGCCTGCCAAGCATGTCAAAGGTAAGGGAGTTTAGATCCCGCATAGAGTCAAACTATGAAAAGAAACTTAACATCCTGTAAAAGGTGAAAATGGCTTACCTCGCTAGCGTGACGCTGCGAGCTGTATCCGCGGTCCTCGGAAGCGGATGCGGGAGCCTCGGCGCCCTTGAATAGCACCTTCTAGGCATCTTCGTATGTCGTGTCGAAGAGCCTGTTAAAGGATCGGTGCTGCGCCGGGTCAAACTCCCGCAGATTAAAATCCCGCTGTTAACATGGGAGGATCCGGCGGACGAGCATAACCTGGATTACATTAACAAGCCTGATTGGCTTGTTCACCAGGGACTAGATGCATGTTTGCTGTCCAGTCACCTCTTCTTCGTCACCCCACGACAGGCCCGTCGCTTTCAAGGACATAAGCCGCGTGGGGGGTCCGGATCGGAACTCGGGGGCTGCGATCCATTTCGGATCGCGTGGCTCGGTGATGTAAAACCACCAGGATTGCCACCCCTTTAGGGTCTCCACGAAGGAGCCCTCAAACCATAGGACGTTGGCCATCTTGCCCGCCATGGCGCCTCCGCACTCCACCTGGCTGCCGCGCACCACCTTGGGCTTGACGTTGAAGGTCTTGAGCCAGAGGACGAAATGGGTGCGGATGCGGAGGAAAGCCTCGCACACGACGATAAACGCCGAGATGTTGAGGATGAAGTTCGGGGCCAGATCATGGAAATCCAGGGCGTAGTAGAACATGAGCCCCCGGACGAATGGGTGGAGTGGAAAACCCAGTCCGCGGAGGAAGTGGGGAAGGAACACTCCCCTCTCACGGGGCCCTGGGGTGGGGAGGAGCTGCCCCTCCTCGGGAAGCCGGTGCGCAATGTCTTTGGACAAGTATCCGGCCTTCCTTAGCTTTTTGACATGGCCCTCCGTGACGGAGGAGACCATCCACTTGCCTCCCGCTCCAGAAATTGCTGGAGAAGGTTGAGGTGGGAAGTGTGGGCTTGGGCGCTGGAGCTCGAGTCCGCAGGAGATGGATAGGCAAAGGAGGAAGAAGGCGTAGGTAAAAAGGTGGATCCTTATCCCCTTATATGGGCGGATGCGGTTGTACATCCCCACCAGCCTAGTAAAACTCGCTTGCCTCCCAAGCGCCGTGATAAATGGTGCAGCGGGGTTACCCACGTCCGTATTGATGAGAATCCCGTAAAAGGGGGCACACGATCTCTGCTTTGACAAGACGTGACAAGGAAACCTCCTCGCAAGACGTGCTGAGGTGGAAAAGTAAAAACGATTCGAATAAAAGACTTAGCCGTAGTGTGATGACATACTGCGGAATACTTCAGCAGATTTGATTTGTGTTAATATTACTCTCTCTATGGCAATATGTGGAAACTTATTTTTGCAGAGCCAGACACTACTCTTGGTGTTTACAATCTTCTATGAAGACTTGGAGGAGGAACCCGCCTTGCAATGCCGAAGACAATCTGCGCGCCGGACTCGTCGTCATTGAAGCCTGGTTCAGGGGCTACTGAGGGAGTCCTGGATTAGGGGGTGTTCGGGTAGCCGGACTATACCTTCAGCTAGACTCCAGGACTATAAAGATACAAGATTGAAGACTTCGTCCCGTGTCCAGATGGGACTTTCCTTGGCGTGGAAGGCAAGCTTGGCGATGCGGATATTCAAGATCTCCTACCATTGTAACCGAATCTGTGTAACCCTAACCCTATCCGGTGTCTATATAAACCGGAGGGTTCTAGTCCGTAGGACAACTCCATCATACAACAATGATACCGTAGGCTAGCTTCTAGGGTTTAGCCTCCTTGATCTCGTGGTAGATCTACTCTTGTACTACCCATATCATCAATATTAATCAAGCAGGAGTAGGATATTTCCTCCATCAAGAGGGCCCGAACCTGGGTAAAAACATCGTGTCCCTTGTCTCCTATTACCATCTAGCCTAGACGCACAGTTCGGGACCCCCTACCCGAGATCCGCCGGTTTTGACACCGACATGTACCTTACTAGTAGTATTAGGAGTACAAACTTGGTACTAGTAGGAGTAGTACTAGTACGGAATGCTCCTACTCTATCATCGAGCCCCGTCTGACACCAAAATTCTTGGCTTCCGTGCTACAACTAGATCTTCCCCTCGTTTCTGTTTTCCAACCCGGCGGCGGGCGGGGTGTCGGTTTGCTCAACGGTGGTCCCACATGAAAGTGAAAATGATAGGCAACACGCCTTCCCTAAGCTATGTGTCATGCCGGACGGGCCGTGTTGTACTCCCAGTTCCCGGGCATGTGGGGGTGCGACGCGAACGCGGCAGGCCTTTTCCTTTTACCAGCAATGTGCCCATGCGTTGCGACGGATCCAAAGTAGTAGAATAGTAGTATTTGTTCACAAACTTGAAAGACATCACTATTGTTTTGATATACTCCTAATATATTACTCCCTCTGTACCTAAATATTTGTCTTTTTTGAGATTTCAAATAGACTATCACATACGGATTATATAGACATATTCTAGTGTTTCTAGCTAGATGCTCGCGCGTTGCACGAAGTTGATGGAAAAGGTAAGCACAACTTATAAATTGATGGATGGTGTACTAGTTACAGTGATGCATATAATTAAGCAAAGGGATCGCACATGTCGGTATTGACTGGAACAAGAATGCAATAGCACAATAAGAATTAAGGCCATGATGATGCGATCGCAGTGGTGGTTACAGAAGGCAAGAAGAAAGATGGAACCATGAACGTACGAGCTCCTCCTCCTCAACTTAGTGCAGCGGGCCACCGACCGGCAGCTAAGGAGCGGCGGCTTTTGTGGCGAGGTCGAGGTCCTTCTCAGCAAAGGCATCCAAGGCTTCCAGCCGGTTGAGGAAGGCCAACCTCGTAGCGTCCTCACTGGCATTGTAGATACCTATGTACACAATTTGTTCGTACACGTGGATGTGTAGGTCGACGAATTCTTGCTGGGCGAGGCGCCTCGCGGCGAGCGCGACCTCTAGGTGGACATTCTTCATGCCGTCGGCCGGCAGTCGCAGGGCCACCAGTGCTTGAAAGAGGTTCCGGCCATGGAGGCCGATTAGTGTGGCAGGCAATGAAGAGCCCGGGCGCGCGGGCTGGAGGAGTACGGTGATGTCGTCCGCAAGATTCTTGATGACGGTGAACTTGTTGCTGGTGTCAACGATCATCTGGTCCAACTGAGAGTCGTAGTTGGCGTCGACGGCGGCCATCCACCAGCCGGTCTCCAACACCGTCTGGAGACGGTCCTCGGCGCTATTCCGCAGGCCGGCGTCATGGACCATCTGGCGCAGCCGCTGGCCACTCACGCGCGTCGCCGCCATGGGTCTGGAGTGAGCTCTTTTGCGCTTAGTGTAGGTGCTTAGGCAAATGCTTAGGTGCATATGATGTGGTAGATGCATTGGAATGGAGGGGCGCCTTTATATGAGGGCAAACTGCATTGCATTCACATCGTGCAACCTCTTTTCCCGGACCTCCTCCCATTACTTCCCTCATGCATTAATTGAAGGAAGATGCATTGGTCATTCAACATATCGGGAACCGCTACTCCCTGCCTCGTCTGCATTAAAGCCGTATTGGGAACTGCTCCGCCCGCTGTCAAATCGAGTACTCCCTCCGTCTAGGTGAGTATTAAGTCATCTTACGAAAACCACTTGTTTCTTCACATTATATACATGCAATATATATGGCCAACATCATATAGCCAGTAGTTTAGTTGTCAAAGAATTTCAGGGTGCTTAGTTTTGTCAAAGAATTCCAGGGTGCTTAGATTTATTTGAGGGGTGGGTTGTGCACTTGTGCTGGACACCATTATTCCAGGGAGCCTAATAGTACTATATGCATAATTTGGCGACGAGCGCTCTCTATATGTACCACCTTTTTTTAAATATCAAGTTTTTCTCCATGGCGCAATCCATCGATACTACTACTGTACAAAAGTGGAGTATATACATTTTTTAAAAGGCTAGAGGGCGGGTAGTCTAGCTCGGTCGGTTTCATGGCAGGCGAGGGCCTTTGTGATTTAACGGCTCATTACTGCTGTCAAATCGAATAGTACCGCACCGCCCACTGCACGCCCAGCGCCTCCATTAAACCCCTCCGTTAAACCCGCATGCAAACCGAGAATCCTACTCTGGCCACATGTCCGTTCATGAGCGGGCCGAAATTAAACGCAACACCGGCCGACCTCCTCCCGTCCGCCCTCAGTTTAAACGAGGCTAGACGCCGGCCAAGCTCCTAGCGTCCGCCCTCTATTTACATGAGGCCAGACAAACAGCGGGCAAGAATCGCACCCCTCCGCCGCTTCCCCATCTACTCCTTCACCATTTTCTCCACTCTTCCGATGGCTTCCGATGAGCCGTTCACCGGCATATTACCCGGCTGGGTGGCCCGCCGAGCCCTGCGGATACGGGTGAGGCCGCTCGGTGCTTCACCAACCTCGCTTGGCCCGACGGAGCCAATTGCCGCCCCAAGCAGGCACGTGGTTCAGCAACTCACCGCTCCAGTTCAGCTCGATGAGGAGTGGCGATTTACTCAACGCCGGCATGGCGGCGAGCATGCCGGTACGGGCGACGTCGCTGCCGCGTCATACGGTGCCACCAGTGTTTGCGGTGGCCGCGCCTCTCGTGTCTGTGGGTGCGCCTCCCGTGCCTGCGGCAGCGCCATGCAGGCAGAGACAGAAGCCGGGTGCGTGGAGAGCGACGAGAAGGTGGCCAGCTTCTCCGTGTCGGCCTCCATCATCGAGGAGAAGTAGAACACGGGAGGCCGCCTCCACTTGGGACCCATGAAGGCCACCGCCGAGGCGACGACTGCGGATTCAGGTGGTTTCTTTGCTGCTTCGTCTCTTCCGAGGACTTTCGTCGACACCGCAAGTGTCTGACGGACATGAGGAAGACAAAGGGAACCGCGGCCGGCCATTTAGAACTAAAATAAGTCTAGATACATCCATTTCTAGGACAAGTATTTCCGGACGGAGGGAGTATTAATTATACAAGAGAGTCGGATTGGCACGTCTTAGTTCATGTACATGTAATGAAATCCATCATGTTTATATGAAGATCCGGCTTTTTTATAGGAAATCCTTCATGCTTATATGAAATCAGTCTGTGTTTGCACATATTTCATCTGGTTGGTTAGAGTTGTAAAAATGTATGTGGCTAGCGTTTGATGTCGTCCTCCGCTTAAGGAAGCGGGAGGAAATTTGCCGGCTGCCGTTGGAGATGCTCTTTATGCTGGAAATAATAGAGTGACATCCAATCCATTTGAGTTAATTGCCTTTATGATTGTCCCTCTATAAAAAGTTAATTGCATGTACAGTGTACACGTGACTTGCAGGGTGGCTACAACTTCGTACAGAAAGTTAAAAAGAAACATGTTCATCCTTAATCTTGTATTCTAAGTACTCTGTGGGTTCCACTGTCAGAACAGTAGCGAAAGAAGTATATATTAAATACGTAGATTAATATATAATATAAAAATATAAAGTTAAAAGACAGAATTCGAACTCATGTCATCGCGTTGCGAGCATCCAACGCTAACCAGCCCAGCACATTTTTGTTGTAGACCATGCTGGAGATATATCTCCATGTCTACTCTTATATATACTCCATTTGTTCCTAAATATTTGTCTTTTTCATATTTCAAATGGACTACCACATACGGATGTGTATGTAGACATATTTTAGAGTGTAGATTCACTCATTTTGCTCCGTATGACTTTTCAGGAAGGGGTCAGATTTGTCCTTGATTTATTTATGAGGTATCCAGATGGCACTGCACCGCCAAGAAAAGAGGGTAACATCCAAATTATGGACTACTTTTTTGAGTATGTTGGTTGAGGGAGTCCCGGATTAGGGATTGTCCGGATAGCCGGACTATAACCTTTGGCCGGACTCTTGGACTATGAAGATACAAGATTGAAGACTTCGTCCCGTGTCCGGATGGGACTTTCCTTGGCGTGGAAGGCAAGCTTGGCGATATGGATATGTAGATCTCCTACCATAGTAACCGACTCTGTGTAACCCTAGCCCTCTCCGGTGTCTATATAAACCGGAGGGTTTTAGTCCATAGGACGAACAACAATCCTACCATAGGCTAGCTTCTACGGTTTAGTCTCCTTGATCTCGTGGTAGATCTACTCTTGTACTACCCATATCATCAATATTATTCAAGCAGGAGTAGGGTTTTACCTCCATCGAGAGGGCCCGAACCTGGGTAAAAACATCGTGTCCCTTGTCTCATGTTACCATCCGCCTAGACGCACAGTTCGGGACCCCCTACCCTAGATCCGCCGGTTTTGACAACGACATTGGTGCTTTCATAGATAGTTCCTCTGTGTCGTCACTTTTAGGCCCGATGGCTCCTCCGAACATCAACAGCGATGCGGTCCAGGGTGAGACCTTTCTCCCCGGACAAATCTTCGTATTCGGCGGCTTGCACTGCGGGACAATTCGCTTGGTCATCTGGAGCAGATCGAAAGCTACGCCCCTGGCCATCAGGTCAGATTTGGAAGTCTGAAGTACATGGCTGGCATCTGCGGGGACTTGATCTTCGACGTATTCGAGCCACAGCCGGGTGCGCCGCACTGTCACAAGGGGCATGATTTGGCTCTGCCGCCGAACGGTGCCCTGGAGGCCGCGCCTGCATCAGCGCTGACCCCTAGTTCGCAGCCAACTGCGCTGATCGAGGACGGGTGGTTGGACACCGCCTCGGGGGCTGCAATCTCTACGGTGATTGAGCCGAACACCAGCCTTGTCCTCTGCGAAGCCCATGACTCCAAGGTGCCGGACTCCTCTCCGGACTCCGAGCCCTCAACGCCCCTGCCGATCGAATCCGATTGGGCGGCGATTATGGAGTTCACCGCCGCAGACATCTTTCAGCACTCGCCCTTCGGTGATATTCTGAATTCACTAAAGTCTCTCTCTTTAACGGGAGAGCCCTGGCCGAACTATGGTCAGCAAGGTTGGGATGCGGATGACGAAGAAATTCAAAGCCCACCCACCACCCACTTTGTAGCCACTGTCGATGATTTAACCGACATGCTTGACTTCGACTCCGAAGTCATCAACGGTATGGGTGCCGATGCAGGAAACGATCAAGAACCAGTGCCTATAGGGCACTGGAAAGCCACCTCATCGTATGACATATACATGGTGGACACCCCAAAAGAAGGCGATGGCGATGAAACGGCGGAGGATGACCCCTCCAAGAAACAGCCTAAACGCCGGCGTCAGCGGTGCCGCTTTAAATCCCGCCAAAGCAAAAACGGTGATTCCAGCACGGGAGATAATAACACTCTGGACAGTGCCGAAGAAAACCCCCGCCAGCAAGATTCAGCACATGAGGATGGAGAAGCCAGCCCTCATGAGAGAGCGGCAGACAGAGAGGTCGAGGACGATAATTACATGCCTCCCACCGAAGCCGAGGCAAGCCATGACTACGACGAATTTGTCGTGCCTGAGGATCCCGTCGAGCAGGAGCGCTTCAAGCGCAGGCTTATGGCCACGGCGAGTAGCCTCAAGAAAAAACAGCAACAGCTTAGAGCTGATCAAGACTTGCTAGCCGACAGATGGACTGAAGTCCTTGCGGCCGAAGAGTATGAACTCGAATGCCCCTCCAAGAGCTACCCAAAGCGCAGGTTGCTACCCCGATTACAGGAGGAAGCAACTGAACCTACATCACCAGCGTGTGCTGCGGCCGACCGGCCACCTCGTGGCCGCGACAGAGAGGCCTCTCGGCCCTCCACTCAAGCCGCACCCCGGCGCCTCTCAAAAAATACCAAGGCACGGGAAAATGCGCCAGACCTGCGAGATATATTGGAGGACAAGGCATGGGAAACAAGATCGATCTACGGATTGCGTGGGCGCCCCACGACACAAGACGGTAATCGTCACGCCGGATACAGTAAATCTGGCCGGGCCGAACACAGTAGACAAAGCTCGTTTGAGCTGCATCATGATATAGCCCAGTACAGAGGCGCCACACACCCACTATGCTTCACAGATGAAGTAATGGATCATCAAATCCCCGAGGGTTTCAAACCCGTAAACATTGAGTCATACGATGGCATAATAGATCCTGCGGTATGGATCGAGGATTATCTCCTTCATATCCACATGGCCCGCGGGGACGACCTACACGCCATCAAATACCTCCCACTCGAACTTAAAGGACCAGCTCGGCATTGGCTTAACAGCTTTTCAGCAAAATCAATTGGTTGTTGGGAGGACCTGGAAGCCGCATTCCACGACAATTTACGGGGCACCTATGTGCGACCACCAGACGCCGATGACCTAAGCAACATAATTCAGCAGCAAGAGGATTCGGCCAGACAATTCTGGACACGGTTCCTAACAAAGAAAAATCAAATCGCCGACTGTCCGGACGCAAAGGCCCTAGCAGCCTTCAAGCATAACATCCGTGACGAGTGGCTTGCCCGGCACCTAGGACAGGAAAAGCCGAAATCTATGGCGGCCCTCACGACACTAATGACCCGGTTTTGCGGGGGAGAAGACAGCTGGCTAGCTCGCAGCAATAATATGACCAAGAGCCCTGGCAATTCAGATACCAAGGACAACAGTGGTAGGTCGCGTCGCAACAAGCAAAAGCGCCGCATTAACGGCGACAATGCTGAGGATACGGCAGTTAATGCCGGATTCAGAGGCTCTAAATCCGGTCAGCGGAAAAAGCCATTCAAAAGAAATACTCCGGGCCTATCCAGTTTAGCCCGAATACTCGACCGCTCGTGCCGGATACATGGCACCCCCGAAAAGCCAGCCAATCACACCAACAGGGATTGTTGGGTGTTCAAGCAGGTCGGCAAGTTAAATGCCGAAAACAGAGACAAGGGGCTACATAGCAACGACGAGGACGAGCCCCGGCCGCCGAACAATAGTGGACAGAAGGGCTCCCCCCCACAAGTGCGGACGGTGAACATGATATACGCAACCGACATCCCCAAGAGGGAGCGGAAGCGTGTGCTAAGAGACGTATACGCCATGGAGCCAGTTGCCCCAAAGTTCAACCCATGGTCCTCCTGCCCGATCACTTTTGATCGATGGGACCACCCCACTAGCATCCGTCATGGTGGATTCTCCGCGTTGGTGCTAGACCCAATTATTGACGAATTTCACCTCACTAGAGTCCTTATGGACGGCGGTAGCTGCCTGAACCTGCTTTAGCAGGATACAGTGCGGAAAATGGGCATCGATCCCTCGAGGATTAAACCCACTAAAACGACCTATAAAGGCGTCATACAAGGTGTAGAGGCCAACTATACAGGCTCAGTTACACTTGAAGTGGTCTTCGGATCTCCGGATAATTTCCGAAGCGAGGAGTTAATCTTCGACGTGGTCCCGTTCCGTAGTGGCTATCACGCACTGCTCCGGCGAACCGCATTCGCAAAGTTCAATGCGGTGCCGCACTACGCATACCTCAAGCTCAAGATGCCAGGCCCTCGAGGAGTAATTACGGTCAATGGAAACACTGAACGCTCTCTCCGAACGGAGGAGCACACGGCGGCTCTCGCAGCAGAAGTGCAAAGCAGCCTTTCAAGGCAATTATCCAGTCCGGCTATTAAACATCCGGACACCTTCAAGCGCGCCCAGAGTAAACTACAACAAGACCACCTGGCACGTTCCGAGCAAGCATAGCAATGCGGTCCCAATCCCAGCCCTCGCGAAATTGCGAAACTAGTGCTGCGCGTACATAACTATGCTCTGGAAATACCATGGGCACAGGGGGAGGGGCACTGTCATGGCAGGCCCGAAACACGGCTTAAACCAAACTAGGGGCTGCCTATTTCTTAATTTTCTCTTACTTTCAGGACTCCATTCTTCGGAAGGCGTATCCGGCAGTACAATTGCCGCACAAACAATGCAAGAACCAGGGAAGCAGAAGGCTACGCCGCATCATGGAACTCCCAGGTGGTCTCTATAACGAGCAATATACCTGTTTCTCATACCATTCCGCAGCGTGCCCCTGGAAAGGACATGTTAAATAGTCCCACCTTTTGCTTATCGCACTATTTGTATCATTCTGCTTTGATCGCAGCTTTTTCAAATAAACAATGGATATCTTTTGTCTATTATTGCATTAATCTCTTTTACGAATATATGTTCATTAATGGCATGTTGCACCCGTACACTTTGGTACGGCCAATACGCCAGGGGCTTAAGTACCCCACAATACAGTGTGAGAAGTCCGAACACTTTCACAAGTGCGGCACCCCGAACTTATAGCATTATATGCATCGGCTCCGAATCATGTCTTGGGTCAATAGTTGGGTTTGTCCGGCTCCTTTGTTTTGGTGCCTTACGTTCCGTTCTATCGGCTAAGGTAGCACTGGGAGAACTACTGCGATTGTGCCCCAGTTGAGATGGGCTAAGCACCTCAGTAGAGAAAGCTAAAACTGACCGTCATGATGAGGCGAGAGCTGGTCGTTGTTCGAGAGGTTTTTGAGTCCCTAAAGACTTATGCCGCTTAGAGCAAGGAGTCGGCTTTGTCCGTCCTAGGCGTGGATAGCGTCCGGAACTCGGTCTTCCGAATACTAGGGGCTTCACCGAAATTTAAAATCATAGAATTCTATGGCTAAGTGAGGGTGTTCAAGCATTATAGTCTGATTCCCTTGTTCGTTGTGCTGAGCGCCTCCCTCGAAGGACTGAAAAATGGGCAAAAGAGCGCTCAGGTTTATCCCGAACACCCCAGCACTAGTGGCTCGGGGGCAGAAGCCGACGTCTCGCCATCTCTCAGATTTAATAAACTGCCGCACAGAAGGTAGTATTTTAAATTCAATAAGCGTTGCTTAGCGCATATTTACAAGTTTTCAGCGCACAGGACAAAACGAGCGAGTTTATTCAAAAATTACATCCCTGGTACATTCATCCGCCATAAGGCGGGCACCCTTCAGAACGCCCTCATAATACATTTCGGGCTTGCGATGCTCCTTGCCCGGCGGTGGCCCGTCCTTCACAAGCTTCTCAGCATCCAACTTGCCCCAGTGCACTTTCGCACGGGCAAGCGCCCTATGGGCACCCTCGATGCATACAGAGTGCTTGATGTCTTCGAGCCTTGGACAGGCCTCCACCAGCCGCCTCACCAGCCCGAAGTAGCTCCCAGGCATGGCCTCTCCAGGCCACAGCCGGACTATGAGGCCCTTCATGGCCTGTTCGGCCACCTTATGGAGCTCGACCAGCTGTTGTCGGATAACGGGTTCCGGCAGACCCTTAAGGTTCGAACTCTGGGGTGCGCGCGGAGATTGTGCCCTCTACCTCTCCGTCTCGCAAGGATCTGAACTACAGAACGCACAGCACAAGAGACATGGGGTTTATACTAGTTCGGGCCACCATTGTGGTGTAATACCCTACTCTAGTTTGGTGTGGTGGATTGCCTCTTGGGCTGATGAGGATGAACAGTACAAGGAAGAACAGCCTCGCGAGGGTCTATTCTTGGCTAGGGGTTGAACTGCTGGGGGAGTTCGATCACCCTTCTCTCTCTCTCTCGCTCTACCTGCTCTATGCTTGCCCTCAATGCTCGATCCGTTGTCTCTATCCGACGCTCGCTTGCTCAATCAGTTGCTGGATGCCTCTACCCTGGGGGTAGCTAGTCATATTTATAGGCAAAGGCCTTGGGCCTCTTCCCAAATATTTTAGCGGGAAGGGCGCCAACAATTGGCCAATTCAAAGGGGAACATCCGGTACACTTATCCTGACTAAAGTTGGTCTTCGCCCGCCAAAGGCCCTGTGGTGACGCCGTTCTGGGATCCATGGTGACCTCCTTCTCACCGTTGGACTGGTCTTGGTCTTGTTGCACCGAAATGGGTGCCTTTGCTTGATCCTCTCGCCTGCGCTTGCCCCCTTTGCACCAAAGAGGAAAGGGGAACGCTGCGCGGGCTGGCGCCAGCCTGGCACCCTCGATCGTCATGGCTTGCGTCATGGGCACCTCGCGAGGTACCCCGCCTTGATCTCTCCGCCTCCTCGCGAGCCAGCCTGAGGAGGTCGTTCCTGAGGAAGCGCCGTGTCGTCCGCCCTGCGAGGCTTGGCCCCTCGTGAGGGTCTTGAATCTTGTGTTGAGGAGGATGGGCCGCGCTGGGCCCCCATTTGAGCCACGCCGTAGGCCGCAGGCAGGCAAGTCTGGGGACCCCCATTCCCAGAATGCCGATAGTAGCCCCCGGGCCCTAGGCGCGCATGGACTTGGCCGCGCCGAGAGGCGAAAGGGCAAGGGGAAGCGCCGCGGGCCCTAACAGCCTGCGGCCCTGGGCGCCACATGGCGGTTTGATTGGACGTGGGTGGTACTGTTCACCCATGCTCCCTTATTCTGCGCCGCGGTAGGTTACCCCACAGCTGTACACAGCCGCCCCCTTCCTGTTGGTTGGCCGTCCCTTGTTCTTCCTTCCTCCAAACTCTGACTCTTGCCTCCAATCCCATCTGACGTCTCCTCTCTCCCATCCACCGCCATGGCTCCGACGAAGAAAGAGAAAGGGAAGAAGCCTGCGTCTCCGTCTCGGCCGCCGCCGCCGGTGGCGCCCGCCGTCGGCCGCTCAATCATACTCAATCGGGAGTGCCTGGATAGGCTCAGTCCAGCTCTGGCCACCGTCTTCAACGAGTGTGGGAGGACGACGGCCTGGCCTACGTCTCACTTCCCCACTGATAGGTTTATCACCGAGGTTCATTACTTTGCCGATGCCTTGTGGGCGGGTCTGGTTCCTCCTTTCTCCGATTTCTTCAACGCCGTCCTCTCCCATTACGAGATCCACATGATGCATTTGGGTCCTGAATCCATTGCCCTCCTCTCGTTCTTTGCTTTCGTTTGCGAGGCGCTGATGGGCATCCCTCCTTCTGTTGCCTTGCTGCGCCATTTCTTCTCTTTGCGCCTAGTAGACCCCACTCAATGCTCGGCACGCGTGAGCTTCGTAGCTTCGCCCGAGACTGCGGCCTCTGGTATTGACATCAACCTCCCCCCGCCTTCAGCCGGGTTCCGTGAGCGGTGGTTGTACGTTGATGTCGGGGTGCCCAGCCCCCTGCTGGCGAAGCCGACTTCGCCTGTTGTGCCCAATTCGGGCTAGGGCCAGGAGACGCTCGTGAGCCCCCAGCTCGCCTTCGTCTGGCGCCGCTTCATGTTCTTGAAGAAGCTCGGCGTAACGGCGCCCAAGGTGGTGAAGGAGTTCCTATTGCGCCGCATTGCCCCTCTCCAGCGCCATTCTCGTCGAATGTGGTCCTTCAGCGGGCATGTTGATCACATGAGGCTTCAGGAAGAAGAATTGACGCCCGCGGCGCTAAGGACGGTGCTCTTGGTCCTGACTGGCGACCCCAACCCCGGCAGCATCCAGCGGGGAGGAGCTCTGCTGTATCTCTGCCAGAATAGGGATGACTTCGTGAGGCAGATGCCCTCCTTTGACGAGTGGGGGCTACGCCCTGCCGGCTTCCAAGGGCCTCGCGAGAATCCTGTGGTATTGACTGCCCTTCCGGTTGGCCTAGGCGAATCCTCCTCGAGTGGTGGAGCGGGGAGGCAGGAGACAGCGGGGGTCGAGAGAGCCACTGATGATGTGATCGCACCTGGCGATGCCCTTGATGGGGCAGCTCCCGAGGCCCGTGCTGCCGAGGCTGCGGGTGAGGTGTAGCCGCTTCCGACGCTCGAGGCCAAGGCTCCTGAGCCCCCGGCCGTGCCCTCTGGCGAGGCAACTGACTGTGCGCGTCAGGCATGTGTCCTCGATGCAGGTCGCCTTGGGGCTCCGTCCTCTTCGCAGGTTGATTCCTGTGCACCTCTCCTAGGCCGCTTCTGTGTGGACTTTGAGGCCCTCCGGAGAAAAAGGGAGGCCCTGGGCGATGACTTCCCTTGCCGCTTGCTGAAGCGCAGGAAATACTTTGCTACCGATGAGTAAGTCTTCTCCTTTCCTGTTTCCTGGCCCACTCGCTGCATCTACTGATCCTTGCTCTGCAGGCCTCTTCCTACAGAGCTTGCTGAAGCCGCCGAGTTGCCGCCTCCCTTGGCTTCGTCTCCTCCATCGCCCCTGAGTGCCCTGAGCAGCACTGCCCTTGTGGTGGGGGCGAACGACGGGGTGGACCATCACGTAGCGTGCGGTGGCCCTTCCGTCCCCGCGATCTCCTTCCGCGGGCCCTCTCTTGGCATAGGCAGCCTGCCATGGGCTTCTCGTCTGGTCGCGGGCTGCGACTGGCTGAGGCACCCACCGCGCCCTTCTCCTGAGGCTGGGTTGGCCCCAGGCCCGGCTTCTGGTGCGGCGCGCCCGGCCATCGTGAGGGCGCCAGCCACCAGCCCCCTGCCCGGAGCAGGAGAGATGGTTCGCGGTCCTCGGCGTTGGCTTGGGGCAGATGATGGTGTGGAAGACGTGCTCGAGCGTCCTCGGGAGCGCCGCGCCCGTCGCCATGAATTTCTTCGAAGGGCGAGTGGCGCTGTAGACCTGCTTGGGCAGGAGCTCGCTGATGAAGACGCGCGCCTGGAGGCCGAGGGCCTGCGCCTGGCCGCAGAGAGGCGCGAGCTGGAGGCCACCGTTGCCCTCGCGCGTCAGCAGCGCGACCTCGATGACGACAAGGCGAAGGCATCACTGGAGGCCACTCTGGCGGCTCGATCCCAGGCCACTGAGGAGGCCTGGGGAGCAGACCGACGACGGGAAGCAGCAGAAGAACGGGCTCGGGAGCTCTTGGCCCGGTGTCACTCATTGGAGGAGCAAGCGGAGCTGCGCGAGGCAGCCCTTGCGTCGATGAAGGTGGCTTCTGGCGACCCGGCTGAGCTTCGGAAGCGCGAGGAAGCGTTGGTGCTGGAAGCCGCCGAGCGCACCTGTGAGTATGAGCAACTGGAGACGAGGGAGCGCCTAGTGACGCAGGCGGAAGACGATGTCGCTGCACGGGAAGCGCGTGTCCAGGAGGAGGTTTGTCGTCGGGTGGCGACGACGCGCCAAGGCCTCGAGCGTGAGTTCAAGGGGTAGCTGGGGATGATCCGGGTCGAAGCTGAGGGCAGAACCGCAGCCTTGAGGGCCCAACGGGATGAGACGACGCTATGGGTCGATGCCTCCCGGGCCGCTCTTGAGGCAGTGCAAAAGGAGCTGGCTGCCTCCCAGGCCGAGGTGCTCCGCCTTCGCCAGCGGATGGAGGAGGCTGTGGTCGCTGAGCGTCAGAATGCCGACGAGATACGCCAGTGGCAAGTCCTGGAGCATGTGCACGGCCCCATGCTCACCACGCTCAGGGAGAGGGCTAACACTGCCCTGGGCAACATCTGTGAGGCAGCCGTCGGCAAGCCGCACACGATCAACTACGCTGGCAACCTGCAGTTCTTCACGGCGGTGCAGCTGGAGGCACGGTCGGCCAGGGCCGATAGGTTGGTGGAGGAAAGGAGTCGCGCCCTTCTCGGGCGTGCCTTTTCCCACGTCCTGAGCCATCTTCAGAACATGGACCCCCACTTCGACTTTGATGCCGCCATCGCCCCAGTCCCCCAGGCCGTCCGAGGCGACCTCACGGACTGGGTGGAGAACAACGTGGACGCCCTCGTCCGGGCCTTCACTTCGGATGACTACGACGTGATCGTGGCTGCCGACGAGGGCGGTGTGGTGGATTGTCCCGACGCCGCTGATGGTGACGCAGACAATGAAGGCGAGTTCAGCGACGCCAGCGACAGCTCGGGAGGCACTCCCGAGGATGCGCTGGGGGATTTGTCAGAATGACCATGTACTGCTCTCGTATTTTTACCCTGCATGGATAGAACTCAGGTGTTTGGCCTAACGGTTGTGAGAGCATTTTTGGGAGGGGAAGCCCCTCATGTAAGAACTTGTGTCCATTATATCAGTAGTAGTCAAATTGCGCGCGTGCCTGACGGTAGGCTGGTTTACCTTTGTTCCACGGTGGCTCCGAGGCTGCCTGCAGGAGGGCGCTGCGCCTTGGGTGTTCTACAGTTGAGTCCTCAGGATGTGGGGTCGTTGCCGATGAGAAACTTCACAAACGTGGGCCTTCTTCACAGGCTCCGGGCCTTCTCCCGAGCGGGACGGCTTCACAGGCATTCGCCTTCTTCGCACGCTCCGGACCTTCTCCCAAATGCAATGACTTCACAGGCATTCGCCTTCTTCACAGGCTCCGAGCCTTTTCCTAAATGCAATGACTTCACAGGCATTCGCCTTCTTCACAGGCTCCGGGCCTTCTCCCAAACGCAATGACTTCACAGGCATTCGCCTTCTTCACAGGCTCCGGGCCTTTTCCTAAACGCAATGACTTCACAGGCATTCGCCTTCTTCACAGGCTCCGGGCCTTCTCCCAAATGCAATGACTTCACAGGCATTCGCCTTGTTCACAGGCTCCGGGTCTTTTTCTAAACGCAATGACTTCACAGGCATTCGCCTTCTTCACAGGCTCCAAGCCTTTTCCTAAATGCAATGACTTCACAGGCATTCGCCTTCTTCACAGGCTCCGGGCCTTTTTATGAGAAGACAATCTCCGCAAGCACCAAAGGTCATCTCGCGAGGGAGCGACAGCGGCAGTTTGGGCTGTGCTCAAGCTAGGCCTGGCCCGACTCGCGAGCGGCTCGCGAGGGGAGGCAGCTGTGGTGAGGCGGTGACCAGAACGCGAGAAATGGTTCGAACGAGACCAAGCACCCCTTCCCCGAGCACACGCAAAGCTCAAATTCAAATTCAACTTAAAATCCAGCAGGGGAAAAGTTACAGCCAAAGGAAGAAGGCAATGAAAGCAGACAAAAAAGGCCGCGTCCGGCACCTAATCTAGTCTTGGATGTCTTCTCACCAGCGCGGAGCTAAGTGCTGTCCACTGGGCGTGGGTGGGAGCCCCAGGGCCTGAGGCCGGCACCCCTGAGACTCCGGGGCGTGTACAGCCCCACTCATTATTACGTGAGAGTGTCATGGGGCGGCGAGCTTCACAGGCACTGGGCCTTCTTCACAGGAACCGGCCTTGCTTCATATCGCCAGACGAGGGGCCCGCCTTGCGCCACACTCTAGTGCCACCAACGACGACCGGAAACCAGGACCCGCCGGTTGGGTAGAGCGGTCGCCAGCGGTTCCCCCGACGACCACGGGTCCTCCGCCAGGGGCAGGCCCGTAGGCGCCTCCTCAGCGGAGGGCCTACCGCCTAAGAACGCCTTGCTCCGAACGCCGTGGTGATGACGTAGGATCTCTGCTCCTCTCCTGCAGCCCCCTGCGTCCTCCTCCCGGGGGGTAGGAGGCCGCGAGAGCGGGGCAGCTGCTTGCTGCGGCGACCTGCACCTCCTGCAATCCATGGTTAGCATACGCCTACTCTTGAGGAATCAGCGGTACCCGATAGTCGTCGCCTCCCGCGTGGCAGAAGGGGCCATCCCGGGGCTCCTGGAAGGGCTCGGCCTCTGGCGTCTCGTCTCCCTAGCTGGGGCTGAGGAGTGAACCCTGCTCGCCCTCGTGAGCGTGCCCTTGGTCCATCATGTGGGGCACGTATTCTTCTGGCGCCGCCATCCCGAAGGCTGTGCTGTAGTGCTCCACGCGCCATGTGGCGTTGCTTGACGTGCCCACCATGGGGTGGTAGCGCGGCTGCCCACTGGCGCCGTGGGCTGCACCGAGCCCCTCTCCTGCACGCGCCGGGGCGGGGGTAGCGCCACCGTCAGTCCAGCGCCGGTGGATTCGCTGGTGTTTATAGCAGCCCTGAGGCCCGCGAGAGCGTGCGGGGCCTCCTCGCGCGTCGCCCTGGACTTGAGGCGGGAGCTGGACGCAGAAAGGGTGAGCCCCCTAGGCGGCAAAGCCCAGTAGTTCGGCAACCCGCTCCAGCAGCACGTCGCGGCCGCCTTCCAGCATCCTACACTGCAGCAGCTCCCGGGCCACCGTGAGCGCGGCCCTTGATTTCGCCTGCTCCCGGCGGGTGTACGGTGTCGTGGTTGCGGTGTGATTGGAGGCCCTTGCCGCCGACCGCGCCTGCCGCGGTGTGAGGGTCACGGAAGCTTGTCCGCCTCGCCCGTGGCCCGCAGTGCCCTGCGGACCACGAGCTGCCTGGGGCGCGGGGTCGCCCGGGGCGGGCAGCTCTGCGCAGATGGGCCACGCCGCCCATGGACCTTGGTTGCCCGCCTGGTCGCCGGACATGGTGATGACGATGCGATGGGAGGCGGAGCGGTAGGGAGGCAAATTCTGGCGCACCCCTACCTGGCGTGCCAAATGTCGGATCACGGGTTCCGGCAGACCCTTAAGGTTCGAACTCTGGGGTGCGCGCGGAGATTGTGCCCTCTACCTCTCCGTCTCGCAAGGATCTGAACTACAGAATGCATAGCACAAGAGACACAGGGTTTATACTAGTTCGGGCCACCATTGTGGTGTAATACCCTACTCTAGTTTGGTGTGGTGGATTGCCTCTTGGGCTGATGAGGATGAACAGTACAAGGAAGAACAGCCTCGCGAGGGTCTATTCTTGGCTAGGGGATGAACTGCTGGTGGAGTTCGATCACCCTTCTCTCTCTCTCTCTCTCTCTCTCTCTCTCTCTCTCTCTACCTGCTGTATGCTTGCCCTCAATGTTCGATCCGTTGTCTCTATCTGACGCTCGCTTGCTCGATCAGTTGCTGGATTCCTCTACCCTGGGGGTGGCTAGTCCTATTTATAGGCAAAGGCCCTGGGCCTCTTCCCAAATATTTGAGCGGCAAGGGCGCCAACAATTGGCCAATTCAAAGGGGAACATCCGGTACACTTATCCTGACTAAAGTTGGTCTTCGCCTGCCAAAGGCCCTGTGGTGACGCCGTTCTGGGCTCCATGGTGACCTCCTTCCCACCGTTGGACTGGTCTTGGTCTTGTTGCACCGAAATGGGTGCCTTTGCTTGATCCTCTCGCCTGCGCTTGCCCCCTTTGCACTAAAGAGGAAAGGAGAACGCTACGCGGGCTGGCGCCCGCCTGGCACCCTCGATCGTCATGGCTTGCGTCATGGGCACCTCGCGAGGTACCCCGCCTTGATCTCTCCGCCTCCTCCCAAGCCAGCCTGAGGAGGCCGTGCCTGAGGAAGCGCCGTGTCGTCCGCCCCGCGAGGCTTGGCCCCTCGCGAGGGTCTTGAGTCTTGTGTTGAGGAGGATGGGCCGCGCTGGGCCCCCATTTGAGCCACGCCGCAGGCCGCAGGCAGGCAAGTCTGGGGACCCCCGTTCCCAGAACGCCGACAACTGTTTCAGCTGGTCGCTTAAGGGCACCGGGTGTTTGGCCTCAGCATACTGAGACCAGAACACCTTCTCCGTCGAGCTTCCATCCTCGGCTCGGTAGAAGGCGGCGGCATCTGACACGCTACGGGGCAAATATGCGAATGCTCCTGGAGAGCTCTGGATTAGGGTAAGTAACAAGTAATTCACTTTCACGTGCTTGCTTTGCACAAAGAATGCCTTACCGCCGCTATCTTTTTTATTGCCTCCACCTCCTGGAAGGACTTCTGGGCTTCGGCCTTGGCAGCCTTGGCATCTTCAATGGCCGCAGCAAGCTCGGACTCTCGCGTCTTCGAGTCAATCTCCAAACTCTCATGTTTTTTCATGAGAACCTAGAGCTCTTGCCGCACCTCGCCAACCTGCGCCTCATGCTTCTCCCGCTTGGTGCGCTCCGTGGCCGCCCTCTTCTCGGCCTCGGACAGCGCTTTCTTAAGGGTCACCACCTCAGTTGTGGCCCCTACAATAGCCACATTAATCCTGTCATTTTTTGCAATTGCACCTTTTATATATTTAAATAAGGTATCTCTTACCTTCTTTCTCCTCGAGCTGCTTCTTGGCAAGGCCGAGCTCTTGTTCGGACCGCTCGAGGTTCTGCTTCAGCGTGCCCACCTCCGTAGTCAGTGCGGCGGACGCTAGCAGCGAAGCCTGCATACGCATATTGACTTACTTTTGTTAGACTCCTGCAAATGTTATTAGATCCTCAATTCAACTTTTCTTTCCGAACGCCAAATAGAGCATCAGGGGCTACTGTCTATGCGGTAATATTTTTACCTATTCTTTAATTACCTCAAAGCCTGTTAAAAGGCTGGCACAGGCTTCAGTCAGTCCGCTCTTGACGGACTGAACCTTCTGGATCATCGTACTCATCACAGTATGGTGCTCCTCGTCGATGGAGGTGCCGTTAAGCACCTCCAGCAGATTGCCCGGTGCCTCTGGTTGGACGGGGGCCACCGTCTCAGTAGGCTTGCTCCTCTTGGAAGGAGGTTGCATGCTGGAGTCCGGAACCGTTGAAGATTCCGGCGTGGTGTCCGGCTCAAGGCCGGACTTGGAGCCCTTGGGGGTTCTATCCCCTTTACGCCTGGAGTCCGGGAGGCCGCCTTGCAGCGCCTCCAGGATCACCTCCTCCAGTCTTGGAACCTTTTGGCACGCCACCCCGGCGTCGTCCGTAGGGCGGGGGGAGGTGGCCGTCAGAAGCGAATTCACATCCGACGAATCCAGGGAACCGCTCGGTGACTCGTCGAGCCGGCCTTTGGGCGGACTGCGCAATTATTCGGCATCAGGGGAAGCTGTGGAATAAAGGAACACTATGAATTACCCTAGTGCCCGAATACTTACGACTTTGCCAGGGGCTTGGCCCTGTGCGGCCACTCCTCTTCACCGTCGTTGGCGTTGGTGGAGTAGTCCGGAGGAAGGGTCTTCCCCTTCTTGGACCCTTCGGCCCCCCAGTTGGGGCGGCCTTCCTTTTCTTTCCTCCCCCCGATGGAGGGGGAGAGGCTTCTTCTTCCTCCTCCTCATCTTCGTGGGAGGAGTGCATCTCGGAGTCATCGGACGAATCCGATACCACCAGGCGCCGGCAACTCTTTCGAGTTCCCGTGGTCTTCTTCTTGACCTTCTTGTCCGGCACCACATAGGGTGCCGGAACTAGCAGCCCCGTCAAGCGGGCGTCCGCTGGGTCTTCGGGCAAAGGAGCCGGACAATTGATCTGTCCGGACGTCTCCTGCCAATCCTGTCAGTGGTAAAGGAGCTTAGATCCCGCATAGAGTCAAACTATGAAAAACTAATACCGTGTAAAAGGTAAAAACAGCTTACCGCACTAGCGTGATGCTGTGTGCTGAATCCGCGATCCTCGGTAGCGGATGCGGGAGCCTCGGCGCCCTTGAATAGCGCCTTCCAGGCATCTTCGTATGTCGTGTCGAAGAGCCTGCTCAGAGTTTGGTGCTACACCGGGTCGAACTCCCACAGGTTGAAAGCCCGTTGTTGGCACGGGAGGATCCGGCGGATGAGCATAACCTGGACTACGTTGAAAAGTTTGAGCTTCTTGTCCACTAGGGTTTGGATGCATGTTTGGAGTCCGGTCAGCTATCCTTTTTTACCCCACGACAGGCCCGTCTCTTTCCAGGAGGTGAGCCGCATAGGGGGTCTGGATCGGAACTCGGGGGTTGTGACCCATTCATGGTCGCGCGGCTCGGTGATGTATAACCACCCCGATTGCCACCCCTTTAGGGTCTCCACGAAGGAGCCCTCGAGCCATAGCACGTTGGGCATCTTGCCCACCATGGCGCCTCCGCACTCCGCCTGGTTGCCGCGCACCACCTTTGGCTTGACATTGAAAGTCTTGAGCCATAGGCTGAAATGGGGACGGATACAGAGGAAGGCCTCGCACACGACGATAAACGCCGAGATGTTGAGGACGAAGTTCGGGGCCAGATCGTGGAAATCCAGGCCATAGTAGAACATGAGCCCCCGGACAAATGGGTGGATACGAAAGCCCAGTCCGCGGAGGAAATGGGGGAGGAACACCACCCTCTCATGGGGCCCGGGGGTGGGGATGAGCTGCCCCTCTTCAGGGAGCAGGTGCGCGATGTCGTTGGACAAGTATCTGGCCTTCCTCAGCTTTTTGATGTGTCCCTCCGTGACAGAGGAGACCATCCACTTGCCTCCCGCTCCGAACATGGCTGGAGAAGGTTGAGGTGGGGAGTGCGGACTTCGGCGCTGGAGCTCGAGTGCGCGGAAATGGATGAGCAATGGAGGAAGAAGGCATGGATGAAAAAGGTGGATCCTTATCCCCTTATATGGGCGGACGCAACATGCGTCCCCACCAGCCTGGTAAAACTCGCTTATCTCCCAAGCGCCGTAATCAACGACCGGTTGGGTTACCCACGCCCGTATTGATGAGAATCCCGGAATAAGGGGAC
This sequence comes from Aegilops umbellulata, assembly GCA_032464435.1. NCBI lineage: Eukaryota > Viridiplantae > Streptophyta > Magnoliopsida > Poales > Poaceae > Aegilops > Aegilops umbellulata. The sequence goes on along the minus strand of CP136054.1, from coordinate 61,324,753 downwards.
ACGATCTCTGCTTCGACAAGACGTGCCAAGGAAACCGCCTCGCTAAACGCGCTGAGGTGGGACAATAAAACGATTCGAATAAAGGCTTGGCCGTGGTGTGATGTCACGCTACGGAATACGTCAGCAGACTAGATTTGTGTAAATACTATTCTATCTATGGCAATATGTGGAACATATTTTGCAGAGCCGGACACTATCCTTGTGTTCAAAATCTTCTATGAAGCACTTGGAGGAGGAACCCGCCTTGCAATGCCGAAGACAATCTACATGCCGGACTCGTCGTCATTGAAGCCTGGTTCAGGGGCTACTGAGGGAGTCCCGGATTAGGGGGTGTCCGGATAGCCGGACTATAACCTTTGGACGGACTCTTGGACTATGAAGATACAAGATTGAAGACTTCGTCTCGTGTCCGGATGGGACTTTCCTTGGCGTGGAAGGCAAGCTTGGCGATACGGATATGTAGATCTCCTACCATTGTAACCGACTCTGTGTAACCCTAGCCCTGTCCGGTGTCTATATAAACCGGAGGGTTTTAGTCCATAGGACGAACAACAATCATACCATAGGCTAGCTTCTAGGGTTTAGCCTCCTTGATCTCGTGGTAGATCTACTCTTGTACTACCCATATCATCAATATTAATCAAGCAGGAGTAGGGTTTTACCTCCATCGAGAGGGCCCAAACCTGGGTAAAAACATCGTGTCCCTTGTCTCATGTTACCATCCGCCTAGACGCACAGTTCGGGACCCCCTACCCGAGATCCGCCGGTTTTGACACCAACATTGGTAAGGTTCGGTCATAGTCACTTGTTGAAATCTCTAAAAGACAAATACTCTCTCCGTCCGGAAATACTTGTCATCTAAATGGATAAAAGGAAATGTATCTAGACGTATTTTAGTTTTAGATACATCTCTTTTTATCCATTTTGATGACAAGTATTTTCGGACGGAGGGAGTAGAAAAAGAGTTGGTGATGATGGTGTGCGTGCCATCCTGCAATATAGGCCGTCGGATTTATATGTAACGGATAGGTAAGAAACTATGGCAATTTTGCAAAAATATACCCACACGTCTCTCCACGTTCGCAAATAAGGCCTTCCCTCGTTCAACCTTTTCTCTCACAAGATAAACTACTCATACAAATGCATCTTGATGTTCCGTGCAATGCAAATTTCTTTTAAAATAGTTGCTGCGATAATTGGGTTGAAGTGATATATTTTATGTCTGCCTCAAATGATTTCAGATTCACTAGTAGTAACAAAGAAAAGGTTGCCTTGTTAATTAACAGAAAACAGGGTGAAAACTATCACATGAGGCCGGTAAAAACAAGGCACACTGGATTCAGCGTCATCGTAACTACAGCTGTGCGCGCGCGAGAAGTCTACATGTCGAGGGGGCTACCGAGCGAGGAACCGAGACACAATGTTTGAGAGAGAAACCAATTGACATATTATGATCAGATCGATTTGTCACCATTCTTCTGTCATTGTTGGGAGGGGGAGGGAGAGAAGGACGTATCGAGAGTGTGCGCGGTAGGCACAAAGGCACAACTAGCGTGTGTGTGTGTGTGTGTGTGTGTGTGTGTGTGTGTGTGTTTGAAAGAGGAGTAGATAGATTATTATCAAGATCGATGTGCCACCCTACTCCTTCGGTGCCGGGTAGTGTGTGTGTGTGTGTGTGTGTTTGAGAGAGAAGCCAGTCGATAGATTAGTATCAAGATCGAGGTGTCACCCTACTCCTTCGGTGTTGGGAAGTGTGGGTGTGTGTGTGGAGGGGGGGCTGTGACACTCACATATCTCTACTCTTATAAAAAAACAGAGTTAGTGATGATGGTGTTCCTACCATCCTGCAATATAGGCCATTCGATTTATATCCGACAGACAGGAAGGAAACTATGGCAATTTTGCAAAAAGATACCCACACCCCTCTCCGCATTTGCAAATAAGGCATTCCCTCGTTCATCCTTTTCTCCCACAAGATAAAATTCTCATACAAATGCATCTTGATGTTCCGTGCAATGCATGGGCATCTTGCTAGTAGGGAGAAGGAGTTTGTGTGACACATATCTAGCTATATTAAGGGATAGGTAGATAGCATATGTGTGAGAGACATTACTGGCTATGGGTGGGCGGAATTAAAGGGGTGGGCGTGTTAGACATAGACAACATGTGTGTTTCTGTGTGAGAGACTTGTAGGACGGGGTATAAAGACGAATTTAACCCTCATGGAGGGAGAGAAATACACGAAGTGCGCATGTGTGTGATTCCGATGCCCACAGGGAAATGAGATATGTATGCGTGTGAGAGAGATTGCACAATTCATTCATGTATCACTATCTAGCGATCGTGGATGTGCATCGCTTGAACATAAGTCAATATCTACTTCGTATCATGGCCAAAGGTACAATATCGATTCAACGCTATAAAGATTGGACACTCACATATCACATTTTTTTCTATTTAAATAAGCCTTTTCAGTTGTGCATGCTAAAGTTACAGTGATGTTTCTTCAAACAACCAATGTAGCTATCATGTACATGCACCATTGTTACTCTTGCATTCGAATTCATTAGTCTTGGATGATTTAAGTTTCTATTTTGAAGTAATATATGTAATATTCATATATGAATTCAACGGGTACGCAATTTATGAAATGGAGGCTATGTAATCATATGAGGTAACACTTTTAAGTAGCTGACTACAATATCCATTTCTTTTTGTGCGCCTCTACACTAACACGTCAATGCATTATGTTTAAAGTAAATAACCAATGGCACTAAATTATCTATTTACACGAGAAATATATAGGCTGAGCGTTTGATCCCTTTTTTGTGAACGCGCCACTACACCCGTACGATTGGCCGCGCCCGTGTGAATGTCCAAGTTATCGGTGCATCATCCTGATTTATTGTCTTGTCAGGACCCCGATCCTCAGTCACACCGATCTAGCATGTAACACATCATATCACTTTGCGGCCTCACGCACGGTATTCCCACGGGTGCCACCTTACCTGGCCCGGGACCGTTTGCGCCTTTTGGCTCACGTATATGATAGTGTCGCTAGCATCCATATGACAAAGAACCCGGGCCGACATGGCTAGTCGTGAACCCAAAGCGGCACCAACCCATGGGGACAAGCATACATGAATCAACAGCGTGTGAATCTGGGCTGTAGCACTGGGCTAGCAGGACTCCGGTAACCCGGGCTGTAGCAGGCTAGGCAAGACTCCGGATGTCATCGCGTGACATTTCCCTGAAGGGACAGACACAGGAACGTTGTGAAACACATGCTGGCCAGCCAAGTGTCCTGAGCAGTAGTGCTGGGCTAGCAGGACTCCGGTGAACCGGGCTGTAGCGGACTACTATGGCTCAAGGAAGCACTAGACTGCATTTCCCCATAAGAGAGGCTGCCAAGGATAAACAACTAGATAGTCGGATCCCACACATACCAAGCATTTCAATCATACACACAATATGCTCGATATGTGTAAATACAGCATGGCGTCACAACAAGACTCTACGACTCAAGTATTTATTCATTAGGCTCCGAAGAGCCAGATATTACAAACATGGGTCTCATGACCCAACATTCAGAGCATACAAGTCAAAGCACATGCGTAAGCTTAACATGTCTGAGTACAGACATCTACAAATGAAAAAGGCTGAGAAGCCTGACTATCTACCAGATCCTGCCGAGGGCACAAGATCATAGCTGAGGTATAAAGCTAAACGTCGAAGTCCACACGGAACTACTAGTGAGACTGACGTCACTCTGCAAAAACATAAAATAGGCAAACGTGAGTACAAATGTACCCAGCAAGACTTACATCAGAACTAGCTACATATGCATCGGTATCAATAAAGGGGGTGGTGGACTTTGACTGCAGCAAGCCAGCTTTGACTCGGTGGCTATCCTGAACTATGACTACAAGTAACTCTTTTGAGGTGGCGCACATGAGTCCAGATATTCACCATATCAATACACCACTATGGATCCGCTCCCGTCTTCCTACGAGAACGCCATCCATAGCACTCACGCTTATCTTGCGCATTTTAGAGTATCCACTTTCACTTATCTATGAACTGATATAGGCAACCCAGAAGTCCTTTACCGCAGACACGGCTATTCGAATAGATGATGTTAACCCTGCAGGGGTGTACATCTTCACACACGCTCTCGCCACATACCACCATGTACAGGTCGTGTATCTCGGCAACCTTCAAGCGGAAGCTTGGCGAGGGAGTCGGCCACAACCTGACTAACCACACAAGTCTCTAGTCCAGGTTTATCGCCTATTCGGGTTCCATCCGCAAGGAGATCCGGCCGGGGTGTCGCTCACGGCCCCAAACGATGTGTGCAGGGTTCCCAAGCCCACCTCGACGGGTGGATCTACGCTTGGTACACCGTGCCACAGTGCCTAGTCTGTCCCAAGCCCACCTGTACGGGGTACCACTTGGTAGACTATTAACACTACCTACAAACACCAGAAACTAGTTGCAACTCCTGGACAGAGATCGAGGCGATTAATAAGCCGAGAGGGGTCGAGTTACCGGAACCCAATGTGTGGTAGTAACTGTTTCATGGATCACCAACATAGAACTCAGTTCCTGACGACGGTTTCAATGAGACAACCCACCATGTACTCCTACATGGCCTCTCACCGCTACCTTTACCAAATCATGTTCACACACTTAGCTCTCAACAGTAGGACATGTTCACACACCTCTAATTCATCCCCGATGAATCAGACCTGACACAACTCTAAGCTATAGCAGGCATGACAAACAAGCATGAATGAGTAGGCACATCAGGGCTCAAACAACTCCTACTCATGCTAGTGGGTTTCATCTATTTACTGTGGCAATGACAGGTCATGCAGAGGAAAGGGGTTCAACTACCGCAGCATGTAACAGTTGAAACGCTGTTGTCCTAATGCAGTAAAAGAGAGCAGGAGCGAGAGAGTGGGATTGTATCGGAATGAACAAGGGGGTTTTGCTTGCCTGGCACTTCTGAAGATAATATATGTAACGCCCTCGATGCGGCTATATCTCCCACGTGTCGAAGCACGACTTAGAGGCATAACCGCATTGAAAGCAATGTCGCAAGTGAGGTAATCTTCACACAACCCATCTAATACATAAGGGAAAGAGATACATAGTTGGCTTACAATCGCCACTTCACACAATACATGAGTAAAGCATTACATCATACAGATACAATCAAGGTCCGACTACGGAACCAAAATAAAAGAAGACTACCCCAAATGCTACACAGATCCCCGATCGTCCCAACTGGGCTCCACTACTGATCAACTGAAACGAAACAACACAATGAACAAGGTCTTCATCGAGCTCCTCCTTGAGCTCGGGTGCGTCACCTGCACGGTTTCATCGGCACCTGCAAACTGGTTTTGGAAGTATCTGTGAGTCACGGGGACTCAGCAATCTCACACCCGCGAGATCAAGACTATTTAAGCTTATGGGAAGGGTAAAGGTAATGATGTGGAGCTGCAGCAAGCACTAAGCATATATGGTGGCTACCATACGCAAAAGAGAGCGAGAAGAGGATGGAAAAGCACGGTCGAACAACTATGATCAAGAAGTGATCCTAGAACAACCTACGTCAACCATAACTCCAACACCGTGTTCACTTCCCGGTCTCCGCCGAGAAGAGACCATCACGGTTACACACGCGGTTGATGTATTTTAATTAAGATCAACTTCGGGTTTTCTACAACCGGACATTAACAAATTCCCATCTGCCACATAACCACGGGCATGGCTTCCGAAAGTTCAAACCCTGCAGGGGTGTCCCAACTTAGCCCATGATAAGCTCTCACGATCAACGAAGGATATTCCTTCTCCCCGGGAAGACCCAATCAGTCTCGGAATCCCGGCTACAAGACATTTCGACAGTAATAAAACAAGACCAGCAAAGCCGCCCGGATGTGCCGACAAATCCTGATAGGAGCTGCACATATCTCGGTCTTAGGGCACACCGGATTGTCCAAACTTCCGGTAGGCGAACCCAGAGTTGCCCCTGGTGGCCACCGGCGGCTGACGGTTTGGACCAACACTCGAAGGAGAACTGGCCCGGGGGGGCTAACATAAAGATGACCCTTGGTCTCCAGAAACCCAAGGGAATAAAAGGGCATAGGTGACGCAAATGGTAAAACCAATGTTGGGCCTTGCTGGAGGAGTCTTATTCAAAGCGAACTGTCAAGGGGGTCCCATAAATCACCCAACCGCGTTAGGGACGCAAAATCCGTGAACATAATACCGATATGACGGAAACTACGGCGGCAAGAGTGGAACAAAACACCAGGCATAAGGCCGAGCCTTCCACCCTTTACCAAGTATATAGATGCATTAATAATATAAGAGATATTGTGATATCCCAACAAGTAAACATGTTCCAACAAGGAACAACATCTCCATGTTCCAACAAGGAACAACATCTCCATGTTCCAACAAGGAGCAAACTTCATCTTCACCTGCAACTAACAACGCTATAAGAGGGGCTGAGCAAAGCGGTAACATAGCCAAACAACGGTTTGCTAGGACAAGGTGGGTTAGAGGCTTGGTTTAACAATATGGGTGGCATGATAAGCAAGTGGTAGGTATCGCAGCATAGGCATAGCAAAAGAGCGAGCAACTAGCAAGCAAAGATAGAAGTGATTTCGAGGGTATGGTCATCTTGCCAGAAGTCCTGCTAGGAAGAAGAACGAGTCCATGAAGAAGACAAACGGATGTAGTCGAACAAATCCTCACAAACGCGACGTTATCGGGACTAACCCGAAGAAGCAACACTGGAAAGAAGCAAACAACATAGTAAACAACAAACACATAAGCATGGCATGATGCGCAATCAAGTATGATGCATGTCCGGTCTAATGATTCATGGCATGGCAAATGCAACAACCAACACTATGAATTAAGTGTAGCTCAATATGCAACGAGTTGCATATTGACTAAACACCACATTTAATTATTTAGTTCACTCTTGGTTTTGTACCCAACAACATTAAAAGTTATTAAACATGGCAAGAGGTGAAGCTTATATAAACTATCTATTTAGGCATGTTTAAATGAGGCCGGAACAACAAACAACAATTCCGGAAACTCCTCACGTGCATAATATGAATTTGGTGCTGTTCTGTCCTAAACCACATTTTAATGTTACTAAACAGCAAAATAAAGTGCACCATGTTAAACTAGGCATTTTTCCACCCCATTTACATATACAGTTTATTTAGAATGGAGCTACGGTTATTTAGTTATGAATTAAATCATTTTAACATGGCATTTATGTAAATTTAATCAAACAGCAAGTTTAAACAATTTAACATGGGATGAAAGTGGCAATTTGTGAAACTAGATAAAACTCTAATCATTTCACATGTATAGTTTGTTTAATTTGGATGCATGCATATTTAAATATGAGCAATGCAAAACAATGGCAATTCTGAAAATATGCAAGCACTGGATATGACAAAAATCACAGGCTGGAAAAAAAATAACACCAGCCGAATCTGAAACAGTGGCAGTGGCCCAGGAGGATTTGGCCCGATGCAGCTGTGGGTGTGTGTGCTTGATTGAAAAAAATGACACAGGGGAAAAAGATTGAGGCTCCCATGGGATTCGATCCCAGGACCTCTTGGATGTGAGCGCGCGTGGCTAACCAGCTGAGATAAAAACCAAGTGTTATAAAGGATGGTCTCGGCTTAAGGTGACACATACTCTCGAACTGAAGAAGCACGAACAGATAGCAAAAATGAAAAGGATTAACAAAATAGGGGCGCCTGGGACTCGAACCCAGCAACTGCTGGATGCGCACGATCGTGTTTAACCAGTTGAACTAGACTTGATCCGTGCTATTGAGTGGGTTTGGCTGGAAGATGAAGCAGCAAGAAGCTTTGAAAGTCTTAAGGCGCAAAATTGCACAAAAAAAATTCGCAACCTTGGGGGTTCGATCTCGGGGCTCCCCTGTAGGATTACGTGGCCTTGACCACTGAGCTGTTGCTATGTTTGGCTCCAAAAGGAAGCTCAACACATTATGTATAATCAGAAGTCCTAGCCTTCTTCTCCGGCGAATACATGGGTGCATCGGAGGCGATGCCGGCGAGCAAACGTAGCGGCAGCTGCTGCTGTGGTGAGCCGGCGGGGGTGCGGAAACAGGGGATGGGTGGTACTGCGTGTGCGTGTGTGTGCAGGAGGCGCATGGGTGCGAGGAGCTCGAGCACCTCATCCATGGCGGTCAGAGAGCTTCAGCTTGTTCGAGGGGCATTCAAACGCTCTGATCGACGAAGTAAAGGAGGGAGGAGGAGCGGGGAGGGGCAGATGCTCACCGGGCTCTCGTGGAACACGAAGTGAGGGTCGGAGACGTGACGCAGAGGCGAGGCGAAACGCTGATCGGGGCGGCGTCCTCGAGTCCGTGAAGAAGTTGAAGCAGGGGAGGAAGGCGTGGCGGCTCCAGGGACTTGGGGGTGCCGGCGGCGAAGGAAGGAGGGCGGCAACGACGAGGCACGACGGCGCAGGCGCGGGAAGCCGAGGTCTAGCAGGGGTCCATAGCGCGCGGGGTTGCTGCCTGGTGCTGCTCCGGCGAGCTGCGGCTCGCGGTCGACGGCTGGAGCAAGCGATCTCGCTCGGGAAGAGCTCCTGCGAGAGAGAGATGTGAGAGAGAGAAAGAAGGACGGGGAGGAGGGACCGAGGGAGAGGGAACGGGGTCGTCCTGGTGCTGCTGCTGTGGCCGGCAAAGCAGAGCCCGACAGGAGGGCTCCAACGGCAGAAGGCGAGGCCGGCGGGGTGCGGAATGAACGAGGCGGAGGCACTCGTCAATGCTGCTGCTGCTACTCCGGCGAGGAGATGAGCTGGTTGGATCGAGGAAGGAAAAGGCTGCGGCTGGATCGATGGGATGGATGGGACAGGGAAGGTCGGGCGCTGCTCTCGTTGGTGGGTGGATGAAGACGAGGTGGATCGGGATGGATCCCGAGGAGTAGAGTGGCGGCGGCGCTAGGGATGGAACAAGTCCACTAATATCTAGGGTTCGGCCAAAATGGACTAGGGGGGTGAATATATACATCACGAGTTAGGTTAGGGGTTATCTCGTCCGATTAAAATCGGACGGTCAGAAAAAATAGCATGGGAGACCAAAAGAGAAAACGGAGATGTTTTGAAGATGATAGAGGATGATCCGGATCCATCGGTACCGACAGAGCGGGTCGGGTTCGGGACACTTTCGGACGCGCGCGAGGGGTCTGAGTAAATTGTAGAGAGGGTCAAATGGTCAGACAAGAGGGGCTCGAAAAAACCCGGTTGGTCCCGGAACAGACAACGGAGAGACGTGACAACTATGAACGAACTAAGATTTTTACGAAAACATGCGGATGCAATGCGGATGATGCAATGATGAATCCAACAAATAAATAAATCACACGGCGACAACGGAATAAATGGAAGTCTTCTGGATCGTCGGTCTTGGGGCGTTACAACACTCCACCACTACGAGAGGATCTCGTCCCGAGATCTTGGATGGCACCGGAGAGAAACAGAAGAGGAAGAGAAAGGTAAAACTAAGTTGCTTCTTCGACAAACGAGTGAAACCAATGAACCTTGAGAGGTTGAGCAATTTAAAAGAAAGAGTACGACAGAGATGAACGAGATTGCAAACAATCCGGTAGAAAAGAGGAACAAGTAGTATTACTAGAACTTGAAGGTTTGAAAGACATGGAAAAAGAAGAGCTTCACGAACGAAAAGAATATGACCACCTCGGTATAATGAGATAGTCAAGGAACAAGAATGACAGAATTTGGACATCACTCCGACTTAAAATGGAAGGAATTGAACATGAACTTGACAAGATGAGAGGATACTTGAAGAGATCAACAACACACTGCCTCCGGAACTATTGAAAGAATGGCACAAGGTGTAAGAAAGATTTCATACGGCACTCTGTTTGAGAAGGGAGGCAAAACTAGCTAAGATGAGAGAGCTCGAATGAAAACACGACACTCCGGTTAAATGGATAAGCCAAAGGAAAGAACATGATCCTCAGAATTCGCGATGAGGAGTGAAGAGAGCAACATCACAATGCTTCCGGAACAAAAGAATAGTAGATAGATTGTTGGGATAAAGGGACAGAGAAGAAAAAATGACAACTTCCACCACAATTGAATTTCAATAGCATCCTTGCAAGGAAGGATTGAACGGAGTTGTTGGGAAATCAACAACGAAAAGCGCAAGCTTGTTGTGGGCTTATGGAAAACATCTCAAAATTATGAGGTGACAACCGACCATTAATGGAAACCATTGATTTGATTGATATCAACAAGGAGACGAGAAACTTATTTCACCGGGTGGACAAATGAAGAACTTGGGTCATTTATGAGCACCATAAATAGCAACAATCCTTAGGGAAGGCTTTAGGTGAAATATAACCCAAGATAACTCCAATGAAGAGATTGATGGATTTAAAATACCTTATTCTTGACAACATGTAAATCATGAAGCATGAAGAGAAATTGTCAAGAATGACATAACACCACATCAAAAGATAAGGTAGAAAGAATTGCACTTCGGAATGCAAAATGAAGAAATGCTTGAACTCCTCCAAACAAAACATGTGTTGACACCATGTTTATTTTAGAGTATGGCTTGACGGATCTTAACTCCGAGAGAAAACTTGAAGAACAATTGAAGAATGAAAAGAATCCTTGATGAACCACCATGTAGAGCCTTCATGAAGAACTCCGGTAATGAAAGGATGATAAAAAGAAAGAGAAGTTGAAAAGGACTCTGGGAGAAGCCTTGAAATGATTTGATGAAGCTTTGAAATGATAAAACCGAGAAAACTTGGAACTCCGGAAAGAAAGGTGAACAAATGAAATCGAGAATTTTGATGAATCTACGGAATACATAATAGAATTTACTCGATGAAACAAGAATAAGAATTACATTATGCTTATCCTTCACCAATTTAAATTGATGACAAGTAACAGACTTGGCATACTATTCTCATTGGAAAAAAAATGAATTAAAAGAGCTAGAACAAACTTGGGAAGGTCTTCGATGATCCGCCGGTAGGATTCGGAAAGAACGAATTAATTGGTATGATAACAAAGGAAGAGAACTCTTGAACGAACCACCGTAAGAATTTAAAATGAACGAAGAAAAGATAAAGAAACATCGGGAAGAATTAGAAAAATGAACGAAGATACTTGAGAGAATTTAGATACATGAGCACGAAGAGATCATGAACTGATTAGAGGATATTTGAACGATGCACCGATAAGATCTAGAGAACGAGAGCTGAAATTTGGAATTGAATAATTCTGAGATGATGGGCTCCGAAGAATCAAACTGAAAAGACTCCTGAAATGCTCCGGATGGTTGAAAAGAATTCTCACAATCGAAAACAATTATGAGAGGATGACAACAAGCTAGAACCATGAATCTTGAAGAGAATGGAGCAAGATTTAAGAGAAACTCTTCTTCGGTCTTCAAATGTTGAGAATGACGATGAGAACCACCAAGAATTGTTGAGGCACTCCGGAATGAGAATTGAAAAGGTTGAACCAACAATGAAAATAATTTGAAAGATCTTGGAGAAAGAATATGACTGATGATAATTCATTCTTACATCGCACTTTGAAAAGAGTTTTAGAAGCTCCGGGAAAATTAGAAGAGTCAGGTAAGATCCTAGAAAAGACCTGTGGGTTAGGGCCCACTCAAAAGAAACACTTTCGAATGATTACTTGAAAGGGAGGTTGCATCGGTTGATTTAAATGGCTTGAATGAGATAACAATCTCAAAATAACTTGAACGGATTAAGAATGGAAACACAAATCTTCTGATTTATCTTTGGCTCTCCGGAACAAATGGAAAGCGAGAGGTGAATGATTAAGAGATACACCGGCATGAGAAAAACATTTGAAACAAGGAAAGGAATATGACCAACATTGAAGGCTTGAATTTAGTCCACCGGAGAATAAAAAGGATGAAGAATGATAAACTTGAAACTCCTGACCATCTTCATGATAATCACCGGATAAGAACATTGAAGGAAAGAATGAAGAAACTTCCATCAATAAAAAGGATACTTGATTGAGAAATCTGAGTCCTTGAAGAAAAAGGGTGGGAGGGCGGGAAAACAAAGGCAACTTGGGACGAATGAAACAAACACCGTTGAGAATACTTAGAGTTGATCTTGCGGATGTTGAAAATGATCAGATCCACTTGAAGAGAAAACATCGGTTGAAAAGGATTGACATGACAATCTCGATTATCATGAAGGATTAGTATTCACAGAGAAATATGAGAACACCGTTTAGTAAAGGTATGGATTCAACATTTGACTTCGAAGCAACTCAAATACCACAAATAAAACAAAACAAAGGATTTGGCTTGCAGAATAAGCCGAAAACAAACATATGATAGATCCCATATCGTATCATGTGTCTGTCGGAAAGATATCCTACGAGATACTTGAATTCCCACCTATAAACTCCCGAAACTTTCTGGTTCTGCAATCAGGTGTTGGGGATACAGGGGACACAAAATATATCACCCAAACTAACAATACCTAGATCTAGCTGTATCCATCCTTCAACACATAACCAAGAAACCTTCGGAAATCGTCTACCTCAACCTTCGAAAAGCATCCGTTATACGAGTTATGGCAATACTCCCGCACTCGCCTCAGTACTGGGCTATCAGGGTTATCTCACCAACAACTGTACAAAAGAGATTTTCGATGTCGGCGTACTAAACTCAGGTATTCCAGAACTGCAACGATAAAATTATGACGACAACACCTCAGAGCTCAACTCCCCGGGACACTTCCACTAAACCCCTGCTGACAGGAGGCACCAAGACAATGTTGTCATCACAAAACCATCGGAACGATTCTAAGATACCCGCGCGATCCTAAAAATTTTTTTTAGTGGAATTTGAGAAGAGAAGAGTCAAAACTCTACGTCAGGATGCCTTACCAGAGCGATGAGGAGACTGGGAAGTAAAAAGAATTCCTAATCTCTCCGATACATAATTCCTAAATGACTCAAAACATTTTTCTAGACACAACTCGGCCGCTAAAAACGATCAATCAGTGGGGGCTCCTAAGGTCGGGGAAGGCTCTGATACCAAGTTGTAACGCCCTCGATGCGGCTATATATCCCACGTGTCGAAGCACGACTTAGAGGCATAACCGCATTGAAAGCAATGTCGTAAGTGAGGTAATCTTCACACAACCCATGTAATACATAAGGGAAAGAGATACATAGTTGGCTTACAATCGCCACTTCACACAATACATGAGTAAAGCATTACATCATACAGATACAATCAAGGTCCGACTACGGAACCAAAATAAAAGAAGACTACCCCAAATGCTACACAGATCCCCGATCGTCCCAACTGGGCTCCACTACTGAACAACTGAAATGAAACAACACAATGAACAAGGTCTTCATCGAGCTCCTCCTTGAGCTCGGGTGCGTCACCTGCACGGTTTCATCGGCACCTGCAAACTGGTTTTGGAAGTATCTGTGAGTCACGGGGACTCAGCAATCTCACACCCGCGAGATCAAGACTATTTAAGCTTATGGGAAGGATAAAGGTAATGATGTGGAACTGCAGCAAGCACTAAGCATATATGGTGGCTACCATACTTAAAAGAGAGCGAGAAGAGGAGGCAAAAGCACGGTCGAACAACTATGATCAAGAAGTGATCCTAGAACAACCTACGTCAACCATAACTCCAACACCGTGTTCACTTCCCGGTCTCCGCCGAGAAGAGACCATCACGGTTACACACGCGGTTGATGTATTTTAATTAAGATCAACTTCAGGTTTTCTACAACCGGACATTAACAAATTCCCATCTGCCACATAACCGCGGGCACGGCTTTCAAAAGTTCAAACCCTGCAGGGGTGTCCCAACTTAGCCCATGATAAGCTCTCGCGATCAACGAAGGATATTCTTTCTCCCCGGGAAGACCCGATCAGTCTCGGAATCCCGGCTACAAGACATTTCGATAGTAATAAAACAAGACCAGCAAAGCCGCCCAGATGTGCCGACAAATCCTGATAGGATCTGCACATATCTCGCTCTCAGGGCACACCGGATTGTCCAAACTTCCGGTAGGCGAACCCAGAGTTGCCCCTGGTGGCCACCGGCGGCTAACGGTTTGGACCAGCACTCGAAGGAGAACTGGCCCGGGGGGGCTAAAATAAAGATGACCCTTGGGCTCCGGAAACCCAAGGGAATAAAAGGGCATAGGTGAGGCAAATGGTAAAACCAATGTTGGGCCTTGCTGGAGGAGTCTTATTCAAAGCGAACTGTCAAGGGGGTCCCATAAATCACCCAACCGCGTTAGGGACGCAAAATTCGGGAACATAATACCGATATGACGGAAACTAGGGCGTCAAGAGTGGAACAAAACACCAGGCATAAGGCCGAGCCTTCCACCCTTTACCAAGTATATAGATGCATTAATAATATAAGAGATATTGTGATATCCCAACAAGTAAACATGTTCCAACAAGGAACAACATCTCCATGTTCCAACAAGGAACAACATCTCCCTGTTCCAACAAGGAGCAAACTTCATCTTCACCTGCAACTAACAACGCTATAAGAGGGGCTGAGCAAAGCGGTAACATAGCCAAACAACGGTTTGCTAGGACAAGGTGGGTTAGAGGCTTGGTTTAACAATATGGGTGGCATGATAAGCAAGTGGTAGGTATCGCAGCATAGGCATAGCAAAAGAGCGAGCAACTAGCAAGACAAGATAGAAGTGATTTCGAGGGTATGGTCATCTTGCCAGAAATCCTGCTAGGAAGAAGAACGAGTCCATGAAGAAGACAAACGGATGTAGTCGAACAAATCCTCACAAACGCGACGTTATCGGGACTAACCCGAAGAAGCAACACTGGAAAGAAGCAAACAACATAGTAAACAACAAACACATAAGCATGGCATGATGCGCAATCAAGTATGATGCATGTCCGGTTTAATGATTCATGGCATGGCAAATGCAACAACCAACACTATGAATTAAGTGTAGCTCAATATGCAACGAGTTGCATATTGACTAAACACCACATTTAATTATTTAGTTCACTCTTGGTTTTGTACCCAACAACATTAAATGTTATTAAACATGGCAAGAGGTGAGGCTTATATAAACTATCTATTTAAATAAACATGGTTTAACAATATGGGAGGCATGATAAGCAAGTGGTAGGTATCGCAGCATAGGCATAGCAAAAGAGCGAGCAACTAGCAAGCAAAGATAGAAGTGATTTCGAGGGTATGGTCACCTTGCCTGAAATCCCGCTAGGAAGAAGAACGAGTCCATGAAGAAGACAAACGGATGTAGTCGAACAAATCCTCACAAACACTACGTTATCGGGACTAACCCGAAGAAGCAACACCGGAAAGAAGCAAACAACATAGTAAACAACAAACATATAAGCATGGCATGATGCGCAATCAAGTATGATGCATGTCCGGTTTAATGATACATGGCATGGCAAATGCAACAACCAACACTATGAATTAAGTGTAGCTCAATATGCAACGAGTTGAATATTGACTAAACACCACATTTAATTATTTAGTTCACTCTTGGTTTTGTACCCAACAACATTAAATGTTATTAAACATGGCAAGAGGTGAAGCTTATATAAACTATCTATTTAGGCAAGTTTAAATGTGGCCGGAACAACAAACAACAATTCTGGAAACTCCTCATGTGCATAATATGAATTTGGTGATGTTCTGTCCTAAACCACATTTTAATGTTACTAAACAGCAAAATAAAGTGCACCATGTTAAACTAGGCATTTTCCCACCCCATTTACATATACAGTTTATTTAAAATGGAGCTACGGTTATTTAGTTATGAATTAAATCATTTTAACATGGCATTTATATAAATTTAATCAAACAGCAAGTTTAAACATTTTAACATGGGATGAAAGTGGCAAATTGTGAAACTAGATAAAACTCTAATCATTTCACATGTATTGTTTGTTTAATTTGGATGCATGCATATTTAAATATGAGCAATGCAAAACAATGGCAATTCTGAAAATATGCAAGCACTGGATATGACAAAAATCACAGGCTGGAAAAAAAATAACACCGGGCCGAATCTGAAACAGTGGTAGTGGCCCAGGAGGATTTGGCCCAATGCAGTTGTGGGTGTGTGTGCTTGATTGAAAAAAAAATGACACAGGGGAAAAAGATTGAGGCTCCCATGGGATTCGATCCCAGGACCTCTTGGATGTGAGCGCGCGTGGCTAACCAGCTGAGATAGGAACCAAGTGGGATAAAGGATGGTCTCGACACATACTCTCGAACTGAAGAAGCACGAACATATAGCAAAAATGAAAAGGATTAACAAAATAGGGGCGCCTGGGACTCGAACCCAGCACCTGCTGGATGCGCACGATCGTGTTTAACCAGTTGAACTAGACTGGATCCGTGCTATTGAGTGGGATTGGCTGGAAGATGAAGCAGCAAGAAGCTCTGAAAGTCTTAAGGCGCAAAATTGCACCAAAATAATGTGCAACCTTGGGGGTTCAATCTCGGGGCTCCCCTGTAGGATTGCGTGGCCTTGACCACTGAGTTGTTGCTATGTTTGGCTCCAAAAGGAAGCTCAGCACATTATGTATAATCAGAAGTCCTAGCCTTCTTCTCCGGCGAATACATGGGTGCATCGGAGGCGATGCCGCCGAGCAAATGCAGCGGCAGCTGTTTCTGTGGTGAGCCGGCGGGGGTGCGGAAACAGGGGATGGGTGCTACTGCGTGTGCGTGTGTGTGCAGGAGGCGCATGGGTGCGAGGAGCTCAAGCACCTCATCCATGGCGGTCAGAGAGCTTCAGCTCGTTCGAGGGGGCATTCAAATGCTCTGATCGACGAAGTAAAGGAGGGAGGAGGAGCGGGGAGGGGCGGATGCTCACCGGGCTCTCATGGAACATGAAGAGAGGGCCGGAGATGTGATGCAGAGGCGAGGCGAAATGCTGATCGGGGCGGCGTCCTCGAGTCCGTGAAGAAGTTGAAGCAGGGGAGGAAGGCGCGGCAGCTCCAGGGACTTGGGGGCGCCGGCGGCGAAGGACGGAGGGCGGCAACGACAAGGCACGACGGCGCAGGCGCGGGAAGCCGAGGTCTAGCAGGGGTCCATAGCGCGCGGGGTTGCTGCCTGGTGCTGCTCCGGCGAGCTGCCGCTCGCGGTCAATGGCTGGAGCGAGCGCTCTCGCTCGGGAAGAGCTCCTGCGAGAGAGAGATGTGAGAGAGAGAAAGAAGGACGGGGAGGAGGGACCGAGGGAGAGGGCACGGGGTCGGCCTGGTGCTGCTGCTGTGGCCGGCGAGGCAGAGCCCGACGGGGGGGCTCAAACGGCAGAAGGCGAGGCCGGCGGGGTGCGGAACGAACGAGGCGGAGGCGCTGGTCAACGCTGCTGCTGCTACTCCGGCGAGGAGACGAGCTGGTTGGATCGAGGAAGGAAAAGGCTGCAGCTGGATCGATGGGATGGATGGGACAGGGAAGGTCGGGCGCTGCTCTCGTTGGTGGGTGGATGAAGACGAGGTGGATCGGGATGGATCCCGAGGAGTAGAGTGGCGGCGGCGCTAGGGATGGGACAAGTCCCCTAATATCTAGGGTTTGGCCAAAATGGACTAGGGGGATGAATATATACATCACGAGTTAGGTTAGGGGTTATCTCGTCCCTCCGATTAAAATCGGACGGTCAGAAAAAATAGCCTGGGAGACCAAAAGAGAAAACGGAGATGTTTTGAAGATGATAGAGGATGATCCGGATCCATCGGTAACGATAGAGCAAGTCGGGTTCGGGACACTTTCGGACGCGTGCGAGGGGTCTGAGTAAATTGTAGAGAGGGTCAAATGGTCAGACAAGAGGGGCTCAAAAAAACCCAGTTGGTCTCGAAACGGACAATGGAGAGACGCGGCAACTACGAACGAACTAAGAGTTTTACGAAAACATGCGGATGCAATGCGGATGATGCAATGATGAATGCAACAAATAAATAAATCACATGGCGACAACGGAATAAATGGAAGTCTTCTGGAGCATCGGTCTTGGGGCGTTACAATATAGCTCTTCATCAGTGTCATCGAACTCATCATCAAAACCACGTCTATCGAGAGGGGACAACCACCGGCAAATAGAGAAAGGACACAATCAATGCAATGCTCAATATGATGCATGATCATGACATGGAAATATTTTGTGGTTTGAGCTAATGCAACTAGCAACCAGATTAAATGAAGCCCATATGAACTAAGGGTTCATATGCAAACTCCATATTTAGCATTTAAAATGCCATTATCAGGTTTTCACCTATAGAGCAGGTATAACTTAGTTTGACATGCATGTAAATGATACAGATGGATAGATTGGATTTTTCTGATAATTTTTCATATATAAATTATTTCATTTGGAGTTACGGTTTAATTTCTATGATTTTTAGAAGTTCAAATCATTTCCTGGATTTTCTGGTTATTTAGAATTAAAGAAAATCCAGTAAATGATTTACTGTGTCAACATGACATCACACTGACGTCATTGGTCAACGGAGCGGCCCAGGTCAAACTGACCAGTGGGTCCCGCGTGTCAGTTACTAACTAAACTATCCTGGTTTAATTAGCACTAATCCTAGATTAATTAGTAGGGTCGGGCCCACGTGTCAGTGAGTCAGGGGGAAAGTCA
Source organism: Aegilops umbellulata (assembly GCA_032464435.1). Classification (NCBI taxonomy): domain Eukaryota; kingdom Viridiplantae; phylum Streptophyta; class Magnoliopsida; order Poales; family Poaceae; genus Aegilops; species Aegilops umbellulata. Next base: position 61,306,024 of record CP136054.1, on the reverse strand, counting down.
AACCGGGAGTGGGATTAACCCACGCTGGTCAACGGTCAGCGGTCAACGGCGTTTAGCCGCCGGCGAGTCCCGAGGCGGCGGTGCCCTGCGGAATTGGCCTACAGAGCGCCGTTTGGCGCGCGGAGCACAACTACGGGATGCGGACGCTCGTCCGCATCCAACCAGGATGGTGGCGTGGCCGGGGAGTGGCCGGAGTGGCGCCGGCGACGAGCTCGGCGGTGGCCGAAGTACGGCATCGATGGGGATCGGGTCTAGGGGACGAAATTAACGGATAGGAGAGAGGGGAAACGACGGCGGCCTCACATGGAGTAGAACCGGGGCTCGGGGAGCTCGGGGACGCGCTGACGACGGTGTACGATCGCCGGAGATCTTCACAGCCGAGGGTTGAAGAAGCGGGCGAGGATGATGGTACGGTGCTCCCGGCGTCATGCGGCTCAGTGATGAGGAAGAGGAAGGCGAGGCGGAGCTCTCACGCAAGGTGGGGAGGTGAGGGGAGGCCAGTATCCACGTCGGCGGTGAGTTGCGCGCTGCGGTGGCCGGCGGGGCTCTATGTTCGGGCGAAGAACGAGGAGGGAGAGGGGAAAATGGCCAGGGGATAAGGGGGATCAGCACGGGCCTCGTCCATGTCTCCTGGGCGCGGAGTTGGGAGGAAGGAGGCGTCGACACGGCGAAGCAGGAGGTGGCCGCTCAGGCGCATGCGCTCGCTGCCCTGCCTCTGCCTACTGGCAAAGGTACGGGACGACTGGCAGGGGCAAGCTGGGCTGGGCCAGCCAGGTAAGTTGGCCCAGGTGAGTTCTTTCTGCTCTGTTCTATTTTATTTCTGTTTTCCTATTTTGTTCTGTTTGTTTGATTTGGTTTAACTACCAAATCACTTTATAAACTTCTAAGATTCAATATGTGGACTTAGGGAACTAGTCCAGAGCCACATACAAACTTTCATAATTATTGGACCCATATTTAATATATAATAAATATAAGTCCAATGCAAATAATTATTAGATTAACTCAAACTCCCAAAATAAATATTTCTGACATTCCAAAAATACTGGTTTGAATTTTAACTCTTGCCGGTATTTTCACAGAATAATAGGAACATTTTCTTGGACTTATTTGAATATTTTAATGTTGATCATTTTTATAATGTTTCTGAGGCTTTGAAAATTCCCTCAATTCAAATTCCTTGAATTTAAAAAGATGCATGGATGCTCACAAATGCAATTAATTACAGGAAAGATCTAGGGCTGTGACATGTCTTTTTTTCTTGGGTGGACTTCACACCAGTTATTAACTGCTGACGCGTGCCCCGTGTACACAGTCTAGCATGACCTTCCCGCTAGCACGGTCCAAAATTAGTTGAAACTGGATACGAACGATCCCGCGGGCGGCAAAATCTCCCGCCTCCTTCTAAAATTTCTGCCACCTTAGTCTTTAGCATGCGAAATCCCCCTTTTGTCCTTGGTGCACGGAGACCAACAGTTACAATACTGCCCTCATCTACATGATAGGTCGGGGCTACTTTGGTAACTTCCGGTTCCCCCACTACACGGCACCCCCATTTCCTCTCCCCCTCCCGCAAAAACGACTAACTCCACAACACTAGAGCATCTTACATCACGCCATCCGTACTTCATCGCCCTTTCACCCCTCCCCTCTTGAAACCCTAGACTGCTCATCCACCGGCGTACCATAGCCCATTCACTGCTAGCGGCGTCCACCTCGCCGGATCTGCTTCAGCGGCCGCATCTACCCCTCCCACCTCCCCTAGAAACAAGTAGACTGCTCATCCACCACTGTACCACAGCTCATTCAGTGCTGGCCCTGTCCACGGCGCCAGATCTGCTTCACCGGTACTCTCGTCAACCGCCCCGCATCTGCAGCGGCTCATTCGTACTCCCCACTGGAGACGCTTCGTCCACACACCCCGGAGCCGCCCCACCGACACCTTCCTCAACCCTACCGGAGTCGCTTCGCCGACACCTTCCTCAACCCTACCGGAGTAGCTTCGCCTATACCATTCTCAATCCTACTGGGGCCGCTTTGCCAACTCACAAGTCCACGGCCTCAGATCCGCTTCCTCGCACCCTCATCCAACCTACGGGAGCAGATTCTGACGCCCCAGCCACGGCCGTAGATCCGCATCGTCGACACCACCCTTAACCCAACCCCCGGAGCAGCTTCTGACGCCCCGTCCACGGCCGCAGATCCGCATCGTCGACACCATCCTTAACCCAACCACTGGAGCAGCTTCTGGCGCCCCGTCCATGGCGGTAGATCCGCGTCGTCGACACCATCCTTAACCCAATGTAACGCCCCCGATGTAATTTGCCATAATTGTAATCCAACTCTTGCCATTTCCGGCTATGTGCTATGATATTCCCTCCGTGGCTGGGTTCCCTCCGTTTTGCATTTTGGTCATGTCATGCATTTCATATCATGTCATCATGTGCATCGCATTCGCATACGCATTCGTCTCATAAATCCGAGCATCTTTCCCGTTGTCCGTTTTGCAATCCGGAGCTCTTATGTCTCCCGGCGTCCTTTTTTACATTTCTTCGTGAGCGGGTATTAAACATTCTCGGAATGGACCGAGGTTTGACATGTGGCCTTGGTATAGCACCGGTAGACCGCCTGTCAAGTTTCGGGTCAATCGGAGTTCGTTTGGTACTCCAACGGTTATCCGGGTAACTGTGAAGGCCTCGTGTGTGTTGCAGCCCAACACCCCTTCAAAACAGCCCAATAACCCATCTAAGTCACTCCCATGTCCTCCGCCGTTCGATCACGATCGCGTGGGCGAAAACCGCACTCCGTTTGGAGCTCCCTAGCTCCTCCTATCTATAAAAACGTCCTCCCCTTCCAAATCTGAGAGAGTATCACCGAAACCCTAGCCGTCGCCTCGAAATCCGCGCCAGATCCCTCCGCCGCCGCCACCTGTTCCGCGCCGCCACGTGGCGCCCCCCCATTCGCGCGCGCCCGCGCCCACTTCCCCGCGCCGCCGCCCGCGCGCCGGCCCGCCGGGGCCCAGGCGGGGCCCCCGCGGCCCAGCAGCGCCCGCCGCCGCGCCTCCTCCCTGCTCCGCGCCCCCGCGCCCGCGGCCGGTCGCCGCCGCCTCGGCCGGTCGCCGCCGTCGCCCGCACCGGCGCCGGAGCCGCCCCGAGCTGCCGCCTCCGCCGCGCCGCCTCCCCGCCACTCGCCGGCGCCGCGCCGCCTCCCCGCCGTCGCCGGAGCGCCAGATCCGGGCACCCCGGCCCCGGATCCGGCCGCCCCCGCCATCGCCGCCTCGTCTCCGGCCACCCCGCGCCGGCGAACCTCGGGAACCGCACCGGCCGTTGACTTTCTTTCCCCTCCCAATTATTTCTCTAAGTCATTAAATTTTGCATTATCATCGCATCTTCGACATGCCATACCTTTTCATCCATAGCTCCGTTTCGCGCGTATAATATGTCATTTTGTTCGTCTCGAAGAGTACATCATTTTGTTCCATTGCATCATTTTCATTTGAAGTCATCTTGATGCCCGAAATGCTGTTAGAAGAGGGATAGTTGATGTTAGTGGCTGAATCTTATCTGAACATGCACTTTTGTCATTTTTGCCATGATTGATGTGTACCTCCGATGAGGTTGAGCTATATATGTGTTTTGTTATATGCCATGTTACCTATCCAGGGAATTTTGCTATGTATTTTTGTGATGTTTGAGGTGGCTAGAAATTGCATGCAAAGTAGGGATGATGATATTGTTGTTTTCAGAGACTTAGTGATTTCACTAAGTCCCTGACTTTTGTTATTATCATGCTGTGTGTTCATGTTGTTTCTGAGAGATCTATGCATAATTTGAGTATGCTCAGTAAGAGAGTTTTGAACTTGAGTATTTGCTTAATCCATCCATGGCTTTGTTTGCAATTATGGGGTGCCATAGCTCGAGTCAGTCGAGCTCTACTTTTGCTTCAAAATGTTGCTGGCAGATTGTTTACATGTTATTCGATTTTGCCAAGCTTGGTGTAGTTGATCATTGCATGATATGATGATATTCTTGCCATGTCTAGTTACTATGCCATGTCTTCTTGATGTATGTATGCTTAGTTAATCATGAAATGCTCTGTAGCGAGTGCATCGAGCTCACAAACATGCCTAGTCGTTAACAGTTTTCTGCATTGTCCAGTTTTCTGCTAAGTCTGAAATCTGTAACGAAACTTGCTTATTTGACATGGGTGTAATCTTATTTTCTGATCCTTTTTGGCTTATGGTCAGTAAGAGACTTTTGTCAAGTGCTATGAGTAGATTCTTGCCATGCCTTGCTTTGCTATGTTCTGAACCTGTAGCATGTTGTTTCGTTGCTCTGAACACGTCATCCTGATGTTGTTTTCCTGACTTGCTGTTATTTCTCTAAGTCTGTGAATCTGTTATAAGTTGCACTTTTGCCATGCTAGTTTGAACCTGTTATGATGGGATTGAGCCGTAGCTCAGTGTTCATCTTTTATCGTGCATCTTGAGTAGATTACTGTCATATGCTTTGTTGCCATGTTTGGGTGCAGTAGATTAATTATTTATTGCTTGCTAAGTAGCATCATGCTGTTTATGGCAGATTCATGTCATTCTTATATTGCTTGCCATTTGCAAACCGTGCATCCGATTCCGGTGATCTTTATATCGATTTCAACCGAAATCACCTCATCTATCCAGCGGCATGCTTGGTTTGCCAAGATTATGCCCTGTTCATCCTTGTCTTTCCGGGGCATGCATACGCATTGCATATCACCTCTCGCATATCATGCCATGTTTTGCATCATGTTGATTGCGCATTGCATCGTGGTTGATATTGGTTCCTTTGCTTGTTCTCTTGTCTTGGGTAGGGCCGGGAGACGAGTACGTGAACGAGGAACCTATTGAGAACGTTTACGAGGACCAAGCTTTCGACAACTCTGAGAACCTTGCAGGCAAGATGACCATACCCTCGAAATCACTTCTATCTTTGCTTGCTAGATTGCTCGCTCTTTTGCTATGCCTATGCTGCGATACCTTCCACTTGCTATATCATGCCTCCTATATTGCCATGTCAGCCCCTAACCATCCATGTCCTAGCAAACCGTTGTTTGGCTATGTTACTGCTTTGCTCAGCCCCTCTTATAGCGTTGTTAGTTGCAGGTGAAGATGAAGTTTGTTCCTTGTTGGAACATGGACTTGTTGTTCCTTGTTGGAACATGTTTATTCGTTGGGATATCACAATACCTCTTATTTAATTAATGCATCTATATACTTGGTAAAGGGTGGAAGGCTCGGCCTTATGCCTGGTGTTTTGTTCCACTCTTGCCACCCTAGTTTCCGTCATACCGGTGTTATGTTCCCGGAGTTTGCGTTCCTTACACGGTTGGGTGATTTATGGGACCCCCTTGACAGTTCGCTTTGAATAAGACTTTTCCAGCAAGGCCCAACATTGGTTTTACCATTCGCCACCTAGCCTTTTTCCCTTGGGTTCTGCAGACTCAAGGGTCATCTTTATTTTAAACCCCCGGGCCAGTTCTCCTTCGATTGCTGGTCCAAACTAGAGCACCGTGCAGGGCCGTCCCTTGGCAACTTGGGTTATGTTGGCTCCTGTACGCTTAGCTTATCCGGATGTGCCCTGAGACCGAGATATGTGCAGCTCCTATCAGGATTTGTCGGCACAATCGGGCGGTTTTGCTGGACTTGTTTTATTGCTGTTGAAATGTCTTGTAGTCCGGGATTCCGAGATTGATCGGGTCTTCCCGGTAGAAGGAATATCCTTCGTTGACCGTGAGAGCTTATCATGGGCTAAGTTGGGACACCCCTGCAGGGTAATATCTTTCGAAAGCCGTGCCCGCGGTTATGAGGCAGATGGGAATTTGTTGATGTCCGGTTGTAGAAAACCCGAAGTTGACCTTAACTAAAACACATTCAACCGCGTGTGTAACCGTGATGGTCTCTTCTCGGCGGGGTCCGGGAAGTGAACACGGTTGTTGGAGTTATGTCTGACGTAGGTTGTTTCAGGATCACTTCTTGATCACTTCTAGCTTCACGACCGTGCTTTGCCTTCTCTTCTCGCTCTCTGTTGCGCTTTAGCCACCACTTGCTAGTCGCTTGCTGCAGCTCCACCTCACTATCCTTTTCCCACCTTTAAGCTTAAATAGTCTTGATCTCGCGGGTGTGAGATTGCTGAGTCCCCGTGACTCACAGATATTATCACCTCAGTTGCAGGTACCAACGATGTCAGGGCAGATGACGCAACCGAGCTCACTTGGGAGTTCGATGAGGAACGTGGCCGTTACTATGTTTCTTTTCCAGATGATCAGTAGTGGAGCCCAGTTGGGTGATCCGGGGATCTGTTTAGCATTTGGGGTAGTCTTCTTCCATTTTGGTACCATAGTCGGACCTTGAGTGTTATCTGTTTGATGGATGTTATTTATGTATTTGTGTGAAGTGGCGATTGTAAGCCAACTATGTATCTTTCCCCTGTATTTATTACATGGATTGTGTGAAGATTACCTCACTTGCGACATTGCTTTCAATGCGGTTATGCCTCTAAGTCGTGCCTCGACACGTGGGAGATATAGCCGCATCGAGGGCGTGACAAGTTGGTAATCAGAGCCTTTCCCGACCTTAGGAGCCCCCACTGTTTGATCGTCTTTAGTGGCCGAGTTGTGTCTAGAAAAAAATGTTTTGAGTCATTTAGGAATTATATATCGGAGAGTTTAGGAATTCTTTTTACTTCCCAGTCCCTTCGACCTTCTGGTAAGGCATCCTGACGTAGAGTTTTGACTCTTCTCTTCTCAAATTTCACTAAAATTTTTTTTAGGATCACGCGGGTATATTACAATCTTTCCGATGGTTTTGTGATGACAACATTGTCTTGGTTGCCTCCTGACATTTAGGGGTTGTGGCAGTGTCCCGGGGAGTTGAGCTCCGAGGTGTTGTCGTCATAATCTTATCGTTGCGGTTTTGGAATACCTGAGTTTAGTACGACCGACATCGAAAATCTCTTTTGTACAGTTGTTGGTGAGATAACCTGATAGCCCAGTACTGTGGCGAGTGCAGGAGTATTGCCATGACTTGTATAACGGATGTGTTTTCGAAGGTTGAGGTAGACGATTTCCGAAGGTTTCTTGGTTATGTGTTGAAGGACGGATACAGCTGGTTGTAGGATTTGCTAGTTTGGGTGAGATATTATGCTTCCCCTGTATCCCCAACACCTGATTGCATAACCAGAAAATTTCGGGAGTTTATAAGTGGGAATTCATGTAGCCTTAGTATTTCTTCCGCAGATATTTGGTTTGTGATTGGGTAATCCTTACCAAGTATTTGTTCACTTCCGTACCTTGTTGATTTTTTTCCTTACCATGTTCTAAGTGGCTTCTCAGCTTTGGAAGTGTGATGATTTACATTGGAATTCATTCGTTCATTCTCGTTCGAATGTTAATTGTGAAGACTATATGTTGCAATTTCGTTCCTTTGATTCAACTTCAATATATCTGTGTCAAGATGCTAATGGATGTCACCCTCTTCAGGATGGCTCCACCAACGCGTCAGAATCCGGAACGCAATGATGGAGATCAGGCTAACCCTCCGCCACCACCTCCGCCTCCGGAAGCCTGGCAAGCCTTAATGACTGCCACAAATGCCAATGCTCAGATTCTGATTCAGCTCTTGCAAGATCGCAACCAGGGTCAAGCTAATCAAGAGAATCAAGGCCAAGGCAACAATCAGCCGCATTTCGCTTCACTGAACCAGTTCCTTGCTAATCAGCCAAAAACCTTCAGCTACTGTGTCGAGGCCACTGACGCTGATGATTGGCTCGTGGACATCAGCAAACATTTCGAGTGCAGCAATGTGAGACCTGAGGACTTTGTCAAGTTTGCCTCTTTTCAACTCAAAGATCAAGCTGCTGAGTGGTTCCAGCAATACAAAGATTCCAGAGGGGGTCGTGTGATCACTTGGGATGATTTCCGCCGTGATTTCAAAGCGCACCACATTCCAGAAAGTGTTGTTGAGCTTAAGCGTGAGGAATTCCGCAATCTCAAGCAAGGCAACATGACTGTCTACCAATACAACACTCAGTTCCAGAAGCTCTCTCGTTTTGCAAGGCAAGACATTCCTGATGAGAAGAGTATGATCTACCAGTTCAGGCGTGGTCTCAGAGAAGATCTGCAGCTTGCTCTCGTGCTTTTCGAGCCATTAAAGTATGATGAATTCTACAACATGGCACTGAAACAAGAAGCTGCTCAGCTCAAGTGTGAGGCTTCTAAGAAGAGAGTCAGAGACGCAGTTCAGTCTTCTTCTTCCTCACTTGTGGCAGCTAAGCAACAGAAGTTCTGGTTGCCTCCTCCTCCTCCGTTCCGTCAGCCTTATCAGCAGAAGAACTCAAGTGGCCGTGGATCTTCCCACCCACCCAACCCTGGTTATCAGAACAAGTCTCAGAATCAAGCTCCAAGGCCAAGTGCTCCTTATCATCGTCCGCTCTCAGAGGTGACTTGTAACAAATGTCAGCAGAAGGGTCACTATGCGAACAAGTGCTTCAACCAGAGGCGTCTTCCGCCTCCTCCTCCTGTGAAAGCTTCCAGCAATGCAGTGGTCAAGCATAATCCTAAGCACGTCAAGGTGAACATGTTGAATGCAGCTCAAGCAGAGGATTCTTCTGAAGTGATCATGGGTAATCTTCCTGTTAATGATATTCCTGCCAAAGTCTTATTTGATACTGGTGCATCGCATTGTTTCATGTCCAGATCATTTGTTTCAAAGCATGACTTCGTTTCTGAATTACTGGCTAAACCCTTGGGGGTTGTTTCTCCGGCCAAGCCTATGAGGGCCACCACAATGATTCCGAATGTTTCTATCAAGATGGGCGATTATAAATTTCTATCTTCTCCAATGGTGCTTGGTGATTCTGATATTGATCTTATTCTCGGGATGGACTGGCTTTCTAAGCACAAGGCTCAGCTTGAGTGTGCTGCCAGGGAAATCAAATTGACTCACACTTCGAACGATGTGATCATCTATGCTTCTCGTGATGATACCATTCGGTTGTTTTTTCTCAATGAGATGGGTGAAATGGAGGCTATCTCTCAGATTCCAGTTGTTTGTGAGTACCAAGATGTTTTTCCAGAAGAGCTTCCGGGTATGCCTCCTCGCAGGCCAGTTGAATTCGTTATTGAGCTTGAGCCCGGCACGGAACCCGTTTGCAAGCGTCCTTACAAACTTGGACCAGATGAGCTCAAGGAATTGAAGACTCAACTCGATAAACAAGAACGTCTGGGTCTGATCAGACCGAGTTCTTCTCCTTGGGGTTGTGGTGTTCTTTTTGTCAAGAAGAAGGATGGCACGGACCGACTTTGTGTCGATTACCGTCCATTGAACAAGAAGACTATCAAGAACAAGTACCCACTTCCCAACATCAATGAGCTTTTCGAGCAACTCAAAGGTGCTAAGGTGTTCTCCAAGCTGGACCTTCGTATGGGTTATCATCAGATTCGCATTCGTGAAGAAGATATTCCCAAGACAGCATTCAGAACAAGCTTTGGTTCTTATGAATATACTGTCATGTCTTTCGGTCTTGTCAATGCTCCTCCGTATTTCACTCGATTGATGAATTTCATCTTCAACCCCTACATCAACGAATTTGTCTTGGTCTATCTCGATGATATTTTGGTCTTCTCCAAGAATAAGAAGGATCATGCCGAACATTTGCGATTGGTACTCGACAAGCTCAGAGAGTATCAATTATATGCGAAGTTCTCCAAATGTGAATTTTGGCTTGATGAAGTTCTTTATCTTGGTCATATCATCTCTGCCAAGGGCATCGCTGTTAATCCAGAGAGGGTGTCTGCAGTTTTGAATTGGAATCCTCCTCAGAATGTCAAGCAGCTTCGCAGTTTTCTTGGACTTGCAAGCTACTGCAGAAGATTCGTTGAGAATTTCTCCAAGATTGCAAAGCCTCTTTCCAACCTCCTCCAGAAGCATGTGAAATATGTCTGGTCTCCTGAGTGTGACGTTGCTTTCAACACTCTCAAAGAGAAACTTGTCACTGCTCCAGTCTTGACTCCTCCTGATGAATCCAAGCCTTATGAAGTATTTTGTGATGCTTCTCTCCAGGGCCTCGGTGCTGTGTTAATGCAAGAGAAGAAGGTTGTTGCCTATACCTCTCGCCAGTTGAAGCCCAATGAAAGGAACTACCCCACTCACGATCTTGAGTTGGCGGCAGTTGTCCACGCACTAATAACATGGAGACATCTCTTGTTAGGAAGGAAAGTGGACATCTTCACAGATCACAAGAGTCTCAAGTATATCTTCACTCAGCCTCATCTCAACCTCAGGCAAACTCGATGGGTCGAAATGATTCAAGAGTATAATCCGAGTATTGAATATACTCCAGGCAAGGCTAATGTGGTTGCAGACGCTTTGAGCAGAAAGGCTTATTGCAATAGCTTAATCCTCAAGCCTTTTCAACCGGATCTCTGTGAGGCTTTTCACAAGTTGAATCTCCAAGTTGTTCCTCAAGGTGTTCTTGCCAACCTAATTGTCTCTCCTACTTTGGAAGATCAGATCCGCGAGGCACAATTGTTGGATACCATGGTGAAGAAGGTGAAACGTGGTATTGAAAAGAGCATCCCCAAATACAAGTGCTATCGAGTTGATGACAGAGATACTCTTTTCTTCGAGGACCGGATTGTGGTTCCTAAGGGTGATCTTCGTAAAGTCATTATGAATGAAGCGCACAACTCTCTCCTGTCTATTCATCCGGGAAGTTCGAAGATGTACCATGACCTCAAGCAGTCGTATTGGTGGACTCGAATGAAGCGTGAGATCGCTCAATTCGTGAATGAGTGTGATGTTTGCAGAAGGGTGAAAGCAGAACACCAACGACCAGCTGGACTTCTCCAACCTCTTGCTATTCCTGAATGGAAGTTTGATCATATCGAAATGGACTTCGTGACTGGTTTTCCTAAGTCCAAGCGTGGAAATGATGCTATCTTCGTCGTCATCGACAAGCTCACCAAAGTGGCTCATTTTCTTCCTATCAAAGAGTCTATCACAGCAGCGCAGCTGGCAGAGCTCTACACCTCCAGAATTGTCTCTTTGCACGGCATTCCACAGTTGATCTCTTCAGACCGTGGCAGCATCTTTACCTCCAAATTTTGGGATTCTTTCCAGACGGCCATGGGCACCAACATTCGCTTCAGCACAGCTTTCCACCCTCAGACTAGTGGACAAGTCGAGCGTGTCAATCAAATTCTTGAAGATATGCTCAGAGCCTGTGTTATCTCTTTCGGCATGAAGTGGGAGGATTGTCTTCCTTATGCTGAATTCTCTTACAACAACAGCTTTCAAGCCAGCTCGGGCAAAGCCCCATTCGAGATCCTCTATGGCAGAAAGTGCCGTACTCCTCTCAACTGGTCTGAAACCGGTGAACGTCAATTGCTCGGCAATGATTTGATCTCAGAAGCTGAGGCCATGTGCAAGGTGATTCGTGAGAACCTCAAAGCAGCGCAGTCGCGCCAGAAGAGCTATTACGATAGCAAACACCGAGATGTGGCATTCGAGATCGGAGACCATGTTTACCTCCGCGTCTCGCCAACGAAAGGAACTCGTCGCTTCGGTATCAAGGGGAAACTTGCTCCCAGATACGTGGGTCCCTTCAAGATTATCGGGAAACGAGGCGATCTCGCCTATCAACTTGAGCTCCCCTCCAACTTTGCAAATGTGCACGATGTCTTCCACGTGTCACAGCTTCGCAAGTGCTTCAAGACGCCTGAGCGCACCATCAACTTCGAAGAGATTGATCTTCAAGAAGATTTGTCCTATCATGAGCATCCAGTTGCCATTCTTGAGACAACTGAGCGCAAGACTCGCAACAAGTCAATCAAATTCCTCAAAGTGAAATGGTCACATCATTCAGACCGAGAGGCCACCTGGGAGCGTGAAGACCACCTACGTTCTGAGTATCCGGAGTTCTTTCAGTCCTAGATCTCGGGACGAGATCCTCTCGTAGTGGTGGTGTGTTGTAACGCCCCCGATGTAATTTGCCATAATTGTAATCCAACTCTTGCCATTTCCGGCTATGTGCTATGATATTCCCTCCGTGGCTGGGTTCCCTCCGTTTTGCATTTTGGTCATGTCATGCATTTCATATCATGTCATCATGTGCATCGCATTCGCATACGCATTCGTCTCATAAATCCGAGCATCTTTCCCGTTGTCCGTTTTGCAATCCGGAGCTCTTATGTCTCCCGGCGTCCTTTTTTACATTTCTTCGTGAGCGGGTATTAAACATTCTCGGAATGGACCGAGGTTTGACATGTGGCCTTGGTATAGCACCGGTAGACCGCCTGTCAAGTTTCGGGTCAATCGGAGTTCGTTTGGTACTCCAACGGTTATCCGGGTAACTGTGAAGGCCTCGTGTGTGTTGCAGCCCAACACCCCTTCAAAACAGCCCAATAACCCATCTAAGTCACTCCCATGTCCTCCGCCGTTCGATCACGATCGCGTGGGCGAAAACCGCACTCCGTTTGGAGCTCCCTAGCTCCTCCTATCTATAAAAACGTCCTCCCCTTCCAAATCTGAGAGAGTATCACCGAAACCCTAGCCGTCGCCTCGAAATCCGCGCCAGATCCCTCCGCCGCCGCCACCTGTTCCGCGCCGCCACGTGGCGCCCCCCCATTCGCGCGCGCCCGCGCCCACTTCCCCGCGCCGCCGCCCGCGCGCCGGCCCGCCGGGGCCCAGGCGGGGCCCCCGCGGCCCAGCAGCGCCCGCCGCCGCGCCTCCTCCCTGCTCCGCGCCCCCGCGCCCGCGGCCGGTCGCCGCCGCCTCGGCCGGTCGCCGCCGTCGCCCGCACCGGCGCCGGAGCCGCCCCGAGCTGCCGCCTCCGCCGCGCCGCCTCCCCGCCACTCGCCGGCGCCGCGCCGCCTCCCCGCCGTCGCCGGAGCGCCAGATCCGGGCACCCCGGCCCCGGATCCGGCCGCCCCCGCCATCGCCGCCTCGTCTCCGGCCACCCCGCGCCGGCGAACCTCGGGAACCGCACCGGCCGTTGACTTTCTTTCCCCTCCCAATTATTTCTCTAAGTCATTAAATTTTGCATTATCATCGCATCTTCGACATGCCATACCTTTTCATCCATAGCTCCGTTTCGCGCGTATAATATGTCATTTTGTTCGTCTCGAAGAGTACATCATTTTGTTCCATTGCATCATTTTCATTTGAAGTCATCTTGATGCCCGAAATGCTGTTAGAAGAGGGATAGTTGATGTTAGTGGCTGAATCTTATCTGAACATGCACTTTTGTCATTTTTGCCATGATTGATGTGTACCTCCGATGAGGTTGAGCTATATATGTGTTTTGTTATATGCCATGTTACCTATCCAGGGAATTTTGCTATGTATTTTTGTGATGTTTGAGGTGGCTAGAAATTGCATGCAAAGTAGGGATGATGATATTGTTGTTTTCAGAGACTTAGTGATTTCACTAAGTCCCTGACTTTTGTTATTATCATGCTGTGTGTTCATGTTGTTTCTGAGAGATCTATGCATAATTTGAGTATGCTCAGTAAGAGAGTTTTGAACTTGAGTATTTGCTTAATCCATCCATGGCTTTGTTTGCAATTATGGGGTGCCATAGCTCGAGTCAGTCGAGCTCTACTTTTGCTTCAAAATGTTGCTGGCAGATTGTTTACATGTTATTCGATTTTGCCAAGCTTGGTGTAGTTGATCCTTGCATGATATGATGATATTCTTGCCATGTCTAGTTACTATGCCATGTCTTCTTGATGTATGTATGCTTAGTTAATCATGAAATGCTCTGTAGCGAGTGCATCGAGCTCACAAACATGCCTAGTCGTTAACAGTTTTCTGCCATGTCCAGTTTTCTGCAAAGTCTGAAATCTGTAACGAAACTTGCTTATTTGACATGGGTGTAATCTTATTTTCTGATCCCTTTTGGCTTATGGTCAGTAAGAGACTTTTGTAAAGTGCTATGAGTAGATTCTTGCCATGCCTTGCTTTGCTAGGTTATGAACCAGTAGCATGTTGTTTCGTTGCTCTGAACACGTCATCCTGATGTTGTTTTCCTGACTTGCTGTTATTTCTCTAAGTCTGTGAATCTGTTATAAGTTGCACTTTTGCCATGCTAGTTTGAACCTGTTATGATGGGATTGAGCCGTAGCTCAGTGTTCATCTTTTATCGTGCATCTTGAGTAGATTACTGTCATATGCTTTGTTGCCATGTTTGGGTGCAGTAGCTTAATTATTTATTGCTTGCTAAGTAGCATCATGCTGTTTATGGCAGATTCATGTCATTCTTATATTGCTTGCCATTTGCAAACCGTGCATCCGATTCCGGTGATCTTTATATCGATTTCAACCGAAATCACCTCATCTATCCAGCGGCATGCTTGGTTTGCCAAGATTATGCCCTGTTCATCCTTGTCTTTCCGGGGCATGCATACGCATTGCATATCACCTCTCGCATATCATGCCATGTTTTGCATCATGTTGATTGCGCATTGCATCGTGGTTGATATTGGTTCCTTTGCTTGTTCTCTTGTCTTGGGTAGGGCCGGGAGACGAGTACGTGAACGAGGAACCTATTGAGAACGTTTACGAGGACCAAGCTTTCGACAACTCTGAGAACCTTGCAGGCAAGATGACCATACCCTCGAAATCACTTCTATCTTTGCTTGCTAGATTGCTCGCTCTTTTGCTATGCCTATGCTGCGATACCTTCCACTTGCTATATCATGCCTCCTATATTGCCATGTCAGCCCCTAACCATCCATGTCCTAGCAAACCGTTGTTTGGCTATGTTACTGCTTTGCTCAGCCCCTCTTATAGCGTTGTTAGTTGCAGGTGAAGATGAAGTTTGTTCCTTGTTGGAACATGGACTTGTTGTTCCTTGTTGGAACATGTTTATTCGTTGGGATATCACAATACCTCTTATTTAATTAATGCATCTATATACTTGGTAAAGGGTGGAAGGCTCGGCCTTATGCCTGGTGTTTTGTTCCACTCTTGCCACCCTAGTTTCCGTCATACCGGTGTTATGTTCCCGGAGTTTGCGTTCCTTACACGGTTGGGTGATTTATGGGACCCCCTTGACAGTTCGCTTTGAATAAGACTTTTCCAGCAAGGCCCAACATTGGTTTTACCATTCGCCACCTAGCCTTTTTCCCTTGGGTTCTGCAGACTCAAGGGTCATCTTTATTTTAAACCCCCGGGCCAGTTCTCCTTCGATTGCTGGTCCAAACTAGAGCACCGTGCAGGGCCGTCCCTTGGCAACTTGGGTTATGTTGGCTCCTGTACGCTTAGCTTATCCGGATGTGCCCTGAGACCGAGATATGTGCAGCTCCTATCAGGATTTGTCGGCACAATCGGGCGGTTTTGCTGGACTTGTTTTATTGCTGTTGAAATGTCTTGTAGTCCGGGATTCCGAGATTGATCGGGTCTTCCCGGTAGAAGGAATATCCTTCGTTGACCGTGAGAGCTTATCATGGGCTAAGTTGGGACACCCCTGCAGGGTAATATCTTTCGAAAGCCGTGCCCGCGGTTATGAGGCAGATGGGAATTTGTTGATGTCCGGTTGTAGAAAACCCGAAGTTGACCTTAACTAAAACACATTCAACCGCGTGTGTAACCGTGATGGTCTCTTCTCGGCGGGGTCCGGGAAGTGAACACGGTTGTTGGAGTTATGTCTGACGTAGGTTGTTTCAGGATCACTTCTTGATCACTTCTAGCTTCACGACCGTGCTTTGCCTTCTCTTCTCGCTCTCTGTTGCGCTTTAGCCACCACTTGCTAGTCGCTTGCTGCAGCTCCACCTCACTATCCTTTTCCCACCTTTAAGCTTAAATAGTCTTGATCTCGC
Source organism: Aegilops umbellulata (assembly GCA_032464435.1). Classification (NCBI taxonomy): domain Eukaryota; kingdom Viridiplantae; phylum Streptophyta; class Magnoliopsida; order Poales; family Poaceae; genus Aegilops; species Aegilops umbellulata. The sequence continues at coordinate 61,290,169 of CP136054.1, read as the reverse complement.
GGGTGTGAGATTGCTGAGTCCCCGTGACTCACAGATATTATCACCTCAGTTGCAGGTACCAACGATGTCAGGGCAGATGACGCAACCGAGCTCACTTGGGAGTTCGATGAGGAACGTGGCCGTTACTATGTTTCTTTTCCAGATGATCAGTAGTGGAGCCCAGTTGGGTGATCCGGGGATCTGTTTAGCATTTGGGGTAGTCTTCTTCCATTTTGGTACCGTAGTCGGACCTTGAGTGTTATCTGTTTGATGGATGTTATTTATGTATTTGTGTGAAGTGGCGATTGTAAGCCAACTATGTATCTTTCCCCTGTATTTATTACATGGATTGTGTGAAGATTACCTCACTTGCGACATTGCTTTCAATGCGGTTATGCCTCTAAGTCGTGCCTCGACACGTGGGAGATATAGCCGCATCGAGGGCGTGACACCCAACCACCAGATTAGCTTCACCTAGGCCCTCGTCCACGGCCACAGATCCGTTTCGCCCACACCGTAGTCCGCCCTACCAGAGCCGCTCCACAAACACCCTACTCGACGTTTCTAGATCTCCTTACTGGACCCTGACAGCCAGCGCAACGTCATCACCCTCGACATTTCTAATCTAATTCCCAACGTCTGGAGAGATGCCAAGCACCCGCCATGGCCTAGGTACTTGTCACCTTTAAACTCATCCAGCATCACCTGCCCGATTTACTTCAAATATACTAACCGGTCGTTGTTACCTGTTATGCAGCTGGCAAAAACTACAAGGACGATGTTTCTTCTGGATCTAATAGCTTGGCCAACCAAGATCCTAGACTGAGGCATTGCTATGATCTTGTAAGGGCGTCTCTCTCTCTCTCTTGTATTGTTCTGTGCCTGACAGCGTGCTTTCCTAGGATTTTGTACCAGTAATCCCTTTGTGCAGACAATGATTTCTACTACTGGCTGCTAAATTAGATATGTAGATGTCATACATGATACTACCTCGTACCTCCGTTCCTAAATATAATTCATTCTAGAGATTCCACCATAGGCTACATACGGAGCAAAATGAGTGAATCTACACTCGAAAATGCATCTATATACATCTGTATGTGGTCCATACTGGAATCTCTACAAAGACATATATTTAGGAACAGGGGTAGTACATTACACAAAATCGTAGGTGGCATGTAGGAATTCAAGTGCACTACATTAGGCTCCCTTAGAGTGCCTGCTAGTCCAGCATACAGAGTCATGGCCAGTTTATCGTACGCACAATCGTTCATTGGTGGTTTAAATATGCGCAAGGGATATGCAATGTAGTATCATGTAGAGATGTCTGAAATTAGCCATGTCAACTTGTAGATAGGGTTACACAATGAAAAAGTACAAGATGTATGTGGAAATTTCATGGAACATCGCAAAAAAAGGAGAGGCAGTGGTGAGCCTATACAGTGTGCTATGGTACGTCACTCCTCCATTGCAATCATCGTGACATGTTATTTGCATGCCAGTTCTATTAGCCAAGTTTCTTAGGGCAGTTAGTATGATTTATCCTAAGAAAATAAGCACCTGTGAATATAAGCTCCATGTAATAAGCCAACCAGTTCTTTTCATTGCGTTTTTAGCTTATCTTTGGTATGATCAGTGGAAAGTCTAGATTGCATTATATTTTTTTCATTTTGCTGCCCATATGGAAATTAATTTGACTTGCAAACATCACAAATTGAACCCAGTGCAGTAATTAATATGATAGGAAAACATACCATCACTATTTGGTCAAAATGCAAATACAAAGATACCATCTACTTGGCACAATCTACTTTGGTCAATGTTTTCCCTGGAGATCCCATTGCCTAATTTAAACAAAGAATGCATGACCCACATTTAAATGAAGAACAATTATTTATTGAAATTCGATAGTCCAATTGGCTGGTTATTATCGTATAGCAGCACCACCTGAAAGCATCATATAGCAACAACAGCTCATAGCAACTCATCATACAGCAGCAACATTCTGCAATTCATCATATACCAGCAACAGCTCATAGCAATTCATCATATAGCAGTAGCAGGAGCAGCTCATAGCAATTCATCATATAGCAGTAGCAGGAGCAGCTCATAGAAATTCATCATATAGCAGTAGCAGGAGCAGCTTGTAGCAACTCATCATATAACAGCAGCAGGAGCAGCTTGTAGCAACTCATCATATAGCAGCAGCAGCAGCTCATAGCAATTCATCATATAGCAGCGGCAGCAGCTCATAGCAACTCATCATACAGCAGCAGCAGCTCATAGCAATTCATCATATAGCAGCAGCACGAGCAGCTCATAGCAATGCATCATATAGCAGCAGCAGAAGCAGGTCATAGAAATTCATCGTATAGTGGATCAGAATGAAAATTTGGCAAAAAATCAGAGGAGATCCTCACCTTGTTGGATGAGCTCATCCTTCAACAGCACCTCAAGGCCATGGCCTCGGAGGAGGGTAGGGGGAATAAGGTGCCTTCTGCCGCAGTGTGGCATCAGCCGTAGTTGTGCAGCGCCTGCCGGAGTAGTGCGTTGGACGAACCACGGTGGAGCAGCTGCTGGAGACCATGTGAATGAGGGGCGGCGCCAGAGGGAGGAGAAGCCAGGGAGATTTTCCCCTACCCGCCGGCCATGTAGCCTAGCTGGACATAGCATCGTCGAAGACCAGGCCAGATGGGACCAGTGGCGACGGCTCGCTGGAGGAACCCTAGTGCTGCAGGCAGGGGATCGAGGTAGAGGGAAAGGGGAGAGGAGATGCAAGCGGGCAGGGCAATGAATGCTTGCGTGTTTGTTTTTACTTGAGGGTCAGGTCTGACACGGGCGTCAGCAGTTGCATTTTGAGTGTAATATAGGTAGACAACACAGTCATTTCACTATTCCCCTTTCCTTCAATTTTTAGTGAGGTTCTATCCGAAACACCCCCCTCCAAAGCGAAATTAATTAAGCCCAAGCCCATAACTCAAAAGTGACTTCTTTACATCTTTTATGGATCATTTTGACAATATGCCCTGAAAAGGCGGAATCAAACTGGCCCTTAACCTGCAATTCAATTGTGCGTGCAATGATGAATCACTCCTGCCTGCTATGTGTACATTTAGGCATCATCATACATGGCATAACCTAATACATGTGCATTCCATTGTAGAATTTGGAATATGCAATGTTTATGTTAGTTCATACGTTGCACATGATGTTTAAATGCCCCTTAAATCTGGTTAGTCAAGTGATGGTCTTTAAGCCTCCTTCTTTGCTTCTTTTCTTGATATGTAAGATTTGCTCACTCATCTGTTCAATTGCTTGTTTGCATCAGCCAGCCATACTAGGACTGTTTGCTTTGATTACTTGTTGTTCTTGACCTAACACTCTAATAGAGCTTGTCAACGATTTAAACACTAAGGGCTGGTGTAGTGGGGCCTTTTCTAACTCATAGGTGACATAAAGGTTTGGTTGTACACTACAGTAGGCTCTCCAAGAGTACCTGGAGATCCAGTTCGAAGGTATGCCTAGTTTTTACATAGTGCAGACATAGTAAATGCTCATTTCATTGTGTGCAAGTGCAAGAGATGCGGCATGTTTCATTATGTGGTGTCATTTTGTTATAATCTCATCCTTTTGTGTTCACAGACTGGAAAGTATGCATATTTATCTTCCAAGGAGACGAGTAACTAGTTTGTGTCACCTTGCAGAGGGGGTGCAATGAAGATAAGATTGAGGATTTCCAAGTACAAGATGTTAGGAAGGAGCCTTGCAAGAGAAGTAGGAGCTGCGCTGAGCCTCTTCAACCCGCTAAGGTAAGTCACTGTATGCAACTCAACAGTTCAATTCCTTGTTTGTTTCAGGCATAGTTAATTTTCTCTTTTCAATTGCTTTATTTGTCCTCAGTTAATGAGATGCCCAAATAATCATGCCTGATGTTCGGTACTTGTATCACTATTAGTTGACATAATTAAAGGCCTTACCATTTAATTACTCTCCTGAAGTGTGCCTGAAGCTTTGAAGTCTATTAACCAACTATTATTGCATCAGGCTCACAGTCTAGTTTATACTACGCTAATGATTGCATAGTTTTGCCTGCTGTAGTATGTTTGTATGAAACCCTCTGCTGTTCATTATGCTCCCTAAGACTTTAATTGAGGCACAGAATGGCCAACTGCTTGCTTACTTATACGCATCGTGATGTCTAAATTTGTCACTTGTCTGTGTTTTTGATTGGACCCCAACATCATGCTCCTCTGGTGAGCGAAGAGGGATTTCTGTATGCAGGCTACACAGACTATCTTTTTTTAATTTTTAAAATATCACCTGCTTATGCTTCATGATGTGTAACATTTTTTTAAAGTGACGTGTAACATTATTGTTAGTCCTGTTTTGCCATGTAGTACAAAATAGTGTCTTGTTCGCTTCACTGTTGTAACTATATTTTTGCCCTAGTCATGTGTACTTACAAAAACATTTCAGGATGAAGTGACATCAACACAAAGATCAGCGAGCAGTGCGGCATGGTTGTTACCGAATCATTATGGATTGGAATTGGAATGTGTTGATGTTCTTGAGCATCAACTAGAGGTGGCAAGACAACATGTACATGATTGTCAATGTATAATCAACAAGTTGAGACTAGACATGCAGCTATAAGATGTAGGAGTCAAAAAAATGAAACAAGACACCAAGGTAACCATGAAGGAATTGGAGATTTTGCAGACTGAAATTTGTGCTATCTGAATCTGGCCAATCCTATTTTCTGAAGAGATTATAGTTCAAATGGAGTTAAGTTGATGCGCAGCCATGATGTATTAGCTGTATTTGCCCAGTGTATGTAATTTGCTGTTTGTGTATGCTTTATTATCACCTGTGCTGAACCATAATGCCCAGTGGGTATAATCGGTTGTAATTTCTTTATTGTATAGTGTAGGATTATTCTACCTTTCTATGCCTTGATCTCTTTGTTGTAATAGTGTAGGCGTTTTAGAGGTGATAGTATTGAGTAGGATAATTCTTTGAATATGCTATATCGTTCAAACGGGGGCCAACTCGCCGGACCATGGCCCTTCAGGGGCCGTCGGATCCATGGGCCTTCTACGTCTCGTAGGATCCATGGGCCTTCTATGTCTCGTAGGATCCATGGGCCTTCTACGTCTCGTAGGATCCATGGGCCTTGTACGTCTCGTAGGACCCATGGGCCGCCGGCTCATTTATGGGTCTTGTACGGGCCTTTAATGGGCCGTAGACGGGCCTTTAATGGAAATCGTACGTTTTATGGGCTGACCATAACGGGCGTTAATAGGCCGTATTTGGTGATGCTATGAAAATGGCCCAACAGACTAATGTTCCACAAACGGGCCGACTGTAACGACGGGCTGAATTTGGCCCACAAGCACAAAATGGCAGTAACGGGCCGTAAGTAACTGAATGCTGCAAATGAGCCCAAGAATAAATGGGCCCTCAGAAGGCCGAAAGTTAACTTGGGTTGGAAACGGCCCAACGGAATAACGGGCCGTTAATGGGTATAAAGTGATACACTGTTCATTACGGGCCAGTTTCACCACGGGCCGTTAATGGGTGTAAAGTAATACACTATTCATTACGGGCCAGTTTCAGCATGGGCCGCTAACGGGCCAAGAGTTACAAAGGGCCTCATATGGGCCGAAAGACGTCATGGGCTATACATGGGCCAGAAGTGAAAACGAGCTGGAATCATATTGGATGACCCAGATGACGCTACTCGGCCTAATTCGGATAGGTCGTAACGGGCCTTGGGTTAGCGGTCTGTAAATGGGTTATATGCGTACAGGCCGTTAACAAGCTTTCCATGGGCCGGCCCGCCAGCTTTTGACCAAGTCAAACGGGCCGGCCTTTTCACAGGAATGGGCCACTGTTGGGCCGTGCGACGTGTCGACGTATCATAGGCGCCTTCTGTCCAGTGAGTGGATGACATCTGTCCCAACGATGAGCCGACACGTGTTTCCTCTAGCCAATGATGATTTTACACATGGAAAATCCCCATTGGTCGGGGCTGTTAACGCATTATCGGATCCAAAATCTGACCCGATAGCTTAACGGCATTCTGTTACGGTGGATGCCATGTGTCGGTCACCCTTGACGAAAGCACTTCTGTGCTGCGCGATTTATTGTCATGGAAGTGGACACTTCCGTGATGATAATTTTGGTAATCGCATGGAACACTTCTACGACAGCACATGTATGACTATCTTGAATCTTTCATAAATTTGTCATGGATGTACATGCATGACAAAAAAAGCGACCTACTGTGACAAACACGTATCATCACGGAAGTGTATTTTTTTGTAGTGCTACCATACCATGTACTTTTCTTTACATTGAAGTGCTATTCTAGTGGTCTCTTGCTATGCCATCTTAGTTTCCCAATCATACACGCATATGTTGCCCTAGTGTTTTTCTGTATGTATTCCGCTAGCATACAGTTTTACATTCAAGTAGTGTTTTTTACACTGTTGTCCTGTCGTATCCCTAGCTCTTACATCATACTCCCTTCGTCCGGGTTACATGTCGCGGAAATGGATAAAACTGGATGTATCTAGAACTGAAATATGCCTAGACCCATCCATTTAGTTCTGGATGGAGGGAATACATGTCAATATGTCATGCCTTTCTATTCTTCAGTAACTATTCCATCTCTGTTGTAGCATGTTTTATAATTGAAGCACCATTCTTCTATATAAGGCATGCATGGGGAAGACGGTTATGTCAGAATCTGAAGAGTTACAAACCAGGTCTTTGCAAAAGATCCAAACGCCAGGAGATAATAAACCAACTCCAATTTTCATAGATACTGCTCCAGCATAGAGAAACCCAACTCCCAGTGATAATAAGCAGATTCCAGTGGCCAAAGAACTAGTCCGCTCTAGTCCAGGAAAAGAATGTTAACTCCATTCTAAGAAGCGTGTGCGTATCCTCGCATCATGAAATTTTATAGCATTCTGATCATATTTTCTACATGTTTCTTACTCATCTCTCTTTTATAAAATAAGGTTAAATGATAGAAGACTTCCTCCATTGGGATCGTATTTGAGGAAAATATCTTGCAGGAATTCTCTATGCTCCAATGCTGATGTAAGTACCTGTTGTATATCACTATATTTTTACATCACCATGTATTTTGTTAATCAGCGTGAATCCAACCTTTATCTGATCTAATATTACTTGTAGCACAGTGTTAAAGGTGCCAATGTTGATTTTTGTAAGGAAAACTGCCTGGTAGTTTTGCATACTCAGGTGCATGAGTGCACTATCTATCTCATATCATGCACATTACTGAATTGTAGTGTTACTCTGGTTGCCCATTCATTCATTGTGTCAATGTTGCTTTCGTATTACCTTACCTGGCTGATGATAGCTGTGCCATATTGTGTTAATTTGGTGTAGGCTAGTTGCCCAAACGTTAGTTGTGTCAATGTTGCTTTCCAATTATCTGACCTGGCCAATGATAGCAATGTTAGTGTGTTAATTTGGTGCAGGCTGCTAAAGATAAGAAGACAAACTCTGAAAACAGCAAGGCGGCTCCATTGTTTCTTTCCAATAAATCTAGGCCAGGTAATAATGCAATAACTCATGATTAATCTGTTCGGTTACCTTCCTAATTTATGTTATGATGCAACGGTCAAGACACTCTCCACTATCAATAATACAAGCCTGCCAAAATCGCCATCTGAATTTGTTCAGTTTCCTCTGTCTCGACTGCAACGAAAAAAATTTATGTTTGTGAACCAATTAATGGTTGCAGCAATGACGGAAATGGTGGAGGAATCAGAGGTGCACATTCGTGCGCAACAACAACTGAGCAATGTTTTCAAAGAAAGTGTAGCAAAGCAGCAAGAACTTGCCCACATGCTTATGGGCGTCATCTACGCTGAGGTTGCAGATTGTGACGTTGTAGATCGTTAGGTTCTGTTCATTTATTTTCACTGGCATCAATCTTTGATTGCTCAGTGGATGTAATTTCCTATAGTATATGCTGGATGTGCAACGTTTTCCCCTGTATGTCGTACCTTTGCTTGATCGGTGTTGGTCCTATGCATAATTGCTAGTCGCAATGGGCTCAAATTATCTAACATGTACGGACTTTAGTGGGCCCATTAAGTTAGTGGGCCGTTACCAAGCCGAAAGTTAATGGTCGGCCCTCTTACGTCGAGGGTCATTAACAGGCCGACATCGAAGCGGGCAACAGGTGGGCCCATTTCATTTCATGGGCCGTTAACAGGCCGTTACTAAGGTCAGGCTACATATGGCCCAACTATACTGTGGGCCTTTAGCAGGCCAAAAGAGACAGCGGGCTCGTACTGGACCAGGAAGAGCATGGGCCGCTGAAAGGCTGAAAGTCAGGTCGTACTGTAAATGGCCCAACTGTTTTGTGGGCCTTTAGTGCACCGAAAGAGAAACCGGGCTGGTATTGGACCATGAAGAGCATGGGTCGTTAAAAGGCCAAAACTCATGTCCGACTACAAATGGCCCAACTCATTTCTGGGCCATCAACAGGCTGAAGGGAATTGGCCCAACACTTAAATGGGTCGCTAAAAGGCCAAAACTCAGGTCCGACTACAAATGGACAAACTCATTTATGGGCCGTGTCGGTGTCAAAACCGGCAGATCTCGGTTAGCGGGTCCCGAACTGTGCGTCTAAGGTCGATGGTAACAGGAGAGAGGGGACACAAAGTTTACCCAGGTTTGGGCCTTCTCTATGGAGGTAATACCCTACTTCCTTCTTGATTGATCTTGATGAATATGAGTATTACAAGAGTTGATCTACCACGAGATCGTAATGGCTAAAACCGTAGAAGTCTAGCCTGTATGACTATGATTATGATTATCCGCCTCTACAAACCTAGCCCTCCAGTTTACATAGACACTGGAGGGAATTAGGGTTACATAAAGTTAGTTACAGAGAAAGGAATCTTCATATTTGGTCGTCAAGCTTGCCTTCCACGCCGAGGAGAGTCCCATCCGGACACGGGTAGAGTCTTTGGTCCTTGTATCGTCACAGCCATCAGTCTGGCCCATGGCTATCAGGCCGGATGCCCAAGGACCCCTTAGTCTAGGACTCCCTCAGTAGCCCCTGAACCAGGCTTCAATGAAGAGGTGTCCGGCGCGCAGATTGTCTTCGGCATTGCAAGGCGGGTTCCCCTTTCCGAATACTCCACGATAATCTTCGGACGCAACGAATGTGCTCGGATCTTTAACACAAGTATCACACAAACAACCGCAGAGAGTATAATATTTCATGAGTCCAATCCGCTGACAACTTTTTGTAATGTGACATCATGTCTGCCCGGTCATTATTTCGAACCGTTTCTTGTCCTGCTGTTCCATCTTTCGAGGCATGGTTTTTATTGGCACGTCTTGTCAAAGCAGAGATCGTGTCCCCTTATTGCGGGATTCTCATCAATACGAGCGTGGGTAACCCAATCGTTCAATCGGGATGATTCCTTAGGAATAGGCAGGTTTTCAGGCTTAGGAGGAGGCGTTCGATATCCGTTGCCTTTATAAAGGAGCCAAGGGCCGTCTATTTTTACGCCGACCCTTTCCTTAGCCCTTCCAACTTCAATTTCTAGCACCCAAGGTTCGACTTCATTGCTTCAAGCTTCCCAGTCATGTCCGGACCTAGCCCACAAGGACGATGGGTGGCTTCCTCTATTACAGAGGAGGACATTGCAAAGCTCCGTGCGGCTAGATACCTGACTACAGAGATCCCCCGCAGGCTTCCTGCTCGAGGACAGGTTATTCCTACTCCCAGATCCGGTGAGAGGGTTGTATTCATCTCCCGCTTCCTCCGAGGGCTAGGATTCTCTCTTCATCCCTTCGTCCGGGGGCTTATGTTTTATTACGGACTAGATTTTCACGATCTAGGCCCAGATTCTTTCCTTCACATCTCGGCGTTCATTATCACGTGCGAGTCTTTTCTCCGTATTCCCCCACACTTTGGCTTATGGCTCAATACCTTTAGTGTGAAGCCGAAGGTTGTCGGCGGGAACAAGCGGAGTGCGGCGGTCCTACAGTGAGCAAGCTTACCAATACTCTCTGGCCGAGAGGCTCCCTCGCCGAAACTCCCAACCTATGGCAGCAAGAGTGGTTTTACGTCACTGAACCTCGCGGTACCAAGTGGGCAGCTATACCCGCGTTCCGATCTGGCCCTCCGTTACAGCTTGCATCATGGATTAATAAGGGGCTGGACTAGGGATCAATTGACAAAGTGCAGACTCTACAGAGCCGCATCCGGTGCCTCCTTGAGAAGGACGCCGATCTTATCAACGTGATTCAAGTAATGCTGGTCCGCCGGGTCCTGCCGTGCTAGCGACGGCCTCTCCGCATGTGGGAGTATAATCCGGAAGGACCACGGACCCTCCAAAACATCTTCGGCACTACACACAAAGGAATGTGGAAGTTGTTTTTCAGGAAACAAAAACAGTGGCAGGACACCACCGAAGACATCAGCCTTGACTGCAACCATTCGGATACCTCGGTAAGCGCTCGACTCCCGAACAATTTTTTAGCTATGTATGCCGCAATATGATACTACGCAAACTATCATCTTCCATGTCTGGATAAAGAAAGCGGAGCGAATTAGGTGTTCGGCCCCCCTTCCCGGAGACTCAGTGGATCCCATACTAACAAGGATGCTGGGCCCGGCACCGTACCAGATGCCCGTGAAGGAGGACAAGGCGGAGAGCGGGAGGACCAAAGGTGGCTTCCATCCCAAAGGTATGTCAGACACTGCGTCCGGGGAGATCAAAATCCCATCGCTCGAAGGCAAAAGTGAAGGAGAGGCCAACGTCCCTTCTCCCCATGGTAAGAAAAGGCCCGCCTCCGAAGGTTGGGAGGAAAAGGCTCTTAAGCGAGGACGGATGCCTCTGTCGGGTGGCTTGGGCTTGGAGGACGACGCCATAGCACATACCCACAGTGAGGACAAGCCTTTAGGCAAATCTTAAGTGAACAAGGGTGTTTTAAACATATCCAGTTCCTTTCCTGTTACCAAGGTAACATCTAGAATATATGTTTTTGCAGCTCGACACACAGCCTTCTTCAAAAATCCTCTTCCTCGGGGGATCTTCTCCCGGAGATGATGGAAAGCGAGACGCCTCCACCGGCCTCGTCGCCCAATAGGGCGGACGACTTCGAGGTGTCGTTCCGGAGGGTCTCTCCTGATCAACAAGTGGTGCGAGGGATGATGAAGACACTACTCGAAGGTGATACTTCGGTAGCCCAGCGTCCGGGGGTCAACAACAAAGGCCCCGGACTGTCCGACTTACAGCCGGAGACGACTCTAGGGACGAATAAACGGATCACTTCGAAGGGAGGCCATATTCCTACAGCAGCTTGCAGAGATCCAGAAGCGCTGGATATCTTGATGAACATGCTGCGAGAGGTGTCCATCTCAGAGGAACATCGTACCTTGATGGGTACGGTGGTTGAGAAGGTTCTGTCCGCGAAAAGCGGATTGAATGAAGCCTTCACGAGCCTGCTGATGACATCCCTAGCTAGTAGCCCCCGAGACTCTGATTGTCTTCCCAAGGGAGGCGATTAGAGGATCAAAAAGATATGCCCAGGAAATAATCTGATTAATTGGAACACATGTTGTTACCTCCCTAGCTACTGCCTGAACTACAGAGGTTGCAGATCTGCAGCGGAGGATTGATGAGGCAGATGATGACATCACACTTATCAACAGGCGGCTTGACGAGGCGCAAGGTATGTTTTTGGGGCAGTCATTATATGCACGTGCTTATAAGCATGACTTTAAGAATTGTATACTGAGATATGCATGACTGCAGATGGTGCCGCTACAGTTGACATCCTTCGGGCTGAGCTAGCCCGGGCCAAGGAACAGACCCGGATTAGCAATGCGGCTGCCGAAAAGGCATCTACTGAGTTAAAGGCCGAACAGGCTGCTTGGCGCCAATACAAGGAGAGAATATCCATGATGGCGCTTGAGCTAAAGGTTGCCGCTATCCGCTGCGAATTTCTCGAGAAAGATAATAAAGCCAGAACGGCTGATCTTGACAAGGCCTTATGAGAGGCGAAAGAAGCACGGTCCGAGTCTAGAGCCGCCCGGGAGGAGATCCGGCAAGCTAGGGAGATCGCGACTGGTAAGCCCTTTTTGTTACAAAGTAAGTTCGGCGATCCGAATTATGCTCCGCTTAACCAAGTGTGGAGTTCTCCATACGAATTGTTGGACTTGTCGAAGAGTGTTTCCGATGCGAAGCAGTTTTACCAAGCGCAAGAAGGACGTGAAACAGAAAAGCTGTTCTGGTCGCAGTTTAGCATGCCGAAGCATCCGCTGTTGCTGAACGAACAGATGTCCCAGTGGGCAGAGCTCCATAAGATGTCCAGATCTGCCATGAAGGACGTCGTGGTCCGGCTGTGGCCGACCGTGCCAATTCCAGATAGTTATTTCGGTTTGGTGCAGCGACTTGTTGATGCAGTGCCACGTATTGCCGCCGTTAAGTGGTCAACGTTCATTCAAGGTGCACGGATGGCCTTTGCCCGCGTCAAGACATACTGGGCGAAGATGAAGGCCACCAACGTTGCAGCGAAGAGTCCATCCAAGGGTAAGGACCACCTCGCACCAGAGCATTATTTGGAGGATGTCTGAGAGGGTGCCCGCTTGATAGAGGGTCAGTGCCTTTCCTCGATGAAGGGGCTCCTTAACAGGGGTAGCCTTTGGGTGAATGTACGAACCCGAACTCCGATAGAGTCCGTGAGATGACCAGCCTTCGAGCCACCTGTGGTAAAGGATAAAGAAAAAGAAAGAGTAGTTAGAAAAGAAAAAGGAAGGAGGTTATGGGAGTACTTGTAGACCCATTCGGATTGTGCTTCCGCCAGTGCCTAGGGTATTTTAAGTGCATAGTTACGTATGCGCGGTACATATGTAGTAGGTATATGAGGCGGACGGCGGAAGCCGAACTTGGTCGGTCCTGCTGAATGGGGACCAGCGGCTTAATGGCCGACAAGGTATGCGGTTTAATAGGACCGCTTTGTACTTCGGCTGAAGTAACCGTAGGATGAACCTCAGTCCGGAGGGAGCGCTTCTTATGCTCCCCTATAGAGGTGTGTGTCACGTATACCATGTTCACTGTTTTTACTTCGGGGGGAAATTGCTTCTGACCCCGGTATTTGGTTGGTGAGTCTCTTCGTCGTCGCTATCACCGGGCGGCCTCTTCCCCTTGTGTTTGGCGTTGAGCTTGCCGACCTGTTTGAAGACCCAACAGCTTCTGTTGGTGTGATTTGCTGGTTTATCAGGGTTACCATGAATCTAGCAGGGCCGATCCAATATCTTGTCTAAATTGGATGGTCCGTTGATACGTCTCTATCGTATCTATAATTTTTGATTGTTCCATGCCAATACTATACAACTTTCATATACTTTTGGCAACTTTTTATACTCTTTTTGGGACTAACATATTGATCCAGTGCCCAGTGCCAGCTCCTGTCTGTTGCATGTTTTATGTTTCGCAGAATATCCGTATCAAACAGAATCCAAACGGGATAAAAACGGATGAAGAATATTTTTGGAATATTTGGAAAATTCCGGAAGAAGAATCAAGGCGAGACGGTGTCCGAGGTGGGCATGAGGCAGGGGCACGCCCAACCCCCTTAGGCGTGCCCCTGACACTCGTGGTCCACCCGTAAGGCGGTTTATGCCCTTCTTCGGCCGTAAGAAAGCTAATTTTCGGGAAAAAAATCACGGCGAAGGTTTCAGTCCAATCAGAGATACGGATCCCCATATATATATGAAATGGTGAAAGGCCAGATCAGAGAACGCAGAAACAGAGAGAGACAGAGAAATAGATCCATTCTCAGAGGGGCTCTCGCCCTCCCATGCCGTGGAGGCCAAGGACCAGAGGGGAAACCTTTCTCCCATCCAGGGAGGAGGTCAAGGAAGAAGAAGAAGAAGTTGGCTCCCCGATCTTCACCAACACCTCCGCCATCTTCACCAACATCTCCATCACCTTCCCCCCTCTATCTACAGTGGTCCACTCTCCCACTATCCGCTGTACCCTCTACTTGAACATGGTGCTTTATGCTTCATATTATTATCCAATGATGTGTTGCCATCCTATGATGTCTGAGTAGATTTTCATTGTCCTATCGGTGGTTGATGAATTGCTATGATTGATTTAATTTGCTTGTGGTTATATTGCTGTCCCTTGGTGCCCATCATATGAGCGCGCGCGTGGATCACACCATAGGGTTAGTTGTATATTGATAGGACAATGTATTCGAGGGCAAGGGTGACAGAAGCTTCAGCGTAGCATGGAAATTGATGCATACAGGATTGAAGGGGGACCAATATATCTTAATGCTATGGTTGGCTTTTACCTTAATGAACGTTAGTAGTTGCGGACGCTTGCTAATATTTCCAATCACAAGTGCAAAGAATTCCAAGTCAGGGATGACATGCTAGCAGTGGCCTCTCCCACATAAAACTTGCTATCGGTATAGTAAAGTAGTCAATTGCTATAGGGACAATTTCGCAACTCCTACCACCACTTTTCCACACTCACTATATTTACTTTATTGCTTCTTTACTTACAACAGCCCCTAGCTTTTATTTACGTGCTCTTTATATTCTTGCAAAACTATCCAAAAACACCTACAAAGTACTTCCAGTTTCGTACTTGTTCTAGGTAAACCGAACGTCAAGTGTGCGTAGAGTTGTATCAGTGGTCGATAGAACTTTAGGGAATATTTGTTCTACCTTTAGCTCCTCGTTGGGATCGACACTCTTACTTATCAAAAACTATTGCGATCCACTATACTTGTGGGTTATCAAGACCTCTTTCTGTCGCCGTTGCGGGGGAGCAATAGTGTGGGGTGAATATTCTCGTGTGTGCTTGTTTCCTTTATCACTAAGTAATTTTTATTTGCTGTTCTTAGTTGTTCTTTATCTTTAGTTATGGATATGGAACACAAAATACCAAAAAAATTAGGTTTACTTCCTACTCATGGAGATGGGGAACCTTCTAAAACCCTCATGCTCGTTATGTGACAGATATTATGTACTACTTTGATAATCCTGAGAAAACCCCATTCAATTATGTAATGGGAGACACGTTGGATCAACGTGAATACTTTAGGGAATATCGCTTGACTCAAAAAAAGAAACTATTATGGGATCAAATTCATATATTGAAGTGGTATGCTCGGGAACTATGGTTGAGATATGATTATACTTGTTGCTCTAGGATGAAGGCTCCACACCTTCCCTTTTCATGCAAATTTAACGATGATAAAACCTTGGCTTCTTATGCTAATGGTAAGTATGACTACTATGATGTGGAACAAATAGAAGAATTTGTTGCTTTTATGGGTGCTTATGAAATTGAATCTATGTTCAAAGAATATGAAAATATTTATGATGTTGTTTACAGACCTGAAAATTTAGCTATCCTTAAATATTGTTATGAGAATTATGAATACAATTCCTATATTGACGTGTTTATTGAGAAATTCTCCGCTGTCCTAGAAGAGGCTAATATTTTGCAGGAATCTATGGAAGAAGAAATTGATGAAAGTGTGAGCTCATTGGATGAAAAAGATGAGGAGGAGAGCGAAGAACAAAAGGAGGAAGAGCGGATTAGCTACCTCTGCCCACCTTCTAATGAGAGTAACTCTTCAACTCATACATTGTTTAATTTCCCTTCATGCTTACCGAAGGATGATTACTATGATGACTGTTATGATCCCATTGATTCTCTTGAAATGTCCCTTTTTGATGATGCTTGATATGCTTGTGGCCAAGATGCCAATATGAATTATGCTTATGGAGATGAACTTGCTATAGGTCCTTATGTTAAACATGAAATTGTTGCTATTTCACCCACACATGATAGTCCTATTATCTTTTTGAATTCTCCCGACTACACTATATCGGAGAAGTTTGCCCTTATTAAGGATTATATTAATGGGTTGCCTTTTACCGTTGCACATGATGATTTTGATAGATATAATATGCATGTGCTTGCTGCTCCTACTTGCAATTATTATGAGAGAGGAACTATATCTCCACCTCTCTATGTTTCCCACATGACAAAATTGCAAAAACTGTTTATACTATGCATTGGCCTTTACTTTGTGTGCATGAATTGTTCTTTTATGACATGCCGATGCGTAGGAAGAGAGTTATACTTCGTCATTGCATGATATATGTTTCTTTGTGCTCACTACTAAATGCCAAATCATTGCTAATTAAAATTGGCTTTGATATACCTTGGGATCCAGGTGGATTCACTACTTGAGCACTATATGCCTAGTTAATGGCTTTAAAGAAAGGGTTACCAGGGAGACGACCTGGAAGTTTTAGAGAGTCATTTATTTCTGTTGAGTGCTTTTATATAGTTTAAAAACATATAAAGAAAGAGGGGAACCTAAAAACTTTTGCAAAAAGAAAGGTGAAAGTGAGAAAGACGAGCATTGTTAAAATGGGAGCTAGCCTTGAACTTTGTTCATGCCCATGGAAACATTGTGCATCTTGATTACAGAAACTTTTCAACAAAAATAATTATCCTCTTGTACAATTCCACTGTATTATAAAAATAATGTTCCAAGGTTTGCCTTTAGGATGTTTACAATGCTTGTTGGTTCGTACGGTGCAGGACAGAAACTTTGGCTGTAGTGCTCGATTTTACATATTTTACTTGAAAGTCAAGTGGTTCTGATTATATTTGCACTGTCTTTATATACAAATTTTTTATTTAGCCTAATTTTGGCAGAATTTTTTATGTATCATAAGTATGGTGAATTTTAAGATTATTACAGACTGTTCTGTTTTAGACAGATTCTGTTTTTGATGCATAGTTTGCTAGTTTTAATAAAACTATCAATTTATATTAGTGTATTAAGCCATGGAAAAGCTATATTATAGTAGACACAATGCAAAAACAAAATATGAATTGGTTTGCAACAGTACTTAGAGTAGTGATTTGCTTTATTATACTAACGGAACTTACTCAGTTTTCTGTTGTTTTTTTGTGTGGATGAAGTGTTCGATGATCGAGAAGGTCTCGATGTGAGGAGAAGAAGGAGAGGCAAGAGCTCAAGCTTGGGGATGCCCGAGGCACCCCAATTAAATATTCAAGGAGACTCAAGCATCTAAGCTTGGGGATGCCCCGGAAGGCATCCCCTCTTTCTTCAACAAGTATCAGTATGTTTTCGGATTCGTTTCGTTCATGTGATATGTGCAATCTTGGAGCATCTTTTGCATTTAGTTGTCATTTTTATTTTATGCACCATGCTGGTATGAGATAGTCCTTGGTTGATTTATAGAATTCCCATTGCACTTCACTTATATCTTTTGAGTATGGCTTTATAGAATGCTTCACGTGCTTCATTTATATAATTTGAAGTTTGGATTGCCTGTTTCTCTTCACTTAGAGAACCACCATTTATAGAATGCTCTTTTGCTTCACTTATACTTGTTAGAGCGTGGGCATATCTTTTGTAGAAAGAATTAAACTCTCTTGCTTCACTTATATCTATTTAAAGAGATGACAGGAACTGGTCATTCACATGGTTAGTCATAAAATTCTACATAAAACTTGTAGATCACTGAATATGATATGTTTGAATCCTTGCGATAGTTTTGCGATATAAAGGTGGTGATATTAGAGTCGTGCTAGTTGAGTAATTGTGCAATTGAGGAATACTTGTGTTGAGGTTTGCAAGTCATCTAGCATACACGTATTGTGAACCGTTATGTAACAAAGTCGGAGCATGAGCTATTCTTTCATTGCTTTCCTTATGAGTGGCGGTCGGGGACGAGTGATGGTCTTTTCCTACCAATATATCCCCCTAGGGGCATGCGCAGTAGTACGTTGCTTCGAGGGCTAATAAACTTTTGCAATAAGTATATGAGTTCTTTAAGACTAATGTGAGTCCATGGATTATACGCACTTTCACCCTTCCATCATTGCTAGCCTCTTCGGTACCGTGCATTGCCCTTTCTCACCTCGAGAGTTGGTGCAAACTTCGCCGGTGCATCCAAACCCAGTGATACGATACACTCTATCACACATAAGCCTCATTATATCTTCCTCAAAACAGCCACCATACCTACCTATCATGGCATTTCCATATTCATTTCGAGATATATTGCCATGCAACTTCCATCATCATCATATACATGACTTGAGCATTTATTGTCATATTGCTTTGCATGATTGTAAGATAGCTAGCATGATGTTTTCATGGCTTGTCTATTTTTTATGTCATTGCTACGCTAGATCATTGCACATCCCGTTACACCGCCGGAGGCATTCATATAGAGTCATATCTTTGTTCTAGATAGGGATGAAAACAGAGTGGAAAGTTTCCGCTTTTCCGGAGGAAAAATGGAAATGGAAAGGAAATATGAAAACGGAAACGGAAATTTGCAAAATGGAAATGGAAGTGGAATTTTTTATGCGGAAACGGAAACAAAAATGGAACGGTGTTTTCCGGTGGAACAGACATGGAAACGGAACTTTCCGTTTCCGTGAATATGAAATTTCCGTTTCTACTATAGGCCCATGGCTGCTTTGTAGCCCAATTACCAAACAACACACAATGACAAAATGAGCAGGCTGGATCATTTGAGGACCAACTTTTACTTCCACACACATTCTCAACTAGACACAATACGGAATTGTCATGTACTATTACAATACTACCCCATGTTGCCAAAACAACCATATTATCATGTAGCCATTGAGGGAGTCCTGGATTAGGGGGCGTCTGGGTAGCCGGACTATACCTTCGCCGGACTCCTGGACTATGAAGATACAAGATTGAAGACTTCGTCCCGTGTTCGGATGGGACTTTCCTTGGCGTGGAAGGAAAGCTAGGAGATGCTGATACTCAAGATCTCCTACCATTGTAACTGACTCTGTGTAAACCCTAACCCTATCCGGTGTCTATATAAACCGGAGGGTTGTAGTCCGTAGGACAACCATCTTCATACACAATCATACCATAGGCTAGCTTCTAGGGTTTAGCCTCCTTGATCTCGTGGTAGATCTACTCTTGTACTACCCATATCATCATTATTAATCAAGCAGGAGTAGGGTATTACCTCCATCGAGAGGGCCTGAACCTGGGTAAAAACATCGTGTCCCTTGTCTGCTGTTACCATCCGGCCTTGACGCACAGTTCGGGACCCCCTACCCGAGATCCGCCGGTTTTGACACCGACATTGGTGCTTTCATTGAGAGTGCCTCTGTGCCGTCGCAATCAGCAAGGATGCCTCTTCCCGTCTTTAAAGACGGCGCCGTTACTAAGGGAGCCTTGGCTGTCGGCCAAACCCTCCGGTTAGGTGGTTTTCTCATGACCGCCTGTTCGGCCGTTGCGCCGAGGGTGACCTCTCGGGTCATCAAAAGCAACCTTCACGTCAGCTCGGAACTTGTCGAGCAGCTAGATCCGATGGAGCTCTCTTCCATAAATGAGCTCTTGGATCGCCTCGCCGCCCTGGGGGTCGCTACGGATTACGACCAGGTTGGGCTTAAACCCGATCTAAAAGAAATTAACTCTCCCCAGGTCACCCACCACGTTGTCGTGGTAGAGGCGCAGTGCGGCGACCCTTCATCTATTTTAAGGACTAGTTACGTCCGAATTCCTGATCCCTCCAAACCGGATACCCGCGGAGGGGAGGATAGCACTCAAGACCTGAGCTTAGAATCACGCAACGAGCTAGATTCATTGGACAACATCCAAGACCCCAAACTTCAGAGTTCGGGAGCTCTTCGGCCGCCGAATCTCAAATTGGGTGAGGTCTCAGAGTCAACAGAACCTGTCCGCCCGAACATAAGCGATCTTTCCCAAATCAGGCAAAAGCCCGAGGAAACAGTACATCACTACTCGGCCAGATTCCTCCTGGTTATGAACAGGATAAAGGACTGCCACGAGGGAGACGCAATTTCAATCTTTTGTAGTAATTGTGCGGACGAGGGAATACTTAACGCCGTAAGTCGCCGTGATATTACACGCTTCGCTGACTTGGCGTCAATAGTACAAAAGTACTGTGCGATGGAAAGCGCCCGAAAAACCGAAATAAAATTTTGGGATAATCCGGCCTTGAATAGCAATCCCATCCGAACTAAGAGGGTGCATCATAGTAAGACACCCGGGTTAAATATCAAAAAGCCAAAACCTTCTTCAGGGCATGGAACCGTACTGGAAAGGTGGCTGGATGGACCCTGTAGAATTCACAGTACAGAGGACGCCACACCAACTCACAGCCTTAGATCATGTTGGATACTCCGGCAGGTGGCCAAAATTGGCGAGGACCTCCTAATTTCGGAGGCCGCAAAAAGCCAGCCCGAGGGTACCAGTACTGTTCTCACAGTCTTCGAGACTTTCGCATCAAGTAATATGCGAAAAAGAACACTCCGCAGCCTCACCGAAGTCTATCAAGTAGCAACAATAAACCCATGGAGCGACACTGCTATCACCTTCAATGCGAGTGACGAACCTAAATTCCGAACAGCCCGAGCACCAGCCGCATTGGTCCTCAGTCCCATAGTGGACGACTTTCGCCTCACAAAGGTACTCATGGATGGAGGCAGCGGATTGAACCTCATTTACGAGGAAACCCTCCAAAAGATGGAAATAGACTGGAACCGCATCGAGTGAAGCAGCACAACCTTTAGAGGAATAATCCCCAGTCAGGAAGCGCGCTGCACAGGAGAGATCACACTAGATGTGGTGTTCGGAACGCCGGATAATTACAGGTCCGAAGAGGTCACGTTCCAGGTGGCCTCGTTGAATAGCGGATACCACGCTATACGAGGGCGGGAGGCATTCACAGTCTTCCAAGCCATACCCCATTACGGGTACATAAAGCTCAAGATGCCTGGGCCAAACGGAATTATCACTCTCGCTAATGATCCGGACATAGCACTCCGCGCCAAAAATAAGACAGCCGCATTGGCCCTTGAGGCACTATCCGAAGCTTTAGCAGCCGAGGAACTGACTGCGCTGTGCTCCACGGTTAACAGGGATGATGTGATACTAGCTCCATCCAACGGACCCCAATAAAACAGCTTCCATCGGGGCACGACTGAACCCTGATGTAGACGCCGCACTGCGAGAGTTCCTACGAGAGAACTGGGACATTTTTTCTTGGCACCCTTCAGACATGCCAGGAATCCCACGCAGGCTGGCCGAACACAGCTTAAACATCCTAA
This sequence comes from Aegilops umbellulata, assembly GCA_032464435.1. Classification (NCBI taxonomy): domain Eukaryota; kingdom Viridiplantae; phylum Streptophyta; class Magnoliopsida; order Poales; family Poaceae; genus Aegilops; species Aegilops umbellulata. The sequence continues at coordinate 61,268,981 of CP136054.1, read as the reverse complement.
AAGGATTCAAACCTGTCAAACAAGCCCTTCGGCGTTTTCCGAACCGAAGAGACAGGCTATGGGAGAGGAGCTAGCCAAGTTATTGGAGGCCAGATTCATCGGTGACATAAAACATCCGGACTGGCTAGCAAACCTGGTGATGGTACCAAAGAAGGACAAATCTTGGCGCCTGTGTGTCGATTTTGAAGACCTTAATAAGGCTTGCCCTAAGGATCCCTTCCCCCTCCCCCGTATCGATCAAATTATCGATGCCACAGCAGGACACGATTCGTTGTGTTTCCTCGACGCATACTCCGGTAACCATCAAATCAAGATGGCAGAATCAGACCAAGTCGCAACGGCATCCATCACACCATACGGCCCATTCTGCTTCAACACAATGCCCTTCGGGCTAAAAAACGCTGGCGCAACATATCAGCGCATGATCCAAACATGTCTGGCAAACCAGATCGGCAAAACAGTGGAGGCGTACGTGGATGATGTGGTCGTCAAATCAAGACATGTCGAATCTCTAGTAGACGACTTGAGGCTTACATTCGATAACCTTCGAAAATACGACATCAAGCTCAACCCGGAAAAATGCGTTTTCGGCGTCCCAGCTGGAAAGCTCTTGGGCTTCATTGTATCCGGTAGAGGAATTGAAGCAAATCCGGCCAAAATTCGAGCTTTGTCACAACTGGATATCCCAAAAGACCTCAAAAAATACAAAAATTAACCGGATGTGTGGCGGCTCTAAGCCGCTTCATCTCTCACTTGGGAGAAAAGGCACTGCCCCTTTATCGCCTCCTTCGGCGCACCGAACACTTCGAGTGGACGGATGCCGCCACGGCCGGACTCGATGAAATAAAGGCCAGATTGGCAACAAACCCAGTCCTGGCCGCGCCAAACACCGGCGAACCAATGCTGTTGTACATTGCGGCAACACATCAAGTTGTCAGCGCAGTGCTCGTCGTCGAGCGGGAAATGGACGGACACAAATTCCCCCTTCAAAGGCCGGTCTACTACGTGCCCACTGTCCTCACTCCATGCAAATCACGGTACCCGCATTATCAAAAGATTGCATACGCGGTATTAATGGCATCCCGGAAGCTACGACACTACTTTCAAGAGTGTTCGATAACAGTAGCCTCGGAAGTACCACTCAACGACATTATCAATAGCCGCGATGCAACGCGCCGAATCGCAAAATGGGCCATTGAGCTCCTCCTATTCGATATAACCTATAAGCCACGGTGAGCTATCAAATCGCAAGTTTTGGCCGACTTCGTCGCAGAATGGATGGAGGCCGAACTCCCTAAAGAGTACGGCACATACTCACACTGGATCATGCATTTCGATGGCTCAAAAATGTTGGCCGGACTGGGCACTGGCGTCGTTTTGACGTCCCCCATAGGAGACACAGTCCAATATGTACTACAAATTAAGTACATGGACTCCAACAATGCAGCCGAATATGAGGCCCTTCTACATGGTCTCTGGATGGCAGTATCCACGGGCATTCAACGCCTAGAGGTACGCGGGGACTCGAACCTCGCGATATCCCAAATAATGGCGACTTCGACGCCAAGGACCCAAAAATGGCAGCTTACCGCAATGCCGTCCTAAAAATGTCAGCTCGGTTCGAAGGGCTGGAGTTTCACCATATAGCCCGAGAAAACAATCAAGCAGCGGACGTCCTGGCACGCATCAGAGCAAAACGCGATACAGTCCCCCCAACATCTTTTTGGAGAGATTATTCAAGCCATCCGTAGCATGGGAGGGGTAACCCACAGATAATAGTCCGGACCCAACCGCACCACTCAACGCTGAACAATCTGACGTAATTGGAGGCTCTGCCACCGAAATTACACCTTCAGCCCACGTAATAATGGCAGTTATCGCCCCGTGGATAGAACCATTCCTAGCCTACCTTAGTAGGCAGGAACTCCCAGAGGACCAAAATGAGGCACGCTGCATAGTGCGGCGATCTAAAGCCTATAAAGTCCATGAGAGAGAGCTTTACAAGTAAAGCACTACCGGAGTCCTTCAAAGGTGCATCTCCGAAGATGAAGGGCGGAACCTTCTGGCCGAAATTCACGCCGGACTTGGTGGTCATCACACTGCTGCGCGGTCCCTTGTTAGCAAGGCTTTCCGTACAAGCTTTTATTGGCCGACGGCCCGGGCAGACGCTCAGGACTTAGTCCAACGATGCGTTGGTTCTCAACTTTTTGCCAACCAAAGCCATATGCCACCCACCACACTACAAACTATCCCCATTACCTGGCCTTTTGCGTCTGGCAGCTTGACATGGTCGGACCCCTTAAAGGTGGGACCCATAAGAAAAAATACCTACTGGTCATGGTGGACAAGTTCACCAAATGGATAGAAGCCAGGCCTGTTAAGACGGCCGAATCCGGACCGGTGATAGACTTCATATCCGGGGTCGTACATCGTTACGGCGTCCCCCGCAGCATCATCACTGATAACGGCACGAACTTAACGGCCGATGAGGTAAAACTCTGGTGTAAAAACATGGGCATCAAGCTCGATTATGCTTCCGTCTATCACCCACAAACTAACGGTCAGGTCGAGCGCGCAAATGGTCTTATTATGAGCGGCAACAAACCCAGATTAGTGCGGTCCCTTAAGGAATCTAATACGCACTGGGTAGAGGAGCTCGACTCCGTACTCTGGGGGCTGCGGACCACGCCGAATCGCACCACTGGATACACACCATTTTTCATGGTGTACGGCGCAGAGGCAGTTCTGCCCTGCGACATAAGTCATGACTCACCTCGAGTGCGCATGTACGAAGAGAGAGAATACGAGCTCGATTGGCAGGACAGTTTGGACGCCCTGGAGGAGGAGCGCGACATGGCAAAAGCCCGTTCCGCATTCTATCAACAGCAGGCTCGAAGATATCAGAACAGAGAAGTACGGTCCAAAAATTACAATGTTGGCGAGCTAGTTCTACGCCTGCCGGACAAGAAAAAGGACAAACTCAAGCCCAAGTGGGAAGGTCCCTTCATAATTGACCAGGTCCTGACCGGTGGAGCGTACCGCCTACGAGATGCATCGGATAACAGACTCGAGCCGAACCCATGGAACGCAGCCCGTCTACGAAGATTCTATGACTAGCACGGGACTCTGTGTTCGTCTCCTTCCTCTGTCCATTTTTTATATTTTCTGTCTTACATTTCTCCCCTTCCCTTCTTTTCTTTAATAGCCCTTAAAGGCTCATCAAGTGACGCGCCACTCGCACTCATTAAACCTGGGGGCTTCTTTACCAGAAGCTTATTTATACGGGCTTTACACCCAACACATTTGTCAAACTTCCGCATGTACCTTTTTTTTCACCATTATATGCATCGATATGACTTAAGTTTTGGCCAAGCTGGGTTGCCTGGCTCCTGTGCTTACCCCTACGTTCCCGATTGTTCGGCTAGGTGGTAAAGGGAGCACCTCTACGATTGTTACTGCCGGGTCAGCCGGATGTGTACCTGAGAGTGGGTGAAGCCGAAAGCTAGCGTTCTTAAGGGAATATTCGGTCGGTGGAATAAAAGATGATCTTTTTACTAATTTTATGCGCCCCTAGATGCTTTTCCTGCATCTTTTTATGCAGTTCGGACATGCACTTTAGGGCATGCCTCCCCACCGAAAGGAACCCCTAACGGAACTATTCTCTCTGGAAGATGTTTCTTACTAACCATGTAATATAACATAACTAGTTGGGCACTTGTCTGATAAAGCACTAATGACCCCTACGCCTGGTCTCCATGCATACCCCGGTTCTTATATAACCGTTGTGGTATTCGGACACACTCCGGACCGTCAGGTCCCGAGGTCGAAGCGGAAAGGTCGGCAACGACAAACGATCTACAATCCGGCTAGAAGGCATTACACATGTCAATTATAAATTACATAGTCATTCTGACTGATTGTATTCCTCCTCTATACCATCTAACAGGCTGTCTAATTTACAGTCCTGCTGGGAATAGTTTGCGGCCAATTCTACTTGGCCGTATACTAAGCTTACAGGGATCTCCTTCCCGTCAGGCCCCACTAGTCCGACCTCGGCCATGTGGTTTGGGTCAGACTTCGTAAAACGGGTCTTCACCATGGCCCAGGCCTCCCTAGCGCCTTGTCGGCAAGCTGATATCTTCCACAACCGGAAGCGCCGCCGAGCTCCCTTCAGCTTCTCCGCAAGCTCTCCAAGGCCCTCGGGCATGGAGTGGGCAGGCCATAAGGCTTGGGCAATGCCTCGCATCGCCTGCCGACCTCGCTCGTGCAGTTGCAGGAGTTCGGGGAGAAGGTCACCCGTAGAACCGGGCATCTCCTCTGCAGGACGACCTGTGAGCATACCTACAGACATTACTCTCTTAGTCGACTTCCTCGCCGAACTCTTTTTTCAAGGTTCGTTCAAGCACTTACTAAATATGCCGTGTCGAAGTCGCTGATTCTCCTTCGTGGAGTCCGATAGCTGGCCTCGAACGTCTTTAATTTTGACGTCCAGCTTGGTGTTGGCATCCTGAAGATCATTCTTCTCTCACCTCACCTTTGTCAACATACTCTCACCGGCCTTTAGCCGGCGTAAGAATTGTTGCTTTTCCGGATCCAGTCCGGCTCAATCTGCAATATGATTTGTCAGATTTGCAGTCAAAGCCGCACAATACTAATCTTTTGAAGTATATTTTACCTGAGGGGGTCTCTTTAGACTCCCCTGCTGCGGCTAGTGCGGCCTCTAGTTGGGCCTTGCACCTTTCCAGCTCCTGGGACAGTACGGTATTTTTCTCTGTAACAACCTGCATATTAAATGATCCTTAAATCAATTATTTTAACTGTTTCATGTCTCGGGGGCTACTGGTATATATATATTTAACCAAAATTTTCTTACCCGTATATCTTTTACATACTGCTCCGTAGCTCTGGCTAAACCATCTTGAGCGGCACGGAGGTACGCATCTCCTGAATTAAAGGCATCTAAAGCCTCTTGGGAGAAACAAGCGTCGCGTAAAACTGTCCGGCGACGCCTGTGGTTCATGGCACTCTCCACTTCAGAATTTGTGGCAGACAGCCTGTCCGCATCCTCTGTCGGAGGAGCGTCCGGTGCACGCCTTGTGCTCGCCTCCGCTTCCTGTCCAGTCGTTGGAACCTGGCTGGTTGAGGCGCGATTGGCAGCCTCTCCGGATATAGTCCGGCGAGGCCTCTTCGTTCTGAAGAAAGCACGAACATTAATATGCCCTGATAGAATAACACCGGGGAAACAGAGGGTGCGAGATACCTTTGCGCCAGTGTCTCGGTCCGGACTACATTCCTTCTTTCCCAACGGGGCCCTGCGGCCCCTCGCTGGCTAGCCGCCGCAGGTTCGGCCTCCCGCCTCAGAAATCTCCCCTGTGAAACACGGTTGTTGTTAGAAACGCCAGAATACGTGAAAATGGAATCCCCCTCAAGGGAATAAAAACTCCAGTTTCTGTCACCTGGGAGGCCGGGATTAACCCGGGGTAATCAGCCATAATAGCGACCAAGGTGTTGTCCTTGCTTAGCTGATGGAACACCCCGTCGATAAGCTCCACCGATATGTCCAGATCCTCTTCGGAGTGCGGATCGAGGGACCGTTCTGGGTCCTCGGGCTATGGAGGGCAGCTGCTTATATCTTTCACTTCCTGTCGCAGTTCCTGCATTGAAGTCGTCAGACTACGTATGTGACCATGGAAGTATAAAATAAATGGGCAAGCGCAATTGTTCGCTTACCCAACTTGTAGGTTCATACATAGTAAATCCGGCCCGCGGGTTAACGCGGAGGAACTCCTCCTTTTCTCCCTTGTACAAAGAGGACAAAATCTTTATTAGGGCGGCAGCTGGGGCCGGCCCCTTACGAACGTAACGCGTGGCGTCATCCTCCCCATTGAAATCCCACATGGGGTGGCCTCTGTATTGAAGCGGCTGCACCCCCCGCATAATGCATGCGGCCATGACTCCAATCATGGTTAGTCCGGAATGAGCCAACAGTCTTATCCGGCCCATCAGGTAAAGGACATCTCTGTCGCTTTCTCTCTGAGAGCTCCGCGGACGCCAGCTCAAGCATTTCTTCAATGGAGCACTATTGAACTCAGGGAGACCGGCCCAGATAGGGTCCGGCAGCGGGACGTCGTCTATGTAAAACCATTCTGAAGGCCAGTCCTCGGACGCCTTCTTCGGGGTTCCGGATAGGTATCCGGTCCCGGCGATGCGCCATACTTCGGCTCCGCCCACTTGGTATATAGACTCCTCTTGAGAACGGGGCACCAGGCAGAATATCTTCTTCCACAGTGCGAAATGAGCTTCGACGCCTAAAAATAGCTCGCAAAGGACGAGGCACACCCGCTCTCCTTTGGAAGGATTGGGGGCACTCTCCGCTTGCTTTCCGCCATTATAGGTGGCGAGACCGGCTCGGACCGGGACCATGTACGCCTGAGGGAGAAATCCCTTGGCCTGAAGCGACACTAACTCGCTATGCGGGATGGTGCAACTCTCCCAGTCCCCGGGCTTAGGACCGGAGGGGCGAGGGGAGGAGCGGTGACGGCTGGCCATGTTGGAGTGGACTTTAGCTGGGAGAGCTCTGATGATAACTCGCGGAGAGGAGAAGATGCGGTTTGGATCTAAATCCTCATCCCGTTAAATAGTCGGCTCGTTTATATGGCTAGGGGTGTGGATGTAAAAACGCCCCGGGGTTTTCGCATTCGTTTAATACGTGGAAGACAGCCATTATTGGGCGCGGAAGCCGAGGAGCGCTACATTACAAAAATCGGACATTATTCATACAGGTAAACAGAATTTGGAGAAGAACCCGCTTTGCAATGCCGAAGACAATTTGCGCGCTGGACTCGTCGTCATTGAAGCCTGGTTCGGGGGCTACTGAGGGAGTCCTGGATTAGGGGGTGTCCGGGTAGCCAGACTATACCTTCGCCGGACTCCTGGACTATGAAGATACAAGATTGTAGACTTCGTCCCATGTCCGGATGGGACTTTCCTTGGCGTGGAAGGAAAGCTAGGCGACGCAGATACTCAAGATCTCCTACCATTGTAACCGACTCTGTGTAAACCCTAACCCTATCCGGTGTCTATATAAACCGGAGGGTTGTAGTCCGTAGGACAACCATCTTCATACACAATCATACCATAGGCTAGCTTCTAGGGTTTAGCCTCCTTGATCTCGTGGTAGATCTACTCTTGTACTACCCATATCATCAATATTAATCAAGCAGGAGTAGGGTATTACCTCCATCGAGAGGGCCCAAACCTGGGTAAAAACATCGTGTCCCTTGTCTCCTGTTATACCATCCGGCCTTGACGCACAGTTCGCGACCCCCTACCCGAAATCCGCCAGTTTTGACACTGACAGCCATGTTAACAATTTCTTAAATTTCTTTGTTTTTTGTGTGTATTTCTCTATGATTCAAGGGGGTTTTAATTTCCGGTCAATACACAGTTTTGTTTCCGTGTCCGCTCTGTATTCGCTCCGTGTCTGTTTCCGGTAGTATTTGTTTCCGTATTCATTTCCGGGGTTTCCGTATTTGTTTCCGCTTCTGCAAAAAAATATGAAAACAAATATGGTAGCACCTAGTTCCGTCCGTTTCTGCTCCGTTTTCATCCCTAGTTCTAGATATCGAGTTGTAATATTGAGTTGTAAGTAAATAAATGTGTCATGATCATCATTATTAGAGCATTGCCCCAGTGAGGAAAGGATGATGGAGACTATGATTCCCCCACAAGTCGGGATGAGACTCCGGACTTTAAAAATAAATAAAATAGGCCAAAGAAGCCCAAATAAAAAAAGAGGCCAAAGAAGCCCACCAAAAAAAGAAAATAAAAGAAAATAAAAAATGAGAGAAGGGGCAATGTTACTATCCTTTTACCACACTTGTGCTTCAGAGTAACACCATGTTCTTCATATAGAGAGTCTCTTGAGTTATCACTTTCATATACTAGTGGGAATTTTCATTATAGAACTTGGCTTATATATTCCGATGATGGGCTTCCTCAATTGCCCGAGGTCTTCATGAGCAAGCAAGTTGGATGCACACCCACTTAGTTTCAGTTTGAGCTTTCATATACTTATAGCTCTGGTGCATCCGTTGCATGGCAATCCCTACTCCTTGCATTGGCATCAAGTGATGGGCATCTCCAACCGCGTCGATGTGAGACTTTCTTCCATTTTTGTCTTCTCCACACAACCTCCACCACCATATGCTATTCCACCTATAGTGCTATGTCCATGGCTTGCGCTCATGTATTGCATGAGGGTTGAAAAGGCTCAAGCGCGTTAAAAAGTATGAACCAATTGATCAGCTTGTCATCGGGGTTGTGCATGATTTGAATGCTTTTTGTGGTGAAGATGGAGCATAGCCAGACTATATGATTTTGTAGGGATGAGCTTTATTTGGCTATGTTATTTCGATAAGATATAATTTCTTGGTTGGTATGCTTGAAGTATTATTGTTTTTATGTCAAAAGATAGACTATTGCTTTGAATCACTCGTGTCTTAATATTCATGCCATGATTAGATACATGATCAAGATTATGCTAGGTAGCATTCCACATCAAAAAATATCTTTTTTATCATTTACCTACTCGAGGTCATTTACCTACTCGAGGACGAGTAGGAATTAATCTTGGGGCTGCTGATACGTCTCCGTCGTATCTATAATTTTTGATAGTTCCATGCCAATACTATACAACTTTCATATACTTTGGCAACTTTTTATACTATTTTTGGGACTAACATATTGATCCAGTGCCAAGTGCTAGTTCCTAACTGTTGCATGTTTTATGTTTCGTAGAATATCCATATCAAACGGAATCCAAATGGGATAAAAACGGACGGAGAATATTTTTGGAATATTTGGAAGATTCCGGAAGCAGAATCAACGGGAGACGGTGTCCGAGGTGGGCACGAGGAAGGGGGGCGCGCCCCTGACCCTTGTGGTCCACCCTTAAGGTGGTTCATGCCCTTCTTAGGCCGCAAGAAATCTAATTTTCGTGAAAAAAAAATCATGGCGAAGGTTTCAGTCCAATCGGAGTTATGGATCTCCATATATATACGAAACAGTGAAAGGCCAGATCGGAGAACGCAGAAACAGAGAGATACAGAGACACAGATCCAATCTCGGAGGGGCTCTCGCCCCTCCCATGCCATGGAGGCCAAGGACCAGAGGGGAAACCCTTCTCCCATCTAGGGAGGAGGTCAAGGAAGAAGAAGAAGAAGGGGGACCCTCTGCCCCTTCTCTTCCGGCGGCGCCAGAACGCTGCCGTGGCCACCATCATCATCACGGCGATCTTCACCAACACCTCCGCCATCTTCGCCAACATCTCCATCACCTTCCCCCCCCTCTATCTACAGCGGTCCATGATACGTCCATTTTGCATCATGCTTTTATATTAATATTTATTGTAGTATGGGCTATTATTTCACGTTATGTCACAATACTTATGGCTATTCTCTCTTATTTTACAAGGTTTACATAAAGAGGGACAATGCCGGCAGCTAGAATTTTGGGCTGGAAAAGGAGTAAATATTAGAGGCCTATTCTGCGCAACTGCAAAAGTCCTGAAACTGCACGGAATATCTTAAAATAAATAAAGAAAAATCCTCACCAAAGATGAAGTCCAGGGGGCCCACACCCTGCTCACGAGGGTGGGGGGCGTGCCCCCCCCCTCCTAGGGCGCGCCCCCCTACCTCGTGGGCCCCTGGTGGGTCTCCGACGTCCATATTCTCCTATGAAGTCTTTCGATGAGAAAAAATCAGAAGCAACCTTTCGGGATGAAACTCCGCGGCCACGAGGCGGAACCTTGGCGGAACCAATCTAGAGCTCCGGCAGAGCTGTTCTGCCGGGGACACTTCCCTCCGAGAGGTGGAAATCATCACCATCGTCATCACCAATGCTCCTCTCATCAGGAGAGGGCAATCTCCATCAACATCTTCACCAACACCATCTCATCTCCAAACCCTAGTTCGTCTCTTGTATCCAATTCTTGTTCCAAAGTCCGGGATTGGTGCTAGTAGGTTGCTAGTAGTGTTGATTACTCCTTGTAGTTGATGTTAGTTGGTTTATTTGCTGGAAGATCATATGTTCAGATCCTTTATGCATATTATTACCCCTCTGATTACGAACATTAATATGCTTTGTGAGTAATTACGTTTGTTCCTGAGGACAAGAGAGAAGTCTTGCTATTAGTAGTCATGTGAATTTGGTATTCGTTTGATATTTTGATAAGATGTATGTTGTCTAGCCTCTAGTGGTTTTATGTGAACATTGACTACATAACACTTCACCATTATTTGGGCCTAGAGGAAGGCATTGGGAATTAATAAGTAGATGATGGGTTGCTAGGGTGACAGAAGCTTAAACCCTAGTTTATGCGTTGCTTCGTAAGGGGCTGATTTGGATCCACATGTTTCATGCTATGGTTAGGTTTACCTTAATACTTTTGTTGTAGTTGCGGATGCTTGCAATAGAGGTTAATCATAAGTGGGATGCTTGTTCAAGTAAGAATAGCACCCAAGCACAGGTCCACCCACATATCCAATTATCAAAGTACCGAACGAGAATCATATGAACGTGATGAAAACTAGCTTGGTGATATTCCCATGTGTCCTCGGGAGCGCTTTTCCTATTATAAGAGTTTGTTCCGGCTTGTCCTTTGCTACAAAAAGGATTGGTCCACCTTGCTGCACCTTATTTACTTCCGTTACTTGTTTCTCATTACCATTTACCTTATCACAAAACTATCTGTTACCACTTATTTCAGTACTTGCAGAGAATACCTTGCTGAAAACCGCTTATCATTTCCTTCTGATCCTCGTTGGGTTCGACACTCTTACTTATCGAAAGGACTACGATAGATACCCTATACTTGTGGGTCATCAAGACTCTTTTCTGGCGCCGTTTCCGGGGAGTGTAGCGCCTTTGGTAGGTGGAATTTGGTAAGAAAATTTTATATAGTGTGCTGAAATTTACTGTCACTTGTTACTATGGAAAGTAATTCTCTGAGGTCTTGTTCCGGGTATCTTCACCCCGTCCAGTAGAGCAAAGATTTGCTCCTCAACCTACTGAACCTATTGAGAATGAAACTCCTTTTGTATTTCCTTCGGGTATGATGGAAAAACTGCTAGCTAATCCTTTTACAGGAGATGGAACAAAACATCCTGACGAGCACTTAATCTTTGTGGATGAAGTTTGTGGATTATTTAAGCTTGCAGGTATACCCGATGATGTTGCTAAGAAGAAGGTCTTTCCTTTATCTTTGAAGGAAGACGCATTGATATGGTATAGGCTATGTGATACGAGATCGTGGGACTATAAAAGATTGAAATTGGAATTTCATCAAAAGTATTACCCTGTGCATCTTGTTCATCGTGATCGCAATTATATATATATATAATTTTTGGCCTCGCGAAGGAGAAAGCATCGCTCAAGCTTGGGGGAGTCTTAAATCAATGTTGTATTCATGCCCCAATCATGAGCTCTCGAGAGAAATAATTATGCAAAGTTTTTATGCTCAGCTTTCTGAAAATAATCGCACCATGCTCGATACTTCTTGTGCTGGCTCTTTTATGATGAAGACTATTGAATTGAAATGGAATTTACTGGATAGAATTAAACGCAACTCTGAAGATTGGGACCTCGACAAAGGGAAGGAGTCAGGTAAGACACCTAAGTTTGATTGTGTTAAAACTTTTCTGGACACCGATATTTTTCGTAAGTTTAGCACTAAATATGGACTTGACTCTGAGATAGTAGCTTCTTTCTATGAATCTTTTGCTACTTATGTTGATCTCCCTAAGGAGAAGTGGTTTAAATATCATCCTCCCATAGAAGTAAAAGTAGCTGCACCTATTAAAGTTGAAGAAAATACTATCACTTATAACGATCCTATTGTTCCTGTTTCTTATGTTGAGAAACCACCTTTTCCTGTTAGAGTAAAGGATCATGCTAAAGCTTCAACTGTGGTTCGTAAAAGCAATATTAGAACTTATACACCTCCTGAGCAAGTTAAAGTAGAACCTAATATTGCTATTGTTAAAGATCTCTTGTCTGATAATGTTGATGGGCATGTTATTCAGTTTGATGGTGAAACAACTAGAATTGCTAAGCCTTGTGATAAAGATAAACATAGACCTGTGGTAGGCGTGCCTGTTATTTCTGTTAGAATAGGAGATCATTGTTATCATGGCTTATGTGATATGGGTGCTAGTGCTAGTGTTATACCTTATGACTTGCTTGAAGAAATTAAGCATGAAATTGCACCCGCTGAGATAGAAGATATTGATGTCACAATCAAGCTTGCTAATAGAGACACTATTTCACCAATTGGGATTGTTAGAGATGTTGAACTCTTGTGTGGGAAAACTAAATATCCTACTGATTTTCTTGTTCTTACTTCTCCGCAAGATAGCTTTCGTCCCATTATATTTGGTAGACCCTTCTTGAACACTGTTAATGCTAAGATAGATTGCGAAAAGAATGTTGTTACTATTGGCTTGGATGATATGGTTCATGAGTTTAATTTCTCTAAATTTAGTAAACAACATCGTGAGGAAGAATTGCCTAGTAAGGATGAAATTATTGGTCTTGCTTCTATTGTCATATCTCCTAGTGATCCTTTAGAACACTATTTGCTAGACCATGAAAATGATATGTTCATGAATGAAAGAAGGGAAATAGATGAAGTATTCTTTAAACAGGAACCTATTCTGCAACACAATTTGCCTGTTGAAATTTTAAGGGATCCTCCTCCACCCAAGGGTGATCCCGTGTTTGAGTTTCAACCTTTGCCTGATAACCTTAAATATGCTTCTCTTGATGAAAAGAAGATATATCCTATTATTATTAGTGCTAACCTTTCAGAGCATGAAGAAGAAAGATTATTAAAAACTCTGAAGAAGCATCGTGCTGCTATTGGATACACTCTTGATGATCTTAAGGGCATTAGTCCCACTCTATGTCAACATAAAATAAATTTGGAAGCAGATGCCAGACCAGTTCGTGATCCTCAACGACGTCTGAATACTAAAATGAAAGAAGTGGTAAGAAAAGAAATACTCAAGCTTCTGGAGGAAGGTATAATTTATCCGGTTGCTGATAGTCAGTGGGTAAGCCCTGTCCATTGCGTCCCTAAGAAAGGAGGTATTACTATTGTCCCTAATGATAAAGATGAATTGATTCAACAAAGAATTATTACATGTTATAGGATGGTAATTGATTTCCGCAAATTGAATAAAGCTACTAAGAAGGATCATTACCCCTTACCTTTTATCGATCAAATGCTAGAAAGATTATGCAAACATACACACTATTGCTTTCTAGATGGTTATTCTGGTTTCTCTCAAATACCTGTGTCGGCTAGAGATCAATCAAAGACTACTTTTACATGCCCTTTTGGTACTTTTGCTTATAGACGTATGCCGTTTGGCTTATGTAATGCATCTGCTACCTTTCAAAGATGCATGATGGCTATATTCTCTGACTTTTGTGAAAAGATTTGTGAGGTTTTCATGGACGATTTTTTCGTCTACGGTTCCTCTTTTGATGATTGCTTGAGGAATCTTGATCGAGTTTTGCAGACATGTGAAGAAACTAATCTTGTCTTGAATTGGAAAAAGTGTCGCTTTATGGTTAATGAAGGTATTGTTTTGGGGCACAAAGTTTCCGAAAGAGGTATTGAAGTTGATAAAGCCATGGTTGATGCTATTGAAAAGATTCCATGTCCTAAGGACATCAAAGGTATAAGAAGTTTCCTTGGTCACGCCGGATTTTATAGGAGGTTCATTAAGGACTTCTCAAAAATTTCTCGGCCTCTGACTAATTTATAGCAAAAAGATATACCATTTGTCTTTGATGATGATTTTGTAGAAGCATTTGAAATACTCAAGAAAGCATTAGTCTCTGCACCTGTTGTTCAGCCACCTGATTGGAATTTACCCTTTGAAATTATGTCTGATGCTAGTGATTATGCTGTAGGTGCTGTTATAGGGCAAAGAGTTGATAAGAAATTAAATGTTATTCATTATGCTAGTAAGACTCTAGACAATGCTCGAAGAAATTATGCTACTACTGAAAAAGAGCTTTTAGAAGTTGTATTTGCTTGTGATAAGTTCAAACCTTATATCGTTGATTCTAAAGTAACTATTCGCACTGATCATGACGCTATTAAATGTCTTATGGAAAAGAAAGATGCTAAACCTAGACTTATTAGATGGGTGCTCTTGCTTCAAGAATTTGATTTGCATATGGTTGATAGAAAAGGAGCTGAGAACCCCGTAGCAGACAACTTGTCTAGGTTAGGGAATGTTCTTGATGACCCACTACCTATTAATGATATCTTTCCTGATGAACAATTAAATTTCGTAAGTACTTCTCGTAGTACTCCTTGGTATGCTGATTACGCTAATTATATTGTTGCTAAGTTTATACCCCCTACTTTCACATACCAGCAAAAGAAAAAGTTCTTCTATGATTTGAGACATTACTTTTGGGATGACCCACATCTTTATAAAGAAGGAGTAGATGGTGTTATTAGACGTTGTGTACCTGAGCATGATCAGGAACAAATCCTACGCAAGTGTCACTCCGAAGCTTATGGAGGACACCACGCTGGAGATAGAACTGCACATAAGGTATTGCAATCTGGTTTTTATTGGCCTACTCTCTTCAAGGATGCCCGTAATTTTGTCTTGTCTTGTGATGAATGTCAAAGAATTGGTAATATTAGTAGACGTCAAGAAATGCCTATGAATTATTCACTTGTTATTAAACCATTTGATGTTTGGGGCTTTGATTATATGGGACCTTTTCCTGCCTCCAATGGATACACTCATATTTTAGTTGATGTTGATTACGTTACTAAGTGGGTAGAAGCTATTCCAACTAGTAGTGCTGATCATAACACTTCTATTAAAATGCTTAAAGAATTTATTTTTCCGATGTTTGGAGTCCCTAGATATTTAATGACTGATGGTGGTTCACACTTTATTCATGGTGCTTTCTGTAAAATCCTTGCTAAATATGATGTTAATCATAGAATTGCATCTCCTTATCACCCCCAGTCTAGCGGTCAAGTAGAGTTGAGCAATAGAGAGCTCAAATTAATTTTGCAAAAGACTGTTAATAGGTCTAGTAAGAATTGGTCCAAGAAACTTGATGATGCATTATGGGCTTATAGAACTGCATATAAAAATCCTATGGGTATGTCTCCATATAAAATGGTTTATGGAAAAGCATGTCACTTACCTCTCGAACTAGAACATAAGGCATTTTGGGCTATTAAAGAGCTCAACTATGATTTCAAACTTGCCGGTGAGAAGAGGTTATTTGATATTAGCTCACTTGATGAATGGAGAACCCAAGCATATGAAAATGCCAAGTTGTTTAAAGAAAAACTTAAAAGATGGCATGATAAAAGGATACAAAAGCATGAGTTCAATGTAGGTGATTATGTATTGCTATAAAATTCTCGTTTAAGATTTTTTGCAGGAAAACTTCCCTCTAAATGGGAAGGCCCCTATGTTATCGAAGAGGTATATCGTTCCGGTGCCATAAAAATCAACAACTTCGAAGGAACAAATCCGAATGTGGTAAACGGTCAAAGAATCAAACATTATATCTCAGGTAATCCCATAAATGTTGAAACCCATATTGTTGAAACTGTAACCCCGGAGGAATAAATAAGGGACACTTTATGAAATGTTTCAGACTCCAAAAAGGAATAGGTATGTGGTACGGTAAGTAAACCGACTCCAGAACAATTTTCAAGGCAATATTTCTCCGTTTTGGAATATTTAGAAAAATAGAAAAATAGGTAGCAGTCTGGGAAGGACACGAGGGCCTCACGAGGGTGGTGGGCGCGCCCTGCCCCTCTGGGCGCGCCCCCCTACCTCGTGAGCACCTCGTGTGCTCTCCGGACACCGTTTTCTTGCACGATACATATTTTGGTCAATAAAAATTCACTATATATTCTCCCGAAGGTTTTGACTTCCATATCACGCAAATCTCCACTGTTTTTTGTTTCGAGCTGTTTTTCTGACAGATCCAAGCCATCATGACGGCCCCAAGTGCTTCCAAGGACAAGTTTTTCGAGAAGGTTATCAACCCTTACCTCGCGGAGGTGCTGCGACACCCTCAAACCATTGAGTTGCGTGATGGGTTGCTGCACATCCGCGATGAAGAGGGACCAAAGGG
This sequence comes from Aegilops umbellulata, assembly GCA_032464435.1. Taxonomy (NCBI): domain Eukaryota; kingdom Viridiplantae; phylum Streptophyta; class Magnoliopsida; order Poales; family Poaceae; genus Aegilops; species Aegilops umbellulata. The sequence continues at coordinate 61,252,784 of CP136054.1, read as the reverse complement.
AACCGGAAGCATGGAGACGAGTCTAGAAGCAGTGGAGCAACAAGTTTTCAAGTGCCAAGGGATGGTGGAACGTGGACTCAACTCCAACCATATGATGATCGCGGAGTTCACTAGCAACCACAAGTTGGATGCTGACAACATCAGGGAGACCATCTTCAAGCTTCACGAGAAGATAGAGCACCTCCAAGCCCAAATCTATGACCTGCAAAACCAAAACTATGAGTATGAATATAGATTCAAAAGGATGAGTTTGGCTACAGATTTGAGGATTCCAGAAACTCGATCATCCTTCTATGATGGTGAACCTATGCCTTGGAAGATGGACGCAAAGCCCGCATCATCGACAACACCACCACCTTCTTCACCGACAAAGGAGATATAATCACATGGGTATGGGCACTCCCCTTGGCAACTGCCAAGCTTGGGGGAGGAGCCCCGGTATCGTATCACAATCACAACTCCTATCTTTACCGTTTTTCTTAGTTCGATCCTATTAGCAGTATCTTGATCTAGTAGAATAAAGTTTATGGCATGATCTAGTTTTTAGTTTGCTTTATGATCTCTCTTTGTAATGATCTTGGGTGAATAAAAGGAAAAGAATAAAAAAGGAATCAAAGAGTTCATATTGATCTTATTTAGAGTAATGACTTCACATAGAAAGAGTATGATGATTAAAAGTTGTTGGGAGTTGATAGACATAGCTTTGGTCATCGTTCCAATTAATAGGAAGTAATAAGGAAAGAGAGGTTTCAAATATAGATATATTATCATTGACATATTTTATGATTGGAAACACTCATTAAAATATGACATGCTAAAGAGTTGATGTTGGACAAGGAAGACAACATAATGAGCTATGTTTTTCTTATATCTGCGATAAAGTATGTTGTCATGGTTCCTCTACTATGTTGAGCTTGCCTTTCCCCCTCATGCTAGCCAAATTCTCAGCACTAAGTAGAGATACTACTTGTGCTTCCAAATACCCTTAAACCAGTTTTGCCATGAGAGTCCATCATATCTACCTATGGATTGAGTAAGATCCTTCAAGTAAGTTGTCATTGGTGCAAAGCAATAAAAATTGCTCTAAATATGTATGATTGATTGGTGTGGGAGAAATAAGCTTTATATGATCTTGTGATGTGAAAGTAATAAAAGCGACAGACTGCATAATAAAGGTTCATATCACAAGGGGCAATATAAAGTGACATTCTTTCGCATTGAGATCTTATGCGTCCAACCATAAAAGCGCATGGCCACCTCTGCTTCCCTCTGCGAAGGGCCTATCATTTATTATTATCTTCTAACCCTATGCAAGAGTAATGGTGATCTTCACCTTTTCTTTTTCATTTTATCCTTTGGCAAGCTCAGCATGTTGGAAAGAACATGGTATATATATCTAATTGGATGTAGGGGAGCATGAACCATTATTGTTGACATTACCCTTGAGGTAAAAGGTTGTGGGGCAAAACTATAAGCCCCTATCTTTCTCTGTGTCCGATTAAAGCTCCATAACCACAAGTATCGCGTGAGTGTTAGCAATTATGAAGGACTAAATGATAGTTGAGTATGTGGACTTGCTTTTTAGCTCTGACATAGACTCTTTCCGATGTTATGATAAATTGCAATTGCTTCAATGACTGATGTTATAGTTTGTTGGTGTTCAATAAGGTTTCTGATTCATACTTTCGCTTTGTGAATTGATCATCGCTTGAACATAAGTAATCATATGACAAAATCTATATATGGTGCTGTTATGAGAATAATCATGATGCCTTCATGTCCATATTTTATTTTTTATCGATGCCTCTACCTCTAAACATGAGGACATATTTATTTTTATCGGCTTTTCGCTTGAGGACAAGGGAGGTCTAAGCTTGGGGGAGTTGATACGTCCATTTTGCATCATGCTTTTATATTGATATTTATTGCATTATGGGCTGTTATTTCACGTTATGTCACAATACTTATGGCTATTCTCTCTTATTTTACAAGGTTTACATAAAGAGGGAGAATGCCGGCAGCTGGAAAAGGAGTAAATATTAGAGGCCTATTCTGCGCAACTCCAAAAGTCCTGAAACTCCACGGAATATCTTAAAATAAATAAAGAAAAATCCTCGCCAAAGATGAAGTCCAGGGGGCCCACGCCCTGCTCACGAGGGTGGGGGCGCGCCCCCCGTCCTAGGGCGCGCCCCCCCTACCTCGTGGGCCCCATGGTGGGTCTCCGACGTCCATCTTCTCCTATATGAAGTCCTTCGATGAGAAAAAAATCAGAAGAAACCTTTCGGGACGAAACTCCGCCGCCACGAGGCGGAACCAATCTAGAGCTCCGGCAGAGCTGTTCTGCCGGGGACACTTCCCTCCAGGAGGGGGAAATCATCACCATCGTCATCACCAATGCTCCTCTCATCGGGAGAGGGCAATCTCCATCAACATCTTTACCAGCACCATCTCATCTCCAAACCCTAGTTCATCTCTTGTATCCAATTCTTGTTCCAAAGTCCGGGATTGGTGCTAGTAGTGTTGATTACTCCTTGTAGTTCATGCTAGTTGGTTTATTTGGTGGAAGATCATATGTTCCGATCCTTTATGCATATTATTACCCCTCTGATTATGAACATGAATATGCTTTGTGAGTAATTATGTTTGTTCCTGAGGACAAGGGAGAAGTCTTGCTATTAGTAGTCATGTGAATTTGGTATTCGTTTGATATTTTCATAAGATGCATGTTGTCTAGCCTCTAGTGGTGTTATGTGAACATCGACTACATAACACTTCACCATTATTTGGGCCTAGAGGAAGGCATTGGGAAGTAATAAGTATATGATAGGTTGCTAGAGTGACAGAAGCTTAAACCCTAGTTTATGTGTTGCTTCGTAAGGGGCTGATTTGGATCCACATGTTTCATGCTATGGTTAGGTTTACCTTAATACTTTTGTTGTAGTTGCGGATGCTTGCAATAGAGGTTAATCATAAGTGGGATGCTTGTTCAAGTAAGAATAGCTCCCAAGCACCGGTCCACCCACATATCAAATTATCAAAGTACCGAACGTGAATCATATGAACGTGATGAAAACTAGCTTGATGATATTCCCATGTGTCCTCGTGAGGGCTTTTCCTATTATAAGAGTTTGTTCCGGCTTGTCCTTTGCTACAAAAAGGATTGGGCCACCTTGTTGCACCTTATTTACTTCCGTTACTTGTTGCTCATTACCATTTACCTTATCACAAAACTATCCGTTACCACTTATTTCAGTACTTGCAGAGAATACCTTGCTGAAAACCACTTATCATTTCCTTCTCCTCCTTGTTGGGTTTGACACTCGTACTTATCGAAAGGACTATGATAGATCCCCTATACTTGTGGGTCATCAGTCCACTCCCCCGCAACCCGTTGTACCCTCTACTTGAACATGGTAATTTATGCTTCATATTATTATCCAATGATGTGTTGCCATCCTACAATGTCTGAGTAGATTTTTGTTGTCCTATCGGTGGTTGATGAATTGCTATGATTGATTTAATTTAATTGTGGTTATGTTGCAATCCTTTGGTGCCCATCATATGAGAGCGCGCGTGGGTCACACCATAGGGTTAGTTGTATGTTGATATGACTATGTATTGGAGGGCAAGGGTGACAGAAGCTTCAGCCTAGCATAGAAATTGAGGCATACGGGATTGAAGGGGGACCAATATATCTTAATGCTATGGTTGGCTTTTACCTTAATGAACGTTAGTAGTTGCGGACGCTTGCTAATAGTTCCAATCATAAGTGCATAGAATTCCAAGTCAGGGATGACATGCTAGCAGTGGCCTCTCCCACATAAAACTTGCTATCGGTCTAGTAAAGTAGTCAATTGTTTTAGGGAGAATTTTGCAACTCCTACAACCACTTTTCCACACTCGCTATATTTACTTTATTGGTTCTTTACTTACAACAGCCCCTAGATTTTATTTACGTGCTCTTTATATTCTTGCAAACCTATCCAAAAACACCTACAAAGTACTTCTAGTTTAATACTTGTTCTAGGTAAAGCGAACGTCAAGCGTGCGTAGGGTTGTATCGGTGGTCGATAGAACTTTAGGGAATATTTGTTCTACCTTTAGCTCCTCGTTGGGTCCGACACTCTGACTTATCGAAAACTGTTGCGATCCCCTATACTTGTGGGTTATCATCCGTCTCTGCTTGCCTTGAATGGCTGGTTCCGTTGACCGGATTTGGAGCCGTTGAATCCGGCGTTGACCGCTGTGTCGTGCGTTCCCTCATTATCATTGTGACGTTTGTGTTTACTACGTCCTGGCTTGCCGTTGCTATCTCGGACTCCGAAAGTGCCCGGATTGCTGACATTGTTGCTTCTATGAGCGAGCCAACTGTCTTCTCCTGCGCAAAAGCGGGTCATCAGAGCAGTAAGGGCTGACATGGATTCTGGTTTTTCTTGACCGAGGTGGCGGGCGAGCTACACGTCCCGGACGCTGTATTTGAAGGCCGCTAGGGCTTCCGCGTCTAGACAGTCGATGATTTGGTTCTTTTTAACTAAGAACCTAGTCCAGAGCTTCCTGGCTGACTCTCCGGGCTGCTGGATGATGTGACTTAAGTCATCGGCATCAGGTGGCCAGACATATGTACCTTGGAACTTGTCGCGGAAGGCGTCTTCCAAATCCTCCCAGCTGCCAACAGAGTTTTCAGGTAGACTATTTAACCAGTACCAAGCTGGCCCTTTGAGTTTTATTAGGAGGTATTTGATGGCATGAAGGTCATCTCCGTGGGCCATATGGATATGGAGAAGGAAATCCTCGATCCATACCACGGGATCATGAGGAATTCCTTCAAAGTATCATACCACGCCTGAGGGGCCTGCTTGAGGCCATAGAGGTGTTGGAAATATGCCCTAGAGGCAACAATAAAAGTATTATTATTATATTTCCTTGTTCATGGTAATTGTCTTTGTTCATGCTATAATTGTGTTATCTGGAAATCGTAATGCATGTGTGAATACTAGACACCAATATGTCCCTAGTAAGCCTCTAGTTGACTAGCTCGTTGATCAATAGATAGTCATGGTTTCCTGACTATGGACATGGGGATGTCATTGATAACGAGATCACATCATTAGGAGAATGATGTGATGGACAAGACCCAATCCTAAGCATAGCACAAGATCGTGTAGTTCGTTTTGCTAGAGCTTTCCAATGTCGAGTATCTTTTCCTTAGACCATGAGATCGTGTAACTCCCGGATACCGTAGGAGTGCTTTGGGCGTACCAAACGTCACAACGTAACTGGGTGACTATAAAGGTGCACTACAGGTATCTCTGAAAGTGTCTGTTGGGTTGACACGGATCGAGACTGGGATTTGTCACTCCGTATGACGGAGAGGTATCATCGGGCCCACTTGGTAATGCATCATCATAATGAGCTCAAAGTGACCAAGTGTTGGGTCACGGGATCATGCATTACGGTACGAGTAAAGTGACTTGCCGGTAACGAGACTAAACGAGGTATTGGGATACCGACGATCGAGTCTCGGGCAAGTAACCTACCGATTGACAAAGGGAATAGGTTACGGGGTTGCTTGAACCCTCGACATCGTGGTTCATCCGATGACATCATCGAGGAACATGTGGGAGCCAACATGGGTATCCAGATCCCGCTGTTGGTTATTGCCCGAGTGTCGTCTCGGTCATGTCTGCATGTCTCCCGAACTCGTAGGGTCTACACACTTAAGGTTCGGTGACGTTAGGGTTATTAGGAAGACTTGTATGTGATTACCGAATGTTGTTCGGAGTCCCGGATGAGATCCCGGACATCACGAGGAGTTCCGGAACGGTCCGGAGGTAAAGATTTATATATGGGAAGTTGTCATACAGACACCGGAATAGTTCGGGGGCATATCGGTATTGTACCGGGGCCACCGGAGGGGCCTCGGGGGTCCACCGGGAGGGGCCACCTCTCCCGGAGGGGCTCATGGGCTGTAAGGGGAAGGGAACCAGCCCAAAGTGGGCTGGTGCGCCTCCCCCCAAGGGCCCATGCGCCCTAGGGTTTGGGAAACCCTAAAGGGGGCGCCCCCTTGCTTGGGGGGCAAGCCCCCTCCCCCTTGGCCGCCGCCCCCCCCCTCTAGATCCCATCTAGAGGGGGCCGGCCCCCCTTGCCCTTCCCCTATAAATAGAGGGGTGAGGGGAGGGCTGGATACACAAGTCAAGGCGCAACCCCTCCCCTCCCCAACACCTCTCCTCCTCCGTACGTTCTTGGCGAAGCCCTGTCGGAGTTCTGCTGCACCAACATCACCACGCCGTCGTGCTGCTGTTGGAGTCTTCTTCCTCAACCTCTCCTTCCCTTGCTGGATCAAGAAGGAGGAGACGTCGATCGTCCCGTACGTGTGTTGAACGCGGAGGTGCTGTCCGTTCGGCACTTGGTCATCGGTGATCTGAATCACGACGAGTACGACTACGTCATCACCATCCCCTTGAACGCTTCCGCATGCAATCTGCAAGTGGTATGTAGATGCAATCTCTCTCCCATGACTCGTTGCTTAGATGAACTCATAGATGGATCTTGGTGAAACCGTAGGAAAAAATTTATTTTCTGCAACGTTCCCCAACAGTGGCATCATGAGCTAGGTCTATGTGTAGTTCTCTATTGCACGAGTAGAACACAAAGTAGTTGTGGGCGTCGAATTGTCAATTCTTCTTGCCGTTACTAGTCCTATCTTGGTTCAGCGGTATTGTGGGATGAAGCGGCCCGGACCAACCTTACACGTACGCTTACGTGAGACCGGTTCCACCGACTAACATGCACTAGTTGCATAAGGTGGCTGGCGGGTGTCTGTCTCTCCCACTTTAGTTGGATCGGATTCGATGAACAGGGTCCTTATGAAGGGTAAATAGAGATTGACAAATTCACGTTGTGGTTTTAACGTAGGTAAGAAACGTTCTTGCTAGCAACCTATAACAGCCACGTAAAAACTTGCAACAACATTAGAGGACGTCTAACTTGTTTTTGCAGCAAGTGCTTTGTGATGTGATATGGCCAGAAGTTGTGATGAATCATGTGATGTATGAGTTGATCTTGTTATTGTAATAGGAATCACGACTTGCATGTCGATGAGTATGACAACCGGCAGGAGCCATAGGAGTTGTCATTATTCTTTTATGACCTGCGTGTCGCCATGTAAATTACTTTACTTTATTGCTAAACGTGTTAGCCATAGTAGTAGTAGTAATGGTTGGCAAGCAACTCCATGGAGACACGATGATGGAGATCATGATGATGGAGATCATGGTGTCGTGCCGGTGCCAAGACGATCATGGAGCCCCAAGATGGAGATCGAAGGAGCTATATGATGATGGCCATATCATGTCCCCTATGATGATCGAAGGAGTTTATTATGTTTATGCATCTTGTTTACTTAGAACGACGGTAGTAAATAAGATGATCCCTTACAAAATTTCAAGAAGTGTTCTCCCCTAACTGTGCACCGTTGCTAAAGTTTGTCGTTTCGAAGCACCACGTGATGATCGGGTGTGATAGATCCATACGTTCACATACAACGGGTGTAAGACAGTTTTACACATGCAAAACACTTAGGGTTAACTTGACGAGCCTAGCATGTACAGACATGGCCTCGGAACACGGAGACCGAAAGGTCGAACATGAGTCGTATAGAAGATACGATCAACATGGAGATGTTCACCGATGATGACTAGTCCGTCTCACGTGATGATCGGACACGACCTAGTCGACTCGGATCATGTAACACTTAGATGACTAGAGGGATGTCTAATCTGAGTGGGAGTTCATTCATTAATTTGATTAGATGAACTTAATTATCATGAACTTAGTCTAAATGTTTACAATATGTCTTGTAGATCAAATGGCCCACGGTAATGTCAGCCTCAACTTCAACGCCTTCCTAGAGAAAACTAAGCTGAAAGATGATGGCAGCAACTATTCGGACTGGGTCCGGAACTTGAGGATCATCCTCATAGCAGCCAAGAAAGATTATGTCCTAGATGCACCGCTAGGTGATGCACCATTCCCAGAAAACCAGGACGTTATGAACGCCCATCAGTCACGCACTGATGATTACTCCATCGTTCAGTGCGGCATGCTTTACAGCTTAGAACCGGGGCTCCAAAAGCGTTTTGAGAAGCACGGAGCATATGAGATGTTCAAGGAGCTGAAATTGATTTTCCAAGCTCATGCCCGGGTCGAGAGATATGAAGTCTCCGACAAGTTCTATAGCTGCAAAATGGAGGAAAATAGCTCTGTCAGTGAACACATACTCAAGATGTCTGGGTTGCACAACCGCTTGACTCAGCTGGAAGTTAATCTTCCGGATGAGGCGGTCATTGACAGAATCCTTCAGTCGCTCCCACCTAGCTACAAAAGCTTCGTGATGAACTACAACATGCAGGGGATGGAAAAGACCATTCCCGAGTTGAATTCAATGCTGAAATCCGTGGAGGCGGAGATCAAAAAGGAACATCAAGTGTTGATGGTGAATAAAACCACTAAGTTCAAGAAAGGCAAGGTTAAGAAGAACTTCAAGAAAGACGGCAAGGAGGTTGCCGCGCCTGGTAAATCAGTTGCCAGGAAGAAGTCAAAGAATGGACCCAAACCTGAAACTGGGTGCTTTTATTGCAAGGGAAATGGTCACTGGAAACGGAATTGCCCCAAGTACTTAGCGGATAAGAAGTCCGGCAACACTAAAGGTATATGTGATATACATGTAATTGATGTGTACCTTACCAGTGCTCGTAGTAGCTCCTGGGTATTTGATACCGGTGCTGTTGCTCATATTTGTAACTCACAGCAGGAGCTGCGGAATAAGAGAAGACTGGCGAAGGACGAGGTGACGATGCGCGTCGGGAATGGTTCCAAGGTCGATGTGATCGCCGTCGGCACGCTACCTCTACATTTACCTACGGGATTAGTTTTAAACCTCAATAATTGTTATTTAGTGCCAAGTCTGAGCATGAACATTGTATCTGGATCTCGTTTAATACGAGATGGCTACTCATTTAAATCCGAGAATAATGGTTGTTCTATTTATATGAGTGATATGTTTTATGGTCATGCTCCGGTGGTTAATGGTTTATTCTTAATGAATCTCGTGCGTGATAATACACATATTCATAGTGTGAATGCCAAAAGGTGTAAAGTTGATAACGATAGTCCCACATACTTGTGGCACTGCCGCCTTGGTCACATTGGTGTCAAGCGCATGAAGAAGATCCATGCTGATGGACTTTTAGAGTCTCTCGATTATGAATCGTTTGACACATGCGAACCATGCCTTATGGGCAAAATGACCAAGACTCCGTTCTCCGGAACAATGGAGCGAGCGACCAACTTATTGGAAATTATACATACTGATGTGTGCGGTCCAATGAGCGTTGAGGCTCGCGGAGGATATCGTTATGTTCTCACACTCACTGATGATTTGAGTAGATATGGCTATGTCTACTTAATGAAACACAAGTCTGAGACCTTTGAAAAGTTCAAGGAGTTTCAGAGTGAGGTTGAGAATCAACGTGACAGAAAAGTCAAGTTTCTACGATCAGATCGTGGAGGAGAGTACTTAAGTCACGAATTTGGCACACACTTAAGAAAATGTGGAATAGTTTCACAACTCACGCCGCCTGGAACACCTCAGCGTAATGGTGTGTCCGAACGTCGTAATCGCACTTTATTGGATATGGTGCGATCTATGATGTCTCTTACCGATTTACCGCTATCATTTTGGGGATATGCTCTAGAGACAGCCACATTCACTTTAAATAGGGCACCGTCTAAGTCCGTTGAGACGACACCGTATGAATTATGGTTTGGAAAGAAACCTAAGCTGTCGTTTCTAAAAGTTTGGGGATGCGAGGCTTATGTCAAGAAACTTCAACCTGAAAAGCTCGAACCCAAATCGGAAAAATGCGTCTTCATAGGATACCCTAAGGAAACCATAGGGTATACCTTCTACTTAAGATCCGAGGGCAAGATCTTTGTTGCCAAGAACGGAACCTTTCTGGAGAAAGAGTTTCTCTCGAAAGAAGTAAGTGGGAGGAAAGTGGAGCTTGATGAAGTACTGCCTCTTGAAACGGAGAATAGCGCAGCGCAGGAAAATTTTCCTTTGGTGCCTGCTCCAACTAGAGAGGAGGTTAATGATAATGATCAAGATACTTCGGACCAAGCTCCCACTGAACTTCGTAGGTCCACAAGGACATGTTCCGCACCAGAGTGGTACGGCAACCCTGTCCTGGAAATCATGTTGTTGGACAACGGTGAACCTTCGAACTATGAAGAAGCGATGGCGGGCCCGGATTCCAACAAATGGTTAGAAGCCATGAAATCCGAGATAGGATCCATGTATGAAAACAAAGTATGGACTTTGATAGACTTGCCCGATGATCGGCGAGCGATAGAAAATAAATGGATCTTCAAGAAGAAGACGGACGCGGATGGTAATGTCACCATCTATAAAGCTCGACTTGTCGCTAAGGGTTATCGGCAAGTTCAAGGGATTGACTACGACGAGTTCCCGTAGCGAAGCTGAAGTCCGTCCGAATCATGTTAGCAATTGCCGCATACTATGATTATGAGATATGGAAAATGGAAGTCAAAACGGCATTCCTTAACGGCTATCTTAAGGAAGAACTGTATATGATGCAGCCGGAAGGTTTTGTCGATCCTAAGAATGCTAACAAGGTGTGCAAGCTCCAGCGATCTATTTATGGGCTGGTGCAAGCATCTCGGAGTTGGAACATTCGCTTTGATGAGATGACCAAAGCGTTTGGGTTTATGCAGACTTATGGAGAAGCCTGCGTTTACAAGAAAGTGAGTGGGAGCTCCGTAGCATTTCTCATATTATATGTGGATGACATACTATTGATGGGAAATGATATAGAATTCTTGGAAAGCATAAAGGCCTATTTGAACAAGTGTTTTTCAATGAAGGACCTTGGAGAAGCTGCTTATATATTAGGCATCAAAATCTATAGAGATAGATCAAGACGCCTCATAGGTCTTTCGCAAAGCACGTACCTTGATAAGATTTTGAAGAAGTTAAAAATGGATCAGTCCAAGAAAGGGTTCTTGCCTGTATTGCAAGGTGTGAAATTGAGCTCGGCTCAATGCCCGACCACGGCAAAGGATAAACAAGAGATGAGCGTCATCCCCTATGCTTCAGCCATAGGATCCATTATGTATGCCAAGCTGCGTACCAGACCTGATGTAAACCTTGCCATAAGTTTGGTAGGTAGGTACCAAAGTAACCCCGGCAAGGAACACTGGACAGCGGTCAAGAATATCCTTAAGTACCTGAAAAGGACTAAGGACATGTTTCTCGTTTATGGAGGTGACGAAGAGCTCGTCATAAAGGGTTACGTCGATGCTAGCTTCGACACAGATCTGGATGACTCTAAGTCACAAACCGGATACGTGTATATGTTACGTGCTCTTTATATTCTTGCAAACCTATCCAAAAACACCTACAAAGTACTTCTAGTTTAATACTTGTTCTAGGTAAAGCGAACGTCAAGCGTGCGTAGGGTTGTATCGGTGGTCGATAGAACTTTAGGGAATATTTGTTCTACCTTTAGCTCCTCGTTGGGTCCGACACTCTGACTTATCGAAAACTGTTGCGATCCCCTATACTTGTGGGTTATCATCCGTCTCTGCTTGCCTTGAATGGCTGGTTCCGTTGACCGGATTTGGGGCCGTTGAATCCGACGTTGACCGCTGTGTCGTGCGTTCCCTCATTATCATTGTGACGTTTGTGTTTACTACGTCCTGGCTTGCCGTTGCTATCTCGGACTCCGAAAGTGCCCGGATTGCTGACATTGTTGATTCTATGAGCGACCCAACTGTCTTCTCCTGCGCAAAAGCGGGTCATCAGAGCAGTAAGGGCTGACATGGATTCTGGTTTTTCTTGACCGAGGTGGCGGGCGAGCCACACGTCCCGGACGCTGTATTTGAAGGCCGCTAGGGCTTCCGCGTCTAGACAGTCGATGATTTGGTTCTTTTTAACTAAGAACCTAGTCCAGAGCTTCCTGGCTGACTCTCCGGGCTGCTGGATGATGTGACTTAAGTCATCGGCATCAGGTGGCCAGACATATGTACCTTGGAACTTGTCGCGGAAGGCGTCTTCCAAATCCTCCCAGCTGCCAACAGAGTTTTCAGGTAGACTATTTAACCAGTACCAAGCTGGCCCTTTGAGTTTTATTAGGAGGTATTTGATGGCATGAAGGTCATCTCCGTGGGCCATATGGATATGGAGAAGGAAATCCTCGATCCATACCACGGGATCATGAGGAATTCCTTCAAAGTATCATACCACGCCTGAGGGGCCTGCTTGAGGCCATAGAGGTGTTGGAAATATGCCCTAGAGGCAATAATAAAAGTATTATTATTATATTTCCTTGTTCATGGTAATTGTCTTTGTTCATGCTATAATTGTGTTATCTGGAAATCGTAATGCATGTGTGAATACTAGACACCAATATGTCCCTAGTAAGCCTCTAGTTGACTAGCTCGTTGATCAATAGATAGTCATGGTTTCCTGACTATGGACATGGGGATGTCATTGATAACGAGATCACATCATTAGGATAATGATGTGATGGACAAGACCCAATCCTAAGCATAGCACAAGATCGTGTAGTTCGTTTTGCTAGAGCTTTCCAATGTCGAGTATCTTTTCCTTAGACCATGAGATCGTGTAACTCCCGGATACCGTAGGAGTGCTTTGGGTGTACCAAACGTCACAACGTAACTGGGTGACTATAAAGGTGCACTACAGGTATCTCTGAAAGTGTCTGTTGGGTTGACACGGATCGAGACTGGGATTTGTCACTCCGTATGACGGAGAGGTATCACCGGGCCCACTCGGTAATGCATCATCATAATGAGCTCAAAGTGACCAAGTGTTGGGTCACGGGATCATGCATTACGGTACGAGTAAAGTGACTTGCCGGTAACGAGACTAAACGAGGTATTGGGATACCGACGATCGAGTCTCGGGCAAGTAACCTACCGATTGACAAAGGGAATAGGTTACGGGGTTGCTTGAACCCTCGACATCGTGGTTCATCCGATGACATCATCGAGGAACATGTGGGAGCCAACATGGGTATCCAGATCCCGCTGTTGGTTATTGCCCGAGAGTCGTCTCGGTCATGTCTGCATGTCTCCCGAACCCGTAGGGTCTACACACTTAAGGTTCGGTGACGCTAGGGTTATTAGGAAGACTTGTATGTGATTACCGAATGTTTTTTGGAGTCCCGGATGAGATCCCGGACATCACGAGGAGTTCCGGAACGGTCCGGAGGTAAAGATTTATATATGGGAAGTTGTCATACAGACACCGGAATAGTTTGGGGGCATATCGGTATTGTACCGGGGCCACCGGAGGGGCCTCGGGGGTCCACCGGGAGGGGCCACCTCTCCCGGAGGGGCTCATGGGCTGTAAGGGGAAGGGAACCAGCCCAAAGTGGGCTGGTGCGCCTCCCCCCAACGGCCCATGCGCCCTAGGGTTTGGGAAACCCTAAAGGGGGCGCCCCCTTGCTTGGGGGGCAAGCCCCCTCCCCCTTGGCCGCCGCCCCCCCCTCTAGATCCCATCTAGAGGGGGCCGGCCCCCCTTGCCCTTCCCCTATAAATAGAGGGGTGAGGGGAGGGCTGGATACACAAGTCAAGGCGCAGCCCCTCCCCTCCCCAACACCTCTCCTCCTCCGTACGTGCTTGGCGAAGCCCTGTCGGAGTTCTGCTGCACCAACATCACCACGCCGTCGTGCTGCTGTTGGAGTCTTCTTCCTCAACCTCTCCTTCCCTTGCTGGATCAAGAAGGAGGAGACGTCGATCGTCCCGTACGTGTGTTGAACGCGGAGGTGCTGTCCGTTCGGCACTTGGTCATCGGTGATCTGAATCACGACGAGTACGACTACGTCATCACCGTCCCCTTGAACGCTTCCGCACGCAATCTGCAAGTGGTATGTAGATGCAATCTCTCTCCCATGACTCGTTGCTTAGATGAAATCATAGATGGATCTTGGTGAAACCGTAGGAAAATTTTTATTTTCTGCAACGTTCCCCAACAAGAGGGCCATATTGAGTCTGAAGACTTTGTTAGGATGCTTTGGATCTTCAAAACCTGGCGGTTGAGAAACATATACTTCTTCCTCAAGCTTACCATTGAGGAATGCACTTTTCACATCCATTTGATATAAAGTGATATCATGATGGTTAGCATAAGCAAGTAATATGCGAATAGCTTCAAGTCTAGCAACATGTGCAAAAGTTTCATCGAAATCAATTCCTTAAACCTGTGTGTAGCCTTGAGCTACAAGCCGTGCCTTATTCCTCACCACAAGGCCATTTTCATCTTGCTTGTTGCGGTAGATCCACTTTGTGCCAATGATATTGTGCTTCCGAGGATCTGGACGTTTGACCAGTTCCCAGACGTTGTTGAGCTCGAACTGATGTAATTCTTCTTGCATGGCCTGAATCCACTCGGGCTCCAGAAATGCTTCATCTACCTTAGTGGGCTCTATGATAGATACAAAAGCATAGTGCCCACAAAAGTTAGATAAATGTGAAGCTTTTGAGCATTTGAGAGGACTTGGTGCTTCAATGTCATCGATGATCTTTTCAACTTGCACTTCTTTTGCAACACGAGGATGAGCTGGTTGTCGTCGAGGAATTTGATCAGCATTTTCGTCAGCATCATTTTGTTCAGCATTTTCTTCAGGTGCATTAGCTCGACGTTCTTCATGTTCTGGAATGAATTCTTCAGCAGATTCTTTGGTAGGAATGACATCCTCAGTAGCCTTGAACTTGATAGTTTCCTCAGGTGCTGGTTCATCTATCACAGAAGGTAGGTGCTCTCTTTGCGAGCCATTAGTTTCATCGAACTGCACATCTACAGTTTCAACAACCTTGTGAAGAACATTGTTGAAGACTCTTGTAACGCCCCGGATCTGATGCGCCAGGTGTCCGCCAGTTATTCGCCGTTGTTGCCATGTCATTTGCTTGCGTGTTGCATTTTGCAATGTCATCATGTGCATCTCATTCTGCATACGTGTTCGTCTCATGCATCCGAGCATTTTTCCCGTTGTCCGTTTTGCAATCCGACACTCCTATGTCACCCGGCGCCCCCTTTTGTCTCTTTCGTGTGTGGGTGTTAAACTTTCTCGTAATGGACCAAGGTTTGCCAAGCGGCCTTGGTACACCACCGGTAGACCGCCTGTCAAGTTTCGCGCCATTTGGAGTTCGTTTGATACTCCAACGGTTAACCAGGGAACCGTAAAGCCCTCTTTGTGTTGCAGCCCAACACCCCTCCAAAACAGCCCATATCCCATCCTAACCCCCTCCATCCTCTCGGTCGTTCGATCACGATCGTGTGGGCGAAAACCGCACCCCATTTGGAGTCTCTTAGCTCTATATGCCTATATAAAAACATCCTCCCCCGAAATTCACGGACGACTTACACCCTAACCCTAGCAGTCTTCCTCCTCGCGCCGTCGGACATGTCCACCCTACCGCCGGACGCGTCCACCGCCGCCTCCACGTCGCTCCGGCCAATCAGAGGCTGCCACCTCAGCGCCGCCGCCGTCCTCCACCTATCGTTGCGCGACACGTCGCCCTAGCCTGCTCCCCCGCCGCCGCGGCCCGCGAAACCCAGATCGGGGCCCGCCAAGCCAATCTGGGCCCGAGGCCGCCCCAGCCTCCCACGCGCCTCCGCCTCCGCGCCCGAGCGCTCGCCGTCCGCAGCTCCCGATCCAGCGCGCCCCGCCGCCGGCGAGTGCCTTCGCCGCCGTCCCCATCGCCGGCGACTCCGACCCCAGGCCAGTGCCCCGTGCCCTTCCCCATCTCCCTCGTTTTCCCTTGCTCTCTCTCTCCCTCACCCCAAGCGATCTCTCTCTGTCCCGAGCTCTACAGGCCGCCATGGATGGCCGCCCCGATCTACGTGCTCGTGCCGCCCCAAGCCGCACCATCGCCGGGAATGGATTGCCCTGCGCCCGATCTACCAATTGGCTGCCTCTCCGACCCTCGCCGGAGTCCCACGTCGCCCCTCAATCGCCGTTGACTTTCGCCGGAGTGTATCTGTACTAGGGAAGCAGCCAACCCCGACCTGCCAGCTTTTTTTCCGCGAGGTGAAAAACGTCTAAGTCCCTAGTTCTTGACTTTCTGATGCTACGTTTGATCTGCCATATCTCCATGCATACTGCTCCGTTTCGTGCTTGTAATATCTCAAAATGTTTATCATGAGATGCTCGTTATTTTGTTCCATTGTCACATGTTCATTTGATTTCATCTTGATGCCCTAAACATCGTTGCAAGAGTGCTAGTTTCTGTTAGTTTCAGGTTCATATCAGTATTTGGACATTTGTCATTTTCGCCATTATTGTTGTGTGCCTCCTATGAACTTGAGCCCTACATGTGTTTTGAAGAATGCCATGCCATCTTTATAGGGGTGTATGCCGTGTATTTTTGTGATCTATATGGTGACTAGAACAAGCATGCAAACTAAGCTTCATGATGTTGCTGATTTCAGCCCTTGTTCTGCTGTTATTGTGATGCCATGTATTCATGCTCCTACAGAGAGATCCATGCCTCTTTTGAGTATGTTCGGTAAGGATGATTTGTACATATGGTTATTAGCTATCCATCCATGCCTGTGGTTGCAATTATAGAGTGCAATAGCATGTCTTAATCTTGCTCTACTTTTGCTATAAAATGTTCCTGGCAGATTGTTTACATGTTAATCAATTTTGCCAAGGTTGTTGTTAGTGATCCAAACATGCTATGAACTTGTTACTGCCATGTTTAGCTTCATTAACATGTCTTCTTGCTGGTATTATGCTTGTCTTGTCATGCAATGCTTTGTGTTGAGTGAGTCGAGCTCGCAAAGTTGCCTTCATGCTGCTGTTTATGCCATGCTCTGTTATTTTCAGTCTGAATCTGTAACGAAACTTGCTATGTTTACATGGGTGCCACCATATTTTCTGTGCCCTTTTGGCTCATGGTCAGGAAGGGACTTTTGTTTTACGCAATTCGTAGATTCATGCCATGCCTTTAGTTGCCATGATAAGTTCCTTTAGCATGTTTTTTCATAGCTCTAAACACTGCAACCTGATGTTATTTCTGCCATGTCCTGTGAATTCCACTAAGTCTGTGAAACTGTTATTATTTGCAATCTTGCCATGTCCTTTTGAGCATGTTCTAGTAGTTTCTGGAGATAGCTCAGTTTTCATGTTTTGTTATGCTTTACCTTTACATAATTTCCATGCCTTTTGTTTTCATGTTGATATCCTGTAGAATGTTGTTTTGTTGCTTGCTAATTGCCTAGTTGCTGTTTTGGACAGCTTGTCATTTAAACTTGTATAGTGTGTATGTGTTGAACCGTTGCTCCGTTTTGAGTGTGCTCTACATGAAACCTGCTTAGTTTTGCATGTAGTTTCATGTTACCTTGTTGGATCCATGTTTCAAATGTTTTTGCTTGATGTTCGAATGCATTTTGCATCAATGCCATGTTTGACTTGTTTTGCTCATATCTTCTAGGCCGTAGCTCCGAATCTAATGAACTTTATATGTAACTTGACTAGAATATCGTGTAGATAATCGTCGTGTATCTTAACTTTCTATTTAACAACTTGAACATAAGGTTTGTTCAGATCTGGATCAATTTCGAAATTTGCATATGAGGACTTACCGAAATTGTTATATGTTGTTTCCGGCCTCATTTAAACTCGCTTTGTTGTGTTGCCCTTGTATGCATCATCTCTTGCCATGAGTAGCTTCATGTAGCCTTTTCATGCATCATACTTGGTTGAGCATCATGCCTTGTTCATGTGTGGTGTGCTTACCATGTTGTGTGCTTCTTCTCGATAGTTCCCGTTTCGTTGCGATCGTGAGGATTCGTTCGTCTACGCTTGGTTCGTCTTCGTGGCTTCATCTTCTTCATGGACTCGTTCTTCTTCCTTGTGGGATTTCAGGAAAGATGACCGTCACCTTGGATCTCACTACTATCATTGCTATGCTAGTTGCTTCGTTCTATCGCTATGCTGCGTTACCTAACACTTGCTGCTCAAGCCTCCCAAATTGCCATGAACCTCTAACCTTTGTCACCCTTCCTAGCAAACCGTTGTTTGGCTATGTTACCACTTTGCTCAGCCCCTCTTATAGCGTTGCTAGTTGTAGGTGAAGATGAAGATTGCTCCATGTTGGATTATGTTTATGTTGGGATATCACAATATCTCTTATATTATTAATGCATCTATATACTTGGTAAAGGGTGGAAGGCTTGGCCTTATGCCTGGTGTTTTGTTCCACCCTTGCCGCCCTAGTTTTCGTCATATCGGTATTATGTTCCCGGATTTTGCGTCCCTAACGCGGTTGGGTGATTTATGGGACCCCCTTGACAGTTCGCTTTGAATAAAGCTCTTCTAGCATGGCCCAACCTTGGTTTTACCATTTGCCTCACCACCACCTATTTTTCCCTTGGGAGTCGCTCTCTCGAGGGTCATCTTTATTTTAGCCCCCCCCCCGGGCCAATGCTTGTCTAAGTGTTGGTCCAAACTAGAGCCACTTGCAGCGCCCCCTCGGGGAAACTTGAGGTCTGTTTTTAGTTGTACGTAGTGCTGATCCGGTCGTGGCCTGAGATGAGATACGCGCGGCTACTATCAGGGTGTCGGCACGCCAGGAGGTCTTGCTGGACTTGTTTTACCATTCCCGAAATGTCTTGTAAACGGGATTCCGAGACTGATCGGGTCTTCCCGGGAGAAGGAATATCCTTCATTGATCGCGAGAGCTTATAATGGGCTAAGTTGGGACACCCCTGCAGGGTTTGAACTTTCGAAAGCCGTGGCCGCGGTTATGTGGCAGATGGGAATTTGTTAATATCCGGTTGTAGTAAACTTGAAGTAAACCCCTTCTAAAATACACCAACTGTGTGTGTAACTGTGAGTGTCTCTTTTCGGGGTTGATCGAGAGGAGAACACGGTTTCTGGGTTATGTCTGACGTAAGTAGGAGTTCAGGATCACTTCTTGATCAATACTAGTTGACGACCGCTTGCTTTGCTTCTCTTCTCGCTCTTATATTCGTAAGTTAGCCACCATACATGCTTAGTCGCTGCTGCAACCTCACCACTTTACCCCTTCCTTACCCCTTTAAGCTTTGCTAGTCTTGATACCCATGGTAATGGGATTGCTGAGTCCTCGTGGCTCACAGATTACTACACCACCAGTTGCAGGTACAGGGTATGCGATGATCATGACGCGAGAGCGATGTTTTTTTGTGTTGGAGTTCTTCTTCTACTTCTTCTTCGATTGTGGGATAGGTTCCTGGTCGGCAGCCTGGGCTAGCAGGGTGGATGCTATTTGAGTTTCTGTTTATGTTTCATCCGTAGTCGGATGTTGATCTTGTATATGATGTATTGTTGTATTCATGTGGCATTGTATGCCTTGTATGTACCCCACTATTATGTAATGTTGATGTAATGATATCCACCTTGCAAAAGCGTCTTCAAGATGCGCTTCTATCCTTAGTGGGACCTTCGAGTTCCTTTAGGATAGGGTCGCATCTTGGGCATGACAAGTTGGTATCAGAGCCTCGACCGACCCTAGGAGCCCCCTTGATTGATCGTATAGTTTTGGCCGTAGTTGAGTCTAGAAGAAAACTTTTTCGGAGTCTAGTTATATCGGAGAGTAGGATTTCTTTTTACTCCTCTGACCCTTCGTCGCTCTGGTAAGGAATCTTGACGTAGGTGTTTTGAATTACTCCTCTTCCCCTTCAAATTTTTTCATTAGGTTCACGCGGTTACTTTTCGTTCGTTGCCCATCTCTTTTTATTCGGTGCATCTCCCGTCAAGCTGACTCGAACCTCTCTGTCTTTCACAAGATCAATCCTTAGTTCTTCCTCCACAATGTTGTTTCCCTGTCCGAATTTGTCCTTGTTTTTTCCACCCGCCCACCCCTTCTTCTTCTCGGAACCGGAGTCCGTAATCGTGTATCCATCCTACTCGTGCGAAGCCTTTGCACTCTCTTCTCAATTATTTCAACCGGTGCTTTCTCTTCAAGATATTCGTCACTTCCTCGTTCAAGTTGCCTATGTTTTCCCGCCCTCCCACCCCTTTTATTCCAGAGTCTGAGCCTCTATTCAGGCAATCTATTTCATTCGTGCGGAGTATCTTCAGTCTTTCCTCAATTGTCCCAACTAGTGAATTCTCGTCTAGTTAATCATTGTTTTTCTCGTTTTCCTTCCGGAGGTCTCAATTCAAATTTTCGGTGTTGATCATATTCTTTCCCTCAGCTCAAGTGTTTTCCGTTGCTCGTTCGCCTCTCGCCATTTAATCATCCCGGAGTGTTGAAGACATCTCAGAAGATTCGTGTTTGCATCCATTTAATTCGAGGTTGTCACCTCATTCAAATCTTTCAGTTGTTCCGGCGCAACATTTATTTTTAAAATCCTTACCAACGGTGTTGTCTTTTCAGTGGGCCCTAACCCACAGGTCTTTCCCAGGATCTTACCTGACTCTTCTGATTTTCCGGAGTTATTGTCAAATCCTTTTTCGAAGTTTGACGTAAGTATGAGATTCATCAGTCAGATGCCTTATCCAAGATCGCTTTCAAATTCTTTCATGTTCGGGTCAATCTTTCCACTTTTCATTCTTCCAGAGTATCTCAACAATTTTGATGGTGTTCCTCGTCGTCATTCTCAACATTTGAAGACCGAAGAAGATTTTTCTCTTAAATCTTGTCCGTTCTCCTGGAGATTCCCGGTGCTAGCTCGATGTTACCCTATCTAATTGTTTCCAGTCGTGCAATTCTTTTCATCCATCCGGAGTATTTCAGAAGTTGCTTTCTTTATCGATCATCTGGAGGTCATCTTTTCAGAATATTTCTCCGTTCTAAGTTTTCAGATTCGTTCTCCAATTATTCTATATACGTGCCCCTTCGTTCGTCTTAATATTATTCCGGTGCTTTGTTCAAGTAATCTATAATCAGTTCGAGACCTCTTCATTCCGCGGTATCAAGTTCTCTCAAGCATCTTCGTGCTTTTCTAATTCCTCTCGGCGATTCATCCTATTTTCCTCGTTCCTTTTCATTTCTTACGGTGGTTCGTTCAAGATTTCTTTTCCGGTTTTTTTCACATATATTCATTCCTTCCTTCCAATCCTACCGGTGGTTCATGATGATCTTCCCAAACTCCGCGCAATATCTCCCCTTAATCTTCTTTTTCCAATGTGAATAAGTTGTATGCAATCCATTGCTGCGCATCAATTTAATTGGTGGAGGATAAGCATAACGTAATTCTTATTCTTCTTTCATCAAGTTGATTAATCCCTTCCTTCGGAATTTGTTCGTGTTGAATATATTCCAATCCCAAGTGTTTCCATCTTTTCTTTCTGGAGTTCAAAATTTTCCTTGGCTATCTCGTCGGAACCTCCATCTAAATCACCACAAGGCTTGAATCTTTATTCTTTCATCCTTAAATTCTATCTCATCATCCATTTGTTACCGGAGTTCTTCACGGTGGCTTGTCATGATTTAATTCATTCTTCAAGTGTTCATCAAGATTCTTGTTCAAGGAGTTCTAGTATTTTTCCTTCTTGCCTCTCGAAGTGCGATTAATTCTCCGCATTATTTTGAAGTGGAGTTTTGCATTTCTTCGTTCTCCTCGGTTATTCATTTATTTTTTGATTGTTGTCGGATATCACCTCATTATTTTGGGATTTTATCTATAAGTCCACAACAAGCAATTATTTTCGTTGTTGATTTTCCCAACAACTTCGTTCAATCTTTTCTTCGCAAGGATGCTTTTCAAATTCATTCGTCGAAGAAGTTGTCTTTTTTTTCTTCTTTGTTCTTTTCATCCCATTATTTAAATACTTCCGGAGGCATTGTGTTGTTCCTCTCGTCAAGTGTCATGCCATCTTGTTAAGTTCAAGTTCTATTCCATTCTATGTTCAACGGGGATCCTATCACAATTCTTTCGTTCTTATTCCTTGTCTATCTTGTCCTAACCAGAGTGGTTTAATAGTCTATCACGTTCCTCGTGCTTTTGGTTCTCGTCATAATCGTAATTCCTCTTTTCTACCTGAGTGTTCTTGTCTTTTTTCCTCATCTCTCTTTTGTTCTTGTTTCACCTCATCCTCTTTTCCCCCGTCTCGTTCCTAAGATCTCGGGACGAGATCTCTTGTTAGTGGAGGAGAGTTGTAACGCCCCGGATCTGATGCGCCAGGTGTCCGCCAGTTATTCGCCGTTGTTGCCATGTCATTTGCTTGCATGTTGCATTTTGCAATGTCATCATGTGCATCTCATTCTGCATACGTGTTCGTCTCATGCATCCGAGCATTTTTCCCGTTGTCCGTTTTGCAATCCGACACTCCTATGTCACTCGGCGCCCCCTTTTGTCTCTTTCGTGTGTGGGTGTTAAACTTTCTCGGAATGGACCGAGGTTTGCCAAGCGGCCTTGGTACACCACCGGTAGACCGCCCGTCAAGTTTTGCGCCATTTGGAGTTCGTTTGATACTCCAACGGTTAACCGGGGAACCGTAAAGCCCTCTTTGTGTTGCAGCCCAACACCACTCCAAAACAGCCCATATCCCATTCTAACCCCCTCCATCCTCTCATTCGTTCGATCACGATTGTGTGGGCGAAAACCGCACCCCATTTGGAGTCTCCTAGCTCCCTATGCCTATATAAACACATTCTGCCCCGAAATTCGCGGACGAATTCCAGCCTAACCCTAGCAGTCTTCCTCCTCGCGCCGCCGGACGTGTCCACCCTGCCGCCGGACGCGTCCACCGCCGCCTCCACGCTGCTCCGGCCAATCAGAGGCTGCCACCTCAGCGCCGCCGCCGCCCTCCACCTATCATTGCGCGACACGTCGCCCTAGCCTCCTCCCCCGCCGCCGCGGCCCGCGGAACCCAGATCGGGGACCGCCAAGCCCATCTGGGCCCAAGGCCGCCCCGGCCTCCCGCGCGCCTCTGCCTCCGCGCACGAGCGCTCGCCGTCCGCAGCTCCCGATCCAGCGCGCCCTGCCGCCGGCGAGCGCGTTCGCCGCCGTCCCCATCGCCGGCGACTCCGACCGCAGGACATTGCCCCGTGCCCTTCCCCATCTCCCTCGTTTTCCCTCGCTCTCTCTCTCTCTCCGTCACACCAAGCGATCTCTCTCTATCCCGAGCTCTGCAGGCCGCCATGGATGGCCGCCCCGATCTACGTGCTCGTGCCGCCCCAAGCCGCCCCATCGTCGGGAATGGATTGCCCTGCGCCCGATTTACCAATTCGCGGCCTCTCCGACCCTCGCCGGAGTCCCACGTCGCCCCTCCTTCGCCGTTGACTTTCGCCGGAGTGGTTCTGTACTAGGGAAGCAGCCAGCCCTGACCTGCCAGCTTTTTTTGCGCGAGGTGAAAAACGTCTCAGTCCCTAGTTCCTGACTTCCTGATGCTATGTTTGATCTGCCATATCTCCATGCATACTGCTCCGTTTCGGGCGTGTAATATGCCAAAATGTTCAACATGAGATGCTCGTCATTCTATTCCATTGTGCCATGTTCATTCGAGTTCATCTTGACGCCCATTTGGAGTCTCCCAGCTCCCTATGCCTATATAAACACATCCTCCCCCGAAATTCGTGGACGAATTCCACCCTAACCCTAGCAGTCTTCCTCCTCGCGCCGCCGGACGTGTCCACCCTGCCGCCGGACGTTTCCACCGCAGCCTCCATGTCGCTCCGGCCAATCAGAGGCTGCCACCTCAGCGCCGCCGCCGCCCTCCACCTATCGTTGCGCGACACGTCGCCCTAGCCTGCTCCCCCGCCGCCGCGGCCCGCGGAACCCAGATCAGGGCCCGCCAAGCCCATCTGGGCCCGAGGCCGCCCCAGCTTCCCGCGCGCCTCCGCCTGCACGCCCGAGCGCTCGCCGTCCGCAGCTCCCGATCCAGCGCGCCCCGCCGCCGGCGAGTGCCTTCGCCGCCGTCCCCATCACCGGCGACTCCGACCCCAGGCCAGTGCCCCGTGCCCTTACCCATCTCCCTCGTTTTCCCTTGCTCTCTCTCTCCCTCACCCCAAGCGATCGCTCTCTGTCCCGAGCTCTGCAGGCCGCCATGGATGGCCGCCCCGAACTACGTGCTCGTGCCGCCCCAAGGCGCCCCATCGCCGGGAATGGATTGCCCTGCGCCCGATCTACCAATTGGCGGCCTCTCCGGCCCTCGCCGGAGTCCCACGTCGCCCCTCAGTCGCCGTTGACTTTCGCCGGAGTGGTTCTGTACTAGGGAAGCAGCCAACCCGGACCTGCCAGCTTTTTTTCCGCGAGGTGAAAAACGTTTAAGTCCCCAGTTCCTGACTTTCTGATGCTACGTTTGATCTGCCATATCTCCATGCATACTGCTCCGTTTCGTGCTTGTAATATCTCAAAATGTTTATCATGAGATGCTCGTTATTTTGTTCCATTGTCACATGTTCATTTGATTTCATCTTGATGCCCTAAACATCGTTGCAAGAGTGCTAGTTTCTGTTAGTTTCAGGTTCATATCAGTATTTGGACATTTGTCATTTTCGCCATTATTGTTGTGTGCCTCCTATGAACTTGAGCCCTACATGTGTTTTGAAGTATGCCATGCCATCTTTATAGGGGTGTATGTCGTGTATTTTTGTGATCTAGATGGTGACTAGAACAAGCATGCAAACTAAGCTTCATGATGTTGCTGATTTCAGCCCTTGTTCTGCTGTTATTGTGATGCCATGTATTCATGCTCCTACAGAGAGATCCATGCCTCTTTTGAGTATGTTCGGTAAGGATTTTTTGTACATATGGTTATTATCTATCCATCCATGCCTGTGGTTGCAATTATAGAGTGTCCTAGCATGTCTTAATCTTGCTCTACTTTTGCTATAAAATGTTCCTGGCAGATTGTTTACATGTTAATCAATTTTGCCAAGGTTGTTGTTAGTGATCCAAACAGGATATGAACTTGTTACTGCCATGCTTAGCTTCATTAACATGTCTTCTTGCTGGTTGTACGCTTGTCTTGTCATGAAATGCTTTGTGTTGAGTGAGTCGAGCTCGCAAAGTTGCCTTCATGCTGTTGTTTATGCCATGCTCTGTTATTTTCACCAAGTCTGAATATGTAACGAAACTTGCTATGTTTACATGGGTGCCACCATATTTTCTGTGCCCTTTTGGCTCATGGTCAGGAAGGGACTTTTTTTTATGCAATTAGTAGATTCATGCCATGCCTTTAGTTGCCATGATAAGTTCCTGTAGCATGTCTTTTGATAGCTCTAAACATTGCAACCTGATGTTATTTCTGCCATGTCCTGTGAATTCCACTAAGTCTGTGAAACTGTTATCATTTGCAATCTTGCCATGTCCTTTTGAGCATGTTCTGGTAGTTTCTGGAGATAGCTCAGTGTTCATGTTTTGTTATGCTTTACCTGTACATCATGTTCATGCCTTTTGTTTTCATGTTGATGTCCTGTAGAATTTTGTTTTGTTGCTTGCTAATTGCCTAGTTGCTGTTTTGGACAGCTTGTCATTTAAACTTGTATAGTGTGTATGTGGTGAACCGTTGCTCCGTTTTGAGTGTGCTCTACATGAAACTTGCTTAGTTTTGCATGTAGTTTCATGTTACCATGTTGGATCCATGTTTCAAATGTGTTTGCTTCATGTTCGAATGCATTTTGCATCAATGCCATGTTTGACTTGTTTTGCTCATATCTTCTAGGCCATAGCTCCGAATCTAATGAACTTTATATGTAACTTGACTAGAATATCGTGTAGATCATCGTGGTGTATATTAACTTGCTGTTTAACAACTTCAACATAAGTTTTGTTCAGATCTGGACCAATTTCGAAATTTGCATATGAGGACTTACTGGAATTGTTATATGTTGTTTCCGGCCTCATTTAAACTCGCTTTGTTGTGTTGCCCTTGTATGCATCACCTCTTGCCATGAGTAGCTTCATGTAGACTTTTCATGCATCATACTTGGTTGAGCATCATGCCTTGTTCATGTGTGGTGTGTTTACCATGTTGTGTGCTTCTTCTCGATAGTTCCCGTTCCGTTGCGATCGTGAGGATTCGTTCGTCTACGCTTGGTTCGTCTTCGTGGCTTCATCTTCTTCATGGACCCGTTCTTCTTCCTTGTGGGATTTCAGGCAAGATGACCGTCACCTTGGATCTCACTACTATCATTGCTATGCTAGTTGCTTCGTTCTATCGCTATGCTGCGTTACCTACCACTTGCTGCTCAAGCCTCCCAAATTGCCATGAACCTCTAACCTTTGTCACCCTTCCTTGCAAACCGTTGTTTGGCTATGTTACCGCTTTGCTCAGCCCCTCTTATAGCGTTGCTAGCTGTAGGTGAAGATGAAGATTGCTCCAGGTTGGATTATGTTTATGTTGGGATATCACAATATCTCTTATATTATTAATGCATCTATATACTTGGTAAAGGGTGGAAGGCTTGGCCTTATGCCTGGTGTTTTGTTCCACTCTCGCCGCCCCAGTTTCCGTCATATCGGTATTATGTTCCCGGATTTTGCGTCCCTAACGCGGTTGGGTGATTTATGGGACCCCCTTGACAGTTTGCTTTGAATAAAGCTCTTCCATCAAGGCCCAACCTTGGTTTTACCATTTGCCTCACCACCACCTATTTTTCCCTTGGAAGTCGCTCTCTCGAGGGTCATCTTTATTTTAGCCCCCCTGGGCCAATGCTTGTCTAAGTGTTGGTCCAAACTAGAGCCACTTGCATCGCCCCCTCGGGGAAACTTGAGGTCTGGTTTAGTTGTACGTAGTGCTCATCCGGTCGTGGCCTGAGACGAGATACGCGCGGCTACTATCAGGGTGTCGGCACGCCGGGAGGTTTAGCTGGACTTGTTTTACCATTGTCGAAATGTCTTGTAAACGGGATTCCGAGACTGATCGGGTCTTCCCGGGAGAAGGAATATCCTTCATTGATCTCGAGAGCTTATAATGGGCTAAGTTGGGACACCCCTGCAGGGTTTGAACTTTCGAAAGCCGTGCCCGCGGTTATGTGGCAGATGGGAATTTGTTAATATCCGGTTGTAGTAAACTTGAAGTAAACCCCTTCTAAAATACACCAACTGTGTGTAACCGTGAGTGTCTCTTTTCGGGGTTGATCGAGAGGAGAACACGGTTTCTGGGTTATGTCTGACGTAAGTAGGAGTTCAGGATCACTTCTTGATCAATACTAGTTGACAACCGCTTGCTTTGCTTCTCTTCTCGCTCTTATATTCGTAAGTTAGCCACCATACATGCTTAGTCGCTGCTGGAACCTCACGACTTTACCCCTTCCTTACCCCTTTAAGCTTTGCTAGTCTTGATACCCATGGTAATGGGATTGCTGAGTCCTCGTGGCTCACAGATTACTACACCACCAGTTGCAGGTACAGGGTATGCGATGATCATGATGCGAGAGCGATGTTTTTTTGTGTTGGAGTTCTTTTTCTGCTTCTTCTTCGATTGAGGGATAGGTTCCTGGTCGGCAGCCAGGGCTAGCAGGGTGGATGCTGTTTGAGTTTTTGTTTATGTTTCATCCGTAGTCGGATGTTGATCTTGTATATGATGTATTGTTGTATTCATGTGGCATTGTATGCCTTGTATGTATCCCACTATTATGTAATGTTGATGTAATGATATCCACCTTGCAAAAGCGTCTTCAAGATGCGCTTCTATCCTTAGTGGGACCTTCGAGTTCCTTTAGGATAGGGTCGCATCTTGGGCGTGACAAGTTGGTATCAGAGCCTCGACCGACCCTAGGAGCCCCCTTGATTGATCGTATAGTTTTGGCCGTAGTTGAGTCTAGAAGAAAACTTTTTCGGAGTCTAGTTATATCGGAGAGTAGGATTTCTTTTTACTCCTCTGACCCTTCGGCGCTGGTAAGGAATCTTGACGTAGGTGTTTGGAATTACTCCTCTTCCCCTTCAAATTTTTTCTTTAGGTTCACGCGGTTAGTTTTCGTTCGTTGCCCATCTCTTTTTATTCGGTGCATCTCTTGTCAAGCTGACTCGAACCTCTTTGTCTTTCACGAGATCAATCCTTAGTTCTTCCTCCACAATGTTGTTTCCCTGTCCGAAGTTGTCCTTGTTTTTCCCACCCGCCCACCCCTTCTTCTTCTCGGAACCGGAGTCCGTAATCGAGTATCCATCCTACTCGTGCGAAGCCTTTGCACTCTCTTCTCAATTATTTCAACCGGTGCTTTCTCTTCAAGATATTCGTCACTTCCTCGTTCAAGTTGCCTGTGTTTTCCCGCCCTCCCACCCCTTTTATTCCAGAGTCTGAGCCTCTATTCAGGCAATCTATTTCATTCGTGCGGAGTATCTTCAGTCTTTCCTCAATTGTCTCAACCGGTGAATTCTCGTCTAGTTAATCATTGTTTTTCTCATTTTCCTTCCGGAGGTCTCAATTCAAATTTTCGGCGTTGATCATATTCTTTCCCTCAGCTCAAGTGTTTTCCATTGCTCGTTCGCATATCACCATTTAATCATCCCGGAGTGTTGAAGACATCTCAGAAGATTCGTGTTTGCATCCATTTAATTCGAGGTTATCACCTCATTCAAATCTTTCAGTTGTTCCGGCGCAACATTTATTTTTCAAATCCTTTCCAACGGCGTTGTCTTTTCAGTGGGCCCTAACCCACAGGTCTTTCCCAGGATCTTACCTGACTCTTCTGATTTTCCAGAGTTATTCTCAAATCCTTTTTTGAAGTTTGACGTAAGTATGAGATTCATCAGTCAGATGCCTTATCCAAGATCGCTTTCAAATTCTTTCATGTTCGAGTCAATCTTTCCTCTTTTCATTCTTCCAGAGTATCTCAACAATTTTGATGGTGTTCCTCGTCGTCATTCTCAACATTTGAAGACCGAAGAAGATTTTTCTCTTAAATCTTGTCCGTTCTCCCGGAGATTCCCGGTGCTAGCTCGATGTTACCCTATCTAATTGTTTCCAGTCGTGCAATTCTTTTCATCCATCCGGAGTATTTCAGGAGTTGCTTTCTTTATCGATCATCCGGAGGTCATCTTTTCAGAATATTTCTTCGTTCTAAGTTTTCAGATTCGTTCTCCAATTATTCTATATCCGTACCCCTTCGTTCATCTTAATATTATTCCGGTGCTTTGTTCAAGTAATCTATAATCAGTTCGAGACCTCTTCATTCCGCGGTATCAAGTTCTCTCAAGCATCTTCGTGCTTTTCTAATTCCTCTCGGCGATTCATCCTATTTTCCTCGTTCCTTTTCATTTCTTACGGTGGTTCGGTCAAGATTTCTTTTCCGGTTTTTTTCACATATATTCATTCGTTCCTTCCAATCCTACCGGTGGTTCATGAAGACCTTCCCAAACTTCGCGCTATATCTCCCTTAATCTTTTTCCAATGTGAATAAGTTGTATGCAATCCATTGCTTCGCATCAATTTAATTGGTGGAGGATAAGCATAACGTAATTCTTATTCTTCTTTCATCAAGTTGATTAATCCCTTCCTTCGGAATTTGTTCGTGTTGAATATATTCCAATCCCAAGTGTTTCCATCTTTTCTTTCTGGAGTTCAAAATTTTCCTTGGCCATCTCGTCGGAACCTCCATCTAAATCACCACAAGGCTTGAATCTTTATTCTTTCATCCTTAAATTCTATCTCATCATCCATTTGTTACCGGAATTCTTCACGGTGGCTTGTCATGATATAATTCATTCTTCAAGTGTTCATCAAGATTCTTGTTCAAGGAGTTCTAGTATTTTTCCTTCTTGCCTCTCGAAGTGCAATTAATTCTCCGCATTATTTGGAAGTGGAGTTTTGCATTTCTTCGTTCTCCTCGGTTATTCATTTATTTTTCGATTATGGTCGGAGATCACCTCATAATTTTTGAGATTTTATCTATAAGTCCACAACAAGCAATTATTTTCGTTGTTGATTTTCCCAACAACTTCGTTCAATCTTTTCTTCGCAAGGATGCTTTTCAAATTCATTCTTCAAAGAAGTTGTCTTTTTTTCTTCTCTGTTCTTTTCATCCCATTATTAAAATACTTCCGGAGGCATTGTGTTGTTCCTCTCGTCAAGTGCCATGCCATCTTGTTAAGTTCAAGTTCTATTCCATTCTATGTTCAACTGGGATCCTATCACAATTCTTTCGTTCTTATTCCTTGTCTATCTTGTCCTAACCGGAGTGGTTTAATATTCTATCTCGTTCCTCGTGCTTTTGGTTCTCGTCATAATCGTAATTCCTCTTTTCTACCTGAGTGTTCTTGTCTTTTTTCCTCATCTCTCTTTTGTTCTTGTTTCACCTCATCCTATTTTCCCCTGTCTCGTTCCTAAGATCTCGGGACGAGATCTCTTGTTAGTGGAGGAGAGTATTAACGCCCCGGATCTGATGCGCCAGGTGTCCGCCAGTTATTCGCCGTTGTTGCCATGTCATTTGCTTGCGTGTTGCATTTTGCAATGTCATCATGTGCATCTCATTCTGCATACGTGTTCGTCTCATGCATCCGAGCATTTTTCCCGTTGTCCGTTTTGCAATCCGACACTCCTATGTCACCCGGCGCCCCCTTTTGTCTCTTTCGAGTGTGCGTGTTAAACTTTCTCGGAATGGACCGAGGTTTGCCAAGCGGCCTTGGTACACCACCGGTAGACCGCCTGTCAAGTTTTGCGCCATTTGGAGTTCGTTTGATACTCCAACGGTTAACCGGGGGACCGTAAAGCCCTCTTTGTGTTGCAGCCCAACACCCCTCCAGAACAGCCCATATCCCATCCTAACCCCCTCCATCCTCTCGGTCGTTCGATCACGATCGTGTGGGCGAAAACCGCACCCCATTTGGAGTCTCCTAGCTCCCTATGCCTATATAAACACATTCTCCCCCGAAATTCGCGGACGAATTCCACCCTAACCCTAGCAGTCTTCCTCCTCGCGCCGCCGGACGTGTCCACCCTGCCGCCGGACGCGTCCACCGCCGCCTCCACGTCGCTCCGGCCAATCAGAGGCTGCCACCTCAGCGCCGCCGCCGCCCTCCACCTATCGTTGCGCGACATGTCGCCCTACCTTCCACCCCCGCCGACGCGGCCCGCGGAACCCAGATCGGGGCCCGCCAAGCCCATCTGGGCCCGAGGCTGCCCCAGCCTCCCGCGCGCCTCCGTGTCCGCGCCCGAGTGCTCGCCGTCCGCAGCTCCCGATCCAGCGCGCCCCGCCGCCGGCGAGCGCCTTCTCCGCGGTCCCCATCGCCGGCGACTCCGACCCCAGGCCAGTGACCCGTGCCCTTCCCCATCTCCCTCGTTTTCCCTCGCTCGCTCTCTCCCTCACCCCAAGCGATCTCTCTCTTCCCGAGCTCTGCAGGCCGCCATGGATGGCCGCCCCGATCTACGTGCCCGTGCCGCCCCAAGCCGCCCCATCGCCGGGAATGGATTGCCCTGCGCCCGATCTACCAATTCGCGGCCTCTCCGACCCTCGCCGGAGTCCCACGTCGCCCCTCCATCGTCGTTGACTTTCACCGGAGTGGTTCTGTACTAGGGAAGCAGTCAACCCCGACCTGCCAGCTTTTTTTCCGCGAGGTGAAAAACGTCCAAGTCCCCAGTTCCTGACTTTCTGATGCAAAGTTTGATCTGCCATATCTCCACGCATACTGCTCCGTTTCGTGCGTGTAATATATCAAAATGTTCACCATGAGATGCTCGTCATTTTGTTCCATTGTGCCATGTTCATTTGAGTTCATCTTGACGCTCTAATCATCGTTGCAAGAGTGCTAGTTTCTGTTAGTTTCAGGTTCATATCAGTATTTGGACATTTGTCATTTTCGCCATTATTGTTGTGTGCCTCCTATAAACTTGAGCCCTATATGTGTTTTGAAGTATGCCATGCCATCTTTAGAGGGGTGTATGCCATGTATTTTTGTGATCTATATGGTGACTAGAACAAGCATGCAAACTAAGCTTCGTGATGTTGTTGATTTCAGCCCTTGTTCTCCTGTTATTGTGATGCCATGTATTCATGCTGCTACAGAGAGATACATGCCTCTTTTGAGTATGTTCAGTAAGGATTTTTTGTACATATGGTTATTATCTATCCATCCATGCCTGTGGTTGCAATTATAGAGTTCCTCGCATGTCTTAATCTTGCTCTACTTTTGCTATAAAATGTTCCTGGCAGATTGTTTACATGTTAATCAATTTTGCCAAGGTTGTTGTTAGTGATCCAAACATGCTATGAACTTGTTACTGCCATGTTTTGCTTCATTAACATGTCTTATTGCTGGTTGTAAGCTTGTCTTGTCATGAAATGCTTTGTGTTGAGTGAGTCGAGCTCGCAAAGTTGCCTTCATGCTGCTGTTTATGCCATGCTCTGTTATTTTCACAGTCTGAATCTGTAACGAAACTTGCTATGTTTACATGGGTGCCACCATATTTTCTGTGCCCTTTTGGCTCATGGTCAGGAAGGGACTTTTGTTTTATGCAATTAGTAGATTCATTCAATTCCTTTAGTTTCCATGATAAGTTCCCGTAGCATGTCGGTTGATAGCTCTAAACATTGCAACCTGATGTTATTTCTGCCATGTCCTGTGAATTCCACAAAGTCTGAAACTGTTATTATTTGCAATCTTGGCATGTCCTTTTGAGCAGGTTCTAATAGTTTCTCGAGATATCTCAGTGTTCATGTTTTGTTATGTTTTACCTGTACATCATGTACACGCCTTTTGTTTTCATGTTGATACCCTGTAGAATGTTGTTTTGTTGCTGGCTAATTGCCTAGTTGCTGTTTTGGACAGCTTGTCATTTAAACTTGTATAGTGTGTATGTGGTGAACCGTTGCTCCGTTTTGAGTGTGCTCTACATGAAACCTGCTTAGTTTTGCATGTAGTTTCATGTTACCTTGTTGTATCCATGTTTCAAATGTGTTTGCTTGATGTCCGAATGCATTTTGCATCAATGCCATGTTTGACTTGTTTTGCTCATATCTTCTAGGCCGTAGCTCCGAATCTAATGAACTTTATATGTAACTTGACTAGAATTTCGTGTAGATCATCGTGGTGTATCTTAACTTTATGTTTAACAACTTGAACATAAGGTTTGTTCAGATCTGGACCAATTTCGAAATTTGCATATGAGGACATACCGGAATTGTTATATGTTGTTTCCGGCCTCATTTAAACTCGCTTTGTTGTGTTGCCCTTGTATGCATCATCTCTTGCCATGAGTAGCTTCATGTAGCCTTTTCATGCATCATACTTGGTTGAGAATCATGCCTTGTTCATGTGTGGTGTGTTTACCATGTTGTGTGCTTCTTCTCGATAGTTCCCGTTTCGTTGCGATCATGAGGATTCGTTCGTCTACGCTTGGTTCGTCTTCGTGGCTTCATCTTCTTCATGGACTCGTTCTTCTTCCTTGCAGGATTTCAGGCAAGATGATCGTCACCTTGGATCTCACTACTATCATTGCTATGCTAGTTGCTTCGTTCTATCGCTATGCTGCGTTACCTACCACTTGCTGCTCAAGCCTCCCAAATTGCCATGAACCTCTAACCTTTGTCACCCTTCCTAGCAAACTGTTGTTTGGCTATGTTACCGCTTTGCTCAGCCCCTCTTATAGCGTTGCTAGTTGCAGGTGAAGATGAAGATTGCTCCATGTTGGATTATGTTTATGTTGGGATATCACAATATCTCTTATATTATTAATGCATTTATATAATTGGTGGAAGACTTGGCCTTATGCCTGGTGTTTTGTTCCACTCTTGCCGCCCTAGTTTACGTCATATCGGTATTATGTTCCCGGATTTTGCGTCCCTAACGCGGTTGGGTGATTTATGGGACCCCCTTGACAGTTCACTTTGAATAAAGCTCTTCCAGCAAGGCCCAACCTTGGTTTTACCATTTGCCTCACCACCACCTATTTTTCCCTTGGGAGTCGCTCTCTCGAGGGTCATCTTTATTTTAGCCCCCCCCCCCGTGCCAATGCTTGTCTAAGTGTTGGTCCAAACTAGAGCCACTTGCAGCACCCCCTCGGGGAAACTTGAGGTCTGGTTTTAGTTGTACATAGTGCTCATCCGGTCGTGGCCTGAGACGAGATACGCGCGGCTACTATCAGGGTGTCGGCACGCCGGGAGGTCTTGCTGGACTTGTTTTACCATTGTCGAAATGTCTTGTAAACGGGATTCCGAGACTGATCGGGTCTTCCCGGGAGAAGGAATATCCTTCATTGATCGCGAGAGCTTATAATGAGCTAAGTTGGGACACCCCTGCAGGGTTTGAACTTTCGAAAGCCGTGCCCGTGGTTATGTGGCAGATGGGATTGTTGAGTCCTCGTGGCTCACAGATTACTACACCACCAGTTGCAGGTACAGGTTATGTGATGATCATGACGCGAGAGCATTGTTTTTTTGTGTTGGAGTTCTTCTTCTGCTTCTTCTTCGATTGAGGGATAGGTTCCTGGTCGGCAGCCTGGGCTAGCAGGGTGGATGCTGTGTGAGTTTCTGTTTATGTTTCATCCGTAGTCGGATGTTGATCTTGTATATGATGTATTGTTGTATTCATGTGGCATTGTATGCCTTGTATGTATCCCACTATTATGTAATGTTGATGTAATGATATCCACCTTGCAAAAGTGTCTTCAAGATGCGCTTCTATCCTTGGTGGGACCTTCGAGTTCCTTTAGGATAGGGTCGCATCTTGGGCGTGACAACTCTGTAGCTGTGCGAGTCCTTTCCGTAACCAAGCATCAAACCTTCATGTGCTTTAGGTGCAAATTTACAGTTGTGATGAGGATCTCTAATCCAGCATTTAGCACCGAAGACTTTGAAATAACTC
The DNA here is from genome assembly GCA_032464435.1 of Aegilops umbellulata. NCBI lineage: Eukaryota > Viridiplantae > Streptophyta > Magnoliopsida > Poales > Poaceae > Aegilops > Aegilops umbellulata. The sequence goes on along the minus strand of CP136054.1, from coordinate 61,217,998 downwards.
ACATTGGGTTTCTGGTCAGTGAGGAGTTCATAGGAAGTCTTCTTGAAGAATTTGTGAAGATATACTCTGTTGATGATCTGGCACACAGTATCAATTGCATCAATCCAAAAACGACGAGGCGTTTTGTATTCATCAAGCATAGTGCGAGCCATCTCAGCAAGAGTCCTGTTCTTGCGCTCCATGATGCCATTCTGCTGAGGAGTATAAGGAGCAGACAACTCATGAGTAATACCAAGTTCATCAAGATAGTCATCGAGACCAGAATTCTTGAACTCAGTTACATTGTCACTTCTGATATGTTTGATCTTCACACCAAAGTTGGTTCAAGCCCTCGAGGAAAATCGTTTGAAGACTTCCTGCACTTCATGTTTGTAAATAACAATGTGTACCCATGTGTATCGGGAGTAATCATCAACAATAACAAAGCCATATTGAGAAGCATCATTTGAAACTGCAGAATAATGGTTAGGACCGAAGAGATCCATATGAAGCAATTCAAATGGACACGGTCATGATAGTCTTCGCTGGATGCTTGGCCTTGGTCATCATTCCAGCTTCACAGGCTCCGCATAAGTGATCCTTCAGGAATTTGACATTCTCAATGCCAATGACATGCTTCTTCTTCGCAAGCATGTGCAAATACCTCATGCCTGCATGACCAAGTCATCGATGCCATAGCTAGCCTTCTGAAGCTTTTGCAAGTAGGCACACGGCTGGTTGTGGTCCTGTAGAGAAATCAACAATATACAAGTCTCCTCTCCTGAAGCCTTCGAAGACTTTGAATTGTCAGCTTCCATAACCACAACACAACAATACTTGCCAAAGACAACAACAATATCAAGATCGCAAAGCATTGAGACAGACATGAGGTTGTATCATAAGGACTCGACAAGCATGACTTTGTCCATGTGTCGATCCTTTGTGATCGCAACCTTACCTAAACCCAATACCTGACTTTTGCCTCTGTCAGCGAAGATGATATGCTTCAGATGCGATGGTGATAAAGGAGCATACACCAATAGATTCTTGTCACCACTCATGTGATTTGTACATCCACTATCGAGGACCCACTCAGTGGCTTTGGGTTGATCATCCTGCAGACGAATTAGTGCAACTTACGAACTCATATACTTCATAAGTGAAGAATATGACATCAATTCATCAGATCAATTTCATCAAGCAATAGAACAGATAAAGCAGTATGAGGACGTGAGAAATGAAAATTCATTTCTTCATGATTAGCGTGCGTCCTATCAGGCACATTTCAGGTCTCCAGCAAATTCTTGAGACGTTTATGCATGTCTGGAGACCTGACCCTGCAGAAGAGATTAGTTCTTTTTCTTCACCACCCACATCTGAAGGGGTGGCAAAGAGTTCATCACTCTGCGAGCTCCATATGAGAAAGGTGGCATTGAAGCCATTCCATTTCGTTTCACATAAGAGGAGTTAGGATAAGCATATGAATAAGCAGAGAAATTCTTTGAGGACTTATGAACATAATGGTTAGAAGAATAATGCTCATATTCATAGCCCTTAGCTCTTCCCTGCGAAACAGAGTTGTTAGCACGATAATATTCATATGAGGACTTTGATCCTTTTGAGGAATTTGATCCATATGATGAATTTGGTCCGTATGAGGACTTGGATCCATGTGAAGAATTTGGTCCATATGAAGAATTTGATCTTGGGTTCCTATTCTTCACAGGTGGTGTCATGAGGACATTCACCTGAAGACTTTCAAGGCACCTTTTGGGAACCCATATTTTCTTCATAGGGGAACCGTTCCTGCAGTTAGTACCAACATATCTAGCAAATAATTCACCATTCTTATTTTTGAACAGTTTATAGTTGGAGTCAAATGACTCATCAGAAGAATGAGAAGATTCACATGTAAAGCAAGATAAATTGGATGGATCAACTGGAGGTCCCTTTACAGCAACCCATGAGGTTTTGGGTACTGCTCAGGCTTCCAATATGTACCATCAGCATTGAGTTTCCTCTCAAAGGCAATGCCCTCTTTCCTAGGGTTCCTGTTGAGGATCTGCTTTTTAAGCACATCATAAAGAGTCTGATGCCCTTTGAGGCTTTTGTACATGCCTTTCATGTACAATTCCTTCAGCCCTGCATCGTTAGTGATACTAGCAATGTCCTCAGACGAGGAATTAGTGATAGGAGAGGCAGGTGAAGAATTTGTAACATTAGAAGCATTTGAACATTCAGGTGAAGAATTAGCAGATTCATGTTCAATGCATTTCAAACATGGAGGAACAAATTCTTCCTGAGCAGCGCTGATTTGTTGTGCAAGTAATGAATCGCGCTCCTTCTGAAGATCTTCATAACTCACCCTTAGCTTCTCAAGATCTTGCTTTCTTTGAAGAAATTCATAAGAAAGCTTCTCATGATCAGATAAGAGAGTGTTATGATGACCTTGAAGGTTGTCAAACCTGGTCTGAGGTCTCTGAAGATTTTCAGTCAAGGTTTTAGTGCGATCCATTTCTTCACCCAACATATCATCACTTTTGTCTAGCATGTTTTGAACCTTCTCAAAAGCCCTTTGTTGTTTTACAACAATCTTAGCAAGTTTAGAGTAGCTGGGCTTAAGATTTTCATCAGATTCATTGTCACTTGATTCAGAGGAGGTATATTTGAGTACCTTGGCGCCCTTTGCCATGAAGCAATAGGTGGGAGCGTAGTCATTATCGTCGTCGTCAGCCTTGTTGGGGAGGTCATTTTCTTCAGTGTTGAAGATAGAATTGCTAACGAATGCAGTAGCGAGGGTTAGGCTTGCCACACCGGATTCAGACTCCTCAGATGCCTCCTCTTCCTCATTTTCCTCAGATTCAGCCTCAGAGTCCATTTCCTTGCCAATGAATGCCCGAGCCTCCTTGGAGCTACTCTTCTTGTGAGACGAAGACTTCGAGGATTTTGATGATGATGATTTTGAGGATTTCTTCTTTTTCTTCGCATCATCAGAACTGTAATCCTTGTATTTCTTCTTCTTTGATTCCTTTTCCCACTGAGGACAATCTTCAATGTAGTGTCTTGGTTTCTTGCATTTGTGACAAAGCCTCTTCTTGTAGTCACTGGATGAGGAATCATTGCTCCTAGAGGTCCTTCCAAAGCGACCACGTCTTGAGAACTTATAGAATTTCTTCACGAGCAATGCTAGCTCATGACTCAGTTCTTCAGGGTCACCAAGGCTGCTACCAGAATCTTCATCTTCAGACTGAGAAACTGCCTTGGCCTTCAGTGCAAGTTTCTGGAAATTACAGCAAGATCAAATAATTATCATCCAAGAAGATCATATAGGTCTAACTTGGCACAAACACTAATGTAAACACAAAACCACATCCAAATAGAAGGTAGATGGGTTATTTATTCCTAAACAGAAGAAAAAACAAAAAAACAAAAAATAAAATTGGGTTGCCTCCGAACAAGCGCTATCGTTTAACGCCCCTAGCTAGGCATAAAAGCGAGGATAGATCTAGGTATTGCCATCTTGATCCTTAATTCTTTTAGCGATGTTATGCTCGAATCCGGGAGGTTCTTTACGTTTCCTTCATATTCAGAAATCTTGAGATCTAAAGAATCCAACCTCCCATTGCAAAGAGTAATCAACATATTCATGCGGTGAAGATTTCCGCTAACACTCTTAAGAGGTTCAAGAGACTTTTGTAAAATCTTAGTAACTTCGCAAGTCTTCTAAAAAACTTGCATTTCCTCTTGGGTATGATGGGGCACCTTTTGTGGAGGTAAAGTTCCTACTATACCTTCTATAATTTCATGCGCGATACTGGGATCAATTTCAATAAAATTGCCTTTGGCAACACAATCCAAAAGTTGTCTATGAGAGATATTAAGACCAACATAAAATTTGCGAAGCAAAATTCTGAAATTTACTTCTAGGGTGCATTTACGATAAGATTCCATCATTCTAAACCAAGCATCCTTTAAGTTTTCTCCTCGCCTTTTTTTGAAGTGAAGAACTTCAAACTCGGGGGACAAAGGAGCAGAAAGAGGACTAGCCATGATGACAAGGCAAGCGAGAAAATGGCAAACGGAGAAAGAGAAGGAGAAGGAGAAAGAGAGGGCGAATAAAACGGCAAGGGTGAAGTGGGGAAGAGGAAAATGAGAGGCACATATCAACTAATGTAATGCGAGAGATAGGGATTGTGATGGGTACTTGGTATGTTGACTTTTTGCGTAAACTCTCCGGCAACGGCGCCAGAAATTCTTCTTGCTACCTCTTGAGCACTGCGTTGGATTTCCCCGAAGAGGAGAGGATGATGCAGCAAAGTAGCGTAAGTACTTCCCTCAATTTTTGAGAACCAAGGTATTAATCCAGTAGGAGGCCACGCGCAAGTCCCTCGTACCTACACAAAAACAATAGCTCAATGCAACCAACACGATTAGGGGTTGTCAATCCCTTCACGGTCACTTATAAGAGTGAGATATGATAGATAATATTTTTGGTATTTTTGATATAGAGATGCAAAGTGAAAAGTAAAAGGGAAAGTAAAAAATCAAAGCAAGATTAAAGTGATGGAGATTGATATGATGAGAATAGACCCGGGGGCCTTAGGTTTCACTAGTGGCTTCTCTCAAGGGCATAAGTATTCTATGGTGGGTGAACAAATTACTGTTGAGCAATTGACAGAATTGAGCATAGTTATGAGAATATCTAGGTATGATCATGGATATAGGCATCACGCCCGAGACAAAGTAGACCGACTCCTGCCTGCATCTACTACTATTACTCCACTCATCGACCGCTATCCAGCATGCATCTTGAGTATTAAGTTAAAAACAGAGTAACGTCTTAAGCAAGATGACATGATGTAGAGGGATAGTTTCATGCAATATGATAAAAACCCCATCTTGTTATCCTCGATGGCAACGATGCAATACGTGCCTTGCTGCCCCTTCTGTCACTGGGAAAGGACATCGCAAGATCGAACCCAAAGCTAAGCACTTCTCCCATGGCAAGAAAAACCAATCTAGTAGGCCAAACCAAACTGATAGTTCGAAGAGACTTGCAAAGATAACCAATCACATAAATGAATTCAGAGAAGATTCAAAAATTATTCATAGATAGACTTGATCATCAACCCACAATTCATCGGTCTCAACAAACACACCGCAAAAAGAAGATTACATCGAATAGATCTCCACGAGAGAGGGGGAGAACATTGTAATGAGATCCAAAAAGAGAGAAGAAGCCATCTAGCTACTAACTATGGACCCGAAGGTCTGTGGTAAACTACTCACACTACATCGGAGGGGCTATGATGATGTAGAAGTCCTCCATGATGACGTCCCTCTCCGGCGGAGCTCCGGAACAGGCCCCAAGATGGGATCTCGTGGATACAGAAAGTTGTGGCGGTGGAATTAGGTTTTTGGCTCCGTATCTGATCGTTTGGGTGTACGTAGGTATATATAGGAGGAAGGAGTACGTCGGTGGAGCAACAGGGGGCCCACGAGGCAGGGGGCGCGTGTAACGCCCTCAATGCGGCTATATCTCCCACGTGTCGAAGCACGACTTAGAGGCATAACCGCATTGAAAGCAATGTCGCAAGTGAGGTAATCTTCACACAACCCATGTAATACATAATGGAAAGAGATACATAGTTGGCTTACAATCGCCACTTCACACAATACATGAATAAAGCATTACATCATACAGATACAATCAAGGTCCGACTACGGAACCAAAATAAAAGGAGAACCCCAAAAGCGACAAAGGTCCCCGATCGACCCCAACTGGGCTCCACTACTGATCGACTAGACGAAACAACATAAAGGATAAGATCTTCATCGAGCTCCTCCTTGAGCCTGGGTGCGTCACCTGCACGGTTTCATCGTCACCTGCAAACTGGTTTTGGAAGTATCTGTGAGTCACGGGGACTCAGCAATCTCACACCCGCGAGATCAAGACTATTTAAGCTTAAAGGTAGGACAGGGTAATGAGTTGCAGCTGCAGCAAGCGACTAGCATATATGGTGGCTAACATACGCAAATGAGAGCGAGAAGAGAAGGCAAAAGCACGGTCGAACAACTATGATCAAGAAGTGATCCTGAAACTACTTACGTCAAGCATAACTCCAACACCGTGTTCACTTCCCGGACTCCGCCGAGAAGAGACCATCACGGTTACACACGCGGTTGGTGTATTTTAATTAAGATCAACTTCGGGTTTTCTACTACCGGACATTAACAAATTCCCATCTGCCACATAACCGCGGGCACGGCTTTTGAAAGTTCAAAACCCTGCAGGGGTGTCCCAACTTAGCCCGTTATAAGCTCTCGCGATCAACGAAGGATATTCCTTCTCCCCGGAAAGACCCGATCAGTCTCGGAATCCCGGCTACAAGACATTTCGGCAGTAATAAAACAAGTCCAGCAAAGCCGCCCGATTGTGCCGACAAATCCTGATAGGAGCTGCACATATCTCGGTCTCAGGGCACATCCGGATGAGACAAGCTATGAGTAAAACCAGGCCTCGAGTTTCCACGAGGGGGCCCCGCAGGCTGCTCGGTTCGAACCAGCACTTAGAGAAGCACTGGCCCGGAGGGGCTAAATAAAGATGACCCTTGAGTCTGCAGAACCCAAGGGAAGGGGATAGGTGGTGGTGAGGCAAATGGTAAAACCAATGTTGGGCCTTGCTGGAAGAGTCTTATTCTAAGCGAACTGTCAAGGGGGCCCCATAAATCACCCGACCGCGTTAGGGACGCAAAATCCGGGAACATAACACCGATATGACGGAAATTAGGGCGGCAAGAGTGGAACAAAACACCAGGCATAAGGCCGAGCCTTCCACCCTTTACCAAGTATATAGATGCATTAATTAAATAAGATATGTTGTGATATCCCAACAAGTAAACATGTTCCAACAAGGAACAACATCTCCATGTTCCAACAAGTAACAAACTTCATCTTCACCTGCAACTAACAACGCTATAAGAGGGTGTCGGTGTACTAAAGTAGGGGTACCTTAGTACCCCAGACTTGTGCACGGGCAGTTGTAGCACCCTGCGGCGAGGCCCGCCCAGGAAGCGCCAAGAGAAGACCAAGCATTCAAGACAAGGCCCCCGGCAAGAGGAGCTTGCCGGTCCAAGGAGACAAGACCCCGGCAAGAGGAGCTTGCCGGGACGACTAAGCCCGTGTAATACCATCCAAGAACAAAGTATACGGGACAGAAGATCGAGACCCCGACAAGAGGAGCTTGTCGGGAAGGCCGAACCCAGGCACCACAAGAGAAGCCCGCCACGGCGCGCCATGCGCCCCGGCAAGGCCTGATAGCCGGCAAGCTATCAGGCACTGGAAGACGACCCCCGCGGCAAGCCACTTGCCGCGGCAAATCGCCACCTCAGGACTGCGCTCCAGCTCACCCGCCCACGCGTCGCTCCGGGGTTTCCCCCAAGGGCACGTGGCGGGGCACCGCGCAGCCTGGGGTATGCGGTGGCATGCAGCCACCACCGTGGCGAGCGGTGGCGCACCTAACGGTCCGCCTCGGTGCTGTCCAGGCGACCGTGACGGGCATTTAATGCCCTTGTCCCCTACCGTCAGAAGTAGGTATGATAACACTGTGCCGCACTGTAGCGCCACTGTTCCCGCACTGTTACAACTTCCACCCCTTTTACACTTTTACCCCTTTCTCTTATGTTGACACCTGTCGGTGACCCCTTTGCGCTATAAGAGGAGGCCCGTGTGCAACGTAGAGGAGGTTCGGAGATTCGGAATCCAGACAGCCATACGCTCGGTGTAGCTAGCTCTCCAAGCTCCCGAGCTCCCCAGCTCAATACAACCAAGCAGGAGTAGGGTTTTACGCGTCCATCGCGGCCCGAACCTGGGTAAACCGCCCGTGTGCTCGCCTCGATCTGCTCTCCGTGCTCCCTCCGCCCCCCTCACCGGACAACGAAAGGGGCTCCGGCCCCATAGGTGCTCGCGGGGGACGCCGTCCACCCCGACATCTTTGGCGCGCCAGGTAGGGGACAAGGAGCGCGTGCTGCGGAGGCATTCTTTCCCACGGACTCGTGTGCGGCCCTCCTCGAGTATCCACTCGCGCAGAGACTGGGCAAGAAGCAGCTGCTCCTTGAGGAGGACCGCCTTCTGGCCGCTGGGCGAACGATTCGCCTCCAGCGAACTCTGCGCCGCTCCCGCAGCCGCAGAAGTTAGCGCCAGAAGTCACGAGAAAGGCGACCTCGTTCCCCGGCGCGCCTCGTCCGCCGGGGTGCCGAACGAGTTGACGCCGACCGTGGGAGGAATCTTGCCAGCGCGGTTGCCGGAACCCGTTCCGCCAACCATCCTCTCTGCCCAAGTCTTGCCGCAGTTGCATGTGATCCTTGGCGCAGAGAGGGGCGCGGATCCCCAAGCATAGCTACGCCTAGCTCCGGAGGGTCGTGAGGCCCTGCGCCTTTGCCTACCCCCAGGATGGGCTGGATGCTGCCCAAGGAGGTTTTACCCTACCGGGCGGCAAGCGATAAGAAAAGATAAGTTGTCGGAGCTCGAGCAATTGCCCCATCAATTTTTAAGAGTTATCTCCCTCGAACGACCGAGCCTTGGTTGAGAGGCCTGAGCGCGGAAGGACCGGCACGAGGCTGGTTGCGCCCTCATTTCGTTTCGAGTCCGCTCAACGACTTGAGTGTGCTACACCCCGAGTAGCGTCCTCACTTTGTTTCGAGCTCGCCCGGCACCCTAAGCGTGCTGCGACCGCAGTCGCACCTCTTACTTTGCCTTGAGCCTGCTCAACAATCTGAGTGAGCGGCAACCAGCCGCGGCGAGGTTTCTTGCCGGTGGTAGCCCCGCCAGCGGGTCGCTGACGTCCCGCACTCGGCGCCCGTGGCAAGGCGGAGGCCTACGCCGGCAAGTCCCCGAAAACGTAGGGCGGAAACAAACAAGGCGCCGGTCAAGTAGAGGAGATAACAGTGCGATGCACTGCCTAAGATAAAAAGTTATATTACAAAATGCCTTACTGCTGCTCTAACCAGCCCTTTCCATGGCATATTTAACAGCGGCAGGGAAAGGAGATAAAAGAAAGGGGCAGGCGGCCTAGTCCACGCGGTCGCCCTCGATCCCCAGCAGCGTCAGCTCCTTGTCGATGGTGGCGGCGATGTCGACGAGGCCCTCGGTCCACCGCTCCACCGTATCCCTGAAGGTGTTCTGGGAAACGGCGGCGCGCCTCAGCAGATCCTCGTTGCCGTCGACCTCCTTCCGTAAAGCCGCCTCTCGCTCCTTAGCGTTGTCCAGCGCCTTGCCGAGCGCCTCCAATTTCAGTTCCAGAGTGGAGTTGGAGTTCTTGGCGGCGTCAAGCTCCTGGATCTTCTCGGCGAAGCGACCCTGAAGCTCATCGAGGGTGAGCGCACCCTTCTCGCGCTCCTGCCGGAGCGCGGAGAGCTCCTCGTCCTTCGCCTTGAAGTCGGAATCGAGCTGCGCCACCCTCGCCTCCAGCCCCTTCTTGGTGACCTCAGCGGCTGCAGCAGCATCCTGCGCCTTCTTCAGGTCTCCGCTGAGCGCCCGCTCGCGCGCGGCAACCTCCTCCTCGTGGTTGGCGAGGCTGGCCGTTTTCAGCACCAGCTCGCCTTCCCGCGCGGATAACTCCGCGGCGGCAAGCCTCTGCTGCTCCTCGGCCTCCGCCTTCTCAAGGATAAAGGCCGTCCGCGCCTCGCCAAGCTGCCTCCGCTCCTCTGCCAGGGACTGGACGGCCTGCTGGTTGAGCTCCCGGAGCTCGGCGGCGCGCTTCTCCATGTCCGCACCCGCCTTCGCGACAAGGGCCTCCCGCCGCTCCACTTTGGCCTGCCGGGCCCGGTAGAGCGACACAAGCCTACGGAACAGCTGCTCCTCCTCGGGCTCATTGCCGCTGGAGTTTGGCACGTCCACCACCGTCAGCCCGACGGAGGCAAGCACCTCTCCGTCCAAGGCCTCCCCCTCAACAGGCGCCCTGGAGCTCGACTCCCAGGGGAGCCTGATGAAGACGCCGTCGCCTGCTTTCAGGTAGGCGCCCGCCGGGGGCTCCTCGGAGTCCGCCGCGGCGGCGGCGGCAGGGTCGCTGGCCGGCGGAGTGCCCGACGCCCCCGTCACCTCGGGGCCGTCAGCACGATTACCGGTCCCCTCGCCCCAGGCGGCCGCGTCGGCTTTGGCGGCCTCGGCCTCCCCGTCGCCCGCGGGGATATCAACGCCGTCCGCCTCCCGAGCGCCGGCAACGTCGTCGGCGTCGCCATGCGCGCCCTCCTCGACGACGACCTCAGCCTCTATCGAATCCGAGGCGGGCGGGTCGGAGGAAAGGAGAAAGATCAATCGAACGAGTCAAAGGAAGAAAAGACCAAGGGGAGCTTTTCTGCGCAAGGGAGAGTTACCGGCGACGGGGTCCGAAGCCGCGCTCGCCGCGACTGGAGGATCGTTGGCCGCGTCCCCCGTCGGAAGGCCCTCCCTTGCCGGGGGCTCCTCCCTCGCCGGGGATCTCTCCCTTGGCAGGGTAGTAGACGCGGTCGGCACGGCGGGGGCGCCCTCTGGATGCGCCCGCCGGAGCTGCTCCGCTCCTGCCCAAAAGCAACAACTTCGCATCAACAACAAGAAGAAGGAGAGCTCGCGTACGCGCCAAGCGGCAGGAGCAAGTCATGTGCTCACGCTGGGGGCTGCGTTGCGGGCTGCCCTGAGGATCCCCTGCTGGGTCCGGTAAGGGCGCCTCCGACACGACCTCGCTTGCCGGGGGAGATTCGTCATCAAGGATGACCCACGGGATCCTCGATCTCTTCGCTCTCCTCTGAGCCAGGGTCCTGAAAAGGGGACCGGGTTAAGGGAAGGGCGAACGAGATGTCGAACAGGACGAACCAACAGGGAAAAAGATATGAGCTCCATAGGGAACTTACTCTCCGTCCTCCTCGTCGTCGGAGCTGAGCGCAGAATAGTCGAAAACCGGCTCGGCCCTGACGCGGGGGGACAGGGGAGTGGGTTCCCGGGGCCGCTTGGCAGGGGCAGTAGATGACTCCGCCCCCGTCGACGCCGCGGCACGGGGCGCAGCGGCAACCGAAGCCCCAGCCCGCGAAGACCCCGCTCCCGCTGCCGACCCGGCCCTGCGGAGGCGCCTCCTCGGCTGGGCCGGGGGCTCCGCCTGCGACGAGCCGCCCGGAGGCTGCAGGAAGGCAACGCCGACCTCCGGCAAGCCGCTCGCGTCTTGGGCAGGCTCGTCCTCGCCGCCGTGCCCGGCTGGTTCCCCCTGGTCGACAAGCTCCATCGGATCGGCGAGGCTCTCTGCCTCCGCCGCCTCCGCCTCGGCCTCGGTGAACCCAGCTTCGCCCGCGGCCGCGGCGGCCGCCGCCTCCTCCATCCTGGAGGCAATGTAAGCAAACTCCGCCGCGGTGGTGTCTCGGATGAGGCCATCCTTCTCGGCGGGATTGACTGGCTCCTCCTCCAGGTCGTCGAAGAAGGCCCGCACGACATCCTCCGGCGGCTCCTGCCAGGTCGCATTGATCCCATGCGAGTCGCACAATGGCATCATCGCAAGGATACGGCTGAGCGACGAGTTGTTGCACAAGGGAACGACGCCCGGCGGCAGCCAGAACCACTCCGGGTGGTCGGGGTCGTGCTTGAACAACTCCTTCAACATCGCGTCGTGCTCCAGCACGGTGAAGTTGAAATTGAGGCCCGGACGCAGCCTCATGACGTCCGCCGCATTCTGGAACTCCCAGGCCGACTTCCCCCTCTCTTGCAAGGGGGCGATCCGGCGGCGAAGGAAATCCGCGCCGACGGCGCCGACGGTGAGACCGGCGAGCCTGAGACGCAGGATCCGGGTGATGGCGATCTTCAATTTGGCATCGTCCGGGGACACCTCGCTCCAGCAATCGCCGCGCACCACCGGAGTTCGGCGCACGACGGTGAACGGCTGCGGATGGTCCTCGACAACCAAGCACCATTCCGCCCTCCACTCCTCCCACCTGCCGCGGAGGTCCCCATCTAAGTAGGCCTCCTTCTTGCCGGACTGGGAAACCCAGGCGATCCCACCGGACAGCGGCTCTCCTTTCTCCACCCGAGGGGCAAAGAAGTGCCGGAAGAGGGCCACGTTGGGACGAACTCCGACGAAGTTCTCGCAGAGGTGCGTGAAGACCGCCATTGTCAGGACGGCATTGGGGGTAAAGTCGAGGAGGTGGAGGCCATAGGTGTTCATGATATCACAGAAGAACTCCGAGTAAGGCGGGCAGAGCCCGCAGTAGAAGAAGACGACGAAGAAAGGATACCCGGTCGGGTACTGCTTCTGGGCGTCGGCGGGAAGCACCCGCGTGCGCGGATGCGCTCGCGTCTTCGTCGACCAGAAGAGGCGGTACTTGTCCCTCAGCTCCACCGCACCGAGCTGGGGGGGGAACGTCGCCATCTCCTTCCGAAGCGCTTCGAGCCGTAGCACCTCGGCCGATTTCGCGGCCTTCCCCTTCGCCTTATCGCTCTTCGGGGCCATGGCGGGGGCGGGGGAGGGGGATCGTCGAAATTGACGGCGCCGGGCGCTCCAAGGACAGATCGCTGCTGTCTCTGGGAGAAGGAGGTGGCAGAGGTTTTAGAGAGGTAGCAACCAAGGGAAGGGCGAACCGCCCCTACTTTCCTCCGCTTATAAGAGGAAGAGGTGGGGGGGGGGACGCTTCGCCTCTCCGAATAAAGAGATCGTGCGCGACGTGACGCGCGCCTGCGCGGTTCAGCCCCGCGCACGCCACCCACGTCACGCTCACCCCGCACGCCCCGCCCCCACGACGCTGCGATAAGCGCGCGCCGCCTGGGGAAGGTGCGATGGACGCGGAGTTAAGGAGCAGCGCGACCAAGGCCACGCGTGCCCGTGCACTGTTAGGGCCTGGCCCAACGACGCTCGGCACCGTGTGTGGCCCAGGCCCGGGGGCTCCTGTCGGTGTACTAAAGTAGGGGTACCTTAGTACCCCAGACTTGTGCACGGGTAGTTGTAGCACCCTGCGGCGAGGCCCGCCCAGGAAGCGCCAAGAGAAGACCAAGCATTCAAGACAAGGCCCCCGGCAAGAGGAGCTTGCCGGGCCAAGGAGACAAGACCCCGGCAAGAGGAGCTTGCCGGGACGACTAAGCCCGTGTAATACCATCCAAGAACAAAGTATACGGGACAGAAGATCGAGACCCCGACAAGAGGAGCTTGTCGGGAAGGCCGAACCCAGGCACCACAAGAGAAGCCCGCCACGGCGTGCCATGCGCCCCGGCAAGGCCTGATAGCCGGCAAGCTATCAGGCACTGGAAGACGACCCCCGCGGCAAGCCACTTGCCGCGGCAAATCGCCACCTCAGGACTGCGCTCCAGCTCACCCGCCCACGCGTCGCTCCGGGGTTTCCCCCAAGGGCACGTGGCGGGGCACCGCGCAGCCTGGGGTATGCGGTGGCATGCAGCCACCACCGTGGCGAGCGGTGGCGCACCTAACGGTCCGCCTCGGTGCTGTCCAGGCGACCGTGACGGGCATTTAATGCCCTTGTCCCCTACCGTCAGAAGTAGGTATGATAACACTGTGCCGCACTGTAGCGCCACTGTTCCCGCACTGTTACAACTTCCACCCCTTTTACACTTTTCCCCCTTTCTCTTACGTTGACACCTGTCGGTGACCCCTTTGCGCTATAAGAGGAGGCCCGTGTGCAACGTAGAGGAGGTTCGGAGATTCGGAATCCAGACAGCCATACGCTCGGTGTAGCTAGCTCTCCAAGCTCCCGAGCTCCCCAGCTCAATACAACCAAGCAGGAGTAGGGTTTTACGCGTCCATCGCGGCCCGAACCTGGGTAAACCGCCCGTGTGCTCGCCTCGATCTGCTCTCCGTGCTCCCTCCGCCCCCCTCACCGGACAACGAAAGGGGCTCCGGCCCCATAGGTGCTCGCGGGGGACGCCGTCCACCCCGACAGAGGGGCTGAGCAAAGCGGTAACATAGCCATACAACGGCTTGCTAGGACAAGGTGGGTTAGAAACTTGGTTTAACAATATGGGAGGCATGATAAGCAAGTGGTAGGTATCGCAGCATAGGCATAGCAAAAGAGCGAGCAACTAGCAAGCAAAGATAGAAATGATTTCGAGGGTATGGTCATCTTGCCTGAGATCCCGCAAGGAAGAAGAACGAGTCCATGAAGAACACAAACGGACGTAGTCGAACGAATCCTCACAACTCCGGAACGAAACCGAAGCTAACGAGAGAAGCAACCCGGAAAGAAGCAAACAACATAGTAAACAACCATCACATAAACATGGCATGATGCACAATCAAGTATGATGCATGTCCGGTTTAATGAGGCATGGCATGGCAAAGTGCGACAAACAACACTACAAATTATGTGGAGCTCAATATGTAACGAGTTGCATATTGACAAAACACCACATGACTTATTTAGTTCTCTCTCGTTTAGGTACCCAACAATATTAAATGTTATTAAACATGGCAAGGGTGAAGCATATGAAAACTACCTATCTAGGCAAGTTTAAATGAGGCCGGAACAACAAACAACAATTCCGGAAAATCCTCATGTGCATATTTCGAATTTGGTACTGTTCTGCCCTAAAACATATTTTAATTTAATTTAACAGTAAAACGAAGTGCACCATGTTAAACTAGGCATTTTTCCACCCCATTTACATATAAAGTTTAATAAATTTGGAGCTACGGTTATTTCGTTATGAAATAAATCATTTCCGCATGTCATTTAAGCAAATTAATGGAAACAACAAATATAAACATTTTAATTGTTGTTAACATGATGCGGATGACATGCACAAGTTTATGCAATTTTATGAAAAAGTTGACATGAGCATGATATGAGGCATTTGTCGCCATGGCGGAAGGAAAAGGGTGCCACGGCGGTGAAACGGAAATGGTGCCACGGCAGCATTCCGATGATCCAACAACTCATTGAGATACCGGTGCAAAAGAGCAAGTGTGCGGATGCACGGAACATGCTAGAGATGGTGGGGTGATCCCGGATACCGGGTTCCCACGGGACGACGGCATGGCAAACGAGGAGAAACATGCAAGCGACAATTTCGGACACGGCGCAAATGCGGGCATCTCATACAACGCACATGCATTCGTCCACGGGTCATCGTCTCAAGGGTATACCTTCGAAGCATGCATTTTCGAGGCGGATCGAGTTCGATGCGGTGTAGGGGAAGTAGACGTTCACGGGTCGTCGAGGGAAGTAGTGGTACATGATGACGGTAGTGGAAGTAGTGGTACACGTTCGTTCGGAGAGGTACTTGATGACTCCAACGTCTTCGGGGCGACGGTAGTTGTACACGGTCCAGGAGACGTCGATCGTTCGGGGTACGACTTGCGAGTTTTGCCGACATGAGTGGTACTTGGCGTTTTTGCATAGACGAACTAGGCGCATCCGAAGGGTCACACTTGTCGTTGTGGGAACTTGGTGAATCCGAGGTCTTCTAGGTCGACGGTAGTTGTACATCTCATAGTGGAACTTGACGGATCCAAACAAAGCAACATAAGGGCCTCGGGTGACAATGACGACGAGGAAAAACCCACGGAGAAGCCGGGGGTGCCGAGGCGTTTGAAGACGGACTTGGCGTTCCTAGTTCGGTGTTCGATCGGGCGCTGTACGTCGTGGTACTTGGCAGTCTCGGTGATTCCCAGGGTCTCGGTGGAGGCCATGGCACTCCCTGGTGGCGCCGAGGTGGTCTAGCAGCAGCAGTAGGTGCGTCGGGGAGGTGATGGCCGAGCCAGTGGCTGGGAGCTCCGAGACGACGCGACGATGGCATATCCGGGCGCGGGGAACCCGTTCCCGGCGGTGGCGGCGGACGGAGTAAAGGAGGCGGCGCAGGCGTCGAGGCGGGGGCGACGGGAGCCGGCGGGGGCTCCTGCTGGGCGTGGAGGACGAACGCTGCGGGCGTAGGTGCTCGAGGAGCTCCTCTCCTCGGGCGCTCAGGCGACGGGGATTTGATGAGGAGGCGCGGCCGATGCGGAGGTGTAGAGGCGAGGCAGAGGCGCGAGGGGCGCAGGAGGATGGCCGGGGTGCAAGGAGCGGCGACGGTCACCGGAGGCGAGGGCGCGGGGTTGAGGCAGAGGCGACCGGCGGGGCAGGAGCAGGGGGAGTGGCGGTCAGGGACGGGGCAAGGCGCGGGTGCTACTGTCTCTCTCTGGCGGCGCACGGGGGGAGGAAGGGATCGAGAGAAGGGATGCTGAGGGGATCGGGCTAGGGTTTAGGAGGTTTAGGAAAGGAGTGGGGGTGCGGTAGGGCCTTAGAGGCCGGCCCAGTGCGGGAGGTTGGGAGGCCTGGTTGGTTAGGCCCAAGAGGCCGGCGGGTGCAGGCTCTCTCTCTCCCTTTCTCTCATATTTTCCTTAACAGAAAAGAAATTAGAGAGAAGGAAATAAAGAAGGGTTAGGGAAAGAATTTGGGAACACGGATAATTTTCCCGGACTCACAAAAATATGCTTGTTCCGAGAAAATAGAAAAAGCCAAGATTGAAAGATTTAAATTCAAACTCATTTGAATTAAATTCAAATGGGTGAATAGGAAGTGGAGGTTTGGAAGGTCCAAAAATGTTGAGAAATTAGGTGGAGCTCCGGAAAATGATGAAAAGATAAATGGCACAGTTAGAGGTCAAGAATTGAGATAACAAAGGCATTGGGATTTTGCAAGTGTGTTATCATGAATTCCAAAATATAATATTTTATATAGCTCCCTACTATTGGGAGGGTATGTTATAAAGAGAAGTCACCAGGTGAATTCCCTCGGTTTTAAATGGACCAAAGATCCATACGGTTTATTTAGTTGAGTAAGAAAAGAAAAGACATGATGGCATGATGACATGATGCAATGCACATGATGCAATGACAAAATGCAACGAACCAAACCAACTCACATGACTAAAAACCCGGAATCCATGGAAGGCAACTGAATCTCCGGTCTTGGGGCGTTACAACACTCCACCACTACGAGAGGATCTCGTCCCGAGATCTAGTATGGCACCAGATAGAAAACGGAAGAAGAAAGAGGTAAAACTAAGTTGCTGCTTTGACAAACGAGTGAAACCAATGACCCTTGCTAGGTTGAGCAAATTGAGAGAAAAGGAATACAATGAAGATGAACGAAGTGGAAAACACTCCGTTAGACAAGGAACCAGAAATACGGCGAAAAAGATGAGCTTAAATGACATGATTGACATTGAAGCCACTCCAGCCAAAACGAAATAGAGAAGGAATCAGAATGATATAATTTGACAGCACTTTGGTAGAAAAGAGAAGAAAACTTGAAAAGATGAGACGATATTGAAGAGATGATACAACACTCCGGTTGGAAATGGAGTAATAGAATATGAACTTGACAAGATGAGAGGATACTTGATGAGATCAACAACACTCTGCCTCCGGAACTATTGAAAGAATGGCACAATGGGTAAGAAAGATTTCATACGGCACTCCGGTTGAGAAGGGGGGGGGCAAAACTTGATAAGATGAGAGAGCTCGAATGAAAACACGAAACTCCGGTTAAATGGATAATGCAAGAAAAAGAACATGATCCTCACAATTCGAGATGATGAGTGAAGAGAGCAACATCACCAAGCCTCCGGAAGAAGAAATAGAAGTTAGATCATTGGAATAAAGGAATGGAGCAAAACATGATGACTTCTACCATAAATGAGTTTGGAAAGCACTCTTAAAAAGAAGAATAGAACGGAGTTGTTGGAAAAACTAGCAACGAAAAGAATCAACTTGTAGTGGGCTTATCGAAACATCTCAAAATTATGAGGTGAAATTCTGCCACTAATGAAAACAATAGATTGGATCGGTATGAACAAGGAGACGAGAAACTTATTTCACCCGGAGGATAATGAAGAACTTGGGTCATTTCTAAGCACCATAAATAGCAACAATCCTTAGGGAAAGCTTTAGGTGAAATATAACCCAAGATAACTCCAATGAAGAGATTGATGGCTTTAAAATACCTCATTCTTGACAACATGTGAATCATAAAGCATGAAGGGAAATTGTCAAGAATGATATAACACCACCTCAAAAGATAAGGTAGAAAGAATTGCACTTCAAAATGCAAGGTGAAGAATGCTTAAACTCCTCAAAACAAGACATGTGTTGAACACCATGTTTAATTTTTAGTAGATTGGCGGATCATAATTTCGAGAGAAATCTTGAAGAACAATTGAAGAATGAAAAGAATCCTTGATGAACCACTATGTAGAGCCTCCATGAAGAACTCCGATAATAAAAGGATGATAGAAAGACACGAGAAGTTGAAAAAACACACAAGGTGGAACCTTGCGATGATTTAGATGGAGCTTCGAAATGATATAACCGAGAAAACTTGGAACTGCAAAAAAAATGATGAGCAATTGAAATCAAGAATTTTGATGAACCTCCGGAATAAGGAATTGAATTTACTCGATGAAACAAGAATAAGAATTACATTATGCTCATCCTTCACCAAATAAATTGATGACAAGCAATGGATTTGGCATACTACTTATTCTCATCGAAAAGATTAAGAGAGATATAGCGCAAATTTGGGAAGGTCTTCAACGAACCACCGGTAGGATTGGAAAGAACGAATGAATCTATATGATAGCGAAGGAAGAGAACTCTTGAACGAACCACCGTAAGAATTGAAAATGAACGAAGAAAAGATAAAGAAACACCGGGAGGAATTAGAAAATGATGGAAGATACTTGAGAGAATTTAGATACAAGAGAACAAAGAGATCATGAGCTGATTAGAGAATATTGAATGATGCACCGGTAAGATTTGGAGAACGAGAGATGAAAGCTTGAACGAATAATTCTGAGATGATGGGCTCTGAAGAATCAAACTGAACAGACTCCTGAAATGCTACGGATGGGTGAAAACAAATTCTCACTATCGAAAACAATTATGAGAGGATGGCATCAAGCTAGAACCATGAATCTTTAAGAGAATGGACAAGATCTAAGAGAAACTCTTCTTCGGCCTTCAAATGTTGAGAATGACGACGAGAAACACCACCATGAATTGTTGAGATACTCTGAGATGAAAATTACAAAGGTTTAGCCAATGATGAAAAGAATTTGAAAGCGATCTTGGAGAAGGAATATGACTGATGATAATTCATTCTTACATCACACTTTGAAAAGAATCTTAGAAGCTCCGAGAAAATTTAGACGAGTCAGGTAAGATCCTGGAAAAAGACCTGTGGGTTAGGGCCCACTCAAAAGAAACACCCTTGAACGCTTAAAAAAAAGATTGCACCGGTTGAATTAAATGGCTTGAATGTGGTAACAAGCTCGAAATAGTTAGAATTGATGCGGAGTGGAAACACGAATCTTCAGAGATATCTTCAACACTTCAGAACAAATTGAATAGCGAGAAGTGAATTATTATTAGGTGCACCGGTATGAGAAGGTATTGAAACGAGGAAAAAAATGTGATCACCATCGAAAGGATGCATTGAACACACCGGGGAAGATAAAAGAACAAAGAATTGTAAACTTGAGGCTCCGTTAGTATCTTCATGAGAAACACCGGGTAAGAACATGAAGAAGAAGAATGGAGAGGCTTCACATCGATAAGATGGATACTTGATCAAGAAATCTGCGTCCTTGAAGAAATAAGGGTGGGAGGGCGGGAAAACAAAGACAACTTGGAACGGATGAAGCAAACACCGTTGCAAAGAACTGATAATTGATCTTGCAAATGTTGAAGTGATCGAACCCACTTGAAGAGAGACACACCGGTTAAAAAGGATTGGCAACACAATCTTGATGATCAAGAAGGATTGGTATTCACATCGTAGTATGAGAACACCGTTTAGGAAAGGTATGGATTCAACATTTGACTTCGAAGCAACTCGAATATCACAACTGAAAACAAAACAAAAGGTTGGCTTGTAGAGTAAGCCGGAACAAACAGATGATAGATCCCAAATCGTATCATGTGTCTGTTGGAAAGATATTCTAGGAGCTACTTGAATTCCCACTTATAAACTCCCGAAACTTTCTGGTTATGCAATCAGGTGTTGGGGATACAGGGGACACAAAATATCTCACCCAAACTAACAATACCTAGATCCAGCTGTATCCATCCGTCAACACGTAACCAAGAAACCTTCAGAAATCGTCTACCTCAACCTTCGAAAAGCATCCGTTATACGATTTATAGCAATACTCCCGCACTCGCCTCAGTACTGGGCTATCAGGGTTATCTCACCAACAACTGTACAAAAGAGATTTTCGAAGTCGACGTACTAAACTCAGGTATTCCAGAACTGCAACGATAAAATTATGACGACAACACCTCGGAGCTCAACTCCCCGGGACACCTCCACTAAACCCCTCCTGACGGGAGGCAACCAAGACAATGTTGTCATCATAAAACCATCAGAACGATTCTAAGATACCCGCGTGATCCTAAAAAATTTTTTAGTGAAATTTGAGAAGAGAAGAGTCAAAACTCTACGTCAGGATCCTTACCAGAGCGATGAGGAGACTGGGAAGTAAAAGAATTCCTAAACTCTCCGATATATAATTCCTAAATGACTCAAAACATTTTTCTAGACACAACTCGGCCGCTAAAAACGATCAAGCAGAGGGGGCTCCTAAGGTCGGGGAAGGCTCTGATACCAACTTGTAACGCCCTCAATGCGGCTATATCTCCCACGTGTCGAAGCACG
This sequence comes from Aegilops umbellulata, assembly GCA_032464435.1. Classification (NCBI taxonomy): domain Eukaryota; kingdom Viridiplantae; phylum Streptophyta; class Magnoliopsida; order Poales; family Poaceae; genus Aegilops; species Aegilops umbellulata. Next base: position 61,197,362 of record CP136054.1, on the reverse strand, counting down.
ACTTAGAGGCATAACCGGATTGAAAGCAATGTCGCAAGTGAGGTAATCTTCACACAACCCATGTAATACATAAGGGAAAGAGATACATAGTTGGCTTACAATCGCCACTTCACACAATACATGAATAAAGCATTACATCGTATAGATAAAATCAAGGTCTGACTACGGAACCAAAATAAAAGGAGAACCCCAAAAGCGACAAAGGTCCCCGATCGACCCCAACTTGGCTCCACTACTGATGGACTAGACGAAACAACATAAAGGATAAGATCTTCATCGAGCTACTCCTTGAGCCTGGGTGCGTCACCTGCACGGTTTCATCGGCACCTGCAAACTGGTTTTGGAAGTATCTGTGAGTCACGGGGAGTCAGCAATCTCACACCCGCGAGATCAAGACTATATAAGCTTAAAGGTAGGACAGGGTAATGAGGTGGAGCTGCAGCAAGCGACTAGCATATATGGTGGCTAACATACGCAAATGAGAGCGAGAAGAGAAGGCAAAAGCACGGTCGAACAACTATGATCAAGAAGTGATCCTGAAACTACTTTCGTCAAGCATAACTCCAACACCGTGTTCACTTCCCGGACTCCGCCGAGAAGAGACCATCACGGTTACACACCCGGTTGGTGTATTTTAATTAAGATCAACTTCGGGTTTTCTACTACCGGACATTAACAAATTCCCATCTGCCACATAACCGCGGGCACGGCTTTCGAAAGTTCAAAACCCTGCAGGGGTGTCCCAACTTAGCCCATTATAAGCTCTCGCGATCAACGAAGGATATTATTTCTCCCCGGGAAGACCCAATCAGTCTCGGAATCCCGGCTACAAGACAATTCGGCAGTAATAAAACAAGTCCAGCAAAGCCGCCCGATTGTGCCGACAAATCCTGATAGGAGCTGCACATATCTCGGTCTCAGGGCACATCCGGATGAGACAAGCTACGAGTAAAACCAGGCCTCGAGTTTCCACGAGGGGGCCCCGCAGGCTGCTCGGTTCGAACCAGCACTTAGAGAAGCACTGGCCCGGGGGGGCTAAATAAAGATGACCCTTGAGTCTGCAGAACCCAAGGGAAGGGGATAGGTGGTGGTGAGGCAAATGGTAAAACCAATGTTGGGCCTTGCTGGAAGAGTCTTATTCAAAGCGAACTGTCAAGGGGGTCCCATAAATCACACGACCGCGTTAGGGACGCAAAATCCGGGAACATAACACCGATATGACGAAAACTAGGGCAGCAAGAGTGGAACAAAACACCAGGCATAAGGCCGAGCCTTCCACCCTTTACCAAGTATATAGATGCATTAATTAAATAAGATATATTGTGATATCCCAACAAGTAAACATGTTCCAACAAGGAACAACATCTCCATGTTCCAACAAGGAACAAACTTCATCTTCACCTGCAACTAACAACGCTATAAGAGGGGCTGAGCAAAGCGGTAACATAGCCATACAACGGCTTGCTAGGACAAGGTGGGTTAGAAACTTGGTTTAACAATATGGGAGGCATGATAAGCAAGTGGTAGGTATCGCAGCATAGGCATAGCAAAAGAGCGAGCAACTAGCAAGCAAAGATAGAAATGATTTCGAGGGTATGGTCATCTTGCCTGAGATCCCGCAAGGAAGAAGAACGAGTCCATGAAGAACACAAACGGACGTAGTCGAACGAATCCTCACAACTCCGGAACGAAACCGAAGCTAACGAGAGAAGCAACCCGGAAAGAAGCAAACAACATAGTAAACAACCATCACATAACATGGCATGATGCACAATCAAGTATGATGCATGTCCGGTTTAATGAGGCATGGCATGGCAAAGTGCGACAAACAACACTACAAATTAAGTGGAGCTCAATATGTAACGAGTTGCATATTGACAAAACACCACATGACTTATTTAGTTCTCTCTTGTTTAGGTACCCAACAATATTAAATGTTATTAAACATGGCAAGGGTGAAGCATATGAAAACTACCTATCTAGGCAAGTTTAAATGAGGCCGGAACAACAAACAACAATTCCGGAAAATCCTCATGTGCATATTTCGAATTTGGTACTGTTCTGCCCTAAAACATATTTTAATTTAATTTAACAGTAAAACAAAGTGCACCATGTTAAACTAGGCATTTTTCCACCCCATTTACATATAAAGTTTAATAAATTTGGAGCTACGGTTATTTCGTTATGAAATAAATCATTTCCGCATGTCATTTAAGCAAATTAATGGAAACAACAAATATAAACATTTTAATTGTTGTTAACATGATGCGGATGACATGCACAAGTTTATGCAATTTTATGAAAAAGTTGACATGAGCATGATATGAGGCATTTGTCGCCATGGCGGAAGGAAAAGGGTGCCACGGCGGTGAAACGGAAATGGTGCCACGGCAGCATTCCGATGATCCAACAACTCATTGAGATACCGGTGCAAAAGAGCAAGTGTGCGGATGCGCGGAACATGCTAGAGATGGTGGGGTGATCCCGGATACCGGGTTCCCACGGGACGACGGCATGGCAAACGAGGAGAAACATGCAAGCGACAATTTCGGACACGGTGCAAATGCGGGCATCTCATACAACGCACATGCATTCGTCCACGGGTCATCGTCTCGAGGGTATACCTTCGAAGCGTGCATTTTCGAGGCGGATCGAGTTCGATGCGGTGTAGGGGAAGTAGACGTTCACGGGTCGTCGAGGGAAGTAGTGGTACATGACGACGGTAGTGGAAGTAGTGGTACACGTTCATTCGGAGAGGTACTTGATGACTCCAACGTCTTCGGGGCGACGGTAGTTGTACACGGTCCATGAGACGTCCATCGTTCGGGGTCCGACTTGCGAGTCATGCCGACATGAGTGGTACTTGGTGTTTTTGCGTAGACGAACTTGGCGCATCCGAAGGGTCACACTTGTCGTTGTGGGAACTTGGTGAATCCGAGGTCTTCGAGGTCGACGGTAGTTGTACATCTCATAGTGGAACTTGACGGATCCAAACAAAGCAACATAAGGGCCTCGGGTGACAATGACGACGAGCAAAAACCCACGGAGAAGCCGGGGGTGCCGAGGCGTTTGAAGACGGACTTGGCGTTCCTGGTTCGGTGTTCGATCGGGTGCTGTACGTCGTGGTACTTGGCAGTCTCGGTGATTCCCAGGGTCTCGGTGGAGGCCATGGCACTCCCTGGTGGCACCGAGGTGGTCTAGCAGTAGCAGTAGGTGCGTCGGGGAGGTGATGGCCGAGCCAGTGGCTGGGAGCTCCGGGACGACGCGGCGATGGCATATCCGGGTGCGGGGAACCCGTTCCCGGCGGTGGCGGCGGACGGAGTAAAGGAGGCGGCGCAGTCGTCGAGGCGGGGGCGACGGGAGCCGGCGGGGGCTCCTGCTGGGCGCGGAGGACGAAGGCTGCGGGCGCAGGTGCTCGAGGAGCTCCTCTCCTCGGTCGCTCGGGCGACGGGGATTTTATGAGGAAGCGCGGTCGATGCGGAGGTGTAGAGGCGAGGCAGAGGCGCGAGGGGCGCAGGTGGATGGCCGGGGTGCAAGGAGCGGCGAGGGTCGCCGGAGGCGAGGGCGCGGGGTTGAGGCAGAGGCGACCGGCGGGGCAGGAGCAGGGGGAGTGGCGGTCAGGGACGGGGCAAGGCGCGGGTGCTACTGTCTCTCTCTGGCGGCGCACGGGGGGAGGAAGGGATCGAGAGAAGGGATGCTGAGGGGATCGGGCAGGGGGGATCGGGCTAGGGTTTAGGAGGGTTAGGAAAGGAGTGGGGGTGCGGCTGGGCCTTAGAGGCCGGCCCAGTGCGGGAGGTTGGGAGGCCTGGTTGGTTAGGCCCAAGAGGCCGGCGGGTGCAGGCTCTCTCTCTCTCCCTTTCTCTCATATTTTCCTTAACAGAAAAGAAATTAGAGAGACGGAAAGAAAGAAAGGGTTAGGGAAAGAATTTGGGCACACGGATAATTTTCCCGGACTCACAAAAATATGTTTGTTCCGAGAAAATAGAAAAAGCCAAGATTGAAAGATTTAAATTCAAACTCATTTGAATTAAATTCAAATGGGTGAATAGGAAGTGGAGGTTTGGAAGGTCCAAAAATGTTGAGAAATTAGGTGGAGCTCCGGAAAATGATGAAAAGATAAATGGCACAATTAGAGGTCAAGAATTGAGATAACAAAGGCATTGGGATTTTGCAAGTGTGTTATGGTGAATTCCAAAATGGAATATTTTATATAGCTCCCTACTATTGGGAGGGTATGTTATAAAGAGAAGTCACCAGGTGAATTCCCTCGATTTTAAATGGACCGAAGATCCATACGGTTTATTTAGTTGAGTAAGAAAAGAAAAGACATGATGGCATGATGACATGATGCAATGACAAAATGCAACGAACCAAACCAACTCACATGATGAAAAACCCGGAATCCATGGAAGGCAATTGAATCTCCTGTCTTGGGGCGTTACAGCGCGCGCTAGAGGGGGGGCACGCCCTCCACCGTCATGACCGCCTCTTTTGTTCCTTGGAGCAGGGTCCAAGTCTCCTGGATCACGTTCGGTGTGAAAATCACGTTCCCGAAGGTTTCATTCCGTTTGGACTCCGTTTGATATTCTGTTTCTTCGAAACACTGAAATAGGCAAAAAAACAGCAATTCTGGGCTGGGCCTCCGGTTAATAGGTTAGTCCCAAAATAATATAAAAGTGGAAAATAAAGCCCAATATAGTCCAAAACAGTAGATAATATAGCATGGAGCAATCAAAAATTATAGATACGTTGGAGACGTATCAGTAATCCTCAATCCATACCGTGGGATCTGTTGTTCCATTGTATGATTCGATGTTAATGGGTTTAAACCCGTCTGGGAATTCATGTTCCATTACCCTCGTCAGTGAAGCAGAGAGGGTGTGCGGCTCCTCTATGTTGAGCCACGCTATGAAGCACCTCCGGTGTACTCCGTTTATGGAGTTCAGTCCGGGCGTGGACGGCTCTGCTGTGATCTAATAGGTAACCATCGTCACCGGTCGGGGCATGTCCCCGCGATCTGTATATCGGTTTTGTGTGTGCTGTTCTACCCTACAGGTCTTGTTGGATGTCGCGAGTATTCCCCCGAGCTATTTTGTTCTTGTTTTGACGGCCGGACGGGTTGGTATGGCACTTTGGGCTGCTGCCATGTCCGGACCAAACCGTGGTCGGCCTGCCGCATTCTTCGATGGTGGTGTGGGCTCCAATGCCCTGCCATCGTATTGACAGGGCCACCTGTAACACCCCGGATGTAACTTTCCATATTTGTAACTCCAACTCTTGCCATTTTCGGCTATGTGATATGATATTCCCTCTGTGGTTGGGTTTTCCCTCCTTTTTGCATTTTGTCCTTGTCATGCATTTCTTCTCATGTCGTCATGTGCATCGCATTCGCATATGTGTTCGTCTTATGAATCCGAGCTTTTTCCCCGTTGTCCGTTTTGCAATACGGCGCTCCTATGTTCCCCGGCGTCCCCTTTTACCTTTTTCCGTGAGCGGGTATTGAACTTTCTCGGAATGGACCGAGGTTTGTCAAGTGGCCTTGGTATAGCACCGGTAGACCGCCTGTCAAGTTTCGGGTCATTCGGAGGTCGTTTGATACTCCTACGGTTAACCGGGTAACCGTGAAAGCCTCTTTTGGGTTGCAGCCCAAAACCCCTCCAAAACAGCCCAATAACCCACCTAACACACTCCCATGTCCATCGCCGTTCGATCACGATCGCGTGGCCGAAAACCGTGCTCAATTTGGAGCCTCCTAGCTCCTTCTACCTATAAATATACCCCTCCCCGTCCAAATCCCGGGTCTCATTCCACCCTAACCCTAGCCCCGCTCCTCTCCGCGCCGCCGGACACGTTCGGGCGGAGCCGGACGCGTCCGCCTGCCGCCCCGAGCCAGTGGCGCGCTGCCACGTGTCGCCCGCGCCGCCCACCGCCGTCGCGGCCTGCTCGGCCCGTCGCTGGCCCCCGCGAGCCCGAGCTGTAACGCCCTCGGTGCGGCTATATCTCCCACGTGTCGAAGCACTACTTAGAGGCATAACCGCATTGAAAGCAATGTCGCAAGTGAGGTAATCTTCACGCAACCCATGTAATACATAAGGGAAAGAGATACAAAGTTGGCTTACAGTCGCCACTTCACACAATACATAAATAAACATTCATCATCCAGATTACACTCAAGGTCCGACTACGGAACCAAAATGAAAGAAGACTACCCCAAATGCTACACAGATCCCCGAATCACCCCAACTGGGCTCCACTACTAATCATCAGGAAAAGACACATAGTAACGGCCACGTTCCTCGTCGAACTCCCACGTGAGCTCGGTTGCGTCATCTGCACTGGCATCGTTGGCACCTGCAACTGTATTGGTAGAATCTGTGAGTCACGGGGACTCAGCAATCTCACACCCGCGAGATCAAGACTATTTAAGCTTAAAGGTAGGAAGGGGTTGTGAGGTGGAGCTGCGGCAAGCGACTAGCATATATGGTGGCTAACAACGCAAAAGAGAGCGAGAAGAGAAGCAAAGCACGGTCGTGAAGCTAGAAGTGATCAATAAGTGATCCTAGAACAACCTACGTCAAACATAACTCCAACACCGTGTTCACTTCCCGGACCCCGCCGAGAAGAGACCATCACGGTTACACACGCGGTTGATGTGTTTTAATTAAGATCAACTTCGGGTTTTCTACAACCGGACATTAACAAATTCCCATCTGCCTCATAACCGCGGGCACGGCTTTCAAAAGATAATACCCTGCAGGGGTGTCCCAACTTAGCCCATAATAAGCTCTCACGGTCAACGAAGGATATTCCTTCTACCGGGAAGACCCGATCAGTCTCGGAATCCCGGACTACAAGACATCTCGACAGTAATAAAACAAGACCAGCAAAGCCGCCCGGATGTGCCGACAAATCCCGATAGGAGCTGCACATATCTCGTTCTCAGGGCACACCGGATAAGTCAAGCTATGAGTAAAACCAAGCCTCGAGTTTCCCCGCGGTGGCCCCGCAGGCTGCTCGGTTCGGACCAACACTCGGAGAAGCACTGGCCCGGGGGGGGGGCTAAAATAAAGATGACCCTCGGGCTCGCGAAAACCCAAGGGAAAAATATGGTGGTACGTGGTCAAATCGTAAAAGCAATGTTGGGCCTTGCTGGAGGAGTCTTATTCAAAGCGAACTGTCAAGGGGGTCCCATAAATCACCCAACCATGTAAGGAACGCAAAATCAAGGAACATAACACCGGTATGACAGAAACTAGGGTGGCAAGAGTGGAACAAAACACCAGGCATAAGGCCGAGCCTTCCACCCTTTACCAAGTATATAGATGCATTAATTAAGATAAGAGATATTGTGATATCCCAAAATAAACATGTTCCAACATGTAACAAACTTCATCTTCACCTGCAACTAGCAACGCTATAAGAGGGGCTGAGCAAAGCGGTAACATAGCCAATCAACGGTTTGCTAGGACATGGATGGTTAGGGGCTGACATGGCAATATGGGTGGCATGATATAGCAAGTGGTAGGTATCGCAGCATAGGCATAGCAAAAGAGCGAGCATCTAGCAAGCAAAGATAGAAGTGATTTCGAGGGTATGGTCATCTTGCCTGCAAGGTTCTCAGAGTTGTCCAAAGCTTGATCCTCGTAAGTGTTCTCAATAGGTTCCTCGTTCACGTACTCGTCTCCTGGATCTACCCAAAACAAGAACACAAGCAAAGGAACAACTATCAACCACGATGCAATGCACAAACAACATGATGCAAAACATGGCATGATATGCGAGATGTAGAATGCAATGCATATGCGTGCTCCGGAAGGAAAAAGGATGAACAAGGCATAATCTTGGCAAACCAAGTATGCCACTGGAAAGTTGAGGTGATTTCGGTTGAAATCGACATAAAGATCACCGGAATCGGTGTTGGGGAACGTAGTAATTTCAAAAAAATTCCTACGCACACGCAAGATCATGGTGATGCATAGCAACGAGAGGGAAGAGTGTTGTCTACGTACCCTCGTAGACCGAAGCGGAAGCGTTGACGCAACGTAGAGGAAGTAGTCGTACGTTCTCCTCGCGATCCAACCGATCACAGCACCGTTACTCCGGCACCTCCGAGTTCTTGGCACACGTTCAGCTCGATGACGATCCCCGGGCTCCGATCCAGCAAAGCGTCGGGGAAGAGTTCCGTCAGCACGACGGCGTGGTGACGATCTTGATGTGTTACCGGCGCAGGGCTTCGCCTAAGCACTGCAACGATATGACCGAGGTGGAATTTGGTGGAAGGGGGCACCGCACACGGCTAAGGAAAGATCTCAATGATCAATTGTGTGTCTATGGGGTGCCCCCTGCCCCCGTATATAAAGGAGCCAAGGGGGAGGGGCTGGCCGGCCAAGCCTGGCGCGCCAGGAGAGTCCTACTCCCTCTGGGAGTAGGATTCCCCCCCCCCCCAATCCTAGTTGGACTAGAATTCTCCAAGGGGAAGAGAGAGAGAGAGGGGGGGCCGGCCACCTCTCCTAGTCCTAATAGGACTAGGGGAAGGGGGGAGGCGCGCAGCCCATGAGGGCAGCCCTCTCTCCTCTCCACCAAGGCCCATGTTGGCCCATTATGCTCCCGGGGGGTTCCGGTAACCCTCCCGGTATTCCGGTAAAATCCTGATTTCACCTGGAACACATCCGATGTCCAAACATAGGCTTCCAATATATCATTCTTTACGTCTCGACCATTTCGAGACTCCTCTTCATGTCCGTGATCACATCCGGGACTCCGAACTCCTTCGGTACATCAAAGTGCATAAACTCATAATAACTGTCATCGTAACGTTAAGCGTGCGGACCCTACGGTTCGAGAACAATGTAGACATGACCGAGACAAGTCTCCGGTCAATAACCAATAGCGGGACCTGGATGCCCATATTGGCTCCTACATATTCTACGAAGATCTTTAACGGTCAGACCGCATAACAACATACATTGTTCCCTTTGTCATCGGTATGTTACTTGCCCGAGATTCGATCGTCGGTATCCAATACCTAGTTCAATCTCGTTACCGGCAAGTCTCTTTACTCGTTCCGTAATACATCATCTCGCAACTAACTCATTGTTTGCAATGCTTGCAAGGCTTATGTGATGTGCATTACCGAGAAGGCCCTGAGATACCTCTCCGACATTCGGAGTGACAAATCCTAATCTCGAAATACGCCAACCCAACAAATACTTTCTGTGACACCTGTAGAGCACCTTTATAATCACTCAGTTATGTTGTGACGTTTGGTAGCACACAAAGTGTTCCTACGGTAAACGGGAGTTGCATAATCTCATAGTTAAAGGAACATGTATAAGTCATGGATAAAAGCAATAGCAACATACTAAACGATCGGGTGCTATGCTAATGGAATGGGTCATGTCAATCAGATCATTCAACTAATGATGTGATCTCGTTAATCAAATAACAACTCTTTGTTCATGGTTAGGAAACATAACCATCTTTGATTAATGAGCTAGTCAAGTAGAGGCATACTAGTGACATTCTGTTTGCCTCTGTATTCACACATGTATTATGTTTCCAGTTAATACAATTCTAGCATGAATAATAAACATTTATCATGATATGTAAGGAAATAAATAATAACTTTATTATTGCCTCTAGGGCATATTTCCTTCAGTCTCCCACTTGCACTAGAGTCAATAATCTAGATTACAAAGTAATGATTCTAACACCCATGGAGTCTTGGTGTTGATCATGTTTTGCTCGTGGAAGAGGCTTAGTCAACGGGTCTGCAACATTCAGATCCGTATGTATCTTGCATATCTCTATGTCTCCCACCTGGACTAAATCCCGGATGGAGTTGAAGCGTCTTTTGATGTGTTTGGTTCTTTTGTGAAATCTGGATTCCTTTGCCAAGGCAATTGCACGAGTATTGTCACAAAAGATTTTCATTGGACCCGATACGCTAGGTACAACACCTAGATCGGATATGAACTCCTTCATCCAGACTCCTTCATTAGCTGCTTCCGAAGCGGCTATGTACTCAGCTTCACATGTAGATCCCGCCACTACGCTTTGTTTAGAACTGCACCAACTGACAGCTCCATCGTTTAATGTAAATACGTATCCGGTTTGCGATTTAGAATCGTCCGGATCAGTGTCAAAGCTTGCATCGACGTAACCGTTTACGACGAGCTCTTTGTCACCTCCAGAAATGAGAAACATATCCTTAGTCCTTCTCAAGTACTTAAGGATGTTCTTGACCGCTGTCCAGTGATCCACTCCTGGATTACTTTGGTACCTGCCTGCTAAACTTACAGCAAGGCACACATCAGGTCTGGTACACAGCATTGCATACATGATAGAGCCTATGGCTGAAGCATAGGGAACATTTTTCATTTTCTCTCTATCTTCTGCGGTGGTCGGGCATTGAGTCTTACTCAACTTCACACCTTGTAACACAGGCAAGAACCCTTTCTTTGCCTGATCCATTTTGAACTTCTTCAAAACTTTGTCAAGGTATGTGCTTTGTGAAAGTCCTATTAAGCGTCTTGATCTATCTCTATAGATCTTAATGCCCAATATGTAAGCAGCTTCACCGAGGTCTTTCATTGAAAAACTCTTATTCAAGTATCCCTTTATGCTATCCAGAAATTCTATATTATTTCCGATCAGTAATATGTCATCCACATATAATATCAGAAATGCTACAGAGCTCCCACTCACTTTCTTGTAAATACAGGCTTCTCCAAAAGTCTGTATAAAACCAAATGCTTTGATCACACTATCAAAGCATTTATTCCAACTCCGAGAGGCTTGCACCAGTCCATAAATGGATCACTGGAGCTTGCACACTTTGTTAGCTCCCTTTGGATCGACAAAACCTTCTGGTTGCATCATATACAACTCTTCTTCCAGAAATCCATTCAGGAATGCAGTTTTGACATCCATTTGCCAAATTTCATAATCATAAAATGCGGCAACTGCTAACATGATTCGGACAGACTTAAGCATCGCTACGGGTGAGAAAGTCTCATCGTAGTCAATCCCTTGAACTTGTCGAAAACCTTTTGCAACAAGTCGAGCTTTATAGACAGTAACATTACCATCAGCGTCAGTCTTCTTCTTAAAAATCCATTTATTCTCAACTGCTTGCCGATCATCGGGCAAGTCAACCAAAGTCCACACTTTGTTCTCATACATGGATCCCATCTCAGATTTCATGGCCTCAAGCCACTTTGCGGAATCTGGGCTCACCATCGCTTCTTCATAGTTCGTAGGTTCATCATGGTCAAGTAACATGACTTCCAAAATAGGATTACCGTACCACTCTGGTGCGGATCTTACTCTGGTTGATCTACGAAGTTCAGTAGAATCTTGATCTGAAGTTTCATGATCATTATCATTAGCTTCCTCCCTATTTGGTGTAGGTGTCACAGAAACTGATTTCTGTGACGTACTACTTCTCAATAAGGGAGTAGATACAGTTATCTCATCAAGTTCTACTTTCCTCCCACTCACTTCTTTCGAGAGAAACTCCTTCTCTAGAAAGTTTCCGAATTTAGCAACAAAAATCTTGCCTTCGGATCTGTGATAGAAGGTGTACCCAACAGTCTCCTTTGGGTATCCTATGAAGACACATTTTTCCGATTTGGGTTCGAGCTTATCAGGTTGAAGCTTTTTCACATAAGCATCGCAGCCCCAAACTTTAAGAAACGACAACTTTGGTTTCTTGCCAAACCACAGTTCATAAGGCGTCGTCTCAAAGGATTTTGATGGTGCCCTATTTAACGTGAATGCGGCCGTCTCTAAAGAATAACCCCAAAACGATAGAGGTAAATCGGTAAGAGACATCATAGATCGCACCATATCCAGTAAAGTACGATTACGACGTTCGGACACACCATTACGTTGTGGTGTTCCGGGTGGTGTGAGTTGCGAAACTATTCCGCATTGTTTCAAATGTAGACCAAACTCGAAACTCAAATATTCTCCTCCACGATCAGATCGTAGAAACTTTATTTTCTTGTTACGATGATTTTCCACTTCACTCTGAAATTCTTTAAACTTTTCAAATGTTTCAGACTTGTGTTTCATTAAGTAGATATACCCATATCTGCTTAAATCATCAGTGAAGGTGAGAAAATAACGATATCCTCCACGAGCCTCAACATTCATTGGACCACATACATCAGTATGTATGATTTCCAATAAATCTGTTGCTCTCTCCATAGTACCGGAGAATGGTGTTTTAGTCATCTTGCCCATAAGGCACGGTTCGCAAGTGCCAAGTGATTCATAATCAAGTGACTCCAAAAGTCCATCAGTATGGAGTTTCTTCATGCGTTTTACACCGATATGACCTAAACGGCAGTGCCACAAATAAGTTGCACTATCATTATCAACTCTGCATCTTTTGGCTTCGACATTATGAATATGTGTATCACTACTATCGAGATTAAGTAAGAACAAACCATTCTTTAATGGTGCATGACCATAAAAGATATTACTCATATAAATAGAACAAGCATTATTCTCTGATTTAAATGAATAACAGTCTCGCATCAAACAAGATCCAGATATAATGTTCATGCTCAACGCTGGTACTAAATAACAATTATTTAGATCTAATATTAATCCCGAAGGTAGATGTAGAGGTAGCGTGCCGACCGCGATCACATCGACTTTGGAACCATTTCCCACGCGCATCGTCACCTCGTCCTTAGCCAATCTTCACTTAATCCGTAGCCCCTGTTTTGAGTTGCAAATATTAGCAACAGAACCAGTATCAAATACCCAGGTGCTACTACGAGAATTAGTAAGGTATACATCAATAACATGTATATCATATATACCTTTGTTAACCTTGCCATCCTTCTTATCCGCCAAATACTTGGGGCAGTTCCGCTTCCAGTGACCAGTCTGCTTGCAATAGAAGCACTCAGTTTCAGGCTTAGGTCCAGACTTGGGTTTCTTCTCTTGATTAGCAACTTGCTTGCTGTTCTTTTTGAAGTTCCCCTTTTTCTTCCCTTTGCCCTTTTTCTTGAAACTAGTGGTTTTGTTAACCATCAACACTTGATGCTCCTTTTTGATTTCTACCTCCGCGGCTTTCAGCATCGCGAAGAGCTTGGGCATAGTTTTGGTCATCCCTTGCATATTATAGTTCATCACGAAGCTCTTGTAGCTTGGTGGCAGTGATTGGAGAATTCTGTCAATGACGCAATCATCCGGAAGATTAACTCCCAGTTGAATCAAGTGATTGTTATACCCAGACATTCTGAGTATATGCTCACTGACAGAACCGTTCTCCTCCATCTTACAGCTATAGAACTTATTGGAGACTTCATATCTCTCAATCCGGGCATTTGCTTGAAATATTAACTTCAACTCCTGGAACATCTCATATGCTCCATGGTGTTCAAAACGTCGTTGAAGTCCCGGTTCTAAGCCGTAAAGCATGGCACACTGAACTACAGAGTAGTCATCAGCTTTGCTTTGCCAGACGTTCACAACATCTGGCGTAGCTCTTGCACCAGGCCTGGCACCTAGCGGTGCTTCCAGGACGTAATTCTTCTGTGCAGCAATGAGGATAATCCTCAAGTTACGGACCCAGTCCGTGTAATTGCTACCATCATCTTTCAACTTTGCTTTCTCAAGGAACGCATTAAAATTCAACGGAACAACAGCACGAGCCATCTATCTACACAACATAGACAAGCAAGATACTATCAGGTACTAAGTTCATGATAAATTTAAGTTCAATTAATCATATTACTTAAGAACTCCCACTTAGATAGACATCCCTCTAATTCTCTAAGTGATCACGTGATCCAAATCAACTAAACCATGTCCGATCATCACGTGAGATGGAGTAGTTTCAATGGTGAACATCACTATGTTGATCATATCTACTATATGATTCACGCTCGACCTCTCGGTCTCCGTGTTCCGAGGCCATATCTGTTATATGCTAGGCTCGTCAAGTTAAACCTGAGTATTCCGCGTGTGCAACTGTTTTGCACCCGTTGTATTTGAACGTAGAGCCTATCACACCCGATCATCACGTGGTGTCTCAGCACGAAGAACTTTCGCAACGGTGCATACTCAGGGAGAACGTTTCTTGATAATTAGTGAGAGATCATCTTATAATGCTACCGTCAATCAAAGCAAGATAAGATGCATAAAAGATAAACATCACATGCAATCAATATAAGTGATATGATATGGCCATCATCATCTCGTGCTTGTGATCTCCATCTTCGAAGCACCGTCATGATCACCATCATCATCGGCGCGACACCTTGATCTCCATCGTAGCATCGTTGTCGTCTCACCAATCTTATGCTTCCACGACTATCACTACCGCTTAGTAATAAAGTAAAGCATTACATCGCGATTGCATTGCATACAATAAAGCGACAACCATATGGCTCCTGCCAGTTGCCGATAACTTGGTTACAAAACATGATCATCTCATACAATAAAATTTAGCATCATGTCTTGACCATATCACATCACAACATGCCCTGCAAAAACAAGTTAGACGTCCTCTACTTTGTTGTTGCAAGTTTTACGTGGCTGCTACGGGCTTAAGCAAGAACTCATCTTACCTACGCATCAAAAACCACAACGATAGTTTGTCAAATAGACTCCGTTTTAACCTTCTCAAGGACCGGGCGTAGCCACACTCGGTTCAACTAAAATTGGAGAGACAGTCTTCCGCAAGCCATCTATGTGCAAAGCACGTCGAGGGAACCGGTCTCGCGTAAGGTTGGTCCGGATCGTCTCGTCCAACAATATCGCTGAACCAAAGTATGACATGCTGGTAGGCAGTATGACTTGTATCGTCCACAACTCACATGTGTTCTACTCGTGCAAATAACATCAAACCATAAAAACCTAGGCTCTGATACCACTGTTGGGGAACGTAGTAATTTCAAAAAAATTCCTACGCACACGCAAGATCATGGTGATGCATAGCAATGAGAGGGGAGAGTGTTGTCTACGTACCCTCGTAGACCGAAGCGGAAGCGTTGACGCAACGTAGAGGAAGTAGTCGTACGTTCTCCTCGCGATCCAACCGATCACAGCACCGTTACTCCGGCACCTCCGAGATCTTGGCACACGTTCAGCTCGATGACGATCCCCGGGCTCCGATCCAGCAAAGCGTCGGGGAAGAGTTCCGTCAGCACGACGGCGTGGTGACGATCTTGATGTGTTACCGGCGCAGGGCTTCGCCTAAGCACTGCAACGATATGACCGAGGTGGAATTTGGTGGAAGGGGGCACCGCACACGGCTAAGGAAAGATCTCAATGATCAATTGTGTGTCTATGGGGTGCCCCCTGCACCCGTATATAAAGGAGCCAAGGGGGAGGGGCTGGCCGGCCAAGCCTGGCGCGCTAGGAGAGTCCTACTCCCTCTGGGAGTAGGATTCCCCCCCCCCAATCCTAGTTGGACTAGGATTCTCCAAGGGGAAGAGAGAGAGAGAGAGAGGGGGCCGGCCACCTCTCCTAGTCCTAATAGGACTAGGGGAAGGGGGGAGGCGCGCAGCCCATGAGGGCAGCCCTCTCTCCTCTCCACCAAGGCCCATGTTGGCCCATTATGCTCCCGGGGGGTTCCGGTAATCCTCCCGGTATTCCGGTAAAATCCTAATTTCACCTGGAACACATCCGATGTCCAAACATAGGCTTCCAATATATCATTCTTTACGTCTCGACCATTTCGAGACTCCTCGTCATGTCCGTGATCACATCCGGGACTCCGAACTCCTTCGGTACATCAAAATGCATAAACTCATAATAACTGTCATCGTAACGTTAAGCGTGCGGACCCTACGGTTCGAGAACAATGTAGACATGACCGAGACAAGTCTCCAGTCAATAACCAATAGCGGGACCTGGATGCCCATATTGGATCCTACATATTCTACGAAGATCTTTATCGGTCAGACCGCATAACAACATACGTTGTTCCCTTTGTCATCGGTATGTTACTTGCCCGAGATTCGATCGTCGGTATCCAATACCTAGTTCAATCTCGTTACCGGCAAGTCTCTTTACTCGTTCCGTAATACATCATCTCGCAACTAACTCATTGGTTGCAATGCTTGCAAGGCTTATGTGATGTGCATTACCGAGAAGGCCCTGAGATACCTCTCCGACATTCGGAGTGACAAATCCTAATCTCGAAATACGCCAACCCAACAAATACTTTCGGTGACACCTGTAGAGCACCTTTATAATCACTCAGTTACGCTGTGACGTTTGGTAGCACACAAAGTGTTCCTACGGTAAACGGGAGTTGCATAATCTCATAGTTAAAGGAACATGTATAAGTCATGGATAAAAGCAATAGCAACATACTAAACGATCGGGTGCTATGCTAATGGAATGGGTCATGTCAATCAGATCATTCAACTAATGATGTGATCTTGTTAATCAAATAACAACTCTTTGTTCATGGTTAGGAAACATAACTATCTTTGATTAATGAGCTAGTCAAGTAGAGGCATACTAGTGACATTCTGTTTGCCTATGTATTCACACATGTATTATGTTTCCAGTTAATACAATTCTAGCATGAATAATAAACATTTATCATGATATGTAAGGAAATAAATAATAACTTTATTATTGCCTCTAGGGCATATTTCCTTCAATCGGATGCACGGTGTGCAAATGACAAGCAAAACAAGAATGACAAGATTCTGCCATTAACAGCATGATGCTACTTAGCAGGCAACAAGAAATTAAGCTACTGCACCCAAACATATCAGCAAAGCATATGGCAGTGATCTACACAAGATGCTTGACAAAAGATGAACACTGAGATACGGCTAAATCACTCCATAACAGGTTCAAACAAGCATGGCAAAAGTGCAAAAGATAACAGGTTCACAGACTTGGTGAAAATGCTAACATGCCAGAAATCAACATCAGGATGACATATTTATAGCAAGCAAACAACATGCTACAGGAATACAATATAGCAAAACAAGGCATGGCATGAATCCGTACAAAGCATAGAACAAAAGTCCCTTACTGACCATGAGCTAAAAAGGAAAAGAAAATATAATAACAACCATGTCAATTAAGCAAGTTTCGTTACAGGTTTCAGACAGCAGAAAATTGGACATGTCAAAAACAGATAACAAGTTGGCATGTTTACGAGCTCGATGCACTCACTACAGAGCATTGCATGAAAAACTAAGCATACACCCACCAAGAAGACATGGAATAGAAGCTATAGATGGCAAGAATAACATCATATCATGCAAGGATCAACTACAACAAGCTTGGCAAAATCGAATAACATGTAAACAATCTGCCAGTAACATTTTATAGCAAAGGTAGAGCTCGACTGACTCAAGCTATGGCACTCCATAATTACAAACAAAGACATGGATGGATAGAGCAAATCCATATGTTCAAAACACCCTTACTGATCATGCTCAAAAAAGACATAGACCTCTCTGAAACAACATGAACACATGGCATAAAAATAACAACAAAACATGACTTGGTGAAAATACTGTCTCTGAAATCAGCAACATTATGTACCCTAGTTTGCATGCTTGTGCTAGTCACGACAAAGATAACAAAAATACATGGAATACACCCCTGTAAAGATGGCATGGCATAGTACAAAACACATGTAGGGCTCAAGTACATAGGATGCACACATCAATCATGGCAAAAATGACAAAAGTACAAGTTCTGAAACAGATCTGAAACTAACATCACATAGCCCTGTTCCAACAGCATTTCGGGCATCAAGATGAGCACAAATGAAAATTATGCAATGAGATGAAATGATGTACTCATCGAGTCGAACAATTTTATATGCTACACGCACGAATCGGAGGTACGAATGCGGAGATATGGCATGCCAAAGATAGCATAAAAATTAAGGGGGAGGGAAAAGTCAACCGAGTCCAGATCTAGGGTTCCTCGCGTGCACGCGAACGGAGGCCGGATATTGAGCTCGCCGGAGATCCGGTACAGCGGAGCTCGCCGGAGAAAGGGGAAGGCCGGCCCGGGGCTCGTGGCGGCGAGGGGAAGGCGGCGGCGGCGGGCACGGACGCCGAGGTGGCGCGGGCACGGGGAGGACGTGGCGGCCCCTGATTGGCGCGGGCGCGGCTGCGGACGCGTCCGGCCCGATCCGGACGTGTCCGGCGGCGCGGAGAGGAGCGGGGCTAGGGTTAGGGTGGATTTTGACCCGGGATTTCGGAGGGGGAGGTGTATTTATAGGTAGGAGGGGCTAGGAGGCTCCAAATTGAGCACGATTTTCGGCCACGCGATCATGATCGAACGGCGATGGACATGGGAGTGACTTAGATGGGTTATTGGGATATTTTGAAGGAGTTTTGGGCTGCAACACACACGAGGCCTTCACGGTTACCCGGTTAACCGTTGGAGTATCAAACGACCTCCGAATGACCCGAAACTTGACAGACGGTCTACCGGTGCTATACCAAGGCCGCTTGACAAACCTCGGTCCATTCCGAGAAAGTTTAATACCCGCTCACAGAAAAAGGTAAAAGGGGTCGCCGGGGGACGTAGGAGCGCCGGATTGCAAAATGAACAACGGGAAAAATGCTCGGATGCATAAGACGAACACGTATGCGAATGCGATGCACATGATGACATGATATGAAATGCATGACAAGGACAAAATGCAAAATGAAGGAAAACCCAACAACGGAGGGAATAACATATCACATTGCCGAAAATGGCAAGAGTTGGAGTTACAAATATGGCAAGTTACATCCGGGGTGTTACAACACTCCACCACTACGAGAGGATCTCGTCCCGAGATCTAGGGCTGAAAGAACTCCGGGTATTCGGAACGGAGGTGGTCCTCGCGCTCCCAGGTGCCTTCTCAGTCTGAATGGTGTGACCACTTCACTTTCAGGAATTTGATTGACTTGTTGTGAGTCTTGCGCTCAGTTTCTTCAAGAAGAGCAACGGGATGCTCATGTTAGGACAAATCTTCTTGAAGATCAATCTCTTCGAAGTTGATGGTGCACTCAGGCGTCTTGAAGAACTTGCGAAGCTGTGACACGTGGAACACATCGTGCACATTTGCAAAGTTGGGGGGAAGCTCAAGTTGATAGGCGAGATCGCCTCGTTTGCCGATGATCTCGAAAGGACCGACGTATCTAGGGGCAAATTTCCCTTTGATACCGAAGCGACGAGTGCCTTTCATTGGAGAGACGCAGAGGTAGACATGGTCTCCGACCTTGAATGCCAAATCACGGTGTTTGCTATCGTAATAGCTCTTCTGGCGCGATTGTGCGGCTTTGAGATTCTCACAAATGACTTTACACATATCTTCAGCCTCTGAGATCAAATCGTTGCCAAGAAGTTGACGTTCGCTCGTCTCAGACCAACTGAGAGGAGTACGGCACTTTCTGCCATAGAGAATCTCGAATGGGGCTTTGCCCGAGCTGGCTTGAAAGCTGTTGTTGTAAGAGAACTCAGCATATGGAAGACAATCCTCCCACTTCATGCTGAAAGAGATAACACAAGCCCTGAGCATATCTTCAAGAATTTGGTTGACATGCTCGACTTGTCCACTAGTTTGAGGGTGGAAAGCTGTGCTGAAGCGAATATTTGTGCCCATGGCCTTCTGAAAAGAATCCCAAAACTTGGATGTAAAGATGCTGCCACGGTCTGAAGAAATCAATTGTGGAATGCCATGCAAGGAGACAATTCTGGACGTGTAAAGCTCTGCCAGCTGCGCTGCTGTGATAGACTCTTTGATAGGAACAAAATGAGCCACTTTAGTGAGCTTGTCGATGACGACGAAGATAGCATCATTTCCACGCTTGGACTTAGGAAATCCAGTCATGAAGTCCATTTCGATATGATCGAACTTCCATTCTGGAATAGCAAGAGGTTGGAGTAGACCAGCTGGTCGTTGATGTTCTGCTTTCACCCTTCGACAGACATCACATTCATTCACGAATTGAGCAATTTCTCGCTTCATTCGAGTCCACCAATACTACTGCTTGAGGTCATGGTACATCTTTGTACTTCCAGGATGAATTGATAGAAGAGAATTGTGCGCCTCGTTCATAATGACTTTACGAAGATCACCCTTTGGAACCACAATCCGGTCCTCGAAGAAAAGAGTATCTCTGTCATCAACGCGATATCACTTGTATTTGGAAATGCCCTTGTCAATACCACGTTTCACCTTCTTCACCATGGTATCCATCAGTTGTGCCTCACGAATTTGATCTTCCAAAGTAGAAGAGACGATGAGGTTGGCAAGAAAACCTTGAGGAACAACTTGAAGATTCAACTTGCGGAAAGCTTCACAAAGATCCGGTTGAAAGGGCTTGAGGATTAAGCTGTTGCAATAAGATTTCCTGCTCAATGCATCTGCAATCAGATTAGCCTTCCCTGGAGTATATTCAATACTCGGATTATACTCTTGAATCATTTCGACCCATCGAGTCTGCCTGAGGTTGAGGTTGGGCTGAGTGAAGATGTACTTGAGACTCTTGTGATCAGTGAATATGTCCACTTTCCTTCCCAACAAGAGATGTCTCCATGTTATTAGTGCGTGGACAACTTCCGCCAACTCAAGATCGTGAGTGGGGTAGTTATTTTCGTCGGGCTTCAACTGACGAGAGGTATAGGCCACAACCTTCTTCTCTTGCATTAACACAGCACCGAGACCTTGAAGAGAAGCATCACAGAAAACTTCATAAGGCTTGGATTCGTCAGGAGGAGTCAAAACTGGAGCAGTGTTCAGTTTCTCTTTGATAGTGTTGAAAGCAACGTCACACTCAGGAGACCAGACATACTTCACATGCTTCTGGAGGAGGTTGGAAAGAGGCTTTGCAATCTTTGAGAAATTCTCAACGAATCTTCGGCAATAGCTTGCAAGTCCAAGAAAACTGCGAAGCTGCTTGACATTCTGAGGAGGTTCCCAATTCAAAACTGCAGACACTCCCTCAGGATTAATAGCAATGCCCTTGGCAGAGATGATATGACCAAGGTAAAGAACTTCATCAAGCCAGAATTCACACTTGAAGAACTTCGCATAGAATTTATACTCTCTGAGCTTGTCGAGCACCAATCGCAAATGTTTGGCATGATCCTTGTTATTCTTGGAGAAGACCAATATATCATCGAGATAAACCAAGACGAATTCATTGGTGTAGGGGTTGAAGATGAAGTTCATCATTCGAGAGAAAGTTGGAGGAGCATTGACAAGGCCGAATGACATGACAATATATTCATAAGAACCAAAGCTTGTTCTAAATGTTGTCTTGGGAATATCTTGTTCACGAATGCGAATCAGATGATAACCCATACGAAGGTCAAGCTTGGAGAACACTTTAGCACCTTTAAGTTGCTCGAATAACTCATTGATGTTGGGAAGTGGGTACTTGTTCTTGATAGTCTTCTTTTTCAATGGACGGTAATCGACGCAAAGTCGGTCCGTGCCATCCTTCTTCTGGACAAAAAGAACACCACAACCCCTAGGAGAAGAACTCGGTCTGATCAGACCCAGACGCTCTAGCTCATCGAGTTGTTTCTTCAATTCCTCCAACTCTTTTGGCCCAAGCTTGTATGGACGCTTGCAAACGGGTTCCGTGCCAGGCTCAAGATCAATAACAAATTCAACTGGCCGGTGGGGAGGCATACCCGGAAGCTCTTCTGGGAAGACATCTTGGTACTCACAAACGACTGGAATCTGAGAGATATCATCCAATTCGCCCTTCTCATTGAGAGAAAACAACCGAATGGTATCATCACGAGCGGCATAGATGATCACATCGTCAGAAGAGTGAGTCAATTGAATTTCCCTGGTAGCACAATAAAGCTGAGCCTTGTGCTTACAAAGCCAGTCCATCCCGAGAATAAGATCAATATCAGAGTCGCCAAGAACCATTGGTTTAGACAAGAATCTATAGTCTCCCATCTTGATGGAAACATCCGGAACCACCAAACTAGAGCTCAGACGCTTGCCTGGAGAAACGATATCCATGGGTTTACCCAAATTTGAAGAAGTGAACTCATGCTTGGCAAAAAAATGGTCTTGACATGAAACAATGTGATGCACCAGTATCAAATAAGACTTTTGCAGGAATATCATTAACAGGAAGGTTACCCATGATCACTTCAGAAGAATCCTCTGATTGAGCTGCGTTCATCATGTTCACCTTGGCATGCTTAGGATTATGCTTGACCACTGCATTGCTGGAAGATTTCACAGGGGGAGGAGGCGGAAGGCGCCTTTGGTTGAAGCACTTGTTCGCATAGTGACCCTTTTGCTGACATTTGTTGGAAGTCACCTCTGAGAGCGGACGATGGTAAGGAGCATTTGACCTTGGAGCTTGGTTCTGAGACTTGTTCTGATAGCCAGGGTTGGGTGGGTGGGAAGATCCACGACCCCCTGAGTTCTTCTGCTGGTAAGGCTGACGGAACGGGGGAGGAGGAGGCAACCAGAACTTCTGTTGCTTAGCTGCCACAAGTGAGGAAGAAGAAGACTGAACTGCGTCTCTGACTCTCTTCTTAGAGGCCTCACACTTGAGCTGAGCAGCCTCTTGTTTCAGTGCCATGTTGTAGAATTCATCATACTTTAAAGGCTCAAAAAGCACGAGAGCTAGTTGCAAATCTTCTCTGAGACCACGCCTGAATTGGTAGATCATGCTCTTCTCATCATGGATGTCTTGCTTCGCAAAACGAGAGAGCTTCTGAAACTGAGTGTTGTATTGATACACAGACATGTTGCCTTGCTTGAGATTGCAGAACTCCTCACGCTTACTCTCAACAACACTTTCTGGAATGTGATGAGCTTTGAAGTCACGGCGGAAATCATCCCAGGTAATCACACGACCTCCTCTAGAATCTTTGTATTGTTGGAACCACTCAGCAGCTTGATCCTTGAGTTGAAAAGAGGCAAACTTGACAAAGTCCTCAGGTCTGACATTGCTGCACTCGTAATGCTTGCTGATATCCACGAGCCAATCATCGGCATCTATGGCCTCGACACAGTAGCTGAAGGTCTTTGGCTAATTAGCAAGGAACTGATTGAGTGAAGCGAAGTGCGGCTGATTGTTGCCTTGGCCTTGATTTCTTTGATTACCTTGCCCTTGGTTGTGATCTTGCAAGAGCTGAATCAGAATCTGAGCATTGGCATTTGTGGCAGTCATCAAGGCTTGCCATGCCTACGGAGGCGGAGGTGGTGGCATAGGGTTAGCCTGACTTCCTTCATTGCGTTCCGGATTCTAACGCGTTGGCGGAGCCATCCTGAAGAGGGTGACATCCATTAGCATCTTGAAAGACATAAATTCAAGCTGAATCAAAGGATCGAAATTGCAACATATAGTCTTCACAATAAACATTCGAACGAGAATGAACGAATGAATTCCAAAGTAAATCATCACACTTCCATAAGTTGAGAAGCCACTTAGAAAAAGGTATGGAATAAAATCAACAAGGTACGGATGTGAACAAATACTTGGTAAGGATTACCCAATCACGAACCAAATATCTGCGGGAAGAAATACTAGAGCTACATGAATTCCCACTTATAAACGCCCGAAACTTTCTGGTTATGCAATCAGGTGTTGGGGATACAGGGGACACAAAATATATCACCCAAACTAACAATACCTAGATCCAGCTGTATCCATCCTTCAACACATAACCAAGAAACCTTCGGAAATCATCTACCTCAACCTTCGAAAAGCATCCGTTATACGAGTTATGGCAATACTCCCGCACTCGCCTCAGTACTGGGCTATCAGGGTTATCTCACCAACAACTGTACAAAAGAGATTTTCGATGTCGGCGTACTAAACTCAGGTATTCCAGAACTGCAATGATAAAATTATGACGACAACACCTCGGAGCTCAACTCCCCGGGACACCTCCACTAAACCCCTGCTGACAGGAGGCACCAAGACAATGTTGTCATCACAAAACCATCGGAACGATTCTAAAATACCCGCGTGATCCTAAAATTTTTTTTAGTGAAATTTGAGAAGAGAAGAGTCAAAACTCTACGTCAGGATGCCTTACCAGAGCGATGAGGAGACTGGGAAGTAAAATGAATTCCTAAACTCTCCGATACATAATTCCTAAATGACTCAAAACATTTTTCTAGACACAACTCGGCCGCTAAAAATGATCAATCAGTGGGGGCTCCTAAGGTCGGGGAAGGCTCTGATTACCAACTTGTAACGCCCTCGATGCGGCTATATCTCCCACGTGTCGAAGCACGACTTAGAAGCATAACCGCATTGAAAGCAATGTCACAAGTGAGGTAATCTTCACGCAACCCATGTAATACATAAGGGAAAGAGATACATAGTTGGATTACAGTCGCCACTTCACACAATACATAAATAAACATTCATCATCCAGATTACACTCAAGGTCCGACTACGGAACAAAAATGAAAGAAGACTAACCCAAATGCTACACAGATCACCGAATCACCCCAACTGGGCTCCACAACTGATCATCAGGAAAAGACACATAGTAACGGCCACGTTCCTCGTCGAACTCCCACGTGAGCTCGGTTGCGTCATCTGCACTGGCATCGTTGGCACCTGCAACTGTATTGGTAGAATCTATGAGTCACGAGGACTCAACAATCTCACACCCGCGAGATCAAGACTATTTAAGCTTAAAGGTAGGAAGGGGTTGTGAGGTGGAGCTGCGGCAAGCGACTAGCATATATGGTGGCTAACAACGCAAAAGAGAGCGAGAAAAGAAGCAAAGCACGGTCGTGAAGCTAGAAGTGATCAATAAGTGATCCTAGAACAACCTACGTCAAACATAACTCCAACACCGTGTTCACTTCCCGGACCCCGCCGAGAAGAGACCATCACGGTTACACACGCAGTTGATGTGTTTTAATTAAGAACAACTTAGGGTTTTCTACAACCAGACATTAACAAATTCCCATCTGCCTCATAACCGCGGGCACGGCTTTTGAAAGATAATACCCTGCAGGGGTGTCCCAACTTAGCCCATAATAAGCTCTCATGGTCAACGAAGGATATTCCTTCTACTGGGAAGACCCGATCAGTCTCGGAATCCTGGACTACAAGACATCTCGACAGTAATAAAACAAGACCAGCAAAGCCGCCCGGATGTGCCGACAAATCCCGATAGGAGCTGCACATATCTCGTTCTCAGGGCACACCGGATAAGTCAAGCTACGAGTAAAACCAATCCTCGAGTTTCCCCGCGGTGGCCCCGCAGGCTGCTCGGCTCGGACCAACACTCGGAGGAGCACTGGCCCGGGGGGGGGGGGCTAAAATAAAGATGACCCTCGGGCTCGCGAAAACCCAAGGGAAAAATATGGTGGTAGGTGGTCAAATGGTAAAACCAATGTTGGGCCTTGCTGGAGGAGTCTTATTCAAGGCGAACTGTCAATGGGGTCCCATAAATCACCCAACCGTGTAAGGAACGCAAAATCAAGGAACATAACACTGGTATGACGGAAACTAGGGTGGCAAGAGTGGAACAAAACACCAGGCATAAGGCCGAGCCTTCCACCCTTTACCAAGTATATAGATGCATTAATTAAGATAAGAGATATTGTGATATCCCAAAATAAACATGTTCCAACATGGAACAAACTTCATCTTCACCTGCAACTAGCAACGCTATAAGAGGGGCTGAGCAAAGCGGTGACATAGCCAATCAACGATTTGCTAGGACATGGATGGTTAGGGGCTGACATGGCAATATGGGTGGCATGATATAGCAAGTGGTAGGTATCGCAGCATAGGCATAGCAAAAGAGCGAGCATCTAGCAAGCAAAGATAGAAGTGATTTCGAGGGTATGGTCATCTTGCCTGCAAGGTTCTCAGAGTTGTCGAAAGCTTGATCCTCGTAAGCGTTCTCAACAGGTTCCTCGTTCACGTACTCGTCTCCCGGCTCTACCCAAAACAAGAACACAAGCAAAGGAACAACTATCAACCACGATGCAATGCACAAACAACATGATGCAAAACATGGCATGATATGCGAGATGTAGAATGCAATGCATATGCGTGCTCCGGAAGGAAAAAGGATGAACAAGGCATAATCTTGGCAAACCAAGTACGCCACTGGAAAGTTGAGGTGATTTCGGTTGAAATCGACATAAAGATCACCGGAATCGGATGCACGGTGTGCAAATGACAAGCAAAACAAGAATGACAAGATTCTGCCATTAACAGCATGATGCTACTTAGCAAGCAACAAGAAATTAAGCTACTGCACCCAAACATATCAGCAAAGCATATGGCAGTGATCTACTCAAGATGCTTGACAAAAGATGAACAATGAGATATGGCTAAATCACTCCATAACAGGTTCAAACAAGCATGGCAAAAGTGCAAAAGATAACAGGTTCACAGACTTGGTGAAAATGCTAACATGCCAGAAATCAACATCAGGATGACATATTTATAGCAAGCAAACAACATGCTACAGGAACACAATATAGCAAAACAAGGCATGGCATGAATCTGTACAAAGCATAGAACAAAAGTCCCTTACTGACCATGATCTAAAAAGGAAAAGAAAATATAATAACAACCATGTCAATTAAGCAAGTTTCGTTACAGGTTTCAGACTTAGCAGAAAACTGGACATGTCAAAAACAGATAACAAGTTGGCATGTTTACGAGCTCGATGCACTCACTACAGAGAATTGCATGTAAAACTAAGCATACACCCACCAAGAAGACATGGAATAGAATCTATACATGGCAAGAATAACATCATATCATGCAAGGATCAACTACAACAAGCTTGGCAAAATCGAATAACATGTAAACAATCTGCCAGTAACATTTTATAGCAAAAGTAGAGCTCGACTGACTCAAGCTATGGCACTCCATAATTACAAACAAAGACATGGATGGATAGAGAAAATCCATATGTTCAAAACACCCTTACTGATCATGCTCAAAAAAGACATACATCTCTCTGAAACAACATGAGCACATGGCATAAAAATAACAGCAGAACATGACGGTGAAAATACTAAGTCTCTGAAATCAGCAACATTATGTACCCTAGTTTGCATGCTTGTGCTAGTCACCACAAAGATAACAAAAATACATGGAATACACCCCTGTAAAGATGGCATGGCATAGTACAAAACACATGTAGGGCTCAAGTTCATAGGATGCACACATCAATCATGGGAAAAATGACAAAAGTACAAGTTCTGAAACTAACATCACATAGCCCTGTTCCAACAGCATTTCGGGCATCAAGATGAGAACAAATGAAAATGATGCAATGAGTTGAAATGATGTACTCATCGGGGAACAATTTGATATGCTACACGCACGAATCGGAGCTACGGATGCGGAGATATGGCATGCCAAAGGTAGCATAAAAATTAAGGGGGAGAGGGAAAAGTCAACCGAGTCCAGATCTAGGGTTCCTCGCAGGCGCGCGAACCGAGGTTGGATCTTGAGCTCGCCGGAGATCCGGTACGGCGGAGCTCACCGGAGAAAGGGGAAGGCCGGCCCGGGGCTCGTGGCGGCGAGGGGAAGGCGGCGGCGGCGGGCACGGACGCCGAGGTGGCGCGGGGCGCGGGGAGGACGTGGCGGCCCCTGATTGGCGCGGGCGCGGCTGCGGACGCGTCCGGCCCGATCCGGACGTGTCCGGCGGCGCGGAGAGGAGCGGGGCTAGGGTTAGGGTGGATTTTGACCCGGGATTTCGGAGGGGGAGGTGTATTTATAGGTAGGAGGGGCTAGGAGGCTCCAAATTGAGCATGATTTTCGGCCACGCGATCATGATCGAACGGCGATGGACATGGGAGTGACTTAGATGGGTTATTGAGCTGTTTTTAAGGGGTTTTGGGCTGCAACACACACGAGGCCTTCATGGTTACCCGGTTAACCGTTGGAGTATCAAACGACCTCCGAATGACCCGAAACTTGACAGGTGGTCTACCGGTGCTATACCAAGGCCGCTTGACAAACCTCGGTCCATTCCGAGAAAGTTTAATACCCGCTGACGGAAAAAGGTAAAAGGGGACGCCGGGGGACGTAGGAGCGCCGGATTGCAAAACGGACAACGGGAAAAATGCTCGAATGCATAAGACGAACACGTATGCGAATGCGATGCACATGATGACATGATATGAAATGCATGACAAGGACAAAATGCAAAATGAAGGAAACCCAACCACGGAGGTAATAACATATCACATTGCCGAAAATGGCAAGAGTTGGAGTTACAAATATGGCAAGTTACATCCGGGGTGTTACAACACTCCACCACTACGAGAGGATCTCGTCCCGAGATCTAGGGCTGAAAGAACTCCGGGTATTCGGAACGGAGGTGGTCCTCGCGCTCCCAGGTGCCTTCTCGGTCTGAATGGTGTGACCACTTCACTTTTAGGAATTTGATTGACTTGTTGCGAGTCTTGCGCTCAGTTTCTTCAAGAAGAGCAACGGGATGCGCATGATAGGACAAATCTTCTTGAAGATCAATCTCTTCGAAGTTGATGGTGCGCTCAGGCGTCTTGAAGAACTTGCGAAGCTATGACACGTGGAACACATCGTGCACATTTGCAAAGTTGGGGGGAAGCTCAAGTTGATAGGCGAGATCGCCTTGTTTGCCGATGATCTTGAAAGGACCGACGTATCTAGGGGCAAGTTTCCCTTTGATACCGAAGCGACGAGTGCCTTTCATTGGAGAGACGCGGAGGTAGACATGGTCTCCGATCTTGAATGCCAAATCACGGTGTTTGCTATCTTAATAGCTCTTCTGGCGCGATTGTGCGGCTTTGAGATTCTCACGAATGACTTTACACATATCTTCAGCCTCTGAGATCAAATCGTTGCCAAGAAGTTGACGTTCGCCCGTCTCAGACCAACTGAGAGGACTACGGCACTTTCTGCCATAGAGAATCTCAAATGGGGCTTTGCCTGAGCTGGCTTGAAAGCTGTTGTTGTAAGAGAACTCGGCATATGGAAGACAATCCTCCCACTTCATGCCGAAAGAGATAACACAAGCCCTGAGCATATCTTCAAGAATTTGGTTGACACGCTCGACTTGTCCACTAGTTTGAGGGTGGAAAGCTGTGCTGAAGCGAATATTTGTGCCCATGGCCTTCTGAAAAGAATCCCAAAACTTGGATGTAAAGATGCTGCCACGGTCTGAAGAAATCAATTGTGGAATGCCATGCAAGGAGACAATTCTGGACGTGTAAAGCTCTGCCAGCTGCGCTGCTGTGATAGACTCTTTGATAGGAACAAAATGAGCCACTTTAGTGAGCTTGTCGATGACGACGAAGATAGCATCATTTCCATGCTTGGACTTAGGAAATCCAGTCATGAAGTCCATTTCGATATGATCGAACTTCCATTCTAGAATACCAAGAGGTTGAAGTAGACCAGCTGGTCGTTGATGTTCTGCTTTCACCTTTCGACAAACATCACATTCATTCACGAATTGAGCAATTTCTCGCTTCATTCGAGTCCACCAATACTACTGCTTGAGGTCATGGTACATCTTTGTACTTCCAGGATGAATTGACAGAAGAGAATTGTGCGCCTCGTTCATAATGACTTTACGAAGATCACCCTTTGGAACCACAGTCCGGTCCTCGAAGAAAAGAGTATCTCTGTCATCAACGCGATAGCACTTGTATTTGGAAATGCCCTTGTCAACACCACGTTTCACCTTCTTCACTATGGTATCCATCAGTTGTGCCTCACGAATTTGATCTTCCAAAGTAGGAGAGACGATGAGGTTGGCAAGAAAACCTTGAGGAACAACTTGAAGATTCAACTTGCGGAAAGCTTCACAAAGATCCGGTTGAAAGGGCTTGAGGATTAAGCTGTTGCAATAAGCTTTCCTGGTCAATGCATTTGCAATCACATTAGCCTTGCCTGGAGTATATTCAATACTCGGATTATACTCTTGAATCATTTCGACCCATCGAGTCTGCCTGAGGTTGAGGTTGGGCTCAGTGAAGATGTCCTTGAGACTCTTGTGATCGGTGAATATGTCCACTTTCCTTCCCAACAAGAGATGTCGCCATGTTATTAGTGCGTGGACAACTGCCGCCAACTCAAGATCATGAGTGGGGTAGTTCTTTTCGTTGGGCTTCAACTGACGAGAGGTATAGGCCACAACCTTCTTCTCTTGCATTAACACAGCACCGAGACCTTGAAGAGAAGCATCACAGAAAACTTCATAAGGCTTGGATTCGTCAGGAGGAGTCAAAACTGGAGCAGTGACCAGTTTCTCTTTGATAGTGTTGAAAGCAACGTCACACTCAGGAGACCAGACATACTTCACATGCTTCTGGAGGAGGTTGGAAAGAGGCTTTGCAATCTTTGAGAAATTCTCAACGAATCTTCGGCAATAGCTTGAAAGTCCAAGAAAACTGCGAAGCTGCTTGACATTCTAAGGAGGTTCCCAATTCAAAACTGCACACACTCTCTCAGGATTAATAGCAATGCCCTTGGCAGAGATAATATGACCAAGCTAAAGAACTTCATCAAGCCAGAATTCACACTTGGAGAACTTCGCATAGAATTTATACTCTCTGAGCTTGTCGAGCACCAATCGCAAATGTTTGGCATGATCCTTCTTATTCTTGGAGAAGACCAATATATCATCGAGATAGACCAAGACGAATTCATTGGTGTAGGGGTTGAAGATGAAGTTCATCACTCGAGAGAAAGTTAGAGGAGCATTGACAAGGCCGAATGACATCACAATATATTCATAAGAACCAAAGCTTGTTCCGAATGCTGTCTTGGGAATATCTTCTTCACGAATGCGAATCTGATGATAACCCATACAAAGGTCAAGCTTGGAGAACACTTTAGCACCTTTAAGTTGCTCGAATAGCTCATTGATGTTGGGAAGTGGGTACTTGTTCTTGATAGTCTTCTTGTTCAATGGACGGTAATCGACGCAAAGTCGGTCCGTGCCATCCTTCTTCTGGACAAAAAGAACACCACAACCCCAAGGAGAAGAACTCGGTCTGATCAGACCCAGACGATCTTGTTCATCGAGTTGTTTCTTCAATTCCTTCAACTCTTTTGGCCCAAGCTTGTATGGACACTTGCAAACAGGTTCCGTGCCAGGCTCAAGGTCAATAACAAATTCAACTGGCCGGTGGGGAGGCATACCCGGAAGCTCTTCTGGAAAGACATCTTGGTACTCACAAACGACTGGAATCTGAGAGATATCATCCAATTCTCCCTTCTCATTGAGAGAAAACAATCAAATGGTATCATCACGAGCGGCATAGATGATCAGATCGTCAGAAGAGTGAGTCAATTGAATTTCCCTGGTAGCACAATCAAGTTGAGCCTTGTGCTTACAAAGCCAGTCCATCCCGAGAATAAGATCAATATCAGAGTCGCCAAGAACCATTGGTTTAGACAAGAATCTATAGTCTCCCATCTTGATGGAAACATCCGGAACCACCAAACTAGAGCTCAGACGCTTGCCTGGAGAAACGATATCCATGGGTTTACCCAAATTTGAAGAAGTGAACTCATGCTTGGAAAAAAATGGTCTTGACATGAAACAATGTGATGCACCAGTATCAAATAAGACTTTTGCATGAATATCATTAACAGGAAGGTTACCCATGATCACTTCAGAAGAATCCTCTGCTTGACCTGCGTTCATCATGTTCACCTTGGCATGCTTAGGATTATGCTTGACCACTGCATTGCTGGAAGATTTCACAGGGGGAGGAGGCGGAAGGCGCCTTTGGTTGAAGCACTTGTTCGCATGGTGACCCTTTTGCTGACATTTGTTGCAAGTCACCTCTGAGAGCGGACGATGGTAAGGAGCATTTGACCTTGGAGCTTGGTTCTGAGACTTGTTCTGATAGCCAGGGTTGGGCGGGTGGGAAGATCCACGACCCCCTAAGTTCTTCTGCTGGTAAGGCTGACGGAACGGAGGAGGAGGAGGCAACCAGAACTTCTGTTGCTTAGCTGCCACAAGTGAGGAAGAAGAAGACTGAACTGCATCTCTGACTCTCTTCTTAGAGGCCTCACACTTGAGCTGAGCAGCCTCTTGTTTCAGTGCCATGTTGTAGAATTCATCATACTTTAAAGGCTCAAAAAGCACGAGAGCTAGTTGCAAATCTTCTCTGAGACCACGCCTGAATTGGTAGATCATGCTCTTCTCATCAGGTATGTCTTGCTTCGCAAAACGAGAGAGCTTCTGGAACTGAGTGTTGTATTGATACACAGACATATTGCCTTGCTTGAGATTGCGGAACTCCTCACGCTTACTCTCAACAACACTTTCTGGAATTTGATGAGCTTTGAAGTCACGGCGGAAATCATCCCAGGTAATCACACGACCTCCTCTGGAATCTTTGTATTGTTGGAACCACTCAGCAGCTTGATCCTTGAGTTGAAAAGAGGCTAACTTGACAAAGTCCTCAGGTCTGACATTGCTGCACTCGAAATGCTTGCTGATATCCACGAGCCAATCATCGGCGTCTGTGGCCTCGACACAGTAGCTAAAGGTCTTTGCATGATTAGCAAGGAACTGATTGAGTGAAGCGAAGTGCGGCTGATTGTTGCCTTGGCCTTGATTTCCTTGATTACCTTGCCCTTGGTTGCGATCTTGCAAGAGCTGAATCAGAATCTGAGCATTGGCATTTGTGGCAGTCATCAAGGCTTGCCATGCCTCCGGAGGCGGAGGTGGTGGCGGAGGGTTAGCCTGACTTCCTTCATTGCGTTCCGGATTCTGACGCGTTGGCGGAGCCATCCTGAAGAGGGTGACATCCATTAGCATCTTGAAAGACATAAATTCAAGATGAATCAAAGGATCGAAATTGCAACATATAGTCTTCACGATAAACATTCGAACGAGAATGAACGAATGAATTCCAAAGTAAATCATCACACTTCCATAAGTTGAGAAGCCACTTAGAAAAAGGTATGGAATAAAATCAACAAGGTACGGATGTGAACAAATACTTGGTAAGGATTACCCAATCACGAACCAAATATCTGCGGGAAGAAATACTAGAGCTACATGAATTCCCACTTATAAACTCCCGAAACTTTCTGGTTATGCAATCAGGTGTTGGGGATACAGGGGACACAAAATATATCACCCAAACTAACAATACCTAGATCGAGCTGTATCCATCCTTCAACACATAACCAAGAAACCTACGAAAATCGTCTACCTCAACCTTCGAAAAGCATCCGTTATACGAGTTATGGCAATACTCCCGCACTCGCCTCGGTACTGCGCTATCAGGGTTATCTCACCAACTACTGTACAAAAGAGATTTTCGATGTCGGCGTACTAAACTCAGGTATTCCAAAACTGCAACGATAAAATTATGACGACAACACCTCGGAGCTCAACTCCCCGGGACACCTCCACTAAACCCCTGCTGACAGGAGGCACCAAGACAATGTTGTCATCACAAAACCATCGGAACGATTCTAAGATACCTGCGTGATCCTAATTTTTTTTTAGTGAAATTTGAGAAGAGAAGAATCAAAACTCTACGTCAGGATGCCTTACCAGAGCGATGAGGAGACTGGGAAGTAAAAAAGAATTCCTAAACTCTCCGATGCATAATTCCTAAATGACTCAAAACATTTTTCTAGACACAACTCGGCCGCTAAAAACGATCAATCAGTGGGGGCTCCTAAGGTCGGGGAAGGCTCTGATTACCAACTTCTAACGCCCTCGATGCGGCTATATCTCCCACGTGTCGAAGCACGACTTAGAGGCATAACCGTATTGAAAGCAATGTCGCAAGTGAGGTAATCTTCACGCAACCCATGTAATACATAAGGGAAAGAGATACATAGTTGGCTTACAGTTGCCACTTCACACAATACATAAATAAACATTCATCATCCAGATTACACTCAAGGTCCGACTACGGAACAAAAATGAAAGAAGACTACCCCAAATGCTACACAGATCCCTGAATCACCCCAACTGGGCTCCACAACTGATCATCAGGAAAAGACACATAGTAACGGCCACGTTCCTCGTCGAACTCCCACGTGAGCTCGGTTGCGTCATCTGCACTGGCATCGTTGGCACCTGCAACTGTATTGGTAGAATCTATGAGTCACGAGGACTCAGCAATCTCACACCCGCGAGATCAAGACTATTTAAGCTTAAAGGTAGGAAGGGGTTGTGAGGTGGAGCTGCGGCAAGCGACTAGCATATATGGTGGCTAACAACGCAAAAGAGAGCAAGAAGAGAAGCAAAGCACGGTCGTGAAGCTAGAAGTGATCAATAAGTGATCCTAGAACAACCTACGTCAAACATAACTCCAACACCGTGTTCACTTCCCGGACCCCGCCGAGAAGAGACCATCACGGTTACACACGCGGTTGATGTGTTTTAATTAAGATCAACTTTGGGTTTTCTACAACCGGACATTAACAAATTCCCATCTGCCTCATAACCGCGGGCACGGCTTTCAAAATATAATACCCTGCAGGGGTGTCCCAACTTAGCCCATAATAAGTTCTCACGGTCAACGAAGGATATTCCTTCTACCGGGAAGACCCGATCAGTCCCGGAATCCCGGACTACAAGACATCTCGACAGTAATAAAACAAGACCAGCAAAGCCGCCCGGATGTGCCGACAAATCCCGATAGGAGCTGCACATATCTCGTTCTCAGGGCACACCGGATAAGTCAAGCTACGAGTAAAACCAAGCCTCGAGTTTCCCCGCGGTGGCCCCGCAGGCTGCTCGGCTCGGACCAACACTCGGAGGAGCACTGGCCCGGGGGGGGGGCTAAAATAAAGATGACCCTCGGGCTCGCGAAAACCCAAGGGAAAAATATGGTGGTAGGTGGTCAAATGGTAAAACCAATGTTGGGCCTTGCTGGAGGAGTCTTATTCAAAGCGAACTGTCAAGGGGGTCCCATAAATCACCCAACCGTGTAAGGAACGCAAAATCAAGGAACATAACACCGGTATGACGGAAACTAGTGTGGCAAGAGTGGAACAAAACACCAGGCATAAGGCCGAGCCTTCCACCCTTTACCAAGTATATAGATGCATTAATTAAGATAAGAGATATTGTGATATCCCAAAATAAACATGTTCCAACATGGAACAAACTTCATCTTCACCTGCAACTAGCAACGCTATAAGAGGGACTGAGCAAAGCGGTAACATAGCCAATCAACGGTTTGCTAGGACATGAATGGATAGGGGCTGACATGGCAATATGGGTGGCATGATATAGCAAGTGGTAGGTATCGCAGCATAGGCATAGCAAAAGAGCGAGCATCTAGCAAGCAAAGATAGAAGTGATTTCGAGGGTATGGTCATCTTGCATGCAAGGTTCTCAGAGTTGTCGAAAGCTTGATCCTCGTAAGTGTTCTCAATAGGTTCCTCGTTCACGTACTCGTCTCCCGGCTCTACCCGAAACAAGAACACAAGCAAAGGAACAACTATCAACCACGATGCAATGCACAGACAACATGATGCAAAACATGGCATGATATGCGAGATGTAGAATGCAATGCATATGCGTGCTCCGGAAGGAAAAAGGATGAACAAGGCATAATCTTGGCAAACCAAATATGCCACTGGAAAGTTGAGGTGATTTCGGTTGAAATCGACATAAAGATCACCGGAATCGGATGCACGGTTTGCAAATGACAAGCAAAACAAGAATGACAAGATTCTGCCATTAACAGCATGATGCTACTTAGCAAGCAACAAGAAATTAAGCTCCTGCACCCAAACATATCAGCAAAGCATATGACAGTGATCTACTCAAGATGCTTGACAAAAGATGAACACTGAGCTATGGCTAAATCACTCCATAACAGGTTCCAACAAGCATGGCAAAAGTGCAAAAGATAACAGGTATAGCAAGCAAACAACATGCTACAGAAACACAATATAGCAAAACAAGGCATGGCATGAATCTATACAAAGCATAGAACAAAAGTCCCTTCCTGACCATGAGCTAAAAAGGACCAGAAAATATAATGACAACCATGTCAATTAAGCATGTTTCGTTACAGATTTCAGACTTAGCAGAAAACTGGACATGTCAAAAACAGATAACAAGTAGGCATGTTCACTACAGAGCATTGCATGAAAAACTAAGCATACACCCACCAAGAAGACATGGAATATAAGCTATACATGGCAAGAACAACATCATATCATGCAAGGATCAACTACAACAAGCTTGGCAAAATCGAATAACATGTAAACAATCTGCTAGTAACATTTTATAGCAAAAGTAGAGCTCGATTGACTCAAGCTACGGCACTCCATAATTACAAAAAAAGGCATGGATGGATAGAGAAAATCCATATGTTCAAAACACCCTTACTGGTCATGCTCAAAAAAGACATAGATCTCTCTGAAACAACAAGAACACATGGCATAAAAATAACAGCAGAACATGACGGTGAAAATACTAAGTCTCTGAAATCAGCAACATTATGTACCCTAGTTTGCATGCTTGTGCTAGTCACCACAAAGATAACAAAAATACATGGCATACACCCCTGTAAAGATGGCATGGCATATTACAAAACACATGTAGGCCTCACGTTGATAGGATGCACACATCAATCATGGCAAAAATGACAAAAGTACAAGTTCTGAAACAGATCTGAAACTAACATCACATAGCTCTCTTCCAACAGCGTTTCGGGCATCAAGATGAGCACAAATGAAAATGATGCAATGAGATGAAATGATGTACTCATCGAGGCGAACAATTCGATATGCTACACGCACGAATCAGAGCTACGGATGCGGAGATATGGCATGACAAAAATAGCATAAAAATTAAGGGCGAGAGGGAAAAGTCAACCGAGTCCAGATCTAGGGTTCCTCGCGGGCGCGCGAACCGAGGCCGGATCTTGAGCTCACCGGAGATCCGGTACGGCGGAGCTCGCCGGAGAAAGGGGAAGGCCGGCCCGGGGCTCGTGGCGGCGAGGGGAAGGCGGCGGCGGCGGGCACGGACGCCGAGGTGGCGCGGGGTGCGGGGAGGCAGCGGCGATCGCGGGCGCAGGCGCGGCGGCGCGGGGCGGTCACCGGCGCGTCTGCGCAGGAGACGGCGGCGAGCGGCGGGGCGTGGGAGGCGGCGCGGGCGGCGGCGAACGGGCTCGCGGGCCCCTCACGGGCTCGCGGGCCGGCGGCGACGGGCGCCATGTGGCGGCCCCTGATTGGCGCGGGCGCGGCGGCGGACGCGTCCGGCCCGATCCGGACGTGTCCGGCGGCGCGGAGAGGAGCGGGGCTAGGGTTAGGGTGGATTTTGACCCGGGATTTCGGAGGGGGGGGGGTGTATTTATAGGTAGGAGGTGCTAGGAGGCTCCAAATTGAGCACGGTTTTCGGCCACGCGATCGTGATCGAACGGCGATGGACATGGGAGTGACTTAGATGGGTTATTGGGCTGATTTGAAGGGGTTTTGGGCTGCAACACACACGAGGCCTTCACGGTTACCCGGTTAACCGTTGGAGTATCAAACGACCTCCGAATGACCCGAAACTTGACAGACGGTCTACCGGTGCTATATCAAGGCCGCTTGACAAACCTCGGTCCATTCCCAGAAAGTTTAATACCCGCTCACGGAAAAAGGTAAATGGGGACGCCGGGTGACGTAGGAGCGCCGGATTGCAAAACGGACAACGGGAAAAATGCTCGGATGCATAAGACGAACACGTATGCGAATGCGATGCACATGATGACATGATATGAAATGCATGACAAGGACAAAATGCAAAATGAAAGAAAACCCAACCACGGAGGGAATAACATATCACATTGCCGAAAATGGCAAGAGTTGGAGTTACAAATATGGCAAGTTACATCCGGGGTGTTACACGAGTGCCTGCCGCCGCCCGCGCCCGCCCACTCCTCTCCGCCACCGGCGCCGTCCGCCGCGCCCGCACCTGCCGCCGCCCGCGAGCCTTTCCTCGTTGCCGGAGCCCGCCGCCGCCCGTGTCTCCCCCGTCCGGCGCCGTCCGCCACCCCGCGCCTCCGCCGCCTTCGCCGCCCGGCCCCGTCGCCGGATCCGGCCAGATCCGGGGCTCCGTCACCGGATCCCGCCGCCCCTCGCCTTCTCCGGCGTGCTTTCTCCGGCGTGCTCCTCGGAGTCCACCGAAGGTTGACTTTCCCCCGAGCCCCGAGATCTTCTGTCTTTTTCTGCAGTACTTTTGTTGCATGTTCATCGCGTCATAACTTGTTGCATGCTGCTCCGTTTCGTGCGCGTAATATGTCAAATTGTTCGACTCGATGAGTACATCATTTCATCTCATTGCATCATTTTCATTTGAGCTCATCTTGATGCCCGAAATGCTGTTAGAAGAGGGCTATGTGATGTTAGTTTCAGATCTGTTTCAGTAGATGCACTTTTGTCATTTTTGCCATGATTGATGTGTGCATCCTATGAATTGGAGTCCTACATGTGTTTTGTAATATGCCATGCTATCTTTCCAGGGGTGTATTCCATGTATTTTTTTGATCTCTTTGGTGACTAGCACAAGCATGCAAACTAGGGATCATAATGTTGCTGATTTCAGAGACTCAGTAATTTCACCAAGTCATGTCCTGCTGTTATTTTTATGCCATGTGTTCATGTTGTTTTAGAGAGATCTATGCCTCTTTTGAGCATGATCAGTAAGGATGTTTTGAACATATGAATGTGCTCTATCCATCCATGAATTTTTTTGTAATTATGGAGTGCCATAGCTTGAGTCAATCGAGCTCTACTTTTGCTATAAAATGTTTCCTGGCAGATTGTTTACATGTTATTCGATTTTGCCAAGCTTGTTGTAGATGATCCTTGCATGCTATGATGTTGTTATTGCCATGATTAGCTTCTATGCCATGTCTTCTTGGTGGGTGTATGATTAGTTTATCATGCAATGCTCTGTAGTGAGTGCATCTAGCTCGTAAACATGCCTACTTGTTATCTGTTTTTGACATGTCCAGTTTTCTGCTAAGTCTGAAACCTGTAACGAAACTTGCTTAACTGACATGGGTGTTATTATATTTTCTGATCCTTTTTGGCTTATGGTCAGTAAGGGACTTTTGTTAAGTGCTTTGAGTAGATTCATGCCATGCCTTGTTTTGCTATATTGTTTTCCTTTAGCATGTTGTTTCCTTGCTCTAAACATGTCATCCTGATGTTAATTTCTGGCATGTTGTTATTTTCACCAAGTCTGTGAACCTGTTATCTTTTGCACTTTTGTCATGCTTGTTTGAACCTGTTATATTGTGATTTAGCCGTAGCTCAGTGTTCATATTTTGTCAAGCATCTTGAGTGGATCACTGTCATATGCCTTGTTGGTACGTTTGGGCGCAGTAGCTTAATTTCTTG
This sequence comes from Aegilops umbellulata, assembly GCA_032464435.1. NCBI lineage: Eukaryota > Viridiplantae > Streptophyta > Magnoliopsida > Poales > Poaceae > Aegilops > Aegilops umbellulata. The sequence continues at coordinate 61,158,057 of CP136054.1, read as the reverse complement.
TTGCTTGTTAAGTAGCATCATGCTGTTAACGGCAGAATCTATGCCATTCTTGTTTTGCTTGTCATTTGCAAACCGTGCATCCGATTCCGGTGATCCTTATATCGATTTCAACCGAAATCACCTCACCTATCCAGTGGCATACTTGGTTTGCCAAGATTATGCCTTGTTCATCCTTGTCCTTCCGGAGCACGCATATGCATTGCGTATCACATCTCGCATATCATGCCATGTTTTGCATCATGTTGCTTGCGCATTGCATTGTGGTTGATAGTTGTTCCTTTGCTTGTGTTCTTTCCTTAGGTAGAGCCGGGAGACGAGTACGTGAACGAGGAACCTGTTGAGAACGCTTACGAGGATCAAGCTTTCGAGAACTCTGAGAACCTTGCAGGAAGAGATGACCATACCCTCGAAATCACTTCTATCTTTGCTTGCTAGATGCTCGCTCTTTTGCTATGCCTATGCTGCGATACCTACCACTTGCTATATCATGCCACCCAAATTGCCATGTCAAACCTCTAACCATCCATGTCCTAGCAAACCGTTGATTGGCTATGTTACCGCTTTGCTCAGCCCCTCTTATAGCGTTGTTAGTTGCAGGTGAAGATGAAGTTGGTTCCATGTCGGAATATGATTATTTTGGGATATCACAATATCTCTTATTTAATTAATGCATCTATATACTTGGTAAAGGGTGGAAGGCTCGGCCTTATGCCTGGTGTTTTGTTCCACTCTTGCCACCCTAGTTTCCGTCATACCGGTGTTATGTTCCCTGATTTTGCGTTCCTTACACGGTTGGGTGATTTATGGGACCCCCTTGACAGTTCGCTTTGAATAAGACTCCTCCAGCAAGGCCCAACTTTGGTTTTACCATTTGCCACCTAAGCCTTTTTCCCCCGGGTTTTCGCGAGCCCGAGGGTCATCTTTATTTTAACCCCCGGGCCAGTTCTCCTTCGATTGCTGGTCCAAACCGAGCGATGTCAGGCGCCCCTTGGGCAACCAAGGTCTATGCCAACCCGATGTCTTGCTCATCCAGTGTGCCCTGAGAACGAGATATGTGCAGCTCCTATTGGGATTTGTCGGCACATTCGGGTGGTTTTGCTGGTCTTGTTTTATTACTATCGAAATGTCTTGTAGTCCGGGATTCCGAGACTGATCGGGTCTTCCCGGTAGAAGGAATATCCTTCATTGACCATGAGAGCTTATAATGGGCTAAGTTGGGACACCCCTGCAGGGTATTATCTTTCGAAAGCCGTGCATGCGGTTATGAGGCAGATGGGAATTTGTTAATGTCCGGTTGTAGAAAACCCGAAGTTGACCTTAATTAAAACACATCAACCGCGTGTGTAACCGTGATGGTATCTTCTTGGCAGAGTCCGGGAAGTGAACACGGTGTTGGACTTATGTTTGACGTAGGTTGTTCTAGGATCACTTCTAGATCACTTCTAGCTTCACGACCATGCTTTGCTTCTCTTCTCGCTCTCTTTTGCGTTGCTAGCCACAATATATGCTAGTCGCTTGCTGCAGCTCCACCTCACAACCCTATCCTACCTTTAAGCTTAAATAGTCTTGATCTCGCGGGTGTGAGATTGTTCAGTCCCCGTGACTCACAGATTCTACCAAAACAGTTGCAGGTGCCAACGATGCCAGTGCAGATGACGCAACCGAGCTCACGTGGGAGTTCGACGAGGAACGTGGTCGTTACTACATGTCTTTTCCTGATGATCATTAGTGGAGCCCAGTTGGGGTGATTTGGGGATCTGTGTAGCATTTGGGGTAGTCTTCTTTCATTTTGGTTCCGTAGTCGGACCTTGAGTGTAATCTGGATGATGAATGTTTATTTATGTATTGTGTGAAGTGGCGACTGTAAGCCAACTATGTATCTCTTTCCCTTATGTATTACATGGGTTGTGTGAAGATTACCTCACTTGCAACATTGCTTTCAATGCGGTTATGCCTCTAAGTCGTGCTTCGACACGTAGGAGATATAGCCGCATCGAGGGTGTTACAAGTTGGTAATCAGAGCCTTCCCCGACCTTAGGAGCCCCCACTGATTGATCGTTTTTAGCGGCCGAGTTGTGTCTAGAAAAATGTTTTGAGTCATTTAGGAATTGTATGTCGGAGAGTTTAGGATTATTTTTACTTCCCAGTCTCCTCATCGCTCTGGTAAGGCATCCTGACGTAGAGTTTTGACTCTTCTCTTCTCAGATTTCACTAAATTTTTTTTAGGATCACGCGGGTATCTTAGAATCGTTCCGATGGTTTTATGATGACAACATTGTCTTGGTGCCTCCTGTCAGCAGGGGTTTAGTGGAGGTGTCCCGGGGAGTTGAGCTCCGAGGTGTTGTCGTCATAATTTTATCGTTGCAGTTCTGGAATACCTGAGTTTAGTACGCCGACATCGAAAATCTCTTTTGTACAGTTGTTGGTGAGATAACCCTGATAGCCCAGTACTGAGGCGAGTGCGGGAGTATCGCCATAACTCGTATAACGGATGCTTTTCGAAGATTGAGGTAGACGATTTCCGAGGGTTTCTTGGTTATGTGTTGAAGGATGGATACAGCTGGATCTAGGTATTGTTAGTTTGGGTGATATATTTTGTGTCCCCTGTATCCCCAACACCTGATTGCATAACCAGAAAGTTTCGGGAGTTTATAAGTGGGAATTCATGTAGCTCTAGTATTTCTTCCCGCAGATATTTGGTTCGTGATCGGGTAATCCTTACCAAGTATTTGTTCACATCCATACCTTGTTGATTTTATTCCATACCTTTCTCTAAATGACTTATCAACTTATGGAAGTGCGATGATTTACGTTGGAATTCATTCGTTCATTCTCGTTCGAATGTTTATTGTGAAGACTATATGTTGCAATTTCGATCCTTTGATTCATCTTGAATATATGTCTTTCAAGATGCTAATGGATGTCACCCTCTTCAGGATGGCTCCGCCAATGCGTCAGAATCCGGAACGCAATGAAGGGAGTCAGGCTAACCCTCCGCCACCACCTCCGCCTCCGGAGGCATGGCAAGCCTTGATGACAGCCACCAATGCCAACGCTCAGATTCTGATTCAGCTCTTGCAAGATCGCAACCAAGGGCAAGGTAATTAGGGAAATCAAGGCCAAGGCAACAATCAGCCGCATTTTGCTACCCTCAATCAGTTCCTTGCAAATCAGCCAAAGACTTTCAGCTACTGTGTCGAGGCCACAGACGCCGATGATTGGCTCGTGGACATCAACAAGCACTTCGAATGTAGCAATGTCAGACCTGAGGACTTTGTCAAGTTTGCCTCTTTTCAACTCAAGGATCAAGCTGTTGAGTGGTTCCAACAATACAAAGATTCTAGAGGAGGTCATGTGATTACCTGGGATGATTTCCGCCGTGACTTCAAAGCTCATCACATTCCAGAAAGTGTTGTTGAGAGTAAGCGTGAGGAGTTCCGCAATCTCAAGCATGGCAACATGTCTGTGTATCAATACAACACTTAGTTCCAGAAGCTCTCTCGTTTTGCAAGGCAAGACATCCCTGATGAGAAGAGCATGATTTACCAATTTAGGCGTGGCCTCAGAGAAGATCTGCAACTAGCTCTCGTGCTTTTTGAGCCGTTAAAGTATGATGAATTCTACAACATGGCACTGAAACAAGAAGTTGCTCAGCTCAAGTGTGAGGCATCTAAGAAGAGAGTCAGAGACGCAGTTCAGTCTTCTTCTTCCTCACTAGTGGCGGCCAAGCAACAGAAGTTCTGGTTGCCTCCTCCTCCTCCGTTCCGTCAGCCTTATCAGCAGAAGAACTCAGGTTGTCGTGGATCTTCCCACCCACCCAACCCTGGCTATCAGAACAAGTCTCAGAATCAAGCTCCAAGGTCAAATGCTCCTTATCGTCGTCCGTTCTCAGAGGTGACGTGCAACAAATGTCAGCAAAAGGGTCACTATGCGAACAAGTGCTTCAACCAAAGGCGCCTTCCACCTCCTCCTCCTGTGAAATCTTCCAGCAATGCAGTGGTCAAGCATAATTCCCAGTCTACAAAGGTGAACATGATGAACGCAGCTCAAGCAGAGGATTCTTCTGAAGTGATCATGGGTAATCTCTCAGTTAATGATATTCCTACAAAAGTCTTATTTGATACTGGTGCTTCGCATTGTTTCATCTCAAGACCTTTTGCATCCATGAACAATTTGCATACTGTCGATCTGCCTAAGCCAATAGCGGTTTCCTCTCCGGGTTTGTTCATGAACACCAAGATGATGGCTCCGGATGTTTCTATCAAGATGGGCGACTATAGATTTCTGGCTAAACCAATTGTTCTTGGTGACTCTGATATTGATCTTATTCTCGGGATGGACTGGCTTTCTAAGCACAAGGCTCAGCTTGATTGTGCTGCCAGGGAAATTCAATTGACTCACTCTTCTGACGATGTGATCATTTATGCCGCTCGTGATGATACCATTCGGTTGTTTTCTCTCAAGGAGAAGGGCGAATTGGATGCTATCTCTCAGATTCCAGTCGTTTGTGAGTACCAAGATGTCTTTCCAGAAGAGCTTCCGGGTATGCCTCCTCACCGGCCAGTCGAATTCGTTATTGATCTTGAGCCTGGAACAGAACCCGTTTGCAAGCGTCCATACAAGCTTGGGCCAAAAGAGTTGAAGGAATTGAAGAAACAACTCGATGAACAAGAGCGTCTTGGTCTGATCAGACCGAGTTCATCTCCTTGGGGTTGTGGTGTTCTTTTTGTCCAGAAGAAGGATGGCACGGACCGACTTTGCGTTGATTACCGTCCATTGAACAAGAAGACTATCAAGAACAAGTACCCACTTCCCAAAATCAATTAACTATTCGAGCAACTGAAAGGTGCTAAAGTGTTCTCCAAGCTTGACCTTCGTACGGGTTATCATCAGATTCACATTCGTGAAGAAGATATTCCCAAGACAGCATTCAGAACAAGATTTGGTTCTTATGAATATACTGTCATGTCATTCGGCCTTGTCAATGCTCCTCCAAATTTCTCCCGAATGATGAACTTCATCTTCAACCCCTACACCAATGAATTCGTCTTGGTCTATCTCGATGATATATTGGTCTTCTCCAAGAATAAGAAGGATCATGCCAAGCATTTGCGATTGGTGCTCGACAATCTCAGAGACTATAAATTCTATGCGAAGTTCTCCAAATGTGAATTCTGGCTTGATGAAGTTCTTTACCTTGGGCATATCATCTCTGCCAAGGGCATTGCTATTAATCCCGAGAGGGTGTCTGCAGTTTTGAATTGGGAACCTCCTCAGAATGTCAAGCAGCTTCGCAGTTTTCTTGGACTTGCAAGCTATTGCCGAAGATTTGTTGAGAATTTCTCAAAGATTGCAAAGCCTCTTTCCAACCTCCTCCAGAAGCATGTGAAGTATGTCTGGTCTCCTGAGTGTGACATTGCTTTCAACACTATCAAAGAGAAACTCGTCACTGCTCCAGTTTTGACTCCTCCTGACGAATCCAAGCCTTATGAAGTTTTCTGTGATGCTTCTCTTCAAGGTCTCGGTGCTGTGTTAATGCAACAGAAGAAGGTTGTGGCCTATACCTCTCGTCAGTTGAAGCCCAACGAAAAGAACTACCCCACTCACGATCTTGAGTTGGCGGCAGTTGTCCATGCATGCGTTGATAACATGGAGACATCTCTTGTTGGGAAGGAAAGTGGACATTTTCACCGATCACAAGAGTCTCAAGTACATCTTCACTCAGCCCAACCTCAACCTCAGGCAGACTCGATGGGTCGAAATGATTCAAGAGTATAATCCGAGTATTGAATATACTCCAGGCAAGGCTAATGTGATTGCAGACACTTTGAGCAGGAAGGCTTATTGCAACAGCTTAATCCTCAAGCCCTTTCAACCGGATCTCTGTTAAGCTTTCCGCAAGTTGAATCTCCAAGTTGTTCCTCAAGGTTTTCTTGCCAACCTCATAGTCTCTCCTACTTTGGAAGATCAAATTCGTGAGGCACAACTGCTGGATACCATGGTGAAGAAGGTGAAACGTGGTATTGACAAGGGCATTTCCAAATACAAGTGCTATCGCGTTGATGACAGAGATACTCTTTTCTTCGAGGACCGGATTGTGGTTCCAAAGGGTGATCTTCATAAAGTCATTATGAACGAGGCGCACAATTCTCTTCTGTCAATTCATCCTAGAAGTACAAAGATGTACCATGACCTCAAGCAGTTGTATTGGTGGACTAGAATGAAGCGAGAAATTGCTCAATTCGTGAATGAATGTGATGTCTGTCGAAGGGTGAAAGCAGAACATCAACGACCAGCTGGTCTACTCCAACCTCTTGCTATTCCAGAATGGAAGTTTGATCATATCGAAATGGACTTCGTGACTGGTTTTCCCAAGTCCAAGCGTGGAAATGATGCTATCTTCGTTGTCATCAACAAGCTCACTAAAGTGGCTCATTTTCTTCCTATCAAAGAGTCTATCACAGCAGCGCAGCTGGCAGAGCTGTACACCTCCAGAATTGTCTCCTTGCACGGCATTCCACAATTGATCTCTTCAGACCATGGCAGCATCTTTACCTCCAAGTTTTGGGATTCTTTTCAGAAGGCCATGGGCACAAATATTCGCTTCAACACAGCTTTCCACCCTCAAACTAGTGGACAAGTCAAGCGTGTCAACCAAATTCTTGAAGATATGCTCAGGGCTTGTGTTATCTCTTTCGGCATGAAGTGGGAGGATTGTCTTCCATATGCTGAGTTCTCTTACAACAACAGCTTTCAAGCCAGCTCGGGCAAAGCCCCATTCGAGATTCTCTATGGCAGAAAGTGTCGTACTCCTCTCAATTAGTCAGAGACGGGCGAACGCCAACTTCTTGGCAACGATTTGATCTCAGAGGCTGAAGATATGTGTAAAGTCATTCGTGAGAATCTCAAAGCCGCGCCAGAAGAGCTATTACGATAGCAAACACCGTGATTTGGCTTTCGAGATCGGAGACCATGTCTACCTACGTGTCTCTCCAATGAAAGGCACTCGTCGTTTCGGTATCAAAGGGAAACTTGCCCCTAGATACGTCGGTCCTTTCAAGATCATCGGCAAACGAGGCGATCTCGCCTATCAACTTGAGCTTCCCCCCAACTTTGCAAATGTGCACGATGTGTTCCATGTGTCACAGCTTAGCAAGTGCTTCAAGACGCCTGAGCGCACCATCAACTTCGAAGAGATTGATCTTCAAGAAGATTTGTCCTATCATGAGCATCCAGTTGCTATTCTTGAAGGAACTGAGCGCAAGACTCGCAACAAGTCTATCAAATTCCTGAAAGTGAAGTGGTCTCACCATTCAAACCGAGAAGCCACCTGGGAGCGCGAGGACCACCTCTGTTCCGAATATCTGGAGTTCTTTCAGTCCTAGATCTCGGGACGAGATCCTCTCGTAGTGGTGGAGTGTTGTAACACCCCGGATGTAACTTGCCATATTTGTAACTCCAACTCTTGCCATTTTCGGCTATGTGATATGATATTCCCTCCGTGGTTGGGTTTTCCCTCCTTTCTGCATTTTGTCCTTGTCATGCATTTCTTGTCATGTCGTCATGTGCATCGCATTCGCATATGTGTTTGTCTTATGAATCCGAGCTTTTTCCCCGTTGTCCGTTTTGCAATCCGGCGCTCCTATGTTCCACGGCGTCCCCTTTTACCTTTTTCCGTGAGCGGCTATTGAACTTTCTCGGAATGGACCGAGGTTTGTCAAGCGGCCTTGGTATAGCACCGGTAGACCGCCTGTCAAGTTTTGGGTCATTCGAAGGTCGTTTGATACTCCAACGGTTAACCGGGTAACCGTGAAAGCCTCTTTTGGGTTGCAGCCCAAAACCCCTCCAAAACAGCACAATAACCAACCTAAGACACTCCCATGTCCATCGCCGTTCGATCACGATCGCGTGGCCGAAAACCATGCTCAATTTGGAGCCTCCTAGCTCCTTCTACCTATAAATATACCCCTCCCCGTCCAAATCCCGGGTCTCATTCCACCCTAACCCTAGCCCCACTCCTCTCCGCGCCGCCGGACACGTCCGGGCGGAGCCGGACGCGTCCGCCCGCCGCCCCGAGCCAGTGGCGCGCTGCCACGTGGCGCCCGCGCCGCCCAGCGCCGTCGCGGCCCGCTCGGCCCGTCGCCGGCCCCCGCGAGCCCGAGCGCCTGCCGCTGCCCGCGCTCGCCCGCTCCTCTCCGCCACCGGCGCCGTCCGCCGCGCCCGTGCCTGCCGCCGCCCGCGAGCCCGACCTCATCGCCGGAGCCCGCCGCCGCCCGCGTCTCCCCCGTCCGGCGCCGTCCGCCGCCCCGCGCCTTCGACGCCCGGCCCCGTCGCCGGATCCGGCCAGATCCGGGGCTCTGTCGCCGGATCCCGCCGCCCCTCGCCTTCTCCGGCGAGCTTTCTCCGGCGTGCTCCTCGGAGTCCATCGAAGGTTGACTTTCCCCCGAGCCCCGAGATCTTCCAAGTCTTTTTCTGCAGTACTTTTGTTGCATGTTCATCGCGTCATAACTTGTTGCATACTGCTCCGTTTCATGAGTCTAATATGTAAAATTGTTCGCCTCGACGAGTACATCATTTCATGTTATTGCATCATTTTTATTTGAGCTCATCTTGATGCCCGAAATGCTGTTACAAGAGGGCTATGTGATGTTAGTTTCAGATCTGTTTCAGTAGATGCACTTTTGTCATTTTCGCCATGATTGATGTGTGCATCCTATGAATTGGAGTCCTACATGTGTTTTGTAATATGCCATGCTATCTTTCCAGGGGTGTATTCCATGTATTTTTTTGATCTCTTTGGTGACTAGCACAAGCATGCAAACTAGGGATCATAATGTTGCTGATTTCAGAGGCTGAGTAATTTCACCAAGTCATGTCCTGCTGTTATTTTTATGCCATGTGTTCATGTTGTTTTAGAGAGATCTATGCCTCTTTTGAGCATGATCAGTAAGGATGTTTTGAACATATGAATGTGCTCTATCCATCCATGAATTTTTTTGTAATTATGGAGTGCCATAGCTTGAGTCAATCGAGCTCTACTTTTGCTATAAAATGTTTCCTGGCAGATTGTTTACATGTTATTCGATTTTGCCAAGCTTGTTGTAGATGATCCTTGCATGCTATGATGTTGTTATTGCCATGATTAGCTTCTATGCCATGTCTTCTTGGTGGGTGTATGCTTAGTTTATCATGCAATGCTCTGTAGTGAGTGCATCTAGCTCGTAAACATGCCTACTTGTTATCTGTTTTTGACATGTCCAGTTTTCTGCTAAGTCTGAAACCTGTAACGAAACTTGCTTAACTGACATGGGTGTTATTATATTTTCTGATCCTTTTTGGCTTATGGTCAGTAAGGGACTTTTGTTAAGTGCTTTGAGAAGATTCATGCCATGCCTTGTTTTGCTATATTGTTTTCCTTTAGCATGTTGTTTCCTTGCTCTAAACATGTCATCCTGATGTTAATTTCTGGCATGTTGTTATTTTCACCAAGTCTGTGAACCTGTTATCTTTTGCACTTTTGCCATGCTTGTTTGAACCTGTTATGATGTGATTTAGCCGTAGCTCAGTGTTCATATTTTGTCAAGCATCTTGAGTAGATCACTGTCATATGCCTTGTTGGTACGTTTGGGTGCAGTAGCTTAATTTCTTGTTGCTTTCTAAGTAGCATCATGCTGTTAACGGCAGAATCTATGCCATTCTTGTTTTGCTTGTCATTTGCAAACCGTGCATCCGATTCCGGTGATCCTTATATCGATTTCAACCGAAATCACCCCACCTATCCAGTAGCATACTTGGTTTGCCAAGATTATCTCTTGTTCATCCTTGTCCTTCCGGAGCACGCATATGCATTGCGTATCACATCTCGCATATCACTACTTGGAAAAGGCATGCTAGTGGCGCACCGAATTTGCCTTCTAATGGCGCACTACTGGTGCGCCACTGGCATCACGCCATTAGAATTAAATTCTAATGGCGCACTACTGGTGCGCCATTAGTATCTGGTGTTCTAATGGCGCACCACGTAGTGCGCCATTAGTATAGCCTGCAGTGCGCCATTAGAATGCCTCCCAGGGGCCATATGTACAAATGTGCTTTGGCATTCTAATGGCGCACCAGCAGCTAATGCGCCATTAGTGTGATGATCATAGTGCGCCATTAGTGTCTTGTGTGGTGCGCCATTAGTATGAATATTAGGTTTTATTTTTTTTGCTTTTCTGATTTTTGCACAGGTTACAAAATATATTATTGGACAGAATATAGACAGCAGCACACAGCAACATCAGATTCATCAAATACAATACAAGATTAGTCTCCTAATACAATTCATCATATTAGTCTCCGAATTCAAAAGACCGGACAAAGATAAAACATTACAAGTCTCAAGACCGCGAGTATCGAGTTTGCCTTCACATTACAAGTCGATATCGATCATCTAAACTACCATCACATAGAAGAGAGCTGTGGTCATCACGATGAGCATCATCGCGATCAAACTGGTCTTCATCCGGTTCCTCCAACGCTCCCTCCTCTCTCCCGCTAGATAGCGGGCGTATCTAGATTCGGCCTCCGCCCTAGTGGTGTACCCTTTGTAACTGTTACCGCTGAAACGGTGAACCTGTCTCCGACACTCCTCCCAGTCATCGTAGACTCCGGGAACCTTACCCTTGTACACGACATACGACGGCATCTCTATGCACAAGCCAAACAACAGACAATACATAAGCAATATGTAAGTATGCAACATAAGGATCGGAAGAGAAAAGCAAGACATTAATAGCACGATTTATAGTCCTACTAATAAATAGCATCGATTACATCTAAGTTGAACAACTGTCCAAACCAAAGAGACATACGAATTCATTAAAGTTTAATTACAACATGAGCCAATCAATGTTTCAGAACTACACATCACTACTTTCGACTCGACTCATCGGACAGGAGCGTGGATGAAGCCGCCGTCTATCGTGATGGTCATGAAATCACGATCGTTGTCACCCTGCATTTGTAGCGTTTCATCTATCTCACTGTTGGACGGTTGATATCTGAGGAAGAACTGCCCCGCGGTATGAAGGACATCTTGATGGATGATGTCCGCAAACTCCGACTGGATGCGAAAGAATTCTTGTCTGAGGTCCTCGTCCTGGACTGCCGACAAGCTCGAGGCCCAATCTTTGAGATTATCTGGTAGCAAAAGGTGATGATGGTCCCTTACGATCGCCCGCATGTGATGGAGGGCATAGTAGGCATCCTTCTGACCGCCAGGCGGCTGCTTGACGCAGCAGAACTTCGTATTGTGTGAGAAGATGTGCTTGCCGTACTTACGAACTGGCCTGGTGAAGGTGCCTCCAGATTTGGCGTAGCCGGGGAGAACATCATCAAGAACTTTCTTGACATTTGTGTAGTCTATCTTGGAGTTACGGTTCGGGTCGAAATACGTGGCCATGGAATATTTCGGGCTTAAGAGGATGAGTGTGCAATGTGTGTCACTGCACAGAACACGGAATGTTAGAAAAAAAAGAACGATCGAAATCTAAGAAATCATATGTTACGGGGCGGTTAAGGGATGACTTACTCGGGAAAGTAAGCCACAAGGAAGTTATCCTTATCTGCGTTTGCCAGAATGACGCCTTCGAGGTGTGAACTTGCAACTTGGCGGTCCCCAGCGCTGCTCAAGTGCTTGGCACGCATGTAGAAGGGGTCGACTATCACAATGTCCGGGGTCTTGTCTCTAATGATCTGCATCTGCATGCTCAGCGAAAACAGCCGAACGAAGGTGTAGTGCAGCGGATGAAGGTTAAACATAGCAAAGATGTCATCAAACCGCAGGACGATCGTACCCCTGATGTCGCCATCCACAAAGCCCTTGCTCTCTGGCACCTTGGCCACGAAAACCGGGTATGCCACATCCTTCTCTCTGAGAGCCGCTTCTCCAAAGAAAGAACACTGTCGTGCAGACTCCGCATAGCACCGGTTGCAACATTCAGCATATTTGGTGGTAGCATCGCCCTACCCGCCACATGCACCCTCCTCGAGATATCCTTAGGTGAAGGTGGCCCGTCCTGAGCACGGATCGAACTCGGTGCCGGCTGGCTCGCACCGGCGCCCTTGTTAGTCTTTCGTTTCCGTCCCTTCTTCTTGATCTCCTGTAATGGGACCGAGTTCTGCTCACAGACCACCTTCTTCAGCGTGTTGGGGCTGATAATATTTCGCCCCTCAGCTATCTGAGGCTCGGTGAAGGCGGGAGCTGGAGACGTGTCCTGAGAACTGAACGCCAGACGACGCTTGTTGCAATTGGATTTCTCCGCCGTACCAGCTAGATCGCGGTGGTCTTGGTTGGGTTCTTGAGAAAGAGGCCCGCAGAACTCGTCAGCGTACCCATGTTCGGCAAAGTACTTATCAACTTTGGTAAATGTACCGTCGTCGTTGTCGTCGCCGTCCGGATCCTGTGCCATAGGGCTGTCCGGATCCTGTGCCATAGGGATGTCCGGCAGGTCCGGTAGCGTTGCGGCATTCTTGCCATGGCTTGGCGCCGGCACGACAGGCGGTCTTGTCTGTGGGGTGGGGTCCCCCGCCCCCTAACGAATCTGGCTCTTCGGCCATAGCAGGGGCCAGTTTACGCAGGTGCCGAGGGTCATCTCATCTTCTTCGTCGGCCCCAGCGGGTCGAATCGGAGGTAACAGCTCGTCGCAGCCTGGCAGCACCCAGACCACTTCAACCCTATACATTGTGGTTGGCATCGGATTACCGTGGAACATGGGGTTGCCCGGTTGAACGATTCTGCCCTTGGCGACATCGACCAACTCGGCACCCACGAAGTGCAGAAGAGTGCAAGGAACGTCGGCGGTGCCCTGCGAAAACGTGTATAGGGCGTCAGGGATGCCCAGTCAAAGGCAAGGAGATGAAGTCATCGGCCGAGAGGCTTAGTTACCGTGATGCCGTCGAGCTCGGCTAATGTCGAGGCACCGCCAACGGCGGGCGTGCAACTGATGGAGGGGGCGCTTGCTGGCGAGGTGCCGGTCGGCGTACACCCGGGTGCATTAAGCTCCAATGCCCGTGCCGGCGCCGGAGACACGAATACCGCCTCCGCCGGAGACACCAATGGCGCCGCCCCCGGAGACACCAATGGTGCCACCTGCGCGTTGTGCGAGTTGCTGGTCGTGAAGCTGGGAACCGGGGGAGGCCCCTTTTGGCCACCCGCAATCCACGTCGTCAGCCCATGAATCAATGTAGGCACCATGGCGTTGAGCGTCGTTCCAAGTTGTTGTTGCACTTGCTCATGGACAAGCTCCGGAATCTGCGCCACTTGTGCCTTGAGTTCTTCAACCTCGCGCGTCTGGCTTTCCGAGCTGGTCTTTTTCTCCTTCCGCACACCAGCGGTATAGTATGACCCCCATTTTATCGACAAGCCTTTGCCGGCCACACGACCAGCTGACGTCGGCTTATTGAGCTTATCCTTGTTTTTCATTACATTCAACGCCCTATTTAAAGGGGTGTCGAAAGGGGAGCTCTTAGATGACCCCGCGCTACTGCTTTCATTGTCCTGCGAAAGGACCGTGAACCATTTAGAAATATTGGGGATTAATTAGAGTGCAACCATATGGAGCTAATTACGCGGGGGTGTATTCCTTACCAGAAGAAGCTCAAGTGCCCTGGTCTTCGGATCCGTGGTAAGCTCCTTTGTTATCGGGTGCTCCTTGTACCGGGCCCTGACATAGTTCCTGGTCTGCTTGTCACCGCTGTATTTCTCGAAGCGGGGCGGTAGGCCTTGCTCGGCACGCTCCGCGTCCTCCTTGTCCCATATAGGCTCCGCCACTCTGTAACCGCCGAGACCGAGTTTGTGTTCCCCTAAGTTCAACTCCCGCATTTCTTTCCCCCACTGACTTGATTCGGAGGTTGCGGGGCTCTGGCACTTGATCTTGAACTCCTTGTACTCATCTTCGCTCATCAAAGGATATTTTGCCTTGATCTTGTCATAACTATCACCTTTATCAATGATTCTCTTCACCGCGCTTCTCCAAGTAGACAGGGCCGTGCTCATCTTCGTGAGGGCGGCACTGTTCACTTTATTCCCTGAGAGGCGTGTGTTTTCAAATTCGGCGGGGAACTTGTATCGTTCGTGCAGCTTCGTGAAGAGGAGGTTGCGCAAATTCCATCGGTCCTTATGCCTAAGGTTCTCGGTGTTGATCGAGACGGTGCTCCGGAGAATGCACCCGAGCTGAACCGAGTACCCCTTGACTATATGTTTGGGCTCCGTTGGATTCCCGTCGGAGTCCACTTGAGTGAATTCCTCCTTGACGGTGCGGAGCGTATTCGGGCGTCGGTCCTTCCTTTGCTTCTTCGGTTGGCTGCCATCTGTGTGTGCGCCGCCATCATCAGTGGTGGCATCCTCGGTGGCACCATCAGTGGTGTCATCCCCGACGCCACTAGGGGTTGTGTAATCAGGATCGGTGTCTTCCGCGGCGTCACCATAGCGGTGAGGTTGTTCCTCCAGCTCTTGGGACAGCTCCCAGAATTGCTTGCCGCCCGAACCACTGGCCTCATCGTTGTGGGCCATGTTTTGCTCTAAATAGGAAAAAAGTTTGGTCAAAAAGTTGGTTATTGTCAAGGAACAAGATCATGGTCTCATCATTTAGGATTTGTCGACACCGAGGCACCCTATAAAAGCCTAAGCATACATCACCTCGGTGTCTCATCGACACCGAGGCATCCGGGGCAGCCAAGTTAAGTTTTCATCATTTAGGGTTTATCGATGCCGAGGCACCCTAGGTTGGGCCTAATCACTTGGCACTAATCACTTGGCACTAATCACTTGGCTCTATTGCCACCTATGTTGGGTTTATCATCTAGGGTTTATCGATGCTAAGGAGAATTCTAAGTTGGGCCTAATCACTTGGCTCTATTGCCACCTATGGTTTAATGCAGCAAGAATGGCAGGGCAGTTGATCCTACTTAACTAAGTACTAAGATACCCCGGCCCATGCATTAGTCGCAAGTACCCCATATGTCCTGTAAATTTCCATTAAAAAAAGTCCTGATGCTTATAAGAACAATGAACTTATAGAAACTCCTTAATATGATTATTATACCGATGATAAAGGAGTGAGACCAGAAGTGTCTGCAGCCTTGAGTAGATTCCCGGGACCTAAAGGTTGTTCACCCTTCTCATATCAAATATTATGTTGTATTAGCAGCAAGTAGACAAGCCTCCATACATCAAGCCCTATATCATGAATGAACTGGCCAGAAAGAATCAACAGAAAATAGCAACATATATTTATATCGATCTTAAGGCCACAGGTGTCGAACACCAGCAGCAACATTCAGATTATCAGAAGCATTCAAAGCAAAGCCTATCTACTTGAAGCAAATGTGACAAAATGCAGAAAGCCTATCTATATCTACTTCATAACACATTTCAGTTTGACAGCAAAGTTTGGACAGTACTCCACTATCAAATTTCAGTGAGCGAAATTCAGTTGACTGTTTGGAGAGAGATGGAGTAAAATGCAGCTTGACAGTTTGGGAACAAGGAGTATTTAGCCTTCCTTCAACAAAAACAGAGAACACATAACACATTTTCTAACCTCAGCATCTGCAGGAGCTACACACTAAAAGAAACCTCCAAGATCAAAATGCACTAAGCTAGCTAGACACTGAAACTACCAAAGTGAATTTGTTAACTGACATTTAGAGAGCAAAATCTAAAGATTTGTGAACATTTGTTAATTTTGAAAATTTAGAGAGAAGAAAAAGGGGGATACCTCGAGCTAGGATAGCCTGGGCTCCAGCTTGGGCTTCGAGAGGAGGTTGTGGGCGGCGATCCGGAGGAAGGGGCCGCCTTCTTGACCTTCTGAGCAGAAGAAGGCACGGGCGGTGAGAGGAGGAGGAGAAGCTAGGGGAAAGGGAGGAAGGGGACATACGGCTTCTTCGCGTCTGGTCGCAGTCGCAGTCGCAAGGAAGGAGAAGGGAGAAGAAGGCAGGGAAGGAGAGGCGGCGGCGTCGCCGACGGCGTGCAGGCACGGCGGACCGAGGGGGCGGAGCAAGGCGGGGAGGCGGCGTACGGTTAGGTCGAGTGGGGCATCTGGCGAGGGAGGGAGAGAGGCCAGAGGGGAATAGGTGGAGGGAAGCTTTGTAATGGCGCACCACACCCCGGTGCGCCATAAGTACAACTATTCTAATGGCGCACCACCCCTCGTTGCGCCATTAGAATTTTGTTTTAATCTAGCCCACGAGCCATATCTACAGCCTAACCCTATCTACAATAGAACCCACCCACTAGCCCGACTGGTTAGCACGCAGCACACACCAGGAGGTCCTGGGTTCGATTCCCAGGATCCCCAATATTTTTTTATGCATTTTAAATGGTGTTTTTTTATTTATTTGTGTTTAAATATGTTCAAACTTGTTTAAATCATAACAGTAATATTTTTTATGCATTTTAAATGCTGTTTTTATATTTATTTATGTTTAAATATGTTCAAACTAGTTTAAATCATAACAGTAATATTTTTTATGCATTTTAAATGCTGTTTTTTATATTTATTTGTGTTTAAATATGTTCAAACTTGTTTAAATCATAACAGTAATATTTTTTATAAAATTTTTAAAAAATATGTTCAAAAAGTGCGGGTGCGGGGGGCCGGGTGCTCCGGCGGTGGAGCGGGGGAGGGTTGCGATGGGTGGAGCTAGCGGGGGAGGGTGCTGGTGCGATCGAGATGGAGGGGGATCGAGATCGAGATGGAGGGGGAATCGAGATCAAGTGTCCTCATGAATTCAAAAAGTGCCCATGAAATTTAAAAATATTCATGATATCAAAAAGTGCCCATGAAATACAATCGAGAAATGAAGACTACGATTTAAATACAATCGGTCTTAGCTAGCTATCTGTTCGCAATCTTCTTGCCCTTCTTTTTCACAAACGGAGTTCTTCTGTGGAACGGACGTCCTTTAGGTAGGGTGGTCCTGCTTCTTCTTGTGGTGTGTGCTGCTACTTCATCGTCGTCGTCATGTTCGATCTTCGGGTCGCCGTACTTGTCGAAGTCTTGCTCATGAGCTACTCCATCCATTCCGATGATCTTCCTTTTGCCTCTCCTCATGACAACACGACTGGGCTTTGGCGGGTCGGTAATGAAGAAGCATTGGTCCACTTGGGAAGCCAGTACCCATGGATCATTTTTCGCGGTGACGTTTGCGCCCGCGGTCTTGGATTTGGCTTCGGGTATAACCATGGTGGTGAAATACCGGTCTTCTTTTATGACGTTTTTGGCCCATATGACACGGAACATCGGGACCTTCTCTCCAGCGTAGCTCAGCTCCCAGATCTCCTCGATTCTTCCGTAGTATCTGTCCTTGTCGTTACCGGTGTAGGATTCCATCGTTACCCCGGAGTTCTGATAACCATCGCTCTTCATGTCCTTGTCCTCGGTGTAGAATGTGTAGCCGTTGATATCGTACACCTCATAGGTCATCAGGTTGTGCTCGGCGCCCTGTGACAAGGCGAATATGAGTTGTTCTTCCGCGGAAGAATCCTCATGTAAAGGGTACGACAGAAGCTTCTGCTTGAACCAACGCGTGAAACATGAGTTGTGCTCTTTGAGTATATCTCCGTCCGTCCTCTGTTGGCCTCGGTCATTGTACGTCTTCTTAATAAAGGTTTTGGGCTCTACCACCCAAGGATCGACCACGTCTATGTGTTGTAGCACGACTAGGTTTGCTCTTTCAAAGTCGGCGAGTCAACCCTCGAAGTCGACATGCATTTCGCGGAGACCCTCATGGTGACCCCATCCAGCGAGCCTGCCGAGGTGCCTGTTGACGGGCAGACCAACGGGGTTCTCGATGCCTAGATAATTCGTGCAGTAGGAGATGCACTCTTCGGTCAGAAAGCCCCTGGCTATGCTTCCCTCTGGACGTGACATGTTGCGAACGTATCCTTTGATGACACCATTCATCCTTTCGAACGGCATCATGCTGTGCAGGAACGTCGGCCCGAGTTGGATGATATCCTCCACTATATGGACCAGCAGATGCACCATAACGTCGAAGAATGCGGGCGGGAAGTACATCTCAAGCTCGCATAGTATCACCACGATCTCTTCCTGTAGCCTTCTGAGTTGCCTCACGCCAATCGACTTCCGAGAGATGACGTCGAAAAAGTTGCATAGGCCAAATAGCGTTTCACGGACGTGCGCATCCAGGATCCCACGGATTGCAACTGGAAGTATCTGCGTCATCAACACGTGACAGTCGTGAGACTTCATCCCGCTGAACTTCTGCTTCGCTGGGTCTAGGTATCTGCTTATCTTCCCCGCGTAACCGTAGGGAAGTTTTCCTCCTAGGAGGCAGGTGAAAAACTGCTCGATCTCCTCCTGACTTAGAGTGAAGCACGCGGGAGGGTAGTCATTTCCGGTCTTCTTGGCCTTTTTGCCTTTGCGACGACTTTCCGTGTCCTGCTTCGCCTCATCATCATCATCATCATCATCATCATCATCATCATTAGCGTGAAGCTCCTGCCTGATGCCCATTGATTTCAAGTCTGCCCTTGCTTTCGTCCCATCTTTGGTCCTCTCTGGCATGTTGAGCAGGGTACCAAGCAGACTCTCGCACACGTTCTTCGTGATATGCATGACATCAAGGCTGTGAGGCACACGGTGGATCTTCCAGTACGGCAAGTCCCAGAAAACAGACCTCGTTTTCCATACCTTCAGCAGTGGCTCTGGCGCCTTTCGCTTCTTTCCCGGCAGTGGGCAGTCTTTCCAATTTTTCAACAGCTTGTTTATTTCCTCGCCGCTCCTCGTACACGGGCGTTTTCGGGGTTCGGTTTCACCATCGAACAGATCCTTGCGTTTCCTCCATGGGTCATCGTCGCGAAGCCACCTTTGATGTTCCATGAACACGGTTTTCGAAGACCCGGGATCTCTATCTAGCTGGCGATACGTTGTGTCATCCATGCACCTTACGCATCCAGAAAATCCGTGGACTACCTGCCCCGCGAGATATCCGTAACTGAGATAGTCGTGCACCGTCGTGAGCAGTGCGGCTCTCATAGGGAAATATTCTTTCTCTGCGGCGTCCCACGTATTGGCTGGCGTTTTCCACAGTGTGTCTAGCTCCTCCTTCAGCAGCCCCAGATACAGATTGATGTCGTTCCCTGGTTGTTTCGGCCCTTCAATTAGCATACTCATGTGAATGTACTTCCTCTTCATGCACAACCAGGGGGGAAGGTTGTACATCCACACAAACACAGGCCAGGTGCTATGTGTGCTTCTCTGGCTGCCAAACGGATTGACTCCATCGGTGCTCGCGCCCAGCACGATGTTCCTTGGATCCTTCCCAAATTCTGGGTATTCGAAGTTCAACGCTTGCCACTGGCTCGCATCCTTAGGGTGACTCAGCATCTTGTTTTTTTTATTTATCTCCGGATCATTTCCGTCATCTTCCCGCTTCTTCTCCTCCCTATCCGCGTGCCAACGCATGAGCTTTGCTACCTTAGGGTCCGCGAAATACCGCTGCAGACGAGGAGTGATCGGAAAGTACCACACCGATTTTCGAGGAGCTTTCTTCCTCTTCTTGTATCGAGTGACGCCGCACACTGGACATATGGTAGACTCCGCGTGCTCGTCCCGATAAATGATACAATTTTTCATGCACACATGGTATTTCACGTGCGGTAAATCCAGAGGACACACGATTTTCTTCGCCTACTCGAAACTGGTCGGGCACTTGTTCCCCTTGGGAAGACGTTCGTGCCAGAATGACATGTTCTCGTCGAAGCATGCGTCGGTCATTTTGTGTTTTACCTTCATCTCCAGAGCCCTGAGCGTTACTTTCAGGCGGGTATCCTCGGGCCTGCATCCTTCATACAATGGAGTAACTGCGTCTATCTCCAGTTGATCCAGCTTGGCTTTCTCTCGGGCGGCAGCTCTTGCGTTATCCGTCCGCTTGAGAAGCAGCTCTTGAATATGAGGGTCCTGCACCCAGCCTCCATCGTCGTCTGCTCCGGCATCTTCATCTTCATGATCATAGCCTTCGTCTTGATCTTCCTCATCATCATGTACGACATCTTCTACATGATGACTGTGTACAGCATCACCGTTGTGATCATGTCCTGGAGATTCTTCGTCTTCTCGCCCACCCTCGCCGCGGTGGTACTTGTCTTGTTGCCCTTCCTCATTTCTTGCCCGGCCCCGGCCATGGACGACTTGATAGTCATCTTCATCACCTTGCCACCGATAGCCATCCATGAAACCACGCAAGAGCAGGTGGTCCCGCACCTGCCCGGAATCCGGGTCCGCAATAAGGCTCTTCAGCTTGCATCTTCGACACGGACATCTTATCTCCGTCTCGTTCTTTTGAAGCATCTCGGCCTTCCCGGAGCTCAAAAACCTATTCACGATGCCTTCAGTCATCGTGCGGACCATGGTCGCCTGCGGGGTACAGCAAAACGATATGTTAGAACCAAGAAAAAATTTGGCATGACCTTCCCTAAAAATAGGACCAAAAAGAATGCATAGTGCCAAAATTTTCGCCGAAACGGAAATGAATCAAAACATTCCGGCAAAATATTGGCAACTATCGCATTTCAAATACCAGTACCTTCAAACACAAACATATATGCAACACCATAAACACATGCAACACCACAAACATACATAGATCTAGCTAGGCCACAAAAAGTGCATGTGCACATTGTTGGAGCGAGCTAGGGAGAAAAAAAGTAGATCTACATCATGAAGATAGCTTTCCCTTACTTACCTATAAAAAAAAGGTAATTTCACCACTTAATTTTGTTGAATCTATGGTGGAAATGAGGTGAGGAGGAGGAGATGGCCGAAAGCTTGGAGAAGGAGGTGGATGGAATGAAGTAGGGAAAGTGAGTGGGTAGGTGTGGGCTGTCCAAAATATCTTGTTGGGGTCCTAGGTTACTAATGGCGCACCACAGGCAAATGCGCCATTAGTAACCCTGGTTACTAATGGCGCACCAGCAGGTGGTGCGCCATTAGTAGTTTTGCAAAAAAGTAAAAAAAAATAAGTATATATACTAATGGCGCATCTCCTCTGAGTGCGCCATTACAAGTTTAAACTAGTAATGGCGCACTATGAGAAGATGCGTCATTAGTAGTTTTGCAAAAAAAAGAATAAAACAAAGTTTACAGTAATGGCGCACTGTCTGCTTGGTGCGCCATTAGTAGTTATAACTAGTAATGGCGCATTATGGACCAGATGCGCCATTAGTATGTATGGGAAAATGGAAAAAAAATAATTCATACTAGTGGCGCACCCTGTTTACGGTGCGCCATTAGTGTCTTCCACACTAATGGCGTATCACCAACAGGTGCGCCATTAGTATATACTAGTGGCGCACTGCTTACCGGGTGAGCCATTAGTATCAATCCTATCTATAGCCCTTTTCCTAGTAGTGTATCATGCCATGTTTTGCATCATGTTGCTTGAGCATTGCATCGTGGTTGATAGTTGTTCCTTTGCTTGTGTTCTTGCCTTGGGTAGAGCCGGGAGACGAGTACGTGAACGAGGAACCTGTTGAGAACGCTTACGAGGATCAAGCTTTCGACAACTCTGAGAACCTTGCAGGCAAGATGACCATACCCTCGAAATCACTTCTATCTTTGCTTGCTAGATGCTCGCTATTTTGCTATGCCTATGCTGCGATACCTACCACTTGCTATATCATGCCACCCAAATTGCCATGTCAAACCTCTAACCATCCATGTCCTAGCAAACCGTTGATTGGCTATGTTACCGCTTTGCTCAGCCCCTCTTATAGAGTTGTTAGTTGCAGGTGAAGATGAAGTTGGTTCCATGTTGGAACATGATTATTTTGGGATATCACGATATCTCTTATTTAATTAATGCATCTATATACTTGGTAAAGGGTGGAAGGCTCGGCCTTATGCCTGGTGTTTTGTTCCACTCTTGCCACCCTAGTTTCCGTCATACCGGTGTTATGTTCCTTGATTTTGCGTTCCTTACACAGTTGGGTGATTTATGGGACCCCCTTGACAGTTCGCTTTGAATAAGACTCCTCCAGCAAGGCCCAACTTTGGTTTTACCATTTGCCACCTAAGCCTTTTCCCCCCGGGTTTTCGCGAGCCCGAGGGTCATCTTTATTTTAACCCCCGGGCCAGTTCTCCTTCGATTGCTGGTCCAAACCGAGCGATGTCCGGCGCCCCTTGGGCAACCAGGGTCTATGCCAACCCGACGTCTTGCTCATCCGGTGTGCCCTGAGAACGAGATATGTGCAGCTCCTATCGGGATTTGTCGGCACATTCGGGTGGTTTTGCTGGTCTTGTTTTATTACTGTCGAAATGTCTTGTAGTCCGGGATTCCGAGACTGATCGGGTCTTCTCGGTAGAAGGAATATCCTTCGTTGACCGTGAGAGCTTATAATGGGCTAAGTTGGGACACCCCTGCAGGGTATTATCTTTCGAAAGCCGTGCCTGCGGTTATGAGGCAGATGGGAATTTGTTAATGTCCGGTTGTAGAAAACCCGAAGTTGACCTTAATTAAAACACATCAACTGCGTGTGTAACCGTGATGGTCTCTTCTTGGCGGAGTCCGGGAAGTGAACACGGTGTTGGAGTTATGTTTGACGTAGGTTGTTCTAGGATCACTTCTAGATCACTTCTAGCTTCACGACCGTGCTTTGCTTCTCTTCTCGCTCTCTTTTGCGTTGTTAGCCACCATATATGCTAGTCGCTTGCTGCAGCTCCACCTCACAACCCTACCCTACCTTTAAGCTTAAATAGTCTTGATCTCGCGGGTGTGAGATTGCTGAGTCCCCGTGACTCACAGATTCTACCAAAACAGTTGCAGGTGCCAACGATGCCAGTGCAGATGACGCAACCGAGCTCACGTGGGAGTTCGATGAGGAACGTGGTCGTTACTACGTGTCTTTTCCTGATGATCAGTAGTGGAGCCCAGTTGGGGTGATTCGGGGATCTGTGTAGCTTTTGGGGTAGTCTTCTTTCATTTTGGTTCCGTAGTCGGACCTTGAGTGTAATCTGGATGATGAATGTTTATTTATGTGTTGTGTGAAGTGGCGACTGTAAGCCAACTATGTATCTCTTTCCCTTATGTATTACATGGGTTGTGTGAAGATTACCTCCTTGCGACATTGCTTTCAATGCGGTTATGCCTCTAAGTCATGGTTCGACACGTAGGAGATATAGCCGCATCGAGGGTGTTACACCACCTATTCTTGGGGTGGCTTTTATATGGGCTGCTAAGGCCGTATTCTTCGGCGGCCAAGACCTCGGTCCATCTATCATTCAGCAAATCTTGGCTCGCTTGAAGCTGCATCTGCTTCTTCCTTAGGCTCTTTGTAGTGGCTGTGAGCCGGCGTTTGAAGCGCTTCTGCTCGAGAGGTTCCTTGGGCACAATAAAATCCTCGTTGCCGAGGATCTCCTCCTCCTTGGAGAGTGGGAGATAATTGCTATCCTCTGAATCTCCATATGTGGCCTGTTCATCTTGGATGTCTTGACCGCCTTCATGTTCCTCCTGTTCGGATCCTAGCTCAACAGGTTCTTCATCGTCTAGAGTGTTATCTTCTCCGGTGCTGGAATTGTTTTCTCGTGACTTAGGGTGGCGCAAGATGCGCCGGTGTTCGGATAGTGAACCAGGGGGTTTATCCTCGACTGGGTCTGCCATACACTCGTCGTACCATGAAGTGGTCGGCCCGCGTCTAGCGGGTAATGAGTTCTAGCCTGGCCCCTCATCATTGTCCATACCGTCGATGTCTTCGGACCCAGGGTCAAGCATGTTGGTTGGGTCTTCGACAGTGGCTATGAAGTGGGTGGTGGGTGCGAAGCAAAATTCTCCATCATCCGCTACCAGTTCGAACCGAACATAGTTCCGCGGCGAGCCATCTACCGGGGATAGGATTTTTAGCGAGTTTAGCACGTCTCCCGTGGACGAGTGCTGGAAGATGTCTGTGGCGCTGAACTGGAAGATCGATAACCGATTGAGTTTCGTATCCGCGGACTCGCAGGGTTCGGAACTCATCACCGGAAACGAGTCCGGGGCTCCGTTGATGGAGATGTCGTATGAAGTAAAATTTGTGTGCGGCTCCAACGCCGCAGGATCGGCAGCCTCCGCGACGGGGTTGACCGTCCCATCTTCGGATGACCCGATTTGCTTCAGATCTAAGGCCGGGGTTGTTGCACGAGCTATCTCTTGAGTGGGGTCCGATGACAGGTTTAGGCCATGTTCATTGGGGCGAAGGGGTGCGCTGGTCATGGTTTTGAATTCATTGAGGATCAAGTCTCCACGGATATCCGCGACGTAGTGCAAGCTTCCAAATTTGACCTGATGGCCAGGGGCGTAGCTATCGATCTGCACGAGGTGGCCAAGCGAGTTGGACCGTAGTACGAAGCCGCCGAATATGAAGATCTGTCCTAGGAGGAAAGTTTCTCCCTGGACAACGTCATTACTGACGATCGAAGGGGCCATGGAACCTTTCGTCGATGGCATAGAGGAACTCTCAATGAAAGCACCAATGTTGGTCTGAAAACTGGCGGATCTCGGGTAGGGGGTCCCGAAGTGTGCGTCTACGATTGATGGTAACAGGAGACGGGGGACACAATGTTTACCCAGGTTCGGGCCCACTCTATGGAGGTAATACCCTACTTCCTGCTTGATTGATCTTGATGAATATGAGTATTACAAGAGTTGATCTACCACGAGATCTTAATGGCTAAACCCTAGAAGTCTAGCCCATGTCCGGATGGGACTCTCCTTGGCGTGGAAGGCAAGCTTGGCAATTCGGATATGTAGATCTCCTCCCTTGTAACCGACTCTGTGTAACCCTAGCCCCCTCCGGTGTCTATATAAACCGGAGGGTTTAGTCCATAGGACAAGAACAGTCAGAATCATAGGCTAGCTTTTAGGGTTTAGCCTCTACGATCTCGTGGTAGATCAACTCTTGTAATACTCATGTCATCAAGATCAATCAAGCAGGAAGTAGGGTATTACCTCCATAGAAAGGGCCCGAACCTGGGTAAACATTGTGTCCCCTGCCTCCTATTACCATCCGCCTTAGACGCATATTTCGGGACCCCGTACTCGAGATCCGCCGGTTTTGACACAGACATTGGTGCTTTCATTGAGAGTTCCGCTATGGCGTCACCATAAGGCTCGATGGATCGTCTTGTTGTCAAGGACAACATCACCTCTAGGGGAGCCCTGGCTGTAGGCCAAACTCTCCGACTAGGCGGCTTCGTCATGACCACCGGTTCGGCCGTTGCGCCGTCGATGACTTCTCGGGTCATCAAAAACAGCCTCCGCGTCGGCTCGGAATTCGCCGAGCAGATGGATCCAATGGAGATCTCTTCCTTGAACAAGCTCTTGGATAGCATTGCCCCCTTGGGAGTCGCTACGGATATTGATCGGATCGGGCTTAAACCCGACCAAAGGAGATTAACTCTCCACCGGTCACCCATTAGATAGCGGTGGTGGAGGAGCAACGCAAAGATTCTTCCTCTATCTTGAGGACAAACTATGTCCAGATTCCCGAGCTCTCCGAGCCGGATACCCGTCTACGGGAGGACATGACCCAAGCTTTGAACCCAGAATCAGACAGCGGGCCAGATCTATTGGGCAATATCCGGAGCCTGACCTGCCAAGCTCGGAAAGTCTTCCGCCCCTGGGTCTCAGATCGGGTCAGGGTTCGGACCTAAATCTACCCACCCACCCAGATATAAGTGATCTTTCCCTAATTAGACAAGAGCCCCAAGAGATAGTACATCACTATTGGGCCAGATTCCTCCTTGTAATGAGCAAGGTCAAGGACTGTCGCGAGGAAGACGTAATTTCATTCTTTTACAAAAATTGCACGGACAAGGGAATCCTCAACGCCATAAGTCGCCGTGACATAGCACACTTTGCTGACTTGGCGGCCATAGTACAGAAGTACTGTACGATGGAAGCGCCTGGAAAACCCAAACAAAATTCTGGGATCCTCCGGCTCTCACTAAACCCCACGTCCGAACTAAAAGGGTGTACTCTCGTAAGTCACCCGATCCAATTACAAAGAAACAAAAGCCCACTACAGGGCGTGGAACCGTATTGGAGGGATGGCTCAATGGGCCATGCAAAATCCATAGTTCAGCGGATACCATACCAACACATAGCCTTAGAGCATGTTGGATACTCCGGCAGGTGGCCAAGAGCGGCGAGGATATCCTCGTCAACAATACAACAGAGCACCATCCCATGGAAAATAACCACACAGTGCTCACAGTCTTCAAGACCTTTGCCTCAAATAATAGGTGCAAGCGAGCACTCCGCGGCATCGCCGAAGTCTGCCAGGTGGCAGCAATAAATCCATGGAGCGATACAGCTATAACCTTGAATGCCAATGACGAACCTAAATTCCGAACAACCCAAGCACCAGCTACCTTGGTCCTTAGTCTCAAACTAGCATCTCATCGAGCGTCGAGGTGAGGCTCGATGAATTTATTCGGGTAGGGGAAGCGGATATAATACAGCGACCAACTCCAGGGTCGCACAAGACTGACTGGGACTCCTCTAGGCGTCGGACTCGCTATCGAACTCTTCATCCACGAGATCGCCTTCATCAACATCTGGCCAAATCAACAAGCCAGTGAGTACTTTGAAAGTACTCGCAAGACAGTTCGGACGTAAGATATAACAAATGCATGCATGAATGCGTCATGGTTAATTTACCAATGCATATTTGAAATGTTAGCAGCAAGGTAAATAAAAAGGGGAATCGGAGGTAGTCCGCCTGAAATCCCAACAAATTTTTTTTAAAGGAGACCAATCGAGTGTCTGGAGTGACGCCACGAAAGGTGAACAAGAAAAATAATACATATGCCGCAGTCGGGCGTCTGAGTGATACCACAGAAAGGGCTTCAAAAGAAATGCCACAGCCGGGCGTCTGAGCGACACCACAGAAAGGGCTTTAAAAGAAATGCCACAGCCGGGCGTCTGAGCGACACCACAGAAAGGGCTTTAAAAGAAATGTCACAGCCGGGCGTCTGAGCGACACCACAGAAAGGGCTTTAAAAGAAATGCCACAGCCGGGCGTCTGAGCGACACCACAGAAAGGGCTTTAAAAGAAATGCCACAGCCGGGCGTCTGAGCGACACCATAGCAAGGGCTTTAAAAGAAATGCCACAGCCGGGCGTCTGAGCGACACCACAGAAAGGGCTTTAAAAGAAATGCCACAGCCGGGCGTCTAAGCGACACCACAGAAAGGGCTTTAAAAGAAATGCCACAGCCGGGCGTCTGAGCGACACCACAGAAAGGGCTTTAAAAGAAATGCCACAGCCGGGCGTCTGAGCGACACCACAGAAAGGGCTTGCACTGAAAGGTAATAATGTTCATAAGGAGTATTCCACTCTTGAAAATAAACGGGTTAGTCCATTCACAGGATTTAGATATTTAACCGGACTTAGCACTCATGTATCCCACCGGATAATCTGTCACCAAAACCGGCACTTGTTAGTTAGCACGAAACCTGGATATGGATAAGATAAATTTGAAGATTTATGACTCTGCAAAGTTTGTACAAAAATTTCTCACAGTTAACAGATTCTCGTAGTCACGAGGAATAGTTCCGTTTACGGTATTTCAGAAGAAAACACAGCTAACCAGTACACACCCATCCAACCTCTCGATGTCAGGAATCACCCTAGACATCGTCCAAGAAAAACTTTTGAGACGGGGAGATCACAATCTCGAATAGCATGGGATCGAATTTATATACGCGCGCTCTGAGGGGTGCCCCCCTCTCGGTCCCAACCGGAAACACCCATGCCCCCTGACCGGATGACTGGCTTTAATCCAGGGCCATGGAACCATCATCCCGGCCTCTCCTTTTTGGTGTGTACCAGGAAAATGGTTTGCAACTTACTAAACCATATCTCTTGCGAGACACGTGTGGTAGTACAGGGAAGGGAATTGGATAGGAACCAAACCGATACGGGTTGGTACCGAAGTTAACTTGCATGGCATATGACTGGCATGCTACAACACTGCCATCTTACCCATCTTTTTGCCAACACATGGCCTTGCATACTCACATCCAACAATGAGTGGATCATCGAACTCACTTGCATTAACAATGCATGAAAAACACGTTCATCGGTATGCTCACAACATGCCATGAAACTACCAAAATGCAAAACATGCCAAAACACTCATCATATCAAAAGTTCAAACATGCTTGCCTGGTTCAGAATAGTCGGAGCCTAGCTCGGTGAAGTTCGCGGCCCCGTCACCTTCTTCGGTATCTACGGTATAGAGAAAACATACGCGCTAACGTGAATACCGAGAGGTGCAGAAAAAGTATTGCAAATATTTTTCAAATAAATCTGATAAAAAACTAGACAAAATTTTGAAGAGAACAGAAAAAGAATCACTCAAAAATATGTTTCTGTTAAAAAGATATAAAGGTTTTTGTCCAGGGACTTATCTGTAATGAAACAGAAACTTCCCAAGGTTTTTATTATAAAAACAGAAAACGTTTCGAAAGCAACTACGCCGGCCCAGAAGGAAAGCGTATACTGGCGAAAGACGTTTTCATAAAACGATTCATTTAAAACAAGCTGAGAGGCTGACGGGCGGGTCCCACCCGTCAGGTTTAAATTCAAAAGAGGCGGGTCGGGGCTCGCAGGCGCCCGAGAGCCGCGGTGGTCGCCGGCGGCGATCCACGGCGAGGTGGGGAGATCGGAGAGTACCAACGTGTTCAGGGAGCCATTCCGCGTCGGTTGGTGGTGGTGGTGGTCGCCGGTGAGCACCACGTCGACGGTGGCCCTTGCTCCGGCGTACGGCGGTTCGGGTGGTCGTGGACCTTGCCGGAGAGGGCTGCAATGATCAAATTGACGAGGGGGTTAGAGTACTAGGTGTGGAAGAGGGCTGCAGACGGGATTTGGGCCCCGGAGATGGCCTCACCGCAGTGAACGCTGCTGGAGCCCGAGGCGGACGGAGGTGGCCGGAGTCGAGGAAGAAGGGCTCCTCGAGGCCCATCCAGTGGCCAGGCGGGGTGTGGTGAGTTGGTGAAGCCGTGCGGGAGTGAGAGCGGGCTCGGGGGCGCTATATATAGCCACCCCGAGGTGGTTGCCGAGAACGGGATTCTCTGGCAAGGGATTACGGCGGCGCAGGGCTTGGTCGGGAGGGTTTAGGAGTTGAGCGCCGTCGTGGAGGTTCACTGCGTCTGTTTAGGTGCCAACGGCGTCGGGATTTGCTTGCTGAGGTGGAGTTCAATGGAACGGAGCGGCGCGGCCCGTCGGCGGCAGAGAGCGTGCGCTGTGCACGCCGCGCCACGGCGACCGTGCTGCATGTGTGCGCTGGCGTGGAGAGGGCCACGCGGAGCCATCAGGGAGCTTGGGCGGCGCTGAACGGCGTCGCGCCGCCCTTCTGCTTCTTGTCTGCCGTTATGGGGGTTCGGCCGACGCAAGACACTCCGGCGCAGGCGGGCCAGGGCGCCACCGACGCAGGGAAGCTGCCAAGCGCGCGTGCGGGTCTCCGGACAAGCATGTAGGCGGCGAACAACGTGCCAAGGGCACTGTGACATCGTGACTGCACTCAACTGACGAAGATCGTCTCTGAAACTCTGAATTTCTGAAAGTGTCTGAACCAGTGCATGCAAGGTGTTCGACAGAATGTTTCTGGTTTGTAGGAATTTTTCCTTGAGCTGATTTTTGGTGGAGTGGCTCCTCATTGCTCTAGTAGGCTGCTTGAATTTTTGCAGAATTTTTGGAGAAGTGTAGATATGAATTTCACCAAATTTGGCAAATCTGGTCCAAACTTGCAAGGAGTGAAATTTGAAAATTTTGAGAAGAAGAAGAGTGGATCAAGATGGTTCTGGGTTGTGGGTACAAAGGAGTAGCCACTAGAGTTGGTTTTAAGTCAAATCTTAATTGCAAAGGGGTACTTGCTTTGAAAAATGGTCAGTCTCAAATTAGAGGTCAGAAAAGATTTGAGAGAAGAAATAATCAAAATAAAATCCAAAACTTGTTTGGTTGAGTTGGGACAGGAAAATTGAGTTGTTAACAAGGGGGAGGGGAGGTTTTGGAATGGTTTCACTTCATGGTTAAAAAATACAAGATCAAGGGTGGTTATCAAAAGAATGAAGATCCAAATTTTTCATAGAGTTTTTCTTTTAAAAAGAAAAAGATTAAACTCCCAAAAATAAATTTAAGAAGGGAACCAATAGAGGAGATGTTTTAAATGATCAAACCCAAGGTTTGAAGAGGAAAACGGAAATAACAATCCTAGCAAAAAAAAGATTTTTAAGAGGATGGTTTTTTCTGAAAATTTTTAAATGCCTTATTTCACAAAAGAAAAACCAGCAAGGTTTTTGCTAAAAACCAAATAAATTTTTTGAAGTGTAACAACACCTACCCCCTTAGGAAAAATCTCGTCCCCGAGATTTCAGCTGATCCTTAAATAAGTGCGGATGCTCTGTTCGAAGAAAATCCTCTCTTTCCCAAGTTTCTTCACTTTCGGTGTGATTACTCCACTGGACTTTGAAAATTTTGATAGCTTTCTGTCGGGTCCTCCTTTCAGACTCCTCTAATATTTTCACTGGGTGTTCCCGATAAGTGAGGTCTGGCTGCACGTCTATGTTCTCATGGGATACTTGTTTGTCTGGGTTGCTTACGCACTTTCTTAATTGCGAGACGTGGAACACGTCGTGGATATCTGATAATTCCTCAGGTAAGTCTAGTTGGTATGCGACTGTGCCTTTTCGGGCCACTATACAGAATGGTCCGATGAATCTTGGCGCCAGCTTTCCTTTTATTTTGAATCATTCCAATCCCCTCATAGGTGACACTCGTAAGTACACGAATTCACCGGGTTCGAAGTTGACCCCACGATGTTTCTGATCGTAATAACTCTTTTGTCGGCTCTGGGCGGTCTTGAGTCGATCTGTGATTAGCTGGACCTTTTCCTCAGCTTCCTTGAGCATGTCCGGGCCGAAGATACGGCTGTCTCCGGTCTCTGACCAATTTAACGGGGTACGACATCTTCGTCCATACAAAGCCTCAAATGGTGCCATTTGTAGGCTGGCCTAATAACTGTTGTTGTATGCGAACTCGGCATATGGCAGGCTGTCTTCCCAACTGGTTCCATAGGTGAGGACACATGCTCTCAGCATGTCCTCCAAAATTTGGTTTACCCGTTCTGTCTGCCCATCTGTCTGGGGGTGGTATGCCGTACTAAAGGCTAGTTGAGTTCCCAGAGCCTGTTGTAAATGTTCCTAGAATCTCGAGACGAACTGTGTCCCTCTATCAGATATTATAGTCTTCGGGACACCGTGCAGACAAACTATGCGAGAGAGATATATTCTGGCGAGCTTCTGAGTGGTGTGGGTCGTCTTTACAGGAATGAAATGTGCCACCTTAGTTAACCTGTCGGTGATAACCCATATGGCATCATTCCCTTGTCGTGACCGGGGTAGTCGGACAATAAAATACATCCCTATTTCATCCCATTTCCACGCGGGTATTTTGTTTGGTTGTAGTAGTCCGGCTGGTCTCTGATGTTCAGCTTTTATGCGTTGACAAGAGTCGCGGCATGCTATGAAGGTGGCTATGTCCCTCTTCATACCGTGCCACCAAAATCTTTCCTGGATATCCTTATACATCTTGGTTCCTCCAGGGTGGATCGAATATGGAGCGGTGTGGGCTTCAGTTAGGATTTGTTGTTTGAGGTCTTCTATGTTTGGCACACAGAGTCGGTTCCCGTACCACAGTGTCCCTTCTTCGTCTATGATGAACTCCGAGGCCTTGCCCATACTCACCTTTCTTTTGACGCCTTCAATGCTGGGGTGACCAGGCTGTGCTTCTTTGATCCTTTCCACAAGGTTGGGTTGTATCTCCAAGTCTGTTATGGTGCCTTCTGCTACCATCAACAAGTTAAGTCTGGCGAATTCCTGTTGGAATTCGGGTCTTAAGTCGGGTAGACTGTTGTTGTCAGTGCTGGGGTTCCGACTAAGAGCATCGGCTACTACATTCGCTTTTCCAGGATGGTAGTGGATTCCGACATCATAATCCTTTACTATCTCTAACCAGCGTCGCTGCCTTAAGTTCAGTTCTGGCTGTGTGAAAATATATTTGAGACTTTTGTGGTCCGTATATATTTCACATCAATTTCCAAGTAGGAAATGCCTCCATTCCTTGAGTGCATGAATAACCGCTGCCATTTCTAAGTCATGAGTGGGATAATTTTCCTCATGCTTGCGGAGTTGCCTTGAAGCGTATGCGACAACCTTGCCTTCTTGCATTAACACGCATCCGAGTCCCTTTCTGGACGTGTCACAATATACTTCAAAATTCTTATGTATGTCTGGCACAATTAATACTGGTGCTGTCGTTAATTTCCGTTTTAGCTCTTGGAAACTTTTCTCGCAGGCTTCTGTCCATTCAAACTTCTTATCTCTCTTGAGCAATTGCGTTATTGGCTTGGCTATGGTGGAGAATCCTTCAATAAATCTGCGGTAATATCCTGCCATTCCCAAGAAACTTCGTATGTCTGTTACGCTGGCTGGTGACTTCCAGCCAAGTACGGCCTTGACTTTTTCTGGGTCTACTGCGATACCGTCTTGGGTTAATACATGGCCCAGAAAGCCTACTTGTCTTAGCCAAAATTCGCACTTCCTGAATTTGGCATATAATTGGTGTTTCCTGAGTTCTCCTAGCACAATCCTGAGGTGTTCCGTGTGCTCTTTTGGCGTCTTGGAGTATACCAGAATATCGTCGATGAATACCACAACGAACTTGTCCATAAACTTCATAAACACCTTGTTCATGAGGTGAACAAAATATGCGGGGGCGTTCGTTAATCCAAATGGAATTACTGTGAACTCATATAGTCCATATCTGGAGGTGAATGTTGTCTTGGGGATATCCTCGGTTCGGACATTTAATTGATGGTATCCTGACCTTAAGTCTATCTTCGAGAATACCTTGGCCTGAGAAAGTTGATCAAACAAATCGTTTATCCGTGGCATCGGGTATTTGTTTTTAATTGTGACCATGTTAAGTGCTCGGTAGTCAATACACAATCTCAGTGTTCCGTCTTTCTTTTTGGCAAAAAGAATTGGTGATCCCCAAGGTGAGGAGCTGGCTCGAATGTATCCTTTGTCCAGCAATTCCTTTATTTGCCTTTTCAACTCAACCAACTCGGGCGGTGCCATTTTGTATGGCTTCTTGTAAATGGGGGTGGTTCCAGGTGCTAGCTCAATGCTGAATTCTATCTCTCGGTCGGGTGGCATGCCTGGTAGCTCTTCGGGAAATACGTCTGGAAATTCACACACTACTGGAACCTTGTTTAATTCAGAAATATCCACCTTATTCAATCTCGGTTGCCTGGGCATTTCCCTTTCTTTGGCGGATACTCTTATAGTCTTACCATGGTGGTGTGTGAGAATTACGGTCCGATTGAAACAGTCAATAAAACCTTTGTTGGTGGTTAACCAGTCCATCCCTAGGATGACATCCAGTCCTTTATTTTCCAACACAATGAGATTGGCGTGAAACTTCAATCCTTTGAACTCAATAATCACATCCTGATAGTAACTCTGAGTGACTTGTTGAATCCCAGGGGACTTGAATATCATGGATTTCTCCAAAGGAAGCATCGAAAAATTATTTTGCAAGGCAAAACTTTTCGAAATAAAAGAGTGAGAAGCTCCAGAATCAAACAAAACCATTGCAGGTGTTGTGTTGACAGGAAACGTACCGAGTACGATATCCGGAGCATTTTGTGCCTCCTCTTTGGTCACGTGGTTCAGATGACCTTTCCTGTGGTTATTGTTGGGGTTGAAATTGTTTTGCTTGGGCGCTGAATTATTCTTGCCATTGTTCGGCTTTGGTGCTGAGTTTCGAGGCTTGGGACATTGCTTGGCATAATGCCCTTCTTCTCCACAGGCGTAACAAGTAACACCTGGGCGATATGTGAACTCCTTGTCCCTAGCAAGGAAATTCCTTGTTGGGCGTGAGACGTTGGACGATGATTTGTGTGTCCCACCCTTTTGAAAATCTGTCTTGTTCGGTGATTGCGAGCATGGTTAGTCTGGTCCCTCTTTCGCTTGCGGATATCTTCCAAACTGCGTCTCTCATTTTCCAGAGTAATGGCCTTGTCCACTAGTGTCTTAAAATCTGGAAAAGTGTGCACAACTAATTGGCATTTAAGCGCGGGTGCTAGGCCGTCAAGGAATTTTTCCATCTTCTTGTTTTCTGTCATACGCTCTTCATTGGTGTAGCGGGATAATAGAGTAAATTGCCCGTTGTAATCTGACACTGTCATGTTCCTTTGCTTGAGGTCATCGAACTCTCTTTTCTTGATTTTCATAATACTCTTAGGAATGTGTGCACCGCGGAAACCTTCTTTGAAATCATCCCAGGTTATATCATTTTCGTTGGGATGCATGTGCAAGAAATTATCCCACCAGGATGCAGCGGCTCCTGTGAGATAGTGCGGAGCATAAAGTACCTTCTCGGGGTCTAAACATTTTGAAATAACTAATTTTCTCTCCATATCTCGAAGCCAGTCTTCGGCCTCAAGTGGCTTGTCAGTATGAGAAAATGTTGAGGGACGTGTCTTCTGCAGCTCAGACAACTTGGAATGCTGCGGATACTGCCCATGGTGATTTCCCATGTTAATGACTTGGTTCATCATTTCACGATGTTGTTGCTGACTCTGCTCATAAAGGCGGCACATTTGGGAGAGTGTCGTTTCACTGTCCGGTTGACTTGACTGACCTTGTGTGAAATTGTTGCTTGGCTGAGTATCGTAGTATTGACTTGACTGCCCTTGTGCAAAATTGTTGCCCGGTTGATTGCCATAATTTTCCTCGGGTGGAGCTGGCATGGAGCGAGTCCAAGGACGAAACATTTTTCACTCTGGGGATGTATTTTGTAAAACCCATAAGAAAAAAATGGAAGGGTTGTAAAAATAAATCCATAATGCACAAGGTTGGCAAATAAATTTTTAAAGCCAAGATTACTCAAGGGAAAACAAATCGATTTGCGCACGGAGAAAGACTGCTCATTACGTATCTTACACGCGGCGATAATTATACAATACATCACTCAGGATATGTGTACATAATCCTGACATGTTATTTAGGCTAGTGCACTTCTCCAGATCCTACATGATGCGCAAACAAGCTACTTCTCACAACACTTCTGCAAGGCGGTACAATGCATGGCGGCTAAGCGTACTTAGTCGGAGATGTTGATGACGTCCTGGGCCCTGCCAAGGGTGAGGCGTAGCGAAGCCGAGGACTCAACTTCTTCCTCGCTAATAGGCTCCATACGAGTAGTGCTGCGTCGAGTAGATGGAGCGGGTGCCAGAGGCGGAACCACACGAATTGGAGTAGGCGCGAAGGGTGGTGCAGTGTGCGCTGGAGTGGGTGCAATGGCTCGGTTGAACTCCTCGGTGGTAGGCAGGCGACGAGCAGGAGCATGAGATGCTGAGGACGAGACAAAAGTCAGTGGCGGTGCGGTAGGCAGGAGCTCCCTCCTGTTGGCGGCACAACCATGGACTGAGTCCATGCGGGCGGCCACGAAGTCGTCCACCAAGTTGTCGAAGGCTGCCTCCAAGGCCCGGAGATACTCAATAAGCATCTCAAAAGCCTCGTCTCGTTCTCCTCTGGGCAGGAGAATGCGTAGTGACAGGTGTAGGGCACATGGCATGGAAGATAGCGGTAGCGACGAGCCTTCATCGCGGGAAGGACATCCCTGAGACGAGCTATCGCCTCGCGGGCTGCCATCTGGATAGCATGCTTCTCCGTAGGCATGGCTCTTCCTAAGAACCGGAAGCGGCGTAGCTCACCACGCCCTCCCTTGAACTGCACTGCGGCCTGGTGCATGGTCAGACTGTCGTTGACTTTGTGCTGGCAGAGAGTGACGACTGGGCGCATAGAGGGCCCCATCGCGACCTGAACGACGAAGGAGAGAAGCTTGACGAACCCATCGGGCACATTGGCGAAGGTCTGAGACTCGTAGCTGTGGTCGGCCATCTACAAAAGTAGGCAAAAATCCTGAATGGTCAGATCATAAATATATGCTGACTGTCAGAAAAAAAATAACTACAATCGTAAAAACATGAATAAGCTCTATCATGCTAATAACCGATTAGCGATCGCACCTAGTGGCTTCCTACAGTCAGCCTGGCTCTGGTACCAAGCTTGTCACGACCGGTTTTTCCAATAAAAATATTTATTGAAGAAGCCAATCTCTTGGGTCCAGTATGAGAGAAAATCCCCCTCACTGGTAGACGAACTCTTGATACAATAAGCTAGTAGCATAAAATACATTACAGGGGTTGAGCTAAGGGGGCTCAACAAATTATTACAAGCGCTCCAATAATTATACATATTGGCGGACATGACACTGCAGTGTGGTGGCATACTACTGACTCGAGGATAAGGTGATGGTGGAGTAACACAGTGGGGGAGAGGCTAACGGGACTCTCAAACTAGCATCTCATTGAGCGTCTAGGTGAGGCTCGATGAATTTATTCGGGTAGCGGAAGCGGATATAATAGAGTGACCAACTCCAGGGTCGCACAAGACTGACTGGGACTCCTCTAGGCGTCGGACTCGCTATCGAACTCTTCATCCACGAGATCGCCTTCATCAACATCTGGCCAAATCAACAAGCCAGTGAGTACTTTGAAAGTACTCGCAAGACAGTTCGGACGTAAGATATAACAAATGCATGCATGAATGCTCCATGGTTAATTTACCAATGCATATTTGAAATGTTAGCAGCAAGGTAAATAAAAAGGGGAATCGGCGGTAGTCCGCCTGAAATCCCAACAAAAAAATTAAAGGAGACCAATCGAGTGTCTGGAGGGACGCCACGAAAGGTGAACAAGAAAAATAATACTTATGCCGCAGTCGGGCGTCTGAGCGACACCACAGAAAGGGCTTTAAAAGAAATGCCATAGCCGGGCGTCTGAGCGACACCACAGAAAGGGCTTTAAAAGAAATGCCACAGCCGGGCGTCTGAGCGACACCACAGAAAGGGGTTTAAAAGAAATGCCACCGCCGGGTGTCTGAGCGACACCACAGAAAGGGCTTTAAAAGAAATGCCACAGCCGGGCGTCTGAGCGACACCACAGAAAGGGCTTTAAAAGAAACGCCACAGCCGGGCGTCCGAGCGACACCACAGAAAGGGCTTTAAAAGAAATGCCATAGCCGGGCGTCTGAGCGACACCATAGAAAGGGCTTTAAAAGAAATGCCACAGCCGGGCGTCTGAGCGACACCACAGAAAGGGCTTTAAAAGAAATGCCACAACCGGGCGTCTGAGCGACACCACAGAAAGGGCTTTAAAAGAAATGCCACAGCCGGGCGTCTGAGCGACACCACAGAAAGAGCTTTAAAAGAAATGCCACAGCCGGGCGTCTGAGCGACACCACAGAAAGGGCTTGTAGTGAAAGGTAATAATGTTCATAAGGAGTATTCCACTCTTGAAAATAAACGGGTTAGTCCATTCACAGGATTTAGATATTTAACTGGACTTAGCACTCATGTGTCCCACCGGATAATCTGTCACCAAAACCGGCACTTGTTAGTTAGCACGAAACTTGGATATGGATAAGATAAATTTGAAGATTTATGACTCTGCAGAGTTTGTACAAAAATTTCCCACAGTTAACGGATTCTCGTAGTCACGAGGACTAGTTCCGTTTACGGTATTTCAGAAGAAAACACAGCTAACCAGTACACACCCATCCAACCTCTCGATGCCAGGAATCACCCTAGACATGGTCCAAGAAAAACTTTTGAGACGGGGAGATCACAATCTCGAATAGCATGGGATCAAATTTATATACGCGCGCTCTAAGGGGTGCCCCCCTCTCGGTCCCAACCGGAAACACCCATGCCCCCTGACCGGATGACTGGCTTTAATCCAGGGCCATGGAACCATCATCCCGGCCTCTCCTTTTTGGTGTGTACCAGGAAAGTGGTTTGCAACTTACTAAACCATATCTCTTGCGAGACACGTGTGGTAGTACAGGGAAGGGAATTGGATAGGAACCAAACCGATACGGGTTGGTACCGAAGTTAACTTGCATGGCATATGACTGGCATGCTACAACACTGCCATCTTACCCATCTTTTTGCCAACACATGGCCTTGCATACTCACATCCAACAATGAGTGGATCATCGAACTCACTTGCATTAATAATGCATGAAAAACACGTTCATCGGTATGCTCACAACATGCCATGAAACTAACAAAATGCAAAACATGCCAAGACACTCATCATATCAAAAGTTCAAACATGCTTGCCTGGTTCAAAATAGTCGGAGCCTAGCTCGGTGAAGTTCGCGTCCCCGTCACCTTCTTCGGTATCTACGGTATAGAGAAAACATACGCGCTAACGTGAATACCGAGAGGTGCAGAAAATTATTGCAATATTTTTCAAATAAATCTGATAAAAAACTAGACAAAATTTTGAAGAGAACAGAAAAAGAATCACTCAAAAATATGTTTCTGTTAAAAAGATATAAAGGTTTTTGTCCAGGGACTTATCTGTAATGAAACAGAAACTTCCCAAGGTTTTTATTATAAAAACAAAAAACGTTTTGAAAGCAACTACGCCGGCCCAGAAGGAAAGAGTATTCTGGCGAAAGACGTTTTCAGAAAACGATTCGTTTAAAACAAGCTGAGAGGCTGACGGGCGGGTCCCACCCGTCAGGTTTAAATTCAAAAGAGGCAGGTCGGGGCTCGCTGGCGCCCGAGAGCCGCGGTGGTCGCCGGCGGCGATCCACGGCGAGGTGGGGAGATCAGAGAGTACCAACGTGTTCAGGGAGCCATTCCGCGTCGGTTGGTGGTGGTGGTGGTCACCGGTGAGCACCACGTCGATGGTGGCCCTTGCTCCGGCGGACGGCGGTTCGGGTGGTCGTGGACCTTGCCGGAGAGGGCTGCAATGATCAAATTGACGAGGGGTTTAGAGTACTAGGTGTGGAAGAGGGCTGCAGACTAGATTTGGGTGCCGGAGATGGCCTCACCGCAGTGAACGCTGCTGGAGCCCGAGGCGGACGGAGGTGGCCGGAGTCGAGGAAGAAGGGCTCCTCGAGGCCCCTCCAGTGGCCAGGCGGGGTGTGGTGAGTTGGTGGAGCCGTGCGGGAGTGAGAGCGGGCTCGGGGGCGCTATATATAGCCACCCCAAGGCGGTTGCCGAGAACGGGATTCTCCGGTGAGGGATTACAGCGGCGCAGGGCTTGGTCGGGAGGGTTTAGGAGTTGAGCGCCGTCGTGGAGGTTCACTGCGTCTGTTTAGGTGCCAACGGAGCGGCGCGGCGCGGCCCGTCGGCGGCAGCGAGCGTGCGCTGTGCACGCCGCGCCACGGCGACCGTGCTGCATGCGTGCGCTCGCGTTGAGAGGGCCACGCGGAGCCATCAAGGAGATTGGGCGGCGCTGAACGGCGTTGCGCCGCCGTTCTGCTTCTTGTCTGCCGTTACGGGGGTTCGGCCGCCGCAAGACACGTCGGCGCAGGCGGGCCAGGGCGCCACCGACGCCGGGAAGCTGCCAAGCGCGCTTGCGGGGCTCCGGACAAGCATGCCAGGCGGCGAGCAACGTTCCAAGGGCACTGTGACCTCGTGACTGCACTCAACTGACGAAGATCGTCTCTGAAACTCTGAATTTCTGAAAGTGTCTGAACCAGTGCATGCAAGGTGTTCGACAGAATGTTTCTGGTTTGTAGGAATTCTTCCTTGAGCTGATTTTTGGTGGAGTGGCTCCTCATTGCTCCAGTAGGCTGCTTGAATTTTTGCGGAATTTTGGGAGAAGTGTAGATATGAATTTCACCAAATTTGGCAAATCTGGTCCAAACTTGCAAGGAGTGAAATTTGAATATTTTGAAAAGAAGAAGAGTGGATCAAGATGGTTTTGGGTTGTGGGTACGAAGGAGTAGCCAGCAGAGTTGGTTTGAAGTCAAATCTTAATTGCAAAGGGGTACTTGCTTTGAAAAATGGTCAGGCTCAAATTAGAGGTCAGAAAAGATTTGAGAGATGAAATAATCAAAATAAAATCCAAAACTTGTTTGGATGAGTTGGGACAGGAAAATTGAGTTGTTAACAAGGGGGAGGGGAGGTTTTGGAATGGTTTCACTTCATGGTTAAAAAATACAAGATCAAGGGTGGTTATCAAAAGAATGAAGATCCAAATTTTTCATAGAGTTTTTCTTTTAAAAAGAAAAAGATTAAACTCCCAAAAATAAATTTAAGAATGGAACCAATAGAGGAGATGTTTTAAATGATCAAACCCAAGGTTTGAAGAGGAAAACAGAAATAACAATCCTAGCAAAAAAAAAGATTTTTAAGAGGATGGTTTTTCTGAAAAATTTTAAATGCCTTACTTCACAAAAGAAAAACCAGCAAGGTTTTTGCTAAAAACCAAATAAAATTTTTGAAGTGTCACAGCACGAACAAGGGAATCCTCAACGCCACAAGTCGCTGTGACATAGCACACTTTGCTCACTTGGCGGCCATAGTACAGAAGTACTGTGCGATGGAAGCGCGTGGAAAACCCAAACAAAATTATGGGATCCTCCGGCTCTCTCTAAACCACCCGTCCGAACTAAAAGGGTGTACTCTTGTAAGTCACGCGATCCAATTACAAAGAAACAAAAGCCCACTATCGGGCGTGGAACCGTATTGGAGGGATGGCTCAATGGGCCATGCAAAATCCACAGTTCAGCGGATACCATACCAACACATAGCCTTAGAGGATGTTGGATACTCCGGCAGGTGGCCAAGAGCGGCGAGGATATCCTCTTCAACAATACAACCGAGCACCATCCCGTGGAAAATAACCACACAGTGATGATTTTCTTCAAGACCTTCGCCTCAAATAATAGGCGCAAGCGTGCACTCCGCAGCATCGCCGAAGTCTGCCACGTCGCAGCAATAAATCCATGGAGCAATACGGCTATAACCTTCAATGCCAGTGACGAACCTCAATTCCGAACAACTCGAGCACTAGCCGCCTTGGTCCTTAGTCCAATTGTGGACGGCTTCCGGCTTACTAAAGTGCTCATGGACGGTGGCAGCGGATTGAACCTCATCTATGAGGAGACTCTTCAAAAATTGGAAATAGACAAGAGTCGCATTGAGCAAAGCAGCACGACCTTCAAAGGAATCATCCCTAGTCGGGAGGCACGATGTGCAGGAAAAATCACACTAGATGTGGTATTCGGCACGCCGGAGAATTATAGGTCCGAAGAAATCAAATTCCAAGTGGCCCCGTTCAGTAGCGGATACCACGCCCTTTTAGGGCGGGAGGCATTCACGGCTACATGAAGTTCAAAATGCCCGGGCCCAATGGAATCGTCACTCTAGTTAGTGATTCGGACATATATAGCACTCCGAGCCGAAAATAAAACCGCCGCACTAGCCCTCGAGGCGTTATCCGAAGCCCTTGCAGTCGAAGAACTAACTGCGCTACGCTCCATAGTGGACAGGGACGACGTGATACTCGACAAAAGACCCAAATCCACCTCTTTTAAACCAGCGGATGAAATAGTCAAATTCCAGGTCAACCCAACGGACCCTACAAAAATAGCATCCATCGGGGCACAGTTAAACCCTACAGTAGACGCTGCACTGCGGGAGTTCTTGCGCGAGAATTGGGACATCTTCGCCTGGCATCCTTCAGACATGCTAGGAATCACACGCAGGCTGGCCGAGCATAGCCTTAACATTCTACAGGGGTTCAAGCCGGTCAAGCAGACTCTTCGGCGTTTCTCTGAACCTAAGCGACAAGCCATGGGAGAAGAGCTAGCCAAGTTACTTGAGGCCGGATTCATTAGAGAAATAAAACATCCGGACTGGCTAGCAAACCTGGTGATGGTACCAAAGAAGGACAAATCCTGGCGCCTTCTTCGATGCACCGAACACTTCGAGTGGACGGATGTGGCCACGGCAGGATTGGAAGAAATAAAAGCCGTCTTGGCCACCAACGCAATCTTGGCCGCGCCAAACATCGGCGAACCAATGTTGTTATATATAGCGGCAAAACACCAAGTTGTAAGCGCAGTGCTCGTCGTCGAATGAGAGACGGACGGACATAAGTTCCCGCTTCAAAAGCCACTATACTACGTATCCACCGTCCTCACTCGATGCAAATCACGGTACCCACATTACCAAAAGATAGCATACAACACGGTCTTCATGGCATCCCGAAAATTACGACACTACTTTCAAGAGTGTTCAATTACGGTGGCCTCCGAAGTACCACTCAACGACATAATAAATAACAGCGATGTCATGGGCCAGATTGCTAAATGGGCTATCGAGCTCCTCTCGTTCGACATAACATATAAACCACGGCGAGCCATTAAGTCACAAGTACTGGCTGACTTCGTCGCCGAACGGACAGAAGCCGAACTCCCTAAATAGTATGACGCGTACTCCAATTGGATCATGCACTTTGACGGCTCTAAGATGCTGG
Organism: Aegilops umbellulata; assembly: GCA_032464435.1. Lineage (NCBI taxonomy): Eukaryota > Viridiplantae > Streptophyta > Magnoliopsida > Poales > Poaceae > Aegilops > Aegilops umbellulata. The sequence continues at coordinate 61,115,601 of CP136054.1, read as the reverse complement.
CTGGACTGGGGGCAGGCGTAGTCCTGACATCCCCCACCGGAGATACAGTACAATATGTACTACAAATATTATACACAGACTCCAATAATGCAGCAGAATATGAGGCCCTGCTGCATGGTCTCCGGATGGCAGTCTCCATGGGCATTCAACGCCTAGAGGTGCGTGGGGATTCAAACCTTGCAATATCTCAAATAAATGGAGACTTCGACGCGAAGGACCCAAAAATGGAGGCTTACCACAATGCCGTCCTCAAAATGTCAGCTCGGTTCGAGGGGCTGGAATTCCACCATGTGGCCCGAGAATACAATCAAGCGGCGGATATCCTCGCCCGCATCGGCGCTAAGCATGACCCTGTCCACCAAATATAGTCTTGGAAAGGCTATTTAAGCCATCCGTGGTATGGGAAGGAGACACCGGCAACAACAGTCTGGACCTGCCCACAACACCAGACACCGAACACTCTAACGTAATCGGAGGCTCGGCCACCGAAATTACGCCTTCGGCCCACGTGATTATGGTTGCCATCGCCCCGTTGATAGAACCCTTCTTGGCCTACCTAATGATACATCTCCGTCGTATCTATAATTTTTTATTGTTCCATGCCAATATTATACAACTTTCATATACTTTTGGCAACTTTTTATACTATTTTTGGGACTAACATATTGATCTAGTGCCCAGTGCTAGTTCCTGTTTGTTGCATGTTTTTTGTTTCGCAGAAAACCCATATCAAACAGAGTCCAAACGGGATAAAACTTGACGGAGATTTTTTTTGGAATATTTATGATTTTTGGGAAGAAGAATCAACGCGATACAATGCTCGAGGGGGCCAGGAGGCAGGGGCGTGCCCTGGACCCTCGTGGCCACCCCGTAAGGCACTTGGGCCCTTCTTTCGCAGAAAGAAAGCTAATTTCTGGATAGAGATCGCGTCCAAAATTCAGCCCAATCGGAGTTATGGATCTCCGGGAATTTAAGAAATGGTGAAGGGCCAGAAAACAGAATGCAGAAACAGAGAGAAACAGAGAGAGATAAAGAGATAGATCGAATCTCGGAGGGGCTCTCGCCCCTCCCACGCCATGGAGGCCAAGAACCAGAGGGGAAACCCTTCTCCCATGTAGGGAGGAGGTCAAGGAAGAAGAAGACGAAGGGGCCCTGTCGGTGTCAAAACCGGCGGATCTCGGGTAGGGTTCCCGAACTGTGCGTCTAGGCCGGATGGTAACAGGAGACAAGGGACACGATGTTTTTACCCAGGTTCGGGCCCTCTCGATGGAGGTAAAATCCTACTCCTGCTTGATTAATATTGATGATATGGGTAGTACAAGAGTAGATCTACCACGAGATCAAGGAGGCTAAACCCTAGAAGCTAGCCTACAATATGATTGTTGTATGATGGAGTTGTCCTACGGACTAGAACCCTCCGGTTTATATAGACACCGGATAGGGTTAGGGTTACACAGAGTCGGATATAATGGTAGGAGATCTTGAATATCCGCATCGCCAAGCTTGCCCTCCACGCCAAGGAAAGTCCCATCCGGACACGGGACGGAGTCTTCAATCTTGTATCTTCATAGTCCTGGAGTCCGGCTGAAGGTATAGTCCGGCTACCCGAACACCCCCTAATCCAGGACTCCCAAAGTAGCCCTTGAACCAGGCTTCAATGACAACGAGTCCGGCGCGCAGATTGTCTTCGTCATTATAAGGCGGGTTCCTCCTCCAAGTTCTTCAAGAAGATTTTAAACACCAAGGACAGTGTCCGGCTCTGCAAAATAAGTTTCCACATATTGCTATAGAGAGAATAATATTAACACAAATCAAATGTGCTGACGTATTCCGCAGTGTGTCATCACACCACGGCCAAGTCTTTTACTCGAATCGCTTTCACTTTTCCACCTCAGCATGTTTTGCGAGGTGGTTTTCTTGGCACGTCTTGTCAAAGCAGAGATCGTGTCCCCCTTTTATGGGATTCTCATCAATACGGACGTGGGTAACCCAATCGTGCCCGTTGGCACGTTTCCTCGATTAAAGGCGAGTTCCAAATGGTTACGGGGAGGGCTCTTGGTATTCAACCTCTTATAAAGAGACCAAGGCCTTACTCCTTTTTCCAATCTCAAACGAGTTCGCCCATCGCCTCGAGTTCTAAAACCCTAGGCTCCAGATTCCAGGTGCTTCGGACCTTCGACAATGTCCGGCTCTGACCTTCAAGGCCGATGGACGCCCTCCTCCATCACAGAGGAGGACGTGCTAAAGTTAAGAGAGGCTAAGTTCCTGACCGGTGAAATTTCGCATAGGTTGCCTGCTCAAGGGCAGGCCGTTCCCAGTGCCCAGCCCGGTGAGAGCGTGGTGTTCATGTCTCACTTCCTTCGGGGGTTAGGCTTCCCAATGGATCCCTTTGTGAGGGGGCTAATGTTTTATAACGGGCTGGAATTCCACGACTTAGCTCCGGAGTCCATCCTCCATATTTCCTCATTCATTGTTGTGTGTGAGGCGTTCCTCCGTGTTACCCCTCACTTCGGATTATGGCTCAAGACTTTTAAAGTGGAGCCGAAGATGATCGAGGGACGGCACGCAGAGTGCGGAGGCGCTGTTATAAGCAAGAACGCTGATGCTCCCTGGCCCAAGGGCTCTTTTCAAGAGGAGCTAGGCTTGTGGCAACGAGAGTGGTTCTATATCACCGCTCCCAGGGGCACCAAGTGGGTGGTGCCTCCTGCCTTTCGCTCGGGTCCCCCACCACGGCCAGCGTCATGGGTCAGCAAAGGGTTAGATTGGGGGTTACCCAAAGACGTGCCCTTGTTGCAGGGCCGCATTAGGGATCTCTTAGAAGGAGACCTCAGCCTGGTCAAGGTGACGCAGGTCATGCTGATTCACCGAATTTTGCCCGGCAAACGTCGCTCCCTTCGCCTGTGGGAGTTTAATCCAGAGGGACCGCAAGCTCTCCAGCATTTCATGGGTGCAACGCCCGCGGAGATGTATAAACTATTCTTCGGATCACAAGCAATGTGTCCGGATTTGACCGAGGACGCAGGCCTAAGCTGCAATCGCCCGGATACTCAAGTAAGTAACCATGCGCCCGGACCTGCTATCCGTATGATTGTTATAAACTTGCCCCTAAAAGAGCTGCCCTTTTAAACAGGAGTGGATAGCGAAGGCAAAGCTGATCAGGTGTCCGGCTCCCCTTCCCGAAACCAAGCCGGATCCCGTGCTTGTGAGGATGTAGAAGATAATGCCTTTGCAGGGAAGTGAGGGGGAGGACAAGGAAACTACGGCCTCCTCGAAGGAAGCTGCTCCGAAGGGAGGAACTAACAATTCCTCTCCTAAGGGGAAGAAGAGGGCTGTCTGTGACGACCCGGAGACCATGGCCTCGAAGCAGGGGAAAAAATCCTCGTCAGAGGGTCCGACACCGGGGAGTTCCTCGGCCGAACTGCGCCCTCAAAGGTATCAACCCTCCAGCGAGCCGTAAGTAGAGAAAGATTTTCCTTTTGAGGGATGAGAGAAATCCTTGATTTATATCTGAGAAGATTAACCGAAATTTTACCTTGTAGCTCGGACCTCAACCTTTCTCAGCAGAGCTCGTCTTTGGGGGATCTTCTTCCAAAGGTGATGGAGAGCGGAACGCCTCCTACTGCCGTACCGCCTATCGAGGCAGGCGACCCTGAAGTGTCGTCGCGGAGGGTTTGTCCGGATCCGGCAGGGGCGAAAGATAGCTATGCGGCCCCCCATGGTTCTCCGTGTCCAGCCTTCGAAAGAGGCCATAGGACAAGTCCGGCACCGTCTGGTGCTCGGCCGGAGGAGCTAAAGATTCTGCTGGGGCGAGCTTCTATCTCAGAGGAGCACCGTGCATTGATGGGCATGGTGATTGAAAGTATTTCATCCGCAGAAAGCGGATTGCATGAGGCCGTCAAAAGTTTACTGACGGGTTAGATAATGTACACTTTTGTCAGTTGCACATAAGTAAGATGCGCCCTGTGTAGATAGTAGCCCCTGAGACTCTGCGTGTTGTCAAGAAATGACGGCACATAGAGGATCATAATCCCAGGTCTAAGATGTCGCCTTTGAATGTAGGTGGCGAGGTGTTTGGAATCGAGCCGAACTGATGATTTTGCCGAACTAACGCGGCAACTGGACGTGGCAGATGCCGACATCGCGCTTGTCAACAAGCGGCTTGATGAGGCTCAAGGTATGTAATTCCTCGGGCGGCATTAGGTAAGAGGAGCTTCACTCCCGTGTCTTACAATGTGTGTGCTTGACGCAGATGGTGCGGCCGCCGTGTAAAGTCTTAGGGCAGAGCTTGCCCGAGCTAAGGAACAAGCCAGAAAAAGCGATGCGGCTGCCGAGGAAGCCCTTGAAGAGCTGAGAGCCGAACAGGCTGCTCACTGCCGAAGCAAGGAGGAGATGCCCGAGATGGCCGTGAAGCTAAAGGGTGCTGCTGACCGTTGCAAGCTTCTTGAGGAAGAAGACCAGGCAAGGAAGACGGACTTAGAGAAGGTCCTTGCTGATGCCAAGGACGCTCGCTCTGCGATGAGAGCTGCGAAGGAGGAGCTGCGCCAAGCCGGACAGATTGCGGCTGGAAAGCCCTTTATGCTGCGGAGGAAGTTTTGTGATCCGAAGTTTGCTCCATTGGACCAGATGTGGAGTGTGGAGGACACCTGTCTGGATTTGGCAGCGAGTGCTGCTGATGCGACCGAACACTTTCGAGATAAAAAAGATCACGAAGTGGAAAAGCTTTTCTGGTCGCAGTTCCACAATCCAGAGCGTCCACTGGTAGTGGACGATCGCCTGGCTCAATGGGCCGAACTGAATAGGTTGTCCGAACTCGCCATGAAGTACGTCATGGGTCATCTGTGGCCGGGGAGATCGGAGCCGAAGAGTTACTTCAGCTTGGTGCAGCAATTTCTTGATGTGGTGTCGCGTATCAATGCGATGAAGAGGTCAGCATGCATAGAGGGCGCACGGATGGCTCTTGCCCGTGTCAAGACATACTGGGCAGAGATGGAGACCACCGTTGTTGCGTCCCGAGATTCGGACAAAAGCCGAGTACCCTCCGAACACTATTTTCAGGAAGTCCTTGAAGGCGCTCGTGTAATAGAGACGCAGTGCTCGAAGGATGCTATTTTATGATAGCATATGTAATTATAAGCAATATTTTGATAAATTGTAGTGGCCTTTTATACTTGTGCCGTCAAGTATTGTGAACACCTCCTGTGCGGCCATTTTAAGATATATATATATATATACAAAATCTGAAAGATGGCAGTCGTTGGCTTCAGCCCCCACACACATGGTGCGGGGGTGCTCGCAGAAGATGCATTTTCACACTTAATCCAACGTCTTGGTCCTACAAAGGAGGTGATAGCGCAGCGGGCTAGGCAACCGGACTATAATGCTTTAACACTTTCACTTAGCCATAGGAGCTTGACAGTGGGACTATTTAGGTAGCCCCTTGGTGGCGACTGCGCTCGCCCGAGTTCGGGGCGCGTATGTGCTTGGCCGGGAAACGGTCCTTCGTTAAAGCGGAGGAATCCTATAGATTCCGGTAGGTCATCGAGTGGCTGACCAGTCTCCCGCTACATCATGACAGTCAGTTTTCGGCTTTCTCTACTGAGGTGCTCGCCCGGCCGAACCGGGGCACAATCACAGTAGTTCTCCTGGTGCTACCTTAGCCGATAGAGCGGAACGTAAGGTAGCCGAACTCAGGAGCTGGGCAACCCAACATTTGACCAAAGACATGATTCGTAGCTGATGCATATAATGCCAAAACTCGCGACGCCGAACACTCCCTAAGGTGTTCGGTCTTTATAAGTAAGGGCGAAACAACACCCTTTTATAAAAAAGCCCCTAGTGTCCAGGTACGCGCAAAAATTCTGACATGGCCACATGCCAAGACGCCAGCCTCCTCCGTGGTTATATCAGAGAAAACCAGGGGATATGTAGCAACAAGAGACAGTAAAAAAGGTTTACGCAGGGTCTTAATCTAAAAAGAATCCTTAGGACGGGTCCCTACTGCATGTCTGCGCCTGTGTCTCCGTTGTGCCGTATCCTGGACGGGCGCCGTACGAAGTTCATCTGTAAAAGAGAGGAACTGAGTTGAAAATGGGTCGTGTCGAACAAAAGTTTAAAATAAACAAGGTGTAAAGTAAAATATATAAAATTGAGCTTTATTGTCTCTTATTGTATATGTACGGAGCCCCTAGTGCGGGGGTTTATGGCCACTAAGCCTGCATCAATGATAGTTTTGTACCGAACTCCTCTAACCGCGTTCGTGGTCTTTAATGACCTATTCCGAAGTTTTTGGCCGGTGAAGCCTGTCACAGCCCCAGATCAGCCCTTGCTTGATTTTTCTTGCATCCATGCATCATGTATATATTGTCTGAAATTTTGAAGTGGGGATGACCAAGCCCTAGCATTAAATCAATTCAAATAGGTTCAACTAAAAATATTTTTCAATGAACCCAAATGGCCTTTAAAAATGTTCACCATTTTCTGGAAAATGCTGGAAACAGTAACCAAAGATGCTGCACATTTTTCCATGACATTTGGATTATTGAATTAACTCATATTGTATTTGAATTGGGGCATTTAAATACTACAAATATTTTTAAATGCTCCAACAATTTTGGAATTAGTTAAGGGCCTCTGGAATAATTTATTTAGTGCCCATAACTATTTTTTAGAATTTTTACAAGTGATTTGGTTTGAAAACCGAATTAAAACAAATTTGCAAAAATAGAAAACAGAAACTAAATTAGGAGAGAGAGAGAGAGAGAGAGAGAGAGAGAGAGAGAGAGAAATTACCTGGCCACTTACCTGGCAGCCCACTGGCCAGCCCAGCACTGTGCTGGCCCGTGCCAGCCACCTGCTTCCTCTCGCCAGGCAGGCAGAGAGGAGCCCGCCCGCGCACGACGAGCTCTCCACGCAGCTCCCTAGCCGCCTGCCCCGCTTGGACAGCGTGGCCACGCCCCAAAGCCCCTCCTCGGCGCCGCTCTGGACCCCCTGACCCCCTCACTCTCCTCCTTCGTCTCTCCCTCGCCTCTCCCTCTTGCACACCCTACCGCCACCGTCGCCGCCGCTCGCCGCTTCCGTGCCCTGAGCCACTTCCTTGCCTCCCCGACGCATCCATCGGCCCCGCCGCGTTGCCCCGAAGCTCTCCGCCAACGAACACGACGCCGGAAGTCCCGTATCATCGTCCCCGACCCCGTTTCGAAGCTTCGGCCGTCGGAGATTGTCGCCGTCGATCCGCCGACCCCGGCGCATCCCCGAGCTCGCTGACCACCTCATCGCCCTCGCTGTGAGCTCAACTGCGTTTCCCCTCCCTCTTTTTGCTCGCCCCCGCTTCGTAGCGCCAAACCCGACCCCAGCCGAACTCCGTCCGCCGCAGATGACCTCGCCATGCCCATGTCCGGCTACCTCGCACCCTCCCCCTGCCACAGATGGATGCGCATGAGCCCCAGCTCCTCGTAGGTGGGCTCGGCCATCGATTTGGTCGCCGGAGCGCGAATCCCGCGCTGCCCCGCCGCGTCTAGTCGTCGTCGGCGGCTAAACGCCAGCGAGTTGACCCCGTTTGACCCTGGTTGACCCCGTGTGGGCCCAGGTTGACTTCCCTGACTCCATGACAGGTGGGGCCCATCTTCTAAGTAAATTAGTTTAGTGCTAACTAAAAACTAGTTAGGCTAATTACACTGACACGCGGGACCCACAGGTCAGGGTTTGACCTGGATCGCATCTGTTGACCAGATGACGTCAGCATGATGCAAGGCTGACGCAGTAATGCTTTTCTGTATTTTAAATAAATCCAAATGATTTATTTATTTCCAGAAAATGTCCTAAACTTCTAAAAAGCATAGAAATTCAACCGTAACTCCAAACCAAACAAATTATATATGAAAAATTATCAGAAAAATTCAAGGAATCTGTTTATGGCATTTGCATGCATGTCTGAACAACCTAGGGTTGCTGTACAGGGCAATTTGCATGATTGACATTTAAATATGCACATATGGGGTTTGAATTTGAACCCTTGGTTCAAACCAACTTCATTTAATATGGTTGCTAGTTGCATTAGCTCAATCAACAGCATATTGCCATGACATTATCATGCATCATAATTGTTGCATTACATTGATTGTGTTCCTTTTTGTTTGCCGGTATTTGTTCCCTCTCGATAGACGTGGTTCCAACGATGAGTTCGATGACACCGATGAAGAGCTATACTATCTTCAGAAGTGCCAGACAAGCAAAACCCCCTTGTTCATTCCGATACAATCCCACTCTCTCGCTCCTGCTCTCTTTTATTGCATTAGGACAACAACATTTCAACAGTTACATGCTGCGGTAGTTGAACCCCTTTCCTCTGCATGACCTGTCATTGCCACAGTAAATAGATGAAACCCACTAGCATGAGTAGGAGTTGTTTGAGCCCTGATGTGCCTACTCATTCATGCTTGTTTGTCATGCCTGCTACTGCTTAGAGTTGAGTCAGGTCTGATTCATCGGGAATGAGTTGGAATGTGATGAACATGTCCTACTGTTGAGAGCTAAGTGTGTGAACACGATTTGGTAAAGGTAGTGGTGAGAGGCCATGTAGGAGTACATGGTGGGTTGTCTCATTGCAGCCGTCCTCAGGAACTGAGTTCTGTGTTTGTGATCCATGAACAGTTACTACCACGCATTGGAATGCTTAAGTGCCCCTCTCGACTTATTAATCAACCTGATCTCTGTCCAGGAGTTGCAACTAGTTTCTAGTGTTTGTAGGTAGTGTTAGTAGTCTACCAAGTGGCACCCGGTACAGGTGGGCTTGGGACAGACTAGGCACAATGGCACGGTGTACCAAGTGGCACCCGGTTGGTGGGCTTGGGAACCCTGCTCACATCGTTTGGGGCCGTGAGCGACACCCCGGCCGGATCTCCTTGCGGATGGAACCCGAATAGGCGATAAACCTGGACGAGAGACTTGTGTGGTTAGTCAGGTCGTGGCCGACCCCCTCGCCCGGCTTCCGCTTGAAGGTTGCCGAGGTACATGACGTGTACAGGGCGATAAGTGGAGAGAGCGTGTGTGAAGAAGTACACCCCTGCAGGGTTATCATTATCTACTCGAATAGCCGGATTCCTCGGATATGGAAACTTGGACCCCTTGCATAGTTCATAGACAAGTGAAAGTGGATACTCTAAAATACGCAAGATAAGCGTGAGTGCTATGGATGGCCTTCTCGTAGGGAGACGGGAGCGGATCCATAGTGGTGTATTGATATGGTGAATATGTGGACTCGTGTGCGCCACCTCAATAGAGTTACTTGCAGTCGTAGTTCAGGTTAGCCACTGAGTCAAAGCTGGCTTGCTGTAGTTAAACTCCACTACCCCCCTTTGTTGATACCGATGCATATGTAGTTAGTTCTGATGTAAGTCTTGCTGGGTACATTTGTACTCACGTTTTCCTATTTTATGTTTTGCAGAGAGACGTCAGTCTCGCTAGTAGTTCCGTGTGGACTTCGATGTTTAGCTTGATACCTCAGCTACGATCTTGTGCCCTCGGCAGGATCTGGTAGATAGTCAGGCTCCTCAGCCTTTTTCATTTGTAGATGTCTGTACTCAGACATGTTAAGCTTCTGCATGTGTTTTGACTTTTATGCTCTGAATGTTGGGTCATGAGACCCATGTTTGTAATATCTCACTCCTCGGAGCCTAATGAATAAATACTTGAGTCGTAGAGTCTTGTTGTGATGCCATGTTGTATTTACACATATCGAGCATACTGTGTGTATGATTGAAATGCTTGGTATGTGTGGGATCCGACAATCTAGTTGTTTATCCTCGGCAGCCTCTCTTATGGGGAAATGTAGTCTAGTGCTTCCTTGAGCCATAGTAGTCCGCTACAGCCCGGTTCACCGGAGCCCTGCTAGCCCAGCACTACTGCTCAGGACACTTGATTGGTCGGCATGTGTTTCACTTCGTTCATGTGTCTGTCCCTTCGGGGAAATGTCAGGCGATGACATCCGGAGTCCTGCCTAGCCTGCTATAGCCCGGGTTACTGGAGTCCTGTTAGCCCAGTGCTACAGCCCGGATTCACATGCTGTTGACCGACATGCTCGAAGTTGATTCATGTATGCCTGTTCCCATGGGTTAGTGCCGCTTTGGGTTCACGACTAGCCATGTCGGCCCCGGTTCTTTGTCATATGGATGCTAGCGACACTATCATATACGTGAGCCAAAAGGCGCAAACGGTCCCGGTCCAGGTAAGGTGGCACCCGTGGGAATACCGTGCGTGAGGCCGCAAAGTGATATGATGTGTTACATGCTAGATCGGTGTGACTTAGGATCGGGGTCCTGACAAAGCCATTTTACTGTGGGGCTGTCAAAGCGGCCGCACAGTCCTCCACTTGTGGGAGGCGCATTTCAATGCTTCCCCTTCAAAGAGATGATGCCTCGTGGACCGGGCATCTCAAGTGTTAGAGACGCGTAATGCGGTATTGCGTTAAAGCGGGCGAAAGCTTCGCGTCCCAGTAGTGCTTGATAGCGAATTGAGAATGGGATGATGTGGAAAGTCAGCTTTTCACGGGGGAAGTTATCGGTAGAGCCGAATATAACTTTGAGCCGAAGAAAACTCATGCAATGGGTGTCCGTACCAGGTGTTACCCCTTGAAAGGCGGTTTTGCCGCGGTGGATTCTTGCTGGGTCTATCCCCATGTGACGGATTGTGTCCTGATATATCAGGTTTAGTCCACTGCCGCCGTCCATAAGGACATTTGAAAACTGGAGTCCGCCAATTATTGGAGCGAGTACCAAGGCAGTCCAGCCTGCGTTCCAGATACTTCTAGAATACTCCAGCTGATCGAAGATGATTGGTTTTGACAACCAGTGGCGGGACCCCTTTGGGATAGGTGGTGTGGTGCGTACCTTTATGGGCGCCGCACGTTTTGTTATGTGATGTAAGTTTACTGTTTTTACTTCTTGTGGGAATTTCTTTTGTTTCCTGGTGCTCTGCTTTTGGGGTTCGTCCTCGTCTTCGCTTGGTGTGTCGAGCCCCTTGTGTTCGGCGTTGAGTCTGCCGGATTGTTTGAAAACCCAACAATCTCTATGGGTATGGTTAGCAGGCCTCCCGGGAGTGATGTGTATTTGACATATCCTATCCAGGATTTTGTTTAAGTTGGATGGATCATCCGTGTTATCCTGGAGGGGCTTTGTCTAATTCTGTCATGAGCTTTTGAATCCGGCATTGACTGCCGTGCTCTTCGGATTTTTTTCCTTAGTCCGGCGACGATCCTTGTTGCGTCGCGGTTTTCGGTTTCCATCCCTAGCTTCGGATGTACTTGGGTCGCTGGGGCTGCATCTTGCCAACCAGCTGTCCTCTCCTGCACAAAAGCGGGTCATGAGGCTTGTCAGTGCGGCCATTGTTCTTGGCTTTTCTTGGCCGAGGTGTCTGGTGAGCCATTCGTCTCGGACGTTATGCCTGAAAGCTGCTAACGCTTCGGCGTCCGGACAGTCGACTATCTGATTCTTTTTAGTGAGGAATCTATTCCAGAATTGCCGAGCTGATTCTCCAGGTTGTTGAGTTATGTGAGTAAGATCGTCTGCATCCGGAGGGCGGACATAGGTCCCTTGAAAATTTGCTCGGAAAGCGTGCTCGAGCTCTTCCCAGCTTTCGATTGTGTTTTCAGGAAGGCTTTTAAGCCAATGCCGGGCTGGCCCTTTAAGCTTTAGGGGTAAGTATTTTATGGCGTGGAGGTCATCTCCTCTAGCCATGTGTATGTGGAGGATATAATCCTCGATCCAGACTCCAGGGTCTGTTGTTCCATCATATGCCTCTATGTTTACGGGTTTGAATCCCTCTGGTAATTCATAGTCCAGGACCTCGTCAGTGAAACATAGGGGGTGTGTGGCGCCCCTGTATTTGGGTGTGCCGGATTCTAATAATGGCTTTATTGCATTGCTTACGAGAGCTTTCTTTCTTGGCCCGTAAATGGACCTGACTGGGCCATGATGAGAATCCTTAAGTGGGTCGCATGCCGACTTAAGTGCGGCGCCGCTTGCTGCTTTATGCTGGCCATGGTGTCGTCTTTCTAACCGTGTGGCTTTCTTATTTTTTTGAATGCGAGGGCTCTAGGGCTTCTTCGTCGAATTCAGGCAGTAGCTTTCTCTTCGGATAGCTTTTAGTGCGGCGACTGTCGCTGTATTTATCTGCGGTATTGATTACTTTGCTCCATCTGATCCTGAGTGCATCTTTCGCCGTTTTTAGCTTCCACTTCTGCTTTTTCAGGCTGCGTGCTGTTGCAACGAGCCTCTTGTGGAGATTCTTCTGCTTCGTGGGTTTATCCGGCGTAAGGTCGTCCGGAGTGCCATTTTCACCGGGGGAGGGATGTTCGGTTTCTCTATCCGTGTTGCCCTGTTCGGACGGTTGCTCCAAGGCCTGCTCGTCGTCTACCGGCTCATCCTACTCTATGGCTGGGTCTTTATCGAGGCGGGGCTTGGGTCGGCGTTTACGTTGACGCTTTGATTGTTTTTCGAGGGATCGATCCCCCGTTCCATCCCCTTTTTCCTTGTTGTCGCTTCCTTTAGGGGTATCCACCATGTACACATCGTGAGATGAGGTGGCTGTCCAATGCCCTATGGGCGTTGGTTCATCTGTATCTCCTGCATCATCATCCATGCTGTCGATGTCTGCGGAGTCAAAGTTGAGCACGTCCTTTAAATTGTCGATAGTGGCTACCAAGTGGCTGGTGGGTGGGCTTTGAATTTCTTCATCGTCCGTATCCCATCCTCGCTGACCGTAGTCCGGCCAGGGCTCTCCTGATAAAGAGAGAGACTTTAGAGAATTCAGGATGTCACCGAAGGGCGAGTGCTGAAAGATGTCCGTGGTGGTGAACTCCATTATTGGCGCCCAATCGGATTCGATCGGCAGGGGCGCATGGGGTCGGAGTTCGGAGAGGAATCCGGCTCCCCGGAGTCACGGGCCGTGCGGAGTGCGAGGCTGACATTCGGCTCGATCGCCTTTGAGATCGTAGCCCCCGAGGTGATGTCCAACCGCTCATCCTCGATTGGCGCAATAGGCTACGAATAAAGGGTCGGAACCGGTGCTTGTGCGGCCTCCAGGGCACTGTTCGACGGCAGAGCTAGATCATGCCTCTCGAAATAGTGCAGTGCGCTCAACTGTGGCTCGAATCCGTCGAAGATCAAATCCCCGCGGATGTCAGCCGGGTAGTTTAAGCTTCCAAACCTGACCTGGTGGTCAGGGGCGTAGCTTTCGATCTGCTCCAGGTGGCCAAGCGAATTGGCCCGCAGTGCGAAGCCGCCGAAGACGAAGATCTGTACGGGGCGAAAAGTCTTGCCCTGCACTTCATCGTTATAGATGATCGAAGGAGCCATCGAGCCCCAAAGTGACGACACAGAGGAACTCTCAATGAAAGCACCAATGTCGGTGTCAAAACCGGCGGATCTCGGGTAGGGGGTCCCGAACTGTGCGTCTAGGCCGGATGGTAACAGGAGACAAGGGACACGATGTTTTTACCCAGGTTCGTGCCCTCTCGATGGAGGTAAAACCCTACTCCTTCTTGATTAATATTGATGATATGGGTAGAACAAGAGTAGATCTACCACGAGATCAAGGAGGCTAAACCCTAGAAGCTAGCCTATGGTATGATTGTTGTATGATGGAGTTGTCCTACGGACTAGAACCCTCCAGTTTATATAGACACCGGATAGGGTTAGGGTTACACAGAGTCGGTTACAATGGTAGGAGATCTTGAATATCCGCATCGCCAAGCTTGCCCTCCACGCCAAGGAAAGTCCCATCCGGACACGGGACGAAGTCTTCAATCTTGTATCTTCATAGTCCTGGAGTCCGGCTGAATGTATAGTCCGGCTACCCGAACACCCGCTAACACAGGACTCCCTCAGGCCCCTTCTCCCCTTCTCTTCCGGTGGCGCTGGAACGCCGCCGTGGCCATCATAATCACCGCAATCTTCACCAACAACTTCACCGCCATCATCACCAACTCTTCCCCCCTCTATGCAGCGGTGTAACCTCTCTCTTACCCGTTGTAATCTCTACATAAACATGGTGCTCAACGCTATATATTATTTCCCAATGATGTATGGCTATCTTATGATGTTTGAGTAGATCCGTTTTGTCCTATGGGTTATTTGATGATCTAGATTGGTTTGAGTTGCATGTTTTATTATTGGTGCTGTCCTATGGTGCTCTCCGTGTCGCGCAAGCCTGAGGGATTCCCGTTGTAGGGTTTGCAATATGTTCATGATTTGCTTATGGTGGGTGGCGAGAGTGTCAGGAGCACAGACCCGAGTAAGTAGGTTTTACCATAATGATCTTTAGTAGTTGCGGATGCTTGCTAGAGTTCCAATCATAAGTGCATATGATCCAAGTAGAGGCAGTATGTTAGCTTATGCCTCTCCCTCAAATAAAATTGCAATAATGATTACCGGTCTAGTTATCGATTGCCTAGGGACAAATAACTTTCTCGTAACAAAAAGCTCTTTACTAAAACTAATTTAGTTGTGTCTTTATCTAAACAAACCCTAGCTTTTATTTATGCTCTCTTTATTATCTTGCAAACCTATCAAACAACACCTACAGAGTACTTCTAGTTTCATACTTGTTCTAGGTAAAGCGAACGCCAAGCGTGCGTAGAGTTGTATCAGTGGTCGATAAAACTTGAGGGAATATTTGTTCTACCTTTAGCTCCTCGTTGGGTTCGACACTCTTACTTATCGAAAGAGTCTACAATTGATCCCCTATACTTGTGGGTTATCACCTAACTAGGCAAAAACTCCCTGAGGACCTGATGCGGAGCATCCTATGGACATCACCATGTCAAGAGTCCGTTCGGCGAGTGACACGTGTGACATCTACTTCATATACACAAAGGTGAATCATCTCCTTTACACGTGCTCACTTGACCCCCTTCGAGGATGGTATACTACTTGACACTTCTCCCGTGTGCATGCGTAGGTATTGTCGGAGCTTCACGGATGTCGAGGAGGAGTGCAAGCGCCAAGGAACAACTACACCATCCGCGAGGGAAGCCTGGAAGCGACGACGGAAGAAGACGGAGCTGCTGAAGCTACAGCGGCGGGACATCCGGGCCAGAGACCGGACATCCGGCGCCTCAGCAACGCCCGAACATCCGGCGAACAACCCCGGAAATCCGGCGCCCCCTATCCAGAGAGCTACGGAAGCGACCCCGGTAGACCGGACATCCGGCCCCTTGCCTCGGACATCCGGCGCCTCCCGACAGCCCGAACATCCGGCGCCTCCCCTGGAAATCCGGCATCCACAACAGAAGCCAACAGAAGGTCACCCCGCTCGGCCGGACATCCGGCCAACCGCCCCGGATATCCGGCGTCTCACGAGAACCCGGACATCCGGCCCCCAGCCCGGACGTCCGGCGCCTGCCTGCGTGCATGGACAGGGCCTGAGGCCCATGTATCCCTTTTCCCACCTACCCCTTCGTGGTTTAGACTATATATACTACTCCCCCTCCTCTTAGTTAGGGTTAGCAAAGGATTAGCTCATATGTGAGATAGAGCTTTGCTCATCCATACCGGATCGTCTCTTCGAGAGTGACCGCGGCCCCTCTACAGAGAAGATCCACCTTGGATTCAAGACCTCCTTTACGGAGAAGACCCCCATCAAGACCTCCTCACGGAGAAGAACCGGTTACCGTTTGTGTCGTCCGTTGTTGACTTTGGATCTTGTATCTTACCTTTGTGTTCATCGATCTAGCACATGTGTGATCTATTTCTTGTTGGTTGAGTGTTTCTCTCGTGTTACCCCTCATTTCCCCTTTGTGTTCTTCGTGTTCATCGTAGGGATCCGCTTCTTTCGTGAAAGACCGGCCATCACAGGATCCACCCCATATCATCTTGGATCAGAGCCAGCTCTAGCTCATGATCATCTTGGATCAGAGCCAGGTTCTAGCTCATGATCATCTTGGTATCATGAGCCACGTTGATCACGATTTCGGAGCCACCCCGTTGTGTTTTCTAGCCTAGTTTTGTTGATTTTGTCCTAAATTCGAAAATTCCCCACCAAAAATAGCCCCCATTTTTTTTGTGATTTGTTAGTTTGATAATGTTTTGTTGATTTTGATCCATGGATTTGCTTGGTTTCGAGTGGATCTAGCATTTCCCCAAGTTTCCCCACCTTCCATCCACAAAATCCATCAAATTTTGCCCCCGTAATCATCCATTTCCGCCCCAAATCGAGTTTCGAAGTCCAAATCCCGATCTAGAATCGTCAGGCCAGACATCCGGGCCATCTGGCCGGACATCCGGGCCCCAAGCCGGACATCCGGCTCCTGGAGCGCTAAATCGCGCAAGTTTCTGGACTCAGGTCCCGGATATCCGGCCCCGAGCCCGGATGTCCGACCCCTGTAACTTCAGCCATCACCGTTTCACCGTTTTGTCCATAACTAATTCATCCGGAGTCCGATTTTCGCGTTCTTTAGCTCGTTTTGAAGCTCTTGACATCCCCCTTCCCACAAAAATACAACCAACATCATTTAACTCCATCAAATTTTGACAACTTTGGCATCTTTGCCTAGGGCTTACACCACAACATCCGCATTGCCACCACCGACTTCCGCAACCTAACCCAATTTGTTCCCTATAGCATTAGTGGTTGTTTGAGTTGTGATTTGAGTCTCCTAAGGTGTTTAGGCTACTTAGGGAAAATTGTTTCTTCATCAACCACCACCACCACCATAACTTCCGCATAGGTTTGCCCACCATACACTTCCACCATCCCAACTTAACCCAATTTTGTTTGTGTTGAGGGTTGTGTCTCCTAAGGTGTTTCGGCTACTTAGGGACGTGCTTCGAACTCCGACACCGTGTATAGTCCATCCACTTTACCCTCGACTTCCACATTGCGTGTCAAAACCCCGTCATTGCATTTCCGCAATCCCATTGAGCTGCCGCAAAACCACCACCGTTTCTAGTACCACCGTTTGACTTTTGTCCTTGAGATTTTGAGTTGAGGTTTTTCCATTTCCTAAGGTGTTTCGGCTACTTAGGGACGAGTCACCATCATCTTGGTATCTACATCAAGAACACCACCACTCATCATCGCAACGGACGGTAACCTCGACAACACCATTGTATATTCCCCTTGCAATTGCATTGATAACCCCTAGCCCATTTTAGCGTCACTCACCTATCGAGACTAGCCATTTGAGTATTGCCGACAACGTTACTTGTGCACATTAGTGATCATTGGTCTACACCTTCCATTGCATACATACCATATCATATTGGTATCATATCATCTCTTGTGTCACAAAGATCGTTCCCGCATATACACAATTGCTATCTTGGTTTGTGCATTTCGCAAAGTGGCCATACATAAAAAAACAGAATAAAGCTTTTAAGCAAAAGAGAAAGAACAAAGAGCTTGTAAGCAAGTGCCGTAGCATCATACCACATTGCACATAAGATTGTCATATCCGATCATCTTGGATCATCTTGAGAGAAACATCGGGAACCATACATACATAGCATACTTGGGATAGAAAGTTTATCCATTTTGCTTATCATAGGTTGTGCACACGTGTCGTATCCGCCTATAGAGAAATAGTGCTAGCGTCTCTCTTGAGTTGTGCAACACGAGCGTTTTCCGTGGACTCCACATTTTGTGCCCATTCCTTGGTTGCACGACCCCATTTATCTATCCGTGTGTGTGTTTCCGTGTGCCATTCTTTGCTATTGGTCTACTTGTTTCACTTGCGAATTTGTGAATCTCTTTCAACATTATTGACTCTTGCTAACATTTTGCATCAATTTTTTTGTGCCACTATCCTCACCGAGCTCCACCATAAGCCTTATTTGTGTAGGTGTGAGAAACCGACAAGAATTGGTACCAATTGTGCTATTTCCTTGTTACACATTGAGTGATCATTGATCCATCTTCAACATCGGTCAAGGTACATGTCGGGGGAAATCGGCCTCCACGAGCACCTATGGGGACGGAGCACCTTTGTCGGTTCGGCGGGGGGCGGAGGTTGCACAAAGAGCAGATCGAGGCGACACACACGCACACAACGATTTTACCCAGCTTCGGGCCGCATGGATGCGTAAAACCCTATTGCTGCATGTCTGGTTGATTCGAGTTCTTGCTCTGGAGTGCAAGAAGCTACAGTAAGTTGGAGCTGGACGCAGACGAGGGTCTACTGGGTGTCCTCCTTTCGATCCCCTAGGGTTCGATCTCCCTAGCATTCCTCTGGAGTCTCTCCTCTTCCCTCTACGTGCGCATGGGCCTCCTTTTATATGCTAAGGGGTTTCCCACAGGTAGCGACGCAGGTGAGGGTAAAAATGGCAAGGGACTGTGCGAACAGTGGCCGCACAGTGCTATCGCACCTAACTCTAACGGCGGGAGACAAAGGCATTAAATGCCCGTCTGGATCGCCTGAACAGTGCCGAGGCGGACCGTTAGGAGCGCCTCCGCTTGCCACGGGGGCGACTCTGCCAACGTCGCATGCCACCGCGCGTCTCAGGTTGCGCGGCGCCCCGCCACGTGCCTCCGGGGAAGCCCTAGAGCGACGCGTGGGCAGGTGAGCTGGAGCGCAGGCCTGAGGTGGTGGTTTGCCGCCGCAAGTGGCTTGCCGCGGTGGTCGTCTTGCCGCATCTGAGAGCTTGCCGCTCGCCAGGCCTTGCCGGGGCGCGCGGAGCGCTGCGGCGGGCTTCTCTTGGTGTGCCTTGGCTTGGCCGTCCCGGCGAGCTCCTCCCGCCGGGGCCTTGGTGCTTCGGCTTAGTCGTCCCGGCAAGCTCCTCTTGCCGGGGCCTTGTCGCCTTGGCCCGGCAAGCTCCTCTTGCCGGACCTCGCCTTCTCGTCCCGGCAAGCTCCTCTTGCCGGGGCCTGGTCTTCTAGGCTCGATCACTTGGCCTTCATCCGGCCCAGAAAGGGCCATGGAGACTCTTGTCGCTCCCCTGGCAGGCCTTGCCGCGGAACGCTACTACTGCCCGTGCACAAGTTCGGGGTACTAAGGTACCCCTACTTTAGTACACCGACAGGAGCCCCCGGGTCTGGGCCATACACGGTGCCGAGCGTTGTTGGGCCAGGCCCTAACAGTGCACGGGCACGCGTGGCCTGGGTTGCGCTGCTCCTTAACTCCGTGCTCGTCGCGCCTTCCCCAAGTGGCGCGCGCTTATCGCGGCGTCGTGGGGGGCGAGGCGTGCGAGGCGTGCGTGACGTGGGTGGCGTGCGCGGGGCTTGAGGCCCGCAGGCATGCGTCACGTCGGGCACGATCTCTTCATTTGGAAAGGCGAAACGTCCGCCCCCACTTTCGAGTGGGGGGGGAGAGGTCGCCTCATCTGTCGCCTCGGCCCTGCTCGTCCGCCACGCGTCCTCCATGCACTGGGGGTTGCGGTGGTGGAGGCAGGAAGCCGGGCCGACGCGGGTCGACGTAGAGGGTCGGCCCAGTCGCCTGCCCTTCCTCTGCTTTGATTGGTTGGGCGGGGCGGCCGAGCCCCCACTCCGCCCCTTTATAAGGAGCGGAAGGGGATGATGAGGATCCGCACTCCTTCCTTCTTTCTTCTCTTAGATCCCTGGTCTCCTCTCCCCAACTGTCATGGAGAAAGGGAACCCTGGCCCTTCTTCGGTGGCGGCAAGGGTTGCCGCTAGGCAGCGAGCCCCTCCTCCCCTTGCACCCGCGGTGGCGGAGCCAACCGTAAGGGGAAGGGGGAGGGGGCAAGGTCGTGGACGAGGCCGTGGACGGGGCCGAGGCGCTCGAGGTGGGCAGGACGACGCGCCAGCCTCGCCTCCGCCGGCGGCTCCGTTTCCCCCGGCGGTTCATCTCGGGGACGACCCCTGCGAGTTCATCATCAGGCTGCGCGGGTCGCCTCGCCGTCGCCTCCGCCTCCCGGCCCCCTTCGCGGACGTCTTGGAGGCGGAGCAACACGAGACGCTGAGACTGCGCATAAGGGGCTGCGGGATCAGTGGTACGCGAGTCCACGTCGAATCCCGAGCCCCCGGCGTGATGTGTCTTGGCCGAGGGTGGAAGTCGTTCGCCCGGATCCACAGCTTGACGGCGGGGTTCACCCTCCATTTCAAGCTGATGGAGGGCGATCTCCTCTCCGTCAAGGTCTTCGGGGACCTCGGCACCCGGGCCCGGTGCTGCGTGGATAGCTCCTCCGACAGCGAAGGCTCCTCCTCGAGCGAGAGTGACGAGGAGGGGAGCGACAACGACGACGAGGGGGGCGGTCGCCGGGGTGACGGGCACGACTAGGCGCTAGTTGCAGCTCCGCGTGGCACCGGCGCCCCCACCATCCGCGTTGCTGGCTCCGTGAACTCCCCGGGGGTCGCCTCCTTGGGCGGCTGGCGTAGGGAGGCTGCGAAAGAGGAAGAGGGCGGGCGGCGAGGCCGCTGCCTCATCTCCCAGCTCCCCCCCCCCCAAACGCCGTCACCACCCCTGCTCGCGACGACGACCACCGGGGTCTTCTCTCCGGCCCGACAAGCTCCTCTTGCCGGGGCTTCGTCTTCTCCGGCGGCCGGAGTGGCGAGGCTGCGGAAGGGGAAGAGGCCGGCGGCAAGGCCGTCAACTCGGAGTACGAGGGCTAGATGCCCTCGACAGCGTGCTGACGTCCCGCCGCCTCCTTTTCGAGCTCCGCTTCCGGCGTCGCCGTCTCCATCCACCCTCCGGAGCCCCCCGGGCGGAGCCCCGGATGCTCTCTTGGCGTCTTCTGCCACCCGTAGCTCGTCTAGGCGCCCCTTTTGCCCTTCTCGCCTCCCTGCCCTACCTCCTGAGGAGAGAGACAAGAAAGGGATTACGGGCACCTTATCTCTTTTTATCTTGTAAGCCCTCGGGCCTTAGTTGTATTTAAATCTTGTAATCCCATCTTTCATGTTTTTCATTCTCTCTGAACTGTACCTGAGTGGAATGTTTTTAATGAAAAGGGGACGTTTGCCGGATCATTTGCCTTGCGGGTACATCCCGCGGCAAGGGGCGGGCCCTTTGCACCGTTAAGATAGACACTTCCCCGCTCGGCAACGGACCCTGCCATCCCACGCGCCCCTTGGCCCTCCTCACGCTCTTGGCGGAGGCAGGGAGAAGGCGGGTTCTGGCCCCTCGCTTCTTCCCCTTGCCGCCGCGGCTACTATCCGAAGCGGGCCTCGGGAACGCGCTCCGGGGTTTGCCACTTAAGAGAGCATGGCAGCTTTTTAGGAGGAAGTAAGGTTTTCACATTCCGCAGCTCACGAGAGAATGCATGATAAGGGATGTAAAGACTTATCTGAGGTTGCAGCCCCCGGCAACTCTGGCTTGCCGGGAGGCGGGTGCTGGCTCGTCCTTCTCCCCTTCTTCGTCCTTGAGCGGCTCGGCAAGGGTATGCAATTCCTGCGAGCCAAAGGGAAAGGACGGGAAAAAGACGCTATCAACCCTAACCAAGGACAAGACTCGACTCAGCATGCATGCTAAAACTTGGGGGGCCCCAGCGCGTCATTGCAGCCAGGGTCTGCGCCTGGCTTTGTACAAAGGATTACATGCGTCTGCGGCAAGACTTTTGTACAAAGAGTTGGTTGCCGGACGGGGTCCGACAACCGCGCCTTACGGGTAAAACTTGCGAAGATGCTCAATGTTCCAGGAATTGCTCACCGGAGTACCATCTTCGGTCTTGAGGCGGACGGCGCCGGGCCTCGTGACTCGTTTCACCCGGTAAGGGCCTTCCCACTTCGGCGTCAACTTGTTGTGTATCTTGGCCGACTGAACGCGCCGAAGAACAAGGTCGCCTTCCTCGAGGCTCCTAGCTTTAACTTTGCGGCTATGATAGCGACGCAGAGCTTGCTGGTAGCGAGCGGATCGCACAGCGGCCTGGAGACGATCTTCCTCGAGGAGCAGTGCGTCATCTTCACGCGACCGCTCTTGCTCAAGCTCATCATAAGCGAGCACTCGAGGTGACCCGTATACGAGTTCCGTGGGGGTAACTGCTTCTGCTCCATAGATTAGAGCAAATGGTGTCTGGCCGGTGGCTCGATTTGGCGTCGTTCTGACCGACCAAAGAACCGTCGGCAGCTCCTTGATCCAGTTCCGTCCGCGCTTGAGCAGCTTGTCAAAACTTCTGGTCTTGAGCCCGCGCAGTACCTCGGCGTTGGCCCTTTCCGCTTGACCGTTGCTCCGGGGATGAGCAACAGAAGCGAAGCAGACCTTGGTGCCGAGGTTTTGGGTGTACTGCATGAAAGCGTGTCTTGTGAACTGCGTACCGTTGTCGGTGATGATCCTGTTGGGGATCCCGAAGCGGCAAACAATCGACCTGAAGAATTTGATCGCGGACTGGGCGGTCACCTTCCTCACTGGTTCCACTTCTGGCCACTTTGTGAACTTGTCGATGGCAACGAACAAGTACTCAAAGCCCCCGACGGATCGGGGGAAGGGGCCGAGGATATCGAGCCCCCAGACCGAGAAGGGCCAGGATAAAGGGATCGATTGGAGAGCTTGAGCTGGCTGGTGTATCTTCTTGGAATGGAACTGGCACACTTCACACTTGGTTACTTGTGCAGTTGCATCCTGGAGGGCTGTGGGCCAGAAGAAACCTTGCCGGAACGCCTTTCCGCCAAGTGCTCTAGCGCCAATGTGGTGTCCACATGTGCCTCCGTGTATCTCCGCCAACAGCTTCTGTCCGTCTTCCCGGTGAATGCACTTCAATTTCACCCCATTGCGTCCTCTTCTGTACTGTGCGCTGTCGACGAACTGGTACATACGGGACTGTCGGGCTACTCTTTCAGCTTCTTCTTGTTCTTCGGGAAGTTCTCCTGTCTGGAGGAAACGGACGATCTGCTGTGCCCACGTCGGAGCCTGTGGCTCGACGACGAGGACTAGAGGCATGTCGGCGGCTGCGGGAACATCAGCTTCTACGGCGAGGACTTGGGGCTTAGCCGGAGCTTGACATTCCCCGGCAAGCTTGCCGGGGCGTGGCTTGCCGGGAGCGCCTGCTTCGTGGGACAAACCCTGGGGCTTGCCGGAGCGGGCAGCTCCTCAGCACTCTTCGCGTCGATCTTGGGGACTCTCTTGGCGGCGGCTTCGGGAAGCTCTGCCGGGAGAGAATCACCAGAGACCGGTCTTCTCTTCTTGCTTGGCCCAGTCGATGGTGTCACGGATGGCTGAGTCAGCTTGAGCACAAAAGTCCCTAGTTCCACAGGTAGCTTTAGTGCGGCGCATTTTGACAGGCCGTCGGCGATGTCGTTCTCTGCTCTAGGAACGTATTCCATCTGCAGGCCGTCAAAGCGCTCTTCCAGCTTCCTCACTTCATCAACGTAATCCTCCATCAACGGGCACTGGTAATCCTTGTTCACTTGGCGGACGACGAGCTGCGAGTCACCCCTGACAATGAGCTTCTTGATCCCAAGTTCCGCCGCGATCCTGAGATCGGCGAGCAAACCTTCATACTCTGCCGTATTGTTGGTTGCTTGCTCCTTGGGAAAGTGCATCTGGACGACGTACTTGAGGTGCTCTCCGGTGGACGCGATGAGTAGCACGCCGGCACCGGCGCCTTCCAGCGAAAAGGCACCATCAAAGTACATCAGCCACTCTTTGGTTGCTTCCTTGCCAGGGATGCTCGTCTCTGGAATTTCTTCGTCCGGTGTCGGCGTCCACTCTCCTATGAACTCTGCCAATGCTCTGCTCTGGATGGTCGATGTGCTCTCGAACTTGAGGCCAAAGCTTGACAGTTCCAGTGCCCACTCGACAATCCTGCTTGTTGCTTCGGGATTCTGCAGTATCCTCTTAAGCGGAAAGCGAGTGACCACGGTGATCTCGTGTGCTTGGAAGTAATGGCGCAGCTTCCTCGAGGCCATGAGGAGGCCGAAGAGCAATTTCTGCACACCAGAGTACCTCGACCAAGCCCCCTGCAGGAGGGAACTGACGAAGTAAACTGGGCGCTGCACCATCCTCTTCCTCTGCACTTCCCCTTGCGCTTGCGCGGATCCGCCCTTGCCGGGGCCAGAGCTTGTCGGGGAAGCCCCCTGCTTGCCGTCGGACGCGCTTGCCGTGGTTGCTGGCTCGTCATCAACTTCCCTCTCCGCAACTAACGCAGCACTAGCCACTTGATTGGTTGCCGCTAGGTAGAGCAGCAACTTCTCTTGCGGTCTAGGCGCGACAAGTATAGGAGCGGAGGACAGGTATTTCTTCAAGTCTTGCAGCGCAGCCTCCGCTTCCGGAGTCCATTTTACTGGACCCGCCTTTTTCAAGATTTTGAAAAACGGCAGGGCGCGTTCCGCAGACCTGGAAATAAATCTGCTGAGAGCCGCCACGCAGCCGGCAAGTATTCGCACGTCCTTGACACGCGTTGGTGCTTCAATCTGCTCGATGGCCTTGATCTTGTCGGGGTTGGCTTCGATCCCACGCTGAGACACGAAGAACCCGAGAAGCTTGCCGGAGGGAACTCCGAACACGCACTTCTCGGGGTTGAGCTTGAGGCTGATCTTGTGCAAGTTCGCAAAGGTCTCTTCCAAGTCTTGAACCAAGGTTGCCTTGTCTCTGCTCTTGACCACAATTTCGTCCATGTAGGCCTCCACATTTCTGTGGATCTGTGGCTCGAAAGCAGTGTGGACAACCCTCGCGAACGTCGAGCCTGCGTTCTTCAGTCCAAAAGGCATCCGCACAAAACAGTACGTGCCGCATGGAGTGATGAACGCAGTCTTCTCTTCGTCTTCTTCAGCCATGAAGATCTAGTGGTACCCGGAGTAGGCGTCAAGGAATGAAAGCAGGTCGCATCCGGCCGTGGAGTCAACAATCTGGTCGATGCGCGGCAAGGGAAATGGATCTTTAGGGCAAGCTCTGTTGACATCGGTGAAATCGATGCAAAGCCTCCACTTCCCGTTTGCTTTGCGCACGACAACAGGATTGGCCAACCACGTCGGATGGAGCACGCCTCTGACGAGGCCTGCCGCTTCCAACTTCCTGATCTCCTCCGAGATAAACTCTTGGCCCACCACCGCTTGTTTCCTGACCTTTTGCTTGATGGGCCGCGCATGAGGACAGACGGCGAGGTGGTGCTCAATCACTTCCCTGGGAACGCCGGGGATGTCAGATGGTTGTCAGGCAAACACATCGACATTCGCCCGCAGGAAAGCGACGAGCGCGCCTTCCTATTTGGGGTCGAGAGTGGCACTGATGGTGAAGGTACCACCAGTGCCGTCCTCCTTGGCGGGCACCTTCTTGGTCGCTGGTGGAGCAGCCGTTGTCTTCTTATGTTTGCCGGCGGGGCTCGATGGTGCGTCCTCAACGGCAGCGCCATGCTCCGAAGAGACGCGCTTGCCGGAGTGGGCACTAGAGCATTCGCCGGGCTTGGCCTTCTTGCCGGCGGGGCTCGATGGCACGTCCTCGACGGCAGCGCAGCACTCCGAAGAGGCGCGCTTGCCGGAGTGGGCGCCAGGGCATTCGCCGGGCTTGGTCTTCATGCCGGCGGGGCTCGATGGCATGTCCTCGATGGCAGCGCAGCACTCCGAAGAGGCGCGCTTGCCGGAGTGGGCGCCAAAGCACTCGCCGGACTTGGTCTTCATGCCTGCGGGGCTCGATGGCACGTCCTCGACGGCAGCGCAGCACTCCGAAGAGGCGCGCTTGCCGGAGTGGGCGCCAGAGCATTCGCCGGGCTTGGTCTTCTTGCCGGCGGGGCTCGATGGCACGTCCTCGACGGCAGCGCAGCACTCCGAAGAGGCGCGCTTGCCGGAGTGGGCGCCAGAGCACTTGCCGGACTTCTTCTTTCCCCCGGAAGCTTCAGCGGCAAGCGGGCCGCGGGCCGTTGCTGCTGTTGCATCCCGGTATATTTGGTCGGCGCAGATAAGGGCATCCTTCTTGTCGCCAGGGACAGAAATGACGCTTATCGGGCCAGGCATCTTGAGCACGTTATACGCGTAGTGGGAGGCCGCCATGAACTTGGCGAGCGCTGGTCGGCCGAGGATCCCGTTGTAAGGCAACGGAAAGTCGGCGACGTCAAAGGTGACCTTCTCAATCCTGAAATTCAGCTCGCTGCCAAATGTTACCGGCAGCGTGATCTTTCCCTTCGGCTTGCTCCTTCCCGGGCTGATTCCTTGGAATGTGCCGGTTTCTTCGAGCTCGCTGTCGGGAACTTGGAGCCTCCGGAGAACAGCAGAGGAGATCAGATTCAAGCCGGCCCCGCCGTCAACTAGCATCTTGGTGACCTTGAGGTTGCGGATCGTTGGGGAAACCAACATCGGCAAGCACCCGACCGCGGTTGTGCGGTCAGGGTGGTCCTCAATGTCGAAGATGATAGGCGTGCTGGACCATCTCAGGGGTCTGCGTGACTCGACGGGTGGCTCCGCTGCATTGACCTCCCGCACCCACCATTTAAGCTAGTGGTGGGAAGCGTGCAGGGAGGCACCGCCGTCCACACACAAGACCTCAGTGGCTTTCTGAAACTCCTGCTCGCTGGTCTCGGGGTCTTCCATGTCTTCGTCGTCGTCATCGTCTTCGTCCCGGTCGCGTCCCCGGGGGGGTCTGTCTGCTTGCCGCTACTTGTCCTTGCCGCGGCGCTCCCCCGGGCCGGGACACTTCGTGCCGGATCCCCCGCCGCCTGCTTGGGCTCTCTCCTTGTTGCGTCGTGCGTACTCGGCCTTCTGCAGCTCGACGAGTCGCTCGACTTGCTTGCAACTCTGGAGGTCGTGGCCCCTGGTACGGTGGATCTTGCAGTACTTCTTGTCGGTACCGTCCCGCTTATCGGCAGCCGCCACCGCCCGGCAGTTGGCGCACCCGACAACCTCCTTGCCGGCGCCTCCCGCCTGGGCTTTCTTGGCAGAGCCCTCGCTGCCGGACTTCTCGACAACCAGTACCTCTGGGTTTTTCTTCTTCTTGCCGTTCCGCCGCCGGCCTCTCCTTGCCGGGGCGGTACCTTCACTGTCGGATTCTGCTTCTCCAACACTTTCTCCGGGGAGCTTCCTCCCCTCCTCAGCGCGTGCACACTTGTCGGCCAGGGCGTAAAGCTCGCTGACCTCCTTGATTTTGCACATCGCCATCTCCTCCCGCATCCTGCGGTTACGCACGTTCTGGTGGAACGCGCTGATCACCGCGGCGGGGTGGACGTCTGGGATGTTGTAGTGCACACGGCTGAACCTCTGGATGAACTTGCGCAAAGGCTCCCCCTCCTTCTAAACAAGCAGATGAAGGTCGCTCGCCTGGCCATGGGGTTTGTGGCCGCCCGTGAAGGCGCCCACGAACTGATGGCATAGATCTGGCCAGGAGGAGATGGAGCCGTTCGGCAAGTGCATGAGCCAGGATCTGACGTTGGGCTTGAGTACCAGCGGGAAGTAGTTGGCAAGGATCTTGTCGTCCCGTCCCCCGGCAGCTTGCACCGCAATGGTGTAGATGCTGAGGAACTCCGACGGATGCGACTTGCCGTCATACTTCTCGGGCACGTCGGGCTTGAAGTTCTTTGTGCCGGGCCACTGGACTTGCCGCAGCTCGCGGGTGAACGCGGGGCAGCCTACAGAATACGGCAGTTCGCCTGGTTCGCCCGGTGCGTGCAATTCTCCAGAGGGCCCAACGCGCTGGTCTGATTGACGCCGCGCCTCTCTTCTGCGCTCGATGCGGGTTCGAGCGTCTTCTTCCCTTCGTTCGTGAAGGACTTGGCGTTGGTCGCGGCGAGTTCGTCCGCCGCCGGAGGGTAGTCTGCCACTGTGCTGCCGCGGACTGTGCTGCCGCGGAGTGTGCTGCCGCGGACTGTGCTGCCGCGGAGTGTCACCGTTGGCGAAACCGATGAGGCTCTGGATGGTTGCCCTCCAGCCGTCGAGTTTGTCCGCCGCCGGAGGGTAGTCTAGGAGTAGCTGAGCTCGCGCGAGAGCTTCCGCTGGGGTGGCGGGCAGAGGCGGCGAACGGCGCGAGGATCGGGATGTGCTCGAACTCCTAATCATGTTAGAAGGAGCAGCACCCGGCCCAGGCAGCCGCGCGACGCTCGTTCCGGCACGCTGGACCGCATGCTGGTCCTGAGCGCCTTGGGACCCGCCAGCACGGTCTGGGTCTAGCGAGCGTATGGTACCATGGGTACCATGACGCTGCTGGTTTCGCGCCTCCCGAGAGGGGCGCGGGGCGAGCTCGGACGTCGCGGGACCAAGAACTGGTTCGACGGCGCTCGTTCCTCCGCCGGCGTCCTCCCCACCTCTCGTCTGCTCCGTGGGCGGTGGGTTCGACGCTGACGGACCGGTCGCCTCCGGAGCTTTCTTCTTCGGCGCCATGCCGGCGCAAACAATGAGAGTCTGGCTCGCGCGGACGCCGGATCTGATTCACACAACCTCGACGCACCCCTGCCTGGCGCGCCAAAGATGTCGGGGGAAATCGGCCTCCACGAGCACCTATGGGGACGGAGCCCCTTTGTCGGTTCGGCGTGGGGCGGAGGTTGGACAAAGAGCAGATCGAGGCGACACACACGCACACAACGATTTTACCCAGCTTCGGGCCGCATGGATGCGTAAAACCCTACTGCTGCATGTCTGGTTGATTCGAGTTCTTGCTCTGGAGCGCAAGAAGCTACAGTAAGTTGGAGCTGGACGCAGACGAGGGTCTACTGGGTGTCCTCCTTTCGATCCCCTAGGGTTCGATCTCCCTAGCGTTCCTCTGGGGTCTCTCCTCTTCCCTCTACGTGCGCATGGGCCTCCTTTTATATGCTAAGGGGTTTCCCACAGGTAGCGACGCAGGTGAGGGTAAAAATGGCAAGGGACTGTGCGAACAGTGGCCGCACAGTGCTATGGCACCTAACTCTGACGGCGGGAGACAAAGGCATTAAATGCCCGTCTGGATCGCCTGAACAGTGCCGAGGCGGACCGTTAGGAGCGCCTCCGCTTGCCACGGGGGCGACTCTACCAACGTCGCATGCCACCGCGCGTCTCAGGTTGCGCGGCGCCCCGCCACGTGCCTCCGGGGAAGCCCCAGAGTGACGCGTGGGCAGGTGAGCTGGAGCGCAGGCCTGAGGTGGTGGTTTGCCGCGGCAAGTGGCTTGCCGCGGTGGTCGTCTTGCCGCACCTAAGAGCTTGCCGCTCGCCAGGCCTTGCCGGGGCGCGCGGAGCGCCGCGGCGGGCTTCTCTTGGTGTGCCTTGGCTTGGCCGTCCCGGCGAGCTCATCCCGCCGGGGCCTTGTCGCCTTGGCCCGGCAAGCTCCTCTTGCCGGACCTCGCCTTCTCGTCCCGGCAAGCTCCTCTTGCCGGGGCCTGGTCTTCTAGGCTCGATCACTTGGCCTTCGTCCTGGCAGGCCTTGCCGCGGAACGCTACTACTTCCCGTGCACAAGTTCGGGGTACTAAGGTACCCCTACTTTAGTACACCGACAGTACATTTGGTATAAGTTCTTCTCTTTCTCCCACTCATATTCGCTTGAGTCTTGTGATGGATAGGCAAGGCATTTCACCCTCGGTCCACAACAACAACAATGAGTTCGATGCCACGAACAACTCCAACGACGCCAAGATGAACGCTCAAATGGAGGAGATCAAAGCCCTCATCAAGTCCTACAAGCGATCTTCCTCATCTTCGAGAAGATGCTCAAGAGCACATGCTTCCGAGCTACCATCTCCGGCAAGATCACATCGGCATCGACACCATCACCACCACGAACGTGAAGGTCAAGAGCTCAACACCAACAACCGCTCAACGACTTCTCCATCTCCCTTGGCATCTTCGCCAAGCGACTTCAAGGCATCTTTGCCTTCGGATATATGGCATCTTCGCCAACAGGCACCTCAAGACTACGCTCAAGAGAAGCTCCCCAAGCTCAAGTCCGCGACCTCCACGAGCTACTACGACCTCGACACCGACCATGAGATTCCTTTCTATGGAATTTTAGAATGCGAGGAGTATCTCGAGTGGGAGCGTTTGATGGACGACTACCTCAAGTTACATCAAGTTCCTCCCGAAGATCAAGTGAAGTGCGCCACAAGAAACTTCCACGAGTACGCCTCGACATGGTGGCTTCACACACCTTCGGAGACCTACGACATGAGTTGGCCCAAGACGAAGAGAGCGTTGCGGCGAGAGTTTGTGCCTCCAACCTACACGGAACAACTTCTACGCCAATTGGAGAACACCATCCAAGGATCCAAGTCCATCGACGAGTACTTCAAGGAGATGAAGAGAGCCTTACGACGTGCCGGCGTGGACGACCCCATGTCAATGAAGTTCCACTTCATGATGGGATTGAACAACGACATCTCCAAGACTATCTTCCTCGAGAACTACAAGTCCCTCGACGACAACTACATTGGTGCTCTCAAGGCGGAACAAGAACTCATGAAGGCCAAGGCTTCTCCACCCCAAGCACACTTCTCGAAGACCAAACTCAAAGACGACGAGCATGAGGGTAATACCACCAAGATGTCCAAGCCCGACGAGCTACAAGACGATGCTCCCAAGTTCGACTTCACCGCCATCCCTCTTTGTGGCATTGATGATGCCGAGTCCTCCACGACTCTTTTTCAAGATGGTGCGGCGACGAGTACGACTACGAAGACCTTCAAGTACCAAGCTTTGGAGGCGAGCGACTTGGTGACGAGCAAGGATGATGCTTCCATCTTAGGAGGCGAGAGCGATGATGTGCCATCTTCGGCCTTCATCCATGGTGATAACGACGAGATGGTTGAGCATGGGATTTTCCCTTCGACCACGGCGACGTATGATGACTTGAGTGACTTGTGCCACCATATTGAGAGTGAGAGTGACTTCACCACTAGCCACATATGTGATGAGTTGCCCCAATTCCCATGTGAGGAGAGCCACAACCCCCACCACTTGAGTGAGATGAGTGACTCCACCATGCGTGAGATTGAGTGCACCTACCTTGAGGGAGTGAGTGAACCACCACATAGAGAGAGTAAGGCCACTTCGATTTCTAACGACTTAACCTCTATCTCTATTGTGTTTTCTCATTTGGTGCTAGGTCCCATATATGATGACGCGTCGATTCGCGATGACTATGTCCTTCCTTTGGACAAGACGATGGCCATGGTGGAATATGATGCACCCCCCACATGGTTCCATCAAGATGAAGATGACCACCATTTGGTCTTTGCCACCTCACCTACACCACTTGAGTGGAATGGAAAAGGTAACATAGGTGAAGGTGATGCTCTTGTCCCACTAGTGGACATTCTTGACATTGATTTCTTGCATGATGTTGATCAACCTATTGCCATGCTTCATGCTAGTATGATTTCCCCATGTGATGATTTACCCATTTATGATGAATATGATGATTCTCATGTGGAGTCTATTAGTTGTGATGCTATGTTACATAGGATTTCTTGTGACAATCCTTTAGGTAACATCATGTTTGACAATCCGCTTGACTTGTCATATGCTATGCATGAGATCAATCATATGTCATATTTGCAATCTCTTCATAGTGACTATGCATATGCCAACTAAATTAACCCAATTTGCACATATGGCATAGATGACAAGCCCATGGTTATTGGCATTTGTTTTTCTTATGATGATATTGATATGCTTCCTTTGCATCATTTATCTCATATGCCATGCCATGAGTACCTAGCTTCGGATATGCATTGTTTTGGATGTTGTCCATTTTCTCCATGTGATGTTAACATTAATGCTCATGAGGAGACCCCCATAGTTTCCTCATACATGTTAGGAGATCTTGATGCATTCCATACTTTGCATGATTCCCATAATTGCTTGCACCCTATGCATTCCATGAATAACAATGCTCTAGATATTTTCCATGATGCATTACATGATTTGAGTCTCCATTATGCTATACATAACACCAAACCTCTCATGATGGATGACATGTTTCTATATCACGCATCTCATTTATTTGAGCATTGGATATTTTGTGCTAATCAACACAAGCACGTATGCATCATGATGGATGATGTGTACATTTACCACACACACAATTTCTTTCGTTTGTGTCTCTTTTGTGTAGGTACCCATGAATGCTTGTCAACTTCGCAATCCCACGAGTTGACAAAACGAGCTCTAGAGAGCAATGATGATTTGGGATCCCATGGATTGCCTTTCCCACAGCTCACTTCGCGCAAACACTTCGCGCATTTCTTTTACTTGGCCCTCACTTGGGTATGGGTTGTTGTCCATTATATATCATTTTCCCATCTTGCCATGTTCACTTTGCATGATATGCCCATTCCTATGCCTTTGCCATGCATTTGTGACCCATGCTTCGCATTAAACATGATGATTGATTCTAGTACTTGTATGTGTATTTGCAAGCGTGGTGGAGATATTATTTGTTATTGCCATGATTGCTTTGTGCCCCATGCCTATGATGATACTATGATCTTGATTTGTGTTCGTGCTTGCGATATGTCATGTACATTGCCTATGTCTATTATTCGCTCACATGACATGTTTGCCATGATTTACTCTAGTGTGTTGCATCTTCGCTCCACTACCTTGCACGACTTGATTACTATGCTTGCTTGCCTTGTTGCATCACCAATGATTCATACTTGCTCTTTTCATGCGGTTGATGACAACCATTACCATGCTTTGAACATGATTGTTATTCCTTCTTGTCATTTATCTCCATGTGTTGCCTCCCTCATGCTAGATGATTTGCCATGTATTGAGTGCAACAATGCCCTTAGTCTTGATAATGAGTTTGCCCCCATAGCATTCTCACATATAATTGGAGATTTTGACATATTCCTTGTGAAGCATGCTTGTCTTACCTCTT
Source organism: Aegilops umbellulata (assembly GCA_032464435.1). Classification (NCBI taxonomy): domain Eukaryota; kingdom Viridiplantae; phylum Streptophyta; class Magnoliopsida; order Poales; family Poaceae; genus Aegilops; species Aegilops umbellulata. The sequence continues at coordinate 61,082,956 of CP136054.1, read as the reverse complement.
TGCACCATATACCCTGTGCCATGAATATAGCCATTGTTGCATCATATTATTCATGCACTTATGCTTCTAATGGTTATGTGCAAAAGAAGAGAACCATCATGATGGATGATGTGTTTATCTACCATGCACATATGTTCTTTGTTTTGTTGTGTGCATGTGTAGGATACTTGGACTTTGTGTCGACTTCCACATCACGTGAGTTGCCATTCGAGCTCTTGAGAGAAAACCACCTACTACCACGACGATTCTACATCGCACTTGCTTGTGCTTCGGCATTGTGAAGGACGCACAAGGACACGCCTTCAAGGTGACATCTTTCTTGAGCACGGATGTTGCGGATCATACTACTTGTGTTGCTTGCACGATGAGACGTATTGTTCATCTTGGATCACTTGATTGCACACTTGTTAGAGATCTTGCTTCGACTTGTCATTTTAACCATTCCATGCATCATGATATATATGCCTTGTGTGTTGCATCCAATTCTTGGATTATTTGCTCCTCTCACATGTTTGGTTGCAACAATGTCATCACTTCACATATGCCATGTTCCATTGCTTGTCACATGATTGACTTGATTGCCTCACACATGATGAACAATTGATCTTTCTATTGTGTTGAGTGCCACACTATGTTCACTACACCCTATGCACATTATGCTTGGATTGTCTTGCACTTGACCCATGTGTTTAGACACTTCATTTTATTTGGTATTGTGAATGATTCATATGCCTACCATAGACCTTTCATTGAGCAATTTGTGCATGCTTGCTATGAACTTGAGGTAGATGCTTATTCTCTTGACACACATATTTGCATCTCTACATCCCATTTACATGCTTGTCCCCATGATATCTTTGCTTGTGCTCAATTTATATGCTTACATGCCATGTCACAATCCTTTGTCAAACCATATGCTTTGCATGATGACGACACTAGTTTGGTGAATCACCTCTTGAATGCTTGGTTTTGCACTAATGCTAACCACATTTGTTTTTCCAAGTGTTTGTTGTCCTTACTCCTTTTGAAGGAATCACAAGACGGTGCAACATTGGAGAGTGCCCATTTCGAGCTTCAAGATGACAAATACTTGGTGCACGTCCACTTCTACACGGCGAAGCCATCTCTTTCCCATGGTGATTTGGTTTTCGATCCGAGGTCGGATCTTTCCCAAGGGAGGGGAGATGATGCGGAGCATCCTATGGACATCACCATGTCAAGAGTCCGTTCGGCGAGTGACACGTGCGACATCTACTTCATATACACAAAGGTGAATCATCTCCTTTACACGTGCTCACTTGACCCCTTCAAGGATGGTATACTACTTGACACTTCTCCCGTGTGCATGCATAGGTATTGTCGGAGCTTCACGGATGTCGAGGAGGAGTGCAAGCGCCAAGGAACAACTACACCATCCGCGAGGGAAGCCTGGAAGCGACGACGGAAGAAGACAGAGCTGCTGAAGCTACAGCGGCCGGACATCCGGGCCAGAGGCCGGACATCCGGCGCCTCAGCAACGCCCGGAGATCCGGCGAACATCCCCGGAAATCCGGCGCCCCCTATCCAGAGAGCTACGGAAGCGACCCCGGTAGCCCGGACATCCGGCCCCTTGCCCCGGACATCCGGCGCCTCCCGACAGCACGGACATCCGGCGCCTCCCCCAGAAATCCAGCATCCACAACAGAAGCCAACAGAAGGTCACCCCGCTCGGCCGGACATCCGGCCAACCGCCCCGGACATCCGGCATCTCACGAGAACCCGGACATCCGGCCCCCAGCCCGGACGTCCGGCGCCTGCCTGCGCGCATGGACAGGGCCCGAGGCCCATGTATCCCTTTTCCCACCTACCCCTTCGTGGTTTAGACTATATATACTACTCCCCCTCCTCTTAGTTAGGGTTAGCAAAGGATTAGCTCATATGTGAGATAGAGCTTTGCTCATCCATACCGGATAGTCTCTTCGAGAGTGACCGCGGCCCCTCTACGGAGAAGATCAACCTTGGATTCAAGACCTCCTTTACGGAGAAGACCCCCATCAAGACCTCCTCACGGAGAAGAACCGGTTACCGTTTGTATCGTCCGTTGTTGACTTTGGATCTTGTATCTTACCTTTGTGTTCATCGATCTAGCACATGTGTGATCTATTTCTTGTTGGTTGAGTGTTTCTCTCGTGTTTCCCCTCATTTCCCCTTTGTGTTCTTCGTGTTCATCGTAGGGATCCGCTCCTTTCGTGAAAGATCGGCCATCATGGGATCCACCCCGTATCATCTTGGATCAGAGCCAGCTCTAGCTCATGATCATCTTGGATCAGAGCCAGGTTCTAGCTCATGATCATCTTGGTATCATGAGCCACGTTGATCACGATTTCGGAGCCTCCCCGTTGTGTTTTCTAGCCTAGTTTTGTTGATTTTGTCCTAAATTTGAAAATTCCCCACCAAAAATAGCCCCCAATTTTTTTTGTGATTTGTTAGTTTGATGATGTTTTGTTGATTTTGAGCCATGGATTTGCTTGGTTTCGAGTGGATCTAGCATTTCCCCAAGTTTCCCCACCTTCCATCCATAAAATCCATCAAATTTTGCCCCCGTAATTATCCATTTCCGCCCCAAATCGAGTTTCGAAGTCCAAATCCCGATCTAGAATCGTCAGGCCGGACATCCGGGCCCCAAGCCGGACATCCGGCTCCTGGAGCGCCAAATCGCGCAAGTTTCTGGACTCAGGTCCCGGATATCCGGCCCCGAGCCCGGATGTCCGACCCCTGTAACTTCAGCCATCACCGTTTCACCGTTTTGTCCATAACTAATTCATCCGGAGTCCGATTTTCGCGTTCTTTAGCTCGTTTTGAAGCTCTTGACATCCCCCTTCCCACAAAAATACCACCAACATTATTTAACTCCATCAAATTTTGACAACTTTGGCATCTTTGCCTAGGGCTTACACCACAACATCCGCATTGCCACCACCGACTTCCGCAACCTAACCCAATTTGTTCCCTATAGCATTAGTGGTTGTTTGAGTTGTGATTCGAGTCTCCTAAGGTGTTTAGGCTACTTAGGGACGATTGTTTCTTCATCAACCACCACCACCACCATAACTTCCGCATAGGTTTGCCCACCATACACTTCCACCATCCGAACTTAACCCAATTTTGTTTGTGTTGAGAGTTGTGTCTCCTAAGGTGTTTCGGCTACTTAGGGACGTGCTTCGAACTCCGACACCGTGTATGGTCCATCCACTTTACCCTCGGCTTCCACATTGCGTCTCAAAACCCCGTCATTGCATTTCCGCAATCCCATTGAGCTGCCGCAAAACCACCACCGTTTCTACTACCACCGTTTGACTTTTGTCCTTGAGATTTTGAGTTGAGGTTTTTCCGTTTCCTAAGGTGTTTCGGCTACTTAGGGACGAGTCACCATCATCTTGGTATCTACATAAAGAACACCACCACTCATCATCGCAACGGACGGTAACCTCGACGACACCATTGTATATTCCCCTTGCAATTGCATTGATAACCCCTAGCCCATTTTTGCGTCACTCACCTATCCAGACTAGCCATTTAAGTATTGCCGGCAACATTACTTGTGCACATTAGTGATCATTGGTCTACACCTTCCATTGCGTGCATACCATATCATATTGGTATCATATCATCTCTTGTGTCACAAAGATCGTTCCCGCATATACACAATTGCTATCTTGGTTTGTGCATTTCGCAAAGTGGCCATACATAAAAAAAAGAGAATAAAGCTTTTAAGCAAAAGAGAAAGAACGAAGAGCTTGTAAGCAAGTGTCGTAGCATCATACCACATTGCACATAAGATTGTCATATCTGATCATCTTGGATCATCTTGAGAGAAACATCGGGAACCATACATACATAGCATACTTGGGATAGAAAGTTTATCCATTTTGCATATCATAGGTTGTGCACAAGTGTCATATCCGCCTATAGAGCAATCGTGGTAGCGTCTCTCTTGAGTTGTGCAACACGAGCGTTTTCCGTGGACTCCACATTTTGTGCTCATTCCTTGGTTGCACGACCCCATTTATCTATCCGTGTGTGTGTTTCCGTGTGCCATTCTTTGCTATTGGTCTACTTGTTTCACTTGCGAATTTGTGAATCTCTTTCAACATTATTGACTCTTGCTAACATTTTGCATCAAATTTTTTGTGCCACTATCCTCACCGAGCTCCACCATAAGCCTTATTTGTGTAGGTGTGAGAAACCGACAAGAATTGGTACCAATTGTGCTATTTCCTTGTTACACATTGAGTGATCATTGATCCATCTTCAACATCGGTCAAGGTACATTTGGTATAAGTTCTTCTCTTTCTCCCACTCATATTCGCTTGAGTCTTGTGATGGATAGGCAAGGCATTTCACCCTCGGTCCACAACAACAACAATGAGTTCGATGCCACGAACAACTCCAACGACGCCAAGCTGAACGCTCAAATGGAGGAGATCAAAGCCCTCATCAAGTCCTACAAGCGATCTTCCTCATCTTCGAGAAGACGCTCAAGAGCACATGCTTCCGAGCTACCATCTCCGGCAAGATCACATCGGCATCGACACCATCACCACCACGAACGTGAAGGTCAAGAGCTCAACACCAACAACCGCTCAACGACTTCACCATCTCCCTTGGCATCTTCGCCAAGCGGCTTCAAGGCATCTTTACCTAATATTAAAAGACGGAAGCTTTCAAGGTTCTCCATACGTCATCTCTTTATATCCGTTAATTGTATGTTAACCCAAGAATTGACAATTAAGATTTAAAAGACGGTTTTTTTTTCTCTATGCGTCATTGCGTGAACTCCTCCCGTTCGGATTCGTCCAACGAGCCTCGCTCCACCCCGATGGTTGCATCAAGAAGAAACCTAAAACCCACAGCCTCCCTGACGCATCATAGGTTCTCCTCTGTATCACGTCAATCTTCTACACCATCGTTTTTCATCATCCTGCCGCCGCCGCCATCGCCTCTACACCTTCAAAGGGCACTGCCTCCCTGGTCGCCATCCACTCACCCTTCCGCACTCCCGGGCGCCGCTACAGGTCACTTCCTGCAGCCGAGGACGATTTGGAGAAGGAGGTGAGCAGGAAGGAAGGGCCAAGGGCATAACTCACGAGCAGCAGCTCGTCATCGATTGCTTCAGGTGAGACTCACTGATTCACGTTGTGGCGTGTTCTGACTTCTGAGCCGCTGCAGCCGTCGCTGTTGCCTCTACCCATCCGAAGGGCACCGCCTCCCCGGTCGCTGTCTCCTCGACCTTTCCACTCCCGAGCGCCGCTGCAGGTCACTGTATGTGCTTCCCGCATCCAAGGACGATGGGGTGAAGGAGGTGGGCAGGAAAGGAAGGCCAAGGGCAAAACTCACGCGGAGCAGCAGTGCATCGTCGATTGCTTCATGTCAGACTTACTGATTCATGTTGTGGCGTGTTTAGAGTTTCACTTTCACGTATTGGTCTTCTATCTACTGGCAGTAAATTAATTGTTTGACAAACTTTACTATATGTAGTTGAGAGAGAGGACTTGACGATGGATTAAGGTATGAACGTGATACAGGCATGTGTATCTATGAGAGGACGGCGAGAGGTACATGATACAGACTTAACTTCATATGATTCTTCTTTAAGGAAGCCTCAAGGTCTGAACGTGATACAGCCTTGACTATATTTATGATAAACTTGAGAAGTTGATCGATCGACTCTTTTTTTGACATGTGATTGATCTGACTTAACTCGCATATACAACTTAGATTCGAATATTCATGTGTTATTATGGATTGCAACAAAAAGAAACCTAAAACTGGACGGTCTCCCTCCTACATCATAGGTTCCTCTTCTGAATCAGGTCAATCTATTTCACCACCATTTTTCATCATGCTGCAGTCGCCGCTGTCGCCGTGGCCTCGCATCAGACAGTGGTTGCATTGTAGATTCGGTCCACCTCAAGACAGATTATAATTATGTAGGTAAGCTGTGTTACCACTTCACTTTTCGGCTGATGTTCGTTAAACAACAGGTTCACATACCTTTTTTACATGTTTATTTTCACTTCAAAAAAAAAATTCTTTCCCGAATATGAAACATGCTATTAGAGGGATGGTTACGATTTGATGGGTCATACACATAATACCATCTTCTTCTATATTTTCTAGGCTTCAATGCAGCCATTCTGAGGATGTAGCTCTTAAATTTTGTTGTGTAGCCAAGAAGTTGAGCACCACACATACAAAGGCAGTACGTGAAGCTACCTCCCTGAATTTATGGTTGTTCAGCGTTCCTTGGCTTCAACATTTCTTTGTATTTATTAACAGACGTGCTATTTATGCCATGTCTATGCCAGTATATTGATCATAATTTTACGTCTTATATACATCATTGCTCATGTGTAGATTGTATTTTGTGTTCTTTCATGGGGTGTACCCAGTGCGCCATTGACAGTGCACCGGGGAGATAGATAATAGGTGACTGGCAGAGAAAAGAGTGATTTAGTGGTATAAAAATGTCTACTAGGTAATTGTAAAAAAGATGACGCTTGATAATGCATGCAGATTCAAAAGGCACATGCTCACACCATTTGTGTGGAACAATTAGAATATGTTGCCATCGATTGCGATACACAGACAATTTCCAGTAGATATAAAAAATAGGAAGTAATATGAAGAGTTCTCTTATCGTAGCTTTGGTTCAGGGTTTCTGGCATATATAAAAGGGGCACCACAATCCTGCTGTGCCCAATGTGCCATTGACGGTGCAGTGGTGAGACAGATAATAGCTGATTGAACGGTATAAAAAAGGCTACTACGTCGTCCTAAAAAATGTTGCTTGATAATGCATGTAGATTCTAAATGTACATGCTAACACAATTTGTGTGGGACCACTAAAATATGTTGCTATCCGCTGCGACGCACGGGCGGTTACCTATAGATATTAAAAATTGGAAGTAACATGAAAGAGCTTTGTTATCGTAGCTTTGGTTGAGGGCATCTAGCATATATAATTGGGGCACCAAAATCCTGCTATGTCCTTTGTATTTGTTGTTTTCTTTTGACTCCGAACTTCAGTATTGCCGCTGGACAAGTCCATCTCCAAGTTAGTTTCTCTATCTATACTGATCAGTGCTGAGAAAAGTCCAATGAGAGGTGCAAATTTCTGCTGACGTTGCCGACATCACACTCACAATTCCTTTTTTTTTAGGGTGCACTCACAATTACTTGTGGACGAGTCAGCCAGACACGATACATAAAACCTCACCGATCATCTTTTACACCCCTCACACGGTCACACCCATCAGATGCCCGAGCCGAGGCTACCACCATATGATTGTCCTCGGCGCCCCTTGCCCGACAGAACTATTATCACCGTTGCCGTCTTGGGCATCCCTTGGCGCGCCACCAAGGCCAGACAAGCAATGATGGAAGCCCTGATCATCGTGGTAATCTCTCTCTTCTTTAAGTTTAGTTAACAAATCAACAACTAGAATTGACATACACATGTAGTTAATCATATTCAGGTTTTGGCCTTTGTGATTTACGTACATTAAGAAGATAGAACATGAGCTTTAGTATAGATGCTATCATCAGTTTAGATTGCGGCTAAAACTAGCATGTTATTCTGGCTACTATTTTTCAAGAAAATTGACTTAGTCATGGTGTGAACATTTAATATTTTTCCTGTGAGTATTATTATATTAATGAAAACATTAGCGCGTAACATAAGATTAAAGGCATGATTTTTTGACCGAGCGGCATCACCATAGATCTATGTTCCACTTTCCCACCATGGAGCTTTGATTTGGAGTGACCTGGGATTCTGCGTTTGGGAGATTTTCACTTGTGTTTTGATCTGTGGGACCCAAAACTCGAGGCTTATAAAAATATGTGTTGCAATATTTTCTGTTTATTTGTAATATATTCATCTACCTCCAACACGGAAGATAAAGGAATTTTGGGTAGACGATGCACCAAGTTGTTCAGTAAAGCTCATGCTCTCAAGCAACTTAAGCAGAGGGCATTCAAATTTTTTTTTACCGTTGCAACGCACGAGCATGTTTCCTAGTGATCCCCTATACTTGTGGGTTATCAATACCTTTTTCTGGCGCCGTTGCCGGGGAGCAATAGCGTGGGGTAAATATTCTCGTGTGTGCTTGTTTGCTTTATCACTAAGTAATTTTTATTTGCTGTTATTAGTTGTTCTCCATCTTTAGTTATGGATATGGAACACGAAATACCAAGAAAATTAGGTGTACTTGCTACTCGTGGAGATGAGGAACCTCCTAAAACCCTCGATGCTCGTTATGTGACAGAAATTATGTACTACTTTGATAATCCAGAGAAAACCCCATTCAATTTGGTAATGGGAGTAACGTTGGATCAACGTGAATACTTTAGGGATTATCGCTTGACACAAAAAGGGAAACTATTATGGCATCATATTTATATATTGAAGTGGTATGCTCGGCAAGTATGCTTGAGTTATGATTATACTTGTTGCTCTAGGATGAAGGCTCCACACCTTCCCTTTTCATGCAAATTTAATGATAATAAAACCTTAGCTTCTTATGCTAATGGTATATATGATTACTATGATGTGGAACAAATAGAAGAATTTGTTGCTTTTATGGGTGCTTATGAAATTGAATCTGTGTTTAAAGAGTTTGAAGGTTTTGATGATGCTGTTTATAGACCTGATTTAGCTATCCTCAAATATTGCTATGAGAATTATGAATACAATTATGATATTAATGCACTTATTGAGAAAGTCTCCAATGTGCAAGAAGAGACTAATATTTTGCAGGAATCTACGGAAGAAGTTGATGAAACTATGAGCTCATTGGATGGAAAAGATGAGGAGGAGAGCGAAGAACAAAAGGAGGAAGAGCGGATTGATCACCCGTGCCCACCTTCTAATGAGAGTAACTCTTCAACTCATACATTGTTTAATTTCCCTTCATGCTTACCGAAGGATGAATGCTATGATGATTGCTACGATCCCGTTGATTCTCTTGAAATATCCCTTTTTGATGATGCTTGTGGCCACGATGCCAATATGAATTATGCTTATGGAGATGAACTTGCTATAGTGCCTTATGTTAAACATGAAATTGTTGCTATTGCACCCATGCATGATAGTCCTATTAACTTTTTAAATTCTCCCAACTACACTATATCGGAGAAGTTTACCCTTATTAAGGATTATATTAATGGGTTGCCTTATACCGTTGCACATGATGATTTTGATGAATATAATATGCATGTGCTTGCTGCTCCTACTTGCAATTATTATGAGAGAGGAACTATATCTCCACCTCTATATGTTTCCCACATGACAAAATTGCAAGAAACTGTTTATACTATGCATTGGCCTTTACTATGTGTGCATGAATTGTTCTTTTATGACATTCCAATGCATAGGAAGAGAGTTATACTCCGTCATTGCTTGATATATGTTGCCGTGTGCTCACTACTAAATGCCAAATCATTGCTAATTAAAATTGGATTTGATATACCTTGGGATCCGGGTGGACTCGCTACTTGAGCACTATATGCCTAGCTTAATGGCTTTAAAGAAAGCGCTGCCAGGGAGACAACCCGGAAGTTTTAGAGAGTCATTTATTTCTGTCGAGTGCTTTCATATAGTTTAAAAACAACAAAAATAAAGAGGGGAACCCAAAACTTTTTCAAAAAGAAAAGTGAAAGTGAGAAAGACGAGCATTGTTGAAGTGGGAGCTAGCCTTGAACTTTGTTCGTGCTCACGGAAACTTTGTGAATCTTGATTACAGAAACTTTTCAACAAAAATAATTATCCCCTTGTACAATTCCATTGTATTATAAAAATAATTTTCCAATGTTTGTTTTTAGGATGTTTACAATGCTTGTTGGTTTGTACGGTGCAGGACATAAACTTTGGCTGTAGTGCGTGATTTTAAATTTTTTACTCGAACGTCAAATGGTTGTGATTCTTTTTGCACTGTCTCGATGTACAGATTGTTTATTTTTCCTAATTTCGGGAGAATTTTCCAAGTATCATAAGTATGGTGAATGTTCAGATTATTACAGACTGTTCTGTTTTAGACAGATTCTGTTTTTAATGCATAGTTTGCTTGTTTTGATGAAACTATCGATTTATATCAGTGGATTAACCCTTGAAAAAGTTATATTACGGTAGACACAATGCAAAAACAAAATATGAGTTAGTTTGCAGTAGTACTTAGAGTAGTGATTTGCTTTATTATACTAACGGATATTACCGAGTTTTCTGTTGATGTTTTGTGTGGCTGAAGTGTTCGATGATCGAGAAGGTCTCGATGTGAGAAGAAGGAAGAGAGGCAAGAGCTCAAGATTGGGGATGCCCGAGGCAACCGAAGTAAATATTCAAGGAGACTCAAGCGTCTATGCTTGGGGATGCCCCGGAAGGCATCCCCTCTTTCTTCAGCAAGTATCAGTATGTTTTCGGATTCGTTTCGTTCATGCGATATGTGCAATCTTGGAGCGTCTTTTGCATTTAGTTTTCACTTTTATTTTATGCACCATGCTGGTATGAGATGGTCCTTGGTTGATTTATAGAATGATCTTTGCACTTCACTTATATCTTTTGAGTATGGCTTTATAGAATGCTTCATGTGCTTCACTTATATCATTTGATGTTTGGATTGCCTGTTTCTCTTTACTTAGACAACCGCCATTTGTAGAATGCTCTTTTTCTTCAATTATATTTGTTAGAGCGTGGGCATGTCTTTTGTAGAAAGAATTAAACTCTCTTGCTTCACTTATATCTATTTAGAGAGATAACAGGAACTGGTCATTCACATGGTTAGTCGTAAAATCCTACATAAAACTTGTAGATCACTGAATATGATATGTTTGATTCCTTGCAATAGTTTTGCGATATAAAGATGGTGATATTAGAGTCATTCTAGTGGGTGGTTGTGGATCGTAGAAATACTTGTGTTGAGGTTTGTGATTCCCGTAGCATGCACGTACGGTTAACCGTTATGTAACGAAGTCGGATCATGAGGTATTTATTGATTGTCTTCCTTATGAGTGGCGGCCGGGGACGAACGATGGTCTTTTCCTACCAATCTATCCCCCTAGGAGCATGCGCGTAGTACTTTGTTTCGACGACTAATAGTTTTTTGCAATAAGTATGCGAGTTCGTTATGACTAATGTTGAGTCCATGGATTATACGCACTCTCACGCTTCCATCATTGCTAGCCTCTTCGGTACCGTGCATTGCCCTTTCTCACCTCGAGAGTTGGTGCAAACTTCGCCGGTGCATCCAAACCCCGTGATATGATACACTCTGTCACACATAAGCCTCATTATATCTTCCTCAAAACAACCACCATACCTACCTATCATGGCATTTCCATAACCATTCCGAGATATATTGCCATGCAACTTCCATCATCATCATATACATGACTTGAGCATTCATTGCCATATTGCTTTGCATGATCGTAAGATAGCTAGCATGATGTTTTCATGGCTTGTCCATTTTTTGATGTCATTGCATCCCGGTACACCGCCGCAGGCATTCATATAGAGTCATATCTTTGTTCTAGTATAGAGTTGTAATATTGAGTTGTAAGTAAATAAAAGTGTGATGATCATCATTATTAGAGCATTGCCCCAGTGAGGAAAGGATCATGGAGGCTATGATTCCCCCGCAAGTAGGGATGAGACTCCGGACGAAAAAAAGATATAAAAAGGAGAAAGGTCAAAAAAAGGAGAAGGCCCAAAAAAAAGAGAAAAAGAGAGAGAAAAAGAGAGACGGGGCAATGTTACTATCCTTTTACCACAGTTGTGCTTCAAAGTAGTACCATGTTCTTCATATAGAGAGTCTCTTGAGTTATCACTTTCATATACTAGTGGGAATTTTCATTATAGAACTTGGCTTGTATATTCCAACAATGGGCTTCCTCAAATGCCCTAGGTCTTCATGAGCAAGCAAGTTGGATCCACACCCACTTAGTTTCAATTTGAGCTTTCATATACTTATAGCTCTTAGTGCATCCATTGCATGGCAATAATCCCTACTCCTGTTATTGACATCAATTGATGGGCATCTCCATAGCCCATTGATTAGCTGCGTCGATGTGAGACTTTCTCCCTTTTTGTCTTCTCCATACAACCTCCATCATCATATTCTATTCCACCTATAGTGATATGTCCATGGCTCACGCTCATGTATTGCGTGAAAGTTGAAAAGGTTTGAGAACATCAAAAGTATGAAACAATTGCTTGGCTTGTCATCGAGGTTGTACATGATGTGAATATTTTGTATGGTGAAGATGGAGCATAGCCAGACTATATGATTTTGTAGGGATAACTTTGTTTGGCCATGTTATTTTGAAAAGACATGATTCCTTTATTAGTAGGCTTGAAGTATTATTGTTTTCATGTCAAATGATAGACTATTGCTTTGAATCACTCGTGTCTTAATATTCATGCCATGATTAGACATATGATCAAGATTATGGTAGGTAGCATTCCACATAAAAGATTATCTTTTTTATCATTTACCTACTCGAGGACGAGCTGGAATTAAGCTTGGGGATGCTGATACGTCTCCGTCGTATCTATAATTTTTGATTGTTCCATGCCAATATTATACAACTTGCATATACTTTTGGCAAGTTTTTATACTATTTTCTGGACTAACATATTGATCTAGTGCCCAGTGCCAGTTCCTGTTTGTTGCATGTCTTTTGTTTCGCAGAAACCCATATCAAACGGAGTCCAAACGGGATAAAACTTGACGGAGATTTTTTTGGAATATTTATGATTTTTGGGAAGAAGAATCAATGCGATACGATGCCCGAAGGGCCAGAAAACAGAACGCAAAAACAGAGAGAGACAGAGATAGAGATCCAATCTCGGAGGTTCTCTTCTCCCATCTAGGGAGGAGGTCAAGGAAGAAGAAGACGAAGGGGCCCCCTCTCCCCTTCTCTTCCGGTGGCACCGGAACGCCGCCGTGGCCATCATAATCACCGCAATCTTCACCAACAACTTCACCGTCATCATCACCAACTCTTCCCCCCTCTATGCAGCGGTGTAACCTCTCTCTTACCTGCTGTAATCTCTACTTAAACATGGTGCTCAACGCTATATATTATTTTCCAATGATGTATGGCTATCTTATGATGGTTGAGTAGATCCGTTTTGTCCTATGGGTTATTTGATGATCAAGATTGGTTTAAGTTGCATGTTTTATTATTGGTGTTGTCCTATGGTGCTCTCCGTGTCGGGCAAGCGTGAGGGATTCCCACTAATATGTTCATGATTTGCTTATGGTGGGTGGCGTGAGTGACAGAAGCACAGACCCGACTAAGTAGGTTGTTTGCCGATGGGATAAAGGGGACTTGATGCTTTTATGCTATGGTTGGGTTTTACCTTAATGCTCTTTAGTAGTTGCAGATGCTTGCTAGAGTTCCAATCATAAGTGCATATGATCCCAGTAGAGAAAGTATGTTAGCTTATGCCTCCCCCTCAAATAAAATTGCAATAATGATTACCGGTCTAGTTGTCGATTGCCTATGGACAAATAACTTTCTCGTAACAAAAAGCTCTTTACTAAAACTAATTTTGTTGTGTCTTTATCTAAACAGCCCCTAGCTTTTATTTATGCTCTCTTTATTATCTTGCAAACCTATCCAACATCACCTACAAAGTACTTCTAGTTTCATACTTGTTCTAGGTAAAGCGAACGTCAAGCGTGCATAGAGTTGTATCAGTGGTCGATAGAACTTGAGGGAATATTTGTTCTACCTTTAGCTCCTCGTTGGGTTCGACACTCTTACTTATCGAAAGAGGATACAATTGATCCCCTATACTTGTGTGTTATCACCTAACTAGGAAAAAAATCCCTGAGGACCCGCGCTGCATTGTGCGGCGGTCTAAAGCCTACAAGGTCCACGAGGGAGAGCTTTATAAGAAAAGCTGTTGCGACCGGTTTTCCGGACATTGATTTCTAGAAAATGGCCGTCGAGCTCATCAGCCCCAGGATTACTGTTAGCTGATGAGGCATCAACTTGATACAGAAAGTCCAAGCGAAAGATTACATAGGATGTAGTACAAGACCATTATGGCCTATGAGTGCAACAAATGGTTTCTAGTGGCTGATGGCGGAAGCGGTTTGCGGATCATCTGTGTATGGGACTCCATTTCCCGTGGGAACAGCTGACCAAGTTAACTCCTATCTTCACGAGGCGGCTATCACCGATTGCTTAGGGTCCGAGGCCGTCCTCACGTCGCTTCTCTCCAGGCAAGAAAATCTGGCCAAGACAATAGCCAGGGACAAGCCAGTGAGTACTTTGAATGTACTCGCAAATATTAAGAACACAGGTATAATATAGCCACAGATAATCATGCTTCAAAAATATACTATGACTACTCTAATCACTATGGAATAAAGTCCATGATGTATGCGAGTAAAATATTTAAGTAAAACATGGGCAAACAATCAAGTAAAAGAAATAACAAAACTATGCCACAGTCGGGCGTCTGAGCGACGCCACGTAAAGGGCTTTAAAAGAAATGCCATCGTCGGGCGTCTGAGCAACAACACTTACGGGGCTTTAAAAGAAATGCCACAGTCGGGCATCTTACACTACAAGAAATATGTCAACTTGTGACCTTCTGTCAGTGACCCTGAAAGAATTGGTCATAGATCTATGACCATTTCAGACCAATTGGTCAAAAGCTGTTCGGGGGGCTCCAAACCCTAAACCATTGTGACCATTTTGGTCAGAAAGGTTGTAATTTCCTTACATGAAATGGTCATAAAGCAAACAACGCTAGTCCGCTGTCTTATTTCTAGTTGTTAACGACCAATATAGATGGTCATAGCCTTGTAAATTGTGGTGGGTTGCTATGACTAGGCGCCACCTCATCAGTTTTGTCTATGTGTCATGTCCATGTGGCAGTTTTTGCCCTAGGTTGTGAAGCAACCTATATTTCTGTCATTCCCAAAATTCCCAAAAAAATCTCATAAATTCTTTGGGTCATATCTTCGTCAAATATGTAAAAACCTTCCTTGCCTAGTTCAAAAATAATTCAAAAATGTTGATTTTCCTATTCTGTTCAGAGTAACAGTTTGTGAAGGAAGTACCACTTTGGCATGTCAAAATAGTATCCATTTTCTACAGTGCTTTCCTATGCCCAAATAACCATCCTCCACCAAATGCCAGTTCAATCCATTCATTATTTTGAGCCGAGCTTCAACATTCGTATTTATGTCCAGTGTGGTGGTTTGCAAAGCAAGTACCACCTAGGCTCCTACTTTTGAGCTGAAAATTTGTGAAGACGGTCTTCTTAGTAACTGATCATCCTCAGCCAAAACTCACGCGCATTAGCCATATACATTTCCCATACCGCTAATCAAACACTAGGCTGCTAATTCATGTTTGAGCATCGATCGGTCTCCTCGTGAGAATCTTATGTTGTAATTTTCTTCCTAGAACCTACATGGTGAGTGCCCAATCCACTAGACATGCCTAGGACACCCAGAACACATGGCAACACCATGGTCACGCGGTGACCACGCGACGGGCATACAAGTTTACGCGCTCTAGAGCTGGGGCCCTCGGCCACCGCCCGAACCTCAATGTATTGCCACCAAACCATGTATTTATGATTAAATAGGTACTTATGTAACTAGAAATGATTTTTGTAAAAAATAAATAGCAAACTATGAGGCAGCTGCAGTTCAAATTTGACCCGCTTCCAACTGAACCGGCGGAAATTTGTCTTTTTCACGAGAGGTGGATCAAAACTTTTTGCACCCAAAAATTTTGTCAATTGTGCATTAAATATGTCCTAGTATTTTATAAAATTGATTTGGTCCAATTTTGCAACAATTATTTGGGAGGTCCTTCACAAAAAAACCTCCTTTTGGGCACTCGGAAAATGAAAAATGGTTTTTTCGTCCAAAGAAAATGAAAACTTCCTTAGGCAACATTGTTTGCCATTCCAATATGCACCCTTGTGCACAATATGAGATCATTTGAACAAACTATGCCACGAATGTGGCCATAAGATTGATCATTTGGCTTGAAAGCCATTGATCTCCATAGGTGATAGCTCGTTTCTAAGAACACTTTTTAAAAATAATTGTTGTATTACAAGTTTGTTATTTTTCCTAGGAACTTGGCCACATATAATGACATAATGCGAAGGTTTCCCAATTTTTTGATTTTTTTTGAATTTTTTATGCCCGTTTCAAAATGCGGTCAAAACGGCGGGAATTACCGTTCCTAGCTAGTGGTTGAATCTTGGAATTTTTTTGGTGTTTCTCCGATTAAATAGATACTTATGTACCTATAAATGATTTTCGGAAAAAATAAATAGCAAACTATGAGGCAGCTGCAGTTCAAATTTGACCCGCTTCCAGCTGAATCGGCGGAAATTTGTCTTCTTCACGAGAGGTGGATCAAAATTTTTTGCACCCAACCATTTGGTTAATTGTGCATTAAATATGTCCTAGTATTTTATAAAAATGATTTGGTCCAATTTTTCAACAATTATTTGGGAGGTCCTTCACAAAAAAACCTCCTTTTGGGCACTCGGAAAATGAAAAATGGTTTTTTCGTCCAAAGATAATGAAAACTTCCTTAGGCAACATTGTTTGCCATTCCAATATGCACCCTTGTGCACAATATGAGATCATTTGAACAAACTATGCCATGAATGTGGCCATAAGATTGATCATTTGGCTTGAAAGCCATTGATCTCCATACGTGATAGCTCGTTTCTGAGAACACTTTTTTAAAATAATTAATGTATTACAAGTTTGTTATTTTTCCTGGGAACTTGGCCTCATATAATGACACAATGCGAATGTTTCCCAATTTTTTGATTTTTTTGAATTTTTTATGCCCGTTTCAAAATGCGGTCAAAATGGCGGGAATGACCGTTCCTAGCTAGTGGTTGAATCTTGGAATTTTTTTTGGTGATTCTCTGATTAAATAGATACTTATGTACCTATAAATGATTTTTGGAAAAAATAAATAGCAAACTATGAGGCAGTTGCAGTTCAAATTTGACCCGCTTCCAGCTGAATCGGTGGAAATTTGTCTTCTTCACGAGAGGTGGATCAAAACTTTTTGCACCCAACCATTTGGTCAATTGTGCATTAAATATGTCCTAGTATTTTATAAAAATTATTTGGTCCAATTTTTCAACAATTATTTGGGAGGTCCTTCACAAAAAAACCTCCTTTTGGGCACTCGAAAAATGAAAAATGGTTTTTTCGTCCAAAGAAAATGAAAACTTCCTTAGGCAACATTGTTTGCCATTCCAATATGCACCCTTGTGCACAACATGAGATCATTTGAACAAACTATGCCACGAATGTGGCCATAAGATTGATCATTTGGCTTGAAAGCCATTGATCTCCATACGTGATAGCTCGTTTATGAGAACACTTTTTAAAAATAATTGCCGTATTACAATTTTGTTATTTTTCCTGGGAACTTGGCCACATATAATGACACAATGCGAAGGTTTCCCAATTTTTTGTTTTTTTTTTGAATTTTTATGCCCGTTTCAAAATGCGGTCAAAACGGCGGGAATGACCGTTCCTAGCTAGTGGTTGAATCTTGGAATTTTTTTGGTGTTTCTCTGATTAAATAGATACTTATGTACCTATAAATGATTTTTGGAAAAAATAAATAGCAAACTATGAGGCAGCTGCAGTTCAAATTTGACCCGCTTCCACCTGAATCGGCGAAAATTTGTCTTCTTCACGAGAGGTGGATCAAAACTTTTTGCACCCAACCATTTGGTCAATTGTGCATTAAATATGTCCTAGTATTTTATAAAAATGACTTGGTCCAATTTTGCAACAATTATTTGGGAGGTCCTTCAGAAAAAAACCTCCTTTTGGGCACTCGAAAAATGGAAAATGGTTTTTTCGTCCAAAGAAAATGAAAACTTCCTTAGGCAACATTGTTTGCCATTCCAATATGCACCCTTGCGCACAATATGAGATCATTTAAACAAACTATGTCATGAATGTGACCATAAGATTGATCATTTGGCTTGAAAGCCATGAATCTTCACACTTGATAGCTCGTTTCCGAGAACACTTTTTTTAAATAGTTGCCGTATTACAAGTTTATTATTTTTCCTGGTAACTTGGTCACATATGATGACGCAATGCGAAGGTTTTCCAATTATTTATTTTTTTTAATTTTTATGCTCGTTTCAAAATGCAGTCAAAACGGCGGGCTTGACCGTTCCTAGCTAGTGGTTGAATCTTGGAATTTTTTTGGTGTTTCTATGATTAAATAGATACTTATGTACCTAGAAATAATTTTTGGAAAAAATAAAGAGCAAACTACGAGGTAGCTACAGTTCAAATTTGACCCGCTTCCAACTGAATCGGTGGAAATTTGTCTTTTTCACGAGAGGTGGATCAAAACTTTTTACACCCAACCATTTGGCCAATTGTGCATTAAGTATGTCCTAGTATTTTAGAAAATTTATTAGGTACAATTTTGCAACAAATATATGGTAGGTCCTTCACAAAAAAACTCATTTTGGGCACTCGAAAAAATGGAAAATGAATTTTTCGTCCAAAGAAAATGAAAACTTCCTTAGGCAACATTTGGTCAACTGAACATTAAATATGACCTAAGATTTTATAAAATTGATGTGGCCCAAATTTGCAACAAATATTTGCTAGGTTCTTCATAAAAAAAATCATTTTGGGCATTCGAAAAAAAAATCTCTTACAGAAAACATGTTTGTGAGAACACTTTTTTATGATATTTGCATTATTCAAAGTTTGTTATTCTTATTGAAAAGTAGGTCATACTTGGTGACACAATGCAAAGTTTTTTGATTTCTATTTGTTTTTATAAATTTTCTAGGCCGTCAAATAGCACACATGTTTTAACATCTTATTTTCAATCGATTATGACCAATTTAAATGGTCTTAAAATCATCAAAGGGGTACTGCATTTTGATTGGTCCAAAACCATCTCACGCGGATCATGGTTTTGCACCGCCGGATGCGCCCGGATCCAACGGCAGCCCACACCCCCCCTCGTCGCTCTCCCCCTCCCTCGCATCCTCATCCACTCACGAAAACCCTAGCTCACTTATCCCCATTGCCGCTGCCGCTGCCGCTCCCTTTCCCCCCGCCGCCGCCAGTCTCCTCCCTCGTCCTCGTCTCGTCGCCGCCGCCACCTCCTCCCTGTCCCCGGCCTCCTTTCCTCCCCGTCCCCGGCCTCCTCCCGCGGCACGCGATCCCCTCTCCCCTCCCCTCCCGATCCCACCCACCGAACCGATCCCGATCGAGTCCAGATGGAGAGAGAGCGAGCCCCCTCCCGCGATTCCCACCGCCGCCACCCCCACCCACCACCGCCGACCTTGTCTCCGCCACGGACCCTCTCCCCTAGCCTTCACCCCCCAGATCCACCAGTCCAAGCATGACCATGGCGTCGCGGTCGGCTTTCTTGCCGGCGCGCGCGTGCGTGCTTCACGCCGGCCACGGGGCTCCGGCAATCAGGACGGCGACGACGTCAACGGGATCATCGGGTCTCCGGCGGCTCATTCCCCTCGCGCAACTGCTCCCCTCCTCCCCACCCTCCCTGCGCTCCAGATCCGGCCCCGACGAAGCCATGGTGAGTCCCGTCGCGGCGTCGGGCCACCCGGCGACGGCGGGGATCCGCTGCTGCAGCGCCTCCTCGCGTGGACTTGCGAGGCCGCGCCGTGGCTGCGGTACGCCTGCAGGAACTCAGCCCACGACCTGCTCGCCTGGACCAAGCAGGGCAGCGGCCTCCGTGCCATCCTCGTCATCTCGGTGAGCCCCCTGGATCACGCTTTGCTTGTCTTGTAAGGAGCTGTGCGTTTTTAGCTCGTAGCCCTGTCGACTGTCCAAGTTAATCATGATGCAATTCATAAATCCTACTAGTAATTGCTAGAAATTAACTATGTCTACGAACACTGATGTTGCGTGGCTGGAAAGGCTAGGTAGGCTTGATGCTAAGCTCTTTGTCAGGGTAAAGGTGTTATATTTTTGGTTGCTTGATACTACAAACTCTTGGCTTTCAGTTAATTGTGTACTATCCCAATTAGTGTGATTAGTTGAACTATACTCTGGATTAAAGTATGTCACTATTATATCCTGCTGGTAATCATTATGTTGTTGCATACAGGTTGACGAGATGGGGTTCAGACGCCCCAGCAAGATCCGGGCCGTCACGCTTCCCATGATCCTCACGTCGCCCTACAAGAACCTCGTAGCCCAGGCGCACAACGGCTCCGGCAAGACCACCTGCTTCATCCTCGGCATGCTCAGCCGCATTGACCCCAGCCACAGGACTCCCCAGGCCATCTGCATCTGCCCTACCAGGGAGCTTGCGCAGCAGGTCCCTCTCTCATCTCATCTAGTTACTGAGTACTCCTCTGACTGCTATTTTTCACCTGTAATCTGATTATTAATGTACCCAAATGTTAATTGGACCTCCTGTCTAGTATAGGACAAGTCAGTGAATGCTACTATGTGTTTTACTAAATTCATCAGATAGTTAACTCACTGTGAGATGTCCACTCTTGTTTTGTTAATTCACCAGATAGCAGGAAATTCTGCCCTGCTTTGTCGAACTGTTTCTGACCATGTTTGCCCGCATTGCGTGTTCTGTGCAGGTGTTGATGCAGGCAGATCTGTTCCTGAACAAGCTGACCAGCATGTGCGAGAGGAGCACGGATAAGGGCTCTATGTGGGTCACCATGAAGCGATGTGAGAGACCCCCTACCCTTACAGCTGGTTCGTGTGGTGTGGGTTGTAGATTTGATGGGTTCAGCAACTCTTATGTGACGAGTAGTTCGATGTGCGCAGCGTCGATGAAGTGTCAGGCTAGGTTGAAGAAGATGGCGAGTAAGGGGAGCCTGTTGAGTACCAGTGCCTGGTCTGCGCCACCGATGGCAAGAGGAACATCTCCACCTTGGTATTATTCACTTTCTCTCTGCTGCTGATTCGACATTATGTCTGCTGGATGTGTTTTGCCTTGATTCTGTGCCTGATGGTAATCAGGTTGCCGTTATTTAGCCCCCTTGTGTGCTATGATTGTGAATTATAGATCAGACATTTGCATATTTCCTTCGTGTATCTGCTGTATGAACTGAAACAACTCTAGTTTGCACACATGCTAAATAGAATTTTTGTTGGTTGTTACTTCCAATTGAGGACTGTTTGTTGGTGTTGAGAAATCGATAGGTAGGTCGGTAATTACAATGGAAGAACTTACATTAGATTTTCGTTGGTTTTAGAATGTCTGTTTCATGGTCTTTTATGATAATGGAAGAACTTATATTAATCTGCTGGTTGTTGGTTTCTATGTACTCCTTCCTTAATTCAAAGTTGAGACACTTATTTTTTATTGGAGGGAGTACATGCTTGTAACAGCCTTGAACCTCGCCGTTCCCTGTTCTTTCCCCCCTTACTATTGGTTGATATATGACTATGTGTTAGATTCAACTACTGAAGATGCTTGCACTTCATATCAGGACTAGCAGTTTGTGTCTTGCCTGGTAGTATACAGTTTAATTTTCTATTATTAGCTAGGGTTGTTGATAGACTTAATTTTCTGCTGGAAGTCAAATCTCCTAAACACTAGAATGCCTGAAATGTCAGGGTAGCAAGTACTAGCCATGTGCTTCATTCTATGTACCGTTCTGGTGGCTGTGCATGTATGGGCTAGCTTTTTGTGTAGAATAGTGAGTTGATGCTTCTTTCTGCAGAAATATGGCATGTTAGCTCTATGGATGTTTATTTACCTGCAACTTCTGCCAGCTCTAACTTGGTTATATAACAGTTCAATTCAGTCCAATCTTTGGGGTGTTGATACACTACTGTGCAAGTTCTATGGTATGTGAGTTCCTTCTATTGCTGCAATCATTGACACAATATGTCATGTGCAGGGAGCTCCGCATCCGAGTCTCGTCCATCCTCGACAGCAAGGAACTAGGCCAAGGGAGCAAGTAGCGCTGCTGGTTACTTGGGGCCAGATCGAGTAAGATGGCGCACCATGGCGTGTGGCGGCCTATTTTGCTTCCAAGAGCAGTACTGTTTATTTGAAATGAGATGTACTCGTCTACTGCCTAGTAAACAGTACTGCCTAGTACTGTTTATTTTGCTTCCAAGAGCAGTACTGTTTATTTTGCTTCCATGGCGTGTGGTGGCCTATTTTGCATGATTATCATGTACTGTGATTTAGTGAGCTGTATGAGTGAAATGAAATTTAATCAAGAGAATTATTGAGTGTTTGCTGTTCAAATGTGTAAACTAGAGATCAGTGAATAAAGAGACCAAATATTCTATTGGACCAAATAATATATGGGCTCTAAAAAGGCTATGGCCCAAATAATAGTGGACTGGAACATTGTTTATTTCTGGAAAACATGAACAAAAAGGCTTAACGAAATGTTCTGCAAAAGGGCCATGGCCCAGAAAATTAAAATCCCAAATTGTTGGGCTTGGCCCATGTAGGTGACAAAAAATTCATAGGAAAAAAAATCATAAATAGGCTGAATTAATGGGCTCGGACCATGTAAAACGCCGAATCGGGCCGGGCTGAATCTTGTGCCACATCAGCTTGCCATGCTGGATGCCTACGTGGCCTGGGAAGTTGCTAGTGACCAAAACGACACAGTAGGAATATTTTGGTCGTAAACGTCCACGACCTTCTCACAGAGAAGGTCGCTATAGTCAGTTTATGACCGCTAGCTTTTGACCTTCTGTTTTTGGTCAAAAAAAGGTCGCAAATGAAAAACAATGACCTTTCAGTGACCAATAGTCAGGGTCACAAGTTGACATATTTGTTGTAGTGTTAGCGACACTACTTACAGGGCTTTAAAAGAAATGCCACAGTCGGGCGTCTTAGCGACAACACTTACAGGGCTTTAAAAGAAATGCCATAGTCGGGCGTCTTAGCGACACCACTTATAGGGCTTTAAAAGAAATGCCACAGTCGGGCGTCTTAGCGACGCCACATAAAGGGCTTTAAAAGAAATGCCACCGTCGGGCGTCTGAGCAACACCACTTACGGGGCTTTAAAAGAAATGCCACAGTCGGGCGTCTTAGCGACACCACTTATCGGGCTTTAAAAGAATCACGGTGAATATCCAGGAGGTAGAACCATCCCAGGGATATTCGATAATACCAAATATATCACGGGTTAGTTAACAATAATAATAATCATAATTATCACAAGTCTCGAACCATGATCTCAGTTTTGTTTTAACAGTTTCTCCTCCGAAGACCGAAACTAAGTGTAACACCCCGGATGTAACTTGCCATAATTGTAACTCCAACTCTTGCCATTTTCGGCTATGTGATATGATATTTCCTCCGTGGTTGGGTTTCCCTTCGTTTTGCATTTTGTTCATGTCATGCATTTCATATCATGTCATCATGTGCATCGCATTCGCATACGTGTTCGTCTCATGAATCCGAGCATTTTCCTCGTTGTCCGTTTTGCAATCCGGCGCTCCTATGATCCCCGGCGTCCTCTTTTACCTTTTTTCCGTGAGCGGGTATTAAACCATCTCGGAATGGACCGAGGTTTGTCAAGCGGCCTTGGTATAACATCGGTAGACCGCCTGTCAAGTTTCGGGTCATTCGGAGGTCGTTTGATACTCCAACGGTTAACCGGGTAACCGCGAAGGCCTCGTGTGTGTTGCAGCCCAAAACCCCTCCAAAACAGCCCAATAACCCGTCTAAGTCACTTCCATGTCCATCGCCGTTCGATCACGATCGCGTGGCCGAAAACCGCTCTCCATTTGGACACTCCTACCTCCTCCTAGCTATAAATATGTGCTCCCCGTCCAAATCTCGCAGTCCAAACCCTAACCCCGCTCCTCCGCGCCGCCGGACGTGTCCGCCCGCGCCGGACGCATCCGCCGACCGCGTCACCACGACCAATCAGACGCTGCCACGTCGCCGCCCCGCCGCCTCAGCCAACCGCGAGACGCCACGCGTCCCCGCGCCGGCGCCAACATCGCCGGGCACCCGGGGCCCAGATCCGGCCCGCCCCGGGGCCGAACCGGGCCGCGCCGGGCCCGCAGCCGCCGCCGCCTCTGCCCGCCGGCGACGCCGCCGCCTTCGCCGGAGATCCCCTCCGCCGCGCCGCCCGCCTTCGCCGCCTCTGCCCGCTCGCCTCCGCCGCACGTCCGCGCGCCCCGCACGCGCCGCCGCACCGTCCGCCGGCGTCGCGCCGCGTCCCGCAGGCCTCCTCCGCCGCCCGGCCTCCCCGGAGCTCCCCGCGCCGCCCGACCGAGCCGCGCGCCGCCCCGCCGCTGCCGGCGCGCCCCGCGCCTTCGCCGCCCGGCCCCGTCACCGGATCCGGCCAGATCCAGGGCTCCGCCGCCGGATCCCGCCGCCCCTCTCCTTCTTCGGCGAGCTCCTCGGAGTCCACGAAGGTTGACTTTTCCCCGAGCCCCGAAATCCTCAAAGTCTGTCAGCAGTATTTTTGTTGCATGTTCTTCGTGTCATAACTCTGCACCCGTGGCTCCGTTTTGGGCGTATAGCATATCAAATTGTTCGCCTCGATGAGTAAATCATTTCATCTCATTGCATCATTTTCATTTGAGCTCATCATGATGCCAGAAATGCTGTTGGAAGAGGGCTATGTGATGTTAGTTCCAGATCTGTTTCAGAACATGTATTTTTGTCATTTTTGCCATGATTGATGTGTGCATCCTATGAAGTTGAGTCCTACATGAGTCTTGTAATATGCCATGCTATCTTTCCATAGGTGTATGACATGTATTTTTGTGATCTCTGTGGTGACTAGCACAAGCATGTAAACTAGGGTACATAATGTTGCTGATTTCAGGGACTTAGTATTTTCACCTAGTCCTGTTCTGCTGTTATTTTTATGCCATGTGTTCATGTTGTTTCAGAGAGATCTATGCCTCTTTTGAGCATGATCAGTAAGAGTGTTTTGAGCATATGGATTTTCTCTATCCATCCATGCCTTTTTTGGTAATTATGGAGTGCCATAGCTTGAGTTAATCGAGCTCTATTTTTTGCTATAAAATGTTGCTGGCAGATTGTTTACATGTTATTCGATTTTGCCAAGCTTGTTGTAGTTGATCCTTGCATGATATGATGTTGTTCTTGCCATGTCTAGCTTCTATGCCATGTCTTCTTGATGTATGTATGCTTAGTTTATCATGTAATACTCTGTAGTGAGTGCATCGAGCTCGTAAACATGCATACTTGTTATCTGTTTTTGACATGTCTAGTTTTCTGCCAAGTCTGAAACCTGTAAAGAAACTTGCTTAACTGACATGGGTGTTATCATATTTTCTGATCCTTTTTGGCTTATGGTCAGTAAGGGACTTTTGTTAAGTGCTTCGAGTAGATTCATGCCATGCCTTACTTTGCTTTGTCCTGATCATTTAGCTTGTTTTTTCATTGCTCTAAACATGTCATCCTGATGTTAATTTCTGACTTGTTATCTTCAAAGTCTGTGAACCTGTTATCTATTGCACTTTTGCCATGCTTGTTTGAACCTGTTGTGGTGTGATTTAGCCGTAGCTCAGTGTTCATCTTTTGTCAAGCATCTTGAGTAGATTACTTTCATATGCTTTGTTGATATGTTTGGGTGCAGTAGCTTAATTTCTTGTTGCTTGCTAAGTAGCATCATGCTGGTAATGGCAGATTTTTGTCATTCTTGTTTTGCTTGTCATTTGCAAACCGTGCATCCGATTCCGGTGATCTTTATATCGATTTCAACCAAAATCACCTCACCTATCCAGTGGCATACTTGGTTTGCCATGATTATGCCTTGTTCATCTTTTCCCTTCCGAAGCACGCATATGCATTGCATATCACATCTCGCATATCATGCCATGTTTTGCATCATGTTGCTTGCGCATTGCATCGTGATTGATGTTTGTCCCCTTTGCTTGTGTTCTTGCTTTGGGTAGAGCCGGGAGACGAGTACGTGAACGAGGAACCTGTTGAGAACGCTTTCGAGGACCAAGCTTTCGACAACTCTGAGAACCTTGCAGGCAAGATGACCATACCCTCGAAATCACTTCTATCTTTGCTTGCTAGATGCTCGCTCTTTTGCTATGACTATGCTGTGATACCTACCACTTGCTATATCTTGCCACCCATATTGCCATGTCAGCCCCTAACCATCCATGTCCTAGCAAACCGTTGATTGGCTATGTTACCGCTTTGCTCAGCCCCTCTTATAGCGTTGTTAGTTGCAGGTGAAGATGAAGTTTGTTCCTTGTTGGAACATGGACTTGTTGTTCCTTTTTGGAACATGTTTAATTGTTGGGATATCACAATACCTCCTATTTAATTAATGCATCTATATACTTGGTAAAGGGTGGAAGGCTCGGCCTTATGCCTAGTGTTTTGTTCCATTCTCGCCACCCTAGTTTCCGTCATACCGGTGTTATGTTCCTTGATTTTGCGTTCCTTACACGGTTGGGTGATTTATGGGACCCCCTTGACAGTTCGCTTTGAATAAGACTCCTCCAGCAAGGCCCAACATTGGTTTTACCATTTGCCACCTAAGCCTTTTTCCCTTGGGTTCTGCAGAATCAAGGGTCATCTTTATTTTAAACCCCCGGGCCAGTTCTCCTTCGATTGCTGGTCCAAACCGAGCGATATTCGGCGCCCCTTGGGCAACCAGGGTCTATGCCTACCCGACGTCTGGCTCATCCGATGTGCCCTGAGACCGAGATATGTGCAGCTCCTATCAGGATTTGTCGGCACAATCGGGCGGCTTTGCTGGATTAGTTTTATTACTGTCGAAAGGTCTTGTAGTCCGGGATTCCGAGACTGATCGGGTCTTCCCGGTAGAAGGAATATCCTTCGTTGACCGTGAGAGCTTATAATGGGCTAAGTTGGGACACCCCTGCAGGGTATTATCTTTCGAAAGCCGTGCCTGCAGTTATGAGGCAGATGGGAATTTGTTGATGTCCGGTTGTAGAAAACCCGAAGTTGACCTTATTTAAAACACCTCAATCGCGTGTGTAACCGTGATGGTCTCTTCTCGGCGGGGTCCGGGAAGTGAACACGGTGTTGGAGTTATGTTTGAAGTAGGTTGTTCTAGGATCACTTCTTGATCACTTCTAGCTTCACGACCGTGCTTTGCTTCTCTTCTCGCTCTCTTTTGCGTTGTAGCCACCATATATGCTAGTCGCTTGCTGCAGCTCCACCTCACAACCCTTTCCTACCTATAAGCTCAGATAGTCTTGATCTCGCGGGTGTGAGATTGCTGAGTCCCCGTGACTCACAGATTCTACCAAAACAGTTGCAGGTACCAACGATGCCAGTGCAGATGACGCGACCAAGCTCACGTGGGAGTTCGACGAGGAACGTGGCCGTTACTATGTGTCTTTTCCTGATGATCAGTAGTGGAGCCCAGTTGGGGTGATTCGGGGATCTGTGTAGCATTTGGGTAGTCTTCTTTCATTTTGGTACCGTAGTCGGACCTTGAGTGTAATTGAATGATGGATGTTTATTTATGTATTGTGTGAAGTGGCGAATGTAAGCCAACTATGTATCTCTTTCCCCTTTATGTATTACATGGGTTGTGTGAAGATTACCTCACTTGCGACATTGCTTTCAATGCGGTTATGCCTTTAAGTCGTGCCTCGACACGTGGGAGCTATAGCCGCATCGAGGGCGTTACACTAAGACCGACACTTGACCCTTCCCAGACTATAGTCTTTAACCATGGACACGGCTATTCGAACAGGTTTAATCTCTGCAGAGGTTGTACTCTTTACCCACAAGTAACGGATTCCTTTAGTCCATTGGGACTAATTCCGTCTACGATCTTTTAATTGAAAACACTCCAGACTTGCACACACCAGTCTTAACTCACCGCTGTCTGGAATCACCGACGACACCTGTCAAGTAAACTCTAAGTGGGGAGGCTACAACCTCGCGTAGCATGGGATCAAATTTATATCGCGCGCTCTAAGGGGTGGCCTCCCCTCTCGGTCCCAATCGGAAACACCCATGCCCCCGGACCATGTGGTCAGTCTACCGGCTACTACTGGTACCTTCCACCATGGCCTCTCTGTACGATGTGTGCTTGAAAGGGGTTGACGACTTACTGAACTGTACCCTACCTACGGCAGGGACAAGAGGTAGTACATGGCAAGTATGGGGGTTACTGGAACAAGACTTGATCTGTGGTCGACTCAGGAGGTTTATGAGTTTCCTGCATGACATGGTTAACAAAGTTTATTTCAACCAAAAAGTCAACACTCATTATACCTTACCATGCCATACCGGTTATAACCGTCACGACGGAGACCGGCGACAAGCTCACGCCTACCCAAGTCAGACGCTTTCCCGATTTCTTCTCCGGCATGCATGCAAGGCAAATGAGGATGATTACCATCATAGGCATGTTCATTACTAACAGCAAGGAAAATTACCAATATGCATCCATGCAATAGATCATCTCACATGAAATAACAATACCCCGAAATAAGTGGGGATTCTAAACGTGTCAACTATCACACCAACATATTATTCCGGGGCTCAGAATGCTTGCCTTCATGGTGTGGAAAGGCAGGGTGCACTCCAAGATTTTTGCAAGTTCCTTTCTCCTCTCCGAAATTCCTATTTTCAAAAATATGCAAATAACACACATTTCAAAAAGAGCACAAACAAGTTGTTTGGAAAATTTTCAAATAAATCTTAAAATAAACTAGACAGAATTTGAGAGATATAGGAAAAAGAATCAATTCATTTGGAGCTATATTTAAAAAGATATAGTCAGTCAAAGTTCGGGTCAAAACTGAATTAAAAATAAAACAGAAAATGAAAAGCGTTTCGAATAGACACGTACACGTCGAAGGCGTATTTTGGGAATATGCTTCCACATAACCCACGTGGACCGGCGCTGGGTCACTGACGGTGGGCCTGCCTGGCCCACTGGTCAGGTTTGACCAGTCGCCCGCGTCTTCTCCCTCCTCTGCCCGAGCGGGGCGGGGCTCCGGCGACGTTCGCCGGCGAATGGCGGCACCGTTCGGGAAACCAAGGCCACCCGTGATCTCAGGGGATCGAGACGGTCAATCCGGTGGTCGTTTTGTCGGCGGGGACTGAGTGAGTCGCCGGCGGCGAGCTTCGCGGCGGACGGTGGCCATCAGGCAAAGTGAAATCTCTCCCGCGGTGAGTCCCGATCGAAATCGAGTAGTGGGAATGGTTCACGGGAGGTTGAGGTGGTTTTTGGTGAAGAGAAATGGGAGGGGGAGGCCCTGGGGGCGTTGGAAGAGCTGGGACAAGGGCGGCGGCCGCTGTTGCCGGAGGTGGGGAAGATGACCTCCCCGGGTCGATTGGATGCCCAAAGGGGGTCCTAGGGGGATGGCTAGGAGTTGACTGCGTGTCCAGAAGGTTTCAGGGCGTCCTTTTATAGCGCGACGAGGTCGGTTCCGCGGCGGTGGATGAGGATGCCGGCGAACCGCCCTTCTGTAGCTTGCAGGGCATCGTGGCGGCGACGAAAGCTAGCGGACACGCTTGCGGATGAGTTCGTGCTGTGCCAGGGGCCAGGTGGCGAGCCGGGGTGGCTTGGGCGGCGCTGGACGGAGCAGAGACTGTCAGCCGACGCCGGCGTGCCGCCAAAGTGCTTTGGCGGTGGCGCTGTAGGGCGCCAGGGCGGGCTGGCGTGTAATGGTGAGGCGGGGAGTGCGTGGTAGCTAGCTGCAGGTGGTCACGAGTCGGAACGGGTGCGGGGTGAGACGCGCCGGCTCGGGTGCACGCGTGCGCCAAACGCGCGCTCTGCTCGCGCTCTGGGCGTGCACGGGACGTGCTTGATGAAATGCCAGTGTATGCTACAGAGCTTGGGTGAGGCTGGCACTTAACAGACCCAGGCTAGGAGCAACTGGTAGTCTAGTGAACATGTTGGTTTGATCAGGAGTGCAAGATCATAGTGCAATGTCCAAAGTCATGTCAAAGTGATCATGCTCATAAGGTGTTTGACAAAATGCTAAGGGCACTTAGGCATTTCTTGGAGGGGCCAAATTTTCCAGATCAGTGTCTCCTTGATTGCAAGAGAGAGTGGTGAGGTCATTTGGACCAAAGGGGAAACTTGCTAGTGCAAGTTTTGCTGAACTTCAATCCTGGGCAGGAGATATATTGCATCATTTCATGGACTAAAAATGATACAACAAGTGCATGCTCCTGGACTTAGGGGTTTAGTAGGGAAGACTACAAGCAGGAGAAAGCACAAGGTCATTGGAGCAAGATTAAATGGGGTTGCAGTAGAAATCACAAGACTGGACCAGAATGGAAAAGAGGTTGATTCACTCAGAATTTCAAGGAACGGCACTAGGTTTTTGCATAAAGTTGAATCACATGTTATTACTAACATCCCATAATTTTGGTGGAGGCTAGAAAGTATTATTTAAAAGGGTTGTAGTGCAAAATTGCTCTCTGGACCAGAGAAGAAAATTGGGTGCACAGCTCCAAATATTATATGAATAAAAGTTATTTTAGCACATAAGTGGTTTAAAAACATCACATGACATCTCCAAATTTTGGTGGGAATTGAAAGTGAAGTTATCAAATGGTTGTAAGGCAAAAGTGGCCATAAAACCTGAATAAATCCATTTTTCAAGAAAAGAAGATCGAGTAAATTAATTATGTAATTAATCCTGCTGATTAAAGAAAAATGTTTTCTTGAGAGGTTATACTAGTCAAATAACATATTTGAAAAGTTTTCTCTTTGGGAAAAACTCATCGCAACAAGGAAGAAAATGATTTAAAAACCAAGATGGGGCTCAGAAATTCAAAGATTTAATTTCTGGCAAAATTTTTAATTCTTTAAAACAAGGCCAAAATTTTGGGGTGTCACGAAAGCGCTACCTGAGTACTTCAAAGGTGCATCTCCGAAGAGGAAGGACGGCAACTTTTGGCAAAAATTTAGGCTGGACTTGCGGACACCACGTCGAAGCTCGGGCCCTTGTAAGCAAGGCCTTCCGTACAGGTTTTTACTGTCCGACGGCCCGATCAGACGCACAGGACTGTTGGAAATATGCCCTAGAGGCAATAATAAAAGATTATTATATTTCCTTGTTCATGATAATTGTCTGTTGTTCATGCTATAATTGTATTGTCCGGAAATCGTAATACATGTGTGAATACATAGACCACAATGTGTCCCTAGTGAGCTTCTAGTTGACAAGCTCGTTGATCAACAGATAGTCATGGTTTCCTGGCTATGGACATAGGGATGTCATTGATAACGGGGTCACATCATTAGGACAATGATGTGATGGACAAGACCCAAACCTAAGCATAGCATAAACATCGTGTAGTTCGTTTGCTAGAGCTTTTGCAATGTCAAGTATCATTTCCTTAGACCATGAGGTTGTGCAACTCCCGGATACCGTATGAGTGCTTTGGGTGTGCCAAACGTCACAACGTAACTAGGTGGCTATAAAGGTACACTACGGGTATCTCCGAAAGTGTCTGTTGGGTTGGCACGAACTGAGACTGGGATTTGTCACTCCGTATGACGGAGAGGTATCTCTTGGGCCCACTTGGTAATGCATCATCATAATGAGCTCAATGTGACCAAGGGGTTGGTCACGGGATCATGCATTATGGTACGAGTAAAGTGACTTGCCGGTAAGGAGATTGAACAAGGTATTGGGATACCGACGATCGAGTCTTGGGCAAGTAACGTACCGATTGACAAAGGGAATTGAATACGGGATTGATTAAGTCCTCGACATCATGGTTAATCCGATGAGATCATCGAGGAGCATGTGGGAGCCAACATGGGTATCCAGATCCCGCTGTTGGTTATTGACCGGAGAGGCGTCTCGGTCATGTCTGCATGTCTCTCGAACCCGTAGGGTCTACACACTTAAGGTTCGGTGACGCTAGGGTTGTAAAGATATGTATATGCAGTAATCCGAAAGTTGTTCGGAGTCCCTGATGAGATCTCAGACGTCAAGAGGAGTTCCGGAATGGTCCGGAGGTAAAGAATTATATATAGGAAGTGCAGTTTCGGCCATCGGGAAAGATTCGGGGGTCATCGGTATTGTACCGGGACCACCGGATGGGTCCCGGGGGTCCACCGGGTGGGGCCACCCATCCCGGAGGGCCCCATGGGCTGAAGTGGGAGGGGGAACCAGCCCATAGTGGGCTGGTGCGCCCCCCTTGGCCCACCCCCTGCGCCTAGGGTTGGAAACCCTAGGGTGGGGGGGCGCCCCACTTGCCTTGGGGGGTACTCCAGCCCCCTTGGGAGATTAGATCTCCAAGGGCCGGCACACCCCAGGGGCCTATATAAAGGGGGGAGGGAGGGGGCAGC
The DNA here is from genome assembly GCA_032464435.1 of Aegilops umbellulata. Taxonomy (NCBI): domain Eukaryota; kingdom Viridiplantae; phylum Streptophyta; class Magnoliopsida; order Poales; family Poaceae; genus Aegilops; species Aegilops umbellulata. The sequence goes on along the minus strand of CP136054.1, from coordinate 61,050,640 downwards.
CGCACCCAACAGCCTTGGTGCCTCCCTGTCCCCTACTACACCTCTCCCCCTCGCGCAGACGCTCGGTGAAGCCCTGCTGCGGTGACAACTGCATCCACCACCACGCTGTTGTGCTGCTGGATCTTCATCAACCTCTCCTTCCCCCTTGCTGGATCAAGAAGGAGGAGACGTCATCCGCCCCGTACGTGTGTTGAACGCGGAGGTGCCGTCCGTTCGGCGCTTGGTCATCGGTGGTTTGGATCACGGCGAGTACGACTCCATCATCCACGTTCTAGTGAACGCTTCCGCTCGCGATCTTCAAAGGTATGTAGATGTAATCTGAATACTCGTTGCTAGATGAACTCATAGATGGATCTTGGTGAAACCGTAGGAAATTTTTTGTTTTCTGCAACGTTCCCCAACAAGGACCTCGTACAACATTGCGTCGGTTGCTAGCTTTTTGCAAACCAAAGCCATATGCCACCTACCGCTCTCCAAACAATCCCCATTACATGGCCCTTTCCGGTCTGGGGGCTTGATATGGTCGGACCCCTTAAAGGGGAAGCCACAAGAAAAAATACCTATTGGTCATGGTGGATAAATTCATCAAATGGATAGAAGCCAAACCAGTTAAAACGGCTGAGTCCGGACCAGTGATAGACTTCATATCCGGGGTTGTACACCGTTACGGCGTCCCCAACAACATCATCACCGATAACAGCTCGAACTTTACAGCCGTCGAGGTAAAAACTTGGTGCAACAACATGTGCATTAAGCTCGATTATGCCTCTGTCTGTCACCCGCAAACTAACGGTCAAGTCGAGGGAGCAAATGGTCTTATCATGAGCGGCATTAAACCCAGATTAGCGCGATCCTTGAAGGAATCAGATACGCACTGGGTCGAGGAGCTTCACTCTGTACTATGGGGGCTACGGACCATGCCGAATCGCACTACCGAATACACACCGTTCTTTATGGTGCACGGCGCAGAGGCGGTACTACCCTACGACATAATTCATGACTCACCTTGAGTGCGCATGTATGAAGAGAAAGAAGCCGAGCTTGATCGGCATGACAGTTTGGACGCCCTGGAGGAGGAGCATGACGTGGCAAAAGCCCGCTCCGCATTCTATCGGCAACAGGCTCGACGGTATCAAAGCAGAGAAGTACGGGCCAAAACTTAAACGTTGGCGAACTCGTTCTACGCCTACCGGAGAAGAAAAAGAACAAGCTCAAGCCCAAATGGGAAGGTCCCTTCATTATTGACAAAGTTCTGACCGGTGGAGCGTACCGTCTGCGGGATGCATCGGACAATCGACTCGAGCCAAACCCATGGAATGCAGCCAAACTTCGAGGGTTCTATGCCTAGTGCCGGACTCTGTGTTCGTCTCCTTACCTCCGTCAATTTTTTATATATCCGTTATCTGTCTTTTCTTTCTTTCTTCCCGTTTTCTTCACGGCCTTAAAAGGTTAAAATGTGTCTTGACTACACAATCTTGACGCGCTAGGCATGCTCATTATACCTGGGGGCTTCTTATACAGAAGCTTAATATAACTATATTCCGGGCTCTACGCCCCCCGCACATGTGCTACTTTTCCACATGTACCTTTTCTTCGCCATTATATGCATCGATATGACTTAAGTTTTGGCCAAGCTGGGTTGCCTGGCTCTTGTGTTTATGCCCTACGTTCCCGTTAATTCGGCTAGGGCATAAGGGGAGCTCCTCTGCGATTGTTACTGCCGAGGAGTCAGCCGGATATGTACCTCAGATTGGGTGAAGCCGAAAGCTAACGTTCTTAAGGGAATATTCGGTCGGTGAACAAAAGATGACTTTTCTTTATCGTAATACATGCCCCCAGATGTTTATATCCTGCGTCTCTTTTCGCAGTTCGGACATGCACATTAATGCATGCGTACCCAGGGAAAGGAACCCTTAACGGAACTATTCTCCCTAGAAGATATTTCTTACTATCCATGTAATATAACATCGCTAGTTGGGTACTTGTCTGTTCAAGAAATTATGACCCCCTACGCCGGGTTTCCACGCGTACCTCGGTTTTTACATAACTGAGCGGGTATTCGGATACACTCCGGACTGTCGGGTCCGGAGGTCAAAGCGAAAAGGTCCGCAATGACAAATGATTTACATTCTGGCTAGGGACAATATATGTCACTTGAAGTACACAGTCACTTAGACTAACTAAATTCTTCTTCCATACCATCCAATGGGCTGTCTAGCCTACAATCCTATTGCGAATACTTTGCGGCTAATTTCACCTGGTCATACACCAAACTGACGGGGATCTCTTTGCCATCAGACCCCACAGGTCCGACCTCGGCCATGTGGTTCGGGTCAGCCTTGGTATATTGGGTCTTCACCATGGCCCAGGCTTCCCTTGCACCTTGAGGGCAGGCTGATATCTTCCATAATCAGAAGCGCCGCCGCGCTCCCTTGAGCAGCTCTGCAAGCTCCCCCATGCCGCCTGGCAGGGAGGAGGATGGCCACAAGGCTTGGGCAATGCCCTGCATCACCTGCCGCACTTGTTCGTGCAGTTGTGAGGGCTCTGGCAGAAGATCACTCACAGACCTGGGCATCTCCTCCGCGGGATGACCCGTCAGCATACATACAGATATAACTCTGTTAGCCGGTTTCTTCGGCAAACTCTATAAAAGTTCGTTCAAGCACTTACTAAAAATGCCGCGTCGAAGCCTCTTATTCTCCTTTACGGAGTCAGCAAGCTAGGCCCGAACATCTTTCAGTTCAATGCCCAGCTAGGTATTGGCATCCCGGAGATCCTTTTTCTCTCGCCTAACCTGCGTAAGCACGCGCTCGCCTGCCTTTAGCTGTCGATGAGTATGTCGCTCATCCCCTCGCACGACCTCCGAATTTACTCCGGGATCATCTGTAGAATCTATTCTTAGATTTCATGCATGCCGAATACTAACTCATACATGTCATTCTTTTCGATAGAAAACAAGTGTAACTAGAGGAGGCCTTCTCGGACTTGTTCATGGCGGCAACTGCGGCCCGTAGCTGGGCTTTGCACTCCTCCAGCTCTTGAGACAACTGGGTGTTCTTCTCAGTAAGAACCTATGCAAACAATGATCCTTAAATCAGTTGTGCCAACTGTTTCAAGTCTCAGGAGCTACTGATATAGATAATTATTAGATTTCCTTACCCGTATATCCTTTACATACTGGTCCGTGGCTCTGGCAAGACCATTTTGAGCAGCTCGGATGTACGCGTCTCCCGAGTTGAAGGCATAGAACGCCTCTTGAGAGAAACAAGCGTCGCGGAGTACGGCCCGGCGACGCCTGTGGTTCATGGCACTCTCCACTTCGGAATTCGTAGCGGGCAGCCTATCCGCATCCTCTGTAGGAGGAACATCCGGGGTTGGCCCCACATTAGCGTCTTCCCCTAAGTCCGGCTCTGGAACCCGGCTGCTAGAGGTGTGGCCGGCAGGCTCTCCGGACATGGTCCGGCAAGCATTTTTTCTGCTAGGAAACATGGACGTTATTATATTACGATAACCATGAAGCGGGGTTCTTTTTCATACCTCTGCGACAGCGTCTCAGTCCTGACCGCCATCTACCCGGCTTCGGTGCCCCTTGTTGGTGAGTCACTGCGGGTTCGGCATGGCGTCCCGAGGACCTTCCCTGTAAGGCACCATATGTGTGTGGTAGGTGAAGTGCAAAAAGGGATCCTTCTCGGAAGTTGGGACTGTGGTTTTACTTACATGCGATGCAGGGAGCAGCCAAGGATAATCGGCTATGATGACCACCATGGAACCGTCGCAGCTTAATTGATAGAATGTCCTGTCGATGAGCTCCACAAATGTGACCGGATCTTCTTTGAGTCCGGCGTCGAGGGCCCGGCCAGGGTCCTCAGGTTGTGGAGGCGGGCTGTGGACCTCCCTCACAGCTTTTCGCAGTTCCTGCTATGAAATTGCAAGGTGAATATTTATGACAAAGAATGCGGAAAGGTTCGGAGTAAAAAGTAGCACCTCACCCAGTTTGGGGGGTTGTACATGGAGAATCCATCCCGTAGCTTAATGCGGATGAACTCCTCTTCTTCTCCTTTATATAAATCAGACAGTATTTTTGCTAGAGCAGCGATAAAAGTCCGGTCCCTTACGACCGCAGCGGGTTGTATCATCTTCTCCATTGAAGTGCTACTTGGGTTGTTGTAACGCCCCGACACCGACGCTCCAGAAGACTTCCATATATTTCGTGTTCGCCGTGCGTCTTATTTTTGTTTGTTGCATTCATCATGTCATCATGAGCATTGCATCGCATGTTTTCTAAAAAAAACTTGCACCTGCTGTTATTTGCCGCTTCTTCCTCATCTCTGTTGACCATTCTAAGTCCAACCACACACTTGACCTTGTCCACCTAACCACTCTTTGCACAGTGCATCGACCCCTCGCCCGTGTCTGAAACTTCCCCGAACCCGAAACCGGTTGTCGTTACCGATGGATCCGGATCATCTCCAAGTATCCCTAAGATATCATTGTTTTATTTATTGGACTTCCTATCCTATTTATTCTCGTCCGTCAGATTTCAATCAGAAGATCCAAACTTCCCTCCCTTCCATATATATAGTCAATTCCTAGTCCATTTTGGATAACCCTAGAAATCCTCCCCCTTGTCCTCCTAGCCGCCGCCACACTCCACCTGGTCGTCTCCCACCTCGGGATCCCCTCCCGATACAAAAATCCTCCCTCGTTTTCTCCATCGGACCAACCAGCCACAGCCTCCTCCTCCTCGATCCCCTGCTCATGCTCGAGCTCTATGCCTCGATCCACCAGGCGCCCAGCTCGCACAGGAGAGGAGCTCCTCGATCCCCTTGACCCCGGCCTCGAACTCGACCCCGTCCATGGCCTTGTGCCCCTGCTGTCCTAGCAGCAACAACAACAACCTCGCCGGCTCGATCTCCTGCCTCCTACACCGTGCGTCGCCAAGGCCTAGTGCAGGCCGCAACCGCTCCTCCTCACTTCGTCCGTCCTCGTCGGACTCGCGCCAAGTTCCCCTGCATCACGCGTGCGTTGACCGCGTGTCTGCGTCGCTCACCTGCCTCGTCCTCCTCTGCTTCGCTCGCAGCCCAGATGCTCAGCGCCTCCTCAAGCCCAATGTGAGCAGCCCAGTCGATCCAGATTCAGCCCGTGTAGTTTTTTTTCCTTCCACTGCGAATTTGTCCAATTATCCAGGATTTACAGTTTTGCAGAAAAACCCTTGCTGTTCATGCATATAAATACTCCACAACCGTGCATCATATGTTAAAACTTCAAATATGAAAAGTGCTTAGAATTTCATCTAGTTTCATATTTTCCAACTCTTATTCATGTTTAAAATGTTTAAACTTGTTGTTTGCATTAATTTGTACAAATGCCATGCTAAAATGATTTATTTCATAACTAAATAACCGTAGCTCGGAATTGAATAAACTTTATATGTAAATGGGGTGGAAAAATGCCTAGTTTAATATGGTGCATTACTTTGCATGTTTAACAACTCTAAAATATGGTTTAGGGCAGAACAGTACCAAATCTAAAATATGCACATGAGGATTTTCCGGAATTGTTGTTGTTATTTCCGGTCTCATTTAAACTTGCCTAAATAGTTAGATTAATTATGCTTCACCTCTTGCCATGTTAACCAACTTTTAATCTTGCCTTGTTCCTAAACAAGAGCAAACTAAATAACTTGAATGTGGTGTTTCATCAATATGCAAGTCGTTGCATATTGAGCTCCACTTAATTTGTAGTGTTGTTTGTTGCACTTTGCCATGCCATGCTCATTAAATCGGACATGCATCATACTTGATTGTGCATCATGTCATGTTTATGTGATGGTTGTTTACTATGTTGTTTGCTTATTTCTGGTTTGCTTCTCTCGTTAGCTTCGGTCTCGTTCCGGAGTTGTGAGGATTCGTTCGACTACATCCGTTTGTCTTCTTCATGGAATCGTTCTTCTTCCTTGCGGGATCTCAGGCAAGATGACCATACCCTCGAAATCACTTCTATCTTTGCTTGCTAGTTGCTCGATCTTTTGCTATGCCGTGATACCTACCACTTGCTATATCATGTCTCCGGCTGTCCGGCTTTTACCCATGAGTTGCGGCAGTTCAAGTCGCCCACTCACCGCACTTTCAAACCCGACGTGGGCGAAAAGTACAGCGGCAAGACTCACCCGTCCGAGTTCCTCAGCGTTTGCACCATCACGATGCAAGCTGCCGGAGCTCGCGACGATAAGGTGCTTGCGAATTACTTTTCGTTGGCTCTTATAGCCAACGCCATGTCATGGCTGATACACTTGCCGGTAGACTCCATTTCCTCCTGGTCGGATTTGTGCCATGAGTTCGTGGGCGCCTTTACTGGAGGCCACCAAGCCCATGGCCAGGCGAGCGACCTGCACGTCATTCCCCAGAAGGGAGGCGAGAGCCTCCGCAAGTATATACAGAGGTTCAGCCGGGTACAGTACAATATCCCTGATGTTCACCCTGCCGCCATCATCAGCGCGTTCCATCAGAACGTGCGTAACCGCAAGATGCGCGAAGAGCTGGCAATGAACAAGGTGAAAGATGTAGCAGAACTCTATGTTCTCGCTGACAGATGTGCCCGGGCTGAAGAGGGAAGGAAGTACCCCGGCGAAGATGCCGGCATGGAAACCGACTCCTCAGATGAGGATACTACCGCCCCGACGAAGAAAGGCCGGCGCCGCAACAGGAAGCGCAAAGGAAAAGTCGTGCTTGCCGTCGAGGGGTCTGATGACACCGGCTCCACCAAGAAGACCAAGGCAGACGACCCCAGCAAGGAAATTGCTGGATGTGTCGCCTGCCGGAACTTGGCGGCTGCCGAGAAGCCAGGCAACTCCGACAACCGGTACTGCAAGATCCATCGCACCAAAGTCCATGCTCTCCAAGACTGCTGATAGGTTGAGCTCCTCGCTGAGAAGCAGAGGGATGAATATGAGAGGCGGGACAAGGAGAAGGGCCAAGTTGGTGCTGAGGGATCCGGCAAGAAGCGTGACGGCCAGGCGGGCCGTCGCAGCAAGGATAAACAACAGGAGAGGCCCGCCCGGGGCCGTGACAAAAAGCCAGAAGACGACGATCATAAAGAGGACGACGAGTCCGGCGACCAAGGGTTTCTGAAAGCTACAGAGGCCATGTGCGTCGACGGCGGCGCCCCGCTGCATACCTACCATCGCCAGCTTAAACAGTTGGCGCGGGAGATTACAGCGGCAGAGCCGTCGTTTGATTCCCAAAGGCCATTGAAGTGGTCCAGCACACCTATCATTTTTGACACTGAGGATCACCCTGATCGCACTACTGCGGTCGGGTGCTTGCCGTTGTTGGTTTCACCAATGATACGCAACCTCAAGGTGACAAAGATGCTAGTCGATGGCGGGCCCGGTCTGAACCTGATCTCGCCTGCCGTGATCGAGAAGCTACAGATTCCTGATGGAGACCTCGAAGAGACGGGCATGCTTCAGGGTGTCAACCCGGGAAGAATGCAACCCAAGGGAAAGGTCACGCTGCCCGTGACTTTTGGAAGCAACCTAAAGTTCAGGACGGAGAGGATCGTGTTTGATGTTGCCAAGATCCCCTTGCCCTACAACGGGATCCTTGGCCGCCCAGCGCTGGCCAAGTTCATGGCGGCGTCACACTACGCCTACAACACCCTGAAGATGCCAGGACCTGTGACGTTCATCAACATCCCCTCCGATGAGAAAGATGCGCTAATTTGCGCTTTTCAACTATACCAGCAAGCAGTTGTAGCAGCTGCCGCCACTAAGGCGCTTGCTCCTGCCGCTGGGGCCCCGGGAGGGAAGAAGAAGAAGGCCGGTGAGACCTTGGACACCCACTCCGGCAAGCGCACCTCTTCGGAGTGTAGCACTGCCATCGAGGACGTGCTAGAGAGCTCCACCGGCGGAAACAAGAAGTCCAGGGCCACACCGCCGGGAACCAAGAAGGTTCCCGTCAATGAGGACGGCACGGGAGGAGCTTTTACAATAAGCTCCACCCTTGATGACAAATAGGAAGACGCGCTCGTCACCTTCCTGCGGGCGAATGTCGATGTGTTTGCATGGCAAGCTTCTGACATCCCCGGTGTTCCCAGGGAGGTGATTGAGCACCACCTTGCTGTCTTTCCTCATGCGCGGCCCGTCAAGCAAAAGGTCAGGAAGCAAGCTTTGGAACGACAAGAGTTCCTCACGGAAGAGATCCGGAAACTGGAGGCGGCGGGTTTGGTAAGAGGAGTGCTCCATCCAACGTGGTTGGCCAATCCAGTCGTGGTGCGCAAGGCGAATGGGAAGTGGAGGCTGTGTATTGATAACACAGATATCAATAAGGCTTGTCCTACACACCCCTTCCCGTTGCCGCGCATTGACCTGATTGTTGACTCCACAGCTGGGTGTGATCTGTTGTCATTCCTCGATGCCTACTCATCACCCATGTGTTACGTATTGTTTCATGCAGATGCCTTTCGGGTTGAAGAGTGCTGGTTCGACATTTGCTAGGGCGGTCCAGATTGGTTTTGAACCCCAACTCCATAGAAATATGGAAGCTTATATGGAAGACATAGTGGTTAAAACCAAGGACAGGGCAACCCTCATACCAGATTTGCAAGAGGCGTTCGCAAACCTGCGCAAGATCAACCTCAAGCTGAACCCTGAGAAGTGCGTCTTTGGCGTCCCGTCTGGCAAACTTCTCGGGTTCTTTGTGTCACATCGTGGGATAGAGGCCAATCCTGACAAGATCAGAGCTATAGAGCAGATTGAGGCACCCAAGCAAATCAAGGAGGTGCGTCGGCTTGCTGTTTGCGTCGCCGCCATGGGCAGATTCATTTCCAAGTCTACCGAGCGCGCCCTTCCCTTTTTCAAGATCATGAAAAAGGCGGGCCCGATTGAGTGGATGCCAGAAGCCGAGGCAGCATTGCAAGATTTGAAGAAATACCTCTCTTCCACGCCAATACTAGTTGCGCCTAGGCCACAGGAGCAGTTGCTGCTATACCTGGCGGCAACGAACCAGGTGGTCAGCGCCGCACTAGTGGCCCAGAGAGAGGTTGACGACGAGGTAATGGCAGCAACGGAGCCCGACACCACCAATGCGGAGACGACACAGCCAGTCAAAGTGCCGCCGAGGAAGAAAATGATGCAGCACCCGGTCTACTTTGTTAGCTCCCTCCTGCAGGGGGCTAGATCAAGGTATTCCGGCGTGCAGAAACTGCTCTTCGGCCTTCTTATGGCCTCGAGGAAGCTGCGTCACTACTTCCTGGCACACGAGGTTAGCATCGTCACCCGCCTCCCTCTACAACGGATATTGCACAATCTAGATGCAACGGGGAGGATTGTGGAATGGGCACTGGAGCTGTCCAGCTTTGGCCTCAAGTTTGAAAGTACTTCGACGATCCAGAGCCGGGTCCTGGCGGAGTTCATCGCAGAGTGGACCGCAACACCTGACGTAGAAGCCCAAGAGACTGCTCTCCCCGGCAAGGAGGCAAGTTGCAATTGGGTCATGTACTTTGATGGAGCTTTCTCCCTACAAGGTGCCAGGGCTGGCTTACTGCCTGTCACCCCCACCGGAGAGCACCTCAAGTATGTGATCCAGATGCACTTCCCCAGGGAGGTGTCGACAAACAATACGGCAGAGTACGAAGTGCTGCTTGCTGGTCTTAGGATCGCGGCGGACCTCGGAATCAAGAAGCTCATCGTCAGGGGCGACTCACAGCTTGTCGTCAAGCAAGTCAACAAGGATTACCAGAGCCCGTTGATGAAGGCCTACATTGATGAAGTGAGAAAGCTGGAAGAGCGTTTCGACGGTATACAGGATGGATACGTTCCCCGAGCGGAGAACGACATCGCCGATTACCTGTCAAAACGCGCTGCCCTCAAGCTACCTGTGGAACCAGGTACCTTCGTGCTTCAGCTTACTCAGCTATCCGTTGATCCATCAACAGAGCAGAACAAGAGGAGGAAATCAGGACCCGGCAAGTACTTTCCCACCGAGCTCCCCGGAGCCGCCGACAAGAATGTTGCCAGGGACACTGAGCCCGCCACGGGACGGTTGGCTCCGGCGGAGCGTCAGGCTCTTGCCGTCGCAACAGCCGCCCCAATAGCGGAAGAAATGCCTTTAGTCCTCGCCGTCGAGCCCCAGGCTCCGGCATGGGCAAAACATACCGTCCGATTCCTCCAAACAGGGAAACTTCCTGAAGAGAAGGAAGAAGCGGAAAAAGTAGCCCATCGCTCTACCATGTACCAGTTCGTCGATGACGTCCTGTACAGGAAGAGGATGAAGGGTGTGAAATTGAAGTGCATCCCTCAAGAGGAAGGACTGGAGCTGTTGGCGGAGATACACGGAGGCATATGTGGATCCCACATCGGGTTAAGGGCCCTTGCCGGCAAGGCATTCCGGCAAAGTTTCTTCTGGCCCACCGCCCTCCAGGATGCGACGACACTAGTCACCAGGTGTGAAGCGTGTCAGTTCCATTCGAAGAAGCTTCATCAGCCAGCTCAAGCCCTTCAAACCATCCCTCTCTCCTGGCCCTTCTCGGTCTGGGGGATCGACAAACGGGCCCTTTCCCCCGCGCTGTCGGGGGCTTTGAGTACTTGTACGTTGCAATCGACAAGTTCACAAAGTGGCCGGAGGTGGAAGCAGTGAGGAATGTCACAGCTCAGTCATCCGTCAAGTTCTTCAAGGGGCTAGTGTGCCGTTTCGGTGTACCCAACAGGGTCATCACCGACAACAGCACACACTTCACAAGCCGCACCTTCATGTAATATACTCAAGACCTCGGCAGCAAAGTCTGTTTCACTTCCGTTGCCCACCCATGAAGCAACGGTCAAGCTGAGAGGGCAAATGCTGAAGTACGGCGGGGCTTAAGGACAAAGACCTTTGACAGGCTGCACAAGAGCGGAAGGTGCTGGATTGATGAGTTGTCGACGGTTCTTTGGTCGATCAGAACGACGCCAAATCGATCCACCGGCCAGACACCCTTTGCCCTGGTATACGGGGCAGAAGCAGTTATCCCCACTGAACTCATACACGGGTCACCTCGAGTGCTGGCTTATGATGAGCTTGAGCAAGAGCAACTGCGGCAAGATGACGCAATGCTCCTTGAGGAAGATCGTCTTCGGGCGGCTGTGAGAGCAGCACACTACCAGCAAGCCTTGCGCCGCTACCATAGCCGCAAGGTTCATGCCCGAAGCCTTGAGGAAGGCGACCTTGTCCTTCGGCGCGTTCAATCGCCCAAGAATTCCAACAAGTTGACGCCAAAGTGGGAAGGCCCTTATCGGGTAATACGAGTCACCAGGCCCGGCGCAGTCCGCCTGGAGACCGAAGATGCCGTTCCGGTGAGTAACTCCTGGAACATTGAGCATCTTTGCAAGTTTTACCCATAAGGCGCGGCTTGCCGGGCCCTCCAGCAAGCCACCTTTTGTACAAGCATTGCCGATGATGCATGTAACCCTTTGTACAAAGCCAGGCGCAGACCCTGAGCATAAATAAATGAAGCACTGGCGCCCTAAGTTATAGCATGCATGCTAGGTCGAGTCTCGTCCTTGGTTAGGGTTGATAGTGCTTAGCGGCGACTAACCCCTAGCTTAGAGGTCGAGTGTGCGTCCCTTTGCCGTTCTTTCGTCTTTGGCTCACAGGACTCACACATATCCTTGCCGGACCACTTAAGGACGAAAAAGAGAAGGAGGATGGACCAGCATCTAGACCCCGGCAAGCCAGTGTTACCGGGGGCAGCAAGAGCAAAGATTCACCCACGGAAAACCAAAGCTACAGCTTCAGATAAGTTCTTCATCCCTTGTCATGCATTCCTTTATGGACTGAGGTATGTGAAACCTCGTTTTTCCTAAAAGCTACCGTGCTCCTCTAACTCTAGGCCCTAGGACTCGTTCCTGGGACAAGGTTTGGTCGTAGTCGCGGCAGCAAAAGGATAAAACGAGGAGCCTGAACCCGCCTCATCCCTGCCTCCGCCAAAGGCGTGAGAAAGGTCAAGTGAGGTGGGGAGACGGCAAGGCCTGTTGCCGGGCGAGGAAATGTTTATCTTAGAGATATCAAGGATTTACTCCTTGTCGTGGGTTCCACCCGCAAACAAATGGCCCGGCAAACATCCCTTTTTCATTAAAAACATTCCATTCAGGTACAGTCCGTAGGGAACGAAAAACATGAACGATGGGATTACATGTTTTAAATTCAGCTAAGGCCCGAAGGCTTACAAACTAAAAAGAGATAAGCTGCCCATAACCCCTTTCTTGTCCCTCCCCTCAGGAGGCAGGTCAAGGAGGCGAAAAGGGCAAAAGGGGCGCCTAGGCGAGCTACGGGTGGCAGAAGACACCAAGAGAACATCTCGGCGACCGTCCGAAGGCTGGATGGTGATGGCGGCGCCGGAAGCAGGGCTCGAAGACGAGGCGGCAGGACGTCAGCACGCTGTCGAAGGCGTCGCGCCCGCGTACTCCAAATTGACGGCCTTGCTACCCGCCCTCTTCCTCTTCCGTAGCCTCCCAACTCCAGCCGCCCAAGGAGATGACCCCGAGAAGTTCAATGCGCCGGCAACATGGATGATGGGGTCGCCGGTGCCGCACGGAGCGCCACCCGGCACCTAGTCAGACCCGTCATCCTGCCACCTACTCCCCTCGTCGTTGCTGCCGTTGTCCTCATCGTCACTCCCGCCCGAGGAGGTGTCTTCGCTATTAGAAGAACTCTCCACGCAGCACCTTGCGCGGGTCCCGAAGAGCCCGAAGACCTTGATGGAGAGGAGGCCGCCCTCCATCAGCTTGAAATGGAGAGTGAGCCCCTCCGTAAGGCTGTGGATGTGAGCGAACGTCTTCCATCCTCGGCGAAGATACATCACGTGAGGGGCTGGGAAATCAACTCGAACCCGTGTGCCGCTGATCCCGCAGCCCCTCATATGCAGCCGCAATGACTCCGGCGGATCCAGCTCCATCTCCCGCGCGAATGGAGTCGGGAGACGAAGGCGACGACGAGGCGGCCGGCGCAGCCTGACGAAGAACTCGCAAGGGTCGTCCCCAACGTGGCCCTCCATGGGAGGAGGAACCGCTGGCGGAGGCGAGGCCGGCGCGCCGCCCCGTCCTCCTCTTCTACGAGCACCTCGGCCTCGCCCACGGCCTCGCCCCCTCCCCCGTCCCCTCGCAGCTGGCTCTGCCACCGCAGGTGCGGGAGAAGGAGGGACGCATTGTCGAGCGGCGACCCTCACCGCCACCGTTGAAGGACCAGGATTCCCTCTCTCCAAGGCAGATGGAAGGGGGGAGCAGAAGCTGAAGGAAGGAGGAGATGAAAGAATGCGGGAGGCCATCCCCCCTCCCACTCTTTATAAAGGAACAGGGTGGGGGCTCGGCCACCCCGCTCAACCAATCAAGGCACGGAAGGCGCAGGGAACTGGGACCGACCCGTTGCTTCGGCCCGCAGCGGCCCGGTTTCCCGCCTCCACCGTTCGCCACCCCAAGCGCATCGGAGCCGCGTGGCAGGTGTGCAGAACCGAGGCGACGGGTGAGGCGGCCTCTTCCCACCCCGTGATCGTGGGGAGTGGATGCCTTGAAGACCACGCCTCGACCCCGTTCAGCAAATGGGCCGCGCCTCCACGCCTTCCTCCGTTTATGGGGAAGGGGCGAACCGCCCCCTTTACTATGACGTGACGCATGCATGCAGAGCTCAGCCCCACGCATGCCGCCCACGTCACGCACGCCTCCCCACGCCGCGACACGCGCGGGAAGCATGGGAAGCGCAACGCACGAAGGAACTTACCGCGATAAAAACCGCCCCGCCTGCCCGCGCACTGTTCTTGGGCCTAGCCCAACAACGCGATGCGCTTATGTGTGGCCCAGGCCCGGGGGCTCCTGTCGGTGTACAAAAAGGGGGTACACTTTTTGTACCCCTATGACTGTGCACGGGCAGTCTGAGCCATGAGCGCCGCCACACCGAGCACGGCAAGGGAGGTAAACCAAGGTAAGGCCGAAGCTGAAGAGAAGCAGAACGACGCAAAGACCACAAAGAGCAAAGGGGTCAGAGCAGACCCCCCCGGCAATATCCTTGCCGGGGGGCAGCTTTAGCTAGCCCGGCAAGATCCTTGCCATGGTAGGTCGCCCCACACCTACGGAGCGAGGTCACCCTTGAGTCCACTGCTCCCATGGGGCAAGGATTCGGGAGACATCCCCGTGGTGGCATGCAGATCTTTGTGAAGACATTTAAGACCATATGTCCACTTAAGAAGGTGATGATCCTTGGCGGGATTCGAGCCAAGAAGAACCACAAGGCCCCCGGCAAGAGCCTTGCCGAGGATGACAGCGAGCGCCACGGCAAGACCCTTGCCAGGGCCCCGGCAAGGCCCTTGCCAAGGACACCCGTGGGGCCACCATCAGGCCCGCACCAGTCGCGCCCCCACCGCCGTTCGCATGCAGCCGCCGACCCAACCAGTTGGGCAGGCACCTGCATGGCGGCGTGCAGATCTTCGTGGAGACCCACCACTGTGCCACCTCAGCTGCTTGCCTGCCTACATGGCACCACAAGCGCCGCTGGCCAGGGTGCGTGTCAACGCAAGAGGGAGCGGCGACGGACGGGACAGGGCTCTCCCCCGTCCCCGATAAAGCAAGGACACCTAAGCAAGGCGCATTAAATGCACGTTGTCATGTAATGCGAGGGATAAACTCACATTACTGTACCCTTTCCACCTCCTGTGTGCCACTGTGGCAGCCCCTTTACTATAAAAGGAGGCCCGAGGCGACCAGGAGGAGGATTCGGCTTTTTGGAGCTCTTCACGCCCCATAGCTAGCTCAAGAACACTAATATACAATCCACCAAAGCAGGAGTAGGGTTTTACGCATCCTCGCGGCCCAACCTGGATAAAGGAACCATGTGCTATCTGTTTGATCCGCTCTTCTCACGACCCCCGTGCCCCGCAACTGTAGTAGGGATTCTTGTGATCCCATAGTTGTCATTTCACACTGACACCTGCAGAGGAACAGATGGATTATAAATCCAAGTCCCCTCAATAAGTATGGGACAAGGCATACCCGCTCCCCCTTGGATGGATTGGGAAAGCTCTCTGCTTGCTCCCTGCCATTCTAAGTGGCTAATCCGGCTCGGACGGGGACCATATACGCAGGAGGGAGAAACCCTTGGGTCTGTAACTCTACTAACTGGCTGTGGGGGATGGAACACTTCTTCCAATTGCCCGGCTTAGGGCTACAAGAGCGAGAGGAGGAGCTGCGATGGCCGGCCATGATGGGATGGGCTTTTCCGGGCGCTCTCCGATGGATACTCGCTGGGGGAGGATGGTGTGATCTGGATCTGAGGATCCCCATCTCTTTAAATAGACGATTTACTTACATGGTTAGGGTGGTAAGTGTAAAAATGCCCCGACTTCTCGCATTCGCTCAACACGTGGAGGATAGCCATTATTAGGCGCAGAAGCCAAGGAGTGCAACATTCATGGGAAGCCGGACACTACTCAACAGGTACTCAGAATTTGGAGAAGAACCCGCCTTGCAATGTCGAAGACAATCTGCGCGCCGGACTCATCGTCATTGAAGCCTGGTTCATGGGCTACTAAGGGAGTCCTGGATTAGGGGGTCCTCGGACAGCCAGACTATATCCTTTGGTCGGACTATTGGACTATGAAGATACAAGATTAAATACTTCATCCCATGTCCGGATGGGACTCTCCTTGGCGTGGAAGGCAAGCTTGGCAATTCAGATCTGTAGATCTCCTCCCTTGTAACCGACTCTGTGTAACCCTAGCCCCCTCCGGTGTCTATATAAATCGGAGGGTTTAGTGCATAGGACAAGAACAATCAGAATCATAGGCTAGCTTTTAGGGTTTAGCATCTACGATCTCGTGGTAGATCAACTCTTGTAATACACATATCGTCAAGATCAATCAAGCAGGAAGTAGGGTTTTACCTCCATAGAGAGGGCCCGAACCTGGGTAAACATCGTGTCCCCCGCCTCCTGTTACCATCCGCCTTAGACGCACATTTCGGGACCCCCTACAGGAGATCCACCGGTTTTGACACCGACACGTCCTCTAAAAATGAGAAACCTCCCCAGCCATCCGCGCGGCAGAATCACCTCCTTTTTACTAATCTTGATTCTATAATTTTTTAGATCAATATAATTGATATTTTTATAGATAGCACACAGGAGCAAAACCAAGTGGTACAGTTAAGGGCATCCACAATGTGTAGCCCAAATGTGAAAATAGCTTTTGGCATCGATGTGAACCATTATGGACGGTGCTGCCAAAGCCAAACAGATGGACCCGAAGCTTCCTGATTGATTGACTGAAGGCGTAAAAAAATGCAACGTCTCTCCTCTTGCTCCCGTGCTTGGAGGCATGTATAGTATAGAGCACAGAGTCAACTCCCCTGTCCCTTCTATCACAAATCACAAAGCAGTGAGGCATCAAATCACAAAGCACGGACGAAGCAACCATCATTTCACTCTTCGCTGACTCCGCTTCTCCATTGTCTTCTTCTAGGAACCACCTCATCGCACTAAGCTGGACGGACGACGCTATTGTACTAGTAGTACTACTACATTTACATGTCCTTTGGTTCAACAGACTTCCTGGATGCAAATAAGGCGGTTGTATCAGCTTGTAGGTGGCACTTGCGAACGACATACCGTGATCTCCCTCAATGGTGTTCTCCGTCGAATGCACTTCGCCAAACCACAATGTTCGAGATACCGTCGATGTCACCGCAATGGGGAAGGAAATCAAATAGTTACTACCCCATTTTTTGGTACACAGGGCTAGTATATCAAAAATACAATTTGCAAAAGGCCACTAACACTAATCGAGGCAAAATTGATGGGGTTTGCCTCGTACTAGCAACCAAGGACATTAATATATCATTGCATGCATGCGGAAGTGAGAAGGTTGGTTTGCATGGAGCTGCATTAATCTAGCGATGAGGAGTGAGATGATTAGCCCTTTGGGCCTTGGAGAAAAAATACGCATTAATTGACACGTCAAAAGAGGATTTGTATCGATTAATCCCGCGAAGGAAAACCCCGCCTTCTTTTTTAACACTAGTACTCCTAGTACATACGTACTTATCCTGTTTGGGTCTAGGCCTTGCATTGCCATACTTCGTCACACAGTTTTGCCAAGCTGGCCTAAAGTTTTCAAATGAAAAGGAGGTATACTTGCGCACGGCTGTCGCTGTCGCGCCGTACCCTCACACGGAAGCTCCTGCACGCCGTGGTCGCACCGCACCCTCACACAGTCACTCCTGAACACCGCAAACCCAACCAAGGGAACGCACCCTCACAGTCACGTGCTACCGCATGGGAACAAACCAAACTCAGCCATCCTGCCGCTGACACATAATTTTCATTCATACCGTATGTTTATCCAACCGCATGTTGGGGAGCATCCGTACGGCCCGTGCGGTGGTTTGTTGGGGAAGAAGAAGAGGTGACGAAGAAGGGTTAGGAGACGTAGGATATTCATCCAACTGCCTGAAATGGTAGACTGACCCAAATGATGAAAGTTAGGTGACTTGCATAACAATATATGTTATTACACAGAAAAAGATCCCTAAAAACAACAACATAAAAAAACTATCACTGCTCACGGAACGAGACGGCCTCGTCGTCTTTGGCTACCAGCATGAACCAGCCGTAGCTGCCAACGTGTGTCTCCGCACCGTGCTTGTCATCGGCCTCCAGCTACTCATTCACGTGGAGAGTGCGGGCGCTTTGCATGGACGAGAGCATCGCCCGGTTCAAATCAAGGACGTCCGGTTGCGTCTGCAGGAGGGCCTCGATGGCAGCGGCATCCGCACGCTCCACGTCGAGTTGAGCCTCCTCCACCCGGTTCAAGTCCAGGACATCCGGTTCCACCTGCAGGAGGGCCTCGATGGCAGCGGCATCTGCGCGCTCCGCGTCAAGTTGAGCCTCTGCCGCCCGGTTCAAGTCCAGGACGTCCGGTCCCGCCTGTAGGAGGGCCTCGATGGCAGCGGCAACCGCGCGCCCGCCTCAAGTTGAGCCTCCGCCGCCCGGTTCACATCCACGACATCCGGTTATGCCTACAGGAGAGCCTCGATGGCAGCGGCATGCGCGCGCTCCGCGTCGAGTTGAGCCTTTACCTCCCGGTCCTCCTTTAGTATCGCCAGGTTGAACCGCTGGTCCGCCTGCACTATAGGGGGCCCGGACGGCAGCACGATGTCGACGTCCATCATCTCATACCCATCGAGGGCCTTCTGCGCCACGACCTCCGCCATGAACATTGGATCGGCTTCCTCCTACTCATAGCTTGGCTCCAGAGAACTCGGGGATTGGCCCGCCGCAAAGCGAACTTGGGAACGGAGGTCTGTGGCACCGACCGCCACCGCAGTTTCTGCGCGGCCCTCCGGTGTTAGCATCTTTTAGTACGTGATCTTGCGGCACACCATGGCTTTCCAGCGAACTAGGGGACGCTTGATGTGGGCTAGGGGATTGAAAGGTGGGGGAATGGGCTGGAGAATAGGTGTGGTTTTGGGGTAGTGGTTTGCATAGGCCAAGCAACGAAGGTTCTGGTGTGAATAGTGGTTCCAATGGCGACCGGTCAATCGGTTTTGACTGTAGATCGCTCTTGTCTCATTCTCGTTGCACCCCGGCACGCTGGACCCTCCACGTCGCTCACCAAATGGAACGCAATTCGTCTTGTGTTTTCGCTTGCTTGTGGGATTGCGGTTGAGAGCAAACCGACATCCCTCCCCCTCCCCCGCCCACGTCATTTATACTACCACTCCCTCCGTTTTATGTAGAGTAAATAAAAACAGAGGGAGTGTACTATGGATGAGGATCCCCTGACGTGGCCGAACCCATCGAGTAACTTACATGCGGGGCCTAGCAAGCATGGGGTTCGCCAGTAAGTGACTGAAAGGGAGGGTAAGGCAGGGATACCTACGTCAGAGGATCCACTTCCACTACTACTCCCTCCTTCCATCTACTACACGGCCTAATGCGTTTTTCGAGGCTAACTTTGACCAAATGTTAGAGTAATAATATATGGCATGCAACTTACACAAATCATACGGTCAAATTCGTATGTGAAAGAAGCTTCCAGTGATATAATTTTCACATTATACATCTCATGTACTATTAATCTTGTTAATAGTCAAAGGTGGTTTTGAAAAACGCTTTAGAGCATCGTTAATAATATAGCCAGCCGATGGCTAACTATAAGGAACTGCCATGTCATCTATATATAGCCATCATCTATATTTACTCATATAGTAATGTGGGCTATAAGGTTGGCTATTTCCCGTAAAATAAATAAATAAGGTTGCCTATTGTATTAGTACTTTTTCCGTCCCCTCTCTATCTATTTCTTCATATTTATTGTATTTAACTAGGAATGCGTATATAGCTAGGCTCTTGCATGAGAGCTCACTTCCCTTACTTTTTTACATCTCTCTCCTCCACATAGGCCTATATAAATGGAAGGAGGGAGTACGATGAGCACTACAGATGTTGTCAGTACTCCACTAGTACTATTGGACAGGGAGCTTTAAAAAAGTTACTATTGGACTGGCTATACATGACGAAATCCTAGTAGGAAGAGCATGCGCAAGAACAAGCACATTCAAGTGGTTGAAAACAAATTGGAAACCATTTCTTATTGAATACAAATCTAGGAGTACGTACGAATCTAACAATATTGATTGGGCGTTGTTGAATGTTGATACTTTTTTCTGTATGTTTGATCAAAGTAGAGATACTTTGACTACACATAAAACATATATGTAGACTAGAAAGGATTGGAGGGAGTATATTATATGTTCAAAAGCGAAATGAACATTGAATACCCTTTATATATGATTTGCGGATGCTATGATCACCGGTTCAAAATTTTGAATATGCCTTAGGTATCACACATGCACCCACTTGTTCTCTCTCGATTTCATCTCCTGGTCCGGAGATCGATTGAAATAGGACTAGGGTGGGTACAATACGTTCGTTTCGCTTATGAACGTACAATATACTCCCTCTGATCCCCATAGAATCCCCCCCACGGGTCATTTCTATCATAGAAACATACCAAACATTTATCTCCTTGCATGACACGCAATTGATCTCTCAAGATCAATCGATCTCGTCAACATGTGACGGGGCATGAACCGAATGGGATGTCAAAACTAAGACGGGAAGTGACACGTAGCGGAGGCAAAGTGAAACTTAAACGAACTGTTTTTCTATGCATGTCGGACAAATTACAACATTGGAAATACAAGCATGGTCTAGGCCCACATGCGAATGATACTCGGCGGAATGTTCAAATGAGGCATGTGGGAGGATGGACTTGACCGGAGGGCGGCATGATCGATGGAGAAGAGGGTTGGAGAGGAATGAGAAATAAGCAAACGCCGCATGATTATACTTGAACGGCTCAAATAAACAATAAGTTGTCTCGTTTGGCCTACATAGTGAATGGCCTAATGCGCAACACGGAGCACTGACGCTCAAATATGGCCGAGAAAATAGGGAAACCGACTTGTGGGGCACACCTGTCGGGATGACATAGCACAGACTAGTCCAATGGAGGTGCTGGCCCACGACCTCCTTGCCACCGACAACCGTTCATGTGGGTCGTTGGGGCCAGCAACGTGGCGCAGCTCCAGCACCGCCTCTGGACACGGCGACCGCGGTGAGCGACACGCTCATCGTTGCTGGACACGGTCAGTTTCAATGTGCCGAGGGTGGCGTTAGCGCTATGGCACAACCAGCAGATCAACACTCGGCTCATCGAGGATGCACGGGGCGCCGAAGTGCGTGAGCACCGAAGTGCGTGAGCGCCGCGACGCGACCGCGGAGTGGTGTAGCACGGCCAACTTCATCCGCAGGATACCATGCCGGGTCGTCTTGCTTTTTCAATGACATGTGGGGATCGCACGTGAGCAAAGGGCATCTCCAACGTTGCCACGACCGTAGCTGACTACCCTGGCACACCAAAAACCCTCGTCCCTCGCGCCGTCGCGCGGTGTGTTCCCAGCCGGCGGCAACTGCCCGCATTCATGTCGGTCGTCTGTATGCCGTTGTTAAGAGGCTCGGTCCGCAAGGAACCAACTCTGGCGACTTAATGACGCACCTGGACGCTAGCCCTCACCGGAATGCGCTACTTAGAGCGGCAACACCCAGCTAACCTCCATACAATAGCGCATCGTCCTGCTACCTGGCACCACATCCGCCATGACCGCGAGCGCGAACGCTTTGCGGGAGATCTTGTCTTCGGGGATGAAGCTCGAGGTCGCCGCTCGCGACACAATAGCGGCGTAGCCGGACGCGGACGCGACCACACAAGCGGTGCCGACGACGGGAACACCGTCAGCCACGCGTCCTACTTGCCGTCGTCCAATGTCCGGCACCGCCGAGGTCAGGGACTCCTCCGAGGATGAGTAGGGCATGGGAGGCGGCAGGGCATCGTGTGCCAACTGGCCGGTCCATATCCCGTGTTCTACTCTTGCTTGCTGGAGACCGCACCTTTACTTCACGGGTCTTGAACCCCGCCCCCATACATAGAGATCGCAGATGGAGGACGACGTCCGCCGCCGTAGAATAGGTTTAGGGTCGGGTTTCTTTTTATTTTTCTGTCCTATAAAAGTTGGAAATGTAATGAAAATCTGCCATGTTTGCATTAATCTCGGCCGTTGTATATGAACTTTCACAATAATATAGTATATTGTAGGAGTACTAGCAAGATGCCCGTGCATTACATGGAACATCAAGATCTCGTGGGAGAAACGGATGAACGAGGGAAGGCCTTATCTGCAAATGTGGAGAGGAGAGCGGGTAAATTGCCATAGTTTCCTTCCTACCCGTTAGATATAGATCGGATGGCCTATATTGTAGGATGACAGGCACACCACCGTCACCAACTCTGCTTTTTATTGAACCGAGACAAAGCTAGCATGCGATGTAAATAAACACATAGGGTCTACATACACAATTTATCTTAGGCACTCCAATAGTACGTCCACTACACATTCACACATTTCACATCTTTTGTGGCACCCCGATCCACATGGAGCAGGGGGCCTTCGCACGTCTGCCCAGGATAACACCTGACGCACGACAGGTCCATGATACGGCATTCCAGGTACAATAATATTCATCAAATACATGTGTATATGATTACGTCATTTATGAATACAATTATCTGGCATAGCCCTAAGGCTATACGAATGGCAGCAGAAGTCTATTTAAATGGTGGTGGAAGTCCTGGTTTGGCAGCGTCTCACTCTGGCTAGACTCCATAACTCACAGGACTGGCAAGATTACAGCCTAGAACGACGGAACACGCGGACAAGTTTGGCACGACCTATAAAACTGGCATGACACGCCAGGTCAGTACATTGAATGTACTTGCAAGACAACCAAATACATAGCATCCAAACAAACAGATGACAAATCAAGAACCAAGCATATGCAACACTCTACTTCAACACAACTTCTAAGCATGGCATGATATTAACTAGATTCATAAATCAAACTAAGCATGAACCACAACATAGCATCTACTAGCATGGCATATCAAATTTACATCTAACATAACAACAACAAAGCATAGCATATCAAAACCTGACATGGCATCGTGAAACTATGCTGGAAATAAACTACTAGTTACCTCCCATGAAGACATATGGTAATAACCTTATGCAACAATCACTTACTCTGCCACGGCTCCTCGGAGCACACGCATGATTTACCAAGACCTCGTCTCGGGGTCATATCAACACATCATCGTGACTTCTCACGATTTTCACATAGTCCAAGTCACCATATTATTTATCACATCTTAGTTATCACACAAGTTATTACCAGGTTTATCCTCCATTTCGACCAAGACCCGATAGTGTGACCTACTACGAACTTGTGCCCATGACCGAGGACGCGGCTATCGGTAGATTAAACATACACACACTCTGCAGAGGTAGCGCACTTTACCCAAACCACGGAACCCTAGCCTCGCACTCCCATATGTGCGGACCACGGCGTTCCGACAAAACCGAGCTACTGCCATGACACTCTCCCGGCCACTCCGACCAACACCCCCGTGGGGTTCAGTCCTGGGTGGCCCCGTGTCTACCAAAGACACCAACGGCCAGCGTCGTGGCAAAACGGTCCCAAACAGGGACAAGGTACCATAAAAAACGAGGGCACAAGGTTATTTCCGCCTACCTGATCAGGGTAGCGCGTGCCCATAACCTTCCCTCACGGGAGGCACCGGCGAGAGGCATGACAATAGACCCAGCTAGGACCTCTCCATAAGGTAAATGTGGTTGCACTGGAGAAAGCTTGATTTGGTGGCACTATGATATCCCAGTGATGACGGAGGAGGTTTGTTATTAAGTCATATTATTAACTTCTCGATCATCAATCATCATGCGAGCATTTTAATATGAATGCAACAACTATCATGCAACGTACCGATGCAGTAACAAAATCAAGCTTTTCAAATGAACAATGATAGCATGCGAAACATGGCAATAACAAGTACTAGTAATTTCACTAGTGCACTAGAATTGTCATAACATCGATACTACTAACATGACAATAAACTAGACAGAGGCATGATATTGTCAGTAACAACAACAAACTAGCATGTCAACTTACTTTATGAAAGCATAAGCATGCAAGACATATAACAAAAACATATAGCACGACTAAAATAACAGTAGACGGAACAGACAAGAAACTACTACAACTAAACACACACACGAGGTGCAAGCAAAGTCAACATGCAAGTTCGGGGCTCATGATAAGAGGTTGGCTTGCCTGGGGTCGAGAAATACTCCGGGAAAAAGTGCGGAACGATCGCGGAAACATTTGCCGGAAACAATTCTCTCTCGGAGGGGGCTGTTTACATGCAAGGGCAAAGTGGTCAATTTCACTGTGTGAAAACATACTGAAAACGATACCAACTGAAAGAGTTCGACAAGACGAAGACATGAGCGTTGGTTTCACCTCAATCGGCGTTACGGTTGTCGAGATACGAAGGGTTGAAGCTCAGGGACCTATCGGTGATTTCTTTTTCCAGCAAACAAGCCCTTGGAGGAAAAACTGAACGCGCCTTTGGGCTGAATACGCTTTCTACATAGAGAAACGTATTTTGAGCCGAAGTACAAAGGAATTACGCTTTCCTGAGAGGAATACATATTCTGACCTGAAGAAGAGACAAAACGCGTTTTTGAGAAGGGAAAGCGTACTCTGGTGAGTACGTCTCCACTAATCTGACGTGGCGGAGCCGGGCCGGCTTTGAGTGGCTGCCAGGTGGGGTCCGCTGGGAGGGGACCGCCTGGCCTGATCTTCTTCTACCTCGCGCTCAAGCGCGCTCCACGCCGACAGAGGAGGCCACCCCGACGGCGATCGCCGACGCGTCCGGCCACCTCTCGGGGCATGCGACCTACCCAGAAGATCAGGGCGGAGAGGCGCATCCCGTGGTGGCGTTAGCTGCCGCCGAGGATCACGAGGGAGGGCGTGGCAAGGCGGGAAGCGGAGCAGGGCTTCGGCCCCCGGTGAACAGGGGGCTCCGGTGGGGAAACGACGGGGCTGAGGCTACGGGGAGGTTCGTCGGAGCTTGGGGAAAGCAGTGGTGGAGGTGGAACGGTGAGACGGCTGCGGCCATATCAATGGGGAGGGGTCAGAGAGGAGCTCTGGTCTCAGAGAGAGGCTCTGGGAGGCATGGAGGACTGCGAGAGGGTCGAGGGCTCTACTTATAGCCGCGGGAAGAGCTCTAAAGGGAGGGGCGGGGTGACATGCGACTCGGCTACGTTTCCATGCGCCGGCGATGCACACATGCGGCCAAGGGTCACGGGGAGTAGCAGAAAGGCGATGAGGGGGACGCAGATGAGTGCTAGGGGGTCATGGAGACGAGGGAGGCTCGCGGACGAGAGGAGGAAGCGGACAGAAGCGAGGAAACGACGGTGCACGGTGAGGGAGTCCTGGACTAAGGGGTCCTCGGGCGTGCGACCTGTTATCTATGGGTCGTACTGATGGGCTACGAAGACGTGAAGGCCGAAGACTGCCCAGTGTCCGGATTGCACTCTACCTGGCGTGGAGGGCAAGCTTGGCGATCCACTATGAAGATTCCTTCTTATGTAACCGACTCCATGTAAACCCTAGACCCCCCTGGTGTCTATATAAACCGGAGAGGGTAGTCTGGAGAGGATATACTGATTACCATATACACATAGGCTATACTTCTAGGGTTTAGCCATTACGATCTCGAGGTAGATCAACTCTTGTAATACTCATATTCATCAAGATCAATCAAGCAGGAAGTAGGGTATTACCTCCATAAAGAGGGCCCGAACCTGGGTAAACATCATGTCCCCTGTCTCCTGTTAACCATCGATCCTAGACGCACAGTTCGGGACCCCCTACCCGAGATCCGCCGGTTTTGACACCGACATTGGTGCTTTCATTGAGAGTTCCACTGTGCCGTCGCCAATAGGGTTGATGGATCGCCTTGTTCTCAAGGGCAATATCATCTCCGGAGGAACCCTGGCCCCAGGCCAAACCCTCCGACTGGGCGGCTTCGTCATGACCGCCGCTTCGGCCCTTAAGCCGACGATGACCTCTCAAGTCATCGAAAATCGCCTCCGCGTTAATCTCGACTACTCCGCCTAGATGGATCCGACGGAGTTATCTGAAAGTGCGTTATATCGACTAGAGGGGGGGTGAATAGGCGATTTTTATGAAATTCTTCACTGAGGAATTTGCTCGTGAGTAAATTCCTTAGCGAAGAACTACTAGCAGCGGAATAAGTACTCAGAAGTAAACGTAGCAGAATACATGCATGGTCATCATGATAAAATTTAGACAAACACAGAGTACAGAAAGCGTAAACCCATGATAGCACAAGATGAAGACAAACAGACTGAAGAAACTGAACTGAGGAAATTGAGAAAGTCTTCAGTCAAAGTCTTCAAACACAGATATGAACAAACACACGACACAGTAATGAGGAAATGAAAGTGTTGAGTAAATAGAACCAGTTATCTTGGTGAAGACAATGATTTGGTAGACCAGTTCCAACTGTTGTCTCAGTTGTACATCTGGTTGGAGCGGCTGAGTATTTAAACTTGAGGACACCCAGTCCCGGACACACAGTCCTCACCATATTCTCCTTCAGCCAAGGTCACACAGACCTCGCCCAATCACTCGTGGTAAGTCTTCAGGTGACTTCTTAACCTTCACAAACTCGGTCACTCGGCGATCCACAATTCCTCTTGGATGCTCTAGACCATGACGCCTAACCGTCTGGAAGAAGCACAGTCTTCAAAGGTAACAAGCGTCGGATACGCGTAGGATCAATCTCTTGAGTGATGCTCAATCACTTTGGGTTTGTAGGTGTTTGGGTTTGGGTTTGGATTTTCCTCACTTGATGATTTCCGCTCAAAGTCCTCAGAGGATGGGATGCTCTCAAATTACAAGTGTCAGTTTCCCGTGGAGCAGCCAACCAGCTAGTGGTTGTAGGGGCGGCTATTTATAGCCTAGGGAGCAGCCCGACATGATAAGACATAAATGCCCTTCAATGATATGATCGTTGGATGGATAAGATATTTTGGGACAGCTGGCGCGTAGCACAGCAACGGTCGGAAATTTGAGGTACAAAATCCTTAGGGCTATGATGTTCCTCACTGTGCAGGCAATCCGCACTCGCGAATTCCTAACTCCTCAGTCAGAACAAATTCCTCAGTGACCAGAAGAACTGCGTCTCTGTCACTGAAGAAATTGACTGAACTGTATGAGATTTCCATTGGCTTCACTCGAAGGGATTGTTAGGTGTAGGATTTTGAGTTGAGCATCACATGGAAATTTTTCCTTAGTATTTCCTCGACCCCCTTTAACAGTACGGTGTTTCCTATGACTCAAGAAAGGGAAAATGAAACTACCAAAACAAAAGTCTTCACGCTTCATGTTCCTCAAGTGAATACCAAGTCTTCAAGGTCACACCAATTTCTTCACTTTCAAAGTCTTCAGAAAGTCTTCAAAATATCAAAGTCTTCAGTCGAAGAACTTCATTTTTAGGGGTCGACTTTCTTTGTAAATATCAAACTCCTCATAGACTTATAGGTCTATGTACACTCATAAACACATTAGATACTTAACCTATAAGTCTTCAATACACCAAAATCACTAAGGGGCACTAGATGCACTTACAATCTCCCCCTTTTTGTTGATTGATGACAATATAGGTTAAGTTTTCAACGGGGATAAATATATGAAGTGTAAATACTGATTTTGAGGAATTTGATTGCAAGATATAGAAGAACTCCCTCTGAGGATGTGCATAGTGAGGAATTTGCTTTTGAAGCAATGCACACTTGAAGAGTTGAATCATGGAGATCTCCCACTATATCTTGTAATTCATACACGCATTTGATGAAGAATTTGAAATGCATGATGAAATATGGTGCCTGATGAAATTCAGCATGCGTATAATAATATTAACGAGGAATAAGCATGTAGAGTAGCGCATCAAAAGTATCAGAGCACAATGCAACAAAAGTATCAGAGCACCATCGGGTGTAAGATTACAACTCGATCCAATAAAGTTTCAGAAGAACGAGAGTTGTAACTTAGCAAAAAAACACCCTTATAAATGGACCCGCTTGAAGACTAACTCCGATTTCTCCCCCTTTGTCATCAAATGACCAAAAGGATCGAAACTGAGGACTAACGCCCCTGAAGATATTCAAGTTGATGAAGGAACGCCAGCGTTGTTGGGGTCGGTCGTTGAAGTAGGGCCTGCCGTAGTGTCGTCCAAGTCTTCATTTTCATCAGTCTCACGAGATGAAGAATATGAGCTGGCCACCAAAGAAGGAACTTTGACCTTCTTGTATTTCTTAGGAGGAGGTGCAGACCAGTCAAAAGCTTCTTTGAGACCCATTTTCTCCAGATCTTCAACAATGTAAACTTGAGATAGAACAGCCCAGGTGCGGTTGAGGGTTTCATGAAGGTAGTAATGGTTTTTCTTCACTGCATTGTGTGTTGAAGTCATGTTGTGAAGAATTGAACCAAACTGAGGCTTGACCCATTTGTGATTGCGATCAGCCTTTTGATGAAGACTGAGGAGTAACTCACGATCAGTCATCACCCTGGGTGCTGTGGCTTGAGGATTTGGCTTGGCATTGTTGGCGGCAGAGTCATGTGTGGCAGATTCATCATTGGTGGAATAAGAAGCAGCCTTGCGAAATTGACCATCCAATGGACGAATGCCTTCATCTATCACAGCAGTGGCTTTGCCCTTTTCTTCAGCTGAGGAAAATGTCCTTTTGAGGACTTCAATAGGGGGCAAGTAGCTGCAGTGGTTGAGAGTTTCAGCTTTGTAATTGAGTGAAGACCTTGTCCTGATGAATCTCATAATCCATGGCGCATAAGGCTTCAGCTCAAATGGTGACATAGCAATGTTGGCCAGAGTCCTCATGAAGAAATCATGGAAGTTGACGGGAACGCCATGACAGATGTTGAAAAGCATGTTCTTCATGATACCAACGACTTCTTCATCATTTGAGTCGTGGCCTTTGATAGGACTCCTAGTCTTTGACAGGATGCGATAAACGGTCCGAGGCACATACAACAATTCCTTGACGAGGAATTTGGTTCGAGTGGCCTGCCCTAGCTTCAAAGGCTTCATCAACACTTGCATATAGTGATTTGAAAGCTCAGGTTCGTTGTAAACACAACGTGCATCTTCAAGGGGAGGACTTAGAGGAAGGGCACGAAGCAATTCAGATGCTGGGGCCTTATAATGTGTGTTCTCAGTCATCCAGTCCAGAACCCATGAATTCACATCTTCAGAGTTGCCGGTGATGTGCAGTGTTGCATAGAACTAAAGAATGAGCTCTTCATTCCAATCGCAGATGTCAGTGCAGAAGTTGAGCAGCCCAGCGTCATAGAGAACACTGAGGACTGGCGTGAAGCATGGCATGGACTCCATATCCACATGAGGAATATGAGCATGATCGAAGACTTTGTCTTTGTTGAGCACTGTGGAATAGAAGTTTGCTTGACTAGCTGTCCAGAAATGCCTCTTGCCTATGCGAGCAGAGTCATAAGGGTTGTATTCAGTTAAGAACACGTGCTCACCAAAGAAGTCTTCAGCCTTGAATTTTTGCTTCCTTGAGAACGGATCCTTTGGCTTTGGCAGAGAAGTGTCAGTGAGTTGCATCACTACCTTAGGAATCATGATCTCAGGTTCTGCAGGCTGAGGAATTTCTGGTTCCTCCTTAGGTGCAGTCACATTTGCAGTATCAGCAGCAGTTTCTTCAGCACTAGTGGCTGGAATTTCTTCATGCACAGATGAAGTGGGATGAGTTTCTTCAGAGACCAATTGTACTGTTGGTGCAGGAGAGTGAGGGATTTGCTGCAGTGGGGTGAAGAGTGGGGAATTGGGATGCTGACTTTCCCAAAAGTCGTCATTCATCAACGGAGTTGTGCTTCCAATGTCCACATCTTCATCATCAATTTCTTCAACACCAGCCTCTTCAGCATCAAACTGAGGCATTGGTGATGAGACCATTGGGGTTGAAGGGATTGCATCCACTTCAATTTCTTCATCAATCTGCTCTGACGAAGCAGCAGATTGAGTTTCTTCATCAGATCCGCTTGGGACCGCATATTTTTCACCAAAAGGAACAAGGTCCTTTGATGGCATGGTTGAAATTGGAACATCATCAATTGGATTGTCAAACGAGCTGGTCATGGGCTTCATCTTCTTTGGGGCTGAAGATTCTGAAGCACTTGATGCTTTCCTTTTCTTCACTGCAGCTCGCTCTGCAGCCTTGGTTTTCTTCACATCTAATGCAGAAGGAAGAATTGGAGTTGGTGTAGGCGCAGGTGGAGCTGAGGAATCTGGTTGAACTTCCTCAGGCGCAACTGATGCAGTTGCCCTAATTTCTTTAGTTTCATCAGGCGCACCACTAGTGAATGCCCTGGCAATTTATTCAGCGGCTGGAATGGAGTCATCAGCCCTGGAACTAGCATTTTCTTTAGCAGCCTAAAAATCATCAGCGGTGCTGGCATGTTCTTTAGTTTGCTGAACAGATGCTTCAGCTTGAGGAACTTCTTGTTGCATTAGGGCTGCAACCTTGGTGAATGTCTCAGTCAGCTTCACAAATCTGACCTTGGCCCCTTGCCAATCAGTATAGTATGAATTGAAGTTATCGCTGAGGGCTTTGATTTCAGCTTGCATCTTTATGAGTTCTTCAGTTGTCATTTTGACAACATTTTTCTTCAGCAGTTTCTCTTTTCGGTACTGTGATTTCTTGATCTCTCTGGCCCTATCATATTTCCACTTATCCTCTTGGATGAAGTGAGTCAGCATGTGATTTTGCCCAGGTGTCAGCTTAAAGTCTGGCATAGGTGTGTTGGGATCCTTATGCCAGAGATCAATGTAATCAAGGATCGCCCGTGGATCCAATAGCAGTGCCACAGGTGTGCCTTTGTGAAAGTGCAACTATCTAGGTGGTTTTGGTAATTCATAACAACATATAGCTCATTGAGCTAATGCTATTCCAAGACAACTATTTCAGGAAAGCTCAATGATTGGCATGGCATGGATGGTGAAAGTGGAACCCTCAAAATGCTAAGGACAAAGGATTAGCTAAAGCTTCAAGCTCAAGACTCTTCATTTTACATTTTAGTGATCCAAGATCACATTGAGTCCATAGGAAAAGCCAATACTATCAAGGAGGGATGAGGTGTTGCTTAATGAGCTCTTTGCCTTATGTGCTCAATGATATGCTCCAAAATCCTCAGCTACTTTCCCATATCCACAAATGACCTAAACCCCAAGCCAAACTCGGTCATACCGATTCTTTCTATCCGGCGCCACCAAGTTTCTCATATGTCATAAGCCACTGCCAAACCCTAGCAAATCGGTTCTACCGATAGGGATCTCAGTCTCACCGAGATGGGATTGCAACCTCTCTGTTTCCTTTTCGTAACTTTTCGGTCTCACCGAAAGAGCGGATCGGTCCCACTGAGATTGCAATGCAAACTCTCTGTTTCCCATTTGTAACTTTTCGGTCTCACCGAAAGAGCAAATCGGTCCCACCGAGTTTGCCTGACCAACTCTCTGGTTAGCTAATTACCAAATCGGTCTCACCGAGTTTGTGTAATCGGTCTCACCGAGATTACGTTATGCCCAAATCCTAACCATATCGGTCCTACCAAGATGCATGTCAGTCCCGCCGAAAATCTCTAACAGTCACTAGGTTTACCATTTTGGTCCGACCGAGTTTATTGATTCGGTCCCACCGAGATTGGTAGATTGTGTGTAACGGTTGGATTTTAAGTGGAGGCTATATATACCCCTCCACCTCCTCTTCGTTCGTGGAGAGAGCCATCAGAACACATCTACACTTCCAACTCATATGTTCTTAGAAAGAACCACCTACTCATGTGTTGAGACCAAGATATTCCATTCCTACCATATGAATCTTGATCTCTAGCCTTCCCCAAGTTGCTTTCCACTCAAATCTTATTTCCACCAAATCCAAATCCCGTGAGAGAGAGTTGAGTGTTGGGGAGACTATCATTTGAAGCACAAGAGCAAGGAGTTCATCATCAACACACCATTTGTTACTTCTTGGAGAGTGGTGTCTCCTAGATTGGCTAGGTGTCACTTGGGAGCCTCCGACAAGATTGTGGAGTTGAACCAAGGAGTTTGTAAGGGCAAGGAGATCACCTACTTCGTGAAGATCTACTGCTAGTGAGGCAAGTCCTTCATGGGCGATGGCCATGGTGGGATAGACAAGGTTGCTTCTTCGTGGACCCTTCGTGGGTGGAGCCCTCTGTGGACTCGCGCAACCGTTACCCTTCGTGGGTTGAAGTCTCCACTAACATGGATGTAGGATAGCACCACCTATCTTAACCACGGGAAAAACATCCGTGTCTCCATTAGCGTTTGAATTCTCCAAACCCTTCCCTTTACATTCTTGCAAGTTGCATGCTTTACTTTCCGCTGCCTATATACTCTTTGCATGCTTGCTTGAATTGTGTGATGATTGCTTGACTTGTCCTAAAGTTGCTAAAATCTGCCAAGAACTAAAATTGGGAAAAGGTTAAGTTTTTATTTGGTCAAGTAGTCTAATCACCCCCCCTCTAGACATACTTCCGATCCTACACTTTGGCTCTAGCGGCCCTGACTTGTCGGTCTCTGATGATTTCCACAAGTTCATCATCATCAGCCTCATCATCTTCAGGTGGCTCTTGAAAGGCGACATGTTTCTTCTTCTGACTTGGGCGAGTACCTCGTCCAGCAATTGCTTTAGTCTTCAGCAAAGTTGGTCCAGATGAAGAATTTGGCGCAACTGAAGAACTTGCTGAGACACCGATGGCAATAGAGATGCCTATAGTCCTTGGGCACAAGGCCAGATGCACAGGTGCTGAGGACTTTGTCGGAACAGTTGAGGACTTTGGAGGAGGTGCTGAGGATTTCGGAGGAGCAGGGGCAGCTTGAGGAATTTGCCTTGAAGATTTTGAAGTTTCAGGCCGTGAGGGCGCAGCTGAGGAACTTGGCCTTGAGGGCATTGATGGTGAAGCACTTGCCTTACGAGCGGGCTTCTTAATCATTGATTTCCTCGGCTTGACAGAGGCCTCAGTGGCAGCAGCAGCAGCAGAATCTTCATTGAATTTCCTCACTGCTTCTCTGGCTTGTCTCGCCAGTTTGTCTTGGCGCTTGGCCCATTCTTCAGGAAAATCCTCACCGCGTTTGACGCTAGTGGGATCAGCCACTTGGCCAGGTGCCAATGGGGCTCTTGGGCATGGGGGATTCAGTGCGAATTTCTTCATATACTTTGGAGTGGCATATATGTACTCTCTCCATTCACGTGCCCATCTCCGTTCAATCTTCTGAATGCGCACCTTGCGCTGATTTTTATCTTCCTCAGGAGGTGTGCAGTACCCAGCATAGATGTCCTCAGGGATTTCAAAGGTAGTCATGACCTCAGGTTTCTTTCCTCCTTTCTGTGGACTTTTATCGTCAGCCATTTTCTTCAGTTGAGGAATTTGAACAATTGAATTCTCTGAAGAAGTGTGTAGTTTTTCTTCGAGGAACGCTGCAAACGAGTTAAGTTGATGAGAACCTAATGATTCAGCAGCGGACATGTGTACCTGTGAACAGAGTATAGTTGCGAGGAATTTGGAGAGGTCATATGCGTTCTCAGAAGGTTTTTCAAAAAGAACGAGTTTGAGGAATTTGACCAGATGCGTCTTGAGGAATTTCACTAAGCGTGCTTTATCTTAGGTTCCAGAGTTGTATAGATCGATGATCCACACAATTGAGGAATCTTGAAGAAAATGATGCTTAGGGAAATGAATCAAGAACAGATGACATGTGAGGTGTTTTGTGTGTGAGGATTTGAAGAATAAAACACCTTTGAAGATTTTGTAGAAAAATTTCGAATCAAAGAGGGTAGTAATAGTAACTTTTAATTACCCTGAACGAAGAACACAACGAACTGTGAGTTGAAACAGTGAAGTTCGTTGATGCAGATCTTCCACGCCCTAACTTGGCGGAGGAAGACATCTACGGCGGCGGCGGAGGTTAAGATTTCGGCGGTCGGCGCGAGTACGACGGCGACGAGGTCGAGGCAGTGAAGCTCTTTGCCAGGGAATTCTGGCTCCTCGAGCACCTATGGGGACGGAGCCCCTTCTCTGTTCGGCGGGGGGTGGAGGTCGCGCAAAGAGCGGATCGAGGCGAGGCACACGAGGGGTTTTTACCCAGCTTCGGAGCTCTCCGGAGAGATAACACTCCTACTGCTGCTTTGTGGCTTGTATTGAGTTCTTGCTCGGGAGCGGTGAGTGCTATAGTACACTCGAGCAGCTAACGAGACCGAGCGTTCTTCTGTTCGTCCTCTGAGAGATCGCTCTGGGCGAGATCCCCCTCTACGTTGTGCATGGTCCTCCTTTTGTATGTTCAAGGGGTCTCCAACAGGTGGCAACGTAGGTAAGTGCAAAAATGGAAAGATGATGTGGTAGGTACAGCTACCTACACAGTGTATCATACCTAACCCTGACGGCAGGGGACAAAGACATTAAATGCCTATCTACTTCGCCCAGACGGTGCAGAAAAGGGACCGTCAGGGGCTCCATCGTTCGCCACGATGGCGATCTTGTGAGCGCCGCATGCCACATTGTACCCCTGGCTGCACAGCCTCCCGCCACGTACGCTAGGAAGGGTCCCAGAGCGACACGTAGGTGGGTGTGCTGGAGCGCAGGTACAGAGTGGTTGCTTGCCGCGGCAAGCACCTTGCCGCGGCCGTTGTCTTGTCGCGTCCGGAAGCTTGTCGCTCACTGGACCCCGCTGGGACGCGTGGCGCGTCGCGGCATGTTTCTTGAGATGCGTTGGTTGGTCTTCCCGGCAAGCTCCTCTTGCCGGGGTCTTGTCTCCTTGGCTTAAATACTTTGTCCTTGAATGGCTTCAAAGGATCCATGGAGGACCTTGGCGGTCACCCGGCAAGCCTTGCCGCGGGGCGCTGCGACTGCCCGTGCACAAGTTCAGGATACTAGGGTACCCCTACTCTAGTACACCGACAGGAGCCCCCGGGCCTGGGCCATACATGCCGCCGAGCGCTGTTGGGCCAGGCCCAAAACAGGGCACAGGCACGCGCGGCCTGGGGCACGTCGCACCTTGCTCCGTATCCACCGCGCCCTCCCAGAACGGCACGCATCGATTGCGGCGTCGTGGGAGATCTCGCGGGTGGTTCCTTTATTCAGAAAGGCGAAACGCCCGCCTCCTGGCGGTTCGCACCTTCCCCACGAACGGAGGGAGGCGTGGATGCGTGGTCTTCGAGGCGTCCACTCCCCACGATCACGGGGTGGGGAGAGGTCACCTCATCCGTCGCCTCAGTTCTGCACGCCTGCCACGCGGCCTCCATGCGCTTGGAGTGGCAAACGGTGGAGGCGGGAAACTGGGTCGTCACGGGTCGAGGCAGCGGGTCGGGCCCAGTTCCCTGCTCCTTCCGTGTCCTGATTGGCTGAGCGGGGCGGCCGATCCCCCACCCCGCTCCTTTATATGGAGCGGGAGAGGGGGGACGGAAAACCGCATTCTTTCATCTCTTCTTCTCTTCAGCTTCTGCTCCCCTCTCTCTCATTCGCCATGGAGAAAGGGAACCCTGGTCCTTCGACAGTGGCGACAAGGGTCGCCGCTAGGCAACGCGTCCCTCCTCCCCCCGCACCCGTGGTGGCAGAGCCAGCCGCAAGGGGAAGAGGGATGGGACGAGGCCGCGGGCGAGGTCGAGGGCGAGGCGGAGGCGGTCGGGGAAGAGGTGGGCGAGGCAGCCCGCCGGCCTCCCCTCCGCCAGGAGATCCTCTCCCCGTGGCGGACCATATCGGGGACGACCCTTGCGAGTTCTTTGTCAGGTTGCGTCGGCCGCCTCGTCGTCGTCTTCGTCTCCCGACTCCATTTGCGAGCGAGATGGAGTTGGATCCGCCCGAGACACTGAGGTTGCACATGAGGGGCTGTGGAATCAGCGGTACGCGAGTCCGCGTTGATTTCCCGGCCCCTAACGTGATGTATCTTGGTCGAGGGTGGAAGACGTTCACCCGCATCCACAGCTTGACGGCGGGGCTCACCCTCCATTTTAAGCTGATGGAGGGCGGTCTCCTCTCCGTCAAGGTCTTCGGGTGCTTCGGGACTCGGGCACCGTGCTGCGTGGAGAGCTCCTCCGATAGCGAAGGCTCCTCCTCGGCCGGATTGACGAGGAGGAAAGCGACGACGAGGGAAGCGGGCGGCGGGATGACGGGTCCGACTAGGTGTCGGGCGCCGCTCCATGTGGCACCGGCGACCCCATCATCCGTGTTGCCGGCTCCTTGAGCTTCTCGGGGTCGTCTCCTTGGGCGGCTGGCGTAGGGAGGCTGCGGAAGAGGAAGAGGGCAGGCGGCAAGGCCGTCAACTCGGAGTACGAGGGCACGACGCCCTAGACAGCGTGTTGACGTCCTGCCGCCTCGTCTTCGAGCTCTGCCTCCGGCGCCGCCATCACCATCCAGCCTTCGGACGGCCGCCGAGACGTTCTCTTGGTGTCTTCTGCCACCCGTAGCTCGTCTAGGCGCCCCTTTTGCCCTTTTCGCCTCCTTGACATGCCTCCTGAAGAGAGGGACAAGAGAGGGATTACGGGCACCTTATCTCTTTTTAATTTGTAAGCCCTCGGGCCTTAGTTGCATTTAAAGCTTGTAATCCCATTATTCATGTTCTTCATTCTCCATGAACTGTACCTGAGTGGAATGCTTTTTTATGAAAAGGGGATGCTTGCCAGGTCACTTGTCTCGTGGGTGGAACCTGCGTCAAGGAGTGAATCCTTTACATCTTTAAGATAGACACTTTTTTCCCGGCAGCAGGCCCTGCCGTCTTCCCACGTCGCTCGACCTTTCTCATGCTTTTGGCGGAGGCAGGGAGGAGGCGGGTTCAGGATCCTCGTTTCGTCCCTTTGCTGCCGCGACTATGACCTAACCTGGCCCCGGGAACGAGCCCTAGGGCCTAGAGTTAAGGGAGTCATGGTAGCTTTTAGGAAGAAACGAGGTTTCGCATACCTCAGTCCATAAGAGAATGTATGATAAGGGATGAGAAACTTATCTGAGATTGCAGCCCCCCGCAACTCTGGTTCGCTGCGGGCTAATCCTTGCACTTGCAGCCCCCGGCATTACTGGCTTGCCGGGGCCTTGCAGCCCCCGGCAACACTGGCTTGCCAGGGTCCAGATGTTGGTCTGTCCTTCTTCTCCTTCTCGTCCTCAAGTGGTTCGGACAGGATATGTGAGCCCTGAGAACCAAGGGAAACGAAAGAACGGCAAAAGGACGCACACTCGACCTCTAAGTTAGGGGTTAGCCGCTACTAAGCACTGTCAACCCTAACCAAGGACGAGACTCGACTTAGCATGCATGCTAAAACTTAGGGCGCCGGCGCTTCATCTTCGCTCAGGGTCTGCGCCTGGCTTTGTACAAAGGATTACATGCAACAGCGACAAGACTTGTACAAAAAGGTGGTTGCCGGACAGGGTCCGACAACCGCGCCTCACGGGTAAAACTTACGAAGATGCTCGATGTTCCAGGAGTTGCTCACCGGAAAGCCATCTTCGGTCTCAAGGCGGACAGCGCCAGGCCTAGTGACTCGTTTCACCCGGTAAGGGCCTTCCCACTTCGGCGTCAACTTGTTGGACTTCTTGGCGGAATGAACGTGCCGAAGAACTAGGTCGCCTTCCTCGAGACTTCTGGCATTAACTTTGCGGCTATGGTAGCGGCGCAAAGCTTGCTGGTATCGAGCAGCTCGTACAGCAGCCTGAAGACGGTCTTCCTCAAGGAGCAGCGCGTCATCTTGTCGCAGCTGCTCTTGCTCAAGCTCATCATAAGCGAGCACTCGAGGTGACCCGTATACGAGTTCCGTGGGGATAACTGCCTCTGCTCCATAGACTAGAGCGAAAGGTGTCTGGCCAGTGGCTCGATTTGGCGTCATCCTGATCGACCAAAGAACCACCGGCAGCTCCTCGATCTAGTTTCTTCCGCACTTGTGCAGCCTGTCGAAAGTCCTGGTCTTGAGTCCACGCAGCACTTCAGCATTTGCCCTCTCCGCTTGACCGTTGCTCCTGGGGTGAGCAACAGAAGCAAAGCAGACCTTGGCGCCAAGGTCTTGGACGTACTGCATGAAGGTGCGACTTGTGAATTGTGTACCGTTGTCGGTGATGATCCTGTTAGGGATCCCGAAGCGGCAAACAATCGACCTAAAGAACATGACTGCTGACTGTGCTGTCACCTTCCTCACTGGTTCCACTTCCGGTCACTTTGTGAACTTGTCGATTGCGACGTACAAGTACTCAAAGCCCCCGACTGCTCGGGGGAAGGGGTCGAGGATGTCGAGCCCCCAGACCGAAAATGGCCAGGATAAAGGGATCGTCTGGAGAGCTTGAGCTGGCTGGTGTATCTGCTTGGAAAGGAACTGGCACGCTTCACACTTGGTTACTTGTGCAGTTGCATCCTGGAGGGCTGTCAGCCAAAAGAAGCCTTGCCGGAACGCTTTGCCGGCAAGCGCTCTTGCGCCAATGTGGTGACCACAAATGCCTCCATGTATCTCTGCCAACAGCTTCTGTCCATCTTCCCGGAGAATACACTTCAATTTCACACCGTTGAGT
The DNA here is from genome assembly GCA_032464435.1 of Aegilops umbellulata. Classification (NCBI taxonomy): domain Eukaryota; kingdom Viridiplantae; phylum Streptophyta; class Magnoliopsida; order Poales; family Poaceae; genus Aegilops; species Aegilops umbellulata. The sequence goes on along the minus strand of CP136054.1, from coordinate 61,012,520 downwards.
CTTCTTCTGTACAGTGCGTTGTCAACGAACTGGTACATACTAGACTGCCGGGCTAATCTTTCCGCTTCTTCTTGCTCTTCGGGAAGTTCTCCTGTCTGGAGGAAATGGACGGTCTGTTGTGCCCATGCTGGAGCTAGTGGCTCGACAGCAAGGACTAAAGGCATATCTGCTGCTGCGGGAACATCCGCTTCTACGGCGAGAACCCGCGGCTCAGCCGGAGCTTGACGTTCCTCAGCCGGCAAGCTTACCGCAGCAAAACTTGTCGGCAGTGTCTGCTTCAACAAAACAAACCCTGGGGCTTGTCGGAGCAGACCGCTCCTCAGCATTCTTGGCATTGGTCTTGGGAACCTTCTTGGCGGTGGCTTCGGGAAGCTCTGCCGGAAGATAGTTACTAGAAATCAACTTCCTCTTCTTGCTCTGTCCAGTTGATGGCGTCACAGATGGTTGAGACAGCTTGAGCACAAAGATCCCTGGTTCCACAGGTAACTTAAGTGCCACGCATTTTGACAGGTCGTCGGCGATGTCGTTCTGAGTTCTTGGAACATGTTCCATCTGTAGGCCGACAAAGCGCTATTCTAGCTTCCTCACTTCGTCAACGTAAGCTTCCATCAACGGACTCTGATAATTCTTGTTCACTTGGCGGACGACAAGCTGCGAGTCACCCCTGACAATGAGTTGCTTGATCCCAAGGTCTGCCGCGATCCTGAGACCGGCAAGCAAACCTTCATACTCTGCAGTATTGTTTTTTGCTTGCTCCTTGGGAAAGTGCATCTGGACTACGTACTTGAGGTGCTCTCCGGTGGGTGCGACAAGCAGCACGCCAGCACTAGCGCCTTGCAGCGAGAAAGCACCATCAAAGTACATCAACCACTCTTTGCTTGCTTCCTCAACGGGGATGCTCGTCTCTGGAATTTCTTCATCTGGTGTTGGCGTCCACTCTGCTATGAATTCTGCCAATGCTCTGCTTTGGATAGTTGAAGTACTCTCAAACTTGAGGCCAAAGCTCGACAGGTCCAGTGCCCACTCAACAATCCTGCCTGTTGCTTCGGGATTCTGCAGTATCTTCTTCAGCAGAAATCGAGTGACAACTGTGATCTCATGTGCTTGGAAGTAATGGCGCAGCTTTATCGAGGCCATGAGAAGGCCGAAAAGCAATTTCTGCACACTAGAGTACCTTGACCTAGCCCCCTGCAGAAGGGAACTGACAAAGTAAACTGGGCGCTGTACCATTTTCTTCTGTTGTATCTCTTCGCACATCTGCGCAGATCCATCTTTGCCGGGACCAGAGCTTGTCGGGGAAGCCCCCTGCTTGTCACTGGATGTGCTTGCCGTGGTCGCTGGCTCATCATCAGCCTCCCTCTCCGCTACTAACGCAGCACTAACCACTTGATCGGTCGCCGCCAGATACAGCAGCAACTTCTCTTGTGGCTTAGGTGCGACAAGTATTGGAGTGGAGGACAGGTATCTCTTCAAGTCCTGCAGCGCATCCTCCGCTTCCGGAGTCCATTTCATTGGACCTGCCTTTTTCAAAATTTTGAAAAACGGCAGGGCGCGCTCAGCCGACTTAGAGATAAACCTGCTGAGAGTCGCCACGCAGCCGGCAAGTCTTCGTACATCCTTGACGCGCTTCGGTGCTTCAATCTGCTCAATGTCCTTGATCTTGTCGGGATTGGCTTCAATTCCCCTTTGAGACATGAAGAACCCGAGAAGCTTGCTGGAAGGGACTCCAAACACGCACTTCTCGGGGTTGAGCTTGAGGCTGATCTTGCGCAGATTTGCAAAAGTCTCTTCTAGATCTTGAATCAGAGTTCCTTTGTCCCTGCTTTTGACCACTATGTCATCCATGTAGGCTTCCACATTTCTGTGTAATTTGCGGCTCAAAAGCGGTATGGACTAGTCTTGCAAATGTTGAGCCAGCATTCTTCAAACCGAAATGTATCCGTACGAAACAGTACATGCCACATGGAGTGATGAACGCGGTTTTCTCTTCATCCTTTTCTGCCTTGAAGATCTGATGATATCCTGAGTATGCGTCAAGAAATGAAAGCAAGTCACATCCGGCCGTGGAGTCAACAATCTGGTCAATGCGCGGCAAGGGAAATGGGTCTTTGGGACAAGCTTTATTGACATCGGTGAAGTCGATACAAAGCCTCCATTTCCCGTTCGCCTTGCGCACGACTACAGGATTGGCCAACCACGTAGGATGGAGCACTCCTCGGACAAGGCCTGCTGCTTCCAACTTCTTGATCTCTTCTGCGATGAATTCTTGGCGCTCCACCGCTTGTTTCCTGACTTTCTACTTGACGGGCCGCGCATGAGGACAGACGGCAAGGTGGTGCTCAATTACTTTCCTGGGAACACCGGGGATGTCAGACGGTTGCCATGCAAACACATCGACATTCGCCCGCAGGAAAGCAATGAGCACGCTTTCCTATTTAGGGTCGAGAGTGGCACTGATGGTGAAAGTACCACCAGTGCCGTCCTCCTTGGCGGACACCTTCTTGGTCGCTGGCGGATCTACCATCATCTTCTTACACTTACCGATGGAGCTCGATGGTGCATCCTCGACGGTAGCGCAGCACTCCGAAGAGGTGCGCTTGCCGAAGTGGGCATCAGAACTCTTGCCGGACTTGGTCTTCTTCTTCCCCCCGGGAGCTTCAGCGGCAAGTGTCTCGCGATTTTTGGTGGCTGCTGCTTCCCGGTAGATCTTGTCGGCGCAGATAAGAGCATCTTTCCTGTCACCGTGGATAGAGATGACACTTATCGGGCCTGGCATCTTCAGCATGTTGTACGCGTAGTGAGAGGCCGCCATGAACTTGGCGAGCGCTGGTCGGCCGAGAATTCCATTGTAAGGTAATGGAAAATGGAAAATCGGCAACATCAAAAGTGATCCTCTTAGTCCTGAAGTTCAACTCGTTGCCAAATGTCACCGGCAGCGTGATCTTCCCCTTCGGCTTGCTCCTTCCCCGGTTGATTCCTTGGAATGTGTTGGTCTCTTCGAGCTCGCTGTCAGGGACTTGGAGTTTTCGGAGCACAGCGGAGGAGATCAGGTTCAAGTCGGCCCCGCCGTCAACTAGCATCTTAGTGACCTTGAGGTTGCGGACAGTTAGTGAGACCAACATCGGCAAACACCCGACCGCAGTTGTGCGATCAGGGTGGTCCTCAATATCAAAGATGATAGGCATGCTGGACCATTTCAGAAGCTTGCGTGACTCAACGGGTGGTTCTGCTGCATTGACTTCTCGCACCCACTGCTTGAGTTGGCGGTGCGAAGTATGCAGAGAAGCACCGCCGTCAACACACAAGACCTCTGTGGCTTTCTGAAACTCCTGCTCACTGGTCTCGTCATCATCCATGTCTTCGTCGTCGTCGTCTTCATCTTTGTCGCGGCCGCGGGGAGGTCTGTCTCCTTGCCGCTGATTGGCCTTGCCGCGGCATCCTCCCCGGCCGATGCGCTTCGTACCGGATCCTCCAGCACCTCCTTGGGCCTTCTCCTTGTCGCGTCGCTCGTACTCGGCCTTTTGCAGCTCGACGAGCTGCTCGACCTTCTTGCAGTTCTGGAGGTCATGGCCCTTGGTGCGGTGGATCTTGCAGTACTGCTTGTTGGTGTCGTCCTGCTTGTCGGCGGCCGCCACAGCCTGGCAATTGGCGCATGCGGCAACCTCCTTGCCGGAGCTACCAGTCTTGGCTGTCTTGGCGCCACCTTCGTTGCCGGACTGCTCGACAACTAGCACATCTTTGCCTTTCCTCTTCCTGTTGTTCCGCCGCCGGTTTTTGTTTGCCGGGGCAGCATCATCGCTGTCAGATCCTCCTGTTCCTGCATTCTCTTCGGGGAGTTTCCTCCCTTCCTCAACACGTGCACATCTGTCGGCCAGGGCATACAGCTCACTGACGTCTCTGATCTTGCACATCGCCATCTCCTCCCGCATCCTGCGGTTACGCACGTTCTGGTGGAACGCGCTGATGACCGCGGCAGGGTGGACGTCTGGGATGTTGCGTTGCACTTGGCTGAATCTCTGGATGTACTTACGCAGGGGCTCTCCTTCCTTCTGGGCAAGCAGGTGAAGATCACTCTCTTGGCCATGAGGTTTGTGGCCACCTATAAAGGCGCCGACAAACTGATGGCATAGGTCTGCCCAGGAAGATATGGAGTTTTCCGGCAAGTGCATGAGCCAGGACCTGACGTTAGGCTTGAGCACCAGCGGGAAGTATTTGGCAAGGATCTTGTCGTTGCGCCCCCCAGCAGCTTGCACCGCAATGGTGTAGATGCTGAGGAACTCCGACGGATGCAACTTGCCGTCGTACTTCTCGGGTACGTCGGGCTTGAAGTTCTTCGTGCTGGGCCACTGGACTTGCCGCAGCTCACGGGTGAACGCAGGGAAACCTACCGCATACGCTAGGTCGCCTGGTTCCCCTGGCGCATGCATGTCGACAGTGGGCCCAGCGCGCTTGTCTGACTGACGCCGCGCTTCTCTTCGGCGCTCGATGCGGGTACGAGCGTCTTCTTGCTGTCGTTCGTGAAGAACTTGGCGCTGAGCACGGCGGGCTCGCGGATCTAATGAAGTGGTGGAGTCGCTGTCGTGGTGGACCCGGCAAGTCGGCGATCTTGGCCTTCGGGGCGGAGAGTGCACGGTGGTTGCACGCCCACCGGTTTTGATGCCATCGGCTTGGACCTGGCTGGCCTGCCGCGGCTGCGATGTGGTCGCCTGCCGTGGAGTGTCGCCGTTGGCGAAGCCGATGAGAGTCTGAATGGTGGCCCTCTAGTCGTCGATCTTGTCTGGTGTTGGAGGGAAATCTAGGAGCAGTCGAGCTCGTGCCAAAGCTTCTGCTGGAGTGGCGGGAAGCGGTGGCGAGCGGTGCGAGGAGCGGGATATGCTCGAACTTCCAACGATGTTAGAAGGAGCAGTATTCCGTCCAGGCGACCGTGCCTCGCTCGCGCCAGCACGTTGGCGAGCATGTTAGCCTTGAGCATCCCGAGATCTGCCAGCTCGATTTGGGTCCAGCGAGCGTATGGTACCGTGAGTACCACGACGCTGCTGGTCCTGCGCCACCTGAGATGGGCGTGGTGCGTCTACGGACGCTCGATCGTCGTGGGAGCCGGCTACGCCACCGACGGGCAGCGCAGTCTTGTCCTTGGACCTGGCGGCACCATGGGCTCCCTCGTCGACGCCCGTTCTTCCGCCGGCGTCTTCCCCACCGGCCGTTTGCTCCAGCGGCGGTGGATTTGACGCGGACGGAGCAGCCGCCTCCGAAGCCTTGTTCTTCAGCGGCATGTCGATGAAGTCGATGAAGATGTAGCTCGCGTGAACGCCGGATCAGGTTCACACGACCTCGACGCCCCCTACCTGGCGCGCCAAAGATGCCGGGGAATTCTGGCTCCTCGAGCACCTATGGGGACGGAGCCCCTTCTCGGTTCGGCGGGGGATGGAGGTCGCGCGAAGAGCGGATCGAGGCAAGGCACACGAGGGGTTTTTACCCAGCTTCGGAGCTCTCCGGAGAGATAACACTCCTACTGCTGCTTTGTGGATTGTATTGTGTTCTTGCTCGGACGAGATCGAGCGTTCTTCTGTTCGTCCTCTGAGAGATCGCTCTGGGCGAGATCCCCCTCTACGTTGTGCATGGGCCTCCTTTTATATGTTCAAGGGGTCTCCAACAGGTGGCAACGTAGGTAAGGGCAAAAATGGAAAGATGTTGTGGTAGGTATAGCAACCTACATAGTGTATCATACCTAACCCTGACGGCAGGGGACAAAGGCATTAAATTCCTATCTACGTCGCCCAGACGATGCAGAAAAGGGACCGTCAGGGGCGCCACCATTCGCCACGATGGCGATCTTGTCAGCGCCGCATGCCACAGTGTACCCCTGGCTGCACAGCCTCCCGCCACGTACGCTAGGAAGGGTCGCAGAGCGACACGTAGGTGGGTGTGCTGGAGCGCGGGTACAGAGTGGTTGCTTGCCGCGGCAAGCGCCTTGCCGCGGCCGTTGTCTTGTCACGTCCGGAAGCTTGTCGCTCACCGGACTCCGCCGGGACGCGTGGCGCGTCGCGGCAAGTTTCTTGAGATGCCTTGGTTGGCCTTCCCGGCAAGCTCCTCTTGCCGAGGTCTTGTCTCCTTGACTTAAATACTTTGTCCTTGAATGGCTTCAAAGGATCCACGGAGGACCTTGGCGGTCACCCAGCAAGCCTTGCCGCGGGGTGCTGCGACTGCCCGTGAACAAGTTCGGGATACTAGGGTACCCCTACTCTAGTACACCGACACTCTTCCTCACCGGCGACGATGGAGTAGCGGTGGCTCTAGGGTTTGGCAAGCTCGAGCGGGAGAGAGAGATCGAGCGGAGTAAAAGAAGTGAGGAAGGGGACAGGGGTATTTATAGCCACGGTGAAAAACTGCTCGCCCGAAGATTTGGGACGAACGTGCCCCTGCCCTTTCTCCTTCTCACGACATGTGTCACCCACGTACTGTGTAGTGGAGATCGTGTAAGATCGTGGGTGAGTAAAATAATGCATCGTGGGATGCGGAACGGTTTGAGCGGCAAAACCGAAAATTTGGATAAGATTAGTTTTAACATTTCGTTCGCAATTTCTCCAGCTGACAAGGACAAAGTGAAGAATTTGAACGAGTTTCAAATAGAACGCACGTGAAGAATTTGTGAATAGATTGGATTGAGTATAGCATAGAGGGGAAGGGTCCGATCACATTCACTTAGCAGAAAAAAAACAACTTGAAGAAATAGCAATAAGTGAATGCTGTAGAGGACATAAACTCATATATATATAGCCAATGAAGAAAAACGGCGGCACATGTGAAGATTTTGTGAATTGAAGAATTTGAACAACTGAGGAATCACTCAAATTGAAGATTTTTAACTTTTGTGGTGGCGTAACCCACCGTATAAGAATGATGATTTCAGACACCGCATACATGTGTCGTAGGGTTCTGAGAATCAAATTCTTCATTAATTTCTTCACACTTAGAGTGTTATTCTTCATTGATTGAAGAAAAACGTTTCTTCATGTGTTGCACATCTAATTCATCAATTTTGCATAAGTATTAGGATGAGTGCCTTTTCAAAGTACATTTGAAGATTCTAAGATATTTAGCTCACACCGCAACTTGCTAAATCTCTTCTCATCCAAGGGCTTAGTGAAGATATTGGCTAGCTGTTCTTCAGTCTTCACATGCTCAATAGAAATGTCGCCCTTCAACACATGATCACGAAGAAAATGATGACGAATCTGAATGTGCTTTGTCTTCGAGTGATGAACTGGGTTGTGAGAAATCTTGATGGCACTCTCATTGTCACAGAGGAGAGGCACATTCTTCACATTGACTCCATAGTCCTTGAGTGTTTGCTTCATCCATAGCAGTTGAGCACAGCGAGAACCAGCAGCAATGTACTCAGCTTCAGCAGTAGACAATGATATGCAGTTCTGTTTCTTCGAGGACCAAGAGACCAAGGATCGTCCGAGGAAATGACAAGTACCAGATGTTGACTTGCAGTCCACACGATCACCAGCATAGTCAGAGTCAGAATATCCAATGAGATCAAAATCCGAGACCTTGGGATACCATAATCCTAGTGGTTGTGTGTGAGATAGATATCGAAGAATATGCTTCACAGCCTTATGGTGTGATTCCTTCGGTGCAGCTTGAAATCGGGGACACATGCAAACAATAAGCATTATACCTGGCCTAGATGCACATAAGTACAATAAGGAGCCAATCATGGAGCGGTCTACCTTATGATCGAAGTCAATACCATTTTCATTAGTGCATAGATGACCATTTGTGGGCATTGGAATTTTGATGCCTTTGCAATCTTGCATGCCGAATATCTTCAGGACATCCTTGAGGTATTTCTCCTGAGATATGAATATGCCATTGCGCTGTTGACGAATTTGAAGACCTAAGAAGAATTTCAACTCTCCCATCATAGACATTTGATATTCTTCACTCATCATATAGGCAAATTCATCACTATAACGTTGGTCAGTACAGCCAAAGATGATATCATCAACATATATTTGGCACACGAACAGTTCACCATCATAAGATTTAGTAAAGAGAGTGGGATCGAGTGAATCGGGTGTGAAGCCTTTCTTAATGAAGAATTCCTTCAAGGTATCATACCTCGCCCGTGGGGCCTGCTTGAGGCCATAGAGGGCCTTGTTAAGTCTGAAGACTTTGTCAGGATGTTTCGGATCTTCAAAACCTGGGGGTTGAGCAGCATATACTTCTTCCTCAAGCTTACCATTGAGGAATGCACTTTTCACATCCATTTGATATAAGATGATATCATGATGGTTAGCATAAGCAAGTAATATGCGAATAGCCACAAGTCTAGCAACAGGTGCAAAAGTTTCATTGAAATCAACTCCTTCAACCTGTGTGTAGCCTTGAGCTACTAGTCATGCCTTATTCCTCACCACAACACCATTTTCATCTTGCTTGTTGCGGTAGATCCACTTCGTGCCAATGATGTTATGCTTGCGTGGATCGTGGCGATTGACTAGTTCCCAGACATTGTTGAGCTTGAACTGATGTAATTCTTGTTGCATGGCCTGAATCCACTAAGGCTCCAGAAATGCTTCATCTACCTTAGTGGGCTCTGTGATAGAGACAAAAGCAAAATGCCCACAAAAGTTAGATAGATGTGAAGCTTTTGAGCGTGTGAGAGGACCTGGTGCTCTAATGTCATCGATGATCTTCTCCACTTGCACTTCTTTTGCAACGCGAGGATGAGCTGGTTGTCGTTGAGGAATTTGATCAGCATTTTCTTCAGTATCAGTTTCCTCAGCATTTTCTTCAGGTGCATCAGCTCGACGTTCTTCACGCTCTAGAATGAATTCTTCAGCAGATTCTTCACTAGGAATGACATCTTCAGTAGCCTTGTGCTTGATAGAATCCTCAGGTTCTGGTTCATCTAACACAGAAGGTAGGTGCTCTCTTTGCGAGCCATTAGTTTCATCGAACCGCACATCTACAGTTTCAACAATCTTGTGAAGAACATGGTTGAAGACTCTGTAGGTGTGCGAGTCCATAACCAAGCATAAAGCCTTCATGTGCTTTCGGTGCAAATTTAGAGTTGTGATGAGGATCTCTAATCCAGCATTTAGCACCGAAGACTTTGAAATAACTCACATTGGGTTTCTTATCAGTGAGGAGTTCATAGGCAGTCTTCTTGAAGAATTTGTGAAGATATACTCTCTTGATGATATGGCACGCAGTATCAATTGCATCAACCCAGAAACGACGAGGGTTTTGTACTCATCGAGCATAGTGCGAGCCATCTCAGCAAGAGTCCTATTCTTGCGCTCCACAACGCCATTCTGTTGAGGAGTATAAGGAGCAGATAACTCATGAGTAATACCAAGTTCATCAAGATAGTCATCGAGACCCGAATTCTTGAACTCAGTGCCATTGTCACTTCTGATGTGCTTGATCTTCACACCAAAGTTGGTTGAAGCCCTCGAAGAAAATCGTTTGAAGACTTCCTGCACTTCAGTTTTGTAAGAGACAAGGTGTACCCATGTGTAACGAGAGTAATCATCAACAATAACAAAGCCATCTTGAGATGCTTCATTTGAAACATAGGAATAATGATTAGGACCAAAGAGATCCATGTGAAGCAATTCGAATGGACGAGTAGTGGTCATGATAGTCTTTGCTGGATGCTTGGCCTTGGTCATCTTTCCAGCTTCACAGGCACCGCGTAAGTGATCCTTGAGGAATTTGACATTTTCAATGCCAATGACATGCTTCTTCTTTGCAAGCGTGTGCAAATTCCTCATGCCTGCATGACCAAGTCATCGATGCCATAGCCATCCTTCTGAAGCTTTTGCAAGTAGGCACACAGCTGGTTGTGAATCTGCAGAGAAATCAACAATATACAAGTATCCTCTCCTAAAGCTTGACTTTTGCTCTTGTCAGCAAAGATGATATGCTTCAGATGTGATGACGATAAGGGAGCATCCATCAACAGATTCCTGTCACCAGTCATGTGATTTGTACATCCACTATCAAGTACCCACTCAGTGGCTTTGGGTTGATCATCCTGTAGATGAATTAGTGCAACTTACGAACTTCATATACTTCAGCAGTGAAGAATATGATATCACAATTCATCAGATCAATTTCATCAAGTAGTAAGACAGATAAAACAGAGGGAGGACGTGTGAAATTAAAGTTCATTTCATCATGGTTAGCCTTTGTCCTTTCAGGCAATTTGTCAGGTCCCCAGCAAATTCTTCAGACGTTTGAGCACGTCTGGAGACCTGACCTTGCATAAGAGATTAGTTCTTTTTCTTCACCACCCACATCTGAAGGGGTGGCAAAGAGTTCATCACTCTGCGAGCTCCATACGAGAATGGTGGCATAGCGGCCAAACCATTACGTTTCACATAAGAGGGGTTAGGGTAAGCATATGAATAAGTAGAGAAATTCTTCGAGGACTTATGAACATAATGATTAGAAGAGTAATGCTCATATTCATAGCCCTGGGCTCTTCCCTGCGAAACAGAGTTGTTAGCACGATGATGTTCATATGAGGACTTTGATCCATGTGAGGAATTTGGTCCACATGAAGAATATGATCTGGGGTTCCTTTTCTTCACAGGTGGTGTCATGAGGACATTCACCTGAAGACTCTCAAGATACCTTTTGGGAACCCAGATTTTCTTCATAGGGGAACCGTTCCTGTAGTTAGTGCCAACATATCTAGCAAATACTTCACCATTCTGATTTTTGAACAGTTTATAGTTGGAGTCAAATGACTCATTAGAAGAATGAGAAGATTCACATGTATAGCCAGATAAATTAGATAGATCAACTGGAGGTCCCTTTGCAGCCACCCATGAGGTTTTGGGGTACTGCTCAGGCTTCCAATATGTACCATCAACATTGAGTTTCCTCTCAGAGGCAATACCCTCTTTTCTAGGGTTCCTGTTGAGGATCTGCTTTTTAAGCACATCACAAAGAGTCTGATGCCCTTTGAGGCTTTTGTACATGCCTGTCATGTACAATTCCTTCAGCCCTGCATCGTCAGTGATACTAGCAATGTCCTTAGATGAGGAATTAGTGATAGTAGAGGCAGGTGAAGAATTTGTAACATTAGAAGCATTTGAACATTCAGGTGAGGAATTAGCAGATTCTTGTTCAATGCATTTTAAACACGGAGGAATGAATTCATCTTGAGCAGCGCTGATTTGTTGAGCAAGTAATGAATCGCGCTCCTTCTGAAGATCTTCATAACTCACTCTTAGTTTCTCATGATCAGATGAGAGAGAGTTAAGCTGATCTTGAAGGGAGTCATACTTAGAATGAAGTCTCTGAAGACTTTCAGCCAAAGCTTTTGACTGATCCATTTCTTCACCCCACATATCATCGCTCTTACTAAGCATGTCATGAGCTTTTTCCAAGGCTCTTTGTTTTTTAGCAGCAAGGGAAGCAAGTTTGACATAACTGGGTCCAAATTCGTCACCAGATTCATCATCACTAGATTCAGACAGATACCATTCAGTTACCTTTTCACCATCTGCCATAAGACATGGTGAGGATGATGATGATTCTAGTTCAAATGTCATTGACTTGAGAGATTCCTTGAAATCCTCAAACCAAGGATCATGACAGGTTCGATGTCCTTCATAGACATCAGAGAGACGGTCCCAGATAAGCTTCGCATGATCAAGGTGCATAACGTTCCTGAACTGATTTTGGGACAGACAGGAGCAGATGACGTCCATCGCCGTGAGGTTGAGAAGAGTGTAATTGCGAATGTCATAAGCTTCTGCCATCTTGCACAGGTCGATCAGACCGATCTCAGTGACGGTCCACAGCTTGCTGTTCATCGCCATGAGACGCTTCTTCATCATGGCCTTCCATTTGGGGTATTCGTTACCGTCAAAGATGGGGCATGTCACTTTCTTCATATATGCGGTCGACATAACTAAAACTCTAGGAGGTTAAACCAAAATCACACAGAACAAGGGAGTACCTCGCTCTGATACCAATTGAAAGTGCGTTATATCGATTAGAGGGGGGTGAATAGGCGATTTCTATGAAATTCTTCACTAAGGAATTTGCTCGTGAGTAAATTCCTTAGCGAAGAACTACTAGCAGTGGAACAAGTACTCAGAAGTAAACATAGCAGAATACATGCATGGTCATCATGATGAAATGAAGACAAACACAGAGTACAGAAAGCGTAAACACAGGATAGCACAAGATGAAGACAAACAAACTGAAGAAATTGAACTGAGGAAATTGAGAAAGTCTTCAGTCAAAGTCTTCAAACACAGATATGAACAAACACATGACACAGTAATGAGGAAATGAAAGTGTTGAGTAAATAGAACCAGTTAGCTTGGTGAAGACAATGATTTGTTAGACCAGTTCCAATTGCTGTCTCAGTTGTACATCTGGTTGGAGCGGCTGAGTATTTAAACTCGAGGACACCCAGTCCCGGACACACAGTCCTCACCGTATTCTCCTTGAGCTAAGGTCACACAGACCTCGCCCAATCACTTGTGGTAAGTCTTTAGGTGACTTCCAAACCTTCACAAACTCGGTCACTCGGCGATCCACAATTCCTCTTGGATGCTCTAGACCATGACGCCTAACCGTCTGGAAGAAGCACAGTCTTCAAAGGTAAGAAGCGTCGGATCCACGCAGGATCAATCTCTTCAGTGATGCTCAATCACTTTGGGTTTGTAGGTGTTTGGGTTTGGGTTTGGATTTTCCTCACTTGATGATTTTCGCTCAAAGTCCTCGGAGGATGGGATGCTCTCAAATGACAAGTGTCAGTTTCTCGCGGAGTAGCCAACCAGCTAGTGGTTGTAGGGGGCGGCTATTTATATCCTAGGGACCAGCCCGACATGATAAAACATAAATGCCCTTCAATGATATGACCGTTGGATGGATAAGATATTTTGGGACAGCTGGCGCGTAGCACAGCAACGGTCGGAAATTTGAGGTAGAAAATCCTCAGGGCTATCATGTTCCTCACTGTGTAGGCAATCCGCACTCGCGAATTCCTAACTCCTCAGTCAGAACAAAGTCCTCAGTGACCAGAAGAACTACGTCTCTGTCACTGAAGAAATTGACTGAACTGTATGAGATTTCCAATGGCTTCACTCGAAGGGATTGGTAGGTGTAGGATTTTGAGTTCAGCATCACATGGAAATTTTTCCTTAGTATTTCCTCGACCCCCTTTAACAGTACGGTGTTTCCTATGACTCAAGAAAGGGAAAATGAAACTACCAAAACAAAAGTCTTCACGCTTCATGTTCCTCAAGTGAATACCAAGTCTTCAAGGTCACACCAATTTCTTCACTTTCAAAGTCTTCAGAAAGTCTTCAAAATATCAAAGTCTTCAGTCGAAGAACTTCATTTTTAGGGGTCGACTTTCTTTTTAAATATCAAACTCCTCATAGACTTATAGGTCTGTGTACACTCATAAACACATTAGATACTTAACCTATAAGTCTTCATTACACCAAAATCACTAAGGGGCACTAGATGCACTTACATTATCGTCATTGAACGAACTCCTGGATCGCATGGCTGCCTTGGGGATCGCTACAAACTACGATCGGGTTGGGCTTAAACCCGACCGGAGAGAGATTAAAACTCCTACTACATTGAAGACGAACTATGTTCGGATCTCCGACCTTGAAGGACCGGATATTCTCCAGCAGAAAGGCATGTCCCGACCCCCGAACATGGAGTTGGACGATGAGCCTAAAAAATCAGTCGATATCCCGGAGCCCGAACTGGCAGGCCCGGTAGATATCCAAACACCGGATCCAAAATCAGGTCAGGGTTCGGATTTCATTCCACCCACCCACCCAGGCATAGACACTCTCATGAGCATCAAACAACAGCCTCAGGAAACGGTCCACCACTTCTGGGCGAGATTCCTCCTTGTCAAAGATAAGGTAAACGATTGCCGCGACGAAGACGCGATCGCAACATTCTGCAACAACTGCACGGACAAAGGTATCCTCAACGCCAGCAATCGCCACCGCATACCAAAGTTCGCTGACTTAGCAACTACCGTACAAAAGTACATCGCGATGCAAAGCGCCTGGAAAAATCAGGCAGCTCGCTGGGAACCACCGGCCCCAACCCAACTCATCCCACAGGCGAAGAAGGCGCACCCCCGTGGCACGCCCAGCCGAACAGTCAAAAAACATAAATCCATCGCACTGCATGGCACCGTTCTGGAGGGATGGCTCAATGGCCCATGCAAAATACACACGACGCCGGATACCGTGGCAACCCACAGCCTTAGAGCATGTTGGATACTGCGGCAGGTAGCCAAGAGTGGCGAGGACATCCTCATCAAGGACGCCCCGAAGCAGCACCCTCCAGCAAACGACGACACGAGAGTATTGACAGTCTTCGAGACATTCGCTTCAAACAATAAGCATAAAAGGGCACTGCACGATCTCGCCGAAGTATGCCAGGTCGCCGCAATTGACCCCTGGAACGACACGGCCATAACTTTTAACGCCAGTGACGAACCCAAATATAGAACAGTCCGAGCACCAGCTGCATTAGTCCTCAGTCCCATCGTGGACAGTTTTCGACTTACAAAAGTCCTCATGGACGGCGGCAGCGGACTAAACCTCATTTACGAGGACACGCTCCACAAGATGGAAATAGACAGGAGCAACATCGAGAAAAGCAGCACGACCTTTCGAGGTATCATTCCCAGCCGGGAAGCGTGGTGTGCGGGAAAAATTACACTTGATGTGGTATTCGGCACGCCGGAAAATTATCGGTCCGAAGAAATAACTTTCTAGGTGGCCCCATTCAACAGTGGATACCACGCCCTGTTAGGGAGAGAGGCCTTCATGCGCTTTCAAGCCATACCCCATTATGTGTACATGAGACTAAAAATTCCCGGGCCTAATGGAATAATCACCCTCGTCAGCGATCCGGATACGGCACTCCGCGCCGAGAACAAAACCGCATCCTTGGCCCTCGAGGCATTATCTGAGGCCCTTGCGGCTGAAGAACTAACCACACTACGCTCCACTGTGGATAGAGACAATGTCATCCTGGACAAACGACCCAAATCTACCTCCTTCAAGCAAGCAGAAGAAACGGTCAAATTTCAGGTCCATCCAATAGACCCGAAGAAGACAGCCTCCATCGGAGCGCAACCCAGCCCCACAGTCGACGTAGCATTGCGAGACTTCCTGCGCGAAAATGGGATATATTCGCCTGGCACCCCTCAGATATCCCAGGAATCCCGCGCGAGTTTGCCGAGCACAGCCTTAACATACTAAAGGGATATAAACCGGTCAAACAAACTCTGCGCCGTTTTTCCGAACCCAAACGACAAGCTATGGGAGAGGAGCTAGCAAAACTTATCGAGGCCGGATTCATCAAAGATATTAAACATCCGGACTAGCTGGCGAATTTGGTCATGGTACCAAAGAAGGATAAATCATGGCGCTTATGCGTCGATTTCAAAGACCTCAACAAAGCTTGCCCCAAGGATTCCTTCCCCTTTCCTCGAATCGATCAAATCATCGACGCTACCATAGGACACGACTCGTTGTGCTTCCTTGAGGCATATTTCCGGATACCATCAAATTAAAATGAAGGAGTCCGACCAAGTTGCAACAGCATTCATTATGCCATACGGGCCGTTTTGCTTCAACACCATGCCTTTCGGGCTCAAAAACGCCGGCGCCACCTACCAGCGCATGATCCAAACATGCCTCAAGAAACAGATCGGCAAGACAGTGGAGGCCTACGTGGACGACGTCATCATAAAAACTAGACACGTCGAAACACTAATAGACGACTTGCGTCTCACATTCGACAACCTCTGCACATACGACATCAAGCTCAATCCGTAAAAGTGCGTCTTCGGCGTCTCCGCCGATAAACTACTGGGCTTCATCGTCTCCAATAGAGGCATCGAAGCAAATCCAGCCAAAATCTGAGCTCTGTCACAACTAGCCATGCCAACCAAACTCAAACAGGTCCAAAAACTTGCCGGGTGTGTGGCAGCTTTAAGCCGCTTCATCTCCAGGCTGGGAGAAAAGGTGCTGCCTCTTTATCGCCTCCTATGGTGCGTTGACAATTTCGAGTGGACAGACGCGGTGACAGCCGGACTGGAAGAAATAAAAGCCCGTTTGGCAAGCAACCCAATCCTGGCCGCACCAAACGTCGGCGAGCCAATGCTCCTGTATGTATCAGAAACACACCAGGTGGTGAGCTCCGTACTCGTCATCGAGCGAGAACAGGACGGACACAAATTTCCGCTCCAAAAACCGATATACTACGTATCCACCGTCCTCACACGATGCAAATCCCGGTACCCGCACCATCAAAATATAGCATATGAAGTCTTCATGGCATTTCGAAAATTGCGACACTACTTTCAGGAGTGCTCGATCACGGTGGCTTCCGAGGTGCCCCTCAATGATATAATAAACAATTGGGACGCCACGGGCCGAATTGCCAAATGGGCCATTGAGCTCCTTCCATTCGACATCACGTACAAACCTCGTCGAGCCATCAAATCCCAAGTACTGGCTGTCGCCGAATGGACAGAGGCCAAACTCCCTAAAGAGTACGACGCGTATTCCAACTGGGTTATGCATTTTGACTGCTCCAAAATGCTGGCGGGGCTAGGAGCGGGCGTCGTATTAACGTCCCCCATAGGAGACATCATCCAGTATGTACTCCAAATACTATTCGCAGACTCTAACAATGCAGCCGAATAGCAGGCCTTGCTACATGGCCTTCGGATGGCCATATCAATGGGCATACAACGCCTGGAGGTGCGCGGGGACTCAAACCTCGCAAAATCCCAAATTAATGGAGACTTTGATGCCAAAGACCCAAAGATGGCAGCTTATCGCAATGCCGTCCTAAAGATGTCAGCTCGGTTCGAGGGGCTCGAATTTCATCAGGTCGCCCGCGAAAGTAATCAGGAGACAGATGTCCTTGCTCGCATTGGTGCTAAGCGCGACCCTGTCCCACCTAATATCTTCCTCGAAAGGCTGTTTTAGCATCCGTGGTGTGGAAAGGGGGAGACAGCAACGACAGTCCCGTTCCAAACACAAACATAGACAGCGAACGCGCAGACATCATCAGAGGCCTGCTACCTCTTGAGCACTGCGCTGGATTTCTCCGAAGAGGAGAGGATGATGCAGCAAAGTAGCGTAAGTATTTTCCTCAGTTTTTGACAACCAAGGTATCAATCCAGTAGGAGGCTACGCGCAAGTCCCTCGTACCTAAACAAAACAAATAGCTCAACGCAACCAACGCGATTAGGGGTTGCCAATCCCTTCACGGCCACTTACGATAGTGAGATCTGAAAGAGATGATAGATAATATTTTTGGTATTTTTGATATAAAGATGCAACGTAAAAAGTAAAACGCAAAGCAATAATAAAGTGATGGAGATTGATATGATGAGAATAGACTCGGGGGCCATAGGTTTAACTAGTGGCTTCTCTCAAGAGCATAAGAATTCTACGGTGGCTGAACAAATTACTGTCGAGCAATTGACAGAATTGAGCATAGTTATGAGAATATCTAGGTATGATCATGTATATAGGAAGCATGTCCGAGACAAGTAGACCGACTCCTACCTTCACCTACTACTATTACTCCACTCATCGACCGCTATCCAACATGCATCTAGAGTATTAAGTTAATAACAGAGTAACGCCTTAAGCAAGATGACATGATGTAGAGGGATAGCTTCATGCATTGTGATAAAAACCCCATCTTGTTGTCCTCGATGGCAACAATACTATACATGCCTTGCTGCCCCTTCTGTCACTGGGAAAGGACACCGCAAGATTGAACCCAAAGCTAAGCACTTCTCCCATTGCAAGAAAAACCAATCTAGTAGACCAAACCAAACTGATGATTTGAAGAGACTTGCAAAGATAACCAATCATACATAAAAGAATTCAGAGAAGATTCAAATATTGTTCATAGATAGACTTGATCATAAACCCACAATTCATCGGTCTCAAGAAACACACCGCAAAAAGAAGATTACATCGAATAGATCTCTACGAGAGAGGAGAGAACATTGTATTGAGATCCAAAAAGAGAGAAGAAGCCATCTAGCTACTAACTATGGACCCGAAGGTCTGAAGTAAACTACTCACACTTCATCGGAGGGGCTATCATGATGTACAAGCCCTCCGTGATGATGGCCCCCGTCCGGCGGAGCTCCGGAACAGGCCCCAAGATGGGATCGCGTGGGTACAGAAGGTTGCGGCGGTGGAATTAGGTTTTTGGCTCCGTTTCTGAGCGTTTGGGGGTACGTAGGTATATATAGGAGGAAGGAGTACGTTAGTGGAGCTTCGAGGGGCCCACGAGGCAGGGGGCGCGCCCTAGGGGGGGCGCCCTCCACCCTCGTGACCGCATCTGTTCTTTCTTGACGGAGGGTCCAAGTCTCCTGGATCATATCCGATGAGAAAATCATGCTCTCGAAGGTTTCATTCTGTTTGGACTCCGTTTGATATTCTGTTTCTTCGAAACACTGAAACATGCAAAAAAACAGCAATTCTGGGATGGGCCTCCGGTTAATAGGTTAGTACCAAAAATAATATAAAAGTGGAAAATAAAGCCCAATATAGTCCAAAACTGTAGATAATATAGCATGGAGCAATCAAAAATTATAGATACGTTGGGACGTATCAGGCATCCCCAAGCTCAATTCCTGCTCGTCCTCGAGTAGGTAAATGATAAAAAGAGAATTTTTTTATGCGGAGTGCTACTTGGCATAATTTCAATGTAATTCTTCTTAATTGTGGTATGAATATTCAGATCCGAAATATTCAAGACAAAAGTTCATGTTGACATAAAAATAATAATACTTCAAGCATACTAACAAAGGAATTATGTCTTCTCAAAATAACATGGCCAAAGTAAGTTATCCCTACAAAATCTTATAGTCTGGCTATGCTCTATATTCACCAAACAAAGTATTTAAATCATGCACAACCCCGATGACAAACCAAGCAATTGTTTCATACTTTTGACATTTTCAAAAGTTTTTCGATCTTCACGCAATACATGAGCGTGAGCCATGGATATAGCACTATATGTGGAATAGAATGGTGGTTGTGTAGAATAAAAAAGAGGGGAAGATAGTCTCACATCAACTAGGTGTATCAACGGGCTATGGAGATGCCCATCAATAGATATAAATGTGAGTGAGTAGGGATTGCCATGCAACGGATGCACTAGAGCTATAGGTATATGAAATCTCAACAAAATAAACTAAGTGGGTGTGCATCCAACTCGCTTGCTCACGAAGACCTAGGGCATTTTGAGGAAGCCCATCATTGGAATATACAAGCCAAGTTCTATAATGAAAAATTCCCACTAGTATATGAAAGTGACAAAATGAGAGACTCTCTATCATGAAGATCATGGTGCTACTTTGAAGCACAAGTGTGGTAAAAGGATAGTAACATTGTCCCTTCTCTCTTTTTCTCTCATTTTTTTATTTGGGCCTTTTTTTATGGCCTCTTTTTCTCTTTTTTTCGTCCGGAGTCTCATCCCGACTTGTGGGGGGATCATAGTCTCCATCATCCTTTCCTCACTTGGGACAATGCTCTAAAAATGATGATCATCACACTTTTATTTTTCTTACAACTCAACAATTTCAACTTGATACTAGAACAAAGTATGACTCTATATGAATGCCTCCGGTGGTGTACCGGGGTATGCAATGAATCAAGAGTGACATGTATGAAAGAATTATGAATAGTGGCTTTGCCAAAAATACGATGTCAACTACATGATCATGCTAGCAATATGACAATGATGGAGCGTGTCATAATAAACGGAACGGTGGAAAGTTGCATGGCAATATATCTCGGAATGGCTATGGAAATGCCATGATAGGTAGGCATGGTGGCTGTTTTGAGGAAGGTATATGGTGGGTGTATGATACCGGCGAAAGGTGCGTGGTATTAGAGATGCTAGAAATGGTGGAAGGAAGGAAAATGCGTATAATCCATGGACTCAACATTAATCATAAAGAACTCATATACTTATTGAGAAAATCTAGAAGTTATCAAAGCAAAGTATTACGCGCATGCTCCTAGGGGGATAGGTTGGTAGGAAAAGACCGTCGCTCGTCCCCGACCGCCACTCATAAGGAAGACAATCAATAAATAAATCATTCTCCGACTTCATCACATAACGGTTCACCATACGTGCATGCTACGGGAATCACAAACTTTAACACAAGTATTTCTCAAATTCACAACTACTCAACTAGCATGACTCTAATATCACCATCTTCATATCTCAAAACAATTATCAAGCATCAATATTTTCTTAGTATTCAACACACTCAAAAGAAAGTTTTTACAAATATTGAATACCAAGCATATTATTATTATTAAGCAAATTACCATTCTAATTAATACTCTCAAAATAATCTAAGTCAAGCATGAGAGATCAATAGGTTCTATAAAACAAATCCACCACCGTGCTCTAAAAGATATAAGTGAGGCACTAGAGCAAAACTATAAAGCTCAAAAGATATAAGTGAAGCTCATAGAGTATTATATCAAATTCAAATTCATGTATGGCTCTCTCAAAAGGTGTGTACAGCAAGGATGATTGTGGTAGACTAACAAGCAAAGACTCAAATCATACAAGACGCTCCAAGCAAAACACATATCATGTGGTGAATAAAAATATAGCTCCAAGTAAAATTACCGATGGAAGTAGACAAAAGAGGGGATGCCTTCCGGGGCATCCCCAAGCTTTGAATTTTTGGTGTCCTTGGATTATCTTGGGGGTGCCATGGGAATCCCCAAGCTTAGGCTCTTGTCAGTCCTTGTTCCATAATCCATCAAAAGATTCCACCCAAAACTTGAAAACTTCACAACACAAAACTCAACAGAAATCTCGTGAGCTCCGTTAGCGAAAGAAAACAAAAAACCACTCCAAGTTACTGTAATGAACTCATTCTTTATTTATATTTGTGTTAAACCTACTGTATTCCAACTTCTCTATGGATTATAAGCTCTTTAACTAGCCATAGATTCATCAAAATAAGCAAACAACACACGAAAAACAGAATCTGTCAAAAACAGAACAGTCTGTAGTAATCTGTAACTAAGGCAAACTTCTGGAACTTCAAAAAATCTACCAAAATAGGAAGACCTAGAGAATTTGTTTATTGATCATAGGCAATTGGAATCAGTATTTTATCAAGTTC
This sequence comes from Aegilops umbellulata, assembly GCA_032464435.1. Classification (NCBI taxonomy): domain Eukaryota; kingdom Viridiplantae; phylum Streptophyta; class Magnoliopsida; order Poales; family Poaceae; genus Aegilops; species Aegilops umbellulata. The sequence goes on along the minus strand of CP136054.1, from coordinate 60,991,291 downwards.
TGGTGATTTTTAACAATTGTTTTCGTGAACAGAAAGTTTCTGGAAATTACAGCAAGATCAAATAACTATCATCCAAGAAGATCCTATAGGTTTAACTTGGCACAAACACTAATTAAAAGAGAAACCCACATCTAAACAGAAGGTACATGGATTATTTATTCCTAAAAAGAATAAAAAACAAGAAAAACTAAAAATAAATTGGGTTTCCTCCCAACAAGTGATATCGTTTAACGCCCCTAGCTAGGCATAAAAGCAAGGATAGATCTAGGTATTGCCATCTTTGGAAGGCAATCCATAAGTAGCTCTCATGATAGATTCATATGGTAATTTTATTTTCTTCCTAGGGAAGTGTTCCATGCCCTTCTTTAATGGAAATTGAAATCTAATATTCCCTTCCTTCATATACGTAATTGCACCAACCGTCTAATGAAAGGTCTACCAAAAATAATAGGGCAAGAAGGATTGCAATCTATATCAAGAACGATAAATTCTACGGGAACATAATTCCTATTTGAAATAATAAGAACATCATTAATTCTTCCCATAGGTTTCTTAATAGTGGTATCCGCAAGATGCAAGTTTAGAGAGCAATCATCAAAATCACGGAAAGCTAGCAAATCACACAAAGTCTTGGGAATAGTGGAGACACTAGCACCCAAATCAGACAAAGCATAAAACTCATGATCTTTAATTTTAATTTTAATAGTAGATTCCCACTCATCATAAAGTTTTCTAGGGATATAAACTTTCAACTCAAGTTTTTCTTTATAAGATTGCATCAAGTCATCAACGATATGTTCGGTAAAAGCTTTATTTTGACTATAAGCATGAGGACAATTTAGCACTGACTGCAACAAGGAAATACAATCAATTAAAGAGCAACTTTCATAATTAAATTCCTTGAAATCCAATATAGTGGGTTTAGCAACATCTAGGGTTTTATTTCTTTCAACCCACTTTTATCAATTTCATCATCAAGATCTAAATACTCCGAATTTTTGGAACGCCTTCTAGGTAATGGAAGATCATATTCAGTATCATCAAGATTCATATTACAAAACAAAGATTTAATAGTGGATACATCAATAACTTTTAGATCTTCCTCTTGATTTTCATAGGAATTGGAAGAACACGCTTTAATAAAGGCATCTTTCGTAGCACGCATCCTAGCAGTTCTTTCTTTGCACTCATCAATGGAAATTCTCATGGCTTTGAGAGACTCATTGATATCATGCTTAGGAGGAATAGATCTAAGCTTTAAAGAATAAACCTCAAGAGAACTTCTATCAACGTTCCTAGCCAAATCATCAACTTTAAGCAATTTCTCTTCAAGCAAAGCATTGAAATTCTTTTGTGAATTCATAAACTCTTTAACACTATTCTAAAATTCATAGGGCATCTTATTGAAATTTCCATAAGAGTTGTTGTAGGAATTTCCATAATTATTAGAAGGATTACTAGGATAAGGCCTAGGATTAAAATTCCCTCTATACGCGTTGTAACCAAAATTATTCCTACCAACAAAATTTACATCCATAGATTCATTATTATTCTCAATCAAAGTAGACAAAGGCATATCATTAGGATCAGAAGAAACACTCTTAGTAGCAAATAATTTCATAAGTTCATCCATCTTTCCACTCAAAACATTGATTTCTTCTATCGCATGCACTTTTTTATTAGTACATCTTTCAGTGTCCCATTGAGAATAATTAACCATAATATTATCTAGGAGTTTAGTAGCATCTCCAAAAATGATTTCCATAAAAGTGCCTCGTGCGGCCGAATCTAAAAGATTTCTAGAAGCAAAATTCAATCCGGCATAACATTTTTGTATAATCATCCACAAATTCAAACCATGAGTAGGGCAATTATGTATTATTAATTTCATTCTCTCCCAAGCTTGTGCAACATGTTCATGATCAAGTTGCTTAAAATTCATAATATCGTTTCTAAGAGAGATGATCTTAGAGGGAGGAAAATACTTAGAGATAAAAGCATCTTTGCAATTGTTCCAAGAATCAATACTATTTTTAGGCAAAGACGAGAACCAAGCTTTAGCACGATCTCTAAGCGAAAAACGAAATAGCTTCAATTTAACAATCTCATTATCGACATCTCTCTTCTTTTGCATACCACATAAATCAACGAAGTTATTTAGATGAGTAGCGACATCTTCACTAGGAAGGCCGGCGAATTGATCTTTCATAACAAGATTCAACAAAGCAGTATTGATTTCACAAGATTCAGTATTGGTAAGAGGAGCAATCGGAGTGCTAAGGAAATCATTATTGTTGGTACTGGTAAAGTCACACAATTTGCTATTATCTTGAGCCGTAATGACAAGCAAGCAAACCAACACACGAGCAAACGAAAGGCAAGCGAGAAAAAGGCAAACGGAAAAGAGAGGGCGAATAAAACGGCAAGGGTGAAGTGGGAGAGAGGAAAACGAGAGGCAAATGGCAAAAAATGTAGTGCGAGAGATAAGGAATTGTGATGAGTACTTGGTATGTTGACTTTTGCGTAAACCTCCCTAGCAACGGCGCCAGAAATGGCTCGTTGTCGGGGGTCCAAATCTTGACTCTTGCGTAAGCCTCCTTGGCAACAGCGCCAGAAATTCTTCTTGCTACCTCTTGAGCACTGCGTTGGATTTCCCCGAAGAGGAGAGGATGATGCGGCAAAGTAGCGTAAGTATTTCCCTCAGTTTTTGAGAACCAAGGTATCAATCCAGTAGGAGGCTACACGCAAGTCCCTCGTACCTACACGAAACAAATACCTCAACGCAACCAACGCGATTAGGGGCTGTCAATCCCTTCACGATCACTTACGAGAGTGAGATCTGATAGAGATGATAGATAATATTTTTGGTATTTTTGATATAAAGATGCAAGGTAAAAAGTAAAAAGCAAAGCAATAATAAAGTGATGGAGATTGATATGATGAGAATAGACCCGGGGGCCATAGGTTTCACTAGTGGCTTCTCTCAAGAGCATAAGTATTCTAAAGTGGGTGAACAAATTACTGTTGTGCAATTGACAGAATTGAGCATAGTTATGAGAATATCTAGGTACGATCATGTATATAGGCATCACGTCCGAGACAAGTAGACCGACTCCTGCCTACATGTACTACTATTACTCCACTCATCGACCGCTATCCAGCATGCATCTAGAGTATTAAGTTAGAAACAGAGTAACGCCTTCAGCAAGATGACATGATGTAGAGGGATAGTTTCATGCAATATGATAAAAACCCCATCTTGTTATCCTTGATGGCAACAATACTATACGTGCCTTGCTGCCCCTTCTGTCATTGGGAAAGGACACCGCAAGATTGAACCCAAAGCTAAGCACTTCTCCCATTGCAAGAAAAACCAATCTATTAGGCCAAACCAAACTGATAATTCGAAGAGACTTGCAAAGACAACCAATCATACGTAAAAGAATTCAGAGAAGATTCAAATATTGTTCATAGATAGACTTTATCATAAACCCACAATTCATAGGTCTCAACATACACACCGCGAAAAGAAGATTACATCGAATAGATCTCCACGAGAGAGGGGGAGAACATTGTATTGAGATCCAAAAAGAGAGAAGAAGCCATGTAGCTACTAACTATGGACCCGAAGGTCTGAAGTAAACTACTCACACTTCTTCGAAGGGGCTATGATGATGTAGAAGCCCTCCATGATGATGCCCCCCTCCGACGGAGCTTCGCAACAGGCCCCAAGATGGGATCTCGTGGGTACAGAAGGTTGCGGCGGTGGAATTAGGTTTTTGGCTCCGTTTTTGATATTTTGGGGGTACCTAGGTATATATAGGAGGAAGGAGTACGTCGGTGGAGCTTCAAGGGGCCCACGAGGCAGGGGGCGTGCCCTGGGGGGCGCCCTCCACCCTCGTGACCGCCTCTCTTCTTTCTTGACGGAGGGTCCAAGTCTCCTGGATTATATCCGATGAGAAAATCATGCTCCCGAAGGTTTCATTCCGTTTGGACTCCGTTTGATATTCTGTTTCTTCGAAACACTGAAATAGGCAAAAAACAACAGTTCTGGGCTGGGCCTCCAGTTAATAGGTTAGTCCCAAAAAAATATAAAAGTGGAAAATAAAGCCCAATATAGTCCAAAACAGTAGATAATATAGCATGGAGCAATCAAAAATTATAGATACGTTGGAGACGTATCAAGGTCCAGCCACCGAAATAACACCATCGGCCCACCTTATCATGGCGGTAATTGCCCCATGGACCAAACCATTCTTGGCCTACTTTAATAGGAAGGAGCGCCCAGAAGATCAGAATGAGGCTCGCCGCATTGTCCGGCGTTCGAAAGCCTATAAAGTTCACGAAGGAGATCTCTACAAGAAAAGCACTACCGGAGTCCTTCAAAGGTGTATGTCCGAAGAAGAGGGGCGGTAACTCTTGGTAGAAACGGGCACCACGCCATAGCCCGGGCACTGGTCAGCAAGGCCTTCCGGACATGATTTTATTGGCCCACAGCTCGCGCAGATGCACAAGACCTCGTCCAGCGCTGCGTTGGATGCCAACTCTTCGACCACTAAAGCCACATGCCCCCAACCGCCCTACAAACAATCCCCATTACATGGCCCTTTGCGGTTTGGGGCTTGGATATGGTTGAACCCCTTAAAGGGGGAAGCCATAAGAAAAAATATCTGTTGGTCATGGTGGACAAATTCACCAAGTGGATAGAGGCTAGACCAGTTAAAATGGCCCAGTCCGGACAGGTGATCGCATTTATATCCGATGTGGTGCACCGTTATGGTGTTCAGCACAACATCTTCACTGATAACGGTTCCAATTTTACAGCCGATGAGGTGAAAACCTGGTGTTCTAATCTGGGCATTAAGCTCGATTACGCCTCTGGCTACCACCCACAAACAAACAGTCAAGTCGAGCGAGCCAATGGTCTCATTATGAACGGCATAAAACCCAGGCTAGTTCGGTCTTTGAAAGAATCAGACAAGCACTGGGTCGAAGAGCTCGACTCCGTACTCTGGGGGCTGCGGACCACGCCCAACCGTACCACCGGATACACACCTTTCTTCATGGTGTACGGTGGAGAAACTGTATTGCCCTACGATATTATACATGACTCACCTCAAGTGCGTATGTACGAAGAGAAAGAGGCTGAGTTGGATCGGCGGGACTGCCTAGACGCCCTGGAGGAGGAGTGCGACATCGCCAAAGCCCGTTCCGCATTTTATCAACAGGAGGCTCGAAGATATCAAAGCAGAGAAGTACGGGCCAAGACTTATAACATCGGCGAACTCATTCTACGCCTGCCGGAGAATAAAAAGGACAAACTCAAGCCCAAATGGGAGGGTCCCTTCATAATAGACGAAGTCCTTACCGGCAGAGTGTACCTTCTTCGTGATGCATTAGACAATCGCCTAGAGCTCAACCCCTGGAACGCTGCCAGACTCCGAAGGTTTTACACCTAACGCCGAACTCTTTGTTCGTCCCCTTCTCCCCTGTAGTTTCCATTACTTTTTCTCTCTTTTCAACCTTTATTTTTCCGCTTTAAAGCTCTTTCACGGCTCGACCAAACACCGCTGATGTACACATCTTTACATATGTACGTCTTTTATACCTAGGGGCTTCTTGAACAGAAGCTTGTCAATATTATTTTCCGAGCGTCAAGCTCATCATACATACGCGTTTTTCCGTATGTCTTTTCTTCGCCATTATATGCATCGATATGACTTAAATTTTGGCCAAGCTGGATTGCCTGTCTCCTGTGCTTACCCCTACGTTCCCGATTGTTCGGCTAGGTGGTAAAGGGAGCACCTCTGCGATTGTTACTGCGGGGTCATCCGGATGTGTACCTCAGACTGGGTGAAGCCGAAATCTAGCGATCTTAAGGGAATGTTTGGTCGGTGGATGAAACATGTTTTGCACTCACTTTATTGTGAACCCCAGAAGCTATGCACACTATGATTTTTAACATCACAATTCGGACATGCCTACCAAAGCATGCACACCCATGGAAAGGAACCCTTAATGGAACTATTCTCCCTGGAAGATGTTTCTTACAAGTCCAATGTAATATAACATAACTAGCCGGATACAACTTGTCTGTTCAAGCAACTATGACCCCTACGCTTAGTTTTCCACGCATACCCCGACCTATTCGGCCGGGACGGTATTCGGAAACACTCTGCACCCTCGGGTCCGGAGGCTAAAGCGAAAAGGTCCGCCATGACAAATGATATACAATTCAGCTAGAATTCAACATGGCGAGGAAGGTACATAGTCACTTGGACTCAAACACTTCCTCCTCTAAACCATCCAACATGCAGTCTAACTTACAATCCTGTTGGGAATATTTGGCGGCCACCTCTACTTGGCCATATACTAAACTAACAGGAATTTCTTTCACATCGACCCTAGTGGTCCAACCCTGGCCATATGATTCGGGCCCAGCTTGGTATATCGAGTTTTCACCATGGCCCAGGCTTCTCGCGCACCCTCTCGGCAGGCCGATATCTTCCACAGCCGGATACGCTGCCGTGCTCCCTTGAACAACTCTACTAGCTCCTCCATACTTCCTGGAGGGGAGGCGGATGGCCACAAGGCCTGAGCAACACTCCGCATGGCCAGCCGAGCATGCTCGTGCACTCGCGACAGTATTTGCAGCAGATCACTTGATGATCCGGACACCTCCTCTTCAGGATGACCCGTCAATATACCTGCACATTGATACGTCTCCAACGTATCTATAATTTTTGATTGCTCCATGCTATATTATAAACTGTTTTGGACATTATTGGGCTTTATTATCCACTTTTATATTATTTTTGGGACTAACCTATTAACCGGAGGCCCAGCCCAGAATTGCTGTTTTTTTTGCCTATTTCAGAGTTTCACAGAAAAGGAATATAAAATGGAGTCCAAATGGAATGAAACCTTCGGGGACGTGATTTTTAGGAGGATTATGATCCGGGAGACTTGGAACCTACATCAAGAAACAAGGGAGGAGGCCACGAGGTAGGGGCGCGCCTACCCCCCCCCCCCCCCAAGCGCGCCCTCCACCCTCATGGGCCCCCTGTTGCTCCACTGACGTACTCCTTCCTTGTAACGCCCTCGATGCGGCTATATCTCCCACATGTCGAAGCACGAACTAGAGGCATAACCGCATTGAAAGCAATGTCGCAAGTGAGGTAATCTTCACACAACCCATGTAATACATAAGGGAAAGAGATACATAGTTGGCTTACAATCGCCACTTCACATAATTACAAGAGTAAAGCATTACATCAACCAAGTACAATCAGGGCCCGACTACGGAGCCAAAATAAAAGAAGAAACCCCAAAAGCGACAAAGGTCCCCGATCGATCCCAACTGGGCTCCACTACTGATCGACTAGAACGAAACAACACAATGAACAAGATCTTCATCGGGCTCCTCCTTGAGCTCGGATGCGTCACCTGCACGGTTTCATCGGCACCTGCAAACTGGTTTTGGAAGTATCTGGTGAGTCACGAGGACTCAGCAATCCCACACCCGCGAGATCAAGACTATTTAAGCTTATAGGTAGGGCAAAAGGTATGAGGTGGAGCTGCAGCAAGCGACTAGCATATATGGTGGCTAACATACGCAAATGAGAGCGAGAAGAGAAGGCAAAGCACGGTCGAACAACTATGATCAATAAGTGATCCTAAACTACTTACGTCAAACATAACTCCAACAACCGTGTTCACTTCCCGGACCCCGCCGAGAAGAGACCATCACGGTTACACACGCGGTTGGTGTATTTTAGTTAAGATCAACTTCGGGTTTTCTACAACCGGACATTAACAAATTCCCATCTGCCACATAACCGCGGGCACGGCTTTCGAAAGTTCAAACCCTGCAGGGGTGTCCCAACTTAGCCCATGATAAGCTCCCGCGATCAACGAAGGATATTCCTTCTCCCCGGGAAGACCCGATCAGTCTCGGAATCCCGGCTACAAGACATTTCGACAGTAATAAAACAAGTCCAGCAAAGCCGCCCGATGCGCCGACATCCTGATAGGAGCTGCACATATCTCGTTATCAGGGCAACACCGGATGAGCTGTCTGTACAGCTAAAACCAAGCCTCAAGTTTCCTTGAGGGGGCGCTGCAAAGCGCTCTAGTTCGGACCAACACTTAGACAAGCATTGGCCCGGGGGGGGGGGGCTGAAATAAAGATGACCCTTGGGTTGATCAGAGCCAAGGGAAAAGGATAGGTGGTAGACAAATGGTAAAACCAAGGTTGGGCCTGCTGGAAAAGTCTTATTCAAAGCGAACTGTCAAGGGGGTCCCATAAATCACCCGACCGCGTTAGGGACGCAAAATCCGGGAACATAACACCAATATGACGGAAACTAGGGCGGCAAGAGTGGAACAAAACACCAGGCATAAGGCCGAGCCTTCCAACCTTTACCAAGTATATAGATGCATTAATTAAAAAAGATATATTGTGATATCCCAACAAGTAAACATGTTCCAACAAGGAACAACATCTCCATGTTCCAACAAGGAACAAACTTCATCTTCACCTGCAACTAACAACGCTATAAGAGGGGCTGAGCAAAGCGGTAACATAGCCAAACAACGGTTTGCTAGGACAAGGTGGGTTAGAGGCTTGGTTTAACAGTATGGGAGGCATGATAAGCAAGTGGTAGGTATCGCAGCATAGGCATAGCAAAAGAGCGAGCAATCTAGCAAGCAAAGATAGAAGTGATTTCGAGGGTATGGTCATCTTGCCTGAGATCCCGCTAGGAAGAAGAACGAGTCCATGAAGAAGACAAACGGACGAAGTCGAACAAATCCTCACAAACGCGACGTTATCAGAACTAACCCGAAGAAGCAACACCGGAAAGAAGCAAACAACTAAGTAAACAACCACCACATAAACATGGCATGATATGCGAGATGTGGTATGCAATGTATATGCATGCTTCGGAAGGAAAAAGATGAACCAGGCATAATCTTGGCAAACCAAGTATTCCACTGGAAAGGTGAGGTGATTTCGGTTGAAATCGATATGAAGATCACCGGAATCGGATGCACGGTTTGCAAATGACAAGCAAAACAAGAATGACAATAATCTGTCATTAACAGCATGATACTACTTAGCAAGCAACAAGAAACTAATCTACTACACCCAATCATATCAACAAAGCATATGACAGTAATCTACTCAAGATGCTTGACAAAAGATGAACACTGAGCTACGGCTAAAACACATCGTAACAGGTTCAAGCAAGCATGGCAAAAGTGCAAAAGATAACAGGTTCACAGACTTGGTGAAAATAACAACATAGCAGAAATTAACATCAGGATGACATGTTTAGAGCAAGCAAACAACATGCTACAGGATCAGGACATAGCAAAGGAAGGCATGGCATGAATCTACTCAAAGCACTTAACAAAAGTCCCTTACGGATCATAAGCCAAACAGGATCAGAAAATATAATAACACCCATGTCAAATAAGCAAATTTCGATACAGGTTTCAGTCTTAGCAGAAAAACTGGACATGTCAAAAACAGATAACAAGTGGGCATGTTCGTGAGCTCGATGCACTCACTACAGAGCATTTCATGATAAACTAAGCATACATACATCAAGAAGACATGGCATAGAAACTAGACATGTCAAGAACAACATCATAGCATGCAAGGATCAACTACAACAAGCTTGGCAAAATCGAATAACATGTAAACAATCTGCCAGCAACATTTTATAGCAAAAGCAGAGCTCGATTGACTCAAGCTATGGCACTCCATAAATACAAACAAAGGCATGGATGGATAGAGAAAATCCATAATCTCAAAACACTCTTACTGATCATGCTCAAAAGAGGAATAGATCTATCTGAAACAACATGAACACATGGCATATAAATAACAGCAGGCAGGGACTTAGTGAAAATACTAAGTCTCTGAAATCAGCAACATTATGTACCCTAGTTTGCATGCTTGTGCTAGTCACCACATAGATCACAAACATACATGGAATAAATCTCCGGAAAGATGGCATGGCATATTACAAAACACATGTAGCACACATCAATCATGGCAAAAATGACAAAAGTGCATGCTCTGATAAGAATCAGAAACTAACATCACATAGCCCTCTTCTAACAGTATTTCGGGCATCAAGATGAGCTCAAATGAAAATGATGCAATGGAATGAAATGATGTACTCATGGAGACGAACAATTAGACTTATTATACGCCCAAAACGGAGCTACATACAGAGAGTTATGACATGATGAATATGGCATGTTAATGCAAAAGAATATGGGACTTGGTCAAAATTTAGAGGGGAGAAAGTCAACCCGCGGGCACGGATGCCGAGGCGGCCGGATCCGGTGGGGAAGAGAGCTCCGGCGACCGGAGCGGGTAGATCCGGGCAAGGGGCCCACGGATCCGGCGTCGGAGGTGGTCGGCGGCGACCGGAGGCGAGGCGCGGCGCGCGGGGGCGGCGCGGTGGCGGCGGCTCGCCGGGGCGCGGGAGAGCTTGGGCGGCGGCGCACGGATCGCGGCGGCGAGCACGGCGCGGGGCGGCGGCCTGCGGCGGCGGCGGGGGCGGGCGGCCGCGGGAGCACGGCGGCAGCGCCGCTGGGGAGGAGCGGCGCGAGCGCGGGCGGCGGGGCGCGGAGAGGCGGCGGGCGCCACGGGCGGGCGGGCGGCCGCGCGGGCCTGGGCGGGCCGCGCCTGGGCCCGGCGGGCCGCGGCGGCGGGGAGGAGGCCGGAGGCCAAGTGGCGGCTCGGGAGTGGGCGCGGGGGCGGCGGCGCTGATGTGGCGTCCCACGATTGGTCGGTGTGACGCGGTCGCGCGGGGTGGACGCGTCTGCCGGCGAGACGGACATGTCCGGCGGCGTGGAGGGGAAAATGGCTAGGGTTTGGACTGCGCGGATCTCGGGAGGGGAGCACATATTTATAGGTAGAGGGGGCTAGGAAGCACCAAATGGAGTGCGGTTTTCGGCCACGCGATCGTGATCGAACGACCGAGATGATGGAGATGACTTAGGTGGGTTTTGGGCCACTTTGAAAGGGGTGTTGGGCTGCACCAAAAGAGGCCTTTGCGGTTACCCGGTTAACCGTTGGAGCATCAAACGACCTCCGATTGAGCCGAAACTTGACAGGCCTCGGTCCATTCCGAGAAAGTTCAATACCCGCTCACGGAGAAAGGTAAAAGAGGGCGCCGAAGGACGTAGGAGCGCCGGATTGCAAAACGGACAACGGGGAAAATGCTCGGATGCATGAAACGAACACGTATGCGAATGCGATGCACATGATGACATGATATGAAATGCAGATGATGACATGGCAAAGTGCAACACGCAAGCACATGACATGGCAACGACGGCGAATAACTGGCGGACACCTGGCGCAACGAACCCGGGGCGTTACATTCCTCCTATATATACCTACGTACCCCCAAACAATCAGATACGGAACCAAAAACCTAATTGCACCGCCGCAACCTTCTGTACCCATGAGATCCCATCTTGGGGCCTGTTTCGGAGCTCCGCCGGAGGGGGCATCCATCACGGAGGGCTTCTACATCATCATAGCCTCTCCGATGAAGTGTGAGTAGTTTACTTCAGACCTTCGGGTCCATAGTTAGTAGCTAGATGGCTTCGTCTCTCTTTTTGGATCTCAATACAATGTTCTCCCCCTCTCTCGTGGAGATCTATTCGATGTAATCTTCTTTTTGCGGTGTGTTTGTTGAGACCGATGAATTGTGGGTTTATGATCAAGATTATCTATGAACAATATTTGAATCTTCTCTGAATTCTTTTATGTATAATTGGTTATCTTTGCAAGTCTCTTCGAATTATCAGTTTGGTTTGGCCCACTAGATTGATCTTTCTTGCAATGGGAGAAGTGCTTGAATTTGGGTTCAATCTTGCGGTGTCCTTTCCTAGTGACAGTAGGGGCAGCAAGGCACGTATTGTATTGTTGCCATCGAGGATAACAAGATGGTTTTTTTATCATATTGCATGAATCTATCCCTCTACAGCATGTCATCTTGCTTAAGGCGTTACTCCATTTTCTTGAACTTAATACTCTAGATGCATGCTGGATAGCGGTCGATGAGTGGAGTAATAGTAGTAGATGCAGGCAGGAGTCGGTCTACTTGTCTCGGACGTGATGCTTATATACATGATCATACCTAGATACTCTCATAACTATGCTCAATTCTGTCAATTGCTCAATAGTAATTCGTTCACCCACCGTAAAATACTTATGCTCTTGAGAGAAGCCACTAGTGAAACCTATGGCCCCCGGGTCTATCTTCATCATATTAATCTTCCAATACTTAGTTATTTCCTTTGCTTTTTTACTTTGCTTTTATTTTACTTTGCATCTTTATCACAAAAATGCCAAAAATATTAACCTATCATATCTATCAGATCTCACTCTCGTAAGTGACCGTGAAGGGATTGACAACCCCTTATCATGTTGGTTGCGAGGAGTTATTTGTTTTGTGCATGTATGAGGGACTCGCGCGTAGCCTCCTACTGGATTGATACCTTGGTTCTCAAAAACTGAGGGAAATACTTACGCTACTTTGTTGGATCATCCTTTCCTCTTCAAGGAAATCCAACGCCGTGCTCAAGAGGTAGCAAGAAGAATTTCTGGCGCCGTTGCCGGGGAGTCTACGCAAAAGTCAACATACCAAGTACCCATCACAAACCCTTATCTCTCGCATTACATTATTTGCCATTTTCCTCTCGTTTTCCTCTCCCCCACTTGACCCTTGCCGTTTTGTTCGCCCTCTCTTTTCCGTTCGCCTCCTTTTTCGCTTCCCTTTTGTTTGCTCGTGTGTTGGATTGCTTGCTTGTCACGATGGATCCACCTAGATTCGGTGATCTTCACCTTAAAAGGCTTGAAGAGATCGAAAGCAATGTCAGGAGTTATGGTTTTGCAATTTGAGCATAATAGTTTCTTCAGAAACGAGCTTAATGAACAAAAAAGTTTTATGAGTTATATGAATAAAGAGCTCGATGATATGTCTAAAGAATTTGATGGTCTGAGATCCCAAATTGCTCGTCTTGAGAAGTTGACTGCCAAAATATCGGATAAGCAGGCCACCCTAGTTAATAGGATGGCCGCTAAACCGGATTTCTATGAGAATAAAGATGAAGATCTAAAAGTTATTGATGTGTCCCCTATTAAATATTTGTTTTGCAATATGAATCTTGCTAATGATGGGATTGAATATGATCCACCTATACCTAGTAGGCGTTCCAAAAATTCGGAGTTTTTAAATCTTGATGCTAAAAGTGATAAAAGTGGGATTGAAGAAATCAAAACTCTAGATGTTGCTAAACCCACTATTTTGGATTTCAAGGAATTTAATTATGAAAATTGCTCTTTGATTGATTGTATTTCCTTGTTACAATCCGTGCTAAATCCTCCTCATGCTTATAGTCAAAATAAAGCCTTTACCGAACCTATCGTTGATGCTTTGATGCAATCTTATGAAGAAAAACTTGAGTTGAAATTTCTATCCCTAGAAAACTTTATGATGAGTGGGAACCTACTATTAAAATTAAAATTAAAGATCATGAGTTCTATGCTTTGTGATGATTTGGGTGCTAGTGTTTCCACTATTCCCATTTGTGTGATTTACTAGATTTCCGTGATTTTGATAATTGCTCTCTAAACTTGAACCTTGCGGATTCCATGTCGGTGGGAAACGACACCTATGGGATCACAAGAATCCCTACTGCGGTTGTGGGGCGCGGGGTTGAAAGAAGAGCGGGTCTGACAGAGAAGCACGCGGTTTGTTTATCCAGGTTCGGGCCGCGAGGATGCGTAAAACCCTACTCCTGCTTTGGTGGTTGTATTCTGTGTTCTTGAGCTAGCTATGGAGTGTAACGAGCTCCAAAAAGCTGAATCCTTCTCCTGGTCGCCTCGGGCCTCCTTTTACACAGAATCTTAGCAGCAGCGAGGTCTAAAAACAAGCGCTACTGCTAATTAGTAGTAGCGAGCTTCAGAAAAGAGCGCTACTAATGACTAAGTAGCAGTAGCGCTCTAGGTGAAAAGAGTGCTACTACTATAATTGCCACGGTGTTGCCTCCAGGCTAGATATAGTAGTGGCGCCCTTCCCGTGGACGCGCTACTGCTAAAGAACTTAGTAGCAGTGATTTTTTTCTTCAAAACTCGTTGCTGCTAAGTATAACCGCAACTAATTAAGTTTAGTCCCATACTGCTAAGCGAACAAGGTGTTTACCACCTTAAATATGTTACTTCTCAACCTATCTCGAGCACTTGGTCTTCATTGAACTATATGTGTATGATTTGTGGTTGAAATATGAATCCTCGCCTGTACCTATACAGGTACAGTGAGGATTCATGTTGACTATTTAGATTATACACAAAAAGATCAATGATGATCAATGTATATTTTTGATGTTTTTACATTGCTTAGACTTATAGCGTTTTTTCAGGACAAAGCATTACTCATATTGGGATAAACAAAAGAAATAACTGCTTCCATTAGCAGTAGTGGTTTTCTCTAAATCGCGTTATAGATAAGTTAGCTATAGCGCGTTTTCCATATGAGCGCTACTGCTAGTTCGAGTTAACCACCCCCCCCCCCCCCCGAATCAAAATTTCGCTAAGTCCTCCTTTCTCCCCCACCCCGACCGGTTCCCCTACTCCTATCGCCGCCGCCCGAGCCCGAGCGCGCCTTCCCTCACCGCCACGGCTGCCGCCTGTTGGGGATCGTAGCAGAAACTAAAATTTTCCTACGCATCACCAAGATCTATCCATGGAGTATTCTAGCAACGAGGGGATAGGAGAGCATCTACATACAACTTGTAGATCGCAACGGAAGCGTTCAAGAAGAACGTGGATGATGGAGTCGTACTCGCCGTGATCCGAATCACCGATGACCTAGTGCCGAACGGACAGCACCTCCGCGTTCAACACACGTACGGTCGGGATGACGTCTCCTCCTTCTTGATCCAGCAAGGGGAAGGAGTGGTTGATGAAGAACCAGCAGCACGACGGCGTGGTGGTGGATGTAGCAGAGTTCCAGCAGGGCTTCGCCAAGCAACTACGGAGAGAGGGAGAGGTGTAACAGGGGAGAGGGAGGCGCCAAGGCTGCAGGGTGTGGCTGCCCTCCCTCCCCCCTTTATATAGGCCCCCTAGGGGGGCGTCGGCCCTGGAGATCCATCTCCAGGGGGGGCGGCGGCCAGGGGGGAGGCTTGCCCCCCAAGCCATGTGGGGCGCCCCCTGCCCTAGGGTTTCCAACCCTAGGCGCAGGGGGGAGGCCCATGGGGGGCGCACCAGCCCACTATGGGCTGGTTCCCTCCCCACTTCATCCCATGGGGCCCTCCGGGATGGGTGGCCCCACCCGGTGGACCCCCGGGACCCATCTGGTGGTCCCGGTACAATACCGGCGACCCCAAGATCATTCCCGATGGCCGAAACGACACTTCCTATATATTATTCTTTACCTCCGGACCACTCCGGTACCTATCGTGACGTCCGGGATCTCATCCGGGACTCCGAACAACCTCCGGTTTGCTGCATACTAATATCTTTAACAACCCTAGCGTCACCGAACCTTAAGTGTGTAGACCCTACGGGTTCGGGAGACATGCAGACATGACCGAGACGATCTCCGGTCAATAACCAACAGCGGGATGTGGATACCCATGTTGGCTCCCACATGCTCCTCGATGATCTCATCGGATGAACCACGATGTCGAGGACTTAATCAATCCCGTACTCAATTCCCTTCGTCTATCGGTACTATACTTGCCCGAGATTCGATCCTCGGTATACCGATACCTTGTTCAATCTCGTTACTGGCAAGTCTCTTTACTCGTTCCCGTAACACATCATGCCGTGAACAACACCTTGATCACATTGAGCTCATTACGATGATGTCTTACCGAGTGGGCCCAGAGATACCTCTCCGTCACACGGAGTGACAAATCCCAGTCTCGATTCATGCCAACCCAACAGATACTTTCGGAGATACCTGTAGTGCACCTTTATAGTCACCCAGTTACGTTGTGACGTTTGATACACCCAAAGCACTCCTACGGTATCCGGGAGTTGCATAATCTCATGGTCTAAGGAATGATACTTGACATTCAGAAAAGCTCTAGCAAACGAACTATACGATCTTTTGTGCTATGCTTAGGTTTGGGTCTTGTCCATCACATCATTCTCCTAATGATGTGATACTGTTATCAATGACATCCCCATGTCCATAGTCAGGAAACCATGACTATCTATTGATCAACGAACTAGTCAACTAGAGGCTTACTAGGGACACATTGTGGTCTATGTATTCACACATGTATTATGATTTCCGAACAATACAATTATAGCATGAACAATAGACAATTATCATGAACAAGGAAATATAATAATCCTTTTATTATTGCCTCTAGGGCATATTTCCAACAGTCTCCCACTTGCACTAGAGACAATAGTCTAGTTACATTGTGATGAATCGCACACCCATGGAATTTTGGTGTTGATCATGTTTTGCTCTAGGGAGAGGTTTAGTCAACGGATCTGCCATATTCAGGTCCGTATGTACTTTACAAATCTCTATGTCTCCATTTTGAACACTTTCACGAATGGAGTTGAAGCGACGCTTGATATGCCTGGTCTTCCTGTGAAACCTGGGCTCCTTCGCAAGGGCAATTGCTCCAGTGTTGTCACACAAGAGAGTCATCGGGTCCGACGCATTGGGTATGACTCTTAGGTCGATAATGAACTCCTTCACCCAGACTACTTCTTGTGCTGCCTCCGAGGCTGCCATATACTCTGATTCACATGTAGATCCCTCCACGACGCTTTGCTTGCAACTGCACCAGCTTACTGCCCCTCCATTCAAAATATACACGTATCCGGTTTGTGACTTGGAGTCATCCTGTGTCGAAGCTGGCGTCGACGTAACCCTTTACGACGAGCTCTTCGGCACCTCCATAAACGAGAAACATATCCTTAGTCCTTTTCAGGTACTTCAGGATGTTTTTGACCATTGTCCAGTGTTCCTTGCCGGGATTACTTTGGTACCTACCTACCAAACTTATGGCAAGGTTTACATCGGGTCTGGTACACAGCAAGGCATACATAATAGACCCTATGGCTGAGGCATAGGGGATGACACTCATCTCTTCTATATCATTTGCCGTGGTTGGGCATTGAGCCGTGCTCAATCGTACACCTTGCAATACAGGCAAGAACCCCTTCTTGGACTGATCCATTTTGAACTTCTTCAAAATCTTGTCAAGGTACGTACTTTGTGAAAGACCGATGAGGCGTCTCGATCTATCTCTATAGATCTTGATGCCTAATATATAAGCAGCTTCTCCAAGGTCCTTCATTGAAAAACATTTGTTCAAATAGGCCTTTATGCTTTCCAAGAATTCTATATCATTTCCCATCAATAGTATGTCATCCACATATAATATGAGAAATGCTACGGAGCTCCCACTCACTTTCTTGTAAACGCAGGCTTCTCCATAAGTATGCATAAACCCAAACACTGTGATCATCTCATCAAAGCGAATGTTCCAACTCCGAGATGCTTGTACCAGCCCATAGATAGAGCGCTAGAGCTTGCATACTTTGTTAGAATTCTTAGGATCGACAAAACCTTCTGGCTGCATCATACACAATTCTTCCTTAAGGAAGCCGTTAAGGAATGCCGTTTTGACGTCCATTTGCCATATCTCATAATCATAGTATGCGGCAATTGCTAACATGATTCGGACGGACTTCAGCTTCGCTACAGGAGAGAAAGTCTCATCGTAGTCAACCCCTTGAACTTGTCGATAACCCTTAGCGACAAGTCGAGCTTTGTTTTCTATCTCGGATTTTCTATGGCTCGCCGATCATCGGGCAAGTCATTCAAAGTCCATACTTTGTTTTCATACATGGATTCTATCTCGGATTTCATGGCTTCTAGCCATTTGTCGGAATCTGGGCCCGCCATCGCTTCTTCATAGTTCGAAGGTTCACCGTTGTCCAACAACATGATTTCCAGGACAGGGTTGACGTACCACTCTGGTGCGGAACGTGTCCTTGTGGACCTACGAAGTAGGAGTTTGATCAGAAGTATCTTGATCATCATCATTAACCTCCTCTCTAATCGGTGCAGGCACCACAGGAACATTTTCCTGAGCTGTGCTACTCTGATTTTCAAGAGGTAGTACTTCATCAAGCTCTACATTCCTCCCACTTACTTCTTTCGCGAGAAACTCTTTCTCTAGAAAGGACCCATTCTTGGCAACAAAGATCTTGCCTTCGGATCTGAGGTAGAAGGTATACCCAACTGTTTCCTTGGGATATCCTATGAAGACGCATTTTTCCGATTTGGGTTCGAGTTTTTCAGGTTGAACTTTCTTGACATAAACATCACAACCCCAAACTTTCAGAAACGACAGCTTAGGTTTCTTCCCAAACCATAATTCATACGGTGTCGTCTCAACGGATTTAGACGGTGCCCTATTTAAAGTGAATGCGGCTGTCTCTAGAGCGTATCCCCAAAATGATACCGGTAGATCTGTAAGAGACATCATAGACCGCACCATATCCAATAGAGTGCGATTACGACGTTTGGAAACACCGTTACGCTGAGGTGTTCCAGGCGGCATGAGTTGTGAAACGATTCCACATTTTCTTAAGTGTGAGCCAAATTCGTGACTTAAATATTCTCCCCCACGATCTGATCGTAAGAACTTTATTTTTCTGTCACGTTGATTCTCAACCTCACTCTGAAACTCCTTGAACTTTTCAAAGGTCTCAGACTTGTGTTTCATCAAGTAGACATATCCATATCTACTCAAATCATCAGTGAGAGTGAGAACATAACGATAGCCTCCGCGAGCCTCAACGCTCATTGGACCACATACAACTGTATGTATGATTTCCAACAAGTTGGTTGCTCGCTCCATTGTCCCTGAGAATGGAGTCTTGGTCATTTTGCCCATGAGGCATGGTTCGCACGTGTCAAATGATTCATAATCGAGAGACTCTAAAAGTCCATCAGCATGGAGCTTCTTCATGCGCTTGACACCAATGTGACCAAGGCGGCAGTGCCACAAGTATGTGGGACTATCGTTATCAACTTTACACCTTTTGGTATTCACACTATGAATATGTCTATTATCACGCACGAGATTCATTAAGAATAAACCATTGACCATTGGAGCATGACCATAAAACATATCACTCATATAAATAGAACAACCATTATCCTCGGATTTAAATGAGTAGCCATCTCGCATTAAACGAGATCCAGATACAATGTTCATGCTCAAACTTGGTACTAAATAACAATTATTGAGGTTCAAAACTAATCCCGTAGGTAAATGTAGAGGCAGCGTGCCGACGACGATCACATCGAACCTGGAACCATTCCCGACGCGCATCATCACCTCGTCCTTCGCCAGTCTCCGTTTACTCCGCAGCTCCTGTTTTGAGTTACAAATATGAGCAACGGCACCGGTATCAAATACCCAGGAGCTACTACGAGCACTGGTAAGGTACAGATCAATTACATGTATATCACATATACCTTTAGTGTTGCCGGCCTTCTTATCTGCTAAGTACTTGGGGCAATTCCGCTTCCAGTGACCATTTCCCTTGCAATAAAAGAACTCAGTTTCAGGTTTGGGTCCATTCTTTGACCTCTTCCTGGCAACTGATTTACCAGGCGCGGCAACCTCCTTGCCGTCCTTCTTGAAGTTCTTCTTACCCTTGCCTTTCTTGAACTTAGTGGTTTTATTCACCATCAACTCTTGATGTTCCTTTTTGATCTCCACCTCTGCAGATTTCAGCATTGAATACAACTCGGGAATGCTCTTTTCCATCCCCTGCATATTGTAGTTCATCACGAAGCTCTTGTAGCTAGGTGGGAGCGACTGAAGGATTCTGTCAATGACCGCCTCATCCGGGAGATTAACTTCCAGCGGAGTCAAGCGGTTGTGCAACCCAGACATCTTGAGTATGTGTTCACTGACAAAGCTATTTTCCTCCATCTTACAGCTAAAGAAATTGTCGGAGACCTCATATCTCTCGACCCGGGCATGAGCTTGGAAAATCAATTTCAGCTCCTCGAACATCTCATATGCTCTGTGTTGCTCAAAACGCTTTTGGAGCCCCGGTTCTAAGCTGTAAAGCATGCCGCACTGAACGAGGGAGTAATCATCAGTACGTGACTGATGGGCGTTCATAACGTCCTGGTTTTCTGGGAATGGTGCTTCACCTAGCGGTGCTTCTAGGACATAATCATTCTTGGCTGCTATGAGGATGATCCTTAGGTTCCGGACCCAGTCCGAATAATTGTTGCCATCATCTTTCAGCTTGGTTTTCTCTAGGAACGCGTTGAAGTTGAGGGTGACATTACCGTGGGCCATTTGATCTACAAGACATATTGTAAAGATTTAGACTAAGTTCATGATAATTAAGTTCATCTAATCAAATTAATGAATGAACTCCCACTCAGATTTGACATCCCTCTAGTCATCTAAGTGATACATGATCCGACTCAACTAGGCCATGTCCGATCATCACGTGAGACGGACTAGTTATCATCGGTGAACATCTCCATGTTGATCGTATCTTCTATACGACTCATGTTCGACCTTTCGGTCCTCCGTGTTCCGAGGCCATGTATGTACATGCTAGGCTCGTCAATCCAACCTAAGTGTATTGCGTGTGTAAATCTGGCTTACACACGTTGTATGCGAACGTAAGAACCTATCACACCCGATCATCACGTGGTGCTTCGGAACGACGAACCTTAGCAACGGTGCAAAGTTAGGGAGAACACATTTTTGATATTTTAATGAGGGATCATCTTATTTATGCTACGGTCGTTCTAAGCAAATAAGATGTAAAAACATGATAAACATCACATGCAATCAAATAGTGACATGATATGGCCAATATTATTTTGCTCCTTTGATCTCCATCTTCGGGGCGCCATGTTCATCGTCGTCACCGGCATGACACCATGATCTCCATCATCATGATCTCCATCATCGTGTCTTCGTGAAGTTGTCACGTCAACTATTACTTCTACTACTATGGCTAACGCTTTAGCAATAAAGTAAAGTAATTACATGATGATTTAAGTTGACACGCAGGTCATAAATAAATAAAGACAACTCCTATGGCTCCTGCCGGTTGTCATACTCATCGACATGCAAGTCGTGATTCCTATTACAATAACAAGATCATCTCATACATCACATACATGATTCATCACAACTTCTGGCCATATCACATCACAAAGCACTTGCTGCAAAAACAAGTTAGACGTCCTCTAATTGTTGTTGCAAGTTTTTACATGGCTGTTATAGGTTGCTAGCAAGAACGTTTCTTACCTACGTTAAAACCACAACGTGAATTGTCAATCTCTATTTACCCTTCATAAGGACCCTGTTCATCGAATCCGATCCAACTAAAGTGGGAGAGACAGACACCCGCCAGCCACCTTATGCAACTAGTGCATGTTAGTCGGTGGAACCGGTCTCACGTAAGCGTACGTGTAAGGTTGGTCTGGGCCGCTTCATCCCACAATACCGCTGAACCAAGATAGGACTAGTAACGGCAAGAAGAATTGACAATTTGACGCCCACAACTATTTTGTGTTCTACTCGTGCATAGAAACTACGCATAGACCTAGCTTTGATACCACTGTTGGGGATCGTAGCAGAAATTAAAATTTTCCTACGCATCACCAAGATCTATCCATGGAGTATTCTAGCAACGAGGGGATAGGAGAGCATCTACATACCACTTGTAGATCGCAACGGAAGCGTTCAAGAAGAACGTGGATGATGGAGTCGTACTCGCCGTGATCCGAATCACCGATGACCTAGTGCCGAACGGACAGCACCTCCGCGTTCAACACATGTACGGTCGGGATGACGTCTCCTCCTTTTTGATCCAGCAAGGGGAAGGAGAGGTTGATGAAGATCCAGCAGCAGGACGGCGTGGTGGTGGATGCAGTAGACTTCCAGCAGGGCTTCACCACGCAACTACGGAGAGAGGGAGAGGTGTAACAGGGGAGAGGGAGTTGCCAAGGCTGCAGGGTGTGGCTGCCCTCCCTCCCCCCTTTATATAGGCCCCCTAGGGGGGGCGCTGGCCCTGGATATCCATCTCCAGGGGGGCGGCAGCCAGGGGGGAGGCTTGCCCCCCAAGCCATGTGGGGCGCCCCCTGCCCTAGGGTTTCCAACCCTAGGCGCAGGGGGGAGGCCCATGGGGGGGCGCACCAGCCCACTATGGGCTGGTTCCCTCCCCACTTCAGCCCACGGGGCCCTCCGGGATGGGTGGCCCCACCCGGTGGACCCCCGCGACCCATCTGGTGGTCTCGGTACAATACCGGCGACCCCCAGATCATTCCCGATGACCGAAACGACACTTCCTATATATTATTCTTTACCTCCGGACCACTCCGGAACCTATCGTGACGTCCGGGATCTCATCCGGGACTCCGAACAACCTTCGGTTTGCTGCATACTAATATCTTTAACAACCCTAGCATCATCGAACCTTAAGTGTGTAGACCCTATGGGTTCGGGAGACATGCAGACATGACTGAGACGATCTCCGGTCAATAACCAACAGCGGGATCTGGATACCCATGTTGGCTCCCACATGCTCCTCGATGATCTCATCGGATGAACCACGATGTCGAGGACTTAATCAATCCCGTACTCAATTCCCTTCGTCTATCGGTACTATACTTGCCCGAGATTCGATCGTCGGTATACCGATACCTTGTTCAATCTCGTTACTGGCAAGTCTCTTTACTCGTTCCCATAACACATCATCCCGTGAACAACACCTTGATCACATTGAGCTCATTATGATGATGTCTTACCGAGTGGGCCCAGAGATACCTCTCCGTCACATGGAGTGACAAATCCCAGTCTCGATTCATGCCAACCCAACAGATACTTTCGGAGATACCTGTAGTGCACCTTTATAGTCACCCAGTTACGTTGTGACGTTTGATACACCCAAAGCACTCCTACGGTATCCAGGAGTTGCATAATCTCATGGTCTAAGGAATGATACTTGACATTCAGAAAAGCTCTAGCAAACGAACTATACGATCTATTGTGCTATGCTTAGGTTTGGGTCTTGTCCATCACATCATTCTCCTAATGATGTGATCCCGTTATCAATGACATCCCCATGTCCATAGTCAGGAAACCATGACTATCTATTGATCAACGAACTAGTCAACTTGAGGCTTACTAGGGACACATTGTGGTCTATGTATTCACACATGTATTATGATTTCCGAACAATACAATTATAGCATGAACAATAGACAATTATCATGAACAAGGAAATATAATAATCCTTTTATTATTGCCTCTAGGGCATATTTCCAACACCACCCGCCCTCAACCTCACCACCGCCGCTCTCGACCACACTGTCGCCACACTCGACCTCACCGCCGCCGCCCTCGACCGAGCCCGCCGCCTCCCGATCCCGAGCCCGCCCTCGCCGCCCCTCCATCGCCGAGCACCTCCCCGCCAACGTCTCTCCCTCTGTAATCCCCCAGCCCTCCCCCACCCCCTCTCTCTTTGCTTAGTTAGTAGATGATTTTAGTAGTAGTAGATGTTAATTTAGGGTTCATAGATAATGATTTTTAGAAGTAGTGATGGAAAACTAGTTGTATAATTAGCAGTAGTAGATGTTAATTAGTAGTAGATGTAGTAGTTAGATGATAATTAGTAGTAGTAGATATGCTAGTTTCTTTCTATTTATAGTAATTTATATTTAGTAAGAACGAGTTGAATTAATAGAACTAGTTAAGTTTTAGTTGAACTAATATAGTAAGTAAATTAATAACTAGTTGAACTACTTCATTTTTAGAAAGAACTAGTTCTTTTTCTTTTTATACTAAGTTTATATTTAGTAAGAACTAGTTGAATTAATAGAACTAGTTGAACAAGCCATATTTGTTGTTATTTTTTAGTTTAAGCAATTATTTCATGTTTCGGTTACACCTCCGAGTGGCCTATGTTTTGCCGAAGTGTTGATTAATTTCCGTTCCTGCAAATTTCAGGTGCTCGATATGTCCTTTTTTAGCAAAGGTCATGCCGGATTTTTCCGTGAATTCTGGCATGACTTGTGCTAGAATATGTACAAGTTTAATCTTTGAATTATGAACGTAGGAAATGTCGTACTCGGACGACGACAGTCTCCCGGGGGAGTGCAGCTGGTGCCACGATGATCGAGGTATGTGCGACAGGTTCGTTGAGCTGGATGAAGATCAGCGCTTCAGCATTAAGCTCGAAGAGACCTTCGATGTTGAAACGGTACGCAACAACGACAAGTGTTTTTTTTCGTAATTAAGCATGACTTCAACTATTTCAACGTCTAATTTTCATCTTTTACAATTCGACTAGCTTATCCCATGCCATGCAAGACGCTATGTCTTGGATAGGATGGGTTTCGAAGACCATGAAAATTATGAAACAAAGAAAATACACCTAAGGACCCATCATGATATCGATTTTGAAGTAAATATGTACAATTCTAAGAGCGTAACCCATTTTGGTTGCCAAAATTGGGAAGCACTTTGCAAAATGTATGGTTTTTATGAGGGTATAATTGTCACCATGGATCTTGGTAATCCTGACATCGAGCAAGACAATATGGACATTTGGGTCCTTGTTGATACGCTTCCGATTATACCGCAATGTGAGTTTCTCAAACATAGTTATTAATTAATTTATATTGTTTATTTCAAAATAGTTGACAACTTATTTCCATTGACAGCTTATTTTGAATATTCAAAGAATGTGCAGAAGATGGTAGACAAAACCCACTACACTGATGGCTCCGAATTAACTTATAAGGAGAAAAATCATCTGATTGCTTATTGTACTTTTCTTGAGAATTACAATACCAATTATCGAACTCCTCCAAATTATGGTGAATACGTGCCACTAGTGCACGTGTTGAACCATGGTAACTTCTATGGAGATACCCTGGTAAGATGTTTTACTATTACGACATCCGTGCATCTTTTGCATACTTCTAAAACTAGTACATCATTGCTAACTATGAAGTTATTACTTTGTTTTTCAACAGGAAATGCCGATGGATTGTGTGCCTCATCTGATGTATCAGAATGGCCGCCTTGCAGTTATGAACATACAACCAAGTGAATCTAAGGAGCTCACCTGTGCATATCGGATTTCTAGAAGCGGTGAACACATGCTAATAAAAGAATGGAAAAAATGTTTGGACATTCGCAAGGAGGTTCTTGGAAGTAACATTAAGCGAAAGGTAAGAATTGGAGACAGGATAATCTCCATTCTCCATAATGGAGAGTTAGGGGCTATCTTGTTTTTTGCTATTTTACCTTAGATAATATAGTAGGTCCTAAGAGAATGTAGTAGGTCCTATGAGGTACAATATGTTTATTATGTGATACAATGTGTTAGAGTTGATGATGTGAGGAGTACTTGTCATTACGACTAGTGACCAATTTGCTATGTGATGTCTCATTGATGAAAATGATGATCTTGAGGAGGTGTTATATGACAATGATGTATTATGATGATAAGTTGTTAATGATATGATGATGATGATGATATTTATTATATCATTGGGTGAAAGAACCACGGATTAGTTTCAAGTGGATGTCCATCCACTTGAAACTAGTCCACGGGGTTCTTTCACCCCGTGATGTAATAACTCATTATGATGTAAAAACAATTTTTAAATTCCTGTTGTATGAAAACTTGTGTAAAGGTGTACGAATACAACATGAAATGAAAAAGAAATAAAATACGAAATAATAGTAGCAGCGCGGGCAGGGAGAAGCGCTACTACTAACTACTAGTAGCGCCCCTCCGTGAACTCACTACTACTAAGTAGATTTAGCAGTAGCGTGGGAGGAGGCATGCTACTGCTACACGTTAGCTGTAGCGACTTATCAGTAGCTCATAGCCCCGCGCTACTGATAGGTCTAAAACCCGCGCTGCTGCTAGGCTTTTCCCTAGTAGTGACAAGATCTGCAGGGGGAAGAAATCCCTGCGTTTGCAACTTCGCCAATTGGCTATGAGACACGGAACACCTCTCCCACTCGCCATTCTCTAGGCCGGGACGAGCGGAGGAGCTAGGAACACTAGCCATGCTGGAACGGTTTCTCCTTTGCAGTCTCTGGGTATTTCCTCTGTGTAGCGCTGAATGGATCTGGGATCCAGTTTGATCAAATGGGCGCTCTTCCTCGCGTAGATGGGGTGTTATTCACAAAAATACCCTGACTCTCCGCATTTGCTCGATACGTGGAGGACGGAGATTATGTAACATGCAGAAGCCAAGGAGGCGACATGGGATCAATGGTTGAATTCATTACTTGGAGATTATCGAAGGGGGAACCCGCCTTGCAATACCGAAGACAATATGTGTACCGAGCACCTCGCTATTTAAGACTGGTTCGGGGGCTACTGAGGGAGTCCTGGACTAAGGGGTCCTCGGGCGTCCGGCCTGTTATCTATGGGCCGGACTGATGGGCTACGAAGACATGAAGGCTGAAGACTGCACCGTGTCCGGATTGGACTCTACCTGGCATGGAGGGCAAGCTTGGCGATCAACTATGAAGATTCCTTCTTATGTAACCGAGTCCATGTAAACCCTAGACCCCCCGGTGCTGTGGGGACCCCGGCTCATAAATCATGATCACCGAATGCACGTGTACAGTGATCAATGCTCACTGAACACACAGAAGCTGATTAACAAGAGTCTTACATCCATACATATCGTCTTACACAAATTATGACCATTATGGTCAAGTCTTACATAGATAAAGCCACAAGGGCTGAATACCAAATAGACTTAAGCAGCGGAAATTCTTTGTCGATAAGTAGAACCCATGCCATCTCCCTTAACCCTACAGGCATTCTGACTGGAAACGTCCTAGTTCACATGTTCGTCTCCAAAGAACTCTTCTTCGAACTCCTGTTCTTCCATGCCTGGCCAATTAAATAACCAGTGGCAAGCCAATGAGTACTTTGAATGTACTCGCAAGCAACCCATGTTTTGGTTCAAGATACAACAATGCATGATATAGGTAAAGTTTGCAGAAAGCTAGTTCTGAGTGCAATGACATGTTCAAACACTTGTAAGACATGCATCGGGAGAATTCAAGTACCATAGGGACTGGTTACAGATATCACATAAAGGGAGTGGGCTCCAACCCAACTCAATCATGTCAAGTCCTTGACTTGACCCAAGTAGTTCTTCCCACAGACACGCTGGTTGAAAACAAGGGGACGTAGCCCAAGAGCGGTTACCCAACTGTCCTTGACCGTGGACACGACTATTTGAATAGTTTTACACTGCAGAGGTTGCAC
The DNA here is from genome assembly GCA_032464435.1 of Aegilops umbellulata. Classification (NCBI taxonomy): domain Eukaryota; kingdom Viridiplantae; phylum Streptophyta; class Magnoliopsida; order Poales; family Poaceae; genus Aegilops; species Aegilops umbellulata. The sequence continues at coordinate 60,963,918 of CP136054.1, read as the reverse complement.
ACTTTACCCACAAGATCCGGGGAACTTCCGTGTCATCCATGACCCGTGGTACCTCAAGTACCCGGGGTAAGCACCCCATCACTATCTTGCCCTAGACGACACTAACAAGGAGTCCACTCGTTGTTTCGTATCCTCACGATGTACATCATACGAGCCTCACTCGAGATCGTATCATCTGAGAGGGGACACAATGGTGTATCTGGTGCCCTGTAAAAACAGTCATGGCCGCCCTACCTGGAACGACCCCATCCCGAGAGAGAGCACCAACTCTCCCCCGCCACTAGTAATGCAGGCTCCAAGCTAGTATCGGCCTAGGTAATCAATAATGCCCTTTCCCATATAAGGGTAGAGTGGTTGCGCATGTAAGGTTGGAATAACGGCCGCAACTTAAACCAATCCGTTTTTGAAAACAACACACACACTTGCCTCGGTACACCACTTCGTCATCAAGTGGCTACCCAACTCATCATCTCCCTCGGGCATAAGTGGCACCCGACGGGGTTTTCGAGAAGTCCTTTGAAAATACTTTGTCTCCATCACTATGCATATTCCCGTCCCTTTTTGCGTAGCACTACTTTAGCATCCTATCTACTCCCACCGGCATAACCCTCATAAGAAGGTAGAGTCATGCACAATGCAAGCATCAACGAGAAAAGCAACGGAGGCAAACCATCCCAAGTGGTCACAATTTTATCATGACTTCGATGCAAGCAATAAAAGTGCCATATGACATGCATAAAAGGGGTTTCTTAGACATGGTCAAAGGGCTGCTTGCCTTGGTCTTCAAAGTCTTCAAGTTCTTCAAATCCTTCTCCTTCTTCTTCTTCTTCAGCAACTTAGTCTAATACGGGATCTAATCGTCGCAAGAAAGTAATAGGCAATAATAAAACAGAAAAACGAAAGTGCTCAGAAAAATGTCAACTCATTTTTGTTAAATACTAGGGTGAAAACTAAGAAGGGGAAAAATCCCAGTTTTGGATTTAGAGTTACATAAGAGGGGAAATGGATTTCCAAATAGAGATTAAACTGCTCAAATTTGAATTTAAATTTGAACAATACATAAAAGTTGGTTGGACACAAATGAAAGTTACACCACTAAATAGGTGGGATTTTTAGAAAAATATGGGAGTTGGGATTATTGCATTTGGATTAATATTTAATCCTGTGGAATTTTTGCAAGTTTCCAGAAAAAAGAAAAAGGAGAAGCAGCACTGTGCAACTGGGCCAGAAGGGCCACAGTGCAGCAGGCCCAGAGGGGATTCAGCCCGCGCGAGGCTGCCACGTCGAAGGCGTAAAGGCAAAATACGCCTTCAGCCGATGCAGCGAACCGGTACGTGCGCACGTGCGTTTTAAACCTGACCGGAGGGGCCCACCCGTCAGTATGTGAGGCTGACTAACGGGCCCCATGGCCGTCGTCTTCAACCCCGGGGCAGAGAGGGGGGCGAGCTCACCGGGGATGTTTCCGGGCACGGCGGGGTGAGCTGATGGCACCGCTGGACTCCTCGTCATGTCGCCGTTCGGGTGGTGCCGGAGTTGGTCGCCGGGGTGTCCTGGTTCGCCGGCGATGAGGAGGCATGGCGGAGGAGCTTCAGGAGTCGACCGTTCCGGCCGTTTCCGGCTGCAAAAGAGGCGGGGGAGAAGGAGGAAATGATCAGGGGTGCTCGGGGGTTCCAGATCGAGGCAGAGGAGGAGCGGGGGAGGCATGTACCTCACGAACTCCGGCGAGCCGAAGCGGCGGAGCTCGAGCTCGATCTCGAGCTCGGGCGGTTCTGGAGAGGAACTGGGGGCGCAGGGGGATGTCTTGGTGGTGCAGAGAGCGAGTGGTGAGGAGAGGAGAGCTCCGGGAGACCCTTAAATAGGCGAACGGCCGGGTCCCGTAGACCCGTGCACCGGCGAGCTCACGCTCGTCGCTGCAGGGCTCGGGGGAAGAGGGCGTGGTGTGTGGGGTGTTCCTGGACGTCGACTACGTCGGGAGGGATAGAGAGAGGGAGCGGGGAGAGGTCAGAGGCGCGCGCGTGTGAGCTGCACCATTGGCGTGCTCGGGCGGCTGGTGTTTGCTAGGGCGGAGGCGCGGGGAGGAGGAGTGAGGAAGGGGGCCGACCGCGTAGCGTGCTGCAGACGACGAGGCGCATCGGCAGGCGCGCGGGGGAGGCCCGAGGTGGCCGGAGGCGGTTGGAAGGGGGCGGCTACAGTGCGGGAGCGCACTATAGCGCGCTCCAGAGCGCCCAAATAGCCGGCATGGCCATTCTTTATGCATGGTGAGCGCGTCCTTTGGTGTCTAGCAGGTCTAGGAGTGAGTAAAGAAATGGGGTGGTGCATTGGATGCCATGGATGGCCACTGGAGTGAGGAGGGACGTGAGGAAGAGGGGTACAGGGGCTGTCCAGAGGGGTAAATGAGGTGGTTTCACCCCTCAATCATTGAGCTAAGATGCATCCATTGTTACTGGAGGTAGAGGGGGACTAGGAGGAGATGTGGTAAAAAGTTGAGCTCAAGGAGAATAGTTTTAGTGGTCAAAATGGTGATTTTTGAAAAGTGGCAGAAGGTGTTTGATAAAGGTTTTGGCAAGAAAATGATTTTCAATTGCCATGAGACACCATAGGGTGAAATGACACATATAATTAGGGCCTTCCACGAATTTGGAGCTTATTTGGGCAAAGTTGCCAATGCAACTTTGGTAAACCCTAGAAATGAGCACAAATAGACTTGTGTAGATATAGTTGAGCATAAAACTTCTCCTTGATGCACTACTTGGTGTAGTGGCCTCATTTGGTCATGTGAACATGCTCACAAAAGTTGGGGTCAATGAGAGAAAGTTGGTAGTACAAACTTGTTCAAATTTGATTCTGGTCAGGAGGGTTTTGGGGCATTTTGGTGAACCAAAATGACCTTGATTGATATGAGGCTTTGCAAGGTGATCACAATATTCATTTGTGACTTGATGGATTTTCCTTGGATTTTTATGAAAATATTTCCTGTAGAAATATTTCAAATCCTTGAAATGGGCAGAAATGGTTTTGAGGGGGTTTCATGGAGTTATACTATTCTCCATGACATGAGGCTTGGCAAGATCATAAAACATGTCATATTTTAGATGATAGAATTTTCTTGGAATTTTTGGGGAATATTTCCTTTGTAAATATTTCAAAAGCTTGAAATATCCAGAAAGAGTTCTTGAGGGATTTGACCAATATTTTGAACATGACCATGTGTTGAAACTCTTATATATGGGAAATATATGCTCACTGAGTTTCCCTGATTTTTTCAAATATTTTTGAAACAATAAAAATAATTTTTCCCTATTAAAGACCATTTCTGGCCTTAAGAAAAAGCTTTTAAATAAAATAGGAAAATAACTTTTAAAATTATATTTTTGTGGTTTCTGGGTATCCTATATCTAATAGGTTTCAAATATACCTTTTGAAAGATTTTTCACACCTCAAATCAAGTACTTGCAGTGCAAACCTCAATCCAAGGGTTTTTGGAAAACTAATTTTAGAAAATACTTTTTGGCCAAATTATTTTTGTAAGAAAATACTATATTGCACTATACACATGGCGTGATCATTGGGCAGAAGTTTGGGGCAAGGAGATGAAGTGTAGAAGGTGAAACTATGTTGACTTTTAAGAGCACTTGAAAAACACAGAGAGAAAACCAACTCAAATAAAAAGTAAAATAATGCAAAAGTTTTTGTCAAACCATACTTTATCATGATTTATCAACTTAAGTGTTGTGCCATGAAAATCAGGGTGTGACAGACCTACCCCCCTTACAAGAATCTCGTCCCCGAGATTCCCAGACTAGGCGCGGAAAGGAATACGGAAACTTGGATTTGGGGTAGTCTTGACGTCCTCATACTGCTTCTGCTTCCGTTTGATGCTCTATTGAACCTTGAAGTACTTGATGGTGTGGCGTCGTGTATGACGTTCTTGCTTGATCCAGGTTGCTAAGGGGTCTCTCGCGTTAGGTCAGGTTGGGCTGGGGGTCAATGGTTCGGTGATTGATACCCTGGTAGGGATCGGGTTAGTTAGGAAGTTGGCAACACTTTCGGGGGTGTGTCGCGTGGAAAACGCTGTGCACAATGGGTAGCTCAGGTGGTAACTCTAGCTGGTAGTCGTCTACTCTTCGTCTCGAAGTGATCTCAAAGGGGGTTGTTGAATCTTGGAGTGATCTCGAAGAGGGTCGATGAATCTTGGTGTAAGCTTCACTTTGACATGGAAATGCTTGGTTCCTTTGAGAGAAAAGTCTTGCAGATACGCCTGGTCTTTGACGAGAAATTTCACTTCTTGACGATGGTGGTGGGTGTAGTTCTTCCTCCTTGGCATGGCGGTCTTCAAATGTTCCTTGGCTAATTGAACGGCTCTTCTTCCATCTTCGGGTGGACAAGTAGGTCACCAAATGATGCTGACAACTATCTTGTCTAAGCACTCCATGAAGACTTTGTTCACGGGGTACATAAAGTAGGCTGGGGAATTGGTGGTGGTAACAGTTGAGTGTGGGCCAAGGTGTATTCGATCTAGAGTCAAGACCCAAAGTTATGATCCGTCCTTGTTGTACCTTGGTAGGGCTTAAGGGTTTCAAGGATCTAGTGTGCGAGTGAACGTTTATCATCTTATCCTTGGGCACAGTTTCTGAGATGTCAATTGTTCAATCTAGTCCTCCAAACAGATCACCATATACCGCTGAAAGCATCTTCTCATATAGGTCAACTCCAATCCTCGCTCATGCTATTCATGTCCTCATGACTCTCAAGAGGAGGTCTAACAAGATCATATATGTCTCCGATCCCCAAAGTCATATGTATGGCTACCCCTAAAAATCCATGGGTATACAAGCTTCCAAGATGGAGTTAAACATGACAATCCAAGTGCTTACCCTATTCTTCCAAGGTCTAAGATAAAGCACCTCTATCCTAAGGAAACACGTCGTAAGCCACTCCAAGCTCTTGTTTCCTTCCTATGAATCAACTCCAACAGCCCACTAACTTCCATCAGCCACTACACATTCCATTAATTCTACAAATCCAATGTTTATGGTGTTCCACATGATCTTCTTATGCCCTATAATCCTCATATACTTGAAAAGGGTTATCTTTACTATAGTCAGTCCACCAATTTCCCATTATCGGGGTCAAGTAACTCCAAGGTCAAGCTTATATAGATCCCTAAATCAATTCCGACAATTAATCCAATCTCCTAGTTTATCGCCCACCGAGAAACATGGTATCATGATCGAGATCATTAGTCTAAATCCAATTTACTCCAAACCATGTAGACTTTTTCTCCACCTATACTCAACTAGGATCACCTATTTAAATCCAAATCTCATGTCCAACGAGAATTCCTACATGCTTCCCCAAAGTCATTATCATAATGTCACCTATCCCCTATCAATATCCCCTGGCTAATTCAAATCCTCATACTTCCAAGAATTCATCTTGCGATCTTAATCGTCCCACTAAATCCAATTTATCCATGGGTAATGAAAGCTATGCTACTCTATAATCATGACCCAGCCACGTTCATCTACCAACATGAAAGCCTCATAATCCACCAAATAGTCTCAGATGATTCCTCAAAGTCATAGATATAAACCCATCAAGTCATTTGTCCTCAATTCCTACATCCTCAAATTGGCCTTCCCTATGGCATCATCAGTTCTTGTATTATATTAGGATGACAACGTACTCGTTCACTATGTCTACTAGTTCCATAATGAACCAGGTGCTATGCAAGGTTACGGAGGGTTAACAGGTTCTCTTGTGATTCCGTAGGTTAAGTTCATGGTTAAGGATTCAAGCTGGGGTATCTCGTGAAGTCTTGAAGGGTCTAGGAATGGGTTTCTAGTCTGGAGGGTTAAACATACTCTACGGGGTTTCACTTGGTCAGGGAGGCTGTAGAAAAGTTCTTCAATGCTAGTTGGTCGCCAAAGTAGAAACCTTGGTGCATCTTGTCTTGCTTGTCTTCAGTTGAGGAGAGAGATGAGAGGAAAAGTAGCATCAAGGAGGTGGGATGCCTAAAAGGGGGTTCTATAGTGCAGGTGCAAACAAATGCCGTTAAGGCCACGCACATTCATTAAGATAAGATAGGTGATATAGTCGCGTACAAGCTGCCTAGGGCAAATGTGCGACTTATATCAAAACACAAACAAGTAAAAACAAGCAACACAAAACGTGGTTCCATTCGAACCATCTCACGGACTCGACTACGCATATGGGGGTACACGACTCATCCTACCCTAGGGGTCCTCGGACTTGGTAGTCGCGCTTGCTCGGAGAGAAGGGTGCTCAGTCTTCATTTTCTGGGTTCCCCTTGTGGTGCCAAAGGGTATGCGATAGTCGGCTGCTTGTTGGGACACATCCTTTTAATGTGCCCAAGTTCACCACATTCGTGACATGTGACGGAAGCAAAAGGGTTTCTTTTCAGTCTTGGGCATTGTCGTCGGGGGCCTAACGATGATCCTCTATGAGGTGGATAGGGAAATCCATTCCTATGCCTTTTGCGTGGGGTTTGGTTGTGGGTTTTCCGAAGTTCCTCGATTTGTTGCTCCTGATTGGCAATGTGGGCTTGTTAGGCAGTGATTTGTTGTCCTTGCTCGGCCACCTTCTTCTTCTCGAGGCAGTGGAGGTGTAGAAGTGAAGGGAGGTCTTGGCGAGCCTTAAGGAATGCTTCAGTAAGGTGGCGTAGAAGGTAGTCTCCTGCGTTGATGAAGCGGATCTGGTACTTGAGGGTTGGATCCTCATCTTCTGGGGAAATCATCACTTGAGCTGGGGCTCCAAATCCGTTCTTTCCAGGTAGGTAGCGGGTGGCGTGTTCTTCTTTCATTTCTGGAAGGAGGCCTCGAAGACGGAGGAGCGCTTCATATGCCACTTGCTGAATGGCCAGGTCTTGTGTTGGCATGGGTGGTCCAATGAAGAACCACCCCTGGGGTGAGGTCTTGGCAGGCACAAAAACCTTGGCGTAGAACTCCTTCTCGAGCACAACATTTTCCAGTTCATGCAAGGTGTATATGGGCAGCAAGGGATAGTGGCATTGTTGGAGGCAGTCTTTTAGGAGTGATGGAAATCCTGTCATAAGGAGTCTCAAGGGGGCGACAGCCATCTACAAAAGTTGAATAGGGTAGGTCAATAAGGGAAATATATCTTGGGTTGGGTAAGCTTTAGAAAAGAAGAGAAGTTTAGATGGTCTCAAGCTAACTAACGTCCATGCTAACTAAGGCTTCCTACAGTCAGGATGGCTCTGATACCAGCTCTGTGGGGACCCCGACTCATAAGTCGTGATCACTGAATGCACGTGTACAGTGATCCCAGAGATCAAAGCTCACTGAACACACAGAAACTGATTAACAAGAGTCTTACATCCATACATATCGTCTTACACAAATTATGACCATTATGGTCAAGTCTTACATAGATAAAGCCACAAGGGCTGAATACCAAATAGACTTAAGCAGCGGAAATTCTTCGTCGATAAGTAGAACCCATGCCATCTGCCATAACCCTACAGGCATTGTGACTGGGAAACGTCCTAGTTCGCATGTTCATCTCCAAAGAACTCTTCTTCGAACTCCTGTTCTTCCACACCTGGCCAATTAAATAACCAGTGGCAAGCCAATGAGTACTTTGAATGTACTCGCAAGCAACCCATGTTTTGGTTCAAGATACAGCAATGCATGATATAGGTAAATTTTTGCAGAAAGCTAGTTTTGAGTGCAATGACATGTTCAAACACTTGTAAGACATGCATCAGGAGAATTCAAGTAACCATAGGGACTGGTTACAGATATCACATAAAGGGAGTGGGCTCCAACCCAACTCAATCATGTCAAGTCCTTGACTTGACCCAAGTAGTTCTTCCCACACACACACTGGTTGAAAACAAGTGGACGTAGCCCAAGAGCGGTTACCCAACTGTCCTTGACCATGGGCACAGCTATTCGAATAGTTTTACACTGCAGAGGTTGCACACTTTACCCACAAGATCCGGGGAACTTCCGTGTCATCCATGACCTGCGGTACCTCAAGTACCCGGGGTAAGCACCCGATCACTATCTTTCCCTAGACGACACTAACAAGGAGTCCACTCGTTGTTCGTATCCTCACAATGTACATCATACGAGCCTCACTCGAGATCGTATCATCCGAGAGGGGACACAACGGTGTATCCGGTGCCCTGTAAAAACAGTCACGGCCACCCTACCTGGCATGACCCCGCACCAACTCTCCCACGTCACTAGTAATGCGGGCTCCAAGCTAGTATCGGCCTAGGTAATCAATAATGCCCTTTCCCATATAAGGGTAGAGTGGTTGCGCATGTAAAGTTGGAATAACGGTCGCAACTTAAACCAATCCGTTTTTGAAAACAACACACACACTTGCCTCGGTACACCACTTCGTCATCAAGTGGCTACCCAACTCATCATCTCCCTCGGGCATAAGTGGCACCCGACGGGGTTTTCGAAAAGTCCTTTGAAAATACTTTGTCTCCATCACTATGCATATTCCCCTCCCTTTTTGCGTAGCACTACTTTAGCATCCTATCTACTCCCACCGGCATAACCTTCATAAGAAGGTAGGGTCATGCACAATGCAAGCATCAACGAGAAAAGCAACGGAGGCAAACCATCCCAAGTGGTCACCATTTTATCATGACTTCGATGCAAGCAATAAAAGTGCCATAAGACATGCATAAAAGGGGTTTCTTAGACATGGTCAAAGGGCTGCTTGCCTTGGTCTTCAAAGTCTTCAAGTTCTTCAAATCCTTCTCCTTCTTCTTCTTCTTCTTCAGCAACTTCGTCTAATACGGGATCTAATCATCGCAAGAAAATAACGAGAAAAATAAGGCAATAATAAAACAGAAAAACAAAAGTGCTCAGAAAAATGTCAACTCATTTTTGTTAAATACTAGGGTGAAAACTAAGAAGGGGAAAAATCCTAGTTTTGGATTTAGAGTTATATAAGAGGGGAAATGGATTTCCAAACAGAGATTAAACTCCTCAAATTTGAATTTAAATTTGAACAGTACATAAAAGTTGGTTGGACACGAATGAAAGATACACCATTAAATAGGTGGGATTTTTAGAAAAATATGCGAGTTGGAATTATTGCATTTGGATTAATATTTAATCATGTGGAACTTTTGCAAGTTTCCAGAAAAAGAAAAAGGAGACGCAGCACTGTGCAACTGGGCCAGAAGGGCCACAGTGCAGCAGGCCTAGAGGGGATTCAGCCCGCGCGAGGCTGCCACGTCGTAGGCGTAAAGGCAAAATATGCCTTCAGCCGACCCAGCGAAGCGGTACGTGCGCGCGTGCGTTTTAAACCTGACGTGTGGGGCCCACCCATCAGTATGTGAGGCTGACTGACGGGCCCCACGGCCGTCGTCTTCAACCCTGGGCCAGAGAGGGGGGCGAGCTCACCGGCGATGTTTCCGGGCACGGCGGGGTGAGCTGATGGCTCCGCTGGACTCCTCATCGTGCCGCCGTTCGGGTGGTGCCGGAGTTGGTCGTCGGGGTCGCCTGGTTCGCTAGCGACTAGGAGGCACGGCGGAGGAGCTTCGGGAGTCGACCTTTCCGACCGTTTCCGGGTGCAAAAGAGGCAGGGGAGAAGGGGGAAATGGTCATGGGTGCTCGGGGGTTCCAGATCGAGGCAGAGGAGGAGCGGGGGAGGCCTGTACCTTGCTAACTCCGGCGAGCCGAAGCGGCGGAGCTCGAGCTCGATCTCGAGCTCGGGCGGTTCTGGATAGGAACTGGGGGCGCAGGTGGATGTTTTGGTGGTGCAGAGAGCGAATGGTGAGGAGACGAGAGCTCGGGGAGACCCTTAAATAGGCTAACGGCGGGGTCCCGTAGACCCGTGCGCCGGCGAGCTCACGCTCGTCGCTGCAGGGCTTGGGGGAAGAGGCTGCGATGTCTGGGGTGTTTCTGGACGTCGACTACGTCGGGAGAGATAGAGAGAGGGAGCGGGGAGAGGTCAGAGGCGCGCGTGTGTGAGCCGCACCATTGGCGCGCTCGGGCGGCCGGTGTTTGATAGCTCTAAGGCGCGGGGAGGAGGAGAGAGGAAGGGGGCCGACCGCGTAGCGTGCTACGGACGCCGAGGCGCATCGGCAGGCGCGCGTGGGGAGGCCCGAGGTGGCCGGAGGCGGTTGGAAGGGGGCGGCTACAGTGTGGGAGTGCACTGTAGAGCGCTCCAGAGCGCCCAAATGGCCGGCATGGCCATTCTTTAAGCACGGTGAGCGCGTCCTTTGGTGTCTAGCAGGTCTAGGAGTGAGTAAAGAAATGGGGTGGTGCATTGGATGCCATGGATGGCCACTGGAGTGAGGAGGGAGGTGAGGAAGAGGTATACAAGGGCTGTCTAGAGGGGTAAATGAGGTGGTTTCACCCCTCAATCATTGAGCTGAGATGCAGCCATTGTTACTGGATGTAGAGGGGGACTAGGAGGAGATGTGGTAAAAAGTTGAGCTCAAGGAGAATAGTTTTAGTGGTCATAATGGTGATTTTTGAAAAGTGGCAGAAGGTGTTGGATAAAGGTTTTGGCAAGAGAAAGATTTTCAATTGCCATGAGACTCCACAGGGTGAAATGACACATATAATTAGGGCCTTCCACCAATTTGGAGCTTATTTGGGCAAAGTTGCCAATGCAACTTTGGTAAACCCTAGAAATGAGCAGAAATATACTTGTGTAGATCTAGTTGAGCATAACAGTTCTCCTTGATGCACTACTTGGTGTAGTGGCCTCATTTGGTCATGTGAACATGCTCACAAAAGCTGGGGTCAATGAGAGAAAGTTGGTAGTACAAACTTGTTCAAATTTGATTCTGGTCAGAGAGGGTTTTGGGGCATTTTGGTGAACCAAAATGACCTTGATTGATATGAGGCTTGACAAGGTGATCACAATATTCATTTGTGACTTGATGGATTTTCCTTGGATTTTTATGAAAATATTTCCTGTAGAAATATTTCTAATCCTTGAAATGGGCAGAAATGGTTTTAAGGGGGTTTCATGGGGTTATACTATTCTCCATGACATGAGGCTTGGCAAGATCATCACACATGTCATATTTGACATGATATAATTTTCTTGGAATTTTTGGGGAATATTTCATTTGTAAATATTTCAAAAGCTTGAAATATCCAGAAAGGGTTCTTGAGGGATTTGACCAATATTTTGAACATGACCATGTGATGAAACTCTTATATATGGGAAATATATGCCCACTGAGTTTCCCTGATTTTTGTCAAATATTTTTGAAACAATAAAAATGATTTTTCCCTATTAAAGACCATTTCTGGCCTTAAGAAAAAGCTTTTAAATAAAATAGGAAAATAACTTTTAAAATTATATTTTTGTGGTTTCTGGGTATCCTATATCTAATAGGTTTCAAATATACCTTTTGAAAGATTTTTCACACCTCAAATCAAGTACTTGCAGTGCATATCTCAATTCAAGGGTTTTTGGAGAACTAATATTAGAAAATACTTTTTGGCCAAATTATTTTTGTAAGAAAATACTATATTGCACTATGCACATGGCATGATCATTTGGCAGAAGTTTGGGGCAAGGAGATGAAGTGTAGAAGGTGAAACAATGTTGACTTTTAAGAGCACTTGAAAAACACAGAGAGAAAACCAACTCAAATAAAAAGTAAAATAATGCAAAAGTTTTTGTCAAACCATACTTTATCATGATTTATCATCTTAAGTGTTGTGCCATGAAAATCAGGGTGTGACAGGTGCCTATATAAACCGGAGAGGGTAGTCCGGAGAGGATATACTCATTACCATATACACATAGGCTATACTTCTAGGTTTTAGCCATTACGATCTCGAGGTAGATCAACTCTTGTAATACTCATATTCATCAAGATCAATCAAGAAGGAAGTAGGGTATTACCTCCATAGAGAGGGCCCGAACCTGTGTAAAGATCGTGTCCCCCGTCTCCTGTTAACCATCGATCCTAGATGCACAGTTCGAGACCCCCTACCCGAGATCCGCCGGTTTTGACACCGACAACGGGCGCGTACTGTGTTCAGCAACGGTGACGGCTCAACGAGGAAGGATACGAAGGGGGAACGAGCTCAAGAGGGAAGATGACGTCGAGGGGGAGCTGTGTGACACGCTGAGACGAACCAAATCCGGCCGGTGGGGCGCTTCTGTTGCCAACAGTGGCGAGACCACCGTTTTGGCCTGCATTACCCCGTGGTCACCACCGACAACACGCGTCTAGTCGTCAACTTAGTGCGAAACCATGTCAACTGTGGAGTCCTTCCAAGGCTCATTGAAGAAGAGGTGATGGCACGAGCAGAAGGGTAGTGAGCAGAGGGAACGAAGCTCGACAAGTTTGTTGTTGCAAACTTGGCCACATCTTGGTGATCAACATAGTGAGCTTAAGGACTAAACTTGATGTCTGGGAGGTTTAGGCTAGAAATGACTATGGTCCTGGAAAGTTGGAAGGGATTTGGGCAAGTATTTAACATAGCTGCAGCGCAACTAGGAAATATAGCCTAGAAAACAAATGAGGAAGAAGCACACACTAGGAGTATTGGTGTCAGGACCCCTATTCTAAGTCACATCGATCTAGCCGGTAATACCTCATATCACTTTGAGGCCTCACGCACGGTATTCCCACGGGTGTCGCCTTACCATGGCCCGAGACCGTTTGCGCCTTTTGGCTCACGTATATGATAGTGTCGCTAGCATTCATATGATAGAGAATCCGGGCCGACATGACTAGTCGTGAACCCAAAGTGGCACTAACATACGGGGTCAGGCATACATGAATCAACATCGAGCATGTCGGTCAGCAGCGTGCGACTCCGGGATGTAGGACTGGGCTAACAGGACTCCGGTGAACCGGGCTGTAGCAGGATAGGCAGGACTTCGGATGTTATCGCGTGACATTTCCCCGAAGGGACAGACACAGGAACGAAGTGAATCACATGCCGGCCAGTCAAGTGTTCCGGAGCAGTAGTGCTGGGCTAGCAGGACTCCATTGAACCGGGCTGTAGCGGACTACTATGGTTCATGGAAGCACAAGACTACATTTCCCCATAAGAGAGGCTACCAAGGATAAACAACTAGGTTGTCGGATCCCACACATACCAAGCATTTCAATCATACACACAATATGCTCGATATGTGTAAATACAACATGGCATCACAACGAAACTCTATGACTCAAAGTATTTATTCAATAGGCTCAGAGGAGCAAGATATTACAAACATGGGTCTCATGACCCAACATTCAAAGCATACAAGTCAAAGCACATGTGGAAGCTTAACATGTCTGAGTACAGACATGTACAAATGAAAAAGGCTGAGAAGCCTGACTATCTACCAGATCCTGCCGAAGGCACAAGATCGTAGCTGAGGTATCAAGCTAAACGTCGAAGTCCACATGGAACTACTAGCGAGACTGACGTCTCTCTGTAAAACATAAAATAGGCAAACGTTAGTACACATATACCCACCAAGGCTTACATTAGAACTAGCTACATATGCATCAGTATCAACAAAGGGGGTGGTGGAGTTTGACTGCAGCAAGCCAGCTTTGACTCAGTGGTTATCCTAAACTATGACTGCAAGTAACTCTTTTGAGGTGTCGCACACGAGTGCACATATTCACCATTCAATACGCCACTATGGATCCGCTCCCGTCTACCAATGAGAACGCCATCCATAGCACTCACGCTTATCTTGCGCATTTTAGAGTATCCACTTTCACTTGTCTATGAACAATACAGGCAAACCAGAAGTCCTTTACCGTGGACCCGGCTATTCGAATAGATCATTTATAACCCTGCAGGGGTGTACTTCTTCACACATGTTTCCACCACTTAGCATCTGCAAACGACATGTGCTCGGCAGACTTCAAGCGAAAGCCGACGTGGGTGTACACCACGACCTAACTAACCACACAAGTCTCTAGTCCAGGTTTATTGCCTATTCGGGTTCCATCCGTGAGGAGATCCCGCAGGGGTTTCACTCACAGCCCCAAACGATGTGTGCAAGGTTCCCGAGACACCAAACGGGCGCTCGGTACACCGTGCCACGGTGTATCTACCGCATCATAGCCCACCCCTAGGTGTATCTACCCCCACGGTGTATCTACGCACGGCCTCCAACACATATCCTACAAACACCAGAAACTAGTTGCAACTCCTGGACAGAGGACAAGGGCGGTTAATAAGTCAAGCGGGGTCATATTTCAGGGCCCAACGTGTGGTAGTAGATGTTCATGGATCACAAACACAGAACTCAGTTCCAGAGGACGGCTTCAGTGAGACAACCCCCATGTACTCCTACATGGCCTCTCACCGATAACTTTACCAAATCGTGTTCACACACTTAGCTCTCAACAGTAGGACATGTTCACACACCTCTAATTCATTCCCAATGAATCAGACCTAGCACAACTCTAAGCAATAGCAGGCACGACAAACAAGCATGAATGAGTAGGTACATCAGGGCTCAAACAACTCCTACTCATGCTAGTGGGTTTCATCTATTTACTGTGGCAATGACAGGTCATGCAGAGGATAAGGGGTTCAACTACCGCAGCAAGTAATAGATGAATCATTGTTGTCCTAATGCAGTAAAAGAGAGCAGGACCGAGAGAGTGGGATTGTATCGGAATGAACAAGGGGGTTTTGCTTGCCTGACAGAGTGGTAGTGGGATACTGCCACTACTAGGGAAAAGGCTAGCAGCAGCGCGGGTTTTAGGTCTATCAGCAGCGCGGGTGCCCGCGCTACCAATAAGGCGCTACAGCTAACTCTTAGTAGTAGCGCTGCCTGCACCCGCGCTACCACTATTGACTATAGCAGCAGCGCTTTTCAGGAACGCGCTGCTATTACTTAGCTGTAGCGATTTCCTAGTCCGGCGCTACTGTTATATATTCCACCATTTCCCCATTCCAGCTTCGATAAACTGCAATTTCCGGATACTAGGTACTACTAGATATCAATTTCATAAATCATTATAGGTACTAGGTAGTACTCCCTCGGTTCGAAATTACTCGTCGTGGTTTTAGTTCAAATTTGAACTCAAACCACAACGAGTAATTTGGAACCGAGGGAGTACTAGATAACAATTTCATATATACTCAACATGCATCCTCAAGCAGTACAAGGTGACATCGACGACAATCATCATATTTAGTTCTAGATGATATCGACAACGATCATCATATGTAGTTCTACGTGATATCGACGACGATCATCATATGTAGTTCTAGATGATATAGCCACACACACATATGTAGTTCTAGATGATATCGACGACGATCATCATCCTCAAGCCTGGGCGGTGGGTGTTCCTGATAGTAATTAGGATGGCCTGTCCAGCACGAAGATTCTTGCCAACGAGGAATCTCTTCCACCCAACCGAGTTCAACTGTGTGCGACCATCTGTGCCCATGCGGTAAGTACATGTGGTGACGGAGCCCCTTGCGGTAAGACGTAGTCCAACTGAGCCTTCTTCATCAGGCTCGATACCACAACTCACAGATAGGTTCTTTGGCAATCTCTGAATAAGAAAAACATATCAATTAATAAATAAGCTCACACATACTCTTGCAAATATATTTCTATTAAGTCTAAATTTCTACACTATCAAAAGACACGGTACTACGCATTTGTACTAATTAATCATGAATTCTACACTAAGCATATCATCGGATTCACTAAGCATATACGTATAGCATACCATTTCATGCCGATCGACCATGGTACCTGTCAGGCGGGTCACGAATGGCACCCCGACAAAGTCATCACGTGGCGGAATTATGTCCCATAGGTTCCACACCTCCTCCTCGCTCAGCCTCATTCTTTGAGCTATGATGGCTTCATGAAGTGGGTTCTCATCATCTTCATTGAGTGGGTCCTCATTATCTGTATCATCTTCATCATCGTCCACCAGGTTGATATAAATGACAACCAGCTTGGGTCTTTCTGCTCTGAAGGAGAATCTGATCAACTCACCACCAGTAAGACGCATGCGAGCGAGGAAACGGGCCCATCCATCTCCTCCAATCTGCGACATATTGCGTCCTTTCTCGACCTCCATAGTGTACGGCCCCCCAGGAGCCTCAAATGTCACAGTGTCTCCTGTCAGCTTGTTGAATTTCAACCTCACATTGCATGGGACGATTTGTGTAAGAAAAGCAAAATGACACAATGCAGTAATGCCAACACTAAAAATAAAATAGTTGTTACATTTCATCTAATTTCTTACCGCCGCATGACGAAAACTCGGATGGAAGTAGATGCCGAATAGCTTGCCAGTTGCAAGGCTGCTGGCGCACCTTGACTTGCACAGTCGACATAGTGGTGCTGGTGGTGGCGCCATTTTCCTAAAGCAATATGAGCAAATGATTAACGATTCACTTCACAGGAAACAAGTGGTAAATTTAACTACATTGGCACCTACATTTTGCCAAAAAATAACTTATTACGAAAAAACTAAATCGAGCATACTCAATCAACTAAATCAACTAGCATACTAAATCCACTAGCATACTAAATCAACTACATAAAAATGTTCTAAATCAACTAGCCTACTAAATAAACTAAATCAAAATGTTCTAAATCAACTAAATCAACTAGCCTACTAAATCAACTGAATCATATCAACTAAATCAATATTACATATGAAAGCCTACTAAATCAAAATGTATCAGGGAGGAGGGACAAGGAGGGGCAACTCAAGGAGGGAGAAGATAGTAGGATGGAGGAGGAAGGCGGACCGAGGAGGGGCCAGCCGGCGGCGAGTGGAGGGACAACGGATCAAGGAGGAAGGCGGACCGAGGAGCGGGCGGCCAGCGGCGAGTGGAGGGAGGACGGAGGAGGAGGCCGGTACCGAGTCCAGCCAGGAGGATGAGGTGACAGCGCGCGGCGCAGATCGGGGGAGGGGCGACGGGGGAGGACCGACGGCGTGGGGGGTGAGGAGGAGACCGTGATCGAGTGTGTGTGAGTGTGATCTGTGGGATGAGGCTAGCTAGGGGGGAAGATGCAACGGCATAGCAGTAGCGCGCTATAGGTAAACGCGCTACTGCTAAGAAACCTATCAGAAACGCCTTTCTCCTTGAACACGCTGCTGCTATGTGTCAGTATGTAAAAACGGACATAGACATAAAAAATACATTGATCATCAATGGTCTTTTTGTGTACAATCTGATTTGTCAATAGGAATGCTCGCCGGTTCATTTAAGAACTGGCGAAGACTCCTATTGCAGCCACAGATCCTACACATAGAGTTCAATGAAGACCAAGTGCTTGTCAAAGTTGTAGAAGAAACATATTTAAGGTGGGTAAAACTCTCTTCACGGAGCGAGGTGGGACTAAATTTTTGTAGTTAATTTAGCAGTAGCGATTATTGCCTGAATGCACTGCTGCTACGTTACGTAGTAGTAGCGCTGCTTATTTTAACGCGCTACTGCTATAACTGGCCTCGCGGCGGTGGCGTGGGAATTTTAGCAGTAGCGCTTCTTGGAGTGCACGCGCTGCTGATAAACTTGTTTCAGCAGCGAGTTTCTGCGGCACGCGCTGCTGCTAGTTAGCAGCAGCGCCTGATTTTAAAGTGCGTTGCTGGTAAGAGATTCTGTGTATAGGCTTTTTCCTAGTAGTGTGCCCTTTAGTTGGATACTCGTGAATATCCTCGGAGATAGAACCTACCACGAAGAACACATCGAAACACAATCATCATATGGCAATATGCAACAATATGATGCATGCAATGACATGGCAAAATGAGTGTGTTTTGGCTAATGCAACTTAGAACAGATTTGTTTGAGTTCATTTGAATCAAGGATTCAAATGCAAACCCAAAATAAGAAGTCATATTAGTGCATTAACTTGTTTCACCTAAACAGCAAGGTTAAATTGTTCTAACATGCATGAAAATGGTACATATGTCTAGATTGGATTTTTCTGATCATTTTTCATATATAAATCTTTGCATTTGGAGTTACAGAGTAATTTCTATAAAGTTTTGAAGTTTGTAGCATTTTCTGGAATTTCCTGAATAAGAATAAATCTAGAAAAATGTTAACTGCATCAGCATGACGTCGGGGTGACGTAAGCAGGTCAGAGGCGCAGCCCAGGTCAAACCTGACGGCTGGGACCCACACGTCAGTGACACAACTAACTAAAACAGGGCTATTAACTAAACTGGTTTAATTAGGATGTTAATTAGCATCTGGGTCCCCCATGTCAGTGTCAGTAGGGCTAATTAAGCTTAATTAAAAACTTAATTAGAGTTAGCAGGGGCCAGGGCCCACTTGCCAGTGACCCAGGGGAGGTCAAACTGTGTCAAAACCTGCCGACGACTCGACGCCAGCGAGGCGAGACGCGGCGGAGAGCTGCGGGTTTCGCGCTCCGGCGACCAAAACGGCAGTCGAGGGCATCTATGCGTAGCTGGTGTGTGCGCGCATCGAACCATGGCATCAGTTCGTGCTGGGGAGGCCGGACTTGGCGATAGCGGCGAGCGAGGCGGCGGCCGGAGCTCGGCCAAGCTCGGGATAGCTACTATGGCGTGCAAACGGGTTCTCACGCTAGGCATGCTCTACTGGACTCTACGAATACGTTGGACTCGCTGGGGCGACCAAATGGTCACCAGAGCTGCGCCGACGGCGAGCTCGGGCGGCGGCGCGTGTGTGTGAACGCGGTGCAGCAGCTACGGCTTGCGAGAGAGGGAGCGGAGAGGGGGAGCAAGGGCAGGAGCTCACGGCGGTTGCGACGAGGTGAACGGCAAGCTCGGGGAGGGGCCGGAGCAAGCGGAGCGGAGATGGCGATCTCGGCGGACCGAGGTTGAAGAAGACGGCGTGGTCGGCGTTTGAGGTCGTCCGGCGTCGCGCAGCTCGACGAGGAGAAGGTGGGCGACCGGGAGGTTCTTCTGGACTCGACGGAGAGGCGGGGCAGTGGCTCTGGCTGCGGCGAACAGCGTCGGTGGCAGTGGGCATGCTCAGCCATGGGGAGGGAAAACAGAGGAGCGAGGGGGAGAGAGAACCAGAGAGTGAGGGGGGTTCGAGGGGGAGTGAGTGGCGATCACAGCCTCGTCGGGGAAGCGGCGGGAAGCAGGAGGTGGCGCGGCCCGTGGCTTCGCGCCCCAGGCACGCGCCCTTGCCTACTGGCACGAGGAGGAAGGCGACAGAGGGGGTTGCGGTGTTTGGCTGGGCCAGTTGGCTGGGCTGCCAGCTAGGCCGGCCAGGTGGTCCGCGCGGCTGAGGCCAGGTAAGTCTCTCCCTCTCTTTTATTTCTGTTATTCTACTTTGAATTAGTAAAAATACTAATCCATTTTGTAAAATCCTGAAAATAATGGTGGGAAGT
Source organism: Aegilops umbellulata (assembly GCA_032464435.1). NCBI lineage: Eukaryota > Viridiplantae > Streptophyta > Magnoliopsida > Poales > Poaceae > Aegilops > Aegilops umbellulata. Next base: position 60,944,604 of record CP136054.1, on the reverse strand, counting down.
GTTTGGATTATTTCCAACAACTCAAAACTAGTTTCAGAATTATTAGAGCATTTAAAAATATTTATAGGATTTAAATGCTCCAATTCAAATACAATATGAGTTAATTCAAAGATCCAGAATGTCCTGGAAATATATTCATCATTTCTGGCAGAGGTTTTCACCTTTATCAGAAATCATGAACGTTTTCAAAGGGCATTTTGGGTTCTTTGAAAAATATTTTGGATTGAACCTAGTTGAGTTCCATTTGGTGCTAGGGTTTGAACATCCCCATTTCAAGTTTTACTAAAATTTAAACATCATGCAAATACTCTATTGCATGTACTGACTAGGGTTGTGACAAGTCACCCCCCACTAAACAAGAATCTCGTCCCGAGATTCAAGCGTAGGGTAAGATGAAGGGGGGGGGGGACGCAAACTAACACAATCTTCACGATCCAACTGTCCTCATCGAAGATATTGATTCATTGCATCATCTTGAACATGACATCCTTGCTTTTAAGATCTTCACCCATCACGGGGACAGAAGAGTGAGATAAGTCCACAGGAATGGATCATCTTAATGATCACAAGATCAACTCACGGAACGAGACGTAGAAACTTCTCTTGAGCTGAGAGACAAAAACACGTATGAGGAGTGATGGAAAGAGGTAGATGACAAAGTTCTACAGGGTAGGCAAAAATTCCACGCTGAAGAGGATGGTGCACGATTTCAAGATAGCGATGAAATAATTGCCATGATTCCATTACGGGACACCTCGGGGGAGGTGACTCGTAGAATGATTCCCTTAAGTGGTAGAAAGAATTACTTTTGATATAGAGATCACTAACTCTTTATACCAGCCTAAGGCAACCACAAACGATCGTTTGATGGAGTTCAAAAGAGGGGCATACTCGGACTAGAGTGGATGATGTGGACTACCTTGTTGAAGATAACGCAATGGATGATTTTTGCTTATCATCAGAAGTGGATGGGGCCCATGGTAGGACCACTTTTGAAGATGATCCTGAGCAGTAGTTGCTGAGAAGAGCAGCCCATCGGAATTGGCACAAGGCGGTGCAAGCTGGGATCAAAATGCAGATGTTGGGAATGTACCAACCATCATATCTGCCTGAGATTCAGATCCGATTGGTGATAGGATACTTCAAACTTAGCATGTGTGAAAGAAAGTTTGCAACACAAATCGACGAGATTATGTTGCGAGATTCTCGGGAAATGAACTACGATAGCAAGCTCCAAAACACGAGCTGGTTCTGCTACATGCATGTGAGCATGTTGTCCAAGACAAGAATGACCACATAGTAGTCTTATAATAAAACACTATCGAGTTCAGGTTAGGATCCATCATCAAGGATTTCAAAATCTGTACGCAAGTCCATGGATTAGATCCCAAGCATGGACTTCTTTTTCTTGAATAAGTCAATCAGTGGCTTGGTGTGCTAGGACTGCATATGGACTGGAGGTAGCGAGCCTATCAAACCATAGAATACTTCACACATGCATGACTGACTTGTGATGACTCCAAATGAAGCAAAAAAACAAGCTTTCTCAAATTCACGGCAGCAACTTGCATCAAATGCACATGAATTAGAGGAAGTCACTTCTTTCATCCAAACATATGCTTCATGAGCTAGCATGAATAAATGCTTTCAAAAGTTTCCAACACTAGCTTAATGTTCAACATGAATCATGGAGGAGATAAAATGCTGCTGATGGGCTCAACAACAACTCATCGGGATTTCCATATCACTAGAATTCCACAATTAAGTGAACACGGTAATAGCATTGGTCAGACCAAAAAGATGTAGTGGTGTATGCTCGAGGGATCAACCACGAGTAAGACAACATTATGAACATCATTGGTTCTGATTTGACTTGACGATAGCCCATACTCAAGTCAAAGTTTTGACAAGGCAATAGATCCAACAACTGATCACGGGGACCAATCGATGGAGATATCATCTTTCTTTAACACACACACACACACACACAAAGATATCCCTTAAACTGAACTAAGTCACACAAGCTTTTTTCTTCCAACTCTCCAAGTTGTTGTTTCGCTTAACCAACTAGCTCAGGGTATCAAACACAGATTCTTGGAGAATGGGTGGTTTGGAGGAAAACCAACATGATCACGAACTCAACATAGCGGTCAGGTGACAACCTGGTAATAGTTCCGAGAAGATATTCGGAACATCACTAACCACTGATATGTTACTAAGCTCGAGAACAATCTTGATTTTCATAGCAAGACGATATGATCAAATAAGCAAGGGATTGGCACAATCCTAACTCATTGACCGAAGTGTGCACCAGAAATAAGGAATAGGTAGCACGATCAACCTTAGGGTGATGATTCAACAATCAACACGCTAAGGATAAGATTATTGTCCATTAACTACGAAGCAACACAGTTGCTAGGAGTATTGATTTTGCACATCATCGTTCACTTGTCGGCTTACCGGTTGCGACAACACGAGGACCGAGGAATGAATGATAATGGTGGGAAGTATCAATGCATCAAGAATTCATAAGAGATGGTGCAATTCCTATGATATTCTCGACATAAATAAGGTAATACTCCAACGTAGAACAGAACAAAAGCTGGTTTGGCATTTGATCTGCGGAATACAACTACTTTGACCAGTCCAAGAGATGGATGAGGTGCTGGATTTTGCTTCTCCTAGTCATTCCGGAATAAAAGGGCTTGACGGACCACAAGAATAATAGGCATCGATAACACGAATGCTCAACTGCTCCTGTCTATCAATTGATAGACGAGGGCCAGAAAATTAACTAAAGAGGGACAACCCAAAAGAACATATGATTTTCTAAGTTGTGGGTGCATAGATTAGCATGTCGAACGAGTTCAACATATTTGTTCCGGATAACCCATGCAGAAAAAGGTAGAACTGGTAGGGTCACAACATAGAATCAAGAACTCGTCAAGAGCACTCTTGTTGTGATCTTTCGGTTCAGCGAGGAACTTCTGCCATGAGCGGTTCATAGTATTTGCAAAAAGGAAATACCACGGACCTCGAGGACTATCACAAAGTTTACTAATCTAAAGGAACTAGCAAACACTATCAACATGAAGTAAGTAGGGTGAATCTCGGGTTCAAGAACCCAGGAATAGAATGCCTACTAACTAAGTAGCATCATGGGATGCTTTCGAGAATAATGGCCAGAATCATCACACTGGGGATACAAAGCATTGCTAGATTACTAGGTGACTCCCTAAGACACCTAGGATCATAATAATAGCTCCAACATATATGTCGAGGTAATAAAGTACCTCAACTCACCGATTAGTGTGCTTAAACTGGCCCGAAGGAACAACGGAAGCGAGAAGAAGGGATTTTCCAATGCATCAGACTAATTAGAAACCTGGGATGACTCGGACTGCATAACGGTTGTAAATGCTCAGAAAAAGATTTGAGACATTCACAAGGATTTGCATAGTCACTCAACAACATCATATCAAGGTTCTGGTTCAACTGACAACATACTAAAAGTAGTAGAAACTGAATTGAGGCCTCGAACCAACAATCCTAAGATTCTACGGATTAGTAACACGTGATCCTGATAGAGAGACGAGAAGCCTAGTTATCAATCCCCGTAGAAGTGAAGAGGATGACTCAGATCAGAAGGGCATAAGGTAAAGGAGTAAAAAGAGTCTTACGTTCCCTTCCACAATCAATTCCCCTATATAACTAAAGAATTTCTAGACTCAACTTCGACTTGTTTGGCTTGGTGATCCTATAGGCAGTCAGGCTCTGATACCAAAGCTGTCAGGACCCCGATTCCAGGTCACATCGATCTAGCTGGTAACACCTCATATCACTTTGTGGCCTCACGCACGTTATTCCCACGGGTGTCGCCTTACCATGGCCCGGGACCGTTTGAGCCTTTTGGCTAACGTATATGATAGTCTCGCTAGCATCCATATGATAGAGAACCTAGGGCGACATGACTAGTCGTGAACCCAAAGTGGCGCTAACTTACGGGGTCAGGCATACATGAATCAACATCGAGCATGTCGGTCAGTAGTGTGCGACTCCGGGCTGTAGCACTGGGCTAACAGGACTCCGGTGAACCGGGCTGTAGCAGGCTAGGCAGGACTCCGGATGTCACCGCGTGACATGTCCCCGAAGGGACAGACACAGGAACGAAGTGAATCACATGCCGGCCAGTCAAGTGTTCTGGAGCAGTAGTGCTGGGCTAGCAGGACTCCGTTGAACTGGGCTGTAGCGGACTACTATGGCTCATGGAAGCACAAGACTACATTTCCCCATAAGAGAGGCTACCAAGGATAAACAACTAGGTTGTCGGATCCCACACATACCAAGCATTTCAATCATACACACAATATGCTCGATATGTGTAAATACAACATGGCATCACAACAAAACTCTACGACTCAAAGTATTTATTCAATAGGCTCCGAGGAGCGAGATATTACAAACATGGGTCTCATGACCCAGCATTCAGAGCATACAAGTCAAAGCACATGCGGAAGCTTAACATGTCTGTACTCAGACATGTACAAATGAAAAAGGCTGAGAAGCCTGACTATCTACCAAATCATGCCGAGGGCACAAGATCGTAGCTGAGGTATCAAGCTAAACATCGAAGTCCACACGGAACTACTAGCGTGACTGACGTCTCTCTGCAAAACATAAAATAGGCAAACGTGAGTACAAATGTACCCAGCAAGACTTACATCAGAACTAGCTACATATGCATTAGTATCAACAAAGGGGGTGGTGGAGTTTGACTGCAGCAAGCCAGCTTTGACTCAGTGGCTATCCTAAACTATGACTACAAGTAACTCTTTTAAGGTGGCGCACACGAGTCCACATATTCACCATACAATACACCACTATTGATCCGCTCTCGTCTACCTACGAGAACGCCATCCATATATAGCACTCAAGCTTATCTTGCGCATTTTAGAGTATCCACTTTCACTTGTCTATGAACTGTACAGGCAACCCAGAAGTCCTTTACCGTGGACGTGGCTATTCGAATAGATCATTTATAACCCTGCAGGTGTGTACTTCTTCACACATGTTTCCACCACTTAGCGTCTGCACACGACATGTGCTCGGCGGACTTCAAGCGAAAGACGACGTCGGTGTAGACCACGGCCTAACTAACCTCACAAGTCTCTGGTCCAAGTTTATCGCCTATTCGGGTTCCATCCGCGAGGAGATCCGATCGGTGTTTCGCTCACAGCCCCAAACGATGTGTGCAGGGTTCCCAAGACACCAAATGGGCACCCGGTACACCATGCCATGGTGTATCTACCACATCATAGCCCATCCCTAGGGTCAGCGCTACGCAAGGCCTCCAACACATATCCTACAAACACTAGAAACTAGTTGCAACTCCTGGACAGAGGACAAGTGCGGTTAATAAGTCGAGCGGGGTCATATTTCAGGGCCCAACATGTGGTAGTAGCTGTTCATGGATCACAAACACAGAACTCAGTTCCTGAGGACGGCCTCAATGAGACAACCCACCATGTACTCCTACATGGCCTCTCACCGATACCTTTACCAAATCATGTTCACACACTTAGCTCTCAACAGTAGGACATGTTAACACACCTCCGATTCATCCCCGATGAATCATACATGACACAACTCTAAGCAATAGCAGGCATGAAAAACAAGCATGAATGAGTAGGCACATCAGGTCTCAAACAACTCATACTCATGCTAGTGGGTTTCACCTATTTACTGTGGCAATGACAGGTCATGCAGAGGATAAGGGGTTCAACTACCGCAGCAAGTAACAGACAAATCGTTGTTGTCCTAATGCAGTAAGAGAGAGCAGGAGCGAGAGAGTGGGATTGTATCGGAATGAACAAGGGGTTTTTCTTGTCTGACAGAGTGGTAGTGGGATACTTCCCTTCAGTTGGATACTCGTGAATATCCTCGGAGACGGAACCTACCACTTGCCAGCGACCCAGGGGAGGTCAAACTGGGTCAAAACCTGCCGGCGACTCGACGCCGGCGAGGCGAGACGCGGCGGAGAGCTACGGGTTTCGCGCTCCGGCGACCAAAATGGCAGCCGAGGGCATCTATGCGTGGCTGGTGTGTGCGCGCATCGAACCGTGGCATCAGTTCTTGCTGGGGAGGCCGGACTTGGCAACAGCGGCGAGTGAGGTGGCGGCCGAAGCTCGGGCGAGCTCGGGTTAGCTGCTGCGGCGTGCAAATGGGCGGGTTCTCGCACTAGGCATGCTCTACTGCACGCTACGAACATGTTGGACACGCCGGGGTGACCAAATGGTCACCGGAGCTGCGCCGACGGTGAGCTCGGGCGGCGGCGCGTGTGGGTGAACGCGGTGCAGCAGCTACTGCGTGCGAGAGAGGGAGCGGAGATGGAGAGCAGGGGCGGGAGCTCACGGCGGTTGCGATGAGGCGAACGGCGAGCTCGGGGAGGGGCCGAAGCAAGCGGGGCGGCGATGGCGATCTCGGCGGACCGAGGTTGAAGAAGACGGTGTGGTCGGCGTTCGAGGGCGTCCGGCATCGACGAGGAGAAGTAGGGCGACGAGGCTGTTCTTCTGGACTCGACGGAGAGGCGGGTCAGTGGCCCTGGCCCCGGCGAACAGCATCCGTGGCGGTGGGCATGCTTGGCCATGGGGAGGGAAAACTGAGGAGCGAGGGGGAGAGAGAACTAGAGAGTGAGGGGGGTTCGAGGGGGAGTGCGTGGTGTTCACAACCGCGTCGGGGAAGCGGCGGGAAGCAGGATGTGGCACGGCGCATGGCTTCGCGTGCCGGGCACGCGCCTTTGCCTACTGGTGCAAGGAGGAAGGAGAAAGAGGGGGTTGTGATGGTGGGCTGGGCCAGTTGGCCAGGCTGCCAGCTGGGCCGGCCAGGTGGTCCTCGCGGGTGAGGCCAGCTAAATCTCTCCCTCTCTTTTATTTCATGTTTTCTATTTCGGTTATTCTGTTTTGAATTAGTAAAAATACTAATCCATTTTGTAAAATCCTGAAAATAATGGTGGGCAGTGTTTGGTTTATTTCCAACAACCCAAAACTAGTTTCAGAATTATTAGAGAATTTAAAAATATTTATAGGATTTAAATGCTCCAGTTCAAATACGATATGAGTTAATACAAAGATCCAGAATGTCCTGGAAATATATTCATCATTTCTGGCAGAGGTTTTCACCTTTATCAGAAATCATGAACATTTTCAAAGGGCATTTTGGGTTCTTTGAAAAATATTTTGGATTGAATGTAGTTGAGTTCCATTTGGTGCTAGGGTTTGAACATCCCCATTTCAAGTTTAACTGAAATTTAAACATGATGCAAACACTCTAATGCATGCATTGACTAGGGTTGTGACAATTGGATAGGGCTAAAACTTTGCAAAGCTTTAGGATTTGGTCATATGTAGATGCTGCAAAAAGATCATACCAAATGGACTTGAATAATTGGTACTTGTTTCACAAGCATCACATCTGACCAGAAACTTTGGAAAAATCCAGGAAAATGTTGGCTCCATGAAATGAGCCAAAATTTGTGGGAGATAGGTTATATGGATAGGGCAAGGCTTAGGAATATTTTCAATCATAATGGAGCAAGATAAAATATACTTGCTTCACAAACTGAAAATTTGGACCGAGTGAAAGAGTTACTCCTGTGCTCACATAGTTCAATGGAATGAGCTGAATTTTGGTTGAGATTGATGATATGGTCGTTAGAGACTGCTGGCAAAGTTTCAGCTCATTTTGATCATCTATGAGGGTACTTCCTTCACAGACAAGGAATCTGAATAGAAACTTTGAAAAATTGCACGAGGAATCTGAATGGAATCTTTGGTATCCATGGGTGATTTATCAAGGTTAATCACCCTGCCAAATTGTAGCTCAATTGCAATTAGGAATAAAGCACTTCCTTTGCAAAAATTTCAGAGAGGGCAGAAACTTGCATTGGATCATGTGCTCAAATTATGATCTTTGGAGCATGGGTTTGGATGGAAATGGTGAAGATATAGCAAGTACAAGCTCCACAAATTATTTGGGAATTTTCCTTGCTATAAAAATAGTAGTTCCTTTGGAAAATGGCAGAAATAAAATATTGGCTTAAAATAGGAAAAGACAATTTTCCTTATTTAATTATGGCCAATATATTTGCCAGAGCTTGGATAGGCATAAAGAGCAACTCCACCAATTCTCATGAATTTTGGAGATGGCTAGCTATGCCTTCGGATTTTATTCCTCAGAAAGGCAAGAAAAGGAACAAATCATAATTCAAAAATATTGCATAAGACATAACAATATTTTTGCATATCCAAGGATTAGAAGGATAGGCGGATCTCTGGGAACAGATGGGATGATCAACAGATCAAGGAAAATGAAGGCTCCTTTGTAATCACAAAAGCCATATTCAAATTCAAACAATTTGGAAATTAGGGTTTGAGAGGATTTGAGCTGATTCAAATGAAGTCTTGCCCACTGACAAAGACATGAGCAAGGTTTTGAAAGGTTGGAAATGACAAGAAATCTCAGATTCATCCAACAAACTCAGGAGAAAGATTTTGAAAATGAGTGCCAGGAAGGACTAACAGCTCAAAAATTGATAACCCAATTTTGGGGCTGTTACATCTTTCTACATCTACAGGAACCTACGAAAGGGTTAACGTAAATTGCCTCTCTCTCAACTCCCTGATTTTCATGGCCATGGGACCCTCCCTCCCCCCAATCTACAATAAACAGCTCACACGTTTCACATTACGTTAATTACGTAAATGGGATTATGTAGGTGTAGCATTAATCGTCCTAAAAACCCAACTAAGCCAACCTCCCAACATATCGTGCGGGAAAACACCGGCCGCGCCGTTTTAGTCGGGATTACCGGATTACTAGTAGTAGTATCGATGGATCGCGCGAAGCACCAAGTTTTTTTAGGGGGTGAATGTCAGGACCGGGTTTTCGGGATATCAATTTCCCAGAAAAAGGCCCTTGTGCTCACCAGCCCCAGGATTACTATTAGCTGATGAGGCACCAACTTGATACAGAAACTCCAAGCAAAAATACAAGATATCTAGTACAAGACCATTCTGGCCAATGAGTACAACAAATGGTTTCTAGTGGTTGATGGCGGAAGCGGTTTGTGGTTCATCAGCGTCTAGGGGACTCCATTTCCCACTGGAACAGCTGAACTCCTATCTTCACGAGGCTGCTATCGCCATTGCGTAGGTTCCGGGGTTGTCATCGCGACACTCCTCTTCACGCAAGAAATCTGGCCAAGACAATAGCCAGGAACAAGCCAGTGACTACTTTGAATGTACTCGCAAACATTATGAACATGGGTATAATATAACAAATGACAATCATGCTCTGAAATGTTCTATGATCACACGTCAATCACAAAATAAAAATCCATCATGCACGCAAGCAGGTTATTCATGTCAAATATGAATATGCAATCAGAGAGTAGAAATAGTATTCACCGATCAGTTGTCTGAAGCGACGCCTCGAAAGGATAATAATATAAAGCATGCCTCAGTCGGGCGTCTGAGCGACGTCACATAAAGGGCTTATAAAGGAAATAAGTAGCAAACATGCCATAGTCGGGCGTATGTGCGACACCACATAAAGGGCTTATAGAGTAAGTAAATAAATAACAAGCATGCCACAGTCGGGCGTCTCAGCGACACCACATAAGGGGCTTTACAAAGTAAATGAATGCAAGCATGCCATAGTCGGGCGTCTCAGCGACGCCACATAAAGGGCTTATAAAGTAAATGAATAACGAGCATGCCACAGTCGGGCGTCTCCGCGACACCACATAAAGGGCTTATATGAGAGTAATCACAGTGAATATCCAGGAGGTAGAACCGTCCCAGGGATACTCAATAATTTAAATATGAAAATGGTTAGTCCGTAATAATAGTAATCATAATCATCATGAGTCATATGTCATGATCCATGTTTTGGTTTAGCAATCTTTCCTCCTAAGACCGACACTAAGACCAACACTTGACCCATCCGAGACTATAGTCCTTATCCATGGACATGGCTATTTGAATAGATATAATCTCTGCAGAGGGTGTACTCTTTACCCACGAGCAACGGATTCCTTTAGTGTTCCGCCTACCGTATTTTAATTGAAAACACGCCTGACCGCACACACCAGCCTAACTTACCGTGTCTGGAAATCACCCATGACACCCGTTAAGCGAAACTCTAAGTGGGGAGGCTACAACCTCGACTAGCATGGGATCACAAAATTCATAACGCGTGCAAACTAGGGAACTACCCCCTCGGCTCCAACCGGAAACACCCATGCCCCCGGACCAGGTGGCATGCCTACCGGATGCAGCCGGTATCTTCCACCATGGCCTCTCTGGACGGTGTGTGCTAGGAAAGGGGTTGACAACTTACTGAACCATACCCTACCTATGGCAGGGACAAGTGCTAGTACGAAACAAGTATGGGGGTTACTGGAACAAGACTCGATCTATGGTCGACTCAGGAGGTTAAAGCATTACATGCATGATAATCATAAGAAGTATATTTCATACCAATCAGACAGAATCACCGCTCATCGTACCTCACCATGCCTTACCGGACATAACCGTCTCAACGAAGAACTAGGGACAAGCTCGTGTCTACCCAAGACAGAGGCTTTCCTGGATTCCTTCCGATAGGCACGAAAGACATACGAGGAGGACTACTATCACAAACATATCGAATACCAACAGCACGGAATCATCAATATGCACTTATGAGTATCATCATTTCATCGCATAAAATAACAACAACTCCGAGACAAGGTGGTGTTGTAACCGTATCTAACAACAGACGACAATATTATGCCAGGGTTCAGAATGCTTGCCTTCAATGGTATTCAAGTGGGGGTGCACTTTTTGAAAGTTGCCTTCTTCTTCATAATCCTATTTTGCGAAAATTTGAATTAACACATAGTTCCAAAACAGTACAAAGTTGTTTGGAAAATTTTCAAATAAATATGAAAATAAACTAGACACAATTTGGGAAACAACAGAAAAAGAATCAAGCCAATTGGACTTATATTTATAAAGTTATAGCCAGTCAAAATCAGTTTTTTAATAAAAATCGGAAAAAGAAAATGTTTCGGCAGCACTTACGTTTTCCTCTAGCGAAGGCGTATTCTGCGGAATACAATTCCACTTAAACTGGTGCGGGTCGTCGCTGGGTCGCTGACAGTGGGTCCCTTGGGCCCACTGGTCAGGTTTGACCAGTCGCCCGCGCCTCCTTCCTCCTCTGTCCGAGCGGAGGCGGGGCTCCGGCGATCGCCGTCGACGAACGGCGGCTCCCCACTAGGTTCCGAGGGCAGGGACGGATCCGCCAGTCCAGGGAGGTCCTCCCAGTGGTCGAGAGGGTGGCGGGGACGAAGGGAGTCGCCGGCGGGGAGCTTTGCGGCGGACGGCAACTTCTGGTGGATTGGGGTCTTGGGCTATGATGGCTCCCGATCGAAGCTGAGAGGCTGGGCGGCTCCGCACGGTCGAGGGGAGGTGTATGGTAGCACTGGATGGACGGGGGAGGCTCTGCTTGCGACGCATGGCAACGGAGCGTGGTGGCGGCCGAACTGATCGGAGTCGAGGAAGAAAGCCTCCCTCCGTCGATTGCTGGCCGTGGGGGCTCTAGAGGGATGGCCTGAGGTCGACTGAGGGACTGGACGAGCTCGGGGGCACCATTTATAGCGTATCTAAGTCGGTCCCGCGGCGGCCAGGGATAAGATCATCGGTGAGCTGCTACTGTGGCTGCAGGTGACGTGGCGATGCAGGGGGCGGCTTGGAGGAGTGAATGGATGACCTCAAACTGTACCAGGGGCAGCTGGCAGGCTGGAGTGGCTCGGGCGGCGCCGTCTATGGCAGAGGCTGGCGGGCGGCAGTGGTGGCTTGCGGTGGCGGGCTGTGGGGTGCCAGGAGGGGGCCAGGGCGGCTCTGCAGCGAGGGCGGGGTCAGGCGTGTTGGCTGCGAGTGGCCAAGGGAACAGAACGGGCGCGGGGAGGCGGCAACGAGATGCGGCGACTCGGGCGCACGCACGTGCAAAACGCGCGCTCTGGCCGCGCCCAGAGCACGCACGCTAGGTGCTGGTTGTAATGCCAACGCGTGCTAGAGGGCTTGGGTGAGGCTGGGGATTAACAGGTCTAGGTTAGAGTTTGCAAGGAGATTAGTGGACATGGTGGTTTGGTCAGGGAATCAAGTCCACAATGCAAACTAAAAACCAAGCCAAAACTGGCCATGCACACAAGGTGTTTGATAGAACGCTATGGTCATCTAGGCATCTCTTGGGGTGGCCAAAAACTCCAGATCATGGTCTCTTTAGATGATAAAGAGGTGGCTAGGTTAGTTTGTCGAAAACAAAAACCTGTTAGTGCAAGTTTTTGAGAAAACCAAATCTGGACAAAAAATAAAGGCTATTATTGCATGGACCAAAAATATTTCAATGGGTCCAATATCCTAGACTTAAGGGTTTGGTAGAGTTGTCTATAAGCAGGAGAAAGATCATGGTCACTAGAGCAAAACAAACTAAGGTTGCAGTACAAACCACCAAACAGTCTAGGGGACTCCATTTCCCACAGAAACAGCTGACCTGTATAACTCTTATCTTCACGAGGCTGCTATCGCCATTGCGTAGGTTCCGGGGTTGTCATCGTGACGCTCCTCTTCACGCAAGAAATCTGGCCAAGATAATAGCCAGGGACAAGCCAGGGAGTAGTTTGAATGTACTCGCAAACATTATGAACACGGGTGTAATATAACAAATGACAATCAAGCGCTGAAATATACTATGATCACACGTCAATCACAAAATAAAAATCAATGATGCACGCAAGCAGGTTATTCATGTCAAATATGAATATGCAATCAGAGAGTAGAAATAGTATGCACCGATTGGTTGTCTGAAGCGACGCCTCGAAAGGATAATAATATAAAGCATGCCTTAGTCGGGCGTCTGAGCGACGTCACACAAAGGGCTTATAAAGGAAATATGTAGCACACATGCCACAGTCGGGCGTCTGTGTGACACCACAGAAAGGGCTTATAGAGTAAGTAAATAAATAACAAGCATGCCACAGTCGGGCGTCTCAGTGACACCACATAAAGGGATTTACAAAGTAAATGAATAACAAGCTTGCCACAGTCGGGCGTCACAGCGACGCCACATAAAGGGCTTATAAAGTAAATGAATAACGAGCATGCCACAGTCGGGCGTCTCCGTGACACCACATAAAGGGTTTATATGAGAGTAATCACAGTGAATATCCAGGAGGTAGAACTGTCCAAGGGATACTCAATAATTCAAATATGCAAATGGTTAGTCCGTAATAATAGTAATCATAATCACCATGAGTCATATGTCATGATCCATGTTTTGGTTTAGCAATCTTTCCTCCGAAGACCGACACTAAGACCGACACTTGACCCATCCCAGACTGTAGTCCTTATCCATGGACACGGCTATTCGAATAGATATAATCTCTGCAGAGGGTGTACTCTTTACCCACGAGCAACGGATTCCTTTAGTCCATCGGGACTAATTCCGCCTACGGTCTTTTAATTGAAAACACGCCTGACCGCACACACCAGCCTAACTTACAGGTGTCAGGAAATCGCCCATGACACCCGTTAAGTGAAACTCTAAGTGGGGAGGCTACAACCTCGACTATCATGGGATCACAAAATTTATAACGCGCGCAAACTAGGGGAGCTACCCCCTCGGCTCCAACCGGAAACACCCATGCCCCAGGACAAAGGTGGCATGCCTACCGGATGCAGCCGGTATCTTCCACCATGGCCTCTCTGTATGGTGTGTGCTAGGAAAGGGGTTGACAACTTACTGAACCGTACCCTACCTATGGCAGGGACAAGTGGTAGTACGAAACAAGTATGGGGGTTACTGGAACAAGACTCGATCTATGGTCGACTCAGGAGGTTAAAGCATTACAAGCATGATAAGCATAAGAAGTATATTTCATACCAATCAGACAGAATCACCGCTCATCGTACCTCACCATGCCTTACCGGACATAACCGTCTCGACGAAGAACTAGGGACAAGCTTTTTTCTACCCAAGACAGAGCCTTTCCTGGATTCCTTCCGATAGGAATGAAAGACATACGAGGATGACTACTATCACAAACATATCAAATACCAACAGCACGGAATCATCAATATGCACTTATGAGTATGATCATATCATCGCATAAAATAACGAACACTCCAAGACAAGGTGGTGTTGTAACTGTATCAAACAACACACGACAATATTATGCCAGGGTTCAGAATGCTTGCCTTCAATGATATGCAAGTGGGGTGCACTTATGAAAGTTGCCTTCTTCTTCAAAATCCTATTTTGCGAAATTTTTAATTAACACACAATTCCAAAACAGTACAAAAAGTTGTTTGGAAAATTTTCAAATAAATATGAAAATAAACTAGACACAATTTGAGAAACAATAGAAAAAGAATCAAGCCAATTGGACTTATATTTAAAAAGTTATAGCCAGTCAAAGTTTAGTCAAAATTTGTTTTTAATAAAAAACAGAAAAAGAAAACGTTTCGGCAGCACTTACGTTTTCCTCTAGCGAAGGCGTATTCTGTGGAATACGCCTCCACTTAAAGTGGCGCATGTCGTCGCTGGGTTGGTGAAAGTGGGTCCCTTGGGCCCACTGGTCAGGTTTGACCAGTCGCCCGCGCCTCCTTCCTCCTCTGTCCGAGCGGAGGCGGGGCTCCGACGATCGCCATCGACGAACGGTGGCTCCCCATTTGGTTCCGAGGGCAGGGATGGATCCGCCAGTCCAGGGCGGTCCTCCCAGTGGTCGAGAGGGTGGCGGGGACAAAGGGAGTCGCCGGCGGCGAACTTTGCGGCGGACAACAACTTCTGGTGGATTGGGGTCTTAGGCTATGAAGGCTCCCGATCGAAGCTGAGAGGCTGGGCGGCTCCGCACGGTCGAGGGGAGGAGGATGGAAGCACTGGATGGACGGGGGAGGCTCTGCTTGCGATGCACGGCACCCGAGCATGGCGGCAGCCGAACTGATCGGAGTCGAGGAAGAAAGCATCCCTCCGTCGATTCCTGGCCGTGGGGGCTCTAGAGGGATGGCCTAAGGTCGACTGAGGGACTGGACGAGCTCGGGGCACCATTTATAGCGTATCTAAGTCGGTCCCGCGGCGGCCAAGGATAAGATCGTCGGTGAGCTGCTACTGTGGCCGCACGCGACGTGGCGATGCATGGGGCGGCTTGGAGGAGTGAATGGATGAGCTCGACCTGTACCAAGGGCAGCTGGCGGGCTGGAGTGGCTCGGACGGCGCCGTCCTTGGCAGAGGCTGGTGGGTGGCAGTGGCGGCTTGCGGTGGCGGCGCTGTGGGGCGCCAGGTGTCGGTGTACAAAAAGAGGGGTACACTTTGTGTACCCCTATAACCGTGCACGGGCAGTCTGAGCCACGGGCACCACCACACTGGGCAAGGCAAGGGAGGTGAGCCAAGGTAAGACCGAAGCTCGACAGAAGCAGAACGACGCCAAGACCAAGACTACAAAGAGCAAAGGGGACGAAGCGGACCCTCCCCCAGCAAGATCCTTGCCGGGAGGCGGTTTTAGCAAACCCGGCAAGAACCTTGCCGTGGCAGCTCGCCCCACACCTACGGAGCGAGTCACCCTTGAGTCCACTGCCCCCATGGGGCAAGGATTCGGGAGACAACCCCGAGGTGGCATGCAGATCTTTGTGAAGACATTCAAGATCAGATACACACCTTAGAAGATGATCCTTGGCGGGATCCCAGCCAAGGGGGACCACAAGGCCCCCGGCAAGAGCCTTGCCGGGGATGACAGTAGGCGCCACGGCAAGACCCTTGCCGGGGCCCCGGCAAGGCCCTTGCCAAGAACACCCATAGGGCCACTGTCGGTGTCAAAACCGACGGATCTCGGGTAGGGGGTCCCGAACTGTGCGTCTAGGTCGGATGCTAACAGGAGACAAGGGACACGATGTTTTTACCCAGGTTCGGGCCCTCTCGATGGAGGTAAAACCCTACTCCTGCTTGATTAATATTGATGATATGGGTAGTACAAGAGGAGCTCTACCACGAGATCAAGGAGGCTAAGCCCTAGAAGCTAGCCTACGGTATGATTGTTGTATGATGGAGTTGTCCTACGGACTAGAACCCTCCGGTTTATATAGACACCGGATAGGGTTAGGGTTACACAGAGTCAGTTACAATGGTAGGAGATCTTGAATATCCGCATCGCCAAGCTTGCCTTCCACGCCAAGGAAAGTCCCATCCAGACATGGGACGAAGTCTTCAATCTTGTATCTTCATAGTCCTGGAGTCCGGCTGAAGGTATAGTCCGGCTAACCGAACACCCCCTAATCCAGGACTACCTCAGTAGCCCCTGAACCAGGCTTCAATAACGACGAGTCCAGCGCGCAGATTGTCTTCGGCATTGCAAGGCGGGTTCCTCCTCCAACTTCTTCATAGAAGATTGTCTACACCAAGAGTAGTGTCCGGCTCTGCAAAATAAGTTTCCACATATTGCCATAGAGAGAATAATTTTAACACAAATCAAATCTGTTGACGTATTCCGCAGTATGTCATCATACTACGGCCAAGTCTTTTACTCGAATCATTTTCACTTTTCCACCTCAGCACATTTTGCGAGGCGGTTTCCTTGGCACGCCTTGTCAAAGCAGATATCGTGTCCCCCCTTTTACGGGATTCTCATCAATATGGACGTGGGTAACCCAACCGCGCCATTTATCACGGCACTTGGGAGGCAAGCGAGTTTTACTAGGATGGTGGCGACGCACAACCGCATCCGCCCATATAAGGGGGTAAGGATCCACCTTTTTACCTACGCCTTCTTCCTCCTTTGCCTATCCATCTCCTGCGCACTCGAGCTCTAGCGCCCAAGCCCGCGCTTCCCACCTCAACCTTCTCCAGCAATGTCCGGAGCGGGAGGCACGTGGATGGTCTCCTCCGTCACGGAGGGCCATGTCAAAAAGTTAAGGAAGGCTGGATACTTGTCCAAAGACATCGCGCACCAGCTTCCCGAGGAGGGGCAGCTTCTCCCCACCCCAAGGCCCCATGACAGGGCAGTGTTCCTTCCCCACTTCCTCTGCGGACTGGGTTTTCCACTCCACCAATTCGTCCGGGGGCTCATGTTCTACTACGGCCTGGATTTCCACGATCTGGCCCCGAACTTCATCCTCAACATCTCGGCGTTTATCGTCGTGTGCGAGGCTTTCCTCCGGATCCGCCCCAAATTTTGGCCTCTGGCTCAAGACCTTCAACGTCAAGCCCAAGGTGGTGCGCGGCAGCAAGGCGGAGTGCGAAGGCAATCCGGGTGGTTTTACATCACCGAGTCACGCGATCCGAAATGGATCACAGCCCCCGAGTTCCGATCTGGACCCCCCACGCGGCTTATGTCCTTGAAAGAGACGGGCCTGTCGTGGGGTGACGAAGAAGAGGTGACTGGACTGCAAATATGCATCCAGTCCCTGGTGAACAAGCCAATCAAGCTTGTTAATGTAGTCCAGGTTATGCTCGTCCGCCGGATCCTCCCGTGTCAACAACGGGACTTTAATCTGTGGGAGTTCGACCCGGCGCAGCACCGAACTCTTAACAAGCTCTTCGACACGACGTACGAAGATGCCTGGAAGGTGCTATTCAAGGGTGCCGAGGCTCCCGCATCCGCTTCCGAGGACCGCGGATACAGCTCGCAGTGTCACGCTAGTGAGGTAAGCTATTTTCACCTTTTACAGGATGTTAAGTTTTTTCATAGTTTGACTCTATGCGGGATCTAAACTCCCTTACCTTTGACAGGCTTGGCAGGCAAAGTCCGAACCGATTAACTGTCCGGCTCCCTTGCCCGAAGACCCAGCCCCTGCTCTCCTAGTGAAGCTGCTGGTCCCGGCGCCCTACATGGTGTCAGAGAAGAAGGCCAAGAAGAAGAAGGCCATGGGGACTCGAAAGAGTGCCCGTAATATGGTGGTGTCGGACTCGTCATCCGACGAGTCCGAGACGCTCTCCTCCCATGAGAACGAGGAGGAAGAAGAAACCTCTCCCCCTCCAGCGGGGGGAGGAAAGAAAAGGAAGGCCGCCCCAACGGGGGAGGCCGAAGGGTCCAGGAAGAGGAAGACCCCTCCGCCGGACTACTCCCCCGGCGCCGAAGAGGACGAAGAGGAGTGGCCAGACAGGGCCAAGCGTTCGGCGAAATCGTAAGTTCGGATATCAGAGTAACTCATGACGTTCCTTTGTTGCACAGCTTTCCCTAACGTCAAACATAATTATGCAGCCCGCCCCGGGCCGGACACGACGATTCGTCGAGCGGCTCCCTGGATTCATCAAACGTGAACTCAGTTTCGCCTGCTGTCTCCCCCCGCACTGCGGACGACGCCGAAGTGGCGTCACGACAAGCTCCGGGGCAGGAGGAGGTGGTCCTCGAGGAGCCGCAAGGCGACCTCCCGGACTCCAGGAGTAAAGGGGACAAGATCCCCAGGGCTCCAAGTCCGGCTTTGAGCCGGACACCGCGCCGGAATCTTCAACAGTTCCGGACCGCGGTAGGCGAACTCCTCCCAAGAGGAGCAAGCCTTCTGAGCCGGCGGCCTCCGTCCAACCAGAGGCGCCAGACAATCTGCTGGAGGTGCTTGACGGCGCCTCCATCAACGAGGAGCACCGTACTTTTATGAGTATGATGATCCAGAAGGATCAGTCCGCCAAGAGCGGACTGACTGAACCTTGTGCTAGCCTTCTAACAGGCTTCGAGGTAAGTAAAAATATGTAAAAATATTACCGCATAGACAGTAGACCCTGATGCTCTGTTTGGCGTTCGAAAAGAAAAGCCGAATAGAGGATCTATTAAATTTCGCAGGAGTCTAACAAAAAAGAGTCAATATGCGTATGCAGGCTTCGCTGCTAGCCACCGCCGCACTGATTGCGGAGGTGGGTGCCCTGAAACAGGGCCTCGAGCGGACCGAGCAAGAGCTCGGCTTTGCCAAGCGGCAGCTCGAGGAGAAAGAAGGTAAAAAATATCTTACAAAAAAGTGCCTATAAAAAGACGCGATTGCAAAAAATAACAGGATTGTACTGCTTATTGTAGGGGCCACGATTGAGGTGGCGGCCCTCAAGCAGGCGCTGTCCGAGGCCGAGAAGAAAGCGGCCGCAGAGCGCATCGAGCGAGAGAAACTTGAGGCCCAGGTCGGCGAGGTGCAGCAAGAGCTTCCGGCTCTCATGAAAAAACGTGAGAGTTTGGAGCTTGAGTCAAAGACGCAAGCGTCCGAGCTCGCGGCGGCCCTTGAGACTGCCAAGTCTGCCAAGGCCGAAGCCCAAAAGGCCCTCCTAGAGTTGGAGGAGATGAAAAAGATAGCGGCGGGTAAGGCATTCTTTATGCAAAGCAGAAATATAAAAGTAAACTACTTGTTGCTTACCCGAATCCGGAGCTCTCGAGGGGCATTCGCAGATCTTCCCCGCAGCGTATCCGCCGCCGCCGCATTCTACCGAGCCAAAGAGGGCAGCTCGACGGAGAAGGTGTTCTGGTATTAGTATGCTGAGGCCGGACCCCCTGTGCCCTTGAGCGACCAGTTGAAACAGCTGGTCGAGCTCCACAAGGCAGCCGAACAGGCCATGAAGGGCTTCATAGTTCGGCTGTGGCCCGGAGAGGCCCTGCCCGGGAGCTACTTCGGGCTAGTGCGGCGGCTGGTGGAGGCCTGTCCAAGGCTCGAGGTCATCAAGCGCTCCGTCTGCATCGAAGGTGCCCGTAGGGCCCTTACCCGTGCAAAGGTGCACTGGGGTAAGCTGGACGGTGAGAAGCTTGTGAGGGACGGGCCACCGCCGGGGAAGGAGCATCGCAAGCCCGAGAACTACTATAAGGATGTTCTTGCGGGTTCCCTCCTTGTGGCGGATGAATGTACCAAGGATGTAATTTTTGAATGAACTCGCTCGTGTTTATCCTGTGCGCTGAAAACTTGTTCATAGGCGCTAAGCAATGCTTGTTGAATTTAAAATCTTACTTTCTGTGCGGCCGTTTATCAAAAAATTGAGAGATGGCAAGTCGTCGGCTTCTGCCCCCATGCCACTAGTGCTGGGGTGTTTGGGATAAACCTGAGCGCTCTTTTTCCCATAGTTGGGTCCTAGAGGGAGGCGCTCAGCACAACGAACCAGGCAATCGGACTATAATGCTTGAACACTCTCACTTAGCCATAGAACTCTATAATTTTAAATTTCGGCGAAGCCCCTAGTTCGGAAGACCGAGTTCGGGGCACTATCCACGCCTTGGACGGACAAAGCCGGCTCCTCGCTCGAAGCGGCATAAGTCTTTAGGGACTCGAAAAACCTCTCGAACAGCGACCGGTCTCTCGCCTCATCATGACAGTCAGTTTTAGCTTTCTCCACTGAGGTGCTTAACCTAGCTCAACTGGGGCACAATCGCAGTGGTTCTCCTAGTGCTACCTTAGCCGATATAGCGGAACGTAAGGCACCAAAACATAGGAGTCGGGCAAACCCAACTATTGACCCAAATCATGATTCGGAGCCGATGCATATAGTGCTATAAGTTCGGGGTGCCGCACTTGTGAAAGTGTACGGACTTCTCACACCATATTGAGGGGTATAAAGCCCCTGGCGTATTTTGCCGTACCATAGTGTACGAGTGCAACATGTCATAAACATATGTATGAAAGTAGGATAATGCAAAAAATAGACAGAAATCTATGCATTATTTATAGAAAGGCTTCTATCAGACCAGAACGATACAAGTGTGTCAGTGTACTAGAGTAGGGGTACCAAAGAATCCCGAACTTGTGCATGGGCAGTCGCAGCGCCCCGCGGCAAGGCTTGCCGGGCGACTGCCAAGGCCCTCTGTGGCCCCTTTTGAGCCATTCAAGAACAAAGTATTTAAGCCAAGGAGACAAGTCCCCGGCAAAAGGAGCTTGCCGGGAAGGCCACTCAAGGCACAAGACCCCGGCAAGAGGAGCTTGCCGGGAAGGCCAACCAGGGCATCTCAAGGAACTTGTCGCGACGCGCCACGCGTCCCGGCGGGGCCCGGCGAGCGACAAGCTCCCGGACGCGGCAAGACAACGGCCGCGGCAAGGCGTTTGTCGTGGCAAGCAACAACTCTGTACCTGCGCTCCAGCACACCCACCTACGTGTCGCTCTGGGACCCTTCCAGGCGTACGTGGCGGGAGGCTGTGCAGCCAGAGGTACACTGTGGCACGCGGCGCTGACAAGATCGCCATCGTGGCGAGCGGTGGCGTCCCTGACGGTCCCTTTTCTGCACTGTTTGGGCGACGTAGATAGGCATTTAATGCCCTTGTCCCCTGCCGTCAGGGTTAGGTATGATACACTGTGTAGGTAGCTGTACCTACCGCAGCACCTTTCCATTTTTGCCCTTGCCTACGTTGCCACCTATTGGAGACCCCTTGAGCATATAAAAGGAGGCCCATGCACAACGTAGGAAGGGAGGAAAAAGGACGAACAGTAGAACACTCACGCTCGGTCTCATTAGCTGCTGGTGTGTACTGTAGCACTCAGCGCTCCCGAGCAAGAACTCAATACAATCCACAAAGTAGCTGTAGGAGTATTATCTCTCCGGAGAGCTCCGAAGCTGGGTAAAACCACTCGTGTGCCCCGCCTCGATCTGCTCTTTGCGCGACCTCCGCCCCCCGCCGAACCGAAAAGGGGCTCCCACGGTGCCGCCAGGTCCAAGAACGGCCGCCGATGAGGGAGCCCACGGTGACGCCAGGTCCAAGGACAAGGCTGCGCTGCCCGTCGGTGACGTAGCAGGCTCCCACGACGACCGGGCGTCCGTGGACGCCCCGTGCCCATCTCAGGAGCCGCGGGACCGGCAGCGTCGTGGTACTCACGGTACCATACGCTCGCTGGACCCAAATCGAGCTGGCGGATCTCGGGATGCTCAAGGCCAGCATGCACGCCAACGTGCTAGCGCGAGCGAGGCACGGTCGCCTGGACGGAATACTGCTCCTTCTAACATCGTTGGAAGTCCGAGCATATCCCGCTCCTCGCACCGTTCGCCACCGCTGCCCACCACTCCAGCAGAAGCTGTTGGCAGAGATACATGGAGGCATATGTGGTCACCACATTGGCGCAAGAGCGCTTGCCGGCAAAGCTTTCCGGCAAGGTTTCTTTTGGCCGACAGCCCTCCAGGATGCAACTGCACAAGTAACCAAGCGTGAAGCGTGCCAGTTCCATTCCAAGCAGATACACCAGCCAGCTCAAGCTCTCCAGACGATCCCTTTATCCTGGCCATTTTCGGTCTGGGGGCTCGACATCCTCGGCCCCTTCCCCCGAGCAGTCGGGGGCTTTGAGTACTTGTACGTCGCAATCGACAAGTTCACAAAGTGGCCGAAAGTGGAACCAGTGAGGAAGGTGACAGCACAGTCAGCAGTCAAGTTCTTCAGGTCGATTGTTTGCTGCTTCGGGATCCCTAACAAGATCATCACCGACAACATTACACAATTCACGAGCCGCACCTTCATGCAGTACGTCCAAGATCTTGGCGCCAAGGTCTGCTTCGCTTCTGTTGCTCACCCCAGGAGCAACGGTCAAGCGGAGAGGGCAAATGCTGAAGTGTTGCGTGGGCTCAAGACCAGGACTTTCGACAGGCTGCACAGGTGCGGAAGAAACTGGATCGAGGAGCTGCCGGTGGTTCTTTGGTCGATCAGGACGACGCCAAATCGAGCCACTGGCCAGACACCTTTCGCTCTAGTCCATGGAGCAGAAGAAGTTATCCCCACGGAACTCGTATACGGGTCACCTCGAGTGCTCGCTTATGATGAGCTTGAGCAAGAGCAGATATGACAAGATGACGCGCTGCTCCTTGAGGAAGATCGTCTTCAGGCTGCTGTGCGAGCTGCTCGCTACCAGCAAGCTTTGCGCCGCTACCATAGCCGCAAAGTTAA
Organism: Aegilops umbellulata; assembly: GCA_032464435.1. Taxonomy (NCBI): domain Eukaryota; kingdom Viridiplantae; phylum Streptophyta; class Magnoliopsida; order Poales; family Poaceae; genus Aegilops; species Aegilops umbellulata. The sequence goes on along the minus strand of CP136054.1, from coordinate 60,921,691 downwards.
CGCCAGAAGTCTCGATGAAGGCGACCTTGTTCTTCGGCGCGTTCATTCCGCCAAGAATTCCAACAAGTTGACGCCGAAGTGGGAAGGCCCTTATCGGGTGAAACGAGTCACTAGGCCCGGCGCTGTCTGCCATGAGACCGAAGATGGCATTCCGATGAGCAACTCCTGGAACATCGAGCATCTTCGTAAGTTTTACCCATAAGGCGCGGTTGCCGGACCCTGTTCCGGCAACCACCTTTTGTACAAGTCTTGCCGTTGTTGCATGTAATCCTTTGTACAAAGCCAGGCGCAGACCCTGTGCATAAATAAAGCTCACGTGCTCCGCACACCTTGTCAATTTCATGCTTTTTTGCATGAATTATCTGACACGTTGTGCAGCAAACACCCCCGGTAAGCAATAACGAGCCATAAGGCTCCATATCATTATTTTCTCTACTTCTTTTTTTCTCAAGGGAATGAAGGCTCCTTCGCCCACAAGTTTGCCGGGGGGGAAGGGGAAGATAATGGCATGGACCAGGCGTCGTTCAAGAAAGTTTCGCCTTGCCGGGAAGCAAACGACAAAAAAGCTAAGTTGCCAAAGTTTGAGCAATCAGATGTCTTTAAATTTTTTAAGTTATCTTCCTTGAACGACCATGCTTTGTATGGAAAGCCTGTGCGCGAAGGAACCGACTCGTGGCTAGTTGCGCCCTTACTTTGTTTCGAGTTCGCTCAACAGTTTAAGTGTGCTGCGACTAGAGTCGCGCCCTTACTCTGTTTCGAGTTCACTCGACAACTTAAGCGAGCTGCGGCTAGTTACGACAAGGTTTCTTGTCGGCAACGGCATTGCCAGTAGGCTGCTGACGTCCCGCACTCAGCGCTCGCGGCAAGAGTGCCTACGCCGGCAAGTTCCCTAAAAGCGTAGGGCAAAAACATACAAAGCAAGGAATCAAGTAAAGGAAATAACATTGCAATTGCTACCCAAAATAAAGTTATATATTACAAGATAGCTTGTCGCGGCTCTAATAGACTGTTTTCATAACATGATTAGCAGCGACAAGAAAAGAAGAAAATGGGCGGCCTAGTCCACGCGATCGCCCTCAACCCTCTTGATTCCGCTCACCTTGTCCACAGTGGGTGCGACAAGGTCCTTGAGCGCCTCCAGATCAGCTTCCGCCGGCAGGGATCTGAGGACATTGGTGAGGTTGAGGCCCGGGTTGCGGAAGGCTACCTTCACCAACACCTTCTGAAGAGCTCCCGCGTAGATCTTGAGCGACTCGTCGGCCAGCTGCTTTGGGATCCTTTCCCGGAGTCGCTGGAGGGCCGTCGCCACGCCTTTGAAGAACAGAGTGAGCTTGGCGCTGGATGGGAGGGTCTCATCGGAGGGATACCCGAGATCCCCCATCCCCAGCTGCGCCAGCTCCTTGTCGATGTCTGCGGTAGCATTCACAAGACCCTCCATCCACTGCTCCACAGTCTCTCTAAAATCGTTCTGGGTGGCGGCAATGCTCTCCCGCAGCGCCTTGTCGGCCTTGATCTCCTTCTTCAGGGACGCCTCCTGCTCCCTGGCGCCGTCCAGCGTCTTGGTCAAAGCAGCCAGCTTCAGCTCAAGATCGGCGTTGGAATCCTTGGCCGTGCTAAGCTCCTTGATCTTCTCGGCGAGACGACCCTGCAGCTCGCCAAAGGTGTAGGCGTCCTTCTCGCGCTCATGCTTGAGCGCGGCAAGCGCTTCACTGCTCGCCTTGAGATCAGTCTCCAGCTGCGCCACCTTCGTCTCCATTTCCTTCTTGGAGGCCTCGGCAGCTGCGGCAGCGTCCTTTTCTTCCTTGAGAGCTCCACTGAGTGTTTGCTCGCACGCAGCAAGCTCCTCTTCGTGGCTGTCCAGGCTGACCTTCAGCTGCACCAATTCGCCCTCCCGCGCAGATAGCTCCTCGGCGGCAAGCCGCTGTTGCTCTGCAACTTATGCCTTCTCAAGGATGAAGGCCTTCTGTGCCTCATCGAGCTGCACACGCTCCGCCGCTAGCGACTGGAGAGCTGCCTGGTTGAGACCTCGGAGCTCCTCCGCGCGCTTCTCCATGTCCACCCCCGCCTTCGCGACAAGCGCTTCGCGGGACTCCAGTTTGGCTTGACGAGCGCGGTAGAGCGACACCAGTTTCCGCAGCAGTCGCTCCTCCTCAGGCTCGTCGCTGCTACTGCTTGGCGCGTCGACCAGCGTCAGCCCAGCGGAGGCGAGCACCTCCGCGTCAAAGTTTTCTCCTTCGACCGGCGCCCTGGATGTTGATGCCCAGGGGAGGTTGATGAAGACGCCATCGCCAGCCTTCAAGTAGACGCCCGGCTGGGGCTCTTCGGAGCCTGACGTTGCGGTAGCGGCGGGAGAATCAGCGGTCGGTGTAGCGCCTGTCGCTCCTGCGGCCTCAGGGTCGTCAGCGCGATCGCCAGACCCCTCGTCAGCTGCTCCGGCGGCAGCCTTGGCGGCCTCTTCACCGGCGGGATCGTCAGCGCCGGCCGCTTCTTCGGTGGCGGCGGCATCATCAGCAGCAACCTCGGTCTCCATCGGCTCCGCAGTAGATGGATCTGACGGCCGGAGAAGGAAGAAAAAGTCAAGCAGATATCCAAAAAGAAGATCGAACGAAGAAGAACCCAAGGGGAGTTCAGAAGCAAGAAGTACCTGTACCAGGCTCGGCAGTTGGGATCTTCGCTGCCGGGGGGTCGCTGGTACTGTCCCTTGCCGGAGACTTCTCCCTCGCCGGGGAGCTCTCCCTTGCCTAAGACTTCTCCCTTGCCGGAGAGCTCTCCCTTGTCGGAGGATTCTCCCTTGCCGGAGAACTCTCCCTTGGCGGCGTAGTCGAAGCAGATGGCATATCAGGGGCGGCATCCGGACGCTCCTGGTGGGGCTGCTCTGCTCATACACAAGCCAACAGTCAGATATCTGCAAACAAAGAGTACCTATGTGCGCCTAACAGCGGGAAGCAAACCATATACTTACGCTGGGGGCTGCGCTGGGGGCTGCTCTGAATAACAGCTGTCGGGTCCGGCAAGTTTGTCTCGAGCGCACCCCCTGCTGGCACGGTGGAATCATCCTTGATGACAATCACCGGGACCTTGGTTCTCATTGCCGCTCTCTGGGCCAGAGTCCTGAAAAGGAATAAGTTCAGAGTAAAGCAAATGAGATACAAGACAAGACAGCAAGTATTGAAGACATACAAGTACAACAAGAATCTTACTCTTCTTCTTCCTCGTCGGAGTTGAGCGCGGAGAAGTCAAAGCCTGGCCCACCTCCGGCGCGAGGAGGAGGAGGAGTAGGATCTCTTAACCACTTGGCGGGAGCTGGAGCGGCGGACCGGGAGGACCCCGCTCCAGTTGCCGCTGCAGCGTAAGGTGCTTCCGCGGCAACAGAACTTGGCGCGGTGGAGCGTGTCGTGCAGCGCGGCGGGGGTTGACTCGTCCGCCGCTCCTCTGCGTCCCCGGCCTTGCGAAGACGCCTTCTTGGTGGAGTCGGGGGCTCTGCTTGTGGAGCCGGGGGCTCTGCTTGTGGAGCCGGGGCCTCTGCTTGCGGCAAGCTGCCCGAAGACGAAGAGGAAGAGGAGCCGATCTCCAACGAGCCGCTCGTATCCTCAGCGGGCCCGCTCGGTCCGACGTCATGCCCGGCTGACCTCTCCTTGCCGGCAAGCTCCTCTCGCTCGGCAAGGCTTGCCGCCTCTGCTGCCTCTGCCTCCTCCACGGTGAACCCAAACTCGCCCGCAGCTGCGGCTGCCGCCGCCTCCTCCAGCCTGGTGGCGATGCGCTTGAGCTCCTCGTCGGTGGTGTCCCAGGTGAGGCCCCTCTGCTCATCGGTATAGACCGACACTTCTACCAAGTTATCAAAGAACGCCCGCACGACATCATCTGCAGGCTCTATCCAGGCTGGATCAATTCCATGCGAGTCGCACAGCGGCATCATTGCACGGATGCGGTCGAGCGAGGAATTGTTGCACAGCGGAACGACGCCCTTCGGCAACCTGAACACTTCGGGATGCTGTGGGTCGTACTTGAACAGCTTCTGGAGCATCACGTTGAGTTCCAGGACAGTGAAGTTGAAGTTGAGGCCCGACCGCAGCCTCATGATATCCGCCGCATTCCGGAACTCCCAGGCCGGTCTCCTCCTCTCCTGCAGGGGGCGATGCGGCGGCGGAGGAAATCTGCGCCAACCGCTCCTACAGTAAGCCCGGCAAGCCTGAGGCATAGGATCCGGGCGACGGCAATCTTCAGTCTGTCGTCTTCCGGGGCCAGGCTACTCCAATCACTGCCGCGCACTACTGGAGTTTTGCGCAGAGCAGTAAACGGCTGCGGGTTCTCCTCGACAATCAAGCACCAGCCCGCCCTCCACTCCTCCCACTTGCTACGGAACGCTCCATCCAGATAAGCATCCTTTTTGCCGGCTTTCGAGATCCACGCAATTCCGCCGGATAAAGGCTCTCCTTTCTCAACCCGAGGCGAAAAGAAATGGCAGAAAAGGGCTACGTTTGGATGGATTCCGACAAAGTTTTCGCAGAGATATGCGAAAACTGCCATGGTCAGGACATCATTGGGGGTGAAGTCAAGGAGGTGGAGTCCGTAGGTGTTCATGACGTCACAAAAGAATTCGGAAAAGGGCGGGCAGAGCCCGCAGTAGAAGAACAAGGCGAAGAAAGGGTACCCAGTGGGCTCCTTATCCCAAGCAGCGGCTAGGAGTACCTTCGTGCGAGGATGCGCTCGCGTCCCCGTTGACCAGAAGAGGTAGAAGTCCTCCTTCAGCTCTTCCGCGGCAAGCCTCTGAGGGAAGATTGCCCGCTCCTTTCACAGCGCCGCGAGCCGCTGCGCCTCGGCCGACTTCGCCTTCTCGTCTTTCGGAGCCATGGCGGGAACGGTGAGGGAGGACGACGGCGTTGGTGGTGCTGGTGGCGATGGGGGCGGAGCGCTGCTCTCCTTCGGCTTTGGGAAGAAGGGGAGTGGCGGAGATTCTCGAGGAAGGAATAGCAACGGGCAGATGGGCGAACTGCCCCTGTTTCCCCTGCTTATAAGGAGGGAGGGGGCGGACGGTCCGCCTTTCCGAATAAAGAACCACCCACGACCTCTCCCACGACGCCGCAATCGACGTGTGCCGTTTGGGGAGGGCGCGTGGATACGGAGTAGGATACGGCGTGATCCAGGCTGCGCGTGTCATGCCCTGTTTTGGGCCTGGCCCAACAGCGCTCGGCACCATGTATGGCCCAGGCCCAGGGGCTCCTGTCGGTGTACTAGAGTAGGGGTACCCTAGTATCCCGAACTTGTGCACGGGCAGTCGCAGCGCCCCGCGGCAAGGCTTGTCGGGCGACCGCCAAGGCCCTCTGTGGCCACTTTTGAGCCATTCAAGAACAAAGTATTTAAGCCAAGGAGACAAGTCCCCGGCAAAAGGAGCTTGCCGAGAAGGCCACTCAAGGCACAAGACCCCGGCAAGAGGAGCTTGCCGGGAAGGCCAACCAGGGCATCTCAAGGAACTTGCCGCGATGCACCACGCGTCCCGGCGGGGCCCGGCGAGCGACAAGCTCCCGGACGCGGCAAGGCGTTTGCCGCGGCAAGCAACCACTCTGTACGTGCGCTCCAGCACACCCACCTACGTGTCGCTCTGGGACCCTTCTAGGCGTACGTGGCGGGAGGCTGTGCAGCCAGAGGTACACTATGGCAAGCGGCGCTGACAAGATCGCCATCGTGGCGAGCGGTGGCGTCCCTGACTGTGACACTCCAAAAATTTTATTTGGTTTTAGCAAAAACTTTGCTGGTTTTTCTTTTGTGGATTGAGACCTTTCAATTTTTTTTAGAAAAACAATCCTATTAAAAATCTTTTTCTTTGGCTAGGATTGTTATTTCTGTTATCTTCTTCAAAGTTTGGGTTTAACCTTTTTAAAACTTCTCCTCTGATTGGTTCTCTTCTCAAATTATTTTTGGGAGTTCAATCTTTTCTTTTTGAAAAGAAAACTCTGTGAAAATTTGGGATCTTCAATTCTTTTGATAACCACCCATGACCTTGTATTTTTGCTCATGAAGTGAACCATTCCAAAACCTCCTCTCCTCCTTGTTAACAACCCAAGTTCTCTGTCCCAACTCATCCAAACAAGTTTTGGATTTTATTTGATTATTTCACCTCTCAATTCTTTTCTGATCTTTAGTTGAGCCTGACCCATTTACAAAGCAAGTACCCTATAGCTTTTGTATCTGGACCTCAAACCAACTCTTCTGGCTAGTCCTTTGTACCCACAACCCAGAACCATCTTGATCCACTCATATTCTTTTCAAATATTTCAACTTACACTCCCTGCAAGTTTGGACCAGATTTATCAAATTTGGTGAAATTCATATCTACACTTCTCCAAAAATTCCACCAAAAATCAGGCAGCCTACTGGAGCAATGAGAAGTCACTCTACCAAAAATCAGCCCAAGGAAAAATTCCTGCAAGCCAGAAACATTCTGTCGAACACCTTGCATGCACTGTTTCAGTTCAAATTCAGTTAAATTCAGACTTTCAGTGTCGATCTTCGTCAGTTAAGTGCAGTCACGAGATCACAGTGCCCCTTGGCACGTTGCTCGCCGCCTGGCTGCTTGTCCGGAGGCCCGCACGCGCGCTTGGCGCCTTCCTGGCGTCGGTGGTGCCCTGGCCCGCCTGCGCCGGCGTGTCTTGCGGCGGCTGAACCGCCGTAACGGCTGGCAGGAAGCAGAATAGCGGCGCAACGCCGTTCAGCGCCGCCCAAGCTCCCTGGTGGCTCCGCATGGCCCTCTCCACGCCAGCGCACGCATGCAGCACGGTCGCCGTGGCGCGGCGTGCACAGCGCACGCTCTCTGCCGCCGACGGTTTCGCGCCGCTCCGTTCCTTTGAACTCCACCTCAGCAAGCAAAACCCGACATTGTTGGCACCTAAACAGACTCAGTGGACCTCCACGACAGCGCTCAACTCCTAAACCCTCCCGACCAAGCCCTGCGCCGCCGTAATCTCTTGCCGGAGAACCCCGTTCTCGGCAACCGCCTCGGGGTGGCTATATATAGCACCCCCGAGCCCGCTCTCACTCCCGCACGGCTCCACCACCTCACCACACCCCGCCTGTCCACTGGAGGGGCCTCGAGGAGCCCTCCTTCCTCGACTCCGGCCACCTCCGTCCGCCTCGGGCTCCAGCTCGATTCACTGCGGTGAGGTCATCTCCGGTGCCCAAACTCCGTCAAGCACCACCTCGAGCTACCAGATACTTGACCACCTCCTCAATTTGATCTTTGCAGCCCTCTCCGGCGAGCTTCACCCTAGTCTGAAATGCCGTCCGCCGGAGCAAGGGCCACCGTCGACACGGTGCACGCCGGCGACCACCTCGACCACCACCCGACGCGGAACAGCACCGTGAGCACGGAGGTAAACTCCGATCCCTTTGCCTCGCCGTGGATCGCCGCGGGCGATTGCCACGGCCCTCTGGCGCCAAAAGCCCCGCTTCGGTTTTCAAACCCTACGGGTGGGACCGCCCCGTCAGGTTCCTCTCTTTTTTCGAATCGTTTTCTGAAAGCGTATTCGAGCAAAATACGTCTTCTCTTCTGGGCCGGCGTATTTGAGACTGAAACGTTTTCTGTTTTTATAAATAAGACCCTGGGAAGTATCTGCTTCATTACAGATGGGTCCCTGGGCAAAAAACTTTATAACTTTTTATCAGAAACATATTTTTGAGTGATTCTTTTTCTGTTCTCTTCAAAATTTTGTCTAGTTTTTTATCAGATTTATTTGAAGATTATTTGGAATAATTTTTGTGCACCTCTCGGTATTCACGATAGCCCGTATATTCTCTTTATACCGTAGATACCGAAGGAGGTGACGGGACCGCGAACTTCACCGAGTTAGACTCCGACTACTCCGAACCAGGCAAGCATGTTTGCACTTTTGATATGATGAGTGTCTTGGCATGTTTTGCATTTAGTTAGTTTCATGGCATGTTGTGGAGCATACCGATGAACTGTATATTATGCATTGTTGAGACAAGTAAGTACGATGATCCATACCTTGTTGGATGTGAGTATGCAAGGCCATGTGTTGGCATGAAGATGGGTAAGATGGCAGTGTGGTAGCATGCTAGTCTTATGCCATGCAGGTTACTACAGTACCAACCCGTATCGGTTGGGCTCGTATCCATTTCCCCTCCCTGTACTACCACATGTTTCCCGAAAGGGATATGGTTTAGTAAGTCGCCAACCGCTTTCTTGGTACACACCAAAAAGGAGAGGCCGGGATGATGGTTCCATGGCCCTGGATTAAAGCCAGTCATCCGGTCAGGGGGCATGGGTGTTTCCGGTTGGGACCGAGAGGGGGGCACCCCTTAGAGCGCGCGTATATAAATTTGATCCCATGCTATTCGAGATTGTGATCTCCCCGTCTCAAAAGTTTTTCTTGGACGATGTCGAGGGTGATTCCTGGCATCGAGAGGTTGGATGGGTGTGTACTGGTTAGCTGTGTTTCCTTCTGAAATACCGTAAACGGAACTAGTCCTTGTGACTATGGAAATCCGTTAACTGTGAGAAATTTTGTACAAACTCTGCAGAGTCATATATCCACAAATCATCTTATCTATATCCAAGTTCCGTGCTAACTGACATGTGCCAGTTTTGGTGACAGATCATCCGGTGGGACCATGAGCACTAAGATCAGTTAAATGTTTGTTCTTGAGGATGGACTAACCCGTTTAATTTCATGAGTTGAATATATTTATTATGAATATTATTTCTTTATCAGTTAAAGCCCTTTATGTGGTGTCGCTCAGACGCCCGACTGTGGCATTTCTTTTAAAGCCCTTTATGTGGTGTCGCTCAGACGCCCGACTGTGGCATTTCTTTTAAAGCCCTTTATGTGGTGTCGCTCAGACGCCCGACTGTGGCATTTCTTTTAAAGCCCTTTATGTGGTGTTGCTCAGACGCCCGACTGTGGCATTTCTTTTAAAGCCCTTTATGTGGTGTCGCTCAGACGCCCGACTGTGGCATTTCTTTTAAATCCCTTTATGTGGTGTCGCTCAGACGCCAGACTGTGGCATTTCTTTTAAAGCCCTTTATGTGGTGTCGCTAAGACGCCCGACCGTGGCATGAATTTTCTTTCTTTTATTAATTTACTTTCGTGGCGTCGCTCTAGACACTCGATTGGTTTCTATTACTTTACTGTTGGGATTCCAGGCGGACTAATGCCGTTTCCCTTTTCACTTACCCTGCCTAATATTACTTTGAATATGCATTGGTAATTTAATCGTGACGCACTCATGCATGCATTTGTTATATCTTACGTCCGAACTGTCTTGCGAGTACTTTCAAAATACTCACTGGCTTGTTGATTTGGCCAGATGCTGACGAAGGTGATCTCATGGATGAAGAGTTCGATAGCGAATCCGACGCCTAGAGGAGTCCCAGTCAGTCTCGTGCGACCCTGGACTTGGTCACTGTTTTATACCCGCTTCCGCAACCCAAATAAATTCATCGAGCCTCACCTCGACGCTCGATGGGATGATAGTTTGAGAGTCACATATCCACTCCCCACTGTGTTACTCCACCACTACCATATTTGCGAGTCAGTAGTATGCCACCACTCCCTTGTGTCATAACCGCCTTTATGTATAATTATTGGCACGCTTGTAATAAATTGTTGAGCATTATCAGCTCAACCCTGTATTATATTTGATGCTACTGGCTTATTGTATCAAAAGTTTGTCTACCAGTGAGGAGGTTTTTATCTCAAACTGGATTCTAAAGATTGGTTTCTCAATAAATATTTTTATTGGAAAACCGGTCGTGACAAGCTTGGTACCAGAGTCGGGCTGACTGTAGGAAGCCACTAGGTGCGATCGCTAATCGGTTATTAGCATATTAGAGCCCATTTATGTTGTTACAATTGTAGACCCTTTTTTCTGACAGTCAGCATATATTTATGATCTGACTCTTCAGAATTTTTGCCTACTTTTTGTAGATGGCCGACAACAGCTGCGAGTCTTAGACCTTCGCCAACGTGCCCGATGGGTTCGTCAAGCTTCTATCCTTCGTCGTTCAGGTCGCGATGGGGCCATCCGTGCGCCCGGTCGTCACACTCTGCCAGCACAAAGTCAACGACAGTCTGACTATGCACCAGGCCTCGGTGCAATTCAGGGGAGGGCGTGGTGAGTTACGCCGCTTCCGGTTCGTGGGTAGAGCCATGCCCGCGGAGAAGCATGCCATCCAGATGGCAGCCCGCGAGTCGATAGCTCGCCTCAGGGATGTCCTTCCCGTGATGAAGGCTCGTCGTTACCGCTATCTTCCATGCCACGTGCCTTACACCTGTCACTACGCATACTCCTGCCCCAGAGGAGAACGAGACGAGGCCTTTCAGATGCTTATTGAGTATCTTCGGGCTCTGGAGGCCGCCTTCGACAACTTGGTGGACGACTTTGTGGCCGCCCGCATGGACTCAGTCCATGGCTGTGCTGCCAACAGGAGGGAGCTCCTGCCCACAGCACCGCCACTGACTTATGCCTCATCATCAGCATCTTATGCACCTACTCGTCACCTGCCTTCTACTGAGGAGTTCAACCAGGTCATTGCGCCCACTCCAGCGCGCACTGCACCGCCCCTCATGCCGACTCCTATTCGTGTTATTCCGCCCCTGGCACCCGCTCCATCTACTCGGCGCAGCACTACTCGTATGGAGCCCATTAGCGAGGAGGAAGTTGAGTCTCCAGCCTCGCTACGCCTCACCCTTGTCAGGGCCAAGGACATCATCAACATCTCTGACTAAGTACGCTTAGCCATCGCGCGTTGTACCGCCATGTAGGATATGGGAAGTAGCCTGTTTGCGCATCATGTAGGATCTGGAGAAGTGCACTAGCCTAAATAACATGTCAGGATGATGTACGCATATCCTGAGTGATGTATTGTATAATTATCGCCCGTGTGTAAGATACGTAATGAGCAGTCTTTCTCCGTGCGCAAATTAAATGGTTTTCCCTAGTAATCTTGGCTATTTGGTTTCTCTGCCAACCTTGTGCTTTTATGGATTTATTTTCGTTTACTTATGGGCTTCGCAATATATATCCCCAGAGTGAAAAATGTCTCGTCCTTGGACTCGCTCCATGCCAGCTCCGCCAGAGGAAAATTATGGCACTCAAGCAGACAACAATTTTGCACAAGGGCAGTCGAACCAATTTTATGACAATCAACCAGGCAACAATTTCACCCAAGCTCAATCAAGTCAACAGGGTAGTGAGACGGCACTATCTCAAATGTGCCGCCTTTATGAACAAAGTCAGCAACAACATCGTGAAATGATGAACCAAGTCATCAACATGGGAAATCACCATGGACAGTATCAACAGCATTCTAAATTATCCGAACTACAGAAGACACGTCCCCAGACATTTTCTCACACTGACAAGCCGCTTGAGGCCGAAGACTGGCTTCGTGATATGGAGAGAAAGTTAATTATTGCAAAATGCTCAGACCCAGAAAAAGTACTGTACGCACCGCATTATCTCACGGGAGCAGCCGCATCCTGGTGGGAGAATTTCCTGCATATGCATCCCAACGAAAATGATATAACCTGGGATGATTTCAAGGAAGGCTTCCGTGGCGCACATATTCCTAAAAGTATTATGAAAATCAAGAAGAGGGAGTTCGATGACCTCAAACAACGGAACATGACAGTATCTGATTACAACAATTAGTTTACTCTATTGTCTCGCTACACAAACGAAGAACGTATGACTGAAAGCAAGAAAATGGAGAAATTCCTTGACGGCCTAGCGCCCGCGCTTAAATGCCAACTGGTCATACACACTTTCCCAGATTTTAAGACGCTGGTGGATAAAGCCATTACTCTGGAAAATGAAAGACGCAGTTTGGAAGATATCCGCAAGCGAAAAAGGGACCAGACTAACCAGGCTCGCAATCACCGAAGCAAGACAGATTTCAAAAAGGATGGGACACACAAATCCCCGTCCAACGTCTCACGCCCAATCAAAAATTTTCATGCAAGGGACAAGGAGTTCACATATCGCCCCGGCATTACTTGTTACGCCTGCGGAGAGGAAGGACACTATGCCAAGCAGTGTCCCAAGCCTAGAAACTCAGCACCAAAGCCGAACAACGGCAACAACAATTCAGCGCCCAAGCGAAACAATTTTAATCCCAACAACAACCACAGGAAGGGTCATCTGAACCACATAACCAAAGAGGAGGCACAAAATGCTCCGGATACCGTACTCGGTACGTTTCCTGTCAACACAATACCTGCAATGGTTTTGTTTGATTCTAGAGCTTCTCACTCTTTTGTTTCGAAAAGTTTTGCTTTGCAAAATAATTTTTTGATGCTTCCTTTGGAGAAATCCATGATCATCAAGTCCCCTGGGATTCAGCAAGTTACTCAGAACTACTGTCAGGAGGTTATATTGAGTTCGAAGGGCTGAAATTTTACGCAAACCTTATTGTGTTGGAAAATAAGGGACTAGATGTCATCCTTGGGATGGATTGGCTAACCACAAATAAAGGTTTCATTGACTGTTTCAACCGGACCGTAATACTCATGCATCACCTCGGGAAGACGATAAGGGTATCCTCCAAGGAAAGGAAAATACCCAGGCAACCAAGACTGAATAAGGTAGATGTTTCTGAGCTGAGCAAGGTTCCAGTAGTATGTGAATTTCCAGACGTATTCCCCGATGAACTACTAGGCATGCCACCAGACCGAGAGATAGAATTCAGCATTGAGCTTGCACCAGGGACCACCCCCATATACAAGAAACCATACAGAATGGCACCGTCCGAGTTGGTTGAACTGAAGAAACAAATAAAGGAATTGCTTGACAAAGGATACATTCGAGCCAGTTCCTCACCATGGGGATCACCAATTTTATTTGCCAAAAAGAAAGATGGAACACTGCGATTGTGTATTGACTACCGAGCACTCAACATGGTCACGGTCAAGAACAAATACCCGATGCCAAGAATAAATGATTTATTCGATTAGCTCGCTAAGGCCAAGGTATTCTCAAAAATTGACCTAAGGTCAGGATACCATCAATTAAAGGTACGAACAGAAGATATCCCCAAGACAGCATTCACCTCCAGATATGGACTGTATGAGTTCACAGTAATGCCTTTTGGATTAACAAATGCTCCTGCATATTTTTTCACCTCATGAACAAAGTATTTATGAAGTTTATGGACAAGTTCGTTGTGGTATTCATCGACGATATTCTAGTATACTCCAAAACACCAGAAGAGCACGCTGAACATCTCAGAATTGTACTAGGAGAACTCAGGAAACACCAATTGTACGCCAAGTTCAGCAAGTGTGAATTTTGGTTAAGGCAAGTAGGCTTTCTAGGCCACGTGCTAACCCAAGACGGTATCGCCGTGGACCCGGAGAAAGTAATGTCCGTACTTGGCTGGAAGTCACCAACCAGTGTAACAGATATACGAAGTTTCTTGGGAATGGCAGGATATTACCGCAGATTTATTGAAGGATTCTCCACCATAGCCAAACCTATGACCCAGTTACTCAAGAAGGAAAAGAAGTTTGAATGGACAAAGGCCTGCGAGAAAAGTTTCCAAGAGCTAAAGAGGAAGTTAACAACAGCACCAGTATTAGTTGTGCCAGACATACACAAGAATTTTGAAGTAAATTGTGACGCGTCCAGGAAAGGTCTTGGATGTGTATTGATGCAAGAAGGCAAGGTTGTCGCCTACGCTTCAAGCCAGCTTCGCAAGCATGAGGAAAATTATCCCACTCATGACATGGAGATGGCAACAGTCATCCATGCACTTAAGGAATGGAGGCATTTCTTACTTGGAAATCAGTGTGAAATATATACAGACCACAAAAGTCTCAAATACATTTTCACGCAGCCAGAGTTAAATTTACGGCAAAGGCGCTGGTTGGAATTAGTAAAGGATTATGATGTCGGTATCCACTACCATCCAGGTAAAGCAAATGTGGTGGCCGATGCTCTTAGTCGGAACCCCAGCTCCAACGAAAGCAGTCTGCACGGCTTGAGACCCGAATTCCAACAAGAATTTACCAGACTTAACTCATTGATGGTAGCAGAAGGCACCATATCAAATTTGGAGATACAACCCGACCTTGTGGAGAAAATTAAAGAAGCTCAGCCGGGTCATCCCAGTATAGAAGGTATAAAAAGAAAGGTGAGTAAGGGCAAAGCCTCAGAATTCATCGTAGACAATGGAGGAATACTATGGTACGGGGAAAGACTCTGCGTACCAAACATAGAAGATCTTAAACAGCAAATTTTGGCTGAAGCCCACACCGCCCCATATTCAATTCACCCTGGAGGGACAAAAATGTATAAAGATATTCAAGAAAGATTTTGGTGGCATGGTATGAAGAGGGACATCGCTACCTTCATTGCATGTTGCAACTCATGTCAACGCATAAAAGCTGAACATCAGAGACCAGCCGGATTACTGCAACCAAACAAAATACCTGAGTGGAAATGGGATGAAATAGGGATGGATTTCATTGTCGGACTACCTCGGTCATGACACGGGAATGATGCTATATGGGTCATCACCGACAGGTTAACCAAGGTAGCACATTTTATTCCAGTAAAGACAACCCACACCACTCGGAAGCTTGCCAGCATTTACCTCTCCCGCATAGTTTGTCTACACGGTGTCCCAAGGACTATATTATCCGACAGGGGCACTCAGTTCGTTTCGAGATTTTGGGATCACTTACAACAGGCACTGGGAACTCAGCTAGCCTTCAGTACAGCTTACCACCCCCAGACAGATGGGCAAACGGAGCACATAAACCAGATCTTAGAAGACATGCTGAGAGCATGTGTCCTCACATATGGAACCAGTTGGGAAGAAAGTCTGCCATATGCCGAGTTCGCATACAACAACAGTTACCAGGCCAGCCTGCAAATGGCACCATTTGAGGCTTTGTATGGATGAAGATGTCGTACCCCGTTGAATTGGTCAGAAACCGGAGACAGCCGCATCTTCGGACTAGACATGCTCACAGAAGCCGAGGAGAAAGTCAAGCTAATCAGGGATAGGCTCAAGGCCACCCAAAGCTGACAGAAGAGTTATTACGATCAGAAGGATCGTAGGGTCAGCTTCGAACCCGGAGAGTTTGTGTACCTACGAGTATCCCCTATGAGGGGATTACAATGATTCAAGATAAAAGGAAAGCTAGCGCCAAGGTTTATCGGACCATTCTGTATATTGGCACGAAGAGGCATGGTCCCCTACCAACTAGACTTACCTAAGGAACTATCAGATATCCACAACGTGTTCCACGTTTCGCAGTTAAGGAAGTGCATAAGCAACCCAGAGAAACAAGTATCCCATGATAACATTGACGTGCAACAAGACCTCACTTATCGGGAACATCCAGTGAAGATACTAGAGGAGTCTTAAAGGAGGACCCGACAAAAGACCATTAAATTTTTCAGAGTTCAGTGGAGCAATCACACTGACAACGAAGCAACTTGGGAAAGAGAGGATTTTCTTCGAGCAGAGCATCCGCACTTATTTGAGGGACAGCTGAAATCTCGGGGACGCGATTTTTCCTAAGGGGGTAGGTGTTGTGACACTCCAAAAAATTTATTTGGTTTTAGCAAAAACTTTGCTGGTTTTTCTTTTCTGGATTGAGACCTTTCAATTTTTTTTTAGAAAAACAATCCTATTAAAAATCTTTTTCTTTGGCTAGGATTGTTATTTCTGTTATCTTCTTCAAACTTTGGGTTTAACCTTTTTAAAACTTCTCCTCTGATTGGTTCTCTTCTGAAATTATTTTTGGGAGTTCAATCTTTTCTTTTTGAAAAGAAAACTCTATGAAAATTTGGGATCTTCAATTCTTTTGATAACCACCCATGACCTTGTATTTTTGCTCATGAAGTGAACCACTCCAAAACCTCCTCTCCTCCTTGTTAACAACCCAAGTTCCCTGTCCCAACTCATCCAAACAAGTTTTGGATTTTATTTTGATTATTTCACCTCTCAATTCTTTTCTGATCTTTAGTTGAGCCTGACCCATTTACAAAGCAAGTACCCTATAGCTTTTGTATCTGGACCTCAAACCAACTCTTCTGGCTAGTCCTTTGTACCCACAACCCAGAACCATCTTGATCCACTCATCTTCTTTTCAAATATTTCAACTTACACTCCCTGCAAGTTTGGACCAGATTTATCAAATTTGGTGAAATTCATATCTACACTTCTCCGAAAATTCCACCAAAAATCAGGCAGCCTACTGGAGCAATGAGAAGTCACTCTACCAAAAATCAGCCCAAGGAAAAATTCCTGCAAGCCAGAAACATTCTGTCGAACACCTTGCATGCACTGTTTCAGTTCAAATTCAGTTAAATTCAGACTTTCAGTGTTGATCTTCGTCAGTTAAGTGCAGTCACGAGATCACAGTGCCCCTTGGCACGTTGCTCGCCACCTGGCTGCTTGTCCAGAGCCACGCACGCGCGCTTGGCGCCTTCCTGGCGTCGGTGGTGCCCTGGCCCGCCTGCGCCGGCGTGTCTTGCGGTGGCTGAACCGCCGTAACGGCTGGCAGGAAGCAGAATAGCGGCGCAACGCCGTTCAGCGCCGCCCAAGCTCCCTGGTGGCTCCGCGTGGCCCTCTCCACGCCAGCGCACGCATGCAGCACGGTCGCCGTGGTGCGGCGTGCACAGCGCACGCTCTCTGCCGCCGACGGGTCCGTGCCGCTCCATTCCATTGAACTCCACCTCAGCAAGAAAAACCCGACGCCGTTGGCACCTAAACAGACTCAGCGGACCTCCACGACGGCGCTCAACTCCTAAACCCTCCCGACCAAGCCCTGCGCCGCCGTAATCTCTTGCCGGAGAACCCCGTTCTCGGCAACCGCCTCGGGGTGGCTATATATAGCGCCCCCGAGCCCGCTCTCACTCCCGCACGGCTCCACCACCTCACCACACCCCGCCTGGCCACTGGAGGGGCCTCGAGGAGCCCTCCTTCCTCGACTCCGGCCACCTCCGTCCGCCTCGGGCTCCAGCTCGATTCACTGCGGTGAGGTCATCTCCGGTGCCCAAACTCCGTCAAGCACCACCTCTAGCTATCAGATACTTGACCACCTCCTCAATTTGATCTTTGCAGCCCTCTCCGGCGAGCTTCACCCTCGTCCGAAATGCCGTCCGCCGGAGCAAGGGCCACCGTCGACACGGTGCACGCCGGCGACCACCTCGACCACCACCCGACGCGGAACAGCACCGTGAGCACGGAGGTAACCTCCGATCCCTTTGCCTCGCCGTGGATCGCCGCCGGCGATAGCCGCGGCCCTCCGGCGCCAAAAGCCCCGCTTCGGTTTTCAAACCCGACGGGTGGGACCGCCCCGTCAGGTTCATCTGTTTTTTCGAATCGTTTTCTGAAAGCGTATTCGAGCAAAATACGTCTTCTCTTCTGGGCCGGCGTATTTGAGACTGAAATGTTTTCTGTTTTTATAAATAAGACCCTGGGAAGTTTCTGTTTCATTACAGATGGGTCCCTGGGCAAAAACCTTTATAACTTTTTAGCAGAAACATATTTTTGAGTGATTCTTCTTCTGTTCTCTTCAAAATTTTGTCTAGTTTTTTATCAGATTTATTTGAAGATTATTTGGAATAATTTTTGTGCACCTCTCGGTATTCACGATAGCGCGTATATTCTCTTTATACCGTAGATACCGAAGGAGGTGACGGGACCGCGAACTTCACCGAGTTAGACTCCGACTGCTCCGAACCAGGCAAGCATGTTTGAACTTTTGATATGATGAGTGACTTGGCATGTTTTGCATTTAGTTAGTTTCATGGCATGTTGTGGAGCATACCGATGAACTGTATATTATGCATTGTTGAGACAAGTAAGTTCAATGATCCATACCTTGTTGGATGTGAGTATGCAAGGCCATGTGTTGGCATGAAGATGGGTAAGATGGCAGTGTGGTAGCATGCTAGTCTTATGCCATGCAGGTTACTACAGTACCAACCCGTATCGGTTGGGCTCGTATCCATTTCCCCTCCCTGTACTACCACATGTTTCCCGAAAGGGATATGGTTTAGTAAGTCGCCAACCGCTTTCTTGGTACACACCAAAAAGGAGAGGCCGGGATGATGGTTCCATGGCCCTGGATTAAAGCCAGTCATCCGGTCAGGGGGCATGGGTGTTTCCGGTTGGGACCGAGAGGGGGGCACCCCTTAGAGCGCGCGTATATAAATTTGATCCCATGCTATTCGAGATTGTGATCTCCCCGTCTCAAAAGTTTTTCTTGGACGATGTCGAGGGTGATTCCTGGCATCGAGAGGTTGGATGGGTGTGTACTGGTTAGCTGTGTTTCCTTCTGAAATACCGTAAACGGAACTAGTCCTTGTGACTACGGAAATCCGTTAACTGTGAGAAATTTTGTACAAACTCTGCAGAGTCATATATCCACAAATCATCTTATCTATATCCAAGTTCCGTGCTAACTGACATGTGCCAGTTTTGGTGACAGATCATCCGGTGGGACCATGAGCACTAAGATCAGTTAAATGTTTGTTCTTGAGGATGGACTAACCCGTTTAATTTCATGAGTTGAATATATTTATTATGAATATTATTTCTTTATCAGTTGAAGCCCTTTATGTGGTGTCGCTCAGACGCCCGACTGTGGCATTTCTTTTAAAGCCCTTTATGTGGTGTCGCTCAGACGCCCGACTGTGGCATTTCTTTTAAAGCCCTTTATGTGGTGTCGCTCCGACGCCCGAATGTGGCATTTCTTTTAAAGCCCTTTATGTGGTGTCGCTCAGACACCCGACTGTGGCATTTCTTTTAAAGCCCTTTATGTGGTGTCGCTCAGACGCCCGACTGTGGCATTTCTTTTAAAGCCCTTTATGTGGTGTCGCTCAGACGCCAGACTGTGGCATTTCTTTTAAAGCCCTTTATGTGGTGTCGCTTAGACGCCCGACTGTGGCATTTCTTTTAAAGCCCTTTATGTGGTGTCGCTAAGACGCCCGACCGTGGCATGAATTTTCTTTCTTTTATTAATTTACTTTCGTGGCGTCGCTCTAGACACTCGATTGTTTTCTATTACTTTACTATTGGGATTCCAGGCGGACTACCGCCGTTTCCCTTTTCACTTACCCTGCCTAATATTACTTTGAATATGCATTGGTAATTTAATCGTGACGCACTCATGCATGCATTTGTTATATCTTACGTCCGAACTGTCTTGCGAGTACTTTCAAAGTACTCACTGGCTTGTTGATTTGGCCAGATGCTGACGAAGGTGATCTCATGGATGAAGAGTTCGATAGCGAATCCGACGCCTAGAGGAGTCCCAGTCAGTCTCGTGCGACCCTGGACTTGGTCACTGTTTTATACCCGCTTCCACAACCCAAATAAATTCATCGAGCCTCACCTCGACGCTCGATGGGATGATAGTTTGAGAGTCACATATCCACTCCCCACTGTGTTACTCCACCACTACCATATTTGCGAGTCAGTAGTATGCCACCACTCCCTTGTGTCATAACCGCCTTTATGTATAATTATTGGCACGCTTGTAATAAATTGTTGAGCATTATCAGCTCAACCCTGTATTATATTTGATGCTACTGGCTTACTATATCAAAAGTTTGTCTACCAGTGAGGAGGTTTTTATCTCAAACTGGATTCTAAAGATTGGTTTCTCAATAAATATTTTTATTGGAAAACCGGTCGTGACACTGACGGTCACTTTTCTGCACTGTTTGGGCGACGTAGATAGGCATTTAATGCCCTTGTCCCCTACCGTCAGGGTTAGGTATGATACACTTTGTAGGTAGCTGTACCTACCGCAACACCTTTCCATTTTTGCCCTTGCCTACGTTGCCACCTGTTGGAGACCCCTTGAGCATATAACAGGAGGCCCATGCACAACGTAGGAAGGGAGGAAAAAGGACAAATAGTAAAACACTCACGCTCAGTATCGTTAGCTGCTGGTGTGTACTGTAGCACTCAGCGCTCCGGAGCAAGAACTCAATACAATCCACAAAGCAGCAGTAGGAGTATTATCTCTCCGGAGAGCTCCGAAGCTGGGTAAAACCGCTCGTGTGCCCCGCCTCGATCCGCTCTTTGCGCGACCTCCACCCCCCGCCGAACCAAAAGGGGCTCCGTCCCCATAGGTGCTCGCGGAGTCAGCTTCCCCGACAAAGTGGTATGATAAGCAAAAGATATTGGACTATTTAACATGTCCTGGCCAGGGGCAGGCCGCGGAACTGTATTCAAAACAGGTATACTGCTCGTAACAGAGACCACCTGGGAGTTCCATAATGCGGCATGGCTTGTCTGCCTCCCTGGATCTTGCATCGTTTGTGCGGCAGTTGAATTGCCGAACAGCTCGTCCGAAGTATGGAGTCCTGAAAGAGAAAATTAAAAAAAGAATTTGGCAACCCCTAGTACGTTTTAGGCCGTATTTTTGGCTTGCCGTTATTGTGCCCCTTCCCCTGCGCCCATGGTATTTCAAGAGCGTAGTTATGTACGCGAGGCACTGGTTTCGCTATGTCGCGAGGGCTGGGGTTGGGGCCGCATTGCTACGCCTGCTCGGAACGTGCCAGGCGGTCTTGTTGTAGGTTACTCCGGGCGCGCTTGGCGATGTCTGGCTTTTTAACGGCCGGACTGGAGAATTGCCTAAGAAGGTTGCTTTGTACTTCCGCTGCGAGAGCCGCCGTGTGCTCCTCCGTACGGAGGGAGCGTTCGGTGTTTCCATTGACCGTGATTACTCCTCGAGGGCCTGGCATCTTGAGCTTGAGATATGCGTAGTGCGGCACCGCATTGAACTTTGCGAATGCGGTTCGCCCGAGGAGGGCGTGATAGCCACTGCGAAACGGGACTATATCGAAGATTAACTCTTCACTTCGGAAATTGTCCGGAGATCCGAAGACCACTTCAAGTGTTACTGAGCCTGTACAGTTGGCCTCTATCCCTGGTATAACGCCTTTAAAGGTCGTTTTTGTGGGCTTAATCCTCGAGGGATCTATGCCCATCCTCCGCACTGTATCCTGGTAAAGCATGTTCAGGCTACTTCGGCCGTCCATGAGGACTCTTGTGAGATGAAATCCGTCGATAATTGGGTCGAGAACCAATGCGGCGAAGCCGCCGTGACGGATGCTAGTGGGGTGGTCCCTTCGATCAAAAGTGATCGGGCAGGAGGACCATGGGTTGAACTTTGGGGCGACTGGCTCCATCGCGTATACGTCCCGTAACGCACGCTTCCGCTCCCTCTTGGGAATGTGGGTTGCTTATATCATGTTCACTGTCCGCACCTATGGGGGAAAACCCTTCTGTCCACTGTTGTTCGGCGGCCTGGGCTCCTCCTCGTCATCGCTATGCAGCCCCTTCTCTTTATTTTAGGCTCTTAACTTGCCTGCTTGCTTGAACACCCAACAATCCCTGTTGGTGTGATTAGCTGGCCTTTCGGGGGTGCCATGTATCTGGAACAAGCGGTCGAGTATTCGGTCCAAACTGGACGGGCCCTGAGTATTCTTTTTGAATGGCTTTTTCCGCTGACCGGATTTATAGCCTCTGAATCCAGCATTAACTGTCGTGTCTTCGTTGCTGTCGCTGCTAACGCGGCGCTTTTGCTTGTTCCGACGTGTCCTGCCACTTTTGTCCTTGGTATCCAAATTACTAGGGTTCTTTGCTAAGTTGTTGCTGCGAGCTAGCCAGCTGTCTTCTCCCGCGCAAAAGCGGGTCATGAGTGTCGTGAGGGCTGCCATGGATTTCAGCTTTTCCTGTCCTAGGTGCCGGGCAACCCACTCGTCGCGGATGTTAAACTTGAAGGCTGCTAGGGCCTCTGCGTCGGGACAGTCGACTATCTGGTTTTTCTTTGTTAGGAACCGTGTCCAGAAATGCCTGGCCGATTCCTCTGGCTGCTGAATTATGTGGCTTAAGTCATCGGCATCTGGTGGTCGCACATAAGTGCCCTAGAAGTTGTCGAGGAATGCGGCTTCCAGGTCCTCCCAAGAACCGATTGAGTCTGCTGGCAAGCTGTTAAGCCAATGCTTGGCCGGTCCCTTAAGTTTGAGCGGGAGGTATTTGATGGCGTGTAGATCATCGCCGCGGGCCATGTGGATATGAAGGAGATAATCCTCAATCCAGACCGCTGGATCTGTTGTTCCATCATATGATTCGATGTTTACGGGTTTGAAACCCTCTGGGATTTTATGATCCATTACTTCGTCTGTGAAGCATAGTGGGTGTGCGGCGCCTCTATACTGGACTATATCACGACGCAGCTCGAAGGAGCTATGTCTGTTGTGTTCGGCCTGACCGGATTTGTTGTATTCGGAATGAAGATCACCGTCACGTGTCGTGTGGCGCCTGCGTGATCCGTAGATCGATCTTGTTTGTCTTGCCTTGTCCTCCAGTACGTCTCGCAGGTCTGGCGCATTTTCCCATGCCTTAGTTGAACGGCACCGGGGCATGGCTTGTTTGGAGGGCCAAGAGGCCTCTCTGTCGCGGCCACGAGGTGGCCGGCCGACCATGTCGTGTGCTGGTGATGTGGGTGCTTCCTCCTCTAATCGGGGTAGCAGCCTACACTTTGGGTAACTCTTGGAGGGGCGTTCGAGTTCATACTCTTCGGCCGCAAGGACTTCCGTCCATCTGTCAGCTAGTAGATCTTGATCAGCTCTAAGTTGTTGCTGCTTTTTCTTGAGGCTGCTTGCCGTGGCAAGAAGCCTGCATTTGAAACGCTCTTGTTCGCCGGGGTCTGATGGTACGACGAATTCGTCGTCGTCGAGGCTTACCTCGTCTTCGGAGGGAGGCATATAGTTATCATCCTCAACCTCTCGGTCTGCCGCTCTCTCATGAGGGCTGGCTTCTCCATCTTCCTGTGTCGAATCTTGCTGGAGGGGGTGTTCTTCGGCGCTATCCGGGGTAGTATTATCTCCCGTGCCGGAATCACCGTTTTTGCTTTGGCGGGATTTAGAGCGGCGCCGCTAACGCCGGCGCTTTGGCTGCTTTTTGGAGGTGTCATCCCCTGCTGTTCCATCGCCATCTCCTTCTTTTGGAGTATCCACCATGTATATATCATATGACGAGGTGGCCTTCCAGCGCCCTACAGGTGCTGGTTCCTGTTCGTCTCCTGCATCGTCGTCCATACCGTCGATGTCTTCAGAGCCGAAGTCAAGCATGTCGGTTAAATCATCGACAGTGGCTACAAAGTGGGTGGTGGGTGGGCTTTGAATTTCTTCATCGTCCGTATCCCATCCTCGCTGACCGTGGTACGGCTAGGGCTCTCCTGATAAAGAGAGAGACTTTAGAGAATTCAGGATGTCACCGAAGGGCGAGGGCTGAAAGATGTCCGCTGCGGTGAACTCCATTATAGGCGCCCAATCGGATTCGATCGGCCGGGGCGCGGGGGGTTCGGAGTCCGGAGAGGAATCCGGAACCTCGGAGTCACGGGTAATGCAGAGTGTAGGGCTGGCGTTCGGCTCGATCGCCTTTGAGATCGCAGCCCCCGAGGTGACGTCCAACCGCTCATCCTCAATTGGCGCAATGGGCTCCGATTTAAGGGTCGGAACCTGTGCGTGTGCGGCTTCCAGGACACTGTTCGGAGGCAGAGCTAGATCGTGCCCCTCGAGACAGTGCGGCGCGCTTGGCCGTGGCTCGAATCTGTCGAAGATCAAGTCCCCGCGGATGTCAGCCGTGTAGTTTAAGCTCCCAAACCTGACCTGATGGCCAGGGGCGTAGCTTTCGATCTGTTCCAGGTGGCCAAGCGAATTGGCCCGCAGTGTGAAGCCGCCGAAGACGAAGATCTGTCCAGGGAGAAAAGTCTCACCCTGGACCGCATCGTTATTGATGATCAAAGGAGCCATTGGGCCTAAAAGTGACGACACAGAGGAACTCTCAATGAAAGCACCAATGTCGGTGTCAAAACCGACGGATCTCGGGTAGGGGGTCCCGAACTGCGCGTCTAGGCCGGATGGTAACAGGAGACAAGGGACACAATGTTTTTACCCAGGTTCGGGCCCTCTCGATGGAGGTAAAACACTACTCCTGCTTGATTAATATTGATGATATGGGTAGTACAAGAGCAGATCTACCACGAGATCAAGGAGGCTAAACCCTAGAAGCTAGCCTACGGTATGATTGTTGTATGATGGAGTTGTCCTACGGACTAGAACCCTCCGGTTTATATAGACACCGGATAGGGTTAGGGTTACACAGAGTCGGTTACGATGGTAGGAGATCTTGAATATCCGCATCGCCAAGCTTGCCTTCCACGCCAAGGAAAGTCCCATCCGGACACGGGACGAAGTCTTCAATCTTGTATCTTCATAGTCCTGGAGTCCGGCTGAAGGTATAGTCCGGCTACCCGAACACCCCCTAATCTAGGACTCCCTCAGCCACCATCAGGCCCACGACCAATCGACCCTTCACCGTCGTTGGCATGCAGCTGCCGACCCAACCAGCTAGGCACGCACCTGCGTGGCGGCATATAGATCTTCGTGGAGACCCACCACTGCGCCACCTCAGCTGCCTGCCTGCCTACATGGCACCGCGGGCACCGCTGGCCAGGGCGCGTGTCAACACGAGAGGGAGCGGCGACAGACGAGATAGGGCTCTCCCCCGTCCCCGATAAAGCAAGGACACCTAAGCAAGACGCATTAAATGCGATTTGTCATCTAATGCGAGGGATAACCCCGCATCATTGTACCCTTTCCACCTCCTGTGTGCCACTGTGGCAACCCCT
Source organism: Aegilops umbellulata (assembly GCA_032464435.1). Classification (NCBI taxonomy): domain Eukaryota; kingdom Viridiplantae; phylum Streptophyta; class Magnoliopsida; order Poales; family Poaceae; genus Aegilops; species Aegilops umbellulata. The sequence continues at coordinate 60,897,002 of CP136054.1, read as the reverse complement.
TTCCTATAAAAGGAGGCCCGAGGCGACCAGGAGGAGTATTCGGCTTTTTGAGCTCCTCACGCCCCATAGCTAGCTCAAGAACACAGATATACAATCCACCAAAGCAGGAGTAGGGTTTTACGCATCCTCGCGGCCCGAACCTGGATAAACGAACCGTGTGCTATCTGTTTGATCTGCTCTTCTCACGACCCCGCGCCCCGCAACCGTAGTAAGGATTCTTGTGATCCCATAGGTGTCGTTCCCACCGACATGTTTGGCGCGCCAGGTAGGGGGCGTAGTTCTGAGAATCGGCTTTAGCAGTTAGTTCGACGCTTCTTCATTGCCATGGCGCCCAAGAAGAAGAAAACTGTGGCAGTTGGCCCGTTAGATGCCGGAGATCCCGTCCTGGCGCGGACGAGCAGCAGAACGGTTGCAGAAAGGACCCGGGGCGCCGTTCGCGAACACCAACACCGTCCCAGCAGCTGGAGTCAGGGAGGCGGCGATGTTCGTGCGCCTGGTAACGGGCCGCACGCCGCCAAATCCAAAGACGGAGCCAGGCCCTCCGCAGGTGGCGCGGGGCCTTCCGAGATCGCTGCCACCCCGCCCGAAGGCGATGCGAGGGCTTCCAAGACTCCCACGCCAGCGCGGACGGCGCGCTCCTCTCAAGCAGTGCGCAACGAACGGCGTAATCACACCAAAGACCCCGGGCGTCGCCGTGGGAAAAGCCCCGTGCGGCACTCCCGGGATGCAGAAGACCTGCCTGCTCGCCGAGGCGCTGGTGAAGATGGCATGCGACCGCGGGGTCATGATAGAGCTCCTTCTGACATGGTCAGAAGTTGAAGTGCGCCGCGATCCGTGCAGGTTTCGCTGCCACCGACGCCAGCAGAAGCCCTGGCGCGCGCGCAGTTGCTCCTCGATTTTCCTCCCACTACGGGGAAACTCAACGAATGGAGAGCCACTATCCGAAGCCTCGTTGCGGTGGCCAACAAAGACGAACCGAGTCCGGTGGAACCCCCGGGTCGACGCTCTGACGGAGTCCCACGCACCAGTGGCAGGAAAGCCGGCGGCGCCGCGACCATGGTGCACTCGCCTTCCCCTCGCCCGGTACCGCGGACGCCAGCCCGTCGCGACGTTACAGGCGACAAAATCTCCATAGCGTCGTCTGGCCCGCGGACCCAGTGTGACTAGCACCAAGTCGTTCAGGAACGAGAACATGAAGACGCTCGAACCACTATCGAGCGCCGGCGCGGACCGCGCCACCAGTCAGACAGGCGAGCAGGGCCTGCTGTGAACCACCTGGCACGGGAGAGCCCTGGAGGCCTACCTTACGAGGTAGGCTATCCGGCTTTTACCCGTGAGCTGCGGCAGTTCCAGTGGCCCACTCACCGCACCTTCAAACCCGACGTAGGTGAAAAGTACAGCGGCAAGGCCCACCCGTCCGAGTTCCTCAGCATCTACACCATCGCGATGCAAGCTGCCGGAGCCCGCAACGATAAGGTGCTTGCGAATTACTTTCCGTTGGCTCTTAAACCCAACACCATGTCATGGTTGATGCACTTGCCGGTAGACTCTATTTCCTCCTGGTCGGATTTGTGCCATGAGTTTGTGGGCGCCTTTACTGGAGGCCAACAAGCCCATGGCCAAGCGAGCGACCTGCACGTCATTCCCCAGAAGGGAGGCGAGAGTCTCCGCAAATATATACAAAGGTTCAGCCAGATACAGTACAATATCCCTGATGTTCACCCTGCCGCCATCATCAGCGTGTTCCATCAGAACGTGCGTAACCGCAAGATGCGCAAAGAGCTGGCAATGAACAAGGTGAAAGATGTAGCAGAACTCTATGTTCTTGCTCACAGATGTGCCCGAGCTAAAGAGGGAAGGAAGTACCCTGGCAAAGATGCCGGCATGGAAATCGACTCCTTAGATGAGGATACTGCCGCCCCGGCGAAGAAGGGCCGGCGCCGCAACAGGAAGCGCAAAGGTAAAGCCGTGCTTGCCGTCGAGGGATATGATGACACCGGCTCCACCAAGAAAACCAAGGCGGATGACCCTGGCAAGGAAATTGCTGGGTGTGTCGCCTGCCGGGCCTTGGCGGCTGCTGAGAAGCCAGGAAACTCCGACAAGCGATACTGCAAGATCCATCGCACCAAAGGCCATGCTCTCAAAGACTGCCGACAGGTTGAGCTCCTCGCTGAGAAGCAGAGGGCTGAATATGAGAGGCGGGACAAGGAGAAGGGCCAAGACGGTGCTGAGGGGTCCGGCAAGAAGCGTGACGGCCAGGCGGGCCGTCGGGGCAAGGATAAACAATAGGAGATGCCCGCCCGGGGCCGTGACAGAAAGCCAGAAGATGACGATCACGAAGAGGATGACGAATCTGGCGATCAGGAGTTTCAGAAAGCTACAGAGGCCATGTGCGTCGACGGCGGCGCCTCGCTGCATACTTCTCACCGCCGGCTTAAACAGTGGGCACGAGAGATTACAGCGGCAGAGCCGTCGTTTGATGCCCAAAGGCCGCTGAAGTGGTCCAGCACACCTATCAATTTTTTACACCGAGGATCACCCTGATCGCACTACTGTGGTCGGGTGCTTGCCGTTGTTGGTTTCACCAACAATACGCAACCTCAGGGTGACAAAGATGCTAGTCGATGGCGGGGCCGGTCTGAACATGATCTCGCCTACCGTGATCGAGAAACTGCAGATTCCTGATGAAGACCTCGAAGAGACGGGCACGTTTCAAGGGGTCAACCCGGGAAGAAGCCAACCTAAGGGAAAGGTCATGCTGCCCGTGACTTTTGGAAGCGATCTGAACTACAGGACGGAAAGGATCGTGTTTGATGTTGCCAAGATCCCCTTGCCCTACAATGGGATCCTTGGCCGCCCAACGCTGGCCAAGTTCATGGCGGCGTCACACTACGCCTACAACACCCTGAAGATGCCAGGACCTGTGACGATCATCACCATCTCCTCCGATAAGAAAGATGCACTGATTTGCGCTGACCAACTATACTAGCAAGCAGTTGCAGCAGCTGCCGCCACTAGGGCACTTGCTCCTGCCGCTGAGACCCAGGGAGGAAAGAAGAAGAAGAAGACCGGTGAGACCTCGGACACCCACTCCGGCAAGCGCACCTCTTCGGAGTGTAGCGCTCCTGTCGAGGACGTGCCAGAGAGCTCCACCGGCAGAAACAAGAAGCCCAGGGCCATACCGCCGGGAACCAAGAAGGTTTCTGTCAATGAGGATGGCACGGGAGGGGCTTTCACCATAAGCTCCACCCTTGACGACAAATAGGAAGACGCGCTCGTCACCTTCCTGCGGGCGAATGTCGATGTGTTTGCATGGCAAGCTTCCGACATCCCCGGCGTTCCCAGGGAGGTGATTGAGCACCACCTTGCTGTCTGTCCTCATGCGCCGCCCGTCAAGCAGAAGGTCAGAAAGCAAGCTTTGGAACGACAAGAGTTCATCACAGAAGAGATCCGGAAACTGGAGGCAGCGGGTTTGGTAAGAGGAGTGCTCCATCCAACGTGGTTGGCCAATCCGGTCGTAGTGCGCAAGGCAAATGGGAAGTGGAGGCTGTGTATTGATTACACGGATATCAATAAGGCTTGTCCTAAAGACCCCTTCCCGTTGCCGCGCATCGACCAGATTGTTCACTCCACGGCTGGGTGTGATCTGTTGTCATTCCTCGATGCCTACTCCGGCTACCACCAGATCTTCATGACAAGAGAAGGAAATCAGGGCCCGGCAAGTACTTTCCCGCCGAGCTCCCCGGAGCCGCCGGCAACGATGTTGCCGGGGACACTGAGCCCGCCACGGGACGGCTAGCTCCGGCGGAGCATCAAGCTCTTGCCGTCGAGACAGCCGTTCCTATAGCGGAGGAAATGCCTTTAGTCCTCGCCGTCGAGCCCCAGGCTCCAGCATGGGCGCAGCATACCGTCCGATACCTCCAAACAAGGGAACTCCCTGAGCAGCAGGAAGAAGCGGAAAAAGTAGCCCGTCGCTCTACCATGTACCAGTTCGTCGATGACGTCCTGTACAGAAAGAGGCCAAACGGCGTGAAATTGAAGTGTATCCCTCGAGAGGAAGGACCGGAGCTATTGGCAGAGATACACGGAGGCATATGTGGATCCCACATTGGGTCAAGGTCCCTTGCCGGCAAGGCATTTTGGCAAGGCTTCTTCTGGCCCACCGCCCTCCAGGATGCGACGACACTAGTCACCAGGTGTGAAGCATGTCAGTTCATTTCAAAGAAGCTTCATCATCCAGCTCAAGCCCTTCAAACCATTCCTCTCTCCTGGCCCTTCTCGGCCTGGGGGCTCGACATACTGGGCCCTTTCCCCCGCGCTGTCGAGGGCTTTGAGTACTTGTACGTTGCAATCGACAAGTTCAAAAAGTGGCCGGAGGTGGAAGCAGTGAGGAAGGTCACAACACAGTCAACCGTCAAGTTCTTCAAGGGACTAGTGTGCCATTTTGGTGTGCCCAACAGGGTCATCACCGATAACGGCACACAGTTCACAAGCCGCACCTTCATGCAATATATCCAAGACCTCGGCAGCAAAGTCTATTTCGCTTCCGTTGCTCACCCACGAAGCAATGGTCAAGCTGAGAGGTCAAACGCTGAAGTACTGCGAGTCTTAAGGACCAAGACCTTTGACAGGCTGCACAAGAGCGGAAGGCGCTAGATCGATGAGTTGCTGGCGGTTCTTTGGTCGATCAGGACGACGCCAAATCGATCCACCGGCCAGACACCCTTTGCCCTAGTATACGGGGCAGAAGTAGTTCTCCCCACTTAACTCATATACCGGTCACCTCGAGTGCTCGCTTATGATGAGCTTGAGCAAGAGCAACTGCGGCAAGATGACGCAATGCTCCTTGAGGAATATCGTCTTCGGGCGGCTGTGAGAGCAGCATGCTACCAGCAAGCCTTGCGCCGCTACCATAGCCGCAAGGTTCATGCCCGAAGCCTTGAGGAAGGCGACCTTGTCCTTCGGCGCGTTCAATCGGCCAAGAATTCCAACAAGTTCACGCCAAAGAGGGAAGGCCCTTATCGGGTAATACGAGTCACCAGGCCTGGCGCAGTCCGTTTGGAGACCGAAGATGTCGTTCCGGTGACTAACTCCTGGAACATTGAGCATCTTCGCAAGTTTTACCCGTGAGGCGCGGCTTGTCGGGCCCCCCGGCAAGCCACCTTTTGTACAAGCATTGCCGATGATGCATGTAACCCTGTGTACAAAGCCAGGCGCAGACCCTGAGCATAAATAAATGAAGCGCTGGTGCCCTAAGTTATAGCATGCATGCTAGGTCGAGTGTCTTCCTTGGTTAGGGTTGATAGTGCTTAGCAGCGACTAACCCCTAGCTTAGAGGTCGAGTGTGCGTATCTTTGCCGTTCTTTCGTCTTCTTTGGTTCGCAGGACTCACAGATATCCTTGCCAGATCACTTGAGGACGAAAAAGAGAATAAGGACGAACCAGCATCTAGACCCCGGCGAGCCAGTATTGCCGGGGGCTGCAAGAGCAAAGATTCACCCACGTCAAACCAGAGTTGCCGAGGGCTACAGCTTCAGATAAGTTCTTCATCCCTTATCATGCATTCCCTTATGGACTGAGGTATGTGAAACCTCGTCTTTTCCCTAAAGCTACCGTGCTCCCCTAATTCTAGGCCCTAGGGCTCGTTCCTGGGGCCAGGTTTGGTCGTAGTCGCGGCAGCGAAAGGATGAAACGAGGAGCCTGAACCCGCCACATCCCTGCCCCCGCCGAAGGCGTGAGAAAGGTCGAGCGAGGTGGGGAGACGGCAAGGCCTGTTGCCGGGCAAGGAAATGTTTATCTTAAAGATATCAAGGATTTACTCATTATCGTGGGTTCTACCCACAAACAAATGACCCGGCAAGCATCCCTTTTTTCATTAAAAACATTCCACTCAGGTACAGCCCATAGGGAATGAAAAACATGAATGACGGGATTACAAGTTTTAAATTCAGCTAAGGCCCGAAGGCTTACAAACTAAAAAAAAGATAAGGTGCCCGTAACCCCTTTCTTGTCCCTCCCCTTAGGAGGCAGGTCAAGGAGGCGAAAAGGACAAAAGGAGCACCTAGGCGAGGTACAAGCGGCAGAAGGCACCAGGAAAACATCCTGGCGGCCACCTCCACGGGAAGCTGGTGATGATGATGACAGTAGAAGAGCTGGAAGACAAGGCGGCAAGACCAGCAATACGCGACGAAGGCGTCGATGCATGCGTACTCCGAGCTGACGGCCCACCATCCGCCTTCTTCGCACTTCCTACGCCAGCCACCCAAGGAGACGGCCACGAGAAGTTGGTGGGGGCTCAGTGCAGATGTTGCTGCTGCCAACATCGCCCCAGGACAACGGGACCGACGCTAGTTGGACCCATCATCGTGCCGCCTACCACCCTCGTCGCCGCTGTCGCTTTCCTCCTCGTCACTCTTGCCCGAGGAGGAATCTTCATCGTCGGAGGAGCTCTCCACGCAGCACTTCAGGCGAGTTCCAAAGTCGCCGAAGACCTTGGCGGAGATAAGGCCGCCCTCCATCAGCTTGCAATGGAGGGTGAACCCCTCCGCCAGTCGGTGGATACGAGGTAACGTCTTCCATCCCCGACGAAGATACATCACGTGAGGGGCTGGGAAGTCGACGCGAACCCGCGTGCCGCTGATCCCACAGCCCCTCATGTGCAGCCGCAGCGACTCCGGCAGATCCAGCTCCATCTCCCGTGCAAATGGAGTCGGGAGGCGAAGGCGACGGCAGGGCGGCCGGCGCAGCCTGACAAAGAACTCGCAAGGGTCATCCCCAATATGGCCCTCCATGGGGGGAGGAACTGCTGGCGGAGGCGAGGCCGGCGTGCCGCCCCGTCCTCCTCTTCCCCGAGCGCCTCGGCCTCGCCCACGTCCTCGCCCCTCCCCCTTCCCCTCGCGGCTGGCTCTGCTACCGCTGGTGCAGGAGAAGGAGGGACGCGTTGTCGAGCGGCAACCCTCGCCGCCACCGTTGAAGGACCAGGATTCCCTCTCTCCATGGCGGAAGCTGACGGAAGGAGGAGATGAAAGAATGCGGGAAGCCATCCCCCCCTCCCGCTCTTTATAAAGGAACGGGGTGGGGGCTCAACCGCCCCGCTCAGCCAATCAAGACGTGGAAGGTGCAGGGAACTGGGACCGACCCGCTGCCCCGGCCCACGGCGGCCCGGTTTCCCGCCTCCACCGTTCGCCACCCCAAGCGCATGGGAGCCACGTGGCAGGCATGCAAGACCGAGGCGACGGATGAGGCGACCTCTCCCCACCCCATGATCGTGGGGAGTGGACGCCTTGAAGACCATGCCTCGGTCCCGTTTAGTAAATGGGTCGCGCCTTCACGCCTCCCTCCATTTATGGGTAAGGCGCAAACTGCCCCCTTTACTACGACGTGACGCATGCATGCAGAGCTCAGCCCCACGCATGTCGCCCACGTCACGCACGCCTCCCCACGCCGCGCCACGCGCGGGAAGCATGGGAAGCGCAGTGCGTGAAGAGACTTACCGCGGTAAAAACCGCCCCGCCTGCCCGCACACCGTTTTTGGGCCTAACCCAATGACGCGATCGCGCTTACGTGTGCCAAGGCCCGGGGGCTCCTGTTGGTGTACAAAAAGAGGGGTACACTTTTTGTAACCCTATAACCATGCACGGGCAGTCTGAGCCACGGGCACCACCACACTGGGCAAGGCAAGGGAGGTGAGCCAAGGTAAGACCGAAGCTCGAGAGAAGCAGAACGACGCCAAGACCAAGACCACAAAGAGCAAAGGGGACGAAGTGGACCCTCCCCCGGCAAGATCCTTGCCGGGAGGCGGTTTTAGCAAACCCGGCAAGACCCTTGCCGTGGCAGCTCGCCCCACACCTACGGAGCGAGTCACCCTTGAGTCCACTGCCCCCATGGGGCAAGGATTCGGGAGACATCCCCGAGGTGGCATGCAGATCTTTGTGAAGACATTCAAGATCAGATACACACCTTAGAAGATGATCCTTGGCGGGATCCCAGCCAAGGGGGACCACAAGGCCCCCGGCAAGAGCCTTGACAGGGATGACAGCAGGCGCCATTGCAAGACCCTTGTCGGGGCCCCGGCAAGGCCCTTGCCAAGAACACCCGTAGGGCCACCATCAGGCCCACGACCAATCGACCCTTCACCGCCGTTTGCATGCAGCTGCCGACCCAACCGGCTGGGCACGCACCTGCGTGGCGGCATACGGATCTTCATGGAGACCCACCACTGCGCCACCTCAGCTGCCTGCCTGCCTACATGGCACCGCGGGCACCGCTGGCTAGGGCGCGTGTCAACACGAGAGGGAGCGGCGACGAACGAGACAGGGCTCTCTCCCGTCCCCGATAAAGCAAGGACACCTAAGCAAGACGCATTAAATGCGCCTTGTCATGTAATGCGAGGGATAACCCCGCATCACTGTACCCTTTCCACCTCCTGTGTGCCACTGTGGCAACCCCTTTCCTATAAAAGGAGGCCCGAGGCGACCAGGAGGAGGATTCGGCTTTTTGGAGCTCCTCACGCCCCATAGCTAGCTCAAGAACACAGATATACAATCCACCAAAGCAGGAGTAGGGTTTTACGCATCCTCGCGGCCCGAACCTGGATAAACGAACCGTGTGTTATCTGTTTGATCCGCTCTTCTCACGACCCCGCGCCCCACAACCGTAGTAGGGATTCTTGTGATCCCATAGGTGTCGTTCCCACCGACACCAGGAAGGGGCCAGGGCGGCTCTGCGGCAAGGGAGGGTGTAACGCCCTCGATGCGGCTATAGCTCCCACGTGTCGAGGCACGACTTAGAGGCATAACCGCATTGAAAGCAATGTCGCAAGTGACGTAATCTTCACACAACCCATGTAATACATAAGGGAAAGAGGTACATAGTTGGCTTACAGTCGCCACTTCACACAATACTTAAATAAACATCCATCATCCAGATTACACTCAAGGTCCGACTACGGAACCAAAGTGAAAGAAGACTACCCCAAATGCTACACAGATCCCCGAATCATGCCCAACTGGGCTCCACTACTGATCATCAGGAAAAGGCCCATAGTAACGGACACGTTCCTCGTCGAACTCCCACGTGAGCTCGGTCGCGTCATCTGCACTGGCATCGTTGGTACCTGCAACTGTTGTGGTAGAATCTGTGAGTCACGGGGACTCAGCAATCTCACACCCGCGAGATCAAGACTATTTAAGCTTATAGGTAGGATGGGGTTGTGAGGTAGAGATGCAGCAAGCGACTAGCATATATGGTGGCTACAACGCAAAAGAGAGCGAGAAGAGAAGCAAAGCACGGTCGTGAAGCTAGAAATGATCAAGAAGTGATCCTAGAACAACCTACGTCAAACATAACTCCAACACCATGTTCACTTCCCGGACCCCGCCGAGAAGAGACCATCACGGTTACACATGCGGTTGATGTGTTTTAATTAAGGTCAACTTCGGGTTCTCTACAACCGTACATCAACAAATTCCCATCTGCCTCATAACCGCGGGCATGGCTATCGAAAGATAATACCCTGCAGGGGTGTCCCAACTTAGCCCATTATAAGCTCTCACGGTCAACGAAGGATATTCCTTCTACCGGGAAGACCCGATCAGTCTCGGAATCCCGGCTACAAGACATTTCGGCAGTAATAAAACAAGTCCAGCAAAGCCGCCCGATTGTGCCGACAAATCCTGATAGGAGCTGCACATATCTCGGTCTCAGGGCACATCCGGATGAGACTAGCTACGAGTAAAACCAAGCCTCGAGTTTCCACAAGGTGGCCCCGCAGGCAGCTCAGTTCGGGCCAGCACTTAGAGAAGCACTGGTCCGGGGGGGCTAAAATAAAGATGACCCTCGGGCTCGCGAAAACCCGGGGGAAAAAGGAGTAGGTGGTAGGAAAATGGTAAAACCAAGGTTGGGCCTTGCTGGAAGAGTCTTATTCAAAGCGAACTGTCAAGGGGGTCCCATAAATCACCCAACCGTGTAAGGAACGCAAAATCAAGGAACATAACACCGGTATGACGGAAACTAGGGTGGCAAGAGTGGAACAAAACACCAGGCATAAGGCCGAGCCTTCCACACTTTACCAAGTATATAGATGCATTAATTAAATAAGAGGTATTGTGATATCCCAACAAGTAAGCATGTTCCAACAAGGAACAACAAGTCCATGTACCAACAAGCAACAAACTTCATCTTCACCTGCAACTAGCAACGCTATAAGAGGGGCTGACCAAAGCGGTAACATAGCCAAACAACGGTTTGCTAGGACATGGATGGTTAAAGGCTGACATGGCAATATGGGTGGCATGATATAGCAAGTGGTAGGTATCGCAGCATAGGCATAGCAAAAGAGCGAGCATCTAGCAAGCAAAGATAGAAGTGATTTCGAGGGTATGGTCATCTTGCCTGCAAGGTTCTCAGAGTTGTCGAAAGCTTGGTCCTCGTAAGCGTTCTCAACAGGTTCCTCGTTCACGTACTCGTCTCCCGGCTCTACCCAAAGCAAGAACACAAGCAAAGGGGACAAACATCAATCACGATGCAATGCGCAAGCAACATGATGCAAAACATGGCATGATATGCGAGATGTGATATGCAATGCATATGCGTGCTTCGGAAGGAAAAAGATGAACAAGGCATAATCTTGGCAAACCAATTATGCCACTGGATAGGTGAGGTTATTTCGTTTGAAATCGATATAAAGATAACCGGAATCGGATGCACGGTTTGCAAATGACAAGCAATACAAGAATGACAATAATCTGCCATTAACAGCATGATGCTACTTAGCAAGCAACAAGAAATTAAGCTACTGCACCCAAACATATCAACAAAGCATATTACAGTAATATACTCAAGATGGTTGACAAAAGATGAACACTGAGCTACGGCTAAATTACAGCACAACAGGTTCAAACAAGCATGGCAAAAGTGCAAAAGATAACAGGTTCACAGACTTAGTGAAAATAGCAACATGCCAGAAACTAACATCAGGATGACATGTTTAGGGCAAGCAAACAACATGCTACAGGAACAGTACATAGCAAAAAAAGACATGGAATGAATCTAATCAAAGCACTTAACAAAAGTCCCTTACTGGCCATAAGCCAAAAAGGATCAGAAAATATAATAACACCCATGTCAATTAAGCAAGTTTCGTTACAGGTTTCAGACTTAGCAGAAAACTAGACATGTCAAAAACAGATAACAAGTAGGCATGTTCCTGAGCTCGATGCACTCACTACAGAGCATTTCATGATAAACTAAGCATACATCCATCAATAAGACATGGCATAGAAGCTAGACATGGCAAGAATAACCTCATATCATGCAAGGATCAACTACAACAAGCTTGGCAAAATCGAATAACATGTAAACAATCTGCCAGCAACATGTTATAGCAAAAGTAGAGCTCGATTGACTCAAGCTATGGCACTCCATAAATACAAACAAAGGCACGGATGGATATAGCAAATCCATATGTTCAAAACACTCTTAATGATCATGATCAAAAGAGGCATATATCTCTCTGAAACAACATGAACACATGGCATAAAAATAACAGCAGGCAGGGACAGTGAAAATACCAAGCCTCTGAAATCAGCAACAATATGTACCCTAGTTTGCATGCTTGTGCTAGTCACCACAAAGATCACAAAAATACATGGCATACACCTCTGGAAAGATAACATGGAATATTACAAAACACATGTAGAGCTCAACTTCATAGGATGCACACATCAATCATGGCAAAAATGACAAAAGTGCAAGTTCTGCAACAGATCTGAAACTAACATCACATAGCCCTCTTCCAACAGCATTTTGGGCATCAAGATGAACTCAAATGAAAGTGATGCAATGGAGTGAAATGATGTACTCTTTGAGACTAACAATTTGACATATTACACGCACGAAACGGAGCTACGGATGCAGAGATATGATGCGTTGAACATGAGACAATACTGCAAAAATCTAGGACTTAGAAGAAATTGAGGGGGAAGAAGTCAACCGACGGGATCCAGATCGGATCTGGGGCGGCTCGCCGGAGCTCGGTGGGGCGGCGCATGGGCGGCGGAGGCGGCGGGCGGCAGGGCGGCGCGCGGGCGGCGGAGGCTCCGGGCGGCGGGGCGGCGCGCGGGCGGCGGGGCGGCGCGCGGGCGGCGGAGCGGCGCGCGGGCGGCGGAGGCTCCGGGCGGCGGCCGGCGACCGGCAAGGCGGCGGCGCGGAGAAGCCACGGGAGCGGGCGGCGAGCGGGCGCGCGGGACCGCGGGCGCGGCCCGGTCAGCGGCGCGGGAGGGCCCGCGGCGGGCCTCGCGGGCCGGCGGCGGGGACTGTGGCGGCGCGCCACGTGGCGCCCTCCCGTTGGCTGCGGGTCAGCGGGCGGACGGTGTCCGGCCGGATCCGGACATGTCCGGCGGCGGAGAGGGAGCGGGGCTAGGGTTTAGGGGTGGATTTCATCCGCAAATCTCGGGAGAGAGGGGCTATATTTATAGGTAGAGGGGGCTAGGAAGCTCCAAATGGAGTGCGGTTTGCGGCCACACGATCATGATCGAACGGCGATGGACGTGGGAGTGTCTTAGATGGGTTAATGGGCTGTTTTGGAGGGGTTTTGGGCTGCAACACACACGAGGCCTTTACGGTTACCCGGTTAACCGTTGGAGTACCAAACGACCTCCGAATGACCCGAAACTTGACAGGCGGTCTACCGGTGCTATACCAAGGCCGCTTGGCAAACCTCGGTCCATTCCGAGAAGGTTTAATACCCGCTCACGGAAAAAGGTAAAAGGGGACGTCGGGGAACATAGGAGCGCCGGATTGCAAAACGGACAACGGGGAAAATGCTCGGATTCATGAGACGAACACGTATGCAAATGCGATGCACATGATGACATGATATGAAATGCATGACATGAACAAAATGCAAAATGACGGGAAACCCAACCACGTAGGGAATATCATATCACAATGCCGAAAATGGCAAGAGTTGGATTACAAATATGGCAAGTTACATCCGGGGTGTTACAGAGGGTTCGGGCGCGTTGGCTGCGAGTGGCCAAGGGACTAGAACAGGCGCGGGGAGGCGGCAGCGAGACGCGGCGACTCGGGCGCACGCACGTGCAAAACGCGCGCTCTGGCCGTGCCCAGAGCACGCACGCTAGGTGCTCGACGTAATGCCAACGCGTGCTAGAGGGCTTGGGTGAGGCTGGGGATTAACAGGTCTAGGTTAGAGTTTGCAAGGAGATTAGTGGACATGGTGGTTTGGTCAGGGAATCAAGTCCACAATGCAAACTAAAAACCAAGCCAAAACTGGCCATGCACACAAGGTGTTTGACAGAACGCTATGGTCATCTAGGCATCTATTGGGGTGGCCAGAAACTCCAGATCATGGTCTCTTTAGATGATAAAGAGGGTGGCAAGGTTAGTTTGTCAAAAAAAACTGTTAGTGCAAGTTTTTGGGAAAACCAAATCTGGACAGAAAATAAAGGCTATTATTGCATGGACCAAAAATATTTCAATGGGTCCAATCTCCTGGACTTAAGGGTTTGGTAGAGTGGTCTATAAGCAGGAGAAAGATCATGGGCACTAGAGCAAAACAAAATAAGGTTGCAGTACAAACCACTAAACTGGACCAGAATGAAAATGAGGATGGTATGCTTAAATTTTTCAAAGAACACCAAAGGGTTTTTGCATAAAGTTGAATTATACACTACTACTAACATCCCCTAATTTTGGTGGAAGCTTTAAAGAAATATTTAAATAGGTTGTAGTGCAATTTTACAAACTGGACCAGATTTGAGAACTTGGGGTAGAGCTCAAAATTTCCAAATGACCAAAGAGATTTTTGCACAAAAGTGATGTGGGGAAATCACATGTCATCCACAAATTTTGGTTGAAAGTTGAAAAGAGTATTTGAAAGGGTTGCAGTGCAAACTGACTCCAAAACTTATGAAAATCCATTTTAAAAGAAATAAAGCTCAGGAAATATAATTATATAAATAAATCCACTGATAAAAAGAAATGTTTTCTTGAGAGGGTATACAAGTCCAACAATACATTCGGAAAGTTTTCACTTGGGGTAAAAACTTCATAATATGGTAAGAAAAGGGTGGTTCTGAAATCAAAGAAAATCCAGAAAATAAAATTTAATTTACCAAGGAAAAATTTTAACTAATAAATCATGGTAAGAAAAACTTTTGGGGTGTTACAGTGAAGAACCTAGTTTAAAAGGGAAAAAAAGGCGGTACACTCACAAAAACCCTATCGCGGTCGCATTGCACCCCACACACATTTGGTCCTACACACGGCTCACGCAAACGGAACGCGCTTCGGCTTGCCTCTTCACGGACACGTGGGACTGCACTTGGAGAAACTGAGCATGCGCCAAACTCCTCCCCCACCGCGCGAAAATCCCCCCCCCCCTAAAATTCGCCCCAAATCCCAAATTCAACCGCCCTTCGGGCAACTAGCCAATAATATTCCCCAAACCCCCCTCGCCCCCATCCCATCCACTCCATTCGCTCCGCCAAAGCCGCCCTCCCCATCGCACCGATACGTCGGCGCCGCGGTTCGTCGAGGGGACGCACGACGAACCTCTCGCTCCCATAGTACGCTCTCCTAGACTGCCGTCCTCTAGCCGCGCCGCCACCGCTGGCGACGTTCTTGTGGAGGCGCACGGCGGTCAACGCCGCCACTGCTGGCGACGTTCTTGTGGAGACGCATGGCAATCAGCTTCTCCCACGGTACGTGCATTCTAGACTGAGGACCCGTGCATGTCGGTGTAGCGCTGAATGTTAGCCGATAGACGCTGTTAATCTCACTGTCCGCCGAAGTAGTTTACGGTCAATATGCTCTGCTTAAGAAGCTTCCTTGCCCTGTTCTGCACTCAATCTTCTTAGCTGAGATGGCATGCCAAGGCCGATTAGTTGCTAAATTAGCTTGCCATATATTTATTGTGACGTAGATTGCCATGGTCTAGTAGCCAATCTGTTAGGTGAAATAGCTCTACACCGTTTTATACTCGATCTTTGTTGCTGCGATGGCCTTCGATAGTTCGATGGCTGTGTGCTCGGCCTCATTGACTGCTGAAAGAACCTACCATAATTTAGCACTCAAATCTGTTTGCTGAATTAGCTTTAAATATATTTCATTACTTAGATCTTCTGGTCCAAATATCTTGCCATAGCTTTAGACATCTTCTACCTCTTGAGCATGCGTTCGTTTTTCCCTTGAAGAAGAAAGGGTGATGCAGCAAAGTAGCGTAAGTATTTTCCCTCAGTTTTTTAGAACGAAGGTATCAATCCAGTAGGAGACAACACGCAAGTCACCTAGTACCTGCACAAACAATCAAGAACCTTGAAACCAACGCGATAAAGGGGTTGTCACTCCTTTCACGACCACTAGCAAAAGTGAGATCTGATGAAGATAGGAAGATAAATATTTTTGGTTTTTTTGTTGTATATATTGGAAAGTGAAGATTGCAAAATAGTAAACGAGATGCGATGTAAATAAAAGAGATGTAATATAATAAGAAAGAGACCCGAGGGCCATAGGTTTCACTAGTGGCTTCTCTCAAGATAGCTTGTATTATGGTAGGTGAACAAATTACTTCCGTGCAATTGATAGAAAAGCGCATAGTTATGAAGATATCAAAGGCAATGATCATGAATATATGCATCACGTCTGTGTCAAGTAGACCGAAATGATTCGGCATCTACTACTATTACTCCACACATCGACCGCTATGCAGCATGCATCTAGAGTATTAAGTTCATAAGAACAGAGTAACCCATTAAGCAAGATGACATGATGTAAAGGGATAAACTCAAGCAATATGATATGAAATCCATCTTTTTATCCTCAATGGCAACAATACAATACGTGCCTTGCTACCCCTGCTGTCACTGGGAAAGGACACCGCAAGATTGAACCCAAAGCAAAGCACTTCTCCCATTGCTAGAAAGATCAATCTAGTAGGCCAAACTAAACCGATAATTTGAAGAGACTTGCAAAGATATCAAATCACGCATATAAGAATTCAGAGAAGGACCAAACAATACTCATAGATAATCAAGTTCATAAATCCAAAATTCATCGGATCTCAGCAAACACACCGCAAAAGAGTATTACATCGAATAGATCTCCAAGAACATCGAGGAGAACTTTGTATAGAGAACCAAAGAGAGAGAAGAAGCCATCTAGCTAATAACTATGGACCGGAAGGTCTGTGGTAAACTACTCACACATCATCGGAGAGGCTATGGTGTTGATGTAGAAGCCATCCGTGATCGATTCCCCCTCCGCCAGATCGCCGGAAAAGGCCCCAAGATGGTATCTCATGTGTACAGAAGGTTGCGGTGGTGGAAAAGTGATTTCATGGCTCTCCCTGATATTTTTAGGGTATAAGAGTATACATAGGCGAAATGAGTACATCGGTGGAGCTACGAGGGGCCCACGAGGGTGGGGGCACGCACTCCTACCTCGTGGCCGCCTAGTTGCGTCTCTGACTTCATCTCCAAGTCTTCTGGTTTGCTTTCGGTCCAAGAAAGATCATCGCGAAGGTTTCATTCCGTTTGGATTCCTTTTGGTATTCCTTTTGTGCGAAACACTTAAATAAGCAAAAAAATTGCAATTTGCAGTGGGCCTTCGGTTAATAGGTTAGTCCCAAAAATAATATAAAAGAGCATATTAAAGCCCATTAAACATCCAAAACAGATACTATAATAGCATGGAACAATCAAAAATTATAGATACGTTGGAGATCGACCTAGGTATTTTTTTCTGGACTTCATAAAAAGCATATATGTTTTTCTTGTAATATCTAGTAGAAGAACTAATTTTTATGTCTAACAGATGGACGAGACTTGGATAAATTCTGCTCGAAGATTCTCTGCTGCATATGTCAAGGGGGTTGAAAACTTCATCAACTTTATTAGAGCTGAGTACGGTGGTTTGAAATCAGATGTGCTCTGCCCGTGTAGCAGTTGTATAAATTCAGTTACAAGACCCTAGTCAACTGTGCAAAATCATCTACACTTGTATGGGATGTCGGTCACATATACTCGGTGGGTTCATCATGGTGAAGCTGTGAACGTCAATGTTATTGACTACGTGGAAGCAGCAGATCACCATCTTGATCTGCCAGATGCTCAGGTGGAAGAGGAGGAGGTGGTGGTGGCGGAGCCAGTGAGTTTAACCAACAATGAAACAATGCTATGACATGCTCGTGCATTTCGTGAACTTTAACCTGCACAAGAAAAACGGTGGGCCCGCTGTTGGAACAATGCAACGTGGTTGTCACCCCAGGAAATAAGCTGTCAGTATTCTCAGCTATGGTCACCTTTCTTCAGGTGAAGACATCTAAGCGGATGACCAACAAATCATTTGATGCAATGTTGGCTGCTTTCCGCAAAGCTTTCCCAGATGCGTCTGAGCTGCCACACACCTATAGTAAAATGAAGAATTTCCTTCGTGCAGTTGGAATTGGATATGATATGATCCGTGTTTGTAAGAATAATTCTGTTCTGTTCTGGAAGGATTATGCCAACTTAAGTGAATGCCCGAAATGCAAATCGTCAAGATGGAAAGATGACGATGATGTGAAGAGGATTCCTCATAATGTTCTGAGACATTTTCTAATTATACCAAGATTGCAGAGTTTGTTTCATGATGCTGAAACAAGAGAGGATGTACTGTGGCATTCTAGGAACCAGGAGTACAGAGGTCAGAATGTAATGATCCATCCATCTCATGGTAGTGAGTGGAAAAGCTTCAATCAGAAACACAAAAAGTTTGCTGCTGACCCGAGAAACATTAGACTTGGCTTAGCTTCAGATGGATTTAACCCATTTGGCCACCAGAGCGCCAAATATAGCATGTGGCCAGTGCTTGTTATCCCTTACAACATGCATCCAAATGTCTGCACCATAGAATCAAACTACATGATGGCCTTGCTCATCCCAGGTCCAAAAAGTCCTGGAAAGGATTTTGATTTATTCATGGAGCCTCTTGTGGAGGAACTTCAACAGCTATGGAGGGGTGTTCTCACTCGAGACCTATATAGCAGCCCACCAGATGATTTCTTTCTGTGTGCTATTATAATATGGTGCATCCATGATTATCCGGCTTTGGGCACTATGTCAGGGCGAACGACACATGGTTACAATGCATGTATTCGTTGTGACACGAATCCGCTCTAATACACAATATTTAGCAAGATCTGTTACATTGGACATCGTCGTTTCCTTGCCAAGGACAAGCCGCGTCCTAGAAAATACCGAAGACATGTGTTCAATGCAAAGCATGAAAACCGTGATGCGCCAAAGAGGCTCAACGCCAATGAGTTGCAAGTGGAATTAGAGAAGGCCAGACATATTACACCAGGAAACCATCCTGGTAATGGTAGCGGGAAAAGGAAGCGTGGCAGGGCAGAAGAGAGATTATTGTTTACCCGCAGGTCCACTTTGTGGGACATGGAGTATTGGAAAGATTTGGATCCGCGGCATAATCTTGATGTGATGCATATTGAGAAAAATATATGTGACAGCATTATCGGCACACTTCTTAATATTGAAGGCAAGACAAAAGATACCATAAAATCTAGGATTGATTTGACACACCTGGGTATTAGACAGGATTTGCAGGTGTAAGATGAAGGTAAACCACGGGTGGGCTCACGTGTAAGATTCCCACATGGATTTGCTTCCAACCCTGAAAGGAGAGTCAGTGCAGATGGAAACAAGGTAAAAGGGTGGAAAACTCATGACTGCCACGTCCTACTTCAAAGGGTTTTACCTGTTATCCTTAAGAGGATTGGGCCGCCCTGACTTATACAGAGTAGTTGCAGAGTTGGGAGAATTCTTCAGGGAACTTTGCAGTAGAAATATCAGGGTAGATGCTTTGGAGCGTCTTAGAGACAAGATACCATCTATCCTATGCAACCTTGAGAAGATATATCCTCCAGCCTTGTTTGATGTGATGGTGCATTTGGCTGTTCATCTACCTAATGAGGCACTACTTAGAGGTCCAGTACAGTACGGCTGGATGTGCCCTATTGAAAGGTGGCTAGGCACTTTCAAGGGCTATGTAAGGAAAAGAGCTAGACTCGAGGGTTCCATTGCAGAGGCCTACATTGCTATAGAAGCGTTGACATTCTGCTCAAAATACATTGAAACAGCTAATCAGCTTAGCAAAGAGGTGGGTGAAGACAATCCCGAGCTCAATGTTTTCGACTATTCTGTTCGAGTTATACGGAAGAGTCAACAAGAGCACAAACCTAAAGATTTGGACAAAATGGTTTGGTATGTGTTGAATAACAGTCCTGAGATACTACCTTATATCAAGTAAGTGCTAAGTACTGCAGCTTATACATTGTAATCTACTAAACTTGCAGCACATTCTTATATGTTTGACGCAATCACTATGTTGTGCAGCATCTACAAAAAGGAGTTACTGCCGCAAAATCTAAGAACCATTGACAAACTGGTTATGGCAGGATTTGCGAAATGGTTCAAGAGCCATGTAAGCTTTCAAATTGCACTGTCAGTTTTTTTAATATATTGAGTACATAAGATGATCAGCTTGTATATTTTCTAACCATAGGTTAAGAAGATGTGGGAGGATGGGCGAGCAATTGATGATGCCCTTTACGCACTAGCAATGGGTCCTGATACTTGGGTAAGACATTATGAATCTTGCATTGTTGGAGATGTGCGCTACAACACCCTTGCACGCGACGAAGGCAGGAAGACACAAAACAATGCCATCATGAGCACGGGTACGTACAACAGAGAGACAACTGAAATGTATGCTAACATAACAAACATTGTTCAGTTGCAGTGTATCTCCAGTTCCAAGGATTATTGGTGTGTGGTTCTGTTGTGCTGTCGTTGGTATAACCTATTTTATAGGATCACAAAACCCAGAGCTGATGATTATTTCAAATCCATCAATGTCAAGGCTGCGTACCAGACCAATGAGCCTTTTATTTTGGCAAATCAAGCAACACAGATATTTTTCTTGGAAGGCACATTTGCACGTAGCAATGTCTAGAGTGTATTGCAAAGGTTTGAGCAGAGGAATTCATTTAATGAAGTTGCACAGCAAGGTGATGCTTACAGTACTCCTGATGTACAAGATTCCACAGATGTTCCTAATATCTTTGAGAACCATCACGTCAATGACGCTGTCGAAAAGATTGCCTGTCGTGATGTGGACATACAAGAGTTGACCAAGAAGAAGCCAAAGTTCGAGGACATTGAGGATGAAGAAGAAGATGACACTCTGGGAATTACGATTCGGACTGATGCACATGGCGAAGATGTTGACGCTGCTACTACGGATGATGATTAGATTGCTTTTGTCGTATTTGCCTGTCAGAAGACATTTTTTATCTACTATGTGAAATTGTGTTTGCTATGACAATTGAAACCTGATGAACGTGTTGTTTAGTACTTTGCTGTGAGAACATCACTTGTTATGTATGTTCATTTGTGTGTGGTGATTGTATGACAACTAAAACATGATGACATTGTTGTTTAGCTGTACTCATATTTGGCTGTAGAACATGAATTTGATGACATAGTTTGCTGTTGGACTACAATTTGCTCAACGTCTTCGAATGGGAACAAAGCTGACCCGACAGGGCCTCTGCTAATTTATTTATTTATTACCAAAAGGGCCTCTGCTATTTATTTATTTATGAGAAAAAGGGGATACCCCCCGATTTCCGTTAATAAAAATCATTAGATGTTCACAACACTACGCCCAGCCTGCTACACAGGTTTCATTCATTACTAGTTTCAGCTAAGTGCTCATGTCATAGCCACTGAATACACCATGAGTGGCACATACACTGCAAATAAAGAAACAATCATCTTACAGAGCACATCGATTTTGCCCATTATCTTCACAGGCTCTTTCATCTCCTAATTGTTGTCAAGGCCGTTCAACAGTTGTTGCTTGGCCATGATCAGAGGAACTGCATCTTTAACCTTCTGCTCTACATCTTCCTCTTCTGCCATTCCTTCAATTACTTGTCAACACCCCAACCTACTGGTATTGGGATTGCTCAGCTAACCAAATAATCAGCGTAGTTGCATTCCCCCCACATCAGCAACTTCGCAGAAATACAAATCACACGAATCTTCCCTTTTTTGCACGGATCAAATTAGAAGATCATCAACAAAACTATTAAAAAAATCAGCAACTGAAAGCAGCAGAACAACACGTAAACATATTATTACCCCATGATTCGGGCATTTGTAGAAGACTCGGCCAGGGTTGAGGATTGTGGTTGAGACGCGATGAATGACTCGGCATGATTTGCAGCAGTGGCACCACACCAACGGCAGCGGGTTGCGATGAGCAACAGGCTGCGGTGCGTGTGCCGGTGGGGGTGTGATGAGACATATAGGCTATGGTACGGGTGGCGACTTGGTGCATATCTAGTTGTTGCCTGCTGAAGAGCAAGTGGATGAGCAGCCAACGGGCATGGTTGTTGCGGCCAGAGCTTCTGATGCTCAGCAGAGTAAGTAGAGAGGAGGAGAAGCGAACGTTGGATATGTCAGTTTCATTACTTGCAGAGTAGCATAGCACCATATATAGTCATGGTCTAGGTTTGGATTCAAACCAGCTACAGGAGCACGTCTCTCTTTTTACTAAAACTCAACAACGTCTCTTTACTAGTACACTAGCTTGTTCTGTACGCCTTCTCAAGTCTTTGATTTTCTTTCTTTTTCTTTGCGAGGAAGGAAGGATGACAAAATTGAGAGTTCTTGGGACTCGAACCCAAGACCTCTCTGTTGAAAACCAAGGGTGCTAGTCACTTATGTGGCGAATATTCCGTGGGAGGAGGACGATAGACGAACGCATTTTCCTCGCAGTTTTAGTTGCGACGCAAGATCGAATGGTCGCTGTTTCGGGAATGTTATCAGGCAAACGAGCCCAGTTTTTCTTTTCTTCCTATATATAAAAAGCATGCTACTTGGTGTCGTCTTAGTCAACAAACGATTCTACCAACCTTGACAATTGAATTGACATTCAACGTCTGTCGTGTTTCTTCGGTCTCTTCTTCCTCCAGCCGCCAAAGCCAAACCAACGCCAGCGGGACCAGCTCTCCCGCCTCCCACGGCTGGCTGTGCTGCCGTGCACGCATCATGGCCACATCGCACCCTAAGACTCTGCGCATCTTCCTCGGCTCCTATTCTTTCCCGTCAGAGGCCTCACCATCGTCCTCCGCCTTGGTTCGCTCGCCGTGGCGCCGCCCTCCGTTGTTGTCAACATGGACAACAACCGAGAGGAATAAGGAGATGATTGTACAGGGTGAGGATGACAGTAGGGACCCAGCAGCGTGCGCAGTAATTTTGTTTTTCGGGACAGAGAAGGGTATCAACTTGGTTGTGCGGGAGCTGTGGCCTGTCTAGCCCAGGCTTTTATTTCATATGTTTAGCACATGACTAGCCCAGTTTGTTTTTTTTTCTTTCTCAAAATGGCTAGCCAGCTATTTTTTTTACAGAATAACCAACGTAGGCCTACTTGCTTTTCTACGCCCTGCTGGGCCGGAAATCTTTCAAGACAAGGAGGGATGCATTTTGCCCAGAAAATGGGCTATAACTAATAAGAAATGGGCTATAAGTAATAATAATTGGGCTATAAAATGAAAAAATACAGCAAACAGGCAATTAGTTCCAAAATACTTGTTTCTTTAGGATTTTGATATTTTAAATTTCATTGTTTTTGTGCGGGTAAAATTTCATTGGATTTAAATTATGGTATATTTAGTTTTAAAATTAATTTGAATCTGGCTAGAAATTTTGGGTTGTATGTTGTTTGGGACAGATTTGGTGGCTGACTTGTGGGTCTACTAGGTTGACGTGTACGAAGGGCTTTGTCAACTTAGTCCACAAACGATTCTAGAAGCAGTGACTGTTGGATGTTAATCCAACGGCCGTGCTACTTCTTAAATATCTAATCTTCTTGCTCTAGCCGCCCAAAC
This sequence comes from Aegilops umbellulata, assembly GCA_032464435.1. Classification (NCBI taxonomy): domain Eukaryota; kingdom Viridiplantae; phylum Streptophyta; class Magnoliopsida; order Poales; family Poaceae; genus Aegilops; species Aegilops umbellulata. The sequence continues at coordinate 60,874,027 of CP136054.1, read as the reverse complement.
CAGCGCCGGTGGGACTGCCTGCTTCCGCCTCCCATGGCCGACTGTGCTGCCGCACAGGTCACACCACCCCACCCTACTCCATTGCTGGCCATGCCATTCCTCTACTCACCCATACCTCCTGTTACTTTTCGGCGACGGCAGCCGGACCAGAAAACCCTCGTACTCCCTACCACGTGGGCAACCACTGTTGAGTCTTCCCTGTGTCCGTGTCGTTCCCTTCCTAGGCCTCGCTGTCGTCCACCGTCCTAGTGCTCTTCGGGCGGCCTGGTCAATGTTGTCAATGAACGACATCCATCGGACGTGGACTGTACGTGGAGAGGCTAACAGCTGGGTCCACGGCCGCACACAAGGAAATTGAAGGAAATATGCCCTAGAGGCAATAATAAAGTTGTTATTTATATTTCCTCATATCATGATAAATGTTTATTATTCATGCAAGAATTGTATTAACCGAAAACTTAGTACATGTGTGAATACATAGACAAACAGAGTGTCAGTAGTATGCCTCTACTTGACTAGCTCGTTGATCAAAGATGGTTAAGTTTCCTAACCATAGACATGTGTTGTCATTTGATGAACGAGATCACATCATTAGGAGAATGATGTGATGGACAAGACCCATCCGTTAGCTTAGCACTATGATCGTTTAAGTTTATTGTTATTGCTTTCTTCATGACTTATACATGTTCCTATGACTATGAGATTATGCAACTCCCGAATACCGGAGGAACACTTAGTGTGCTATGAAACGTCACAACATAACTGGGTGATTATAAAGATGCTCTACAGGTGTCTCTGATGGTGTTTTTTGAGTTGGCATAGAACGATATTAGGATTTGCCACTCCGTGTTTCGGAGAGGTATCTCTTGGTCCTCTTGGTAATGCACATCACTATAAGCCTTGCAAGCAATGTGACTAATGAGTTAGTTGCGAGATGACGCATTACGAAACGAGTAAAGGGACTTGTCGATAACGAGATTGAACTAGGTATGATGATACAGACGATCGAATCTCGGGCAAGTAACATACCGATGACAAAGGGAACAACGTATGTTGTTATGCGGTTTGACCGATAAAGATCTTTGTAGAATATGTAGGAGCCAATATGAACATCCAGGTTCCGCTATTGGTTATTGACCGGAGATGCGTCTCGGTTATGTCTACATAGTTCTCGAACCCGTAGAGTCTACACGCTTAATGTTCGATGACGATCGTTATTATGAGTTTCTGTGTTTTGATTGACTGAACGTCGTTCGGAGTCCCGGATATGATCACGGACATGATGAGGAGTCTCGAAATGGTCGAGACATAAAGATTGATATATTGGAAGGCTATGTTTGGACACCGGAAAGGTTCCGAGTGGTTCGGGCATTTTTCCGGAGTCCGGGGGGTTACCGGAAGCCCTCGGGGAGTTAATGGGCCTTAATGGGCCATGGTGGAAGAGAGGAGGAGGCGTCCAAGGTGGGGGCACGCCCCCCAAGCCCAATCCGAATTGGGAGGGGGCTGGCCCCCCTTTCCTTCTCTCCCTCTCCCTCTTCCTTCTTCTCCCACTCCAACTAGGGAAGGGGGAAACCTACTCCTACTGGGAGTAGGACTCCCCCCCTTGGGCGCGCCATAGGAGGCCGGCCCTCCCCCTCCTCCACTCCTTTATATACAGGGGAGGGGGCACCCCATAGACACACAAGTTGATTGTTTAGCCATGTGCGGTGCCCCCTCCACAGATTTCCACCTCGGTCATATCGCTGAAGTGCTTAGGCGAAGCCCTGCGTCAATAACTTCATCGAAACCATCATCACGGCGTCGTGCTGACAAAACTCTCCCTCGACCTCAGCTAGATCTAGAGTTCGTGGGACATCACCGAGCTAAACGTGTGCAGATCGCAGAAGTGCCGTATGTTCGGTACTAGGATCGGTCGGCTCATGAAGACGTACGACTACATCAACCGCGTTGTCGGTGTACTAGAGTAGGGGTACCCTAGTATCCCAAACTTGTGCACGGGCAGTCGCAGCGCCCCGCGGCAAGGCTTGCCGGGTGACGTTAGCTGCTGGTGCGTACTGTAGCACTTAGCGCTCCCGAGCAAGAACTCAATACAAACCACAAAGCAGCAGTAGGAGTATTATCTCTCCGGAGAGCTCCGAAGCTAGGTAAACCGCTCATGTGCCTCGCCTCGATCTGCTCTTCGTGCGACCTCCGCCCCCTGCTGAACCGAAAAGGGGCTCGGTCCCCATAGGTGCTCGCGGAGGCAGTTTCCCCGGCATCTTTGGCGCGCCAGGTAGGGGGCGTCGAGGTTGTGTGAACCTGATCCGGCGTTCACACGAGCTAGATCTTCATCGACTTCATCGACATGCCGCCGAAGAAGAAGGCTTCGGAGGCGGCTGCTCCATTCGCAACAGACCCACCGCCGCCGGAGCAAACGGCTGGTGGGGAAGACGCCGGCAGAAGAACGGATGTCGACGAGGGAGCCCACGGTGCCGCCAGGTCCAAGGACAAGGCTGCGCTGCCCATCGGCGGTGTAGCCAGCTCCCACGACGACCGAGCGTCCGTAGATGCACCGCGCCCATCTCAGGAGGCGCAGGACCGGCAGCTTCGTGGTACTCACAGTACCATACGCTCGCTGGACCCAGATCGAGCTGTCGGATCTCGGGATACTCCATGCCATCATGCGCGCCAACGTGCTAGCGCGAGCGAGGCACGGTCGCCTGGACGGGATATTGCTCCTTCTAACGCAGTTAGAAGTCCGAGCATATCCCGATCCTCGCACCGTTCGCCACCGCTTCCCCCACAGCAGCAGATGTGCCTTTAGTCCTTGGTGTCGAGCCACAAGCTCCAGCATGGGCACAGCAGATCGTCCATTTCCTTCAGACAGGAGAACTTCCCGAAGAGCAAGAAGAAGCGGAAAGAGTAGCCCGGCAGTCAAGTATGTACCAGTTTGTGGACGACGCACTGTACAGAAGAAGACTCAATGGTGTGAAATTGAAGTGTATTCACCGGGAAGATGGACAGAAGCTGTTGGCCGAGATACATGGAGGCATATGTGGTCACCACATTGGCGCAAGAGCGCTTGCCGGCAAAGCTTTCCGGCAAGGTTTCTTTTGGCCGACAGCCCTCCAGGATGCGACTGCACAAGTAACCAAGTGTGAAGCGTGCCAGTTTCATTCCAAGCAGATACACCAGCCAGCTCAAGCTCTCTAGACGATCCCTTTATCCTGGCCATTTTCGGTCTGGGGGCTCGACATCCTCAGCCCCTTCCCCCGAGAAGTCGGGGGCTTTGAGTACTTGTACGTCGCAATCGACAAGTTCACAAAGTGGCCGGAAGTGGAAGCAGTGAGGAAGGTGACAGCACAGTCAGCAGTCAAGTTCTTCAGGTCGATTGTTTGCCGCTTCGGGATCCCTAACAGGATCATCACCGACAACGGTACGCAATTCACGAGTCACACCTTCATGCAGTACGTCCAAGTTCTTGGCGCCAAGGTCTGCTTCGCTTCTGTTGCTCACCCCAGGAGCAACGGTCAAGCGGAGAGGGCAAATGCTGAAGTGCTTCATGGACTCAAGACCAGGACTTTCGACAGGCTGCACGGGTGCGGAAGAAACTGGATTGAGGAGCTGTCGGTGGTTCTTTGGTCGATCAGGACGACACCAAATTGAGCCACTGGCCAGACACCTTTCGCTCTAGTCTATGGAGCAGAGGCAGTTCTCCCCACGAAACTCGTATACGGGTCGCCTCGAGTGCTCGCTTATGATGAGCTTGAGCAAGAGCAGCTGCGACAAAATGACGCGCTGCTCCTTGAGGAAGACCGTCTTCAGGCTGCTGTACGAGCTGCTCGCTACCAGCAAGCTTTGCGCCGCTACCATAGCCGCAAAGTTAACGCCAGAAGTCTCGAGGAAGGCGACCTTGTTCTTCGGCGCGTTCATTCCGCCAAGAATTCCAACAAGTTGACGCCGAAGTGGGAAGGCCCTTATCGGGTGAAACGAGTCACTAGGCCTGGCGCTGTCCGCCTTGAGACCAAAGATGGCATTCCGGTGAGCAACTCCTGGAACATCGAGCATCTTCGTAAGTTTTACCCGTAAGGCGCGGTTGCCGGACCCTGCTCCGGCAACCATCTTTTGTACAAGTCTTGCCGCTGTTGCATGTAATCCTTTGTACAAAGCCAGGCGCAGACCCTGTGCGTAAATAAAGCTCATGTGCTCCGCACATCTTGTCAATTTCATGCTTTTTATTTTTTGCATGAAGTTATCTGACACTTTGTGCAGCGAACACCCCCGGTAAGCAATAACGAGCCATAAGGCTCCATATCATTATTTTCTCTTCTCTCTTTTCTCAAGGAAAGGAAGGTTCCTCTCGCCCACAAGTTTGCCGGGGGGAAGGAGAAGATAATGGTGTGGACCAGGTGTCATTCAAGAAAGTTTCGCCTTGCCGGGAAGCAAACAACAGAAAAGCTAAGTTGCCAAAGTTTGAGCAATCATATTTTTTAAATTTTTAAGTTATCTTCCTTGAACGACCATGCTTTGTGTGGAAAACTTGTGCGTGAAGGAACCGGCTCGTGGCTAGTTGCGCCCTTACTTTGTTTCGAGTTCGCTCAACAGTTTAAGTGTGTTGCGACTAGAGTCGCGCCCTTACTTTGTTTCGAGTTCGCTCAACAACTTAAGCGAGCTGCGGCTAGTTACGACAAGGTTTCTTGTCGGCAATGGCACTGCCAGCAGGCTGCTGACGTCCCGCACTCAGCGCTCGCGGCGAAGGTGCCTGCGCCGGCAAGTTCCCTAAAAGCGTAGGGCAAAAACATACAAAGGAAGGAATCAAGTAAAGGAAATAACATTGCAATCACTACCCAAAATAAAGTTATATATATTACAAGATAGCTTGTCACGGCTCTAATAGACTGTTTTCGTGCATGACCAGCAGCGACAAGAAAAGAAGAAAATAGGCGGCCTAGTCCACGTGGTCGCCCTCAATCCTCTTGATCCCGCTCACCTTGTCCACAATGGGTGCGACAAGGTCCTTGAGAGCCTCCAGATCAGCTTCCCCGACATCTTTGCGGCGTCATGGGAGAGGTCGCGGTGGATAGGGAGTAAGATACGACGTGATCCAGGCCGCGCGTGCCCGTGCCCTGTTTTGGGCCTGGCCCAACAGCGCTCGGCACCGTGTATGGCCCGGGCCCGGGGGCTCCTGTCTGTGTACTAGAGTAGGGGTACCCTAGTATCCCGAACTTGTGCACGGGCAGTCGCAGCGCCCCGCGACAAGGCTTGCCGGGTGACCGTCAAGGACCCCCGTGGTTCCTTTGGAGCCATTCAAGAACAAAGTATTTAAGCCAAGGAAACAAGGCCCCGGCAAGAGGAGCTTGCCGGGAAGGCCACTCAAGACACAAGGCCCCGGCAAGAGGAGCTTGCCGGGAAGGCCACTCAAGACACAAGACCCCGGCAAGAGGAGCTTGCCGGGGAGGCCACCCAAGGCATCTCAAGGAACTTGCCGCGACGCGCCACGCGTCCCGGCAAGACCCGGCGAGCGACAAGCTCCCGGACGCGACAAGACAACAACCGCGGCAAGTCGTTTGCCGCGGCAAGCAACCACTCTGTACCCGCGCTCCAGCACACCCACCAACGTGTCGCTCTGAGACCCTTCCAGGCGTACGTGGCGGGAGGCTGTGCAGCCAGGGGTGCACTGTGGCAAGAGGCGCTGACAAGATCACCATCGTGGCGAGCGGTGGCGTCCCTGACGGTCCCTTTTCTGCACTGTTTGGCCGACGTAGATAGGCATTTAATGCCCTTGTCCCCTGCCGTCAGGGTTAGGTATGATACACCGTGTAGGTAGCTGTACCTACCGCAGCACCTTTTCCATTTTTGCCCTTGCCTACGTTGCCACCTGTCGGTGACCCCTTGAGCATATAAAAGGAGGCCCATGTGCAACGTAGAGAGAGGGGACGGGAGGAGAGAACGCTCACGCTCGGTCTCGTTAGCTGCTGGTGCGTACTGTAGCACTCAGCGCTCCCGAGCAAGAACTCAATACAAACCACAAAGCAGCAGTAGGAGTATTCTCTCTCCGGAGAGCTCCGGAGCTGGGTAAACCGCTCGTGTGCCTCGCCTCGATCTGCTCTTCGTGCGACCTCCGCCCCCCGCCGAACCGAAAAGGGGCTCGGTCCCCATAGGTGCTCGCGGGGGGCAGTTTCCCCGACACGCGTTGTCATAACGCTTCCACTTTTCGGTCTATGAGGGTACATAGACAACACTCTCCCCTCTTGTTGCTATGCATCACCTAGATAGATCTTGCGTGATCGTAGGAAAATTTGTGAAATTACTGTGTTCCCCAACAATGGCATCCGAGCTAGGTTTATGCATAGATGTTATTTGCACGATTCGAACACAAAGAGTTGTGGGCGATAATAGACATATATACTGCTTACCAGCATGTCATACTTTGATTCAGTGGTATTGTTGGATGAAGCGGTGATAACCCACAAGTATAGGGGATCGTAACAGTTTTCGAGGGTAGAGTATTCAACCCAAATTTATTGATTCGACACAAGGGGAGCCAAAGAATATTCTCAAGTATTAGCAGTTGAGTTGTCAATTCAACCACACCTGGATAACTTAGTATCTGCAGCAAAGTATTTAGTAGCAAAGTAATATGTAAGTAACGGTAACGATAGCAAAGTAATATTTTTGGGTTTTGTAGTGATTGTAACATTAGCAACGGAAAAGTAAATAAGCGGAGAACAGTATGTGAAAAGCTCGTAGGCATTGGATCGGTGACGGAGAATTATTCCGCATGCGGTGCATCATGTAACAGTCATAACATAGGGTGACACAGAACTAGCTCCAATTCATCAAGGTAATGTAGGTATGTATTCCCCCAAGCTTATACCTTTGCTTGTCCTCAAGCAATTCTGTTGATAAACTGAAAGTGATAAAGAAAAACTTCTACAAACTCTGTTTGCTCTTGTTGTTGTAAATATGTAAAGCCAGCATTCAGGTTTTCAGCAAAGATTATAACTAACCATATTCACAATAACATTTAGGTCTCATATTTACTCATGTCAATGGCATAACCAACTAGCGAGCAATAATAATAAATCTCGGATGACAGCACTTTCTCAAAACAATCATAATATGATATAACAAGGTGGTATCTCGCTAGCCCTTTCTAAGACCGCAAAACATAAATGCAGAACACCTTTAAAGATCAAGGACTGACTAAACATTGTAATTCATGGTAAATGTGATCCAGTCATAGTCATACCCAATATAAATTAACTATATGGATGCAAATGACAGCGGTGCTCTCAAGCTGGTGCTTTTTAATAAGAGGGTGATGACTAAACATAAAAGTAAATAGATAGGCCCTTCGTAGAGGGAAGCAGGGATTTGTAGAGGTGCCAGAGCTTGATTTTGAAATAGAGATAAATAATATTTTGAGCGGCATACTTTCATTGTCAACATAACAACCAAGAAATGGCGATATCTTCCATTCTACACACAGTATAGGCGGTTCCCAAACAGAATGGTAAAGTTTATACTCCCACTCCACCAACAAGCATCAATCCATGGCTTGCTCGAAATAACGAGTGCCACCAACTAGCAACAACCCCGGGGGAGTTTTGTTTGCAATTAATTTGATTTGATTTGCATAAAGCATGGGACTGGGCATCCCGGTGACCGGCCATTTTCTCGTGAGTGAGGAGCGGAGTCCACTCCAGTTGAGAATAACCCGTCTAACATGGAAGATACGGACAGCCCTAGTTGATACATGAGCTATTCGAGCATACAAAAGAGAATTTCATTTAAAGGTTTAGAGTTTGGCACATACAAATTTACTTGGAACAGCAGGTAGATACCGCATATAGGAAGGTATAGTGGACTCATATGGAATAACTTTGGGGTTTTAAGGGATTGGATGCACAAGCAGTATTCCCGCTTAGTACAAGTGAAGGCTAGCAAAAGACTGGGAAGTGACCAACTAGAGAGCGACAACAGTCATGAACATGCATTAAAATTAATATACACTGAGTGCAAGCATGAGTAGGATATAATCCACCATGAACATAAATATCGTGAAGGCTATGTTGATTTGTTTCAACTACATGTGTGAACATGTGCCAAGTCGAGGCACTTAAATCATTCAAAGGAGGATACCACCCCACTGTACCACATCACAACCATTTTAATAGCATGTTGGCACGCAAGGTAAACCATTATAACTCATAGCTAATCAAGCATGGCATAAGCAACTATAATCTCTAATTGTCATTGCAAACATGTTTATTCATGATAGGCTGAATCAGGAATAATGAACTAATCATATTTACAAAAGCAAGAGAGGTCGAGTTCATACCAGCTTTTCTCATCTCAGTCGGTCCATCATATATCGTCATTACTGCCTTCCACTTGCACGACCGAACGATGTGAATAATAATAAGAGTGCATGTGCATTGGACTAAGCTGGAATCTGCGAGCATTCAATAAACAGGAGAAGACAAGGCAATATGGGCTCTTGGTTAAATCAACAATAATGCATATAAGAGCCACTTAAACAATTTAATCATGGTCTTCTCCTATCGACCCCCAAAGAAAAGAAAAGAAATAAAACTATTTACACGGGAAAGCTCCCAACAAGCAAAAGAAGAACAAGAAATCTTTTTGGGTTTTCTTTTTAACTATTACTACTACAGCAGGAAAGTAGACTAACTAAAAGCTACTACTAATTTTTTTGGTTTTTTATTAAGATTTATCAAACACACAAGAAGAAAGCGGGAACAGAAAATAAACTAGCAATGAGTGTGTAAATATAAATGTAATGTCTATGGGAAATACATACTCCCCCAAGCTTAGGCTTTTGGCCTAAGTTGGTCTATTGCCACGGCTGGCCTGGCGGATATCCATAGTAGTAGTTGGGGTCATACTGAGATGCAGCGGTTATTGCCTCCTGAGCTGCAGCGTGACGGCGAGCTGCCTCCGCCCTCCTCTCATACTCATCTGCCTCCTCTCCGGTAATAAAATGTCCTCCTTTTCCCTGATAATCAAAGAAGGCAGGAGCATGGAGAGTAATATGGACAGCACCACGTTTGTCAAAGATTAGTCTATACTGGAGAGGTGATTCATTCCTCTCGACAAACTGGTGGTGAACCATAGCATTAAAGTCTAGATAAGTAGGAGGTAATTCAATATCATCATTACATATGGTTACACCGAGAAAATCAGCTAAGCGGGTTGCATAAATTCCACCAAAGAAACCTCCATTAAATCTATAATGATGCAACCTACGTGCAACAATGGCTCCCAGATTATAAGATTATTCTCCTAACACAGCACTCCTAAGAATACTGAGGTCAGGCACACGCATATGACATGCTTCATCTTTACCATTTATGCACCTACCTATGAAGAGAGCAAAATAATGTATAGCAGGAAAATGAATGCTCCCTATGGTAGCTTGTGCTATATCTCTAGATTCCCCCACAGTTATACTAGCAAGAAAATTTCTAAATTCAGATTTACGAGGTTCACTAGCACTAACCCATTGCGGAAGTTTGCAAGCAGTGGTAAAATCCTCTAAGTCCATCGTATAAGATTTTTCATAAAGATCAAACAGGACAGTTGGAGAATTGCGTGAAGATGAAAATTCAAACCTCCTCACAGAGGAACTAGTGAAATAGTGGTACTGGCGGTGTTTTTCCTCCTCGAAGCTCACAAGATCAGCGTTACACAAATATGCGTTAAATTCTTCCTTGATTCCCGCTCGATCCATAAAGTTTTCTGAAGGCCATTCACAAGGCAGCACTGGAGCATCCCTTGGTGGCTCATCGTCAGCATCACGCATTGCAAGCCTGGGTCCTTGCTTCCTTGAAGAACCACCTTGGTACATTTTCGTAAGCATATTTCCTCCTCTGAAAAATTCTGAAATTTTTAGTGACTTCAAATAAAAGTGAACCAAGCTCAACAAAATTGATAGCAACTACTCCTACAAGTGCCTAGAGCCTATATCATGCATTAGAACTACTTGGAACCATATAAATCTGACATGCAAGCTCAAGAACATGGTCACCTAGGCAGCAGAAATTTGCAATGAATAAAGCACTAGAACAAAAACTAATTGGACCAATGGAGGAGTCACATACCAAGGAACAGTCCCCCCCAAGCAGTTTTGTGAGAGGTGCTTTGAGCAAGGAGATCGAAAATCACAGCAAAATGAGCTAGAACTCGTGCCTGAGCTGGATAGTGATTTTTTGGGAGGAAGAAGAAGTGTGTGGGTGCAGGAATAAGTGGAGGGGAGCAACCGTGTGACCATGAGGCAGGGGGCGCCCCTAGGGGGTGGACGCGCCCTGGACCCTCGTGGCCAGATGCTTGCTCCCCCTGCTGTGTTCTCAGTGCCAGATATTCTCAAATATTCTAGAAAAAATCATATTTCATTGTCGGGGCATTTGGAGAACTTTTATTTTCGGGGTATTTTTATATTGCACGGATATTTCAGAAGACAGGCAGAAAATACTATTTTTACTTTATTTCAACTAAATAACAGAAAGTAGAGAGAAAGTACAGAAGGTTGTGCCTTATAGTTTCATCCATCTCATGCTCATCAAAAGGAATCCACTAACAAGGTTGATCAAGTCTTGTGAACAAACTCATTCCGAATAACATGGAACCGGAGAAATTTCGAATAACACTATGTTACCTCAACGGGGATATGCACATCCCCAATAATAAGAATATCATATCTCTTTTTGACAGTAGGTAGAGGAAATTTAAAACCTCCAAAAATAATCGACGGAATTTTTCCAATAGAATTGATACTATGAACTTGAGGTTGCCTCCTTGGAAAGTGTACCGTATGCTCATTACCATTAACATGAAAAGTGACATTGCCTTTGTTGCAATCAATAACAGCCCCTGTAGTATTCAAAAAGGGTCTTCCAAGAATAATAGACATACTATCGTCCTCAGGAATATCAAGAATAACAAAGGCCATAAAAATAGTAACATTTGCAACCACAACAGGCACATCCTCACAAATACCAACATGTATAGTAGTTGATTTATCGGCCATTTGCAAAGATATTTCAGTAGGTGTCAACTTATTCAAGTCAAGTCTACGATATAAAGAGAGAGGCATAACACTAACACCGGCTCCAAGATCACATAAAGCGGTTTTAACATAGTTTCTTTTAATGGAGCATGGTATAGTGGGTACTCCTGGATCTCCAACTTTCTTTGGTATTCCACCCTTAAAAGTGTAATTAGCAAGCATGGTGGAAATTTCATCTTCCGGTATCTTTCTTTTATTTGTAACAATTTCTTTCATGTACTTAGCATAAGAATTCATTTTGAGCATATCAGTTAATCGCATACGCAAAAAGATAAGTCTAATCATTTCAGCAAAGCGCTCAAAATCCTCATCATCCTTTTTCTTGGATGGTTTGGGAGGAAAAGGCATGGGTTTCTAAACCCATGGCTCCCTTTCTTTACCCGGTTTCCTAGCAACAAAGTTTCTCTTATCATAATGTTGATTCTTTGATTGTGGGTTATCAAGATCAGTAGCAGGTTCAATTTCTATATCATTAGCATTACTAGGTTGAGCATCATCATGAACATCATCATTAACATTATCACTAGGTTCATGTTCATTACCAGATTGTCTTTCAGCATCAGAAGTAGAAATATCATTTGGATTCTCAGGTGGTTCAGTAATAGGTTCACTAGAAGCAAGCAAAGTCCTATCATTTTTCTTTTTCTTCTTTTTAGAAGGACTAGGTGCATCAATATTATTTCTCTGAGAATCTTGTTCAATTCTCTTAGGGTGGCCTTTAGGATACAAAGGTTCCTGAGTCATTCTACCAGTTCTAGTAGCCACTCTAATAGCATAGTCATTTTTCTTACTATTCAATTCATTGAGAAAATCATTTTGAGCTTTAAGTACTTGTTCTACTTGAGTGGTAACCATAGAAACATGTTTACTAATGAGTTTAAGTTCACCTTTAACATTAGCCATGTAATTGCTCAAGTGTTCCAGCATATAAGACTTACGTTTTAATTTTCTGCCAAAATAAGCATTGAAGTTTTCTTGTTTAACAATAAAATTGTCAAACTCATCTAAGCACTGTCTAGCAGACTTATAGTGAGGAATATCACCTTCATCAAATCTATAGAGAGAATTTACCTTTACTACCTGTGTCGGGTTATCAAGACCATGAGTTTCTTTGATAATTAATGGATTAGGATCATATATTTCTTCAACAGGTGGTAAATTAAGACCACATATTTCTTCAATAGGAGGTAAATTCTTAACATCTTCAGCTTTAATACCTTTTTCTTTCATAGATTTCTTTGCCTCTTGCATATCTTCGGGACTGAGAAATAGAACACCTCTCTTCTTCGGAGTTGGTTTAGGAATAGGCTCAGGAATTGGCCCAGGAGCTGGCACAGGAACTGTACAATTATTTTCATTTGCCAACATATTATTCAATAGAATTTCAGTTTCATCCGGTGTTCTTTCCCTGAAAACAGAACCAGCACAACTATGCAGGTAATCTATGGAAGCATCAGTTAGTCCATTATAAAAGATATCAAGTATTTCATTTTTCTTAAGAGGATGATTAGGCAAAGCATTAAGTAATTGGAGAAGCCTCCCCCAAGCTTGTGGGAGACTCTCTTCTTCAATTTGCACAAAGTTGTATATTTCCCTTAAAGCAGCTTGTTTCTTATGAGCAGTGAAATATTTAGCAGAGAAGTAATAAATCATATCCTAGGGACTACGCACACAACCAGGATCAAGAGAATTAAACCATATCTTAGCATCACCCTTTAATGAGAATGGAAATATTTTAAGGATATAAAGGTAGCGAGATTTCTCATCATTAGTGAACAGGGTGGCTATATCATTTAATTTAGTAAGATGTGCCACAACAGTTTCAGATTCATAGCCATAAAAAGGATCAGATTCAACCAAAGTAATTATATCAGGATCAATAGAGAATTCATAATCCTTATCAGTAACACAGATAGCTGAAGTAGCAAAAGCAGGGTCAGGTTTCATTATAGCATTAAGAGATTGCTGCTTGCATTTAGCTAATAACCTCTTGAGCTCGTATCTATCATTGCAAGCTAAAATAACTCTAGCAGCTTCTTTTTCCAGAACATAACCCTCAGGAATAACACGCAATTCATATTTATTAGGGGGAGAGTCTTCATCATCACTACCTTCAATACTATCAGTTTAAATAATTTCATTCTCTCTAGCCCTAGCAAGTTGTTCATCAAGAAATTCACCAAGTGGCATGATACGTCTCCAACGTATCTATAATTTTTTATTGCTCCATACTATATTATCTACTGTTTTGGACTATACTAGGCTTTATTTTCCATTTTTATATTATTTTTGGGACTAACCTATTAACCGAAGGCCCAGCCCAGAATTGCTGTTTTTTGTCTATTTCAGTGTTTCGAAGAAACGGAATATCAAACGGAGTCCAAACGGAATGAAACCTTCGAGAACGTGATTTTCTCATCAGATAAGATCTAGGAGACTTGGACCCTCCGTCAAGAAAGCCACGAGGTGGTCACGAGGGTGGAGGGCGCCCCTCCTAGAGCGCGCCCCCTGCCTCGTGGGCCCCTCGAAGCTCCACCGACGTACTCCTTCCTCCTATATATACCTACGTACCCCCAAACGATCAGAACATGAGCCAAAAACCTAGTTCCACCGCCGCAACCTTTTGTACCCATGAGATCCCATCTTGGGGCCTGTTTCGGAGCTCCGCCGGAGGGGGCCATCATCACAGAGGGCTTCTACATCATCATAGCCCCTTCGATGAAGTGTGAGTAGTTTACCTCAGACCTTCGGGTCCATAGTTAGTAGCTGGTTTGGCCTACTAGTTTGGTTTTTCTTGCAATGGGAGAAGTGCTTAGCTTTGGGTTCAATCTTGCGGTGTCCTTTCCCAGTGACAGAAGGGGCAGCAAGGCATGTATTGTATTGTTGCCATCGAGAATAACAAGATGGGCTTTTTATCATATTGCATGAAACTATCCCTCCACATCATGTCATCTTGCTTAAGGTGTTACTCTGTTTTCAACTTAATACTCTAGATGCATGCTGGATAGCGGTCGACGAGTGGAGTAATAGTAGTAGATGCAGGTAGGAGTCGGTCTACTTGTCTCGGACGTGATGCCTATATACATGATCATACCTAGATATTCTCATAACTATGCTTAATTCTGTCAATTGCTCAATAGTAATTTGTTCACCCACCATAGAATACTTATGCCCTTGAGAGAAGCCACTAGTGAAATCTATGGTCCCCGGGTCTATTATCATCATATCAATCTCCATCACTTTATTATTGCTTTGCTTTTTTACTTTGCCTTTTACTTTTTACATTGCATCTTTATATCAAAAATACCAAAAATATTATCTATCAGATCTCACTCTTGTAAGTGACCATGCAGGGATTGACAACCCCTAATCGCGTTGGTTGCGTTGAGCGATTTGTTTTGTGTAGGTACGAGGGACTCGCGCGTAGCCTCCTACTGGATTGATACCTTGGTTCTCAAAAAATGAGGGAAATATTTACGCCACTTTGCTGCATCATCCTCTCCTCTTCGGGGAAATCCAACGCAGTGCTTAAGAGGTAGCAAGAAGAATTTCTGGCGCCGTTGCCGGGGAGGTCTACGCAAAAGTCAACATACCAAGTACCCATCACAATTCCTTATCTCTCGCACTACATTATTTGCCATTTGCCTCTCGTTTTCCTCTCCCCCACTCCACCCTTGCCGTTTTATTCGCCCTCTCTTTTCCGTTTGCCTTTTTCTCGCTTGCCTTGTCGTCATGGCTAATTTTATATCTTCCCCGTTGTCTCTCGAGAACGAAGTTCTAAATTTTAAACAAAGGGAAGGAGAAAATTAAAAAGACGCTTGGTATAGAATTTGCAATGCTCAAAATAAATCTGATAGGAAGCAATCTACTTCAGTTCTTCTCTGCAATTTTTATGTAGGTGCTAGTCCTTGGTATAGATATATCCTTGATACCATTACCGGAGGGAATTTCTTGGGTAGCCACACTTTTGATTCTTATAATGCTATGTTAGATTTATTTGGCTCACCACCTCTTTTGGTTAATGGAACTATGTTAACTTTGGAGCATGTAATGCAAAGACTTGAAATTATTGAAAATAAAGATGCTACCGTTGAATTAATTGAAAATATAGATAGAAAGATCCACAATCAAATTACCCAATATGGATCTAAGGTAGGACTAACTTTGAAAAACATTAACGAAGAGGAACCCATAGTTAATGAAAGAATAAATCAAGATTCAACTAGAATCGATAAACTTGAGGGTATCATTACTAATTTGGGAACCGCTGTTTCTTCCGTAAAAATACTCCAAGTCCACCTGCTAAAATTGTCAAGCTTATGTATGTTCCTAAAAATAAGGGTGAATCCTCTAGTAAGGAAACTGCGGATCTTAAATCTATAAGTATTCATCCCAATCTTTTAGCTATCTTTAAGGAACCACTTGCTAGAAATGAATTTTTTGATTTTGTGCCTAAAAGTTTTATAATTACTAAAAAGAAAGAAATCTCTAAGAAAGGTAGATGCCTCATTGAAGAATTTCCTACCAAAGATGGCAAATCCTAGATCTATCCGTGCTTTTATGCCTAGCTAGGGGCGTTAAACGATAGCGCTTGTTGGGAGGCAACCCAATTTTATTTTTGTTTTTTTATTCTATTTAGGAATAAATAATCCATCTACCTTCTGTTTAGATGTGGTTTTATGTTTTAATTAGTGTTTGTGCCAAGTTAAACCTATAGGATCTTCTTGGATGATAGTTATTTGATCTTGCTGTAATTTCCATAAACTTTCTGTTCATGAAAACAATTGTTAAAAATCACCAGAACGTGATAAAATACTGATTCCAGTTTCTGCTGATCAATAAAAAAATTCTAGGTCATCCTATTTTGGTAGATTTGTTGGAGTTCCAGAAGTTTGCGTTAGTTACATATTACTACAGACTGTTCTGTTTTTGACAGATTCTATTTTTCGTGTGTTGTTTGCTTATTTTGATGAATCTATGGCTAGTCAAATAGTTTATAATCCATAGAGAAGTTGGAATACAGTAGGTTTAACACCAATACAAGTAAATAATGAGTTCATTACAGTACCTTGAAGTGGTCTTCTGTTTTCTTTCGCTAACGAAGCTCACGAGATTTCTGTTGAGTTTTGTGTTGTCAAGTTTTCAAGTTTTGGGTGAAATCTTTTGATGGATTATGGAAAAAGGAGTGGCATGAGCCTAAGCTTGGGGATGCCCATGGCGCCCCCATGATAATCCAAGGAAACAAAAAGTCAAAGCTTGGGGATGCCCCGGAAGGCATCCCCTCTTTCGTCTACTTCCATCGATAATTTTACTTGGAGCTATATTTTTATTCACCACATGATATGTGTTTTGCTTGGAGCGTCTTCTATGATTTGAGTCTTTGCTTTTTAGTTTACCACAATCATCCTTGCAGTACACACCTTTTGAGAGAGCCATACATGAATTGGAATTTGATAGAATACTCTATGTGCTTCACTTATATCTTTTGAGATTTATAGTTTTGCTCTAGTGCCTCACTTATATCTTTTAGAGCACGGTGGTGGATTTTTTTTATAGAAACTATTGATCTCTCATGCTTCACTTATATTATTTTGAGGGTCTTAATTAGCATGGTAATTTGCTTAATAATAATAATATGCTTGGTATTCAAGATTTGTAAAAACTTTCTTTTGAGTGCGTTGAATACTAAGAAAAGATTGATGCTTGATAATTGTTTTGAGATATGAAGATGGTGGTATTAGAGTCATGCTAGTTGAGTAGTTGTGAATTTGAGAAATACTTGTGTTAAAGATTGTGATTCCTGTAGCATGCATGTATGGTGAACCATTATGTGATGAAGTCGGAGCATGATTTATTTATTGATTGTCTTCCTTATGAATGGCAGTCGGGGACGAGCGATGGTCTTTTCCTACCAATCTATCCCCCTAGGAGCATGCGGATAATACTTTGCTTTGATAACTTCTAGATTTTTGCAATAAGTATATGAGTTCTTTATGACTAATGTTGAGTCCATGGATTATACACATTTTTTCCATCCTTCCACCATTGCTAGCCTCTCTAATACCGCGCACCTTTCACCGGTATCATACACCCACCATACACCTTCCTCAAAACAGCCACCATACCTACCTATCATGGCATTTCCATGGCCATTCCGAGATATATTGCCATGCAACTTTCCATCGTTCCGCTTATTATGACACGCTCCATCATTGTCATATTGCTAGCATGATCATGTAGTTGACATCGTATTTGTGGCAAAGCCACTATTCATAATTCTTTCATACATGTCAGTCTTGATTCATTGCATATCCCGGTACACCGCCGGAGGCATTCATATAGAGGCATACTTTGTTCTAATATCCAGTTGTAATTGTTGAGTTGTAAGAAAAATAAAAGTGTGATGATCATCATTTTTAGAGCTTTGTCCCAAGTGAGGAAAGGATGATGGAGACTATGATTCCCCCACAAGTCAGGATGAGACTCCGGACGAAAAAAGAGAGAAAAAGAGGCCATAAAAAAGAAAATGCCCAAATAAAAAATGAGAGAAAAAGAGAGAAGGGACAATGTTACTATCCTGTTACCACACTTGTGCTTCAAAGTAGCACCATGATCTTCATGATAGAGAGTCTCTCATTTTGTCACTTTCATATACTAGTGGGAATTTTTCATTATAGAACTTGGCTTGTATATTCCAATGATGGGCTTCCTCAAAATGCCCCAGGTCTTCGTGAGCAAGCGAGTTGGATACACACCCACTTAGTTTCTTTTGTTGAGCTTTCATATACTTATAGCTCTAGTGCATCCGTTGCATGGCAATCCCTACTCACTCACATTGATATCTATTGATGGGCATCTCCATAGCCCGTTGATACGCCTAGTTGATGTGAGACTATCTTCCCCTCTTTTTGTCTTCTCCACAACCACCATTCTATTCCACATATAGTGCTATATCCATGGCTCACACTCATGTATTGCGTGAAGTTCGAAATAGTTTTGAAAATGTCAAAAGTATGAAACAATTGCTTGGCTTGTCATCGGGGTTGTGCATGATTTAAATACTTTGTGTGGTGAAGACAGAGCATAGCCAGACTATATGATTTTGTAGGGATAACTTTCTTTGGCCATGTTATTTTGAGAAGACATAATTGCTTTGTTAGTATGCTTGAAGTATTAATATTTTTATGTCAATATGAACTTTTGTATTAAATCTTTCGGATCTGAATATTCATACCACAATTAAGAAGAATTACATTGAAATTATGCCAAGTAGCACTCCGCATCAAAAATTCTCTTTTTATCATTTACCTACTCGAGGACGAGTAGGAATTAAGCTTGGGGATGCCTGATACGTCTCCAACGCATCTATAATTTTTTATTGCTCCATGCTATATTATCTACTGTTTTGGACTATATTGGGCTTTATTTTCCACTTTTATATTATTTTTGGGACTAACCTATTAATGGAAGGCCCAGCCCAGAATTGCTATTTTTTGCCTATTTCAGTGTTTCGAAGAAACAAAATATCAAACGGAGTCCAAACGGAACAAAACCTTCGGGAACGTGATTTTCTCATCAGATAAGATTCAGGAGTCTTGGACCCTCCGTCAAGAAAGCCACGTGGCGGCCATGAGGGTGGAGGGCGCCCCCCCCTAGGGCACGCACCCCCCCTAGGGCGCGCCCCCTGCCTCGTGGGCCCCTCGAAGCTCCATCGACGTACTCCTTCCTCCTATATATACCTACGTACCCCCAAATGATCAGAACTAGAGCCAAAAACCTAAATCCACCGCCGCAACCTTCTGTACCCACGAGATCCCATCTTGGGGCCTGTTCCGGAGCTCCGCCGGAGGGGGCCATCATCACGGAGGGCGTCTACATAATCATAGCCCCTCCAATGAAGTGTGAGTAGTTTACCTCAGACCTTCGGGTCCATAGTTAGTAGCTAGATGGCTTCTTCTCTCTTTTTGGATCTCAATAAAATGTTCTCCCCCTCTCTTTTGGAGATCTATTCGATGTAATCTTCTTTTTGCGGTGTATTTGTTGAGTCCGATGAATTGTGGGTTTATGATCAAGTCTATCTATGAACAATATTTGAATCTTCTCTGAATTCTTTTATGTATGATTGGTTATCTTTGCAAGTCTCTTTGAATTATCAGTTTGGTTTGGCCTACTAGATTGGTTTTTCTTGCAATGGGAGAAGTGCTTAGCTTTGGGTTCAATCTTGCAGTGTCCTTTCCCAGTGACAGATGGGGCAGCAAGACACGTATTGTATTGTTGCCATCGAGGATAACAAGATGGGGTTTTTATCATATTGCATGAAACTATCCCTCTACATCATGTCATCTTGCTTAAGGCGTTACTCTGTTTTCAACTTAATACTCTAGATGCATGCTGGATAGCGGTCGATGAGTGGAGTAACAGTAGTAGATGCAGGCAGGAGTCGGTCTACTTGTCTCGAACGTGATGCGTATATACATGCTCATACCTAGATATTCTCATAACTATGCTCAATTATGTCAATTTCTCAACAGTAATTTGTTCACCCACCGTAGAATACTTATGCTCTTGAGAGAAGCCACTAGTGAAATCTATGGCCCCCGGGTCTATTCTCATCATATCAATCTCCATCACTTTATTATTGCTTTGCTTTTTTACTTTGCCTTTTACTTTTTACTTTGCATCTTTATTGAAGGAAATATGCCCTAGAGGCAATAACAAAATTATTATTTATTTCCTTATTTCATGATAAATGTTTATTATTCATGCTAGAATTGTATTAACCAGAAACATAATACATGTGTGAACACATAGACAAACAGAGTGTCACTAGTATGCCTCTACTTGACTAGCTCGTTGATCAAATATGGGTATGTTTCCTAGCCATAGACATGAGTTGTCATTTGATCAACGGGATCACATCATTAGGAGAATGATGTGATTGACATGACCCATTCCGTTAGCTTAGTACTCGATCGTTTAGTATGTTGCTATTGCTTTCTTCATGACTTATACATGTTCCTATGACTATGAGATTATGCAACTACCGTTTACCGGAGGAACACTTTGTGTGCTACCAAACGTCACAACGTAACTGGGTGATTATAAAGGTGCTCTACAGGTGTCTCCGAAGGTACTTGTTGGGTTGGCGTATTTCGAGATTAGGATTTGTCACTCCGATTGTCGGAGAGGTATCTCTGGGCCCTCTCGGTAATGCACATCACTTAAGCCTTGCAAGCATTGTAACTAATGAGTTAGTTGCGGGATGATGTATTACGGAACGAGTAAAGAGACTTGCCGGTAACGAGATTGAACTAGGTATTGAGATACCGACGATCAAATCTCGGGAAAGTAACATACCGATGACAAAGGGAACAACGTATGTTGTTATGCGGTCTAACCGATAAAGATCTTCGTAGAATATGTAGGAGCCAATATGGGCATCCAGGTCCCGCTATTGGTTATTGACAAGAGATGTGTCTCGGTCATGTCTACGTAGTTCTCGAACCCGTAGGGTCCGCACGCTTAACGTTCGTTGACGATATAGTACTATGAATTATGTATGTTGGTGACCGAATGGTGTTCGGAATTTTGGATGAGATCACGGATATGACGAGGAACTCCGGAATGGTCCGGAAGTAAAGATTGATATGTGGATAGTAGTGTTTGATCTCCGGAAAGGTTTCAGAATCCATCGGAAGGGGTTCCGGATGTTTCCCGAAATGTTTGGGCACGAGAACACTTTATCTAGGCCAAAGGGGAAAGCCCACGAGGTTTTTGGAAAACGCAAAAGGAAGTTTCGCGGAGTCCAGGGGCCAGATGCCAGGGTCCCTGGCGTCTGGGTCCAGACGCCGGGAACCCTGGCGTCTGGCCCTGGAGTCTGAGAAGGACTCTTGCCTTTCGGGTGAAACCGACTTTGTGGAGGCTTTTCCTCCAAGTTTCGACCCCAAGGCTCAACATATAAATAGAGGGGTAGGGCTAGCACCCAAGACACATCAAGAAACACCAAGCCGTGTGCCGGCAACCCTGTCTCCTCTAGTTTATCCTCCGTCATAGTTTTTGTAGTGCTTAGGCGAAGCCCTGCGAAGATTGTTCTTCACCAACATCGTCACCACGCCGTCGTGCTGCCGGAACTCATCTACTACTTCGCCCCTCTTGCTGGATTGAGAAGGCGAGGACGTCACCGAGATGAATGTGTGCAGAACTCGGAGGTGCCGTGCTTTCGGTACTTGGACCGGTCAGATCGTGAAGACGTTTGACTACATGTACCGCGTTGATATAACGCTTCCGCTTATGGTCTACAAGGGTACGTAGACAACACTCTCCCCTCTCGTTGCTATGCATCACCATGATCTTGCGTGTGCGTAGGAATTATTTTGAAATTACTACGTTCCCTAAGAGTGGCATCCGAGCCAGGTTTTATGTGTAGATGTCATATGCACGAGTAGAACGCAAGTGAATTGTGGGCGATATAAGTCATACTGCTTACCAGCATGTCATACTTTTGTTCGGCGGTATTGTTGGATGAAGCGGCCCGGACCGACATTACGCGTACGCTTACGCGAGACTGGTTCTACCGACGTGCTTTGCACACAGGTGGCTGGCGGGTATCAGTTTCTCCAACTTCAGTTGAACCGAGTATGGCTACGCCCGGTCCTTGCGAAGGTAAACAACACCAACTTGACAAACTATCGTTGTGGTTTTTGATGCGTAGGTAAGAATGGTTTTTGCTAAGCCCGTAGCAGCCACGTAAAACTTGCAACAACAAAGTAGAGGACATCTAACTTGTTTTTGCAGGGCATGTTGTGATGTGATATGGTCAATACATGATGCTAAATTTTATTGTATGAGATGATCATGTTTTGTAACCGAGTTATCGGCAACTGGCAGGAGCCATATGGTTGTCGCTTTATTGTATGCAATGCAATTGCCCTGTAATGCTTTACTTTATCACTAAGCGGTAGCGATAGTCGTGGAAGCATAAGATTGGCGAGACGACAACGATGCTACGATGGAGATCAAGGTGTCGCGCCAGTGACGATGGTGATCATGGAGGTGCTTCGAAGATGGAGATCACAAGCACAAGATGATGATGGCCATATCATATCACTTATATTGATTGCATGTGATGTTTATCTTTTATGCATCTTATCTTGCTTTGATTGACGGTAGCATTATAAGATGATCTCTCACTAAATTTCAAGATAAAAGTGTTCTCCCTGAGTATGCATCGTTGCGAAAGTTCTTCGTGCTAAGACACCACGTGATGATCGGGTGTGATAGGCTCTACGTTCAAATACAACGGGTGCAAAACAGTTGCACACACGGAATACTCAGGTTAAACTTGACGAGCCTAGCATATAACAGATATGGCCTCGGAACACGGAGACCGAAAAGTCGAGGGTGAATCATATAGTAGATATGATCAACATAGTGATGTTCACCATTGAAACTACTCCATCTCACGTGATGATCGGACATGGTTTAGTTGATTTGGATCACGTGATCACTTAGAGGATTAGAGGGATGTCTATCTAAGTGGGAGTTCTTAAGTAATATGATTAATTGAACTTTAATTTATCATGAACTTAGTCCTGGTAGTATTAGCATATCTATGTTGTAGATCGATAGCTCGTGTTGTTGCTTCATATGTTTATTTTGATATGTTCCTAGAGAAAATTGTGTTGAAAGATGTTAGTAGCAATGATGCGGATTGGATCCGTAATCTGAGGTTTATCCTCATTGCTGCACAGAAGAATTATGTCCTTGATGCACCGCTAGGTCACAGACCGATTGCAGGAGAAAAAACAGACGTTATGAACGTTTGGCAAGCTCAATATGATGACTACTTGATAGTTTAAGTGCACCATGCTTAACGGCTTAGAATCGGGACTTCAAAGACGTTTTGAACGTCATGGACCATATGAGATGTTCCAGGAATTGAAGTAAATATTTCAAGCAAATACCCGAGTTGAGAGATATGAAGTCTCCAACAAGTTCTATAGCTAAAAGATGGAGGAGAATAGCTCAAGCAGTGAGCATGTGCTCAGATTATCTGGGTACTACAATCGCTTGAATCAAGTGGGAGTTAATCTTCCAGATAAGATAGTGATTGACAGAATTCTCTAAGTCACCATCACCAAGTTAGTAGAACTTCGTGATGAACTATAATATGCAAGGGATAACAGAAACAATTCCCAAGCTCTTCGTGATGCTAAAATCGACGAAGGTAGAAATCAAGAAAAACATCAAGTGTTGATGGTAGACAAGACCACTAGTTTCAAGAAAAGGGCAAAAGGAAGAAGGGGAACTTCAAGAAGAACGGCAAGCAAATTGCTGCTCAAGTGAAGAAGCCCAAGTCTGGACCTAACCCTGAGACTAAGTGCTTCTACTGCAAAGGGACTGGTCACTGGAAGCTGAACTACCCCAAATATTTGGCGGATAAGAAGGATGGCAAAGTGAACAAAGGTATATTTGATATACATGTTATTGATGTATACTTTACTAGTGTTTATAGAAACCCCTCAGTATTTGATACTGGTTCAGTTGCTAAGAGTAGTAACTCGAAACGGGATTTGCAGAATAAACAGAGACTAGTTAAGGGTGAAGTGACAATGTGTGTTGGAAGTGGTTCCAAGATTGATATGATCATCATCGCACACTCCCTATACTTTTGGGATTAGTGTGGAACCTAAATAAGTGTTATTTGGTGTTGAGCATGAATATGATTTGATCATGTTTATTGCAATACGGTTATTCATTTAAGTAAGAGAATAAATTGTTGTTCTGTTTACATGAATAAAACCTTATATGGTTACACACCCAGTGAAAATGGTTTGTTGGATCTCGATCATAGTGATACACATATTCCTAATGTTGAAACCAAAAGAGGCAAAGTTAATAATGATAGTACAACTTATTTGTGGCACTGCCGTTTAGGTCATATTGGTGTAAAGCGCATGCTGATGGGCTTTTGGAATCACTTGATTATGAATCACTTGATGCTTGCGAACCATGCCTCATGGGCAAGATGACTAAGACTCCGTTCTCCGGAACAATGGAGCGAGCAACTAACTTATTAGAAATAATACATACTGATGTATGCGATCGGATGAGTGTTAAGGCTCGCGGCGGGTATCGTTATTTTCTGACCTTCACAGATGATTTGAGCAGATATGGGTATATCTACTTGATGAAACATAAGTCTGAAACATTTGAAAAGTTCAAAGAATTTCAGAGTGAAGTGGAAAGTCACTGTGACAAGAAAATAAGGTTTCTACGATCTGATCACGGGGACAAATATTTGAGTTACAAGTTTGGTCTTCAATTAAAACAATGTGGAATAGTTTCACAAATTCATGCCACCCGGAACACCACAGCATAATGGTGTGTGCGAACGTCATAACCGTACTTTATTGGATATAGTAATATCTATGATGTTTCTTACCGATTTACCACTATCGTTTTGGGGTCATGCATTAGAGACAGCTGCATTCACGTTAAATAGGGCACCACAAAAATACGTTGAGATGACGCCTTATGAACTGTGGTTTGGCAAGAAACCAAAGTTGTTGTTTCTTAAAGTTTTGGGTTGCGATGCTTATATGAGAAAATTTCATCCTGATAAGCTCAAACCCAAATCGGAGAAATGTGTCTTCATAGGATACCCAAAGGAGACATTTGGGTACACCTTCTATCACAGATCCGAAGGCAAGACATTCGTTGCTAAGAATGGATCCTTTCTAGAGAAGGAGTTTCTCTCAAAAGAAGTGAGTAGGAGGAAAGTAGAACTTGATAAGGTAATTGTACCTTCTCCCTTATTGGAAAGTAGTTCATCACAGAAATCTGTTCCTGTGACTACTACACCAATTAGTGAGGAAGCTAATGATGATGATCATGTAACTTCAGATCAAGTTACTACCGAATCTCGTAGGTAAACCAGAGTGAGATCCGCACCAGAGTGTTACGGTAATCCTATTCTGGAAGTTATGTTACTAGACCCATGACGAACCTACGAACTATGAGGAAGCGATGATGAGCCCAGATTGTGCGAAATGGCTTGAGGCCATAAAATCTGAGATGGGATCCATGTATGAGAACAAAGTATGGACTTTGGTTGACTTGCCTAATGATCGGCAAGCCATAGAAAATAAATGGACCTTCAAGAGGAAGACGGACGCTGATAGTAGTGTTAATATCTACAAAGCTAGACTTGTCGAAAAAAGGTTTTTGACAAAGTTCAAGGTGTTGACTATGATGAGATTTTCTCAATCATATCGATGCTTAAAGTCTGTCTGAATCATGTTAGCAATTGCCACATTTTATGAAATCTGGCAAATGGATAACAAAACTGCAATCCTTAATGGATTTCTTAAAGAAGAGTTGTATATGATGCAACCAGAAGGTTTTGTCAATCCTAAATGTGTTAATGAAATGTGCAAGCTCCAGCGATCCATCTATGGACTGGTGCAAGCATCTCGGAGTTGGAATACACGCTTTGATAAGTTGATCAAAGCATATAGTTTTATACAGACTTGCGGTGAAGCCTGTATTTACAATAAAGTGAGTGGGAGCACTACAACATTTCTGATGAGAATATGTGAATGACATATTGTTGATCGGAAATAATGTAGAATTATTTTGCAAATCATAAAGGAGTGTTTGAAAGGAGTTTTTCAAAGAAAGACCTCGGTGAAGCTGCTTACATATTGAGCATCAAGATCTATAGAGATAGATCAAGATGCTTGATAAGTCTTTCAATGAGTGCATACCTTGACAAGATTTTGAAGTAGTTCAAAATGGAACAGTCAAAGAAAGAGTTCTTGCCTGTGTTACAAGGTGTGAAATTGAGTAAGACTCAAAGCCCGACCACGGCAGAAGATAGAAAAAGAATGAAATTCATTCCCTATGCCTCAGCCATAGGTTCTATAAAGTATGACATGCTATGTACCAGATCTATTGTATACCCTACACTGGTTTTGGCAAGGGAGTACAATAGTGATCTAGGAGTAGATCACTGGACAGCGGTCAAAATTATCCTTAGTGGAATAAGGATATGTTTCTCGATTATGGACATGACAAAAAGGTTTGTCGTAAAGGGTTACGTCGATGCAAGTTTTTGACACTAATCCAGATGATTCTAAGTCTCAATCTGGATACATATTGAAAGTGGGAGCAATTAGCTATAGTAGCTCCGTGCAGAGCATTGTTGACATAGAAATTTGCAAAATACATACGGATCTGAATGTGACAGACCCGTTGACTAAATTTCTATCACAAGCAAAACATGATCACACCTTAATACTCTTTGAGTGTAAATCACATAGCGATGTGAACTAGATTACTTACTCTAGTAAACCCTTTGGGTGTTGGTCACATGACAATGTGAACTATGGGTGTTAATCACATGGTGATGTGAACTGTTGATGTTAAATCACATGGCGATGTGATCTAGATTATTGACTCTATTGCAAGTGGGAGACTGAAGGAAATATGCCGTAGAGGCAATAATAAAGTTATTATTTATTTCCTTATTTCATGATAAATGTTTATTATTCATGCTAGAATTGTATTAATCGGAAACATAATACATGTGTGAATACATAGACAAACAGAGTGTCACTAGTATGCCTCTACTTGACTAGCTCGTTGATCAAAGATGGCTATGTTTCCTAGCCATAGACATCACTTGTCATTTGATCAACGGGATCACATCATTAGGAGAATGATGTGATTGACATGACCCATTCCGTTAGCTTAGCACTCGATCGTTTAGTATGTTGCTATTGCTTTCTTCATGACTTATACATGTTCCTATGACTATGAGATTATGCAACTCCCGTTTACCAGAGGAACACTTTGTGTGCTACCAAACGTCACAACGTAACTGGGTGATTATAAAGGTGCTCTACAGGTGTCTCGGAAGTTACTTGTTGGGTTGGCGTATTTCGAGATTAGGATTTGTCACTTCGATTGTCGGAGAGGTATCTCTGGGCCCTCTCGGTAATGCACATTACTTAAGCCTTGCAAGCATTGCAACTAATGAGTTAGTTGCAGGGTGATGTATTACGGAACGAGTAAAGAGACTTGTCGGTAATGAGATTGAACTAGGTATTGAGATACCGACGATCAAATCTCGGGCAAGTAACATACCGATGACAAAGGGAACAATGTATGTTGTTATGCGGTCTGACCGATAAAGATCTTCGTAGAATATGTAGGAGCCAATATGGGCATCCAGGTCCTGCTATTGGTTATTGACAAGAGATGTGTCTCGGTCATGTCTACATCGTTCTCGAACCCGTAGGGTCCGCACGCTTAACGTTCATTGACGATATAGTACTATGAGTTATCTATGTTGGTGACCGAATGTTGTTCGGAATTTTGGATGAGATCACGAATATGACGAGGAACTCTGGAATGGTCCGGAAGTAAAGATTGATATGTGGATAGTAGTGTTTGATCTCCGGAAAGGTTCCGGAATCCATCGGAAGGGGTTCCGGATGTTTCCAGAAATGTTTGGGCATGAGAACACTTTATCTGGGCCAAAGGGGAAAGCCCACGAGGTATTTGGAAAACGCAAAAGGAAGTTTTGCGGAGTCCAGGGGCCAGACGCCAGGGTCCCTAGCGTCTGGGTCTAGACGTCGGGAACCCTGGCGTCTGGCCCTGGAGTCCGAGAAGGACTCTTGCCTTTTGGGTGAAACCGACTTTGTGGAGGCTTTTCCTCCAAGTGTCGACCCCAAGGCTCAACATATAAATAGAGGGGTAGGGCTAGCACCCAAGACACATCAAGAAACACCAAGCCGTGTGTCGGCAACCCCGTCTCCTCTAGTTTATCCTCCGTCATAGTTTTCGTAGTGCTTAGGCGAAACCCTGCGAACATTGTTCTTCACCAACATGGTAACCACGTCGTCGAGCTGCTGGAACTCATCTACTACTTCGCCCCTCTTGCTGGATCGAGAACGCGAGGACGTCACCGAGCTGAACGTGTGCAGAACTCGGAGGTGTCGTGCTTTCGCTACTTGGATCGGTCGGATCGTGAAGAGGTTCGACTACATCAACCGCATTGATATAACGCTTCCGCTTATGGTCTACGAGGGTACGTAGACAACACTCTCCCCTCTCGTTGCTATGCATCACCATGATCTTGCGTGTGCGTAGGAAATTTTTTGAAATTACTACGTTCCCTAACATTTATATCAAAAATACCAAAAATATTATCTCTCAGATCTCACTCTCGTAAGTGACCGTGAAGGGATTGACAACCCCTAATCGCGTTGGTTGCGTTGAGCTATTTGCTTTGTGTAGGTACGAGGGACTCGCGCGTAGCCTCCTACTGGATTGATACCTTGGTTCTCAAAAACTGAGGGAAATACTTACGCTACTTTGCTGCATCATCCTCTCCTCTTTGGGGAAATCCAACGCAATGCTCAAGAGGTAGCATGGCACAGTAGTATCAAGCATAGAAGCAGTTTCGTCATAAGTATCATGCATAGAAGAAGCGGCATCATCAATAACATGCAACATATCAGAATGAATAGCAGAAGCAAGTTTAGGTGTCGCAAGCTTACTCAAAACAGAAGGTGAATGAAGTGCAGAGCTAGATGGCACTTCCTTACCTCCCCTCGTAGTTGAGGGATAAATTGTTGTTTTCGCGTCTTTCAAGTTCTTCATAATGACCAACAGATATAAATCCCAAGTAACTCAAAGAATAGAGCTATGCTCCCCAGCAACGGCGCCAGAAAATAGTCTTGATAACCCACAAGTATAGGGGATCACAATAGTTTTCGAGGGTAGAGTATTCAACCCAAATTTATTGATTCGACACAAGGGGAGCCAAAGAATATTCTCATGTATTAGCAGTTGAGTTGTCAATTCAACCACACCTAGATAACTTAGTATCTGCAGCAAAGTATTTAGTAGCAAAGTAATATGGAAGTAACAGTAACAATAGCAAAGTAATATTTTTGGGTTTTGTAGTGATTGTAACAGTAGCAATGGAAAAGTAAATAAGCGAAGAACAGTATGTGAAAAGCTCGTAGGCATTGGATCGGTGATGGAGAATTATTCCGGATGTGGTTCATCATGTAACAGTCATAACATAGTGTGACACGGAACTAGCTCCAATTCATCAATGTAAAGTAGGCATGTATTCCGAATATAGTCATGCGTGCTTATGGAAAAGAACTTGCATGGCATCTTTTGTCCTACCCTCCCGTGGCAGCGGGGTCCTAGCGGAAACTAAGGGATATTAAGGCCTCCTTTAAATAGAGTGCCCGGACCAAAGCATTAACACATAGTGAATACATGAACTCCTCAAACTACGGTCATCACCGGGAGTGGTCCCGATTATTGTCACTTCGGGGTTGCCGGATCATAACACATAGTAGGTGACTATAGACTTGCAAGATAGGATCAAGAACTCACGTATATTCATGGAAACATAATAGGTTCAGACCTGAAATCATGGCATTCGGGCCCTAGTGACAAGCATTAAGCATAGCAAAGTCATAGCAACATCAATCTTAGAACATAGTGGATACTAGGGATCAAACCCTAAGAAAACTAACTCGATTACATGATAGATCTCATCCAACCCATCATCGTCTAGCAAGCCTAAGATGGAATTACTCACGCACAGCGGTGAGCATCATGAAATTGGTGATGGAGGATGGTTGATGATGACGATGCCGACGGATTCCCCTCTACGGAGCCCCGAACGGACTCCAGATCAGCCCTCCCGAGAGGTTTTAGGGCTTGGCGGCGGCTCCGTATCGAAAATGCGATGAATCCTTCTCTCTGATTTTTTTATCCCCGAACACGAATATATGGAGTTGGAGTTGAGGTCGGTGGAACGTCAGGGGGGCCACGAGGTAGGGGGCGCCCAGGGGGGCAGGCGCGCCCTCCACCCTCGTGGACAGGTGGTGGCCCCCCTGACGTGGATTCTTCTTCCAGTATTTTTTATATTTTCCAAAAATAAGTTCCGTGGAGTTTCAGGTCATTCCGAGAACGTATGTTTCTGCACATAAATAACACGATGGAAAGTCTGCTGAAAACAGCGTCAGCCCGGCTTAGTTCCATTCAAATCATGCAAGTTAGAGTCCAAAACAAGGGCAAAAGTGTTTGGAAAAGTAGATACGACGGAGACGTATCAGTGGCCCAGACCGACATTACATGACCGCGTTCATGAGACTGGTTCTACCGTCGTGCTTCGCACACAGGTGGCTTGTGGGTGTCTGTTTCTCCAGCTTTAGTTGAATCGAGTGTGACTACGCCCGGTCCTTGTTGAAGGTTAAAACAGCACACTTGACGAAAAATCGTTGTGGTTTTGATGCGTAGGTAAGAACGGTTCTTGCAAAGCCCGTAGCAGCCATGTAAAATTTGCAACGACAAAGTAGAGGACGTCTAACTTGTTTTTGCAGGGCTTCCTGTGATGTGATATGGTCAAGACGTGATGATATATACATTGTTGTATGAGATGATCATGTTTTGTAACAGTTATTGGCAACTGGCAGGAGCCATATGGTTGTCGCTTTATTGTATGAAGTGCAATTGCCATGTAATTGCTTTACTTTGTCACTAAGCAGTAGCGATAGTCGTAGAAGCAATAGTTGGCGAGACGACAAACGATGCTACGTTGGAGATCAAGGTGTCAAGCCGGTGACGATGGTGGTCATGACGTTGTTTTGGAGATGGAGATCAAAGGCACAAGATGATGATGACCATATCATAGCACTTATATTGATTGCATGTGATGTTTATCATTTATGCATCTTATTTTGCTTAGTACAGTGGTAGAATTATAAGATGATCTCTCACTAAATTTCAAGGTATAAGTGTTCTCCCTGAGTATGCACTGTTGCTACAGTTCGTCGTGATGAGACACCACGTGATGATCGGATGTGATAAGCTCTACGTTCACATACAACAGGTGCAAGCCAGTTTTGCACACGCAGAATACTCGGGTTAAACTAGACGAGCCTAGCATCACTAGTAGAAAAGGGGGCAACGGTCCAGGCCGAGGCAGCCCATTAGTCCCAGTTCAGACCAGAACCGGGACCAATGGGGGCATTGGTCCCGGTTCGTGAGCCCAGGGAGCCGCCCGGGCCACGTGGGCCATTGGTCCCGGTTCATCTGGACCTTTTGGTCCCGGTTGGT
Organism: Aegilops umbellulata; assembly: GCA_032464435.1. NCBI lineage: Eukaryota > Viridiplantae > Streptophyta > Magnoliopsida > Poales > Poaceae > Aegilops > Aegilops umbellulata. The sequence continues at coordinate 60,842,802 of CP136054.1, read as the reverse complement.
GGGACGAACCGGGACCAATGGGCCTGGCTCCTGGACCACCACCATTGTTCCCGGTTGGTGGCCTGAACCGGGACCAAAGGATCCCCTTTAGTCCCGGTTCATGCCACCAACCGGGACTAAATGGTCGGTCCCCATTGCGATTCACAGCTTAGTCCCACCTCGCCAACCGAAGGGCGCCCACACTGGTTTGTAAGCCCGTCCCTCTCTGCCTTGTTGAGCTCCTCTCAAAATGAAAATAGATGCCCCTATACAGGAAATTTGACCTAAATTCATAATGAATTTCTCTGAAATTCATAGAAATTATAATGAATTTAGGTTGGATTTTCTCTATAGGCGCATCTATGCTCATTTTTTTGTAAAGTTAATCACAAATTTGAGATTCACACAAATTTCAAAGAATTCAAATTTTAACTATTCTAATTTGAAAGCTAATGGCACTAACAGAAAGTTTATAATTTGAGATCTGTTAGAGATAGGTATAAAACATAAGTAGACGTGTAAAATAAGGTAAAGATAAATAAATTGCAGCAAGGTATTTTTGAGTTTTTGATTTTATAAATCCTAAAATAAAAAAGAAATCACTACAAAACAAAAAAAAGTGCCACCTACTATTAAATAGCAGGAAAAAGATTGACTCAAAAATCAATTTTAACTATTCTACAAAGTGTTTTCACACAAATTTAGTAAACTAGTGATTCATAAACTAGTGATTCATAAACTAGTGATTCACACAAATTTTAAAAAATTCAAATTTAAACTATTCATAAACAAATTTTGTGACCTAAAATAAAAAAGAAATCACTACAAAACAAAAAAAGTGCCACCTACTATTAAATAGCAGGAAAAAGATTGACTCAAAAATCAATTTTAACTATTCTACAAAGTGTTTACACACAAATTTAGTAAACTAGTGATTCATAAACTAGTGATTCACACAAATTTTAAAAAATTCAAATTTAAACTATTCAAATTTTAACTATTCATAAACAAATTTTGTGACCTAAAATAAAAAACAAATCACTACAAAACAAAAAAAGTGCCACCTACTATTAAATAGCAGGAAAAAGATTGACTCAAAAATCAATTTTAACTATTCTACAAAGTGTTTTCACACAAATTCAGTAAATTAGTGATTCATAAACTAGTGATTTTTCAAATTTTAAAGCTAATGACACTAACAGAAAATTTATAATTTTTGTGACCTAAAAGAAAATAGAAATCACTAAAAAACTATAAGTATTTAGTTCTAAGTAAAAACGAAAAAATAAATAGAAAAAAAGAAAAAAAAATGCCACCTACTGGGCCCCACGGCCTGAATACGACTAGAAACCCATCCATGGGTCAGGATTCAGGCCCGCAGGAGGCCCAGTAGGCCCAAAGGCATAGCAGTGACAATTAGGCCCGTAAGCCTGCAATGGAGAGGAGCTCGAGAGGGGTGCGGCAGTGGGGCTTATAAACCACTGCGCACCCCTCTCAACAAGTGAGGTGGGACTAAACTTTCGACGCCGCAGCAGCACAAGGCCTTTGGTCCCGGTTGATGGCACCAACCGAGACGAAAGGCCCCCTTTACTCCCGGTTGGTGCCACCAACCGGGACCAAAGGCCGTCGCTTCCCGCCCTTTGGGCTGCTGAAAAGTGGCCTTTGGTCCCGGTTGGTGGCACCAACCGGGACTAAAGGGGGACATTGGTCCCGGTTGGTGCCACCAACCGGGACCAATACTCAGTCTATATATACAGCACTTGTGAAAATTTTGGTTCAGTTCTTCGATCCCGCCCCGACGACGCCGCCAGGCTGCCCCTCTGCGCCTTGCTGTCGCCGTCGCCGCCGCGCGCCGTCCTGCGCCCCTCTGACGCTGTCCCGCGCCGCCCCGACGCCGCCGCCGCCCCGTGCCACCCCGACGTGGCCGCCCTCTGCCCCGACCTTGCCGTCGATCGCCGCCCTCTGCCGTGCCTCGTCGTCGCCGCCCAGTGAGCCCCGGCCCCTCCATTCCCGCACGCCGCCGCCCCTGCCTTCTCTGCTTGCCGCGCGCCACCGCCACCGCCCCGGTCTGCTCTGCTTTGCCGCGCGCCGCCGCCATCGCCGCCTCCCCGGCATGTTTTTTTCACATATTTTTTTGTAATTCATTGTATATATGGATGTTGTATATACATGTATATATGCAGATGTATGTTTATGTATATATGGATGTTTTTTTCATATATTTTTATGTGATCCGTTGATATGTATGAATTGATGTATGATTTTTTTTGTTCATAGATTTTTTTGTCAATTTATGTATATTTAAGGTTACATTTAATGTTAGTTGATTTAATGCATTTGAGGTTATTAGTTCTACTGTTAGTGCATTTTAGGATAGTACATTCTAGGTTAGTGCTTTGAACTAGTTTAATTAGTAGTTGAATTAGTTGATTTAATAAGTACTACTTTATTTTACTATATATACAAGTAGTTTATTTTTAAGTGCTTATATTAGTAGTAGTTGAACTGGTTGATTTAAGAAAACTAGTTTATTTACTATATATAGAAGTAGTTTATTTTTAGCAAGAAAATTAATAGAAGTAGTTTATTTTTTTAGTTAAAGCAATTATTCCCGCATCGACGTGGACGATGCCTATCCCGCATCCTCGTCGTCGAGTCGGCGGAGGACGACACCTGCTTGACCAGATGGGCCATGTCCGGGACTGGGCTCCGCCGGGGTGGTACTGGGAGGCGCTACCTTCCGGGGGGCGTAGCTTGGTGAGGAGCCAGCCCGTCGTTGACCCGATCCTTGTTTGGTGGCGGTCGCGTGGGCCAGTGATGGTGCCGAGGCTTCCGGACACCGTGGAGTTGGTACGTCACCATGTCAGCGAGGAGGACGAGCACGCCCGTCGCTACATGGTTGCGTTGGAGGGCAGGTTCGAGAATACCTGGCAGTTTCTTCAGGGATCTCACTAGAGCTATGATCCTGTGATGGTTCCTTCCCTTTGGGTGTCCACCGCCCGCGCCGATACCCGTCGGGCGCTACGGTTCTAGCTGTACTGGCGATATGTATGATATATAGTATTCGACGTGTATTAGTGATAATATTCGATGTACGGACACATGGAGATGATGTAGTTTTTCTTATAATTGAAGGCATCCTCATTTGAATACTACTTTATTTTGCGATTTGATTTTTCTTATTGAATGCTCAAATTGGAGAGCACTATGCAAGGCATATGCATATGATTAGTTGAATAATAATGGTCTAATTTAGTCTTTGAATTATGAATGTATAGGAAATGTTATCATCGGACGACGGAAGTCTCCCGGGGGAGTGCGACTGGTGCCACGACGATCGAGGTCAGTGCGACAGGCCTCACCTGGACGATGGTCGGCGCTTCAGCATTAAGCTCGAGGAGACCTTCGAAGTTGAAACGGTACGCAACGACGACAAGTGTTTTTTTTTCATAATTAAACCTATAATTTTCATCTTTTACAATTCGAGTATAGTTTATCCCAAGCCATGCAAGACGCTATGTCTTGGAGAGGATGGATTTTGAAGACCATGAAAATTTTGAAACGAAGAAAATTCACCTAAGGACCCATCATGATGTGGATTTTGAAGTAAAGTTGTATAATGCTGAGAGTGTAACCCATTTTGGTTGCAAAAATTGGGAAGCATTTTGCAAATTGTATGGTTTTGATGAGGGTATGCTTGTCACCATGGATCTTGGTGATCCTAAAATCGAGCAAGACAATATGGACATTTGGGTCCTTGTTGATACTCCTCCAGTTCTACCGCAATGTGAGTTTCTCAAACATAGTTAATTATTAACTAATTTATATTGTTCATTTCAAAATAGTTGACAGCTTATTTCCAATGACAGCTTATTTCTAAGTATCAAAGAATGTGCAGAAGATGGTAGATAGAACTTACTGCACCGATGGCTCTGAGTTAACTTAGAAGGAGAAAACTCATCTGGTTGGATTTTGTAATGATCTTGAGAATTAGAATATCTACAATCGAACTCCTCAACATTATGGTCAATACGTGCCACTAGTGCACATGTTGAACTACGGTAACTACCATGGAGATACCCTGGTAAGATTTTTTACTATTACGACATCCGTGCATCTTTTTGCATACTTCTAAAACTAGTACATCATTGCTAACTACGAAGTTATTACTATGTTTTTCAACAGAGAATCCCAGAGGATTGTGTGCCTCATTTGATGTATCAGAATGGCAGCAGCCTTCGTGTTTTGAACATATATCCAGGTCATCCTACGAATCTCAACTGTCCATACCGGATTTCTAGAAGAACTGGAGACATGACAATCAAAGAATGGAAAAAATGTATGGACAGTCATAAGGAGCTTCTTGGAAGCAAAAGGAAGCGAGGCGCAAGAATTGGAGACAAGATGATCTCCATTCTTCATAATGGAGAGTCAGGGTCTATATTGTTTTATGCTATTTTTCCTTAAGTGTGTTTAGGTCCTACCTGATACTGATGATCATGTGTGCTAAGAACAATTATGTAGGGTTGTTGGGTTCGATGACTATGAGGATGATGATCGTATGGCTTATTATTAATAACGAGTAGAAGTTGTATGATGATGCTTGATTTTAGTAGGACTTGTTATTATATATGATGATGTATGATGCGAGCATATGCATGAGTTATTATATATATCTACGGGTGAAATGAACATAGCAGTAGCGTTGGTAAACCAAGGATGAAGATATAAGAGAGGACACTTCTCTCTATTAGCTAGCTAATAACAACCTAAAAATAGCCCCCTAAACCCCTAAAACAGCCACTTTTTAAAAAAAAAAAACCTCAGCTCCAGCCAGCTGCTGACGCGTGGAAGCCTTTTGGTCCCGGTTGGTGCCACCAACCGGGAGCAAAGGCCACCCTGCCTGGGCTGCCGGCAGCGGCCACGTGGAGCCCCATCTGTCCCGGTTCTGGTTTGAACCGGGACTAAAGGGTGAGGGTATTAGTAACGACCCTTTAGTCCCAGTTCGGGAACTGGGACTAAAGGCCCTTATGAACCGGGACAAAAGGCCGGTTTTCTACTAGTGCATATGCAGATATGGCCTCGGAACACTGAGACCTAAAGGTCAAGAGTGAATCATATAGTAGATATGATCAACATAGTGATGTTCACCATTGAAAACTACTCCATCTCACATGATGATCGGACATGGTTTAGTTGATATGAATCACGTGATCACTTAGATGATTAGAGGGATGTCTATCTAAGTGGAGTTCTTTAGTAATATGATTAATTGGACTTTAATTTATCATGAACTTAGTCCTGATAGTATTAGCATATGTATGTTGTAGATCAAAAGCTCGTGATGTAGCTCCCCATTTATTTTTGATATGTTCCTAGAGAAAAATAAGTTGAAAGATGATAGTAGAAATGATACGGACTAGGTCCGTGATCTGAGGATTATCCTCATTGCTGCATAGAAGAATTATGTCCTTGATGCACCGCTAGGTGACAGACCTATTGCAGAAGCAGATGTAGACGTTATGAACGTTTGACAAGCTCGGTATGATGACTACTTGATAGTTTAGTGCACCATGCTTTACGGCTTAGAACCGGGACTTCAAAAACGTTTTGAATGCCACGGAGCACATAAGATGATCCAAGGGCTGAAATTGGTATTTTAGAATCATGCCCGAGTCGAGAGGTATGAGACCTCTGACAAGTATTTTGCCTACACGATGGAGGAGAATAGCTCAGCTAGTGAGCATGTGCTCAGAATGTCTGGGTAATAAAATCGCTTGAATCAATTGGGAGTTAATCTTCCAGATAAGATAGTGATTGACAGAATTCTCTAGTAACTATCACCAAGTTACTGGAACTCTGTGATGAACTATAATATGCAAGGGATGATGAAAACGATTCCTGAGCTCTTCGTGATGCAGAAATCAGCGAAGGTAGAAATCAAGAAAAGCATCAATTGTTGATGGTTGACAAGACCACTAGTTTCAAATAAGGGAAAGGGAAATAAAGGGAACTTCAAGAAGAATGGCAAGCAAGTTGCCACTCCCGTGAAGAACTCAATGCTAGACCCAGGCCTGAAACTGAGTGCTTCTACTGCAAAGGAAATGGTCACTGGAAGCGGAACTGCCCCAAATACTTGGCGGATAAGAAGGATGGCAAAGTGAACAATATATGATATACATGTTATTGATGTGTACTTTACTAGTGTTCATAGTAGCCCCTGGGTATTTGATACTTGTTCAGTTGCTATGATTAGTAACTTGAAACATGAGTTACAAAATGAACAGAGACTAGTTGAGGGCGAGGTGATGATGTGTGTTGGAAATGATTCCAAGGTTGATAAGATCACCATCGCACACTCCCTTTACCTTCGGGATTAGTGTTGAACCTAAAATAAATGTTATTTGGTGTTTGCGTTGAGCATAAGATGATAGGATCATGTTTATTGCAATACGGTTATTCATTTAAGTCAAAGAATAATTGTTATTCTGTTTACATGAATAAAACCTTCTGTGGTCATACACCCAAGGTGAATGGTTTATTGAATCTCGATCGTAGTGATACACATATTCATAATATTGAAGCCAAAAGATGAAAAGTTAATAATGATAGTGCAACTTATTTGTGGCATTGCCGTTCAGGTCATATTGGTGTAAAGCACATGAAGGAACTCCATACTGATGGGCTTTTGGAATCACTTGATGTTTGCGAACCATGCCTCATGGGCAAGATGACTAAGACTCCGTTCTCTGGAACAATGGAGTGAGCAACTGACTTATTGGAAATAATACATACTAATGTGTGCGGTCCAATGAGTGTTGAGGCTCGCAGCGGGTATCATTATTTTCTGACCTTCATAGATGATTTGAGAAGATATGCGTATATCTACTTAATGAAACATAAGTCTAAAACATTTGAAAAGTTGAGTGAAGTGTAAAATTATCGTGACAAGAAAATAAGGTTTCTATGATCTGATCGCGGAGGCGAATATTTGAGTTACGAGTTTGGTCTTCATTCAAAACAATGTGGAATAGTTTCACAACTCACACCACCTGGAACACCACAGTGTAATGGTGTGTCTGAACATCATGACCGTACTTTATTAGATATGGTGAGATCTATGATGTCTCTTACCGATTTACCACTATCGTTTTGGGGTTATGCATTAGAGACAGCTGCATTCACGTTAAATAGGGCACCATCTAATCCGTTGAGATGACACCGTATGAACTGTGGTTTAGCAAGAAACCTACGCTGTTGTTTCTTAAAGTTTGGGATTGCGATGCTTATGTGAAAAAGTTTCAAATTGATAAGCTCGAATCCAAATCGCAGAAGTGCGTATTCATAGGATACCCAAAAGAAACTATTGGGTACACCTTCTATCACAGATCCGAAGGCAAGGTTTTTCTTGCTAAGAATGGATCCTTTCTAGAGAAGGAGTTTCTCTCGAAAGAAGTGAGTGGGAGGAAAGTAGAACTTGATAAGGTAATTGTACCTTCTCCAGAATTGGAAAGTAGTTCATCACAGAAATCAGTTCCAGTGATTCCTGTCGGTGTACAAAAAGAGGGGTACACTTTTTGTACCCCTATAACTGTGCACGGGCAGTCTGAGCCACGGGCACCACCACACCAAGCAAGGCAAGGGAGGTGAGCCAAGGTAAGACCGAAGCTCAAGAGAAGGAGAACGACACCAAGGCCAAGACCACAAAGAGCAACGGGGGCGAAGCGGACTCCCCCGGCAAGGTCCTTGCCGGGAGACAGTTTTAGCAACCCCGGAAAGACCCTTGCCACGGCGACTCGCCCCACACCTACGGAGCAAATCACCCTTGAGTCCACTGCCCCCATGGGGCAGGGATTCGGGAGACATCCCCGTGGTGGCATGCAGATCTTTGTGAAGACATTCAAGATCAAGATACACACTATAGAAGATGACGACCCTTGGCGGGATCCCGGCCGAGGAAGACCACAAGGCCCCCGGCAAGCGCCTTGCCGGGGATGACAGCAGGCGCCTCGGCAAGACCCTTGCCGGGGCCCTGGCAAGGCCCTTGCCGAGGGCATCTACAGGCCACCATCAGGCCCACGCCAACCAAACCTCCACCGTTGTTCGCATGCAGCTGCCGACCCAACCAGCTGGGCAGGCACCTGCGTGGCGGCATGCAGATCTTCATGGAGACAACCACTACGCCACCTCAGCTGCCTGCCTGCCTACATGGCACCACGGGCATCGCTGGCCAGGGCGCGTGTCGACGCGAGGAGGGGCGGCGATGGACCACACAGATCTCTCCCCCGTCCCCGGTAAAGCAAGGACACCTAAGCAAGACACATTAAATGCGCCTTGTCATGTAATGCGAGGGATAACCTCGCATCACTGTACACTTTCCACCTCCTGTGTGCCACTGTGGCAACCCCTTTTTCCTATAAGAGGAGGCCCGAGGCGACCAGGGGAAGGATTCGGCTTTTTGGAGCTCTTCACGCCCCATAGCTAGCTCAAGAACACAAATAACCAATCCACCAAAGCAGGAGTAGGGTTTTACGCATCCTGGCAGCCCGAACCTGGATAAACGAACCGTGTGCTATCTGTTTGATCTGCTCTTCTCACGACCCCGCGCCCTGCAACCGTAGTAGGGATTCTTGTGATCCCATAGGTGTCGTTCCCACCGACATCTTTGGCGCGCCAGGTAGGGGACGCGGTTGTGAGAATCGGCTTTAGCAGTTAGTTCGATGCTTCTTCATCATCATGGCGCCCAAGAAGAAGACGACGGTGGTGGTTGGCCAGTCGGAAGTCGGACCGCCCGTCTCGACGAGGGCGAGCAGCGGACCGGTCGCAAAAAGGACCCGGGGTGCTGCTCGCGAACACCAACACCATCCTAGCAGCCCGAATTTGGGAGGCAGCGATGTTTGTGCGCCTGGTAACGGGCCACACATCACCAAATCCAAAGGCAGAGCCAGGCCCTCCGCGGGTGGAGTGGGACCTTCCCAGGTCGCTACCGCCCCACCCGAAGGCGACGCAAGGGCCTCCAAGACTCCCACGCCGGCGCCAACAGCGCGCTCCTCCCAGGCAGCGCGCGACGAACGGCGTAATCACGCCGAAGATCCCGGGCGTCGTCGCGGGAAGAGCCCCGAGCGCCACTCCCGGGACATAGAAGACCAGCCCGCTCGCCTAGGTGCTGGTGAACATGGCATGCGACCGCAGGGTCGTGATAGAGCTCCTTTTGACATGGTCAGAAGTCGAAGCGCGTCGCGATGCGTGCAGGTTTCGCTGTCACTTGCATGTCATTCCCCAGAAGGGAGGCGAGAGTCTGCGCAAGTATATACAGAGGCTCAGTCAGGTACAATATAATATCCCTGATGTTCACCCTGCCGCCATCATCAGCGTGTTTCATCTGAACGTGCGTAACCGCAAGATGCGCGAAGAGCTGGCAATGGACAAGGTGAAAGATGTGGCAGAACTCTATGTTCTTGCTGGCAGATGTGCCCGAGCTGAAGAGGGGAGGAAGTAGCCTGGCGAAGATGCCGGCATGGAAACCGACTCCTCAGATGAGGATACTGCCACCCCGGCAAAGAAAGGTCGGCGCCGCAACAGGAAGCGCAAAGGGAAAGTTGTGCTTGCCGTCGAGGGATCTGACGACACCGGCTCCGCCAAGAAAACCAAGGCAGATGACCCCGGTAAGGAAATTGCCGGATGTGTCGCTTGCCAGGCCTTGGCGGCTGCCGGGAAGCCAGGAAACTCCGACAAGCAATACTGCAAGATCCATCGCACCAAAGGCCATGATCTCCAGAACTGCCGACAGGTTGAGCTCCTTGCTGAGAAGCAGAGGGCTGAATATGAGAGGCGGGACAAGGAAAAAGGCCAGGACGGTGCGGAGGGGTCCGGCAAGAAGCGTGATGGCCAGGCGGGCCGTCGCAGCAAAGATAAACAGCAGGAGAGGCCCGCCCGGGGCCGTGACAGAAAGCCAGAAGACGACGATCACGAAGAGGACGACGAGTCCGGCGGCCAAGAGTTTCAGAAAGCTACGGAGGCCATGTGCGTCGATGGCGGCGCCTCGCTGCATACTTCTCACCACCAGCTTAAACAATGGGTGCGTGAGATTATAGCGGCGGAGCCGTCGTTTGGCGCCCAAAAGCCGCTGAAGTGGTCCAGCACACCTATCATTTTTTACACTAAGGATCACCCTGATCGCACTACTGCGGTCGGGTGTTTGCCATTGTTGGTTTCACCAACAATACACAACCTCAAGGTGACAAAGATGCTAGTCGATGGAGGGGCCGGTCTGAACTTAATCTCGCCTGCCGTGATCGAGAAACTGCAGATTCCTGATGAAGACCTCGAAGAGACAGGCACATTTCAGGGGGTCAACCCGGGGAGAAGTCTACCAAAGGGGAATGCCACGCTGCCCGTGACTTTTGGAAGTGACCTGAACTACAGGACACAAAGGATCGTGTTCGATATTGCCAAGATCCCCTTGCCCTACAACGGGATCCTTGGCCGCCCAGCGCTGGCCAAGTTCATGGCGGCGTCACACTACGCCTACAACACCCTAAAGATGCCAGGACCTGTGACAATCATCACCATCCCCTCTGATAAGAAAGATGCGCTGATTTGCGCTGACCAACTCTACCAACAAGCAGTTGCAGCAGCTGCCGCCACTAGGGCACTTGCTCCTGCCACTGGATCCCCAGGAGGGAAGAAGAAGAAGACTGGTGAGACCTCGGACACCCACTCCGGCAAGCGCACCTCTTCGGAGTGTAGTGCTCCCGTCGAGGACGTGCCAGAGAGCTCCGCCGGCGCAAACAAGAAGTCCAGGGCCACCCCGCCGGGAACCAAGAAGGTTTTTGTCAAGGAGGACGACACGGGAGGAGCTTTTACCATAAGCTCCACCCTTGACGACAAATAGGAAGACGCGCTCGTCACCTTCCTGCGGGCGAATGTCGATGTGTTTGCATGGCAAGCATCCGACATCCCCGGCGTTCCCAGGGAGGTGATTGAGCACCACCTTGCTGTCTGTCCTCACGCGCGACCCGTCAAGCAGAAGGTCAGAAAGCAAGCTTTGGAACGACAAGAGTTCATCACAGAGGAGATCCGGAAACTGGAAGCAGTGGGTTTGGTAAGAGGAGTGCTCCATCCAACGTGGTTGGCCAATCCGGTGGTGGTGCGCAAGGCAAATTGGAAGTGGAGGTTGTGTATTGATTACACAGATATCAATAAGGCTTGTCCCAAAGACCCCTTCCCATTGCCACCCATCGACCAAATTGTTGACTCCACAGTTGGATGTGATGTGTTGTCATTTGTCGATGCCTACTCTGGCTACCACCAGATCTTCATGGCAAGAGAAGACGAAGAGAAAACGGCATTAATCACCCCATGTGGTACGTATTGTTTCATACGGATGCCTTTCGGGTTGAAGAGTGTTGGTTCAACGTTTGCAAGGGCGGTCCAGATTGGTTTTGAACCCCAGCTCCATAGAAATATGGAAGCTTATATGGATGATATAGTGGTCAAAACCAAGAATAGGGCAACCCTTATACCGGATTTACAAGAGACATTTGCAAACTTACGCAAGATCAATCTCAAGCTAAACCCTGAGAAGTGCGTCTTCGGCGTCCCGTCCGGCAAGCTTCTTGGGTTCTTTGTGTCACAGCCTGGGATAGAGGCCAATCCGGACAAGATCAAAGCTATAGAGCAGATTGAAGCACCCAAGCGTGTCAAGGATGTGCGTCGGCTTGCTGGTTGCGTTGCAGCCATGAGCAGGTTCATTTCCAAGTCCGCCGAGCGCACCCTTCCCTTTTTCAAGATTTTGAAAAAGGCAGGCCCTATGGTGTGGACACCAGAAGCCAAAGCCGCATTGCAAGATTTGAAGAGGTACCTCTCCTGCGCGCCAATAATAGTTGCGCCTAGGCCATAGGAACCGTTGCTGCTATACCTGGCGGCAACCAGGTGGTCAGCGCCGCACTAGTGGCGCAGAGAGAAATTGATGACGAGGTAATAGCAGCGACGGAGCCTGATGCCACGGATACAGAGATGACATAGCCGGTTGGAGTGCCGCCGAAGAAGAAAATGATGCAGCACCTGGTCTACTTTGTTAGTTCCCTCCTGTAGGGGGCTAGATCAAGGTACTCCGGTGTGCAGAAACTCCTCTTCGGCCTTCTTATGGCCTCGAGGAAGCTGCGTCACTACTTCCAGGCGCACGAAATCACTGTCGTCACTCGCCTCCCTCTGCAACGGATATTGCGCAATCCAGACGCAACGGGAAGGATCGTAGAGTGGGCACTGGAACTGTCCAGCTTTGGCCTCAAGTTTGAGAGTACCTCGATGATTCAAATCCGAGTCCTGGCGGAGTTCATTGCGGAATGGACCGCGACGCCTGACGAAGAAGCCCAAGAGACTGCTCTCCCCGGCAAGGAGGCAAGTTGCGACTGGATCATGTACTTTGATGGAGCTTTCTCCTTACACGGCACCGGGGCTGGCGTGCTGCTTGTCGCGCCCACCGGAGAGCACCTCAAGTATGTGATCCAGATGCACTTCCCCAGGGAGGTGTCAACAAACAATACGGCTGAGTACGAAGGACTGCTTGCCGGTCATAGGATCGCGGCAGACCTCGGAATCAAGAAACTCGTCATCAGAGGCGACTCGCAACTTGTCGTCAAGCAAGTCAACAAGGATTACCAGAGCCCGTTGATGAAGGCCTACGTCGATGAAGTGAGAAAGCTGGAAGAGCGTTTTGACGGTATACAGGCAGAATACGTTCCCCGAGCAGAGAACGGCATCGTTGATTACCTGTCAAAACGCGCTGCCCTCAAGCTACCTGTGGAACCAGGTACCTTTGTGCTTCAGCTGACTCAGCCATCCATTGATCCATCAACAGAGCAAAACAAGAGAAGGAAATCGGGGCCCGGCAAGTACTTTCCCGCCGAGCTCCCTGGAGCCGCCGGCAAGGATGTTTCCGGGGACACCGAGCCCGCCACGGGACGGCTAGCTCCGGCGGAGCGTCAAGCTCTTGCCGTCGAGACGGCCGCTCCTATAGCGGAGGAAATGCCTTTAGTCCTCGTCGTCGAGCCCCAGGCTCCAGCATGGGCATAACATACCGTCCGATTCCTCCAAACTGGGGAACTTCCTGAGGAGCAGGAAGAAGCGGAAAAAGTAGCCCGTCGATTTGCTATGTACCAGTTCGTCGATGACGTCCTGTACAGAAAGAGACCGAATGGCGTGAAATTGAAGTGTATCCCTCGAGCGGAAGGACTGGGGATACCCGCGTGATCCTAAAAAAAATTAGTGAAATTTGAGAAGAGAAGAGTCAAAACTCTATGTCAGGATGCCTTACCAGAGCAATGAGGAGACTGGGAAGTAAAAAAGAATTCCTAAACTCTCCGATATATAATTCCTAAATGACTCAAAACATTTTTCTAGACACAACTCGGCCGCTAAAAACGATCAATCAGTGGGGGCTCCTAAGGTCGGGGAAGGCTCTGATACCAACTTGTAACGCCCTCGATGCGGCTATATCTCCCACGTGTCGAAGCACGACTTAGAGGCATAACCGCATTGAAAGAAATGTCGCAAGTGAGGTAATATTCACACAACCCATGTAATACATAAGGGAAAGAGATACATAGTTGGCTTACAGTCGCCACTTCACACAATACAAAAATAAACATTCATCATCCAGATTACACTCAAGGTCCAACTACAGAACCAAAATGAAAGAAGACTACCCCAAATGCTACACAGATCCCCGAATCACCCCAACTGGGCTCCACTACTGATCATCAGGAAAAGACACATAGTAATGACCACGTTCCTCGTCGAACTCCCACGTGAGCTCGGTTGCGTCATCTGCACTGGCATCGTTGGCAGCTGCAACTGTATTGGTAGAATCTGTGAGTCACGGAGACTCAGCAATCTCACACCCGCGAGATCAAGACTATTTAAGCTTAAAGGTAGGATAGGGTTGTGAGGTGGAGCTGCAGCAAGCGACTAGCATATATGGTGGCTAACAATGCAAAAGAGAGCGAGAAGAGAAGCAAAGCACGGTCGTGAAGCTAGAAGTGATCAAGAAGTGATCCTGAAACTACTTACGTCAAACATAACTCCAACACCGTGTTCACTTCCCGGACCCCGCCGAGAAGAGACCATCACGGTTACACACGCGGTTGATGTGTTTTAGTTAAGATCAACTTCGGGTTTTCTACAACCGGACATTAACAAATTCCCATCTGCCTCATAACCGCGGGCACGGCTTTCGAAAGATAATACCCTGCAGGGGTGTCCCAACTTAGCCCATTATAAGCTCTCACGGTCAACGAAGGATATTCCTTCTACCGGGAAGACCCGATCAGTCTCGGAATCCCGGACTACAAGACATTTCGACAGTAATAAAACAAATCCAGCAAAGCCGCCCGGTTGTGCCGACAAATCCTGATAGGAGCTGCACATATCTCGGTCTCCAGGGCACATCCAGATGAACACTCCGTACAACTAAAACCAGACCTCAAGTTGCCCCGAGGTGGCGCTGCAAAGGGCTCTAGTTTGGACCAGCAATCGAAGGAGAACTGGCCCGGGGGGGTTAAAATAAAGATGACCCTTGAGTCTGCAGAACCCAAGGGAAAAAGGCTTAGGTGGCAAATGGTAAAACCAATGTTGGGCCTTGCTGGAGGAGTCTTATTCAAAGCGAACTGTCAAGGGGGTCCCATAAATCACCCAACCGTGAAAGGAACGCAAAATCAAGGAACATAACACCGGTATGACGGAAACTAGGATGGCAAGAGTGGAACAAAACACCAGGCATAAGGCCGAGCCTTCCACCCTTTACCAAGTATATAGATGCATTAATAATATAAGAGATATTGTGATATCCCAACAAGTAAACATGTTCCAACAAGGAACAACATCTCCATGTTCCAACAAGGAACAAACTTCATCTTCACCTGCAACTAACAACGCTATAAGAGGGGCAAAGCAAAGCGGTAACATAGCCAATCAACGGTTTGCTAGGACATGGATGGTTAGAGGCTGACATGGCAATATGGGTGCCATGATATAGCAAGTGGTAGGTATCGCAGCATAGGCATAGCAAAAGAGCGAGCATCTAGCAAGCAAAAATAGAAGTGATTTCGAGGGTATGGTCATCTTGCCTGCAAGGTTCTCAGAGTTGTCGAAAGCTTGATCCTCGTAAGTTTTCTCAATAGGTTCCTCATTCACGTGCTCGTGTCCCAGCTCTACCCAAAACAATAACACAAGCAAAGGAACAACTATCAACCACGATGCAATGCGCAAGCAACATGATGCAAAACATGGCATGATATGCGAGATGTGATATGCAATGCATATGCATGCTCCGGAAGGAAAAAGGATGAACAAGGCATACTCTTGGCAAACCAAGTATGCCACTGGAAAGGTGAGGTGATTTCGGTTGAAGTCGATATAAGGATCACCGGAATCGGATGCACGGTTTGCAAACGACAAGCAAAACAAGAATGACAAGATTCTGCCATTAACAGCATGATGCCACTTAGCAAGCAACAAGAAATTAAGCTACTGCACCCAAACATATCAGCAAGGCATATGACAGTAATCTACTCAAGATGCTCGACAAAAGGTGAACACTGAGCTACGGCTAAATCACATCACAACAGGTTCAAACAAGCATGGCAAAAGTGCAAAAGATAACAGGTTCACAGACTTGGTGAAAATACTATCATGCCAGAAATCAACATCAGGATGACATGTTTAGAGCAAGCAAACAACATGCTACAAGAACACAATATAGCAACACAAGGAATGTCATGAATATATACTCAAAGCACTTAACAAAAGTCCCTTACTGACCATGAGCCAAAAGGGATCAGAAAATATAATAACACCCATGTCAAATAAGCAACTTTCGTTACAGGTTTCAGACTTAGCAGAAAACTGGACATGTCAAAAACAGATAGCAAGTAGGCATGTTTACGAGCTCGATGCACTCACTACAGAGCATTGCATGATAAACTAAGCATACATCCATCAAGAAGACATGGCATAGAGGCTATAAATGGCAAGAACAACATCATAGTATGCAAGGATCAACTACACCAAGCTTGGCAAAATCGAATAACATGTAAACAATCTGCCAGTAACATTTTATAGCAAAAGTAGAGCTCGATTGACTCAAGCTATAGCACTCTATAATTACAAAAAAAGGCATGGATGGATAGAGCAAATCCATATTCTCAAAACACCCTTAATGATCATGCTCAAAAGAGGCATAGATCTCTCTGAAACAACATTAACACATGACATAAAAATAACAGCAGAACATGACTTAGTGAAAATACTAAGTCTCTGAAATCAGCAACATTATGTACCCTAGTTTGCATGCATGTGCTAGTCACCACAAAGATCACAAAAATACATGGAATACACCCCTGGAAATATAGCATGGCATATTTCAAAACACATGTAGGACTCAACCTCATAGGGTGCACACATCAATCATGGCAAAAATGACAAAAGTACATGTTCTGAAACAGATCTGCAACTAACATCACATAGCCCTCTTCTAACAGCATTTCGGGCATCAAGATGAGCGCAAATGAAAATGATGCAATGATATGAAATGATGTACTCATCGAGACGAACAATTTGACATATTATACGCCCAAAACAGATTAGTATGCAGCAAGTTATGGCATGACGAACAGATGCATAAAATGTAACAATTCTCGGGACTTGGAGGAAAACGGGGGGGGGGGGGGGAGAAAAAGTCAACCACAGTTGGATCTAGACCCGAGGGAGTTCGCCGGAGACGGCGCCGGAGATGACGAGGGAGGGGTCGCCGGAGTCGAAGGAGGCCGGATCCGGCCGCCCTCTTGCCTGATCCGAGGCGGCAAGGCGACGGCGGGGCGAGGACGGCGCGGAGCGCCGGCGGCGAGGAGCTCGGGCGGCGGAGCAGGAGGCGGCGGAGCTGCGGCAGCGGCGTGCGGCGGCGGGCGGCAACGGCGGCGCGGCAGAGGAGGCGAGGCGGCGCGGGCGAGGGCGCGGGAGGCGGTGCGGCGCGGCCCGGGTCGAGGCGCGGGAGGGCCTCGGGGGCCGGCGGCGGGCCTGGCGGGCCGCGGGCGGCGCGCAGCGGCCGAGGCCACGTGGCGCGCCCTGAGTGGCTGCGGGCGGCGGCGCAGGTTTTTTCCGGTGCGGGGGCGGACGTGTCCGGCGGCGGAGCGGGGAAGATGGCTAGGGTTAGGGTAGGAATTGATCCGCAAATTCGGGGGAGGGGTGTTTTTATAGGTAGAAGGAGCTAGGAAACTCCAAATGGAGTGCGCTTTTCGCCCACACGATCGTGATCGAACGGCGAAGGGCATGGGAGTGACTTAGATGGGTTATTGGGCTGTTACACACACGAGGCGTTCACGGTTACCCGGTTAACCGTTGGAGTATCAAACGACCTCCGAATGACCCGAAACTTGACAGGCGGTCTACCGGTGCTATACCAAGGCCGCTTGACAAACCTCGGTCCATTCCGAGAAGGTTTAATACCCACTCACGGAAAAAGGTAAAAGGAGACGCCGGGGAACATAGGAGCGCCAGATTGCAAAACGGACAACGGGGAAAATGCTCGGATTCATGAGACGAACACGTATGCGAATGCGATGCACATGATGACATGATATGAAATGTATGACAAGGACAAAATGCAACATGAAGGGAAACCCAACCACGGAGGGAATATCATATCACATTGCCGAAAATGGCAAGAGTTGGAGTTACAAATATGGCAAGTTACATCCGAGGTGTTACAGTTCGCATGTGTCAAATGATTCATAATCGAGAGACTCTAAAAGTCCATCAGCATGGAGCTTCTTCATGCGCTTGACACCAATGTGACCAAGGCGGCAGTGCCACAAGTATGTGGGACTATCGTTATTAACTTTACATCTTTTGGTATTCACACTATGAATATGTGTAACATCACGTACGAGATTCATTAAGAATAAACCATTAACCATCGGAGCATGACCATAAAACATATCACTCATATAAATAGAACAACAATTATTCTCGGATTTAAATGAGTATCCATCTCGCATTAAACGAGATCCAGATACAATGTTCATGCTCAAACTTGGCACTAAATAACAATTATTGAGGTTTAAAACTAATCTCGTAGGTAAATGTAGAGGTAGCGTGCCGACGGCGATCACATCGACCCTGGAACCATTCCCGACGCGCATCGTCACCTCATCCTTCGCCAGTCTCCGTTTATTCCGCAGCTCCTGTTTTGAGTTACAAATATGAGCAACGGCGCCGGTATCAAATACCCAGGAGCTACTACGAGCACTGGTAAGGTATACATCAATTACATGTATATCACATATACCTTTAGTGTTGCCGGCCTTCTTATCCGCTAAGTACTTGGGGCAATTCCGCTTCCAGTGACCACTTCCCTTGCAATAAAAGCACTCAGTTTCAGGTTTGGGTCCATTCTTTGACTTCTTCCTGGCAACTGATTTACCAGGCGCGGCAACCTCCTTGTCGTCCTTCTTGAAGTTCTTCTTACCCTTGCTTTTCTTGAACTTAGTGGTTTTATTCACCATCAACACTTGATGTTCCTTTTTGATCTCCACCTCTGCAGATTTCAGCATTGAATACAACTCGGGAATGGTCTTTTCCATCCCCTACATATTGTAGTTCATCACAAAGCTCTTGTAGCTAGGTGGGAGCGACTGAAGGATTCTGTCAATGACCGCCTCATCCGGGAGATTAACTTCCAGCTGAGTCAAGCGGTTGTGCAACCCAGACATCTTGAGTATGTGTTCACTGACAAAGCTATTTTCCTCCATCTTACAGCTAAAGAACTTGTCGGAGACTTCATATCTCTCGACCCGGGCATGAGCTTGGAAAATCAATTTCAGCTCCTCGAACATCTCATATGCTTGGTGTTTCTCAAAACGCTTTTGAAGCCCCGGTTCTAAGCTGTAAAGCATGCCGCATTGAACGAGGGAGTAATCATCGGTACGTGACTGATGGGCGTTCATAACGTCCTGGTTTTCTGGGAATGGTGCATCACCTAGCGGTGCTTCTAGGACATAATCTTTCTTGGCTGCTATGAGGATGATCCTCAGGTTCCGGACCCAGTCCGAATAGTTGCTGCCATCATCTTTCAGCTTGGTTTTCTCTAGGAACGCGTTGAAGTTGAGGCTGACATTACCGTGGGCCATTTGATCTACAAGACATATTGTAAAGATTTAGACTAAGTTCATGATAATTAAGTTCATCTAATCAAATTAATGAATGAACTCCCACTCAGATTTGACATCCCTCTAGTCATCTAAGCGATACATGATCCGAGTCAACTAGGCCATGTCCGATCATCACGTGAGACGGACTAGTCATCATCGGTGAACATCTCCATGTTGATCGTATCTTCTATACGACTCATGTTCGACCTTTCGGTCCTCCGTGTTCCGAGGCCATGTCTATACATGCTAGGCTCGTCAATCCAACCTAAGTGTATTGCGTGTGTAAATCTGGCTTACACCCGTTGTATGCGAACGTAAGGACCTATCACACCCAATCATCACGTGGTGCTTCGGAACGACGAACCTTAGCAACGGTGCACAGTTAGGGAGAACACATTTTTGATATTTTAATGAGGGATCATCTTATTTATGCTACCGTCGTTCTAAGTAAATAAGATGTAAAAACATGATAAACATCACATGCAATCAAATAGTGACATGATATGGCCAACATCATTTCGCTCCTTTGATCTCCATCTTCGGGGCGCCATGTTCATCGTCGTCACCGGCATGACACCATGATCTCCATCATCATGATCTCCATCATCGTGTCTTCGTGAAGTTGTCACGTCAACTATTACTTCTACTACTATGGCTAACGCTTTAGCAATAAAGTAAAGTAATTACATGACGATTTAAGTTGACACGCAGGTCATAAATAAATAAAGACAACTCCTATGGCTCCTGCCGGTTGTCATACTCATCGACATGCAAGTCGTGATTCCTATTACAATAACAAGATCATCTCATACATCACATACATGATTCATCACAACTTCTGGCCATATCACATCACAAAGCACTTGCTGCAAAAACAAGTTAGACGTCCTCTAATTGTTGTTGCAAGTTTTTACGTGGCTGTTATAGGTTGCTAGCAAGAACGTTTCTTACCTACGTTAAAACCACAATGTGAATTGTCAATCTCTATTTACCCTTCATAAGGACCCTGTTCATCGAATCCGATCCAACTAAAGTGGGAGAGACAGACACCCGCCAGCCACCTTATGCAACCAGTGCATGTTAGTCGGTGGAACCGGTCTCACGTAAGCGTACGTGTAAGGTTGGTCCGGGCCGCTTCATCCCACAATACCGCTGAATCAAGATAGGACTAGTAACGGCAAGATGAATTGACAATTCGACGCCCACAACTACTTTGTGTTCTACTCGTGCATAGAAACTACGCATAGACCTAGCTCATGATGCCATTGTTGGGGATCGTAGCAAGAATTAAAATTTTCCTACGCATCACCAAGATCTATCCATGGAGTATTCTAGCAACAAGGGGATAGGAGAGCATCTACATACCACTTGTAGATCGCAATGGAAGCGTTCAAGAAGAACGTGGATGATGCAGTCGTACTCGCCGTGATTCAGATCACCGATGACCAAGTGCCGAACGGACAGCACCTCCGCGTTCAACACACGTACGGGACGATCGACGTCGCCTCCTTCTTGATCCAGCAAGGGGAAGGAGAGGTTGAGGAAGAAGACTTCAATAGCAGCACGACGGCGTGGTGGTGGTGGAGAAGTAGTACTCCGGCAGGGCTTCGCCAAGCGCGTGACGGAGGAGGAGAGGTGTTGGGGAGGGGAGGGGCTGCGCCTTGTTGTGTGTTGCCGCCCTCCCCTCACCCCCACTATTTATAGGGGAAGGGGCAAGGGGGCCGGCCCCCTCTAGATGAGATCTAGAGGGGGGGCGGCGGCCAGGGAGGGGGGCTTGCCCCCCAAGCAAGGGGGGCGCCCCCACTAGGGTTTCCCCCCAACCCTAGGCGCATGGGCCCAAGGGAAGGGGGGGCGCCCAGCCCTCCAGGGGCTGGTTCCCTTCCCCTTGTGGCCCATGAGGCCCTCCGAGAGGGCTGGCCCCTCAAGGTGGACCCCCGGAACCTCTCTGGTGGCCCCGGTACAATACCGATATGCCCCCAAAACTTCCCGGTGTCCGTATGACAACTTCCCATATATAAATCTTCACCTCCGGACCATTCCGGAACTCCTCGTGACGTCCGAGATCTCATCCGGGACTCCGAACAACATTCGGTAATCACATACAAGTCTTCCTAATAACCCTAGCGTCACCGAACCTTAAGTGTGTAGACCCTACGGGTTCGGGAGACATGCAGACATGACCGAGATGACTCTTCGGTCAATAACCAACAGCGGGATCTGGATACCCATGTTGTCTCCCACATGCTCCTTGATGATGTCATCGGATGAACCACGATGTCGAGGACTTAATCAATCCCGTACTCAATTCCCTTTGTCTAGCGGTACGATACTTGCCCGAGATTCGATCGTCGGTATACCGATACCTTGTTCAATCTCGTTACCGGCAAGTCTCTTTACTCGTTCCCGTAACACATCATCCCGTGAACAACACCTTGATCACATTGAGCTCATTATGATGATGTCTTACCGAGTGGGCCCAGAGATACCTCTCCGTCATACGGAGTGACAAATCCCAGTCTCGATTCATGCCAACCCAACAAACACTTTCGGAGATACCTGTAGTGCACCTTTATAGTCACCCAGTTACGTTGTGACGTTTGATACACCCAAAGCACTCCTACGGCATCCGGGAGTTGCATAATCTCATGGTCTAAGGAATGATACTTGACATTCAGAAAAGCTCTAGCAAACGAACTACACGATCTTTGTGCTATGCTTAGGTTTGGGTCTTGTCCATCACATCATTCTCCTAATGATGTGATCCCGTTATCAATGACATCCCCATGTCCATAGTCAGGAAACCATGACTATCTATTGATCAACGAGCTAGTCAACTAGAGGCTTACTAGGGACATATTGTGGTCTATGTATTCACACATGTATTATGATTTCCGGACAATACAATTATAGCATGAACAATAGACAATTATCATGAACAGGGAAATATAATAATCCTTTTATTATTGCCTCTAGGGCATATTTCCAACAATATCTTCCCGTGAGTCCTTGATCTTGATCGTACACATTTGCGTGTATGATTAGTGTACGATTGAATCGAGAGCTTCACAAAACGGGATCTTGTTCATCGGGAGGGGTCTGTCGTACCGCAAGACGGAGGAAACGGACCTCCTACGGTTGAAACGGGGTCCTGTTGATCGGGAGGGGTGTGGCGTACCGCAAAACGGAGGAAACGAACTTGTGTTGGAGCGCTATAGTCAAAACGGGGGTCCTGTTCATCACGAGGGGTGTGGCGTACCGCAAAACGGGACTCCACGGGATATTGTTCATCTCCACCATCGACCCCCTCCAGACCTATTCATCCAGCCTCCACCGCGCGCTCCTCCACCGGCTACTGTTCAACCAGCACTCACCTATAGTGCACCATTACTATGCCTATCTGGTGCGCCATTACTATCTGACTTAGTACTGGCGCACCACATAGAAGTGCGCCATTACTAACAATTTTGTTTCAAAAAAAATTCAAATTTTTTTCTTAATCTCGGGTCAATATGCTTAATCTCAAGTCAAATCACAGTCTGTGATCAAACTTCCCGAAAGGTCACCCATCCTCACACTACTCCAACCCGAGCATGCTTAACTTCGCAGTTCTATCCAACCCCAGCACCAGCTCACTTTACAGACACTTGTTGATATATCTATCATATCAATCCTATTAAACCTTGTTGATGTCTAGGACTTTGTTCATGTTCATGAGTGTGATAAAATTTTGAAAAAATATTTCAAACTTCCCGGTCATATTACGTATCATATTTTGAAAAAAAATCCAATTTTTTTTTAAACCAATTTTTTTTCTGTTACTAGTGGCGCACCGCAAATGGAGCACCACTAGTAAGTTTGAATTTTTTTTTCATTTTCCCCCTCTAGATATTAAAAGCCCCGTATCTTTCGTTCTGTTAGGTTTTTGGGGATTTTGAAGATGTTCAACGAGGTTCTCGCTGCTGAATTCGGATGTAACTTTTCGAGTAGATGATTTTTCATATAAAAAACTTTTTAATCCTAGTTCGTATGCAAAAGTTATGCCCATTTTACTAAATTCCAGAGAGATTTTGCAAATAAAGTCGAAATTCATATTTGTAAATTTTCCCAAAAAATAGACCACATATCACATGGGAAACTTATTTTCTTTTATTTTTTTACATTTCCATCATTTTCTTTTCTTTTATTTTAAAACTGAAAAGACGGTCCATCGGGGGGTGCATTTAGCACCAGGGTTACTAATGGCGCACCTGGTGTGCGGTGCGCCATTAGTAGTTTTGAAAAAAAATTGTTAATTTTTATTTCGCACACCCACCGTGTGCCATTACTAGTTGACATAGTAATGGCGCACCACACCCACCGTGCGCCATTAGTTATATGTCAAAACTACTAATGGCGCACCACACACCAGGTGCGCCATTAGTTATATGTCAATAATGGCGCACTTGTATGTGGTGCGCCACTGCTATTACATGGTGCGGCATTAATGCCCATATTAGCTATAGCCCTTTTCCTAGTAGTGGTTCATCCAACCCCCCACCGGGAACTGTTCATCCAAACCCCCCAACAACGCTCATTGTTCATCAAGGCAAGGAGGAAGGAGTGTTCGATCGGCTTCAGTTAGCAGTAGCAGCGAAGGAATCACTCGATTGAGTTCGGTTAACAGCCATCGCTCGATCG
Source organism: Aegilops umbellulata (assembly GCA_032464435.1). NCBI lineage: Eukaryota > Viridiplantae > Streptophyta > Magnoliopsida > Poales > Poaceae > Aegilops > Aegilops umbellulata. The sequence goes on along the minus strand of CP136054.1, from coordinate 60,818,938 downwards.
TTCGGGTTCAGTAACGCGTAGCCTGCAGTGCAATCACTCGGGTTCAGTTAGAGCCCAACACCTCGCTCGGGTTCGGTTAGAGCGCAATGCCTCGCACGCATGCGTGTACGTACGAGAGAAACTTCCTGATATTTTCCTCGCCCTCGCTTCTACCACAGTTTTTTCCATCATGGACGGCCCAAAGAATGTCATGCAGCTGCGTCTCCAGCTTGCCCAGGACGAAAAGCCCACTTTTCGTCATGATTTTTTGTCATAGAAGTAGGAGCCCACCACATCTATGATGATACCGGGTTTTGTTACAGTTATCGTCATAGAAGTCTCATAAGCATGACAGAAAAAATTTCTGTTCGGCCCAAAATGTCACGGACGTGTCTTTTTTTTTGTAGTGCAGGTAGCACAGTTAAAATTTAGCATGATAATGATATAGCCGATCAGGCTAGGAATGACTTGAAGGATTATTAAACTTGTAAGCAACGAAAATTAGTTAGAGTTGTTGGATCAGAGTGTGGGATCGATTCACCTAACGTTGTTCTCAAGTGACTAACAACTCAGAACCTGGGGGAAATCTAAAAATGGATGAGAAGCAGTACTAGAAGAAGACTCATAGGAAGCAACACAGTTCTTTGATATTCTTGAGATACTAGAGGGTAATACTCGAAGGTAGAGAAGAATCGAGGTTGGGTTGGCATATTGACCTGCAGAAGACAAGCGCTATAACTTGTCCGAGAAATGGGATCAAGGAATACATTCATGGTCGGAACCACAGTTGCAAAGGACCAAGCATAGATACAAGATGAACTTATAACAAGGGGATTATTATTATTACAAGAAGTTTCCATGATAAGTTCCACATCGGGTCCATGGGCATGAACACAAAGTTCAAGGTCGACTCCCACTTCTCAAAAGCACAACCTTGCATTCACTTCTCGCGTTCGATGAAGTTTTAATGTTGAAATTTTATTTGGGAAAATATCAGAAGAGTACGACTCGTGAAATCTTTCAAGTTCACACAGATTAGGGAAGGAATTGGTTCAACCCATCGGGGCATCTTAGGAACATATACCACAAACTTTAGGGGTAAATAACTAAAGCTCGGAAGCAGAGCATGGTTGTCAAAGCAGAGGATACAATTTACCAAAGACATTATGTATACAAGGAAAGGTTCACAAGGTTATTGAATATGAAGGATATTGCCGGATAATAATCCAACAATGGATCTAACGATCCTCAACGGAGCTGATGTGAGCATCGGCACACAACTAGAGGAAGAATAATGCAAAGGCGTTGGATTGTAGAAACAACTGACTAATTCAACGCTCAAATGAAAATGAAATAATGATTTTCAAATCAAGGGATCAAAAGCAAACGCTCTGATCAAGGACGGATAAGTTGAGTAGGCTTAGGGGTACAATCGATGGCAATTTGATTGGTCAAGATCTAGTTCATGTTTAAAATGACCTCTGAGCCAGAAGGATGAATTCTAGGATCGGATTGAGGATTGCGAGCATTCACAACATATTGAATCAAGGGACTCGAAATGATAATGACAAAGGATACTATGAATATTGCTAATCATATGGAACGCAAGCATAATGCAAGCAGACAAGTATTTGCAGAGCAATAGCCGGTAGAGGATTACCGGAAGATCAGATAGTATTTCAATGTATCTTGTGAATCATATGAACAACGGGGGAAGAACAAATAATCGGTAAGTGCGAGGAATTATCCATAGGGGAGTATTCATGTGGCAAGAATTGCAAGGCAGTAATCTCAAAGGATTCTCGGAACAACGAAGAGCAGTTCAGTGCATCTTGTGATAACAAGATCAATGGGGTTGAATGCAAGAATGGCAAGTGTATGTAGTTATCCATAAGGATATAACAGTGGTAGGGAATTTGCAAAGGAGGTGGGCACAAGCGTCTCGGGAAAACATTGAATAGCATCTTCGGAACCTTCTGGTGAAGCAGTATTTCTTGAATGAAGGGGCTCTCCGACAGGAAGTGGTAACGAGAACCTAGAGTTATAATTAGTAAAATCATTTAACCTGAATAGAAGAGAGATCAGAATCCCAGAGTATAGACGAGTAATAAAAGATCCTAATACCACCCAATGTTATTAAAAGGTTTTTGATGACTACACTCAACTTCGGCCAAGGAGTTGGAAAGGGGGATTCCTACAGGCAGTCGGCTTTGATACCAATTGTGACGCCCTCGATACAATCGTACACTAATCATACACGCAAATGTGTACGACCAAGATCAAGGACTCACAGGAAGATATCACAACACAACTCTAGACACAAAATAAAATAATACAAGCTTTATATTATAAGCCAGGGGCCTCGAGGGCTCGAATACAAACAAGTCAACGGAAGCAACAATATTTGAGTACAGACATCAGTTAAACAAGATTGCCTTAAGAAGGCTAGCACAAAAGCAACCACGATCGAAAAGGCAAGGCCTCCTGCCTGGGACCCCCTAACTACTCCTGGTCGTCGTCGGCCTCCACGTAGTAGTAGCAGCAGTAGCAGCAGGAGCAGCAGGAGGAGCAGGAGCAGCAGGAGCAGCAGGAGCAGCAGGAGCAGCAGTAGCAGCAGTAGCAGCAGTAGCAGCAGTAGCAGTAGTAGTAGTAGCCACCATTTTGCAGCAATTAGAAGAGTACAGAATAGCATATTATTAAGGAAGCATGTTGTAGCATTAACGCCCAGAGATCCTTTCTCAACTCCTTACGAGAAAGCTATCCTGGAGCCATCACATATCCATTCCACATCTCAGTGTCCAATTCTAGTTGTAAAGATCAGAATACAACTCCAGGTCGTCCTGTTACCGTGGACACGGCTATTCGAATAGATTAACTTCCCTGCAGGGGTGCACCACATTACACAACACGCTCGATCAATCTGGCCAGACACACTTTCTTGGGTCATGCCCGGCCTCGGAAGATCAACATGTCGCAGCCCTACTTAGGCTCGACAGAGAGGCCAGCACGCCGGTCAAAATCGTAAGCGGGTAGGGGTCTTGGGTCCATCACCCGTTGCACTCCTGCACGTTGCGAACGCGGCCGGTGAGCAGACCTGGCAGCCTCCATTACAAAGGAGGGTGTTTTATGTGGTCCATGTTGGGTTCTACGGTAGGGTGCGTCCACTACAAATTAAAATTTTCCTACGCGCAGAACAACCAGGAACATGCTACGGGAATGGATCACAGATCATTACCACTAGACGCGGAGTGCCGTGCAGTGGAAGAAGAGTTGGGGTAGTGCGTCCGCGTGAATCGTCTCCTCCTCATCCGATCTCCCTCGAACAGCCGGTCGTCCGATCCCACGTATAATTTCGTCGGAGCGGCGCAAGTGCACCGCCTCTAACGGTATCTGCACGTGCAGGATTAACATTGTGTGGCGGACTGCTAGATCTGATCACACGGTCGACGGCTAGTGGAGGTGGCTATTCGCAACACATGCAAACCCTGGTGAGAACCCCGAAGAGATCAACCAAATGAGTGTGCCACACCTCCACTTTATATAGGCGTTCGTCGCAGGTGTCGGTGTCAAAACCGGCGGATCTCGGGTAGGTGGCCCCGAACTGTGCGTCTAAGGCGGATGGTAACAGGAGGCAAGGGACACAATGTTTACCCATGTTCGGGCCCTCACGATGGAGGTAATACCGTACATCCTGCTTGATTGATCTTGATGATATGAGTAGTACAAGAGTTGATCTACCCCGAGATCGTAGAGGCTAAACCCTGGAAGCTAGCCTATGGTATGATTGTTGTTGTCCTACGGAGTAAACCCTCCGGTTTATATAGACACCGGAGGGGGCTAAGGTTACAGAGTCGGTTACAAAGGGAGGAGATCTACATATCCGTATCGCCAAGCTTGCCTTCCACGCCAAGGAGAGTCCCATCCGGACACGAGACGAAGTCTTCAATCTTGTATCTTCATAGTCCAACACTCCACCCAAAGGATATAGTCCGGCTGTCCGGATACCCCCTAATCCAGGACTCCCTCAGTAGCCCCTGAACCAGGCTTCAATGACGATGAGTCTGGCGCGTAGATTGTCTTTGGCATTGCAAGGCGGGTTCCTCCTTCGAATACTCCATATAAGATTTTGAACACAAGAATAGTGTCCGGCTCTGCAAAATAAGTTCCACATACCACCGTAGAGAGAATAGTATTTTCACTAATCTAATCTGCTGACGCACTTAATTTCATTATTCGAACCGTTTTTCTCAACCAGCCTTGGCGTAAAACACGAGGCGGTTTATTTGGCACGTCTTGTCGAAGCAGAGATCGTGTCCCTTTATCATGGGATTCTCATCAATACGGACGTGGGTAACCCAATCATGCCCGTTGGCATGACTCCTCAATTGTAGGCAAGTCCCAAACGGTCACGAGGAGTACGCTCGGTATCCAGCCTCTTTATAAAGAGACCAAGGCCTATCCTATTTTACTCCTCGAACTCAATCGAATCCTTCCCCCGCCTCGAGTTCTGATAACCCACAAGTATAGGGGATCGCAACAGCTTTCGAGGGTAGAGTATTCAACCCAAATTTATTGATTCGACACAAGGGGAGCCAAAGAATATTCTCAAGTATTAGCAGCTGAGTTGTCAATTCAACCACACCTGGAAACTTAGTATCTCCAGCAAAGTATTTAGTAGCAAAGTAATATGATAGTGGTGGTAACGGTAACGAAAGAGTAATGAAAGCAAAGTAATATTTTTGGTATTCTATAGTGATTGTAACAATAGCAACTGGAAAGTAAATAAGCGTAAACCAGTATATGGAAAGCTCGTAGGCATTGGATCAGTGATGGATAATTATGCCGGATGCGGTTCATCATGTAACAGTCATAACATAGGGTGACACAGAACTAGCTCCAATTCATCAATGTAATGTAGGCATGTATTCCGAATATAATCATACGTGCTTATGGAAAAGAACTTGCATGACATCTTTTGTCCTACCCTGCCGTGGCAGCGGGGTCCTAATGGAAACTAAGGGATATTAAGGCCTCCTTTTAATAGAGAACCAGAAAAAAGCATTAGCACAAAGTGAATACATGAACTCCTCAACTATGGTCATCACCAGGAGTGGTCCCGATTATGTCACTTCGGGTTTGCCGGATCATAACACATAGTAGGTGACTATAGACTTGCAAGATAGGATCAAGAACACACATATATTCATGAAAACATAATAGGTTCAAATCTGAAATCATGGCACTCGGGCCCTAGTGACAAGCAATAAGCATAGCAAAGTCATAGCAACATCAATCTCAGAACATAGTGGATACTAGGGATCAAACCCTAACAAAACTAACTCGATTGCATGATAAATCTCATCCAACCCATCACCGTCCAGCAAGCCTATGATGGAATTACTCACGCACGGCGGTGAGCATCATGAAATTGGTGATGATGGATGGTTGATGATGACGACGGCGACGAATCCCCCTCTCCGGAGCCCCGAACGGACTCCAGATCAGCCCTCCCGAGAGGTTTTAGGGCTTGGCGGCAGCTCCGTATCGTAAAACGCGATGATTTCTCTCCTCCATTTTTTCTCCCCGAAAGCAAATATATAGAGTTGGAGTTGGCGTCGGAAGGTCTCCAGGGGGCCCACGAGGTAGGGGGCGCGCCCTAGGGGGGAGCCCCCCACCCTCGTGGACAGGGTGTCGGCCCCCTGTCTTCATCTTTGGCGAGGATTTTTTATTATTTATTGTAAGATATTCCGTGGAGTTTCAGGTCATTCCGAGAACTTTTGTTTTCTGCACATAAGACAACATCATGGCAATTCTGCTGAAAACAGCGTCAGTCTGGGTTAGTTCCATTCAAATTATGCAAGTTAGAGTCCAAAAGAAGGGCAAAAGTGTTTGGAAAAGTAGATACGACGGAGACGTATCAACTCCCCCAAGCTTAAACCCTTTCTTGTCCTCAAGCAATTCAGTTGACAAACTGAAAGAGAAAAAGAAAAACTTTTACAAACTCTGTTTGCTCTCGTTGTTGTAAATACGTCAAGCCAGCATTCAAGTTTTCAGCAAATACTATAACTAACCACATTTGCAATGATTCTCAGGTCTCATAATTACTCATATCAATACCATAATCAACTAGCGAGCCATAATAATAAATCTCGGATGACAACACTTTCTCAAAACAATCATAATATGATATAACAAGATGGTATATCGCTAGCTCTTTCTGAGACCGCAAAACATAAATTGAGAGCACCTTTAAAGATCTAGGACTGACTAGACATTGTAATTCATGGTTAAAGAGATCCAATCATGGTCACACCCAATATAGATTAACAGTGATGAATGCAAATGACAGTTGTGCTCTGCAGCTAGTGCTTTTAATAAGAGGATGATGACTCAACATAAAAGTAAATAGATAGGCCCTTCGCAGAGGGAAGCAGGGATTTGTAGAGGTGCCAGAGCTCGGTTTTGAAATAGAGATAAATAATATTTTGAGCGGTATACTTCCATTGTCAACATAGCAACTAAGAGATGGCGATATCTTCCATGTCACACATATTATAGGCGGTTCCCAAACAGAATGGTAAAGTTTATACTTCCCCTCCACCAACAAGCATCAATCCATGGCTTGCTCGAAACAACGAGTGCCTCCAACATACATCAGGTCCCAGGGGGAGTTTTGTTTGCAATTAATTTTGATTTAGTTTGCATAAAGCATGGTTCTGGGCATCCCGGTGACCAACCATTTTCTCGTGAGTGAGGAGCGGAGTCCACTCCTCTTGAGAATAACCCGCCTAACATGGAAGAGAAGGGCAGCCTTGGTTCATACATGAGCTATTCGAGCATACAAAACAGAATGTTTATTTGAAGGTTTAGAGTTTGGCACATACAAATTTACTTGGAATGGCAGGTAGATACCGCATATAGGAAGGTATAGTGGACTCATCTGGAATAACTTTGGGGTTTAAGGGATTGGATGCACAAGCAGTATTCCCTCTTAGTACAGGTGAAGGCTAGCAAAAGACTCGGAAGCGACCAACTAGAGAGCGACAACAGCCATGTAAATGCATTAAAATTAATAAACATTGGATGCAAGCATGAGTAGGATATAATCCACCATGAACATAAATATCGTGAAGGCTATGTTGATTTTATTTCAACTACATGCGTGAACATGTGCCAAGTAAAGTCACTTAAATCATTCAAAGGAGGATACCACCCCATCATACCACATCATAACCATCTCAATAGCATGTTGGCACGCAAGGTAAACCATTATAACTCATAGCTAATCAAGCATGGCACAAGTAACTATGATCTCTAATTGTCATTGCAAACATATTTATTCATAATAAACTGAATCAAGAACAATGAACTCATCGTATTTACAAAAACAAAAGAGGTCGAGTTCATACCAGCTTTTCTCATCTCAGTCGGTCCATCATAAATCATCATAATTGCCCTTCACTTGCACGACCGAATGATGTGAATAATAATAAGAGTGCACATGCATTGGACTAAGCTGGAATCTGCAAGCATTCAATAAATAGGAGAAGACAAGGCAATATGGGCTCTTGGTTAAATCAACAATCATGCATATAAGAGCCACTTCAACAATTTAATCATGGTCTTCTCCTATCGACCCCCAAAGAAAAAAAAAGAAAAAAAAACTATTTACACGGGAAAGCTCCCAACAAGCAAATGAAGAATGGGAAATATTTTTTGGGTTTTTCTTTTTAATTACTACTACTACAGAAAAGTAAACTACTACTAATTTTTTGGTTTTTCTTAAGGTTTATCAAACACACAAGAAGAAAGCAGGAAAAAGAAAATAAACTACCATGGATATTACAGTGAAAGAGTATGAGCACCGACATCTAGCAATGAGTGTGTGTGTGTGTGTGTGTGTGTGTGTGAGCATAAATGTAATGTCGGTGAGAAATACGTACTCCCCCAAGCTTAGGCTTTTGGCCTAAGTTGGTTTGTTGCCAGGGATAGCCTGGCGGATACCCGTAGGTGTAGCTGGAGTCGTACTGCGATGGAGAATAGTTGGGTTTGTATTATGATGAGGAAGACTCTGACTGCCATTGGCTGACAGCCATCTCCGGATCCCAAGAATAAACAGACTATCGTGGAGGCTCCTCTTGTGGTTCCAGTTCCTGGGCTGGTGCAGGATTCCGGTAAGCTTGGACGGCAGCCCACGTAACGAGATAAGGTCCTACAAAATTAAACAAAGAAGGAGTAGGCAAGGTAATAGTTTCATGATGATGTTTATGAAAGAATAATTTATACTTGAGCTCTCCTTCCCTGCCCTTAACGAGAAAATCATGCGCTAGTATACTCTTATAATCTAAATAAGCACTAGGCAGCCATTTTTCTTCTTTCTCATGAAGCCTAATAGCTATGTTAAAATGTGCAGCGAGGCGTGAAGCATAAATGCCTCCAAAGATGGGACCCTTAGTACGGTTCATACTTAACCATCTAGCAATAATTCCGCCCATACTAACAGTGTTATCGCGGTATAAACCATGGAACAGAATAATAATATCAGGAACACTAAGGTTTCCACAGTTCCCGCGACCAATCAAGCAACGACTAGCAAATAAGGCAAAATAGCCTAATACAGGAAAATGTATGCTAGTGATTCTTGCATCAGAAACCTTCATGGTTTCTCCCACAAAGATAGTGTTAATAAACGCTTCCACCTCTTTACGGTGTGGTTCCTCTAAGGTACCCTCAGGGGGTATGTTGTAGACTTCACAAAATTCAGACAATGGCATCTTTTTAACAACGTCATATAAATGAAACTCTACTGAAGGAGGTGATTCCTTAGGGAAAAAGTAGAAGTTTTGCACAAAAGTATTTGTGAGTTAGAGATACTGATGACGTTGGTCGCAGACGAAGTCGGTGAGGCTGGCATTCACAATCAATGAATAGAAATCCTCATAAATCCCGGCTTGTCTCAAGAAATTATCGGAAGGCCATTCACACGACCGGATCTCCGCAGTACGAGGCAAATTATATTTGGGCCTCTGTGCATCTTCATTTTGTTTCTCCTTCGAGCTTCGTCGAGCTTCAGCTCGATGAGCCCCTCAAAAGTCTCTTCATTATTTTCTGAAATAATCTGAAATTTTTAGTAACTTCAAACAAAAGTGAACCAACTTCAATAAAACTGATAGCAACTACTCCTACAAGTGCCTAGAACCTATATCAAGCATTAGAACTACTTGGAACCATATAAATTTGACATGCAAGCTCAAGAACACGGTCACCTATGCAGCACAAATTTGCAAAGAAAAAAGCACTAGAACAAAAACTAGTTGGACCAATGGAGGAGTCACATACCAAGGAACAATCTCCCCAAGCAGTTTTGCGAGAGGTGCTTTGAGCAAGGAGATCGAAAATTACAGCAAAGAGAGCTAGAACTCGTGCTTGAGTTGGTTGTATGTGTTTGTGTGAGGAAGAAGAAGAGGATGGGTGCAGGAATAAGTGGAGGAGGGTCACCGTGGGCCCACGAGGCAGGGGGGCACGCCCAGGGGGGTAGGGCGCGCCCTCCACCCTCGTGGCCAGGTGGCAGCTCCCCCGCGGTAATTTTTGCACCATAAATCCTCACATATTCCCGGAAAAATCATATTAAATTGGCATGCCATTCTGAGGACTTTTATTTTCGGGATATTTTTATATTCCACGGATAATCCTCTCTTCTTCGGAGTTGGTTTAGGAATAGGCTCAGTAATTGGAGCAGGAGCTGGCTCAGGAGCTGGCTCAGGAGGTGCCCAATTATTTTCATTTGTCAACATATTATTCAATAGAATTTCAGCTTCATCCGGTGTTCTTTCCCTGAAAAGAGAACTAGCACAACTATCCAGGTAATCTCTGGAAGCATCGGTTAGTCCATTATAAAAGATATCAAGTATTTCATTTTTCTTAAGAGGATGATCAGGCAAAGCATTAAGTAACTTAAGAAGCCTCCCCCAAGCTTGTGGGAGACTCTTTTCTTTAATTTGCACACAGTTGTATATTTCCTTTAAAGCAGCTTGTTTCTTATGAGCAGGGAAATATTTAGCAGAGAAGTAATAAAACATATACTGGGGACTAGGCACACAACCAGGATCAAGAGAATTAAACCATATCCTAGCATCACCCTTTAATGAGAACGGAAATATTTTAAGTATATAAAAGTAGCGCGATCTCTCATCATTAGTAAATAGGGTGGTTATATCATTTAATTTAGTAAGATGTGCCACAACAGTTTCAGACTCATAGCCATGAAAAGGATCAGATTCAACCAAAGTAATTATATCAGGATCAACAGAGAATTCATAATCCTTATCAGGAACACATATAGGTGAAGTAGCAAAAGCAGGACCAGGCCTCATTTTATCTCTAAGTGATTCTTTGTTCCATTTAGTTATTAACCTTCTAAGCTCATCATTATCATTGCAAGCTAAAATAGTAGCAGAAGCCTCTCTATCAAAAATATAACCTTCAGGAATAATAGGCCTATCTTCATCATCACTTTCATCAATATTATCAGATTCAATAATTTCTCTCTCTCTCTCTAGCCCTAGCAATTTGTTCATCAAGAAATTCACTAAGGGGCACAGTAGTATCAGGCATAGAAGCAGTTTCATCATAAGTATCATGCATAGCAGAAGTGGCATCATCAATAACATGCGACATATCAGAACGAATAGCAGAAGCAGGTTCAGTTGTCGCAAGCTTACTCATAACAGAAGGTGAATCAAGTGCAGAGCTAGATGGCAGTTCCTTACCTCCCCTCGTAGTTGAGGGATAAATTGTTGTCTTAGCATCTTTCAAGTTCTTCATTGTGTCCAGCAGATATAAATCCCAAGTGACTCAAAGAATAGAGCTATGCTCCCCGGCAATGGCGCCAGAAATTAGTCTTTATACCCCACAAGTATAGGGGGTCGCAACAGCTTTCGACGGTAGAGTATTCAACCCAAATTTATTGATTCGACACAAGGGGAGCCAAAGAATATTCTCAAGTATTAGCAGCTGAGTTGTCAATTCAACCACACCTGGAAACTTAGTATCTGCAGCAAAGTATTTAGTAGCAAAGTAATATGATAGTGGTGGTAACGGTAACAAAAGAGTAATGAAAGCAAAGTAATATTTTTTGTATTTTGTAGTGATTGTAACAATAGCAACGGGAAAGTAAATAAGCGTAAACCAGTATATGGAAAGCTCGTAGGCATCGGATCAGTGATGGATAATTATGCCAGATGCGGTTCATGATGTAACAGTCATAACATAGGGTGACACAGAACTAGCTCCAATTCATCAATGTAATGTAGGCATGTATTCCAAATATAGTCATACGTGCTTATGGAAAAGAACTTGCATGACATCTTTTGTCCTACCCTCCCGTGGCAGCGGGGTCCTAATGGAAACTATGGGATATTAAGGCTTCCTTTTAATAGAGAACCAGAACAAAGCATTAGCACAAAGTGAATACATGAACTCCTCAAACTATGGTCATCACCGGGAGTGGTCCCAATTATTGTCACTTCGGGGTTGCCGGATCATAACACATAGTAGGTGACTATAGACTTGCAAGATAGGATCAAGAACACACATATATTCATGGAAATATAATAGGTTCATATGTGAAATCATGGCACTTGGGCCCTAGTGACAAGCATTAAGCATAGCAAAGTCATAGCAACATCAATCTCAGAATATAGTGGATACTAGGGATCAAACCCTAACAAAACTAACTCGATTACATGATACTAGTCATAGCAACGATGGAATTACTCACGCACGGTGGTGAGCATCATGAAATTGGTGATGATGGTTGGTTCATATGACGACAGCGATGAATCCCCCTCTCCGGAGCCCCGAACGGACACCAGATCAGCCCTCCCGAGAGGTTTTAGGGCTTGGTGGCGGCTCCGTATCGTAAAACGCGATGATTTCTTCTCCTCTATTTTTTTCTCCCCGAAAGCAAATATATAGAGTTGGAGTTGGCGTCGGAAGGTCTCCAGGGGGCCCACGAGGTAGGGGGCGCGCCCTAGGGGGGGGCGCCCCCACCCTCGTGGACAGGGTGTGGGCCCCTTGGTCTTCATCTTTGGCGAGGATTTTTTTATTATTTATTGTAAGATATTCCGTGGAGTTTCAGGCCATTCCAAGATCTTTTGTTTTCTGCACATAAAACAACATCATGGCAATTCTGCTGAAAACAGCGTCAGTCCGGGTTAGTTCCATTCAAATCATGCAAGTTAGAGTCCAAAACAAGGGCAAAAAGTGTTTGGAAAAGTAGATACGACGGAGACGTATCAAGTTCCAACTCCCGAAGCTCAGGCCTGGCGCTTCGGACCTTCAACCATGTCCGGATCCAACCTTCAAGGTTGGTGGATGCCTTCCTCCGTCACGGAGGAGGACATCAAAAAGTTAAGGGGGGCCAGGTTTTTGACTGGCGAGATTGCGCACCGGCTGCCTGCTCGAGGGCAGGTCATTCCCACTCCCAAACCTGGCGAGAGCGCCGTATTCAAATCTCACTTCCTCCGAGGGCTAGGCGTCGTATTCTATCCTCCACGTCTCGTCGTTTATCGTCGTGTGTGAAGCGTTCCTCCGCATTACCCCTCACTTTGGCCTATGGCTCAAGACTTTCAAGGTGGAGCCGAAGGTGATCGAGGGGCGGCACGCAGAGTGCGGAGGTGCCGTAATAAGCAAAGGTGCCGATGCCCCATGGCCCCAGGGTTCTTTCCCAGAAGTGTCCAGCTTATGGCAACAAGAGTGGTTTTATATTACAGCCCCCAGGGGTACCAAGTGGGTGGCTGTCGGTGTCAAAACCGGCGGATCTCGGGTAGGGGGTCCCGAACTGTGTGTCTAGGCGGATGGTAACAAGAGACAAGGGACACAATGTTTTACCCAGGTTCGGGCCCTCTTGATGGAGGTAAAACCCTACGTCCTGCTTGATTAATATTGATGATTTGGGTAGTACAAGAGTAGATCTACCACGAGATCAAGGAGGCTAAACCCTGGAAGCTAGCCTATGGTATGATTGTTGTATGTTGTCCTACGGACTAAAACCCTCTGGTTTATATAGACACCGCAGAGGGTTAGGGTTACACAAAGTCAGTTACAATGGTAGGAGATCTAAATATCCGCATCGCCAAGCTTGCCTTCCACGCCAAGGAAAGTCCCTTCCGGACACGGGACAAAGTCTTCAATCTTGTATCTTCATAGTCTAGGAGTCCGGCTGAACATATAGTCCGGCCACCCGGACACCCCCTAATCCAGAACTACCTCAGCAGCCCCTGAACCAGGCTTCAATGACGACGAGTCCGGTGCGCAGATTGTCTTCGACATTGCAAGGCGGGTTCCTCCTCCAAGTACTTCATAAAAGATTTTAAACACTAAGCATAGTGTCCAGCTCTGCACAATAAGTTTCCACATGTTGCCATAGAGAGAATAACATTTACACAAATCTAATATGCTGACGTATTCCGTAGCGTGACATCACACTACGGCCAAGCCTTTATTCGAATCGTTTTTACTCACCCACCTCAGCGCATTTTGCAAGGCGGTTTCCTTGGCACGTCTTGTCGAAGCAGAGATCGTGTCCCCTCATTTACGGGATCTCATCAATACGGACGTGGGTAACCCAACTGCGCCATTTATCACGGCGCTTGGGAGATAAGCGAGTTTTACCAGGCTGGTGGGGACGCTTAACCGCATCCGCCCATATAAGGGGATAAGGATCCACCTTTTTACCTACGCCTTCTTCCTCCTTTGCCTATCCATCTTCCGTGCACTCGAGCTCCAGCACCCAAGCCCGCACTTCCCACCTCAACCTTCTCCAGCCATGTCCGGAGCGGGAGGCAAGTGGATGGTCTCCTCCGTCACGGAGGGCCACATCAACAAACTGAGGAAGGCCGGATACTTGTCTAACGACATCGCGCACCAGCTTCCCGAAATGGGGCAGCTCCTCCCCACCCCAAGGCCCCATGAGAGGGTTGTGTTCCTTCCCCACTTCCTCCGCGGACTGGGTTTTCCTCTCCTCCCATTCGTCCAGGGGCTCATGTTCTACTATGGCCTGGATTTCCACGATTTGGCCCCGAACTTCATCCTCAACATATCGGCGTTTATCGTCGTGTGCAAGGCTTTCCTCTGCATCCGCCCCCATTTCGGCCTATGGCTCAAGACCTTCAATATCAAGCTGAAGGTGGTGCGTGGCAACCAGGCGGAATGCAGAGGCGCCATGGCGGGCAAGATGGCCAACGTCCTATGGCTCGAGGGCTCCTTTGTGGAAACCCTGAAGGGGTGGCAGTCAGGGTGGTTTTACATCACCGAGCCGCGCGATCCGGAATGGATCGCAGCCCCTGAGTTCCGGTCCGGACCCCCCATGCGGCTGACGTCCTGGGAAGAGACGGGCCTGTCATGGGGCTACAAAGAAGAGGTGACCGGACTGCAAAAATGCATCCAAACCCTGGTGAACAAGCAGCTCAAGCTTGTCAATGTAGTCCAGGTTATGCTCGTCCGCCGGATCCTCCCGTGTCAACAACGGGATTTCAATCTGTGGGAGTTCGACCCGGTGCAGCACCCAACCCTGAGCAGGCTCTTCGACACGACGTACGAAGACACCTGGAAGGTGATATTCAAAGGCGCTGAGGCTCCTGCATCCGCTTCCGAGGACCGCGGATTCAGCACGCGGCGTCACGCTGGCGAGGTAAGCTATTTTTACCTTTTACAGGATGTTAGTTTTTCATAGTTTGACACTATGCGGGATCTAAACTCCCTTTCCTTTGACAGCATTGGCAGGTGAAGTCCGGACAGATCGACTTTCCGGCTCCCTCGCCCGAAGACCCAGCCAATGCTCGTTTAGCGAAGCTGCTGGTTCCGGCACCCTATGTGGTGCCAGAGTAGAAGGCCAAGAAGAAGGCCACGGGGAGGTGTCGGACTCATCGTCCGACGACTCCGAGACGCCATCCTCCCGCGAAGACGAGGAGGAGGAAGAAGAAACCTCTCCCCCTCCAGCGAGGGGAGGAAAGAAGAGGAAGGCCGCCCCAACAAGGGAGGCCGAAGGGTCCAAGAAGGGGAAGACCCTTCCTCCAGACTACTCCACCGACGCCAACGAGGGCGAAGAGGAGTGGCCACACAGGGCCAAGCGCTCAGTGAAATCATAAGTATTCGGATACCAGAGTAACTCATAGCATTCCTTTATGGCATAGCCTTTCCTTATGTCGAATATGATCATGCAGCCCGCCCAAGGCCGGGCTCGACGATTCGTCGAGGGGCTCCCTGGATTCGTCGGATGTAAATTCACTTCCGACGGCTACCTCCCCCCGCCCTACGGACGACGCCGAAGTGTTGTCCCAACAGGTTCCAAGCTAGGAGGAGGTGGTCCTGGAGGCGTCACAAGGTGACTTCCCGGACTCCAGGAGTAAAGGGGACAAGACCCCCTAGGGCTCCAAGTCCGGCTTTGAGCCGGACACCGCGCCGGAATCTTCAACGGTTCCGGACTGCGGTAGGCGAACTCCTTCCAAGAGGAGCAAGCCTACTGAACCGGCGACCCCCGTCCAACCGGAGGCGCCGGACAATCTGCTGGAGGTGCTTAACGGCGCCTCCATCAACGAGGAGCACCGCACTAATATGAGTGCAGTGATCCAGAAGGTTCAGTCCGCCAAGAGCGGACTGACTGAAGCTTGTGCCAGCCTTCTAACAGGCTTTGAGGTAAGTAAAAAATATGTAAAAATATTACCGCATAGACAGTAGCCCCTGATGCTCTGTTTGGCGTTCGGAAAGAAAAGCCGAATAGAGAATCTAATAAATTTCGCAGGAGTCTAACAAAAAATGAGTCAATATGCGTATGCAGGCTTCGCTGCTTGCGACCGCCCCACTGACTGTGGAGGTGGGCACACTGAAGCAGGGCCTCGAGTGGTCCGAGCAAGAGCTCGGCCATGCCAAGCGGCAGCTCGAGGAGAAAGAAGGTAAGAAATACCTTATAGAAAAATATATAAAAGATGCAATTGCAAAAAATGACAGGATTAACGCGGCTTATTGTAGGGGCCACAACTGAGGTGGCGACCCTCAAGCAAGCACTGGCGAGGCCGAGAAGAGAGCGGCCACGGAGCGCACCAAGCGGGAGAAATATGAGGCGCAAGTTGGCGAGGTACGGCAAGAGCTCCAGGCTCTCATGGAAAAACATGAGAGTTTGGAGCTTGACTCAAGAACGCGAGCGTCCGAGCTTGCGGGGGCTATTGAAAGTGCCAAGTCTGCCAAGGCTGAATCCCAGAAGGCCCTCCAGGAGTTGGATGCGGTGAAAAAGATAGCGGAGGGTAAGGCATTCTTTATGCAAAGCAGACATATAAAAGTAAGCTACTTATTACTTACCCGAATCCGGAGCTCTCCAGGAGCATTCGCAGATCTTCCCCGTAGCGTATCCGATGCCGCCGCATTCTACCGAACCGAGGAGGGAAGCTCCACGGAGAAGGTGTTCTGGTCTCAGTATGCTGAGGCCGGACACCCTGTGCCCTTGAGCGACCAGCTGAAGCAGCTGGTCGAGCTCCACAAGGCAGCCGAACAGGCCATGAAGGGCCTCATAGTTCGGCTGTGGCCTGGAGAGGCTCTGCCTGGGAGCTACTTCGGGTTGGTGCGGCAGCTGGTGGAGGCTTGTCCAAGGCTCGAGGTCATCAAGCGCTCCGTCTGCATCGAAGGTGCCCGTAGGGCCCTTGCCCGTGCTAAGGTGCACTAGGGCAAGCTGGACGGTGAGAAGCTTGTGAAGGATGGGCCACCGCTGGGGAAAGAGCATCGCAAGCCCGAGAACTATTATAAGGACGTTCTGAAGGGTGCCCGCCTTATGGCAGATGAGTGTACCAAGGATGTAATTTTTGAGTAAACTCGCTCGTATTGTCCTGTGCGCTGAAAACTTGTTCATATGCGCTAGGCAATGCTTTTTGAATTTAAAATGTTAATTTCTGTGCGACCGTTTATCAAAAATTGAGAGATGGCCAGTCGTCGGATTCTGCCCCCATGCCACTAGTGTTGGGGTGTTCGGGATCAACCTGAGCGCTCTTTTTCCCATGTTTGGTTCCTTCGAGGGAGGCGCTCAGCACAACGAACAAGGCAATCGGACTATAATGCCTGAACACTCTCACTTAGCCATAGAACTCTATAATTTTTAATTTCGTTGAACCCCTAGTATTTGGAAGACCGAGTTTGGGGCGCTATCCACACCTTGGCCGGACAAAGCCGGCTCCTCGCTCTAAGCGGCATAGGTCTTTAAGGACTCGAAAAACCTCTCGAACAGCGACCGGTCTCTCGCTTCATCATGACAGTCAGTTTTAGCTTTCTCTACTGAGGTGCTCAGCCCAGCTCAACTGGGGCACAATCGCAGTAGTTCTCCTAGTGCTACCTTAGCCGATATAGCGGAACGTAAGGCACCAAAACATAGGAGCCGGGCAAACCCAACTATTGACCCAAGACATGATTCGGAGCCGATGCATATAATGCTATAAGTTCGGGGTGCCGCACTTGTGAAAGTGTTGGACTTCTCACACCATATTGAGGGGTACTGAAGCCCCTGACATATTTGCCGTACCACAGTGTATGGGTGCAACATGTCATTAATGAACATATATATATATAAAGTAATGCAAAAAATAGACAAAAAGCTATGCATTGTTTATAAAGACTGCAATCAAAGCAGAATGATACAAATAGTGCGATAAGCAAAAGGTTGGAGTATTTAACATGTCCGGTCCAGGGGCAGGCCACGGAACTGTATGCAAAACAGGTATACTCCTCGTGATAGAAACCACCTGGGAGGTCCATAATGCGGCATGGCTTGTCTGCTTCCCTGGTTCTTATATCGTTTGTGTGGCAATTGTACTGCCGGACAGGCCTTCCGAAGAATGGAGTCCTGAAAGTAAGAGAAAATTAAAATTAAAAAAAAGAATTCGGCAGCCCCTAGTACGGTTTAAGCCGTGTTTTGGGCGTGCCGTGATGGTGCCCCTCCCCCTGTGCCCATGGTATTTCAAGAGCGTAGTTATGTACACGAAGCACTGGTTTCGCTATTTCACGAGGGCTGGGGTTGGGGCCGCATTGCTACGCGTGCTCAGAATGTGCCAAGTGGTCTTGTTGCAGGTGACTCTGGGCGCGCTTGACAGTGTCCGGCCTTTTAACGGCCGGACTAGAGAACTGCCTAAAGAGGCTGCTTTGTACTTCCGCTGTGAGGGCCGCCGTGTGCTCCTCCGTTTGGAGGGAGCGTTCGGTGTTTCCATTGACCGTGATAACTCCTCGAGGGCCTGGCATCTTGAGCTTAGGGTATGCATAGTGCGGTACCGCATTGAACTTTGCAAATGTGGTTCGCCCGAGCAATGCGTGATAGCCACTGCGGAACGGGACTATGTCGAAGATTAACTCCTCGCTTCGGAAATTATCCGGAGATCCGAAGACCACTTCAAGTGTGACTGAGCCTATACAGTTGGCCTCTACACCTGGAATGACGCCTTTAAAGGTCATTTTGGTGGGCTTAATCCTCGAGGGATCTATGCCCATTTTCCGCACTGTATCCTGGTAAAGCAGGTTCAGGCTGCTGCCGCCGTCCATAAGGACTCTTGTGAGATGAAATTCATCAATAATTGGGTCTAGAACCAATGCGGCGAACCCACCATGACGGATGCTAGTGGGGTGGTCCCTTCGATCAAAAGTGATCGGGTAGGAGGACCAAGGGTTGAACTTTGGGGCGACTGGCTCCATCGCGTATACGTCCCGTAACGCACGCTTCCGCTCCCTCTTGGGGATGTGGGTTGCGTATATCATGTTCACCGTTCGCACTTGTGGGGGAAAACCCTTCTGTCCACTGTTGTTCGGCGGCCTGGGCCCCTCCTCGTCGTCGCTATGCAGCCCCTTGTCTCTATTTTCGGCATTTAACTTGCCTGCCTGCTTGAACACCCAACAATCCCTGTTGGTGTGATTGGCTGGCTTTTCGGGGGTGCCATGTATCTGGCACAAGCGGTCGAGTATTCGGTCCAAACTGGACGGGCCCTGAGTATTTCTTTTGAATGCCTTTTTCCGCTGACCGGATTTGTAGCCTCTGAATCCGGAATTGACTGTCGTATCCTCGTTGCTATCGCTGTTAACGCGGCGCTTTTGCTTGTTCCGACGCGACCTGCCACTTTTGTCCTTGGTGTCCGAATTACCAAGGTTCTTGGTCGAGTTATTGCCATGAGCTAGCCAGCTGTCTTCTCCCGCGCAGAAGCGAGTCATGAGTGTCGTGAGGGCTGCCATAGATTTCGGCTTTTCCTGTCCAAGGTGCCAGGCAAGCCACTCGTCATGGATATTATGCTTGAAGGCTGCTAGGGTCTCTGCGTCCGGACAGTCGACGATTTGATTTTTCTTTGTTAGGAACCGTGTCCAGAATTGCCTGGCCGATTCCTCTGGCTGCTGAATTATGTGGCTTAGGTCATCGGCGTCTGGTGGTCGTACATAAGTGCCCTGGAAGTTGTCAAGGAATGCGGCTTCCAGGTCCTCCCAAGAACCGATTGATTCTGCCGGCAAGCTGTTAAGCCAATGCCGGGCTGGTCCCTTAGGTTTGAGTGGGAGGTATTTGATGGCGTGTAGATCATCGTTGTGGGCCATGTGGATGTGAAGGAGATAATCCTCGATCCATACCGCAGGATCTGTTGTTCCATCATATGATTCGATGTTCACGGGTTTGAAACCCTCAGGGATTTTATGATCCATTACTTCATCTGTGAAGCATAGTGGGTGTGTGGCGCCTCTGTGTTGGGCTATATCACGACGCAGCTCAAACGAGCTTTGTCTATTGTGTTCGGCCGAGCCGGATTTATTATGTCCGGACTGACGATCACCGTCACGTGCCGTGGGGCGCCCACGCGATCCGTAGATCGACCTTGTTTGTCTTGCCTTGTCCTCCAGTATGTCTTGCAGGTCTGGCGCGTTTTCCCATGCCTTAGTATGTTTTGAGCGGTGCCGGGGCGCGGCTTGAGTGGAGGGCCCAGAGGCCTCTCTATCACGGCCACGAGGTGGCCGGTCGGCCATGTCATGCGCTGGTGATGTAGGTTTAGGTGCTTCCTCCTCTAATTGGGGTAGCAGCCTGCGCTTTGGGTGGCTCTTGGAGGGGCGTTCGAGTTCACATTCTTCGGCCGCGAGGACTTCAGTCCATCTGTCGGCTAGCAAATCTTGATCAGCTCTTAGCTGTTGCTGTTTTTTCTTGAGGCTGTTCGCCGTGGCCATAAGCATGCGTTTGAAACGCTCTTGTTCGACAGGATCCTCTGGCACGACGAATTCGTCATCGTCGAGGCTTGCCTCGTCTTCGGAGGGAGGCATATAATTATCATCCTCGACCTCTCTGTCTGCCGCTCTCTCATGAGGGTTGGCTTCTCCATCCTCCTGTGATGAATCTTGCTGGAGGGGGTGTTCTTCGGCGCTATCCGGAGTATTATTATCTCCTGTGCCGGAATCACCGTTTTTGCTTTGGCGGGATTTAGAGCGGCGCCGCTGACGTCGGCGCTTAGGTTGTTTCTTGGAGGGGTCATCCCCCGCCGTTCCATCGCCATCTCCTTCTTTTGGGGTATCCACCATGTATATGTCATACGACGAGGTGGCTTTCCAGTGCCCTATAGGTGCTGGTTCTTGATCGTCTCCTACATCGGCGTCCATACCGTCGATGTCTTCGGAGTCGAAGTCGAGCATGTCGGTTAAATCATCAGCAGTGGCTACAACATGGGTGGTGGGCGGGCTTTGCATTTCTTCATCGTCCGTATCTCAACCTTGTTGACCATCGTCCGGCCAGGGCTCTCCTGATAAAGAGAGAGACTTTAGTGACTTCAGAATGTCGCCAAAGGGCGAGTGTTGAAAGATGTCCGCGGTGGTGAACTCCATGATCGGCGCCCAATCGGATTCGATCGGCAGGGGCGCGGAGGGCTCGGAGTCCGGAGAGGAGTCCGGCCCCTCGGAGTCACGGACCTTGCAGAGTGCGGGGCTGGTGTTCAGCTCGATCGCCTTTGGGGTCACAGCCCCCGAGGCGGCGTCCAACCGCTCATCCTCGACCGGCGCAGTCGGTTCCGAATTAAGGGTCGGAACCGATGCGTGTGCGGCCTCCAGGGCACTGTTCGGCAGCAGAGCTAGATCATGCCCATCGTGACAGTGCGGCGCGCTCGGCTGTGGCTCGACTCCGTCGAAGATCAAGTCCCCGCGGATGTCGGCCGTGTAGTTTAAACTTCCAAATCTGACCTGATGGCCAGGGGCATAGCTTTAGATCTGCTCCAGGTAGCCAAGCGAATTGGCCCGCAGTGCGAAGCCGCCGAAGACGAAGATCTGTCTGGGGAGAAAAGTCTCACCCTGAACTGCATCGCCGTTGATGATCGGAGGAGCCATCGGGCCTAAAGGTGACGACACAGAGGAACTCTCAATGAAAGCACCAATGTCGGTGTCAAAACCGGCGGATCTCAGGTAGGGGGTCCCGAACTGTGCGTCTAGGCGGATGGTAACAGGAGACAAGGGACACAATGTTTTACCCAGGTTCGGGCCCTCTTGATGGAGGTAAAACCCTACGTCCTGCTTGATTAATATTGATGATATGGGTAGTACAAGTGTAGATCTACCACGAGATCAAGGAGGCTAAACCCTAGAAGCTAGCCTATGGTATGATTGTTGTATGTTGTCCTACGGACTAAAACCCTCCAGTTTATATAGACATCGAAGAGGGTTAGGGTTACACAAAGTCGGTTACAATGGTAGGAGATCTAAATATCCGCATCGCCAAGCTTGCCTTCCACGCCAAGGAAAGTCCCTTCCGGACACGGGACGGAGTCTTCAATCTCGTATCTTCATAGTCCAGGAGTCCGGCTGAAGATATAGTCCGGCCACCCGAACACCCCCTAATCCAGGACTCCCTCAGTGGCTCCCCCTGCCTTTCGCTCGAGCCCCCCGCCTCGACTAGCGTCATGGGTCAATAAGGAGCTGGACTGGGGGGACAGCAAAGGATGTGCCAATATTGCAGAGCCGCATACGAGATCTCCTTGAGAGAGATATCAGCCTAGTCACGGTAATGCAAGTTATGTTAATTTGCCGAGTCCTGCCCTGCAAACGTCGTCCCCTCCACATGTGGGAGTTCAATCCGGAGGGACCACGAGTTGTCCATCATTTCTTCGGCATGACGCCCGAGGAGATGTACAAATTGTTCTTCGGACCACAAATAATGTGCCCGGACACCACCGGGGATGCGGGTTTGAACTGCAATCGTCCAGATACCCAAGTACGTAGCCCTGTGATCGAACACACTGTATCTTTTTTATCAAAACATCATTCTGACAGGTCGCTCTTTGCCCAGGACTGGGTAACAAAGGTGAAGATGATCAGGTGTCCGGCCCCCCTCCCCGAGGTCTCACCGGATCCCGTACTGACAAGGATGCTCGAGCTCGCGCCTTATCAAGCGCCCTCGGGGGAAAAAGAAGGGGGGAAGGAAAAGGCTAGCGCCTCCGTGAAGGAGGGTAACTGGACGAATTCCCCCTTCCCAAAGAAGGAAGAGGACCGCCTCTGAAGACCCGGAGACAATGGTCTCCAAAAGGGGGAAGAAATCTTCGCCAGAGGGTCCTACCCCGGGGGATACCCCGGCCGCACAATGCCCACAAGGGGGCCAGCCTTCAACCGAACAGTAAGTAGAAAGGGAAGTTCAATAAGAACGTCCTGCTTAGCTTCTGAGAAAAATAACCGAAATATTCATCTTGTAGTCCGGATCATAGCCCTTCTCAGCAGAGTTCATCTTCAGGGGATCTTCTTCCGGAGATGATGGAGAGCGAAATGCCTCCCCATGCCCTCCCGCCTTACGAAGCGGGCGACCCCGAGGTGTCGTCGCGGAGGGCTTCTCCTGATCCGGCGAGGCCAGAGGATAATCCTTTGGCCGCCCAAAGTCCCCAGTATCCGGCTCATGAAGAGAGCAACCGGAGGAGTCCGGCACCGTTTGTTATGCGGTCGGACGCACTGAAGGATTTGATGGAGCAAGCGACTATCTCAGAAGCGCATCGTATGTTGATGGGTACGGTGGTTGAGAAGATCTCATGCGCCGAAAGCGGGTTGCATGAAGCCTTTATGAGTATGTTGCAAGGTTTTGAGGTACGTGAAATAGTATGTATTTTTGATAGTACCGCACACGTTAGGGTGTGCCCTATGCAGATAGTAGCCCCTGAGACTCTGGTTGCTACCGAGAATGGCGGCAAACAGAGGATCATAGTCTCAGGTAATAATCCAGCCGCCCTCACATGCAGGGGGCGGGAGGTCCGGTGGCTAGACGGACTGGAGAGGTTGCCGAGCTCAAGCGGCAACTAGATGCGGCAGATGCCGACATCGTGCTTGTCAACAAGCGGCTGGACAAGGCACAGGGTATGTGATTTCTCCAGTGATCGATACCTAATAGGAATAGCATGATGCCAGTGTCTTTAATATATTGCGCCTGCAGAGGGAGCCGCGGCCGTGGAGACCCTTCGAGCAGAACTTGCCCGGGCCAAAGAACAAGCCAGAAAAAGTGATGCGGCCGCCCTGAAAGCGGTAGAGGAGCTGAGGGCCGAAAAGGCTGCTCATTGCCAAAGCAAGGAGGAAATAGCCAAAATGGCTGTGGAGTTAAAGGATGCCGCCGATCGTTACAAGCTTCTCAAAAAGGAAGATCGAGCGAAGATGACAGACCTGGAGAAGGCCACGGTGGCAGCCAAGGATGCCTGCTCTACAATTAGCGCGATGAAGGAGGAATTGCGTCAAGCCGGGGATATCGTGGCTAGGAAGCCCTTTATGCTGCGGATGAAGTTCGTAGATCCTAAGTATGCTCCTATGGACCGGCTGTGGAGTTCTGCAGACGCTTATCTGGATTTGGCAGCGAGTGCTGCTGACGCGGCCGAGTACTTCAAAGATCAAAAAGATTGTGAAGTGGAGAAGCTGTTCTGGTCGCCATTTAATGGTCCAGCGCGTCCGCTTCCTCTAAATGAGCGAATGGCCGAATGGGCCGATCTCCATAGGTTGTTCGGACTCGCCATGAGGTCGGTTGTGGATCACCTGTGGCCGGAAGGGCCCAGGCCGAACAGTTACTTCAGCTTGGTGCAGCAGTTCCTTGGTGTTGTGCCCCGCATCGACGCTATGAAGAGGTCGGCGTGCATCGAGGGTGCGCGGATGGCGCTTGCCCGTGTCAAGACGCACTGGGCGGAGATGGAAGCCACCGCAATTGCAACCCCGAGTTCGGCAGTTAGCCGAGTAGCTGCCGAGCACTACTTTGACGAGGTCCTTGAAGGCGCCCGTTCAATAGAAGCGCAGTGCTCAAAAAATATTATGTTCTAGTGATATGTATGCTCATTGAAAACAATGTTTTAATGAATTATAAAGGCTGTTTTTATACTTTTGCCTGAAAGTATTGTGATGCCTCCTATGCGACCGTTTATGTATATATGTATATACCTTGAAAGTTTGCAGTCGTTGGCTTTAGCCCCCGCGCATATAATGCGGGGGTGTTCGTAGAAGACGCGTATTCACACTTGATCCAACGTCTTGGTCCATTAAGGAGGTGATAGCGCAGCGAACTAGGCAATCGGACTATATTGCTTTAACACTTTCACTTAGCCATAGGAGTTTGACAGTGGGGCTACTATATAGCCCCTGGTGGCTCCGCGCTCATCCAAATACGGGGCGTGTGCATGCCTGGCCGGGAAATGGCCCTTTGTTAATGCGGAGGAATCCCGAAGATTCCGCTAGGTCATCGAGTGGTTGACCAGTCTCACGCTTTATCATGACAGTCAGTTTTCGGCTTTCTCTACTGAGGTGCTTGTCCGGCCGAACCAGGGCACAATCGTAGTAGTTCTCCTGGTGTCGCCTTAGCCGATATAGCGGAACGTAAGGTAGCAAAACGCAGGAGCCGGGCAAACCCAACATTTGACCAAAGACATGATTCAGAGCTGATGCATATAAGGCCTAACTCGCGACGCCGAACACTCCCTAAGGTGTTCGGTCTTTGAAATATATACTGGGCTTAAATGATGCCCTTAGATAATGAACCCCTAGTGTCCGGGTACGAGCAATATTCTGACGTGGCCACATGACAAAACGTCAGTATCCTTCTCGGTTGTATTGAGAATCCAGAGGATGTGAACAACAAAAGACAATAAAAAAAGGTTGACGCAGGGTCTTAATCTAAAGAGAAACCTTTGCACGGGCCCCTTCTGCACGTCTGCACCTGTGTCTCCGTTGTGCCGTATCCTGGACGGGTGTAGCACGATTGTCATCTGTAAAAGAGAGGTACTTAGTGAAAATTTGTTGTGCAAAAATTTGGTTATTATAAATAAACCATGAAAAAGTCGAGATGGTAAAGTTGAGCCGAATTATCGCGGCGAAGCCCCTGGTACCATCTATAAGGGTATAAGCATCAAACCAATCTCTATCCAATGATTAGCCGGACTCATCTAACCGTGTCTGCGGTCCTAACGACCGGTCATCTGTTCTGGTGGTGAGGCCGTCTAGTATTCGGCTGTTAAATGATACGTCTCCAACGTATCTATAATTTTTGATTGCTCCATGCTATATTATCTACTGTTTCGGGCAATATTGGGCTTTATTATCCACTTTTATATTATTTTTGGGACTAACCTATTAACCGGAGGCCCAGCCCAGATTTGTTGTTTTTTGCCTATTTCAGTGTTTCGAAGAAAAGGAATATCAAACGAAGTCAAAACGGAACGAAATCAACTGGAGAAGTTATTTTTGGAAGGAAAGCCACCGGATAGACTTGGACTCTACGTCAGGAGATACGGGAGGTGCTCACGAGGGTGGGGGGCTCCCCCCCCCTTAGGGCGCGCCCCTGCCTCGTGGGGCCCCCGTAGCTCCTCCGACGTACCCCCTGCACCCATATATACTCTCGTACCCTAAAACTTCCTGAACGGAGATTGGATCCGAAGTTCCGCCACCGCAAGCCTCTGTAGCCACGAGAAATCAATCTCGGCCCTCTCCGGCACCCTGCCGGAGGGGGCCATCATCACCGGTGGCCATGGAGGAGTATCCCGAAGGGGTCTTCATCACCATGAAGGCCAAGGACCAGAAGGTGGAGGCCATGGAGGAGGAAGCACAAGGGGGAGAACCTCTCCTGCTCTCTTCCGGTGGCGCCGGAGTGCCATCGGGAGGGGAATCATCGCCATGGTGATCATCTTCATCAACGTCACCATCACCATCATCACCATCCTCATCTCTTTTACGCGGTCCACTCTCCCGCACACCGCTGTAATCCCCTACTTGAACATGGTGCTTTATGCCACATATTATGATCGAATGATGTGTTGCCATCCTATGATGTTTTGAGTAGATATCTTTTGTCTTTGGGTTGATTGATGATCTAGATTGGTATGAGTTGTATGTTTTATTTTGGTGCTGTCCTATGGTGCCTCCGTGTCGCACAAGCGTGAGGGATTCCCGCTGTAGGGTGTTGCAATACGTTCATGATTCGCTTATAGTGGGTTGGTGAGTGAACAGAAGCACAAACCCGAGTAAGAGGGATTGTTGCGTATGGGAATAAAGAGGACTTGATGCTCTAATGCTATGGTTGGGTTTTACCTTAATGATCTTTAGTAGTTGCGGATGCTTGCTAGAGTTCCAATCATAAGTGCATATGATCCAAGTAGAGAAAGTATGTTAGCTTATGCCTCTCCCTCATATGAAACTGCAATAGTGATTACCGGTCTTGTTAACAATTGCCTAGGACAATTCCGCACACCGATCCACCATTATTCCACACTCGCTATTTATAATACTAAGTAATATATTCTAACTTTATGATAACAGCACCTACTTTTATGTTTTAGCTCTCTGTTACCATGCAAAGTTATCCTCTTCATACCCACAACGTAGTTTTATTTCTCGTTGCTAGTTGGAAGCAAACATTCGGTGCACGTAAAGTCGTATCAGTGGCAGATGGGGGTTGAGAGAATATTGATCTTACCTTTAGCTCCTTGTGGGTTCGACAGTCCATACTTATCACTTCCTTCTTTGGAAAGTCCTACGATGATTCCTTGCACTTGGGGATTATCAAGCTCTTTTCTGGCGCCGTTGCCGGGGAGCAATAGCGTGGGGTTGATATTCTCATGTGTGCTTGTTTGCTTTCTTCACTAAGTAGATTTTGTTTTTCCTTTTAGTTTCTGTTTATTTGTGGGTGAAACATACAAAAAAAATTAAAAATGAAAATGCAAAAAAATAATACTTGCCTCTCATGCCTAAAAAGTATTTCAAAAAGAGAAGTGATTGGAAGGTTTTGCATTGAAGAACTGAGGGTCGACCTTGAACACTTGTGTTCATGCTCACGGAAACAATGTAGAATTTTTCATGCTAGTTTCTCTGTAAATAATTATCCCCTTGTATATATTCATTGCATTATAAAAATAATGTGCCAAGCTTGGTTTTAGGACGATTAGATTGCTTGTTTGCTATGTGCAGAACAAAAACAAAAACCTTTGTTGTAGTTCATGAATTTACATTTTTAACTGAAAAGTCAAATGGTTATGATTATTTTTGCACATTAATTATGTACAAATTGTTCAAATTGTCAAATTTATTTCATAATTTTAGGAGTTACAGAAGTTTGTCAAACTTCCATATTACTACCGACTGTTCTGTTTTTAACAGATTCTGTTTTGCGTGTGTTGTTTGCTTATTTCGATGAATCTATGGCTAGTATTGGGAGGTATGAACC
Source organism: Aegilops umbellulata (assembly GCA_032464435.1). NCBI lineage: Eukaryota > Viridiplantae > Streptophyta > Magnoliopsida > Poales > Poaceae > Aegilops > Aegilops umbellulata. The sequence goes on along the minus strand of CP136054.1, from coordinate 60,791,259 downwards.
ATATAGAACTTGGAATACAGTAGGTTTAACACCCATACAAATAAAGAATGAGTCCATTACAGTAATTATAGTAGTGATTTGTTTTGTTATACTAACGGATCTCACAAGTTTTTGTTAAAGTTTTGTGTGGATGAAGTGTCCGAAGGTTGAGGAGCTATCAATATGATAAGAATAAAGAGAGGCAAGAGTTCAAGCTTGGGGATGCCCAAGTCACCCCAAGTAAATATTCCAAGGATACTCAAGCATCTAAGCTTGGGGATGCCCCGGTGGGCATCCCATCTTTCTTCTTCAACAATTATCGGTATACCTCGGGTTTTGTTTTGTTCACATGATTTGTGTCTTTTGTGTTTTTCTTTTTCTTCAAGAACCATGCTAGAATGAGTTATATCTTCAATGATTTATAGAATAATTCATGTGCTTCACTTAAATCTTTTAAGTATGACCTTATAGAATTACTCTTTGTGCTTCACTTAAATCTTTTGAGTATGGCTTTATAGAATGCTTCATGTGCTTCACTTATACATTTTGAGCTTGGATATTGGTTAGTTGTAGAATGCTCCATGAACTTCACTTATATCTTTTTGAGTAAGAATAATACTATCATTTAAAGTGGGTTTGGAAGAGTGTCAACTTTAGGAATTAGTGATCCCACTATTTTGGAAGATATTGAATCTTAGTGTGATATTTATGAAAGTGGATTTGGAAGAGTGTCAACTTTAGCTAGTAATGATTCCACTATTTCAGAAGAGGTTCCAATTTAGTATGAGAACAAAGTTGTTATCCATGATGCTACTAAAAGTTATTATGAGGGAGGAATACATGCTTGTAGGAGTTGCATTAATATCAAGTTTCCTCCCTATGTGCTTAAAGTTTTGAAGTTATACTTGTTTTGCCTTCCTATGCTAGTTGATTCTTGCTCCCATAAGTGTGTACTCACAAAATCCCTAGGCATAGGAAGTGTGTTAGATTTAAATGTGCTAGTCATATTCTTCAAGATGCTCTCATTGTGCTTTAATTCCTATCTTTTATGTGAGCATCATTGAAATCATCATCCCTAGCTAAAAGGCATAAAAGAAAAGCACTTGTTGGGAGACAACCCAATATTTACCCTTACTGTTTCTGTGTGTCTACATGATTAAGCTACTGTAGTAATAATGTTTTATAGCTTTTGTTTCAATAAAGTGCCAAGTAAGACCTTTGGGAAGACTTGGGTGAAAGTTAATGTGATCTTGCTGTAAAAAAACAGAAACTTTGCGCTCACGAGAATAGATGTCCTTTTTTACAGAAGAGTGCTTTTGAGTTTATTATTTTTGAAGAAGATTAATAGAAAAAATCCTCACGTCCACCAATTTATTTCATAATTTTTGGAGTAGCAGAAGTATGGTTATTGTTCAGATCATTACAAAATGTTCTGTTTCTGACAGTTTCTGTTTTCATTGCATAGTTTGCTTGTTTTCTAGTTTCTATGGCTTATATTCTTCAATCTAAATTGTAGAAATGATATGGTACAGTAGGCGTTGTGTGAGAACAATTATGAACCTTGTATTTTACAGTACCCAAGTGCATGGTTTGCTCTTTATCATACTAACCTATCTCACAAAGTTTGGTTAAGTTTTGTGTGATTGAAGTTTTCAAGTTTTGGGTGAGATATCGATATGAGGAGAATAAGGAGTGGAAGGACCCTAAGCTTGGGGATGCCCAAGGCACCCCAAGGTAGTATTCAAGGAATACTCAAGCGCCTAAGCTTGGGGATGCCCCGGAAGGCAGCCCCTCTTTCGTCTTCAAAACTATCGGTATACTTTACTCGGAGCTATATTTTTATTCGTCACATGATATGTGTTTTGCTTGGAGCGTATTTTCAATTTTACTTGCTGTTTTAATAAAATCATTGGATCTGAAATATTGAATGAAAAAGAATCCTCCCATGGCTAGTTAATTATTTGACTACTCAGTGTTCTTCACTCATGTCTTTTGGAGTAGTTTGTCAATTACTCATGTGCTTCATGTTTATCCTATGAGTAAATGGTTGAATAAATTGAATGTCATAAATCTCAATTTATATATGTTTCATATGCTTACAACATGGGGAGTAATGACTTCACACATAATAAGTATAGGTAGTAAACTTATTGAGAGTTAGCAAACGTAGAATTGGTCACCTGAACAATTCATGAAAGAATATTGAAGGAAGGGAGGTTTCACATATAAATACATTGTGATTGACATATTTTATGATTGGGAGCACTCATTAAAATATGACATGCTAAAGAGTTGATGTTGGACAAGGAAGACAACATAATGGGTTATGTTTTCTTATATCTGAGATAAAGTATGTTTTCATGGATCCTCTAACATGTTGAGCTTGCCTTTCCCCCTCATGCTAGCCAAAATTCTCAGCACCAAGTAGATATACTACTTGTGCTTCCAAAATCCTTAAACCAGTTTTGCCATCAGAGTCCACCATATCTACCTATGGATTGAGTAAGATCCTTCAAGTAAGTTGTCATCGGTGCAAAGCAATAAAAATTGCTCTAAATATGTATGATTGATTGGTGTGGGAGAAATAAGCTTTATACGATCTTGTGATGTGGAAGTAATAAAAGCGACGGACTGCATAATAAAGGTTCATATCACAAGGGGCAATATAAAGTGATGTTCTTTCACATTGAGATTTTATGCATCCAACCATAAAAGCGCATGGCAACCTCTGCTTCCCTGTCACGCCCAAGATGCGACCCTATCCTAAAGGAACTCGAAGGTCCCACCAAGGATAGAAGTGCATCTTGAAGACGCTTTTGCAAGGTGGATATCATTACATCAACATTACATAATAGTAGGGATACAACCAAGACATACAATGTCACATGAATACAACAATACAACATATACAAGATCAACATCCGACTACGGATGAAACATAAATAGAAACTCAAACAATATCCACCCTGCTAGCCCAGGCTGCCGACCAGGAACCTAACCCAAGATCAAAGAAGAAGAAGAACTCCAACACAAGCAATCGAGTATCGCTCTCACGTCATGATCATCGCAAAACCTGTACCTGCAACTGTTGTGTAGTAATCTGTGAGCCACGAGGACTCAGCAATCCCATTACCATGGGTATCAAGACTAGCAAAGCTTAAAGGGGAGGGAAGGGGTAAAGTGGTGAGGTTGCAGCAGCGACTAAGCAGGTATGGTGGCTAACTTACGCAAATAAGAGCGAGAAGAGAAGCAAAGCAAGCGGTCGTCAACTAGTAATGATCAAGAAGTGATCCTGAACTCCTACTTACGTCAGACATAACCCACAAACCGTGTTCTCCTCTCGATCCACCCCGAAAAGAGACACTCACGGTTACGCACACGGTTGGTGTATTTTAGAAGAGTTTGCTTCAAGTTTACTACAACCGGATATCAACAAATTCCCATCTTCCACATAACCGCGGGCACAGCTTTCGAAAGTTCAAACCCTGCAGGGGTGTCCCAACTTAGCCCATTATAAGCTCTCGCGATCAACGAAGGATATTCCTTCTCCCCGGGAAGACCCGATCAGTCTCAGAATCCCGGCTACAAGACATTTCGACAGTAATAAAACAAGACCAGCAAAGCCGCCCGGATGTGCCGACAAATCCCGATAGGAGTCGCACGTACCTCGTTCTCAGGGCACACCGGATGAGCACTCCGTACAACTAAAACCAGACCTCAAGTTTCCCCGAGGTGGCGCTACAAAGGACTCTAGTTTGGACCAGCACTCAGAGGAGAACTGGCCCGGGGGGGCTAAAATAAAGATGACCCTCGGGCTCCGGAAACCCAAGGGAAATAAAAGGGCATAGGTGAGGCAAATGGTAAAACCAATGTTGGGCCTTGCTGGAGGAGTCTTATTCAAAGCGAACTGTCAAGGGGGTCCCATAAATCACCCAACCGCGTTAGGGACGCAAAATCCGGGAACATAACACCGATATGATGGAAACTAGGGCGGCAAGAGTGGAACAAAACACCAGGCATAAGGCCGAGCCTTCCACCCTTTACCAAGTATATAGATGCATTAATAATATAAGAGATATTGTGATATCCCAACATAAACATAGACATAATCCAACATGGAGCAATCTTCATCTTCACCTGCAACTAGCAACGCTATAAGAGGGGCTGAGCAAAAGCGGTAACATAGCCAAACAACGGTTTGCTAGGAAGGGTAACAAAGGTCAGAGGTTCATGGCAATTTGGGAGGCTTGAGCGGCAAGTGGTAGGTAACGCAGCATAGCGATAGAACGAAGCAACTAGCATAGCAATGATAGTAATGAGATCCAAGGTGACGGTCATCTTGCCTGAAATCCCGCAAGGAAGAAGAACGAGTCCATGAAGAAGATGAAGCCACGAAGACGAACCAAGCGTAGACGAACGAATCCTCACGATCGCAACGAAACGGGAACTATCGAGAAGAAGCACACAACATGGTAAACACACCACACATGAACAAGGCATGATGCTCAACCAAGTATGATGCATGACAAGGCTACATGAAGCTACGCATGGCAAGAGATGATGCATACAAGAGCAACACATCAAAGCAAGTTTAAATGAGGTCGGAAACAACATAGGACAATTCCGGTGAGCCCTCATATGCAAATTTTGAAATTGTTCCAGATCTGAATAAACCTTATGTTCAAGTTGTTAAACAGCAATTTAAGATGCACCAAGATGATCTACACGAAATTCTAGTCAAGTTACATATAAAGTTCATTAGGTTCGGAGCTACGGCCTAGAAGATATGAGCAAAACAAGATGAACATGGCATTGATGCAAAATGCATACAAACATCAAGCAAACACACTCAAAACATGGATGCAACAAGGTAACATGAAACTACATGCAAAAGTAAGAAAGTTTCATATAGAGCACACTCAAAACGGAGCAACGGTTCAACACATACACTCTATACAAGTTCAAAGGGCTTGCTGTCCAAAACAGCAACTAGGCATATTTCAAGCATCAAAACAACATGCTATAGGATATAAAAATGAAAACAAAAGGCATGGACATTATATACAGGTAAAGCATAACAAAACATGGACACTGAGCTATCTACAGAAATCACTAAAACATGCTCAAAATGACACGGCAAGATTGCAAATAATAACAGGTTCACAGACTTGGCAGAATTTCAGGACATGGCAGAAATAACATCAGGTTGCAATGTTTAGAGCTATCAAACAACATGTTACAGCAAGCTATCATGTCAAACTAGAGCATGGCATGAATCTAATCAAAGCATAAAACAAAAGTCCCTTACTGACCATAAGCCAAAAGGGATCATAAAATACAATTGCAAGCATGTGAACATAGCAAAAACATAAACAGATTCAGACTTTATGAAAAACTGGAGCATGGCAAAACAGATAACAAGTAGACATGTTCACGAGCTCGATGCACTCACTACGAGGCATTGCATGACAACATAAGCATACACCCAAAAACTAGACATGGCATAGAAGCTATACATGGCAAGAACAACAACATAGCATGCAAGGATCAACTACAACAACCTTGGCAAAATTGAATAACACGTAAGCAATCTGCCAGGAACATTTTATAGCAAAAGTAGAGCTCGATTGAGTCAAGCTAGGGTGCTCCATAAATGCATACAGAGGCATGGATGGATAGAGCATAACCATATCTACAAAACATCCTTACTGATCATCCTCAAAAGAGGCATGGATCTCACTGTAGCAACAAGAATACATGGCATAAAAATAACAGGAGACAAAGACTTGGAGAAATTCTAAGTCCTTGAAATCAGCAACATCACGGAGGCTACTTTACAAGCTTGAAACAGACAATACATAGCATATCATGAATAATGGGTTGCACCACAGCAAAGATGACATGTTGAAGCACATAACACATGTAGACTTCATGCTCAAAAGAAAATCACACGCAAAGATACAAAAATGACAAATGAGCAAGTTCTGATAACAAACAGCAGCTAACATCACATAGCAGTTTTGCAACGACGATTAGGGCATCTAGATGAACTCAAATGAACATGGCACAATGGAACAAAATGAAGAGCACAACCATATAAACATTTCTATATATCATTCGCATGATGAGATATGATGCGATGAACAGGGAAACATAATGTGCAAATCTCAGGACTTAGCAGATTTTACCCTCGCAAAAACTGGATCTCGGGGTTCCGGGACGGAGACGTGCGGGGACGAGCGGAGGCGTTTGGTTTAGATCCCGGTGGATCTCGTCCCACCTGGACGGATCTGACCGGATCCGACTCCGGCGAGGGCGGCGCGGCTCCGGCGAGGTCAAGGCCGGCGAGGGAGGCACGGGGGAGCGGTGGGGCGACCGGCAGGCGGCGGCGGAGGGCGCGGGCGCGGGCAGAGGCATGGCCGGGCGGCGAGGTCGTGGTGGCGCGCGGAGGCGGCGAGGTCCGAGGCGGCGGCGCGCCGGAGCGGGTGCGGGGCTCGGGCGAGCGGCGGAGGAAGACGGCGGCGCAGCGCGGGGTCGCCGGCGGGACGAGGCGCGGGGCGGCGCGGACGCCAAGGCGACGGGCGGCGGAGGGCGCGGGCGGCGCGCGGGGGCTCGGGCGCGTGGTGGCCGGAGACGGAGGCGGGCGGCGCGGTGGCAGGGCTCTCCGGCGAAGTCGGCGGGGCGCTCGGGGGGAGGCGGCGGCGCTGGCCGGGCGGATCGGGCCCGCCGTGGCCCGGAGCGGGCCGGAGATGGGCTCCGTGGCCCGGCGGCGATGTGGGGCGCGGTGGACACGTGGCGACACCCGGTTGGCTGCGGGGGCGGGCGGACATGTCCGCCGGTGGAAGATCTGTCCGGTGGCGCGTGGTGGACGAAAGCTAGGGTTTCATCCGCAAATTTGGAAGGGGAAGGCATATTTATAGGTAGGAGGAGGTAGGAGTGTCCAAATGGAGTGCAGTTTTCGGCCACGCGATCGTGATCGAACGGCCGAGAGGATGGAGGGGGTTTGGATGGGTTTTGGGCCACTTTGGAGGGGTGTTGGGCTGCACACAAAAGAGGCTTTTGCGGCTACCCGGTTAACCGTTGGAGTATCAAACGGACTCCAAATGGCGCGAAACTTGACAGGCGGTCTACCGGTGGTGTACCAAGGCCGCTTGGCAAACCTCGGTCCATTCCGAGAACGTTTAATACCCGCACCAGAAAAGAGGCAAAAGGGGGCGCCGGGGGACATAGGAGTGCCGGATTAGAAAACGGACAACGGGGAAAATGCTCGGATGCATGAGACGAACACGTATGCAAATGCGATGCACATGACGACATGATATGAAATGCAGATGATGACATGGCAAAGAGAGACACGCAAGCACATGACATGGCAAAGACGGCAAATAACTGGCGGACACCTGGCGCATCGGATCCGGGGCGTTATATTCCCTCTGCGAAGGGCCTATCTTTTATTATTATCTTCTACCATATGCAAGAGTCATGGTGATCTTCACCTTTCCTTTTTCATTTTATCCTTTGGCAAGCCCAGCATGTTGGAAAGAGCGTGATATATATATATCTAATTGGATGTAGGGGAGCATGAGTTATTATTGTTGACATTACCCTTGAGGTAAAAGGTTCTGGGGCGAAGCTATAAGCCCCTATCTTTCTCTGTGTCCGATTAAAACTCCATAACCACAAGTATTGCGTGAGTGTTAGCAATTGTGAAATACTACATGATAGTTGAGTATGTGAGGTTTGCTAAATCAAAGCTCTGACATAGACTCTTCCTGAAAATAGGATGAATTGCAATTGTTTGATGACTGAGAATATTGTTTGTTAGTTTTCAAGAAAGTTTATGATCCATACTTTAAACTTGTGACTTGCTTGTTACTTGATCATGAAAAGTTTTATGAGATGAGCTATCGTTATGACATGTAATGATGCTAGAAAAAGTGATTAGAATTATCATCGATCAAACTTAAGCACTTACTAGCATTCCGCATCAAAAATTATCTTTTTATCATTTACCTACTCGAGGACGAGCAGGAATTAACCTTGGGGATGCCTGATACATCTCCAACGTATCTATAATTTTTGATTGCTCCATGCTATATTATCTACTGTTTCGGGCAATAATCCACTTTCATATTATTTTTGGGACTAACCTATTAACCGGAGGCCCAGCCCAGAATTGCTGTTTTTTGCCTATTTCAGTGTTTCGAAGAAAAGGAATATCAAACGAAGTCAAAACGGAACGAAATCAACTGGAGAAGTTATTTTTGGAAGGAAAGCCATCGGATAGACTTGGACTCTACGTTAGGAGATACGGGAGGTGCTCACGAGGGTGGGGGGCGCCCCCCGCCTAGGGCGCGCCCCCTGCCTCGTGGGGCCCCCGTAGCTCCTCCGACGTACCCCTGCACCCATATATACTCTCGTACCCTAAAACTTCCAGAACGGAGATTGGATCAGAAGTTCCGCCGCCGCAAGCCTCTGTAGCCATGAGAAATCCATCTAGGCCCTCTCCGGCACCCTGCTGGAGGGGGTCCATCATCACCGGTAGCCATGGAGGAGTATCCCGGAGGGGTCTTCATCACCATGAAGGCAAAGGACCAGAAGGTGGAGGCCATGGAGGAGGAAGCACAAGGGGGAGAACCTCTCCTCCTCTCTTCCGGTGGCGCCGGAGTGCCATCGGGAGGGGAATCATCGCCACGGTGATCATCTTCATCAACATCACCATCATCATCATCATCACCATCCTCATCTCTTTTACGCGGTCCACTCTCCCGCACACCGCTGTAATCCCCTATTTGAACATGGTGCTTTATGCCACATATTATGATCCAATGATGTGTTGCCATCCTATGATGTTTTGAGTAGATATCTTTTGTCTTTGGGTTGATTGATGATCTAGATTGGTATGAGTTGTATGTTTTATTTTGGTGCTATCCTATGGTGCCCTCCGTGTCGCGCAAGCGTGAGGGATTCCCGCTGTAGGGTGCTGCAATACATTCATGATTCGCTTATAGTGGGTTGGTGAGTGAACAGAAGCACAAACCCGAGTAAGAGAAATTGTTGCGTATGGGAATAAAGAGGACTTGATGCTCTAATGCTATGGTTGGGTTTTACCTTAATGATCTTTAGTAGTTGCGGATGCTTGCTAGAGTTCCAATCATAAGTGCATATGATCCAAGTAGAGAAAGTATGTTAGCTTATGCCTCTCCGTCATATGAAACTGCAATAGTGATTACCGGTCTTGTTAACAATTGCCTAGGACAATTCCTTACACCGATCCACCATTATTCCACACTCGCTATTTATAATACTAAGTAATATATTCTAACTTTATGATAACAGCACCTACTTTTATGTTTTAGCTCTCCGTTACCATGCAAAGTTATCCTCTTCATACCCACAACGTAGTTTTATTTCTCGTTGCTAGTTGGAAGCAAACGTTCGGTGCACGTAGAGTCGTATTAGTGGCGGATAGGGCTTGAGAGAATATTGATCTTACCTTTAGCTCCTTGTGGGTTCGACACTCCATACTTATCACTTCCTTCTTTGGAAAGCGCTACGATGATTCCTTGCACTCGGGGATTATCATTAAAGCAGCCGTGCGTTCTTCTGCTCATAAGGAGCGCTCAACATTTCCATGTACTCTGATGGTGCCGCGCGGACCGGGCATTTTAAGCTGGAGTAAAGCGTAATGCGGTATTGCATTAAAATGAGCAAAAGCCTCTCGTCCGAGTAATGCTTGATAGCCACTTCGGAATGGAGCAATGTCGAAGGTTAACCTTTCGCTTCGGAAGTTGTCGGGCGAGCCGAACACAACCTCTAGTACTAGAGAGCCCGTGCTGCGGGCCTTTGTGCCTGGTATTACTCCCCTGAAGGTAGTATTACTGTGGCTGATTTTTGTTGGGTTTATGCCCATTTTGCGGATAGTGTCATGATATATCAGATTGACACTACTGCCGCCGTCCATAAGGACTCGTGTGAGATGGTATCCGTTTATTATTGGGTCCAGCACCAAGGCCGCGGATCCTTCATGCCGGATAGCTATTAGGTGATCCCTGTGACCAAAAGTGACCGGGCAGGTCGACCAGGGGTAGAACCCAGGGGTGACAGGCTCTATGGCTTGTGTATTTCGGAGTGCATATTTGCCTCTCCTCTTTGTCACATGGGTCGCATTTACTATTTTGACTTCTGGTGGGAATTTTTTCTGTCCCCCCGTGTCCTGCTGGCGAGGCGCATCCTCGTCCTCGCTCGGAGTGTCCTCCCCCTTGTGTTCGGCGTTTATCTTGCCAGCCTGCTTGAAGACCCAGCATTCTTTGTGGGTATGATTTGCAGGTTTGTCGGCGGTGCCGTGGATCTGTCATAGTTTGTCTAGAATCTTGTTTAGGCTGGTCGGTCCGTCTCTGCTGCCTTTAAAGGGCTTTTTCCGCTGACTCGGTCGAGAGCCCCTGAATTCGGCGTTTACCGCCGTGTTATCTGGGCTGTCTTCTTTATTTCGGCTCTTGTTTTTACTGCGTCGTGGTTTTCCATTGTCATCCCTGACTTCGGATGTGCTTGGGTCGCTGGTGCTACTTCGGGCCAACCAGCTGTCCTCGCCCACACAAAAGCGGGTCACAAGGCTTGTTAGGGCTGCCATTGTTCTCGGTTTTTCTTGGCCGAGGTGTCTGGCAAGCCATTCGTCTCGGACGCTATGTTTGAAAGATGCTAAGGCTTCGGCATCCGGATAGTCGACAATTTGGTTCTTTTTAGTAAGAAACCTGTTCCAGAGCTTTCGGGCTAACTCTCCGGGCAGTTGAATTATATGACTCAGATCGTCTGCGTCCGGAGGTCGGACATAAGTCCCTTGAAAATTGGCCCGAAAAAGCGTCCTCGAGCTCCTCCCAACTTCCAATGGAGTTTTCACGGAGGCTTTTTAGCCAGTGGCGAGCTGGTCCTTTGAGCTTGAGCGGCAAGTACTTGATGGCATGAAGATCATCTCCGCGAGCCATATGAATATGGAGGATAAAGTCCTCAATCCAGACCCCTGGGTCTGTGGTCCCGTCGTACGCCTCTATGTTCACTGGTTTGAATCCTTCTGGAAATTCATGGTCTAGTACCTCGTCAGTGAAACATAGGGGGTGTGCGGCACCCCTGTATTTGGTTGTACCATGGCGTTCGGACGGTTGTGATATTTGGTGTTGGCTGAGTGCTGGAGCGTGTTTCCTTGACTCGTAGATGGATCTGGTTGCGCCGGCCTTTGATGTGAGTCTTCGCGTGGGTCATGTACTGACTTATGTGCGGCCTTGTTGGCCGCTCTATCGCGGCTACGAGGTCGTCGATCCGACCGGTCGACGGTTTTAATTTTTGGCTGCGGGGGCTCTAAGGCCTCATCGTCGAATTCAGGCAGCAACTTTCGCTTTGGGTAGCTCTTCGTGTGGCGACTGCCATCGTACTTTTCTGCGGTGTCGAGCACCTTGTTCCATCTACTATTGAGTGTGTTTTGTGCGGCCTTGAGCCTTTGTTTCTGCTTCTTCAGACTTCTTGCTGTGGCGATGAGCCTTTCTTGCTCCAGCTGTCTTTCCGGGATGATGCGTTCGTCGTCATCCGGACTGTTTTCTTCTCCGGAGACGGGTTGATTGGCTTGACGCTCGGCGTCGCCGTTTTCGGACAGCGGCTCCGCACATTGTTCGTCGTCCGCTGGCTCACCCTGCTCTATCGCTGGGTTAATTTGGCTTCTTTTTGCGCTATTATCGTTGTTTTTGCCAAGGCAGGATTTAGAGCGGCGCCTAGGCGCCGTTTTGTTTGCTTGTCGAGGGAGCTATCTCTCGCCGCATCCTCGTCATTATTTTCTTTGGGTGTATCCACCATGTATATGTCATGTGCTGAAGTGGCAATCCAGCGCCCTGTTGGCGGTGGTTCCTGTTCGTCTCCTGCATCGTTCTCCATACCATCGATGTTTTGGGAGTCGAAGTCGAGCATGTCGGTTAAATCATCGACAGTGGCTACTAAGTGGGTGGTGGGTGGGCAGTGAATTTCTTCGTTATCCGCATCCCATCCTAGCTGAACATAGTTCGGCTGAGGTTCTCCTAATAAGGAGAGAGATCTTAACGAGTTCAACATATCGCCTAAGGGCGAGTGCTGAAACATATCCGCGGAGGCGAACCCCATGATCGGCGCCCAATCGGATTCGATAGGCATGGGCGCAGGCGGTTTGGAGTCCGTGACCAGAAACGAGTCCAGCAGTTCGGCGACACGGCTCTCGTGAGGGGTAAGGTCAGTATTCGGCTCTATCACCACTGAGGGTGCGGCCTCCGAGGCGGGGTCTATCCACCCGTCCTCGGATGGCGCGATCTGTTCCGGACTGAAGGTCGGAGTAGTTGCTGGCGTGATCTCCCGAACACTGTCCGACGGCAGAGCTATATCATGCTCATTGTGATCGTGCGGCACACCAGGCATGGGCCCAAATCCGTCGAAGATCAATTATTCGCGGATATCGGCAGTGTAATTCAAGTTTCCAAACCTGACCTAATGGCCAGGGGCGTACCTCTCGATCTGCTCCAGATGGCCAAACGAGTTGGCCCGCAGTGCGAAGCCGCCGAATATGAAGATCTGTCCGGGGAGGAAGACCTCACCCTGGAACGCATCGTTGTCGATGATCAAAGGGGCCATCGAACCTTATAGCGATGACACAATGGAACTCTCAATGAAAGCACCAATGTCGGTGTCAAAACCGGCGGATCTAGGGTAGGGGGTCCCGAACTGTGCGTCTAAGGCAGATGGTAACAGGAGGCAAGGGACACAATGGTTCGGGCCCTCACGATGGAGGTAATACCCTACTTCCTGCTTGATTGATCTTGATGATATGAGTAGTACAAGAGTTGATCTACCACAAGATCGTAGAGGCTAAACCCTAGAAGCTAGCCTATGGTACGATTTTTGTTGTCCTACGGACTAAACCCTCCGATTTATATAGACACCGGAGGGGGCTAGGGTTACATGGAGTCGGTTACAAAGGAAGGAGATCTACATATCCGTATCGACAAGCTTGCCTTCCACACCAAGGAGAGTCCCATCCGGACATGAGACGCAGGTCTTCAATCTTGTATCTTCATAGTCCAACAGTCCGGCCAAGGGATATAGTCCGCCTGTCCGGATACCCCCTAATCTAGGACTCCCTCAGCAGGCTCAACACTTGGGCCTCGCACGGACCCGAAAGCCCAAAATCTGTTCGGCCAGGATCCGAGTCCGAGTAGGATCACAGCTGACTCGTGGAGTCCGATCCTGCCTCACAGGTTCCATCCCTTAAGCACGTGACCCCTTAGGTTCAAGTCGGCTTGGTCGCAGGTCGGATCACCTCCGACCTGCTCGGCTGGTAGCAGCCTCTGGCAAGGCGTGCCAACCACCAATCAGACAATGAAGCCGGTTGGAGAACATGTACATCATACTTCCACTCCTTTTGCCACACGATATATGTTGTCGGGCTCAAGGCGAGTTTGTCATCCTTGTGCTAGCCCGACCTCTTTCTCGTTCCAGTGATGCCAAACACAAACCGGATTCTCGTAATCCTTGTCGCATGGCCATGCTTATCCTGGTCGGATCAAACGAGGGGCCCAGAGTATATCTCTCCTGATCGGAGGGGCAAATCCCATATTGCACAACCATGTCTCACAGCATGGGTCTGGACAAGCCTGAAACCTACCTTTGTAACTACCCAGTGACGGAGTAGCATTTGGTCGGCCCAAAGCAGGTCTGTCACCATCCCGAGTACATGCGCAAGCTCAGGTCTTAGGACATAGAACGTATGTTGTATCAGAGACTCACAGATGACATATTGATGCGTCTCATAGTTGGGTCTGTCCGACTCGGACCTTATCTCGACTCAGATCCGACTACGTCGAATCTGACCAGATCCTTCCGAGTCCATATTATCCGGTTAGCATCCAATGCTCCATGGCTAGTGAGACCAAGCCATCTATCGTGTCATATGCTAGTCTAGTCGGCTGCGCGTCCACACAACCGTTTTGACTAGGGACCTTTTAGGACAGTCATCATACAATGCATAGTCCCACAAACAAGACACGTACTTGTTGATACACATCATTGATAATGTCCAAGGACTATCTTTATTCATAAACACATAGGAAATATCATCATACATGATTGCCTCTAGGGCATATCTCCAGCGGTCCAACCCGCCACTCAGTCGTTGACGTCTGGAAAGCTTTGACTGATACTACGACCTCGAGTGCCCATAACTATTCCCGCGTGGTGGTTAGTGCGTATAGTGCAGTGGTCGACTCAGATCAAATACCGAATCTCGTTAGTGGCTTGGGAGCGCGCGGTAACAATAAATGATCCAGGATATGTGCTCCCTTCGCCCCGTCTGGCGGACTTGCGGCAAGGGCTAAGAATGCCCGGCCGCGTCGCGTGGAAAACCTGCGGGTATCCTCCAGATCAACCCGACTACACTTCAACTTGCAGGTACCACTCAGGGCCGACCCAACTTCAGTAACAAGGTTATGTGGTAAAGTCAAAGTAACCGCGTGTCCAAAACACCAAGGGGGAGTCTGAGGAATCACCCTCGATGGAATCCACCTGATGTAATCGTCAAGGGGAACTAGGAGGAATCATCATCGAGGTTCAAGCTTGAGGTGTTGCACGACAGAGTCATATCGGGAGTGGTGAAGGAGGAATCACCCTCGATGACTAGGACCGATTAGCTACACTACAGAGTTAATCATCAGAAGTGCTATACGAGGTATCACCCTCGAGACTCGATAGTAACCCCGCAGAGTCGTACAACTAAAGGGGCTATGATGTGCTATGTCGGGCTCTAGATGTCGATCACGTTGATCGAGTCACCTGGTAATCCAGCATGGCAACAAGGACAAGGGGGGTCTCTGATGGATCACTAACCAACCTATACTAAGCAGTTTAGGATAAGCATGTAAGGTACAAGAGCAAGTCACAAAAGCAGGCTATGCATCAGAATAGGAGCAATCAAGTACAGTAGCAAAATCTAATGCAAGCATGAGAGAGAATGGGATGGGCGATATCAGGATGATCATGAGGGGTTTGCTTGCCTGGAAGCTCTGCAGACAGATACGGACCCTCGAAGGTGAAGTAGTCGATCACTGGTTCAACTGGGGTCTCGGGGTCTACCGGAAAGAAGTAACGGAGGGGGAACACAATAAATAACAGAGCAATCAAAGCATCACAAAGCATAATATGGAAATATGCGGTGCTAGGGGTGACCTAACGCAGTACTACACGTTGAAGACGGAGAGGGAAAACATCCGAAGGGGTTTTCCCGACATTTGGCATTTTCCGGACAGATGAAAAGAGGGGACGGTTCCATGTTCAGCCTGCTAGGGGCATGTTGTAGAACAACAGACTGAAAATTCAGATTCGTTGGATTTTTCTGAGCAACTTTCATATATAATATATTTTCATCCGAGTTACAAATTATTTTATATTATTTTTCAAAGATTTAATCATTTTCTAAATTATTATTACTTAAATTAATACAAAAACAGGATTAATACGTCAACACGATGTCACCATGATGTCAGCAGTCAAGTAGTCAGTTAACTGCTCAAACTGACGCCTGGGACCCACCTATCATAGACAGCGGAGTTAAGCAGATGATTAAAATTAACTAAACTAACTAATTAAGTAGTAGGGCCCACTAGTCAGTGACTATATAGGTTAATTAAAATAGTTCAGCTAATTTTGTTAATTAGTGGGGGTTGGGCCCCACTTGTCATTGACTTGGGCTGCCAGTCAGCGTGTTGACTGGTCAACCCAGTCAACTGGGGCCCCTGGGCCCAGTAGACAGGGCCAGGTCAGCAGCATCGCTGGACAAGCTCCGGCGAGCCTCCTCCACGGCGGAGGGCACGGGCGTGCGACGATATTCGCCGTCTGGCGGCTTTTTTACGAGCAAGAGACACCGTTCAAACGCGGTGAACAAGCCGTGTCGAGTGGCGGCCGCGTCAGCAACTGGGGAGCCCGGGAAGGGCGCCAGCGACGAGCTGCAGCGACGGTGGCTTTCAGGCAACTGCGGGGTTGACGCTAGAGGGGGCGGGAGATCAAATTGGAGGGTGCTACGGTTTCCTACGACATCGAGGAGCACGTCCGAGGACTTGGTCGAGCTCAACGTCGACCGAGAAGACGGGGACGAGCGGCGCGACGGAGACGACCTACGGCCAAGGCGGCTAGATGGGCTACGGGGACGGAAGGGAGCAGAGGAGAGGAGGAGGACGTGTGGTGCTCGCCGGGAAGGCTCACGATGGCCCGGTGGTGGGATTAGTAGCCGCAGTACGCGCCGACGTTGAGGAAGAAGGCGGCGAGCCGAGGAAGACACCCCGGGGCGGCAGCGTAGGTGGTCCCTGACATCTTGGGGCTCGACGACGAGGCATAGCTGATGCCGATGGAGCAGGAGGCATGGTGGTGCAGCATGGGGCGGACGGTGGCCACGACGGGGTGAGGTGGTCGCCGGTGAGCACGTCAGGGATGGCGGATCTGAGGCGGAGAAAGAACGCGTGGGTGAGAGGAGAGCGAGCGGGGAGGAACGGGAAGTGGGGGTTGCTGCCGTCCTTATCCTCGCTTGGATGTCGCCGGCGAGGCGGTCCGGTGGGGGCTCGATCGTGTAGCGGCGGGGTCGGGGGAACAGGGAGGCGACCGTTGCGGGGAATTGGGAAGTGGGCCGTTGGGCCGGCTCGGGTGGGCTAGGCCCAGGGGCAGGGGGCTTCGGTCTTTTTTTAATTCTTTAAGGGGTTTTTCCTTTTAAAACTTTTCTGTTTTCTAATTTCATTTCTTTTTAAAACCAAGAATAGTTTTATAAAATATAAAACTTGCACCTAAAACATTATTATAATTAAGCTACTGCCAAATTAGTTTAGTATTTAAATTAATTAGTTTAGCATTTTTATAATTCAAAAGGGCATTTAATAACTGCTTTAGCCACTATTTTAGTTATCATAGGGCATTAAAACACTTTACAAAAATGTTGCTTCATCACCATAATTAGTTATGGAATATTTTCCACATGATAAACATTTTAGCTTTCATATTTGAAGAAATGTTATTTTGACTTTATTTTAAATTTGAAAAGAAGGCTTTGATTTTTATCAAGTGGTAATTTGGCTTAGTTTAATTTGATGACATGGAATCATTAGGGGGAGATTACTATAACTTGACACTGGGGTGTTACAAAGCCGGCGTCAGAATCTCAGATGACGGGTTGACAGGCCGGCATCGAAGGAGGAGGAAGAATACTACATCCGTTAGATCGGTATTTTTTTAACATAATACAGACACATATGCTCGTACATAGGCACATCCATTAGATTTGTATTTTTTTAACATTGTATAAACACAGATGCTCATACATCGTATATACACTCGCCCATATTCGTTAGATGTGTATCGGATGGCGGAAGGGGAGTTGGGCTGAACTCAATTTCTTATCTAGGCGAGTGTTTAATTGTCAGCCCCTTTTTGTAGTTGAAAACATGAACACACAAGAAATAGCGTCAGGCGGTTGTTCACTTCTGCTAGTCCACGTCGTGCCCTATGTGGGCAACAGGGCCTCCACATTCCAAACCAACCAAGCCTCCATTTCGTGCCAGAAGCTACACCGAACAACGGCACGCCACAGAACTCACACAGCCCGTGCGCGCCATCACGCCCACGTATCCGGTCTTCCTCCTAGCCACAACCCATGGACGAGGTGTGGCCGTGGCTGGCCACCCTCCCTCCTCCCGGCACCGGCAACGGCACGGCATCCATCCCCCTCGCCACCTCCCCCGAGGCCGAGGGCGCCTCCATCGTCCTGCAGGCCGACTGCACCGCCACCGCGGACGGCGGTGCGGCCGTCGTCGCTTTCTCCATCGCCGTAGACAGTGCCAACGGCGTGGCACGCCGCGTGCTCTGGTCGTCCGAGGCATTCGCGGCAGGCTCCGAGGTCGCCCCGCGGCTGCTGCTGCTGGCCCAGCTGCTCGACGAGGTGACCGCCCTCTCGCCGTCCATCACTTCCTTGAGCAGAGAGCCGGACACGTCGCCGCCGGAGTGGAAGCTGGATGAGGAGGTTGTGTCTGCCGTCATGGCGGCCACGGGCACCGATGGCTCCCCCTTCTTCTCGCTGGCTCTGCTCATGCGCCTCTTCTGGTTGTGCGCCCTGGAGACCCCCGCGGACCTTGGGTTCCTCTTCTTCCAAGCTCTTGGCACAGACATCGAGCGCGCCCTCGCCGGCTGCGCCCCGGCGGCGCTCGGCGCGCTCCTGCTCTCCGTCGGCCTGGACGTCGAGGAGCGGTTCATGCGGTCGCTCGGCTACATGCTGGCCAAGTGGTGCCTGCTGCGGGAGATGCAGTCGGCGCCCAAGTCGCCGGCCAAGCCCGACGTCGCGTGCTTGTCGTACGCGACGAACGTGCACGGGCTCTGGGTGCTGAGAGGGTACGCGCCGGTACTCGCCATCCCCCGCGTCGCTGGTGCAACATCGACGGCGACGATCACCGCCTTGCCTCATGAACTGCCGGAGGAGCCGGCGCTGCGGTACGGCCTGGTGCACCAGCAGCTGGAGGCCGTGCTGCAGGTGGAGTACGCGGTGACCGTGCGCGGCCATAGCTTCATCGTCGTCGGCGTGCGCGTCGACAACATACGGGTGCGCGTCGTGCGGCTCGGGTATCGCAAGAAGGACGACACTGGCACCGAGGAAGACGACGTCGACGACGACCATGTGTTGGACGGTGAGAGGCATTTCCCGTCGCGTATCCGGCTCTGGGTCGGCCCTAGGTTCGGCTCGTCCTACGCCATGGGCCCGAGCCTGGGCCGGTCGACGGGGAACCCGGAGCGGGAGGTCGAGACGACGCGCACCGTCAAGGGCGCCTTCTCCGGCGCAACCAAGCTCGGCAGCGACCCAAAGGTGAAGGCGAAGATGCGCTCGTATTCGCGGGCACGGAACCGGAGCTGGCGCTGGGAGCAGGAGGCGGAGGGCAGCGCCGGCGTGTTCGAGGGCGTGCTGTGCGACCCGGCCACCGGGACGGAGGTGTTGTCGTGGCGCCCGGGCAGCAGAGAGGCCGACCCGCGCAGCGGCATGAGGCGCCGGTACGAAGGCCCCGGGCGAGCGTTCAGCAAGATGCAGGGGCTGGTGGTGGCCGGCGACGAGCTGCCGGAGGAGGTGACGTGGAGGGTAGGGCGGGAGGCGGAGGGGAGGACCATGCGGTGGCGCCTAGGGCTCAAGGTCTGGCTGAGCTACCTGCCCAACGAGGTGAGGAGCCGCCATTTCGAGACCAGGTGCGTCGAGTGGGCGCACGAGGTCGAGCTACCGCTAATGGCGACGACTCTATTGTAAATTTGTAACTGTAATGACGGGAAATACCCTTTGGCTCCCGCACGCATATCTTTCCCTAATCTCTCCCTAATAATAAAGCACGGTGTGAATCTGTCGGATTCACCGTCGCGGCTTTTTTTTGCATAAAGGTCCCTGTGCTTTTTACTATTTGACCCGCAGTCCATGGATAGGTGAAAAACGATTCGTTCCTATCGTCGCGTACGCTCCCTGAAGCCGTTCCTGTTAGGCGTTCTGCTTGCATCGAGTGCGGGACAGAACGACAAGGTGGTGCAGCGAGGGAAACAGAGGGGAGATGAGTAGGGCGGCTCGGCGGGTCAAGGTGGTGCTGGTCGCGCGCGCGTGGTAGAGGTGGTCGGAGCCGAGGACGACGGGAGGCGGCTTGGCAGGGGCTGCTCAGTTGCCGGCGATGGCAGCTGCGGCCATGGTCGCGGGCGCACGAAGCAGAGGCGAGGGGGAGGAAACAGGGGGCTGAGAGGGGCAACGGTGCTTTGCGGTTATCGAGGTCGGGCGGCAGGTCGGTGCGCGAGCATGGCAAGGCGCGGCTCTCTGCCGAGGATGATGGCACTATGGGAGGTGATCGAGGGAGAGAGGGGGTCGGGAGGGAGTGGGTGCTGCCCTCTTCTGCGCGTGACGGCGCTCGAGGGAAGATGGGATGGAGCAGACGCTCTCCCCTGGCGCGCTAGGGTTAAGGAGGGGGAGATGGGCCTTGGGCCGGCTTGGTGAAGGAAGCGGTGTTGCGAGACCGCTTGTCAGAGGAGATGCTCGCGGGGCTGGAGCTGGAAAACATGCATGCATGCGGCGTGACCGGAGCTAGATCGACTGGCACTTCATAATTTTTAAATAAGAATTATGTAAACGAGCATCCACCATCGGTACATCCATCATTAGTCTTTTTATTCACCACTTGTTCCGGTTACCATGTCTATCAAGATATTATTTTTATGTATAGCACGCATGCACATGGGACAACTCATAACGCAATACCACAATTAATTATGTTTGATTAAGCTTTCCAGGAAAATTGCAAGAGAAAAAATTCCAAGGTAGAAAACAAATTAATTAATCATTTTTTAGTTCATGGCCAAGAAATCGATCACAACAGTTAACTAATGAATCTCCGGTCCTTCTGTCTCACACTACATTTGTCTTGCATTAACTATAGACAATTAGACACCTTCACGGGTGAATGCCACCTGAAATTGTGAAAGTTAAAATAAAACTACGAAAGTTGCAAACCAAATAGTGCATACATTTCTTATCAATTTTGTAAAGATTGCCTGTGTTAAAATATAATTATTTCTTATGTTATGAATAACTGATGCGGGTCACAAATCAAATCATCACACTTATGGTTTAGGTCATTTCTATTCGGTAGAGTATCATTGATTTTTTTCTCCCGTTGCAACGCACGGGCATGTTTTCTATCTCTCCCTAATAATAAAGCACGGTGTGAATCTGTCGGGTTCAGCGTCACGGCGTTTTTACACAAAGCCCCTCGAAGTTTTAGGCAATTAACCCGCGCTACAAATTTAAGTTAGTAGGTAAAATACGTTTCACGGGTCGTCCTCCTCCCGACGGCCTACGAGGCAGCAGGTGGCAGGGCGGAGGAGCACCAGGCCGACGGAGAGGTGCCAGACGAACAGGGCGAGGCGGCACTTGGTGGTCAGGGCGGTGGATCCGGCTGCTACGGCGTGGATCCAGTGATGAGCGTCAATAATTAATGGGAGAGGAGGCCTGCCAATCTCCACCGGAAGACGAGGAGGAGGTCGACACCACGAGGCGCGGTCAAGGCCGGGAGATGCTCCCGCTGACGCAGGCATGCAGGGTCGCAACGGCAGGCGGCAGTGCGCAGGTTCCGGCGACTTAACGCGTTCTGAGCTCCCATGTGGGCGTCACAAGAGAGGGTGAAGGAGAGAGAGGATGTCTGTGGTAGGATTGGGGAGGCTCTGATGCTTCCTGTTCGAGAGAGAAGAGAGGGTGAGGAGAGAGAGGAGACCGGTCATAGAATGGGAGGGTGAAGCACGGGAAGGAGCTGGCTCACCGGCGGCAGCGGTGTCCTGTTGCTGCTGCAGATCGCCGGCGGGGGTGTCTGATTCAAGTTGCGAGAGAGGGGCGCGTGGGAGGCTACCTGCTTTATGGACAAGGGGCTCACGCGCGGTGGGGGGATCTGGCAAGGGGGCGCTGCAACCTGCAAGTCTATGGAAGGAGTGTTTTTCTGATGGGGAATTGATCTGTCCAGCGTAAACGCGTCTAGCCGACTTGCAGGAGCTCTACACACGCGTCCACTGGGTCCCACGCACCGCACCTCATCTCTTCCGGTCCGGTTGTTTCTTTCCACCTATCCCATCCACGTCCACATGTTTCTCCATAGCACCCGTGCCCACACCAAGTGACACAAAAGTTTTTCTTTTTAAAACAAGGAAATGGCCCGAAGCATCCGGAAGCTGCGTTAGATGAATAGCATCTATATTCGGACACTCTATTTCACCTCTAAACATTCGAAACGCCCGTGTCCAATAAAAAAAGATCGACGTACCTCAAAGCGAGACCACATTTGGGGCAATATGAGGGTGACCGGACACACCAAGGCACCTTACTCCACGTAGTAGCCATCTCAGACTGTCCCACATGCGACCACCCACTCCTTCTCTCTCTATTGAGGCAACGGCATGAGCGCAGGAGACGGTGCCTCGCGGCGGCGGCGGCGTGGGCGGAGGAGGCGGATGGAGCTCGTGCTCGTCGGGGATACCGTGTTGCGCCAGGGCCGGAGCCCTCGCGCACTAGAGCTCTCACCTGCCCCGGGCCAGAGCTCTTGCGCACTGGGGACGGAGCGCGAGCGCGCCGGGGCATGCCGCGGCCGAGCCGAACCGCGAGCCGAAGTTCGCCGCCGCCATGCCCACTGGGGCCTGGCCTGTTGTGCTAGCGTGTGTGTTGGATGTATCTGTGGGCCCCATGGGCGTGCTAGGATGCCGCCGCAGCCACGGGAGCATCGCTGGCGTGCAGCCATAGCGCCGATGTAGGCCGTGCTGGCCACGCGCGCAGCCCGGTGAGCCGCATGTGATGTGCGGCCGTGCACGCAACCGAGCTGGCCGATACTGCCAGCCATGTTAGATGTGCGTAGCCGCCGCGTGTTGGTCGGACTGGGCGCCACCGTCGCGTGAGTGGCCACTGCCGAGCTGGTCTATTTCATGATGCAGGCGTGCTCTGGAGGTCCCATCCACAACGTGTTTGTCAAAATGTCTGAGAAATTGAGGGGTCAAAGTAGGGAGATTGTGATTTTGTTTTCTTCTGTTGCAACGCACGGGCCCTTTTACTAGTAATAATAATAATCTCTCCCTAATAATAAAGCACGGAGAGAGTCTGGCGGGTTCACCGTCGCGACGTTTTTGCATAAAAGTCCTTATAGATTTTGGTAATGAACCCGCAGTCCTGACGGCTAAGTGAAAAAAAAACGATTCGATTTTTACTCCTCGCCCCCGTCTCCTTCTTCGACCCACACACGAACGTGGGTTCTAGCCGCCGGCCCTCCAGCTTGCCCGCCCCTCTTCCCCGTCTTCTCCCCCCACCTCTACTCCCCCAGGCCATACCGTGGTGGATGACATGCACGCCGTCGCTCCATCCTCCCCTCTTCTCCATCTTTCCCCTAGCCATCTCCCTCCTCCCTCCCTGTTTCGCCCCCACCCCTACTCGGATCTGGTCTGGAATTTGGCGCCGGCGACTTGGAGGCGGAGGACGCTCGAGCGCTCCTTCTGGATCGGGTCAACGCGGCGCCGCCGCTCGATGCGGAACGGCGGGGGCGGCTGGATCGGCGGCGGCGGCTGGAGCTTGCAGAACGACGACGGCGGCTGGAGTTGCGGATTGCCATCCCTGTGAGGAGCGTGTCTCGCCGGCCGCGGCTTCACTGGGAGGAGCGCAGCTGCGTAGTCCGTCGCTGGCGCCGCTGCTTCGCCGGTTAGGAGCATCAGCTACGGCGCTTGCCATCCCCGCGGTCACCGCTGCTGCTGCAAACGCTGGTGATGGAGAATCGCTCCTTGGTTTTTGTTGCTGCCAGATCCTCAATCGCTATCTCGATCTTGCCATCACCAGCCCATCAAGGGCTCCAATATCCTCAGATATCCACCAGAAAAATAAGGAAAAAGCTCAAGTTCTGACTCATGTGTTTCTAGATTAAAAAACAAAAAGCTCTAGCCCATGTGGTTGACGTTGTCTCTTGTCTTATTTGCTTAGCGTATTTATGTTTCATCAGGATGCAAGTTGCTGCTTGAGTGTTAGAATTTGTGAAATACCGATTTTCTCTTGGCCCCAACGACATTGCTTGGCTCCACTCAAAACGCCAGTTGTTAGAAGTAATATGTTCTTCCTTTTCCCCGAAGAAGATTTATACAATCTGATCATCTATACATTGGACAGATAAACAATAGAAAGAGAACTCAATCTGATATGCTTTTGTTCAGGTCCAGATATAGAAACCATAGATTGGTAAATGCATCTAAATTCTAAATTAAATTATGCTTAATGTGAGAGGAAAGCAAGATTTCCTTACAGTACTAATGGTTAATGATAGAAGCATATCAAGTATAACAGTGAAACTGCAGTACTGTTGTTCGTCGTGTTGTTCAGTTAAAGGTTAATATCTCCAAACTTCATTTTCTCTTTTTGTAGAAGCTCTCGCCTAACAACTTATTTTCTAGGACTGTTAGTCTTTGTTTAACAAATTTGCATCTTGATGTGGCTAAATGGTGAAGCAATTCTACTGTAAACATTAGTGTGTATGTCGCTCTTTTCTTCCTACTAAAAATAGTCCGCTCATTAAACTTAAATGCAATATCAATTCACTCCGAAGAGGCTTATCCCCTTTCACTAACTACCTATTCCTTTGGCCTGTCAAACAATCGAAAGGATCCCTTTAAATTGGTTCTAAATGTTTATGCAGCATCAGTGTTATAAGGTACCAGAAAACACGTGGAGAGAATACTTCGTTCCGTTGTGAAAACAATAGCTGTACTCTTCTAGGTTTTGTTAGATCAACTGGCTACTTTGATGGATTCTTGTGTGGACGTGATGGGCAGGTACCTCGCCCTCTCCCTCGTCCTTCCTGTACTCCCCCTATATCTTATTTGCACACTCCCAACCCATTTTTTTTGCCTTATTTGCACATCTGTTATAACAACAATGTGACATTATGGTATGATATTTGCAATCATCCACTTAAATGGCACCTTCAGTTCCAAAGAAAATAGATGTATTTGACTCTTTTTGTTTACATCCATCATGCCGACAATGATTAGAGGAAATCAGTAGTGATAACATGATTTGTTGACTTACTTGGGCTTGGTACAGCGCTGCCGTATAGAGACACTATGTGATGCTAGATTTGGTATGATGTGATGCCAGCTGTGAATCTGGGAGTGAAGGAGGTCACGATGGAGCGGCTCCTTCTCCATCATGGTTTGTAGCACTCGATACCCATGCAATTAATTAATACTCAATTTTCTAGCACTCGATACATCATGGTATACTTAAGAGACACATTTCTCCTTTTCCATCCCTATAGAGTTGATTTGTTTTTTTTAGCATCTCCCAGTAAATATAAGTCCGTTGTTTTCATTTTCATTGGTACTCCCTCCGTCCGAAAAAAGCTTGTCTCCATTGAAACAAAGGACTGAATCTGACAGTTCTACAAATTCAAACCATTGAGCCTAGCTATTCCAAGATGCGTATTATTTAGTATGTCACTTCATACATCATGATTGCTGCTACAATTTATATACTTGACATATAAACTTTCATAATCCTACCAGAAGCTGTGTTTCCCTGCTTCATACACCTTTTTGTTGGGCAATGCTGCCAGTTAAAACATTGACTCAACTTGCTCTGGTGGATGTCTCAACTATGTAGCGAAATGAAATGATTTGAATACAAATATTACAAGTCCTATTTTTTTTTACTTGGATGGGTTCATGTTACTAATTGTTTGGTAGATTGAGGTTGCCAATTTTCTATGATATTGTAATGGCCACAATTCCATTTGGTTACTTACAGATCTGAACTATAACATAGTGCACACATTAGTTGGAGAAGGAACTGCCTTCCAAGCTTATAAATGATTTCGTCTTACAGGCCAGCCAAAAAATCTTCAACCCTCATTGTATAATGAAATTATACATCTGCAACTCTCATTGCAAGTAAATTATAATTCTTCAGCCCTCATTGTATAAGTATAACCTTGTGTTTTGGAATGGTTGATAATCCATATATCCCACACTTATATTAAGTTTGTTCGGTGAGAATGTGAGATAAAAGTACAACTTTAAATCTTTAATACAAAGTTGTACTAAGTTAGGGATAGCAGAGTATTCCAGTATTCATGTTCAAAGCTATGTTAAATCCTAAATTTTTTACTCTTCTGAAATGAAGGTGAGCAATAGCATCTTGCATTGACAGAAGAAATTATGTTTCCATATTTTCATTTTAATGTTTTCTATGTGTTTTACTTTTATGCTTGAGTTTATTTATTTTTCATTTCTACAGGAGATGCTTATCTTTTACTTTAATCCACAACCCAACTGGGCATACATAGTATCTTACCTGTCCCATAAAAGGTTCTTGCTGAAAGCATATTTTTTCTTCATGTTGAACATAATTGAGGAGAGATTAATCAAATAATCCTTTTTATTTTAGGTCATGCTTATTGGGTTACGAGTGTGATGTTTTTTCCCGTTGCAACGCACGGGCAGTTTTCCTAGTAATAATAATAATCTTTTCCTAATAATAAAGCAAGGATTGACTCCGTGGGTTCACCGTCACAATACGCTTTCTTTCTATGAATTTACGCTTTCTGTTTGAATTTAAAACATATATGCGAGGTGGTACTAATTCGGGGAATCACATCGCAAAATTTCCGTATGCACATGATCTGTCGTCTGCACTACTACCTGGGCCTCATCCTCGATACAACTTTGCCAGGCTGGGCTAAATCGCCTTACTGGGCCTTGACCCGAAATCGGCCCATGCAAAAAATATGACTTGCAACCGAGATTAGGCGGAAAATAAATGTCTTTACATGGAATCGAACTCACAATGTAGCAGGTCGAGGCCCAAAGCTGCAACCAACACAGCTAAAGAATCAGGATACAAAACAAAACGTTTGTTTCTTTATAAATTATAGTACCACCTGGCTGCTTTACAAGCCGTTCTACCGATTTATATATGTTTCCGATTCAATATCAATAAGCAGCCTGGAGAATTAATTAGTAATAATGGGCCCTGTTTGTGAGGAAAACGCCTTTGAGAATAAGGAAACAAAGGTGGCTGACATATATGGATTTCATGAGATGTGTGGCATGTGATCAGCGGGCATCAATAAGGAAAAAGAGTGGGCGTGATTAGAGGGTATACATATGGAAAGAGAATTTCGAAAAAGAAAAGGGGGAGGATAATGACCATATAATACCAGCGTTGTGATCCTTGGGCATAAATAAGGAAGGTGAGCTCCTAAAACAAGGAAGAAGGGTGTATGATTTGACACAAAGCAAATTACCCAGATATGGCATGCAATTAACGCAAAGTTGATGAGATTTTAAAATTGCTTCAATTTACAAATGATGCCTTTAAAAATTGAAAATTAAGGGGCCCTTTAGGGTCAGAATTGTTGTACCAGAAGTATTGTATGTGTAAAGAACTAGGGATTGTTTGTTCAAATGCGAAGGAATTATAATTCATTATTTCTAATGCTTAGTGAGATTTTTTTCAAAAATTAGGGGGCCTTTTAAGACCAGAATCATCATATAAAAATCATATCAAAAGCATTGTATATTTTGCATGCTTCTTAATGTACAATTGGGAAAAGACTTCCTCACCTGCGAGCATTGCAACGCTCGACGAAGCCACGTAAATCTCTCCTCACCCTAATTAATTTCTCTCCCCGGTGAATTTAAGGGTAGGCCCACACTAACTAATCACCCCCCTAATTCAACTATGGGGCCCACACTAACTAATCTTACCCACCTGAATTCACGTGAATTGGCCACGCCAGTACAATTGATATGAAGTATTAATTACTAGACCTTGGTGCGCGCCTTCCTGCCGTTGCCGGGTAGCATCATTGAGATGTTCTTGGGACATGTTGCTGGATATTTCGATGGATACGTCACTATATCTCCCGTTGTAACGCACGGGCATATGTGCTAGTCTCTCCCTAATAATAAAGTACGGAGTGAATCTGTCGGGTTCACCGTCGCGGCATGTTTACAGAAAAGTCCTTTTGCTTTTTGAAATTAGAACCCGCAGTCCCTTTTTAAGTTAAAACTGGAAAACGTTTCGGTTTTACAAAAAAAACCTCTAATCCCGCCAGGGCCTAAACCAGACCGCGCCGCCGCCCGCAGCTCCCTTCAACCCGAGCTCCCCTCACGCCCGCAAGCCGCCTCGCCGGCGACCCCATACCTCCGCCATGCCCTACCGCCGGCGAACTTCCACGCCGGACCTCCGGCTGCTCCTCCACCTCGCCCCTCTCCCTTCTCCTCCTTCTTCTCGATCTCCTTTCACCTCTCTCCCTCTTGCTGGACAGGGACCTCCATGGCGCCGTCGGCCCACAATCTCGCCTGATCCGGCCGCCTCCACGCCAAATCCGCCGAAATGGATCCACCCCGGACAGATCCGACCGGATCCGACCGGGCCCCGCCGTCGTCGCCACCGGAGCGCCGCCCCGCTCGACCTGCAGCGCTACCTTCCACCGGCAGCCCTGGTACAAGTTAGAGTAGTAGTACTAATATTTTCTCCAAACCTCCTTAATAACCGTACAAGGATCAGCCGGTAGATTCTTGGTATACGTACATACAGGCAACAAGAACTGGCTCAAGGAGATCAATCGATGGGTGCGGACGGCCGCGACGACGACAGGCCTCTTCCTGCCCCATATATACGATTATACGTACACGTTTTTTAGGTGGTAAATATATGTACAAGTGAAGAGACAAATAGGATATGAAAGATTGAGCGTCTGTGTCTACTGAGAGCTAAGTTGCAACTCACATATATATACTGTGAATTTCCCAACTGAGGGCTCGATTTATCTTGTTGGTAGAATGTTACTGCTCTTCTTTTATCTAGCTATGTTGCCCTGAAGCAGGTTCATATTTCGTGAAAGAAAATCCGAGGCTTCAGACAGATTAGAGTTCTAGGCTCCATATTATTTTTCTTGTTTCTTGTTTTGAATTGTGAGTGATGTATGCACTCTGAGTCTCGCTCATTGCTTCTAAATTCAAACTAATCTTGTGTGTGTCATACTTTGTTGATACATGAATTAAGAAGGCCAAAATCCCTTGTTTTTGATACTTGCAGGTATACAGAATCGGGAGCCATCCTTGATTTGTTTGGCCCTGTCACTATAAGGAGGTTTGTTTTGCTTGTAGTCCAGTAAGTGTGGTGGGGGCACAGTTGGCTAGCGCGAGGTCCCATATAGCTGCACGGCGTGAAAAAGTCTAAACCTGGTCTTCCTTTTCTTCTTTTTTGTTGAGCCTAATAATCTCCTCCATGGGTTCTGCCTTAACTGCTGCGCCTTCATGTGTCCCTCACTGCTCCTCTGCTTGTCCTGCCCAACCACTATGTCCAGGCTCACAAAAGTTGGAATTTTACATGACAAGTTGCCAGATATCTTCATCTTGCTACAGAAGGCCTCTTCAGCTACCAGCTCGGTTCTGAGTTCATGGTCTAGGAATTTCGATTTTGGAGGAATATGAGTACCTTCAGATAAGCTAACATCTCGTCAGTTATCTGTCATTAGACCAGTATGAAGCGCTTGGATGGATGGCTGCATTGTTTTTCTACAAAGGGATGCTTGGAACTCGTGTCAACTGTTTTAGTTTGGATTACTGGTTCTTCCCCAGATATGCCAGCCCCTGCAGCAACAGCAGCGTTGTTGCCATCTGTCCTTGATAGAATCACATTAGGCCTAATGGGGTTGGTACCATCCCTGAATTTGTAAACAGTACATGTGCACTCTCGCTGCATGGTATAAGATCTCAAGCATGAAGTATCTACTTTGAAGAAATTAAACCTGAGTTTACTATATCTATGTTCTTGATTTCCGAATTTGCCAAAGGTACCCATTTTCATCTTTTCTTACCAGTTTGCTTTCTGCAACCGTTTGTTCTCCTTCCTCCAAATTATAATGTTTGTATTTTTCATCAAGGTCATCTAGATAGTACTCCCTCCGTTCCTAAATACTTGTCTTTCTAGAGATTTCAACAAGTGACCACATACGAAGCAAAATGAATGAACCTACACTCTAAAATATGTCTACATACATCCGTATGTTGTAACCATTTGAGATGGCTAGAAAGACAAGTATTTGGGAACGGAGGGAGTAGTACATAGCAGGTTGCTCATATTCATAGAGAGACAGAAACAGTTACAGTTTACATAGAAAAAAATCATATCAAGTTATCGGCAAGGGAAAAGCTATATACATCGAAGCGACGTGCAAATCTGTGTTACTAAGTAGCTTATTTGACCTAAGACTTAGTACGTTATAAGGGTGTTGTATATGTATAATATGTATATTATGTACATATGTATATATGTATATATTCTAGTGATATATTATATGTATCTAAATAGGATTCAGATTCCTGTACATAGTACGATTCGTACTCCTGTATTTAGCTTGTCATGAGATTGAATGTACTCCAGATGGAGCACGGGCTGTACGGCGAGACTGTAAGAAGGCGCAGAAAGGCGATTTGTAGTACAAAACTGACGTTGAAATCTAGCCAAGCCAGCGGAAGTTGTGCCTTTGTATTTGTAGCAGAACGGCATGTCTTTGTACGTACCAAATTAGGATTCTGATTGCTATTTTGTAACAAAGATGTGTATTGTTATGTGCGTTTCTTATTCTTATATTCAGTAAAATTAAATTGATGTTGCATAGTCACCTTGATGTTTATGTATAAATGACACTTGACAGCCAGTATGTGGTTCGGTATTGCTCAAAGTGCAAAAGTGGAACCCTATCAGTCCTGGGCCTAATGGGCGACACAAAAATGTAATTTCCCAACCTGACATGAAATCTATATTCTCCATGAAAGAAAGAAATGCAAACAAAATACACTGAGCATGCAATATATTGCTTGTTACCAGCCCATGATTTAATGTGCTGACAAAGCAAAACACATGTTATTCGAATCAAGCTACAACATGGAGTGGACCTAACCAGACACATTTACTTGTTTTCATATCCTAAAATTATAACTCAATTCCATGTCATAGAAATTCCCATGCTAAAGAAAGCATTCCAAGGACCACAACAACAAAAACATACACAAACCCAACTTGCTAGTCTATGCTATAGAAATTAGTACTGGGCGTACTGGGCGTACTCATTGTTAAAGTCAGTTATAGTGAATTTACACTGAGCATGCAATATGAGCCAATAGTATTCAAGTGTAGTTTCTCACACAATAGTACTGGGGGTACTCATTGTTAAAGTCAGTTATAGTGTAAGAAAATCAAAGAAAACATGTGGTTTGAATAATGAGATGACATACCTTTTAGATGTTCTTCAACAATTTATGTTCCACTCTTTATTTATAAGGTGAAAAATAGTTGCCTATAGTACTACCATATACGGTTTTAGCAAGCATATGCGTTCGATTTTTTATTATTTTCTTTTTTAAACATAGTACAGACGCAGGCGCTCGTACATACAGCCCTTATGAACGAACACACGCACATTCTATACTTATGAGCACCTCTGATAAACTGAACCGGCACATCATTTTGAGATTGATGAAGTCATCACAAACACGTTCGTAGTCGATCGGAACATCTAGCTCCCACTAAATGCACATCGCTGAAAGACTTCAATTAAATCTAGAAAAATACGAGCACCAGTGTCAAGTATAGGATTTGAACTCTGATGGGCTATGGTTACCACTGTCCTCCTAACCATCCAAACATAAGTTGATTCTCATATTTTTATTATTTTCTACCCGTTGCAACGCAAGGGCCCTTTTGCTAGTCTATCCCTAATCTTTCCCTAATAATAAAGCACGGATTGACTCCGTGGGTTTACCGTCATAATACGCTTCTTCCCGTGAATTTACGTTTTTAGTTTAAATTTTAAACATATACGCGAGGTGGTACTAATAACGTCGCTATGTTGGTTTTCCGCCTGAATCTGTACGTCGCTTTGCTGGGCCTCCGTATGGGCCAGAGTCTGCGGTTCAGAAGGTCGAGGAAGCGATAGGCACGTGCGTCGCGTCCGACCACGTCCATCCCGATCTCCTCCCGTGATCCAGGGCGTTTCCTTTAGGTCATTGTCGGAATGCTAAAAAAAATTTGTTATGTGTGGATTCGAACTCAGGTTGTATAGGAAAGAGCAAGTAGCCACTAAACAAATCACCCGGCTGATGTTTCTTGCAACAAAAAGAAACTCTATTTTTTTTCTATGCAACTCTCAAAGCCTGGGCCACGCGCCTATCTCAATTGCTCTTTTTGTCCCTCATCTGTTTGTCCTTCGCATGGGCCGAGCTGGGCCTGGTCTAGAAAAAGAAACGACGATCATTGTCAAACTAATTAGTCCCACCTTGCCCCTTTCAATTAAAGTGCACTAATTTATATAGGCCTGTGAGTTTTACTACATCACCAAGCAGTCTTGGGTCGATTGAGGAAGGATGAGATGAGGCCAATTACACGAGAAATAAAAAGAAGGAAAGAGAAGCAAGGTAGAAATAAGGAAGGAATGGGAGGGAAAGATAAAAGGAAAGAGTGGGCCTTCTATATATTCGCTCAGGACAGAAATTAGGAAGGAGAGGAAGGCAGGAAGGAAAGGGAGGGAAAGATATAAAAAGTAGGCCGGAAAGGGAGGGAAAGATAAAAGGAAAGAAGCCTTCTATATAATATATGTGCTCCATGTAATAAAATGGAGGACAGAAATTAGAAAGGAGAGAAAGGCCTTCCATATATGAAAATAAAAGAAGGAAAGAGTAATGGTGTGACAGAAATAAAGAAAGTAAATGATGGAAGGGGGGGAGGCTGGTTCACATACTCAGACTTTGTGTTGAGCGTCTTTTATTTTTTCCACTTCCTTGACATTGTTGCTTCCTGCACTCATTGCCAACAAACAAATTTATTCGTGGGATAAATGTAATAGTGTTCTATAGTATGCTAATACAAACTTAGATACGCTGTTTGAAACCGGCGCAACGAACTAGCGGTGCTATGTAGCAATCAATATTAGCTAAATTATGAGCAACTTTATTTTTGTTACGCTCAATTTTCAACGGAACCAACCCATGCAGATCGAGGAGCTTCTTCATCTCCACAATAAAATGACCCCAATGAAACAAACATATGTTGCCTCGCCGCAATTGCTCTTTTGCTTGTGAGCTTTGGGAGGCCCTCTGCTATATGGATGTAGATGATCAAGAAGAGTTCAAAAAAAACCATCTCATTTTTTTCAAAAAATTAAAAGTGTTTTTTGTCACCTGAAACTTGGTTAGGGCACGTACAATGCAGGCGCTAGGAATAAAATCATGGCAGCTTTTGCATCGTCCCGACTACTTTCGGCCTCGACACATAACCTAGAGTCGGATACTAAAAAAAGTATACACAATGTAGCTGCTAGGGCTGTATGATTGTGCATGTTAATTTGCTCAAGATTTTAAACGCTCTTGCATTGGAGCCGGCCTTAGGGTGATATTTTTAACCTTGTCATATGTTGGTCATTAGCTATTAATGATGTTCGTGTATGATAACTGATTCCACATGAGCTTGTCAGTTAATGCTAGCCTACATAGACAATGTGTTATGTTGTGGATCAGCTCATCATCTTGAGATTTATCACATTTGAGTGCATTATGATCACATAGACATCACAACTATCTTGGACAAGCGCGGGGAAGAGGATAAGGTGCGAAAAGGCAAGGGGTGTTTGATATTGATTTTCACCCGTTGCAACGCACGGGCCTTTTTGCTAGTCTATCCCTAATCCCTAATAATAAAGCACGGATTGACTCCGTGGGTTCACCGTCACAATACGTTTTCTTTCTGTGAATTTACGCTTTCAGTTTGAATTTAAAACATATATCGGAGGTGGTACTAATCTATTGGCGGAGCCAACGATGGATCGCTAGCTGGCCAGGCACGATTGAAAGCCAGATGGGCCTTTGCTACTAGATGGGCCAGCCAGACTGTGTCCAACTTTACGTTTTACTTGTGTCCATGCCCAAAATACGCCGCCGGCCCCGACTCCTCCAACGCTCGCCGCCATGGCCGAGGATACGGTACACGAGCACGGAGGCGGGTGGGATAGTGTGGTAACTGGCTCCTCCCAGCAGCAGAGAGCGAGACAGATTTAGTAGCTGACCATCACGTCGAGGGATGCAAGCTGCAACGGCACCCAGGTGCCCATGACGGCGAGTGGGATGAGAAAGGGGCTACAAAAGCGTCGGAGTTGGAGGCGCGGGGGCTGGGAAAAGAGCTAGCGGGAGACGGGGAGGCTCGGCGGAGGACGCGCACGGCGGTGCGGTCGCATGTGAGGCGGCCGGATACAGGGGCGTGCAGGCGACGCTCGGGCACTGGCGACGCCATGGTCTTCTGGCGAGGTGGGCGAGCACATACATGAAGGCCGCAGGGGGCACGCTGCCCGGACGAGAGGGGAGGCGCGAAGGAGGC
This sequence comes from Aegilops umbellulata, assembly GCA_032464435.1. NCBI lineage: Eukaryota > Viridiplantae > Streptophyta > Magnoliopsida > Poales > Poaceae > Aegilops > Aegilops umbellulata. Next base: position 60,757,283 of record CP136054.1, on the reverse strand, counting down.
GGTCGTCGCCGGTGGCGGGGCCGGATGCGTCGGATGCGCGCGCTTGCCTGCAGTCAACGCAGACAGACATAGCGGCCATCCATGGCAGCGAGCGGCTCTGGGGGCGGCGACGGGGTTGGGTGGTTCAAGGGCCGCTTCTGCAGCTACATGGGAGACGTCCAGGAGTGATTTATATCCTGTTCGGCAACTCTCTGGCTCCGCAGCTCCGCTTCTGAAGTGGCCGGAGCGGAGCGGCCTGCAGTGTATTTTCTGGGAGTTGCGAAAGTGGTGCTCCGTCGGCTCCCGTATTCTACGGAGTTGGACGATTCCTGAACAGGGCCTTAGTAGGATGTCGACCCTAAACTATGGAAAACAAGCATCCGATGGAGAGTGTTGTTCTGAAAAATGGGTTCATAACTTCATATGCTAAACTGAAACCATGCACATTTGAATAGCAGGATTAGAGGTTTTTTTTAATTCAGAATCTAGAGTTTGTCCGGCATTGCATCATCAAGTAAAAGATTGTAGTTTGTATTCCTCATTTCTGCTGCACTTGCAGGGTCAGAGTTGATAGCCATCCCCTGGACAGGGCGCTCTAGGGCGTGTTGGCGTGCTTGAGCAGACGAAACACTAATGTTAGCTGCGAGGTGGAGAAGGAATACGCCATGGATGGATTTTGGTAGCTCTGATGACAACAGTTTCAACTTAGTAAGTCATATGCTGATATTCATATGACAGCGATCTCGGAAATAAAAGTTCGTAGGAAAGGAACAGAAACCTTCACTGAACATAGAGCTGTGTTGTACCTGTACCGAGAAAAGTTTGTAGAGTATGAAAATATGCTTCGAGACGAAACAAATTATGATTATTAGTCATAGCAGTTGTAGGAACAGATGAAAATTGTATTGCCGGTTTTAGCAGGCGTGCTGGTGCTCACATGCTTATCCATTGTGATATGGGTTTGCAGGTCCAAAGGCACAACATACTATGCTCATGCATATGTGACATAAACCAATTCTACATTATGCAGCTCACAAACACTACAAAATTACTAGGGCTAGGAGATTTGTGCACTTATGAAGGTTTTTGGACACGAAGCCCCACTGAAGGTTTTGAATTTTCACTATTAAGCTTCAAAGATATTACATCTATTAACCTGTACTCATATTAGGCCAACGTTGTCCAATATTGTTGAGGGATTTGCCCTTTTTCACAAATCATAATCAGTCTGTAACCTGGGCGTGTATGAAAGTTGTCTGCACTTTTTTCTGTTTAATCTGGGCGTTGCTTGTACTTTATATTAGGCATTACCTGTACTTTATCATACTGAAACCAATATTAAATAAAAACTGTTTGATTCAATGTTTGCCAGTCCGTGTTTAATTCTCTGTTTGCTCCCTGTTTGATTCAAATACATGAACATGTAAGTTCTTTTTCTCCCTGTTTGATTCAAGTCTGAAATATTCATAGATGCTACACTTCAGTCAGTAACTGAACAAAAAACTAGGACTAATCTTTTAGTCAGTTTTGTGTCAACGAGTAAATCCGTGCTCGAGATTACAATTACTTTGAATAGAGAAATTAAGAAAAATATGTGGAATCATCACCACCCCTTAACCGATTTGGCGGCGGGATGTAGAAATTCAATCTACTTGGTGGAGACGTACTGGCATGTGATGTCGTCCAACTAATAGCCGTTATATGCTTTCCATTCTGTTTTAATTTTTTTTCTCTTGCATTGCCTGGACTACCTGATAGAAGCTCCTATCAGCTAATATTACAACCAGAGCGGCAGGCATGTCCATGTTCGGTGCTGCCAGCAGGAAGCAATACAGGGTAGGTTTTGTAAGTGCTAACATAGTAAATTAATAGGACTTATCAAATTTTTTTGTATTAAGGAGTTCTATTCTTTTGCTTCATGCAAAGATTATTGTACTATTAATTAGTCTATAGGGGAAAAGTCAAAGAGTATCATACTCAGGGTTAGTTAAGTAGTTGGAATATTTGTAACCACGCAATAACCTGAAAGTTAGGCATACTAATTAAGCTTGATTGGTTTTTAAGGCAGTTCAAAGGGATATCTTCGTAGGTAGTCAAATGTACAATGCACAATATAAAAATGTTGTTATGTTTCTCATCTCCTCCCAATTGCACAATCATTCTTTGTTATTAATTTCACCACAACAGAATTATTGTAATAGTTTGCATCTTCATGATTTTAGATATTTACTTGTGTGGTTACTCTGGTTAACAAAGTAATTTGCTAGATGCGCTTAGAAATATTACTGTTATATATGGTGTGTGACTTGCATGGTTTAATTTGGTACATTTTCATTAGTACTAAACTTAGACATATGTACATGTTCATTGAGGTCGAATGGTCATTATCGAATTTGAAATTATCAAATATGCGGAAGGTATGTTTCAACCGCTGAGGTGTATCCCTAGCAGGATCTTATTCCTAGGTAGTCAAATGTACAATGTATAAAAAATTGAAGGGCGAAATTAAAGGAAAGTGGCATAAACCACAAACCTCGGTAAGATCGGAAGGTGATGATTTTGATGGAGAAACGAAAGAGAGGGGCCGAAACTAAAGGACTGTGGCATATTAAATCACAAACCTTGATAAGATTGGAAGGAGAAGATGAAAGATGGAAGTGGCAACACGAATGAGTCGCTTGACGTATAAAAGAATTTTGTTCTCCCGTTGCAACGGACGGGTTTTTTTGCTAGTCTATCCCTAATAATAAAGCACGGATTGACTCCGTGGGTTCACCGTCACAATACGCTTCCTTCCATGAATTTATGCTTTCAGTTTGAATTTAAAACATATACGTGAGGTGGTACTAATGTTGCAATCAGTATAGATTCAACAAATTACGTTTTTCTATCCGTCATGGGCTTTGTCCCACATGGGCCGAGATTGTGAGCAGCGACTTGCCCTTGCATATGGGTCGAGATTGTAGAGGAGCAGCAGCAAAAATTAGTTGATTTGACGGGGATCGAATTCATGACCTGGTGTTTCATCTCAACGCGCACTGGGCTAAAGTCGCGCATGTGTTCACCGTCATCCTTTTTTTAAATCGCTTCTTTCAAAAACGGCCACACAAATAAAAGATGCTATTTTGAGGACTCGAACACGGGTTGCCAGAAAAGTGCACAGATCGAGCGTCCAAGTCAGCTGGCCCATCATATGTTTGGAGTAACAAGGATTACCCTCTCAGTCTATCACATCAGGAGGATTTTCGACCGCCTGTGTATTTTCCTCAAAAATAAAAAACCTCACGGTGCATTATATTTAGATAGACAGTTGATTCACCTTTTAAATAGTCCCATACCGCTGTCTTAAACCCAATCTTTGTAATTTATATACATCTTCGAATTTTCTCGGTATCAAGGAGCCATCTCGGGAAACAATATAGAAGGAAATAAGTCCTTCCATAATAAGGATAAGGAAGGAAAGACAGAAAAATAAAGAAGGAAAGAGGGGGGGAGTTCATGTCTCTTGACAGAATAAGGAATAAAAGAGAGAAAAATAAAGAAGGAAAGAGGAGACAGAGTAAGGAGGAAGGAAAGAGGGCGGGGATTTCATGTGGAAAGAGGAGGGATTTCATATGTTGTATGGCAGGATAAGGAAGGAAAGAGGGCGGGGGATTTCATGTCTAGACAGAGGAAAAATGGAAAGTGGAAGCTGAGAGGGAGCTAGGGTCTCCAAATACCGTCCATGGATATAGTAGTAACGCCAAATTAAGTTACTACTTTTTATATCTGAACTGTTGACGTCAAATTATAACTCAAAAGCAAATTTGTTGGAATTGTTTAACATGCGCAAAAAAAATACTATGTCTAAATCACAATAAACAGGATTCGTTCTATGTTGGTCATGTACAATATTTTTCTGAGAACAAAACAAATATTTGCTCTAACTTTTTCTACTCGACCAGCTAGCGCCCGTCACAAACTCTTACAATCCTCCTAATAAAAAAAATGTTGGTCACCAAAGCACAAGCAGTCGGACTCCCTTGAGTGTGCGACACAAACACCACACTTTACTTTGTTCTATTAGCCACTGATAGAGGATCTTTGTACAATGCTCCTAATATCATTGCCCCGCAAAAAATGCTTCTAATATCATTACCCCGCAAAAAATGCTTCTAATATCATTGAACACAAATAGTGCTATGCTACCCAGTCCTTAAACCTAGCCCACACTGGTTCATGGAAATCTTTGTTGCCTCCGTAGTGAGGCAAGAATGTTGTACCAAAACTTTACTATTTTTATTATAGTGCTATATTTTTGGGGCATCGCCGCATCACTAAGCAACGCCAACAAATACGTGAAGAGATACTCGCGACCAGGTAGATATTTATGTGATTTAAATTGCACACACCTACAGTACACTTATGAATTCCTTTCACGGTTATGTTTTTGCACAACACATCTTTTCATGTTGCTTTTCATGTGGTAGTGTGGAAGATTTCAAAGAGTTTACTAATGTCACCAAGTCTGGCAGTCGGTCGTGGGAGGAGGACATGTCTGTCATTCGGTCATGGGAGGAGGAGGAGAGGGAGTCTTGAGCTATTGGGTTTAGGAAGTATGTTTTGAGCTATTGGGTTTAGGAAGTATGTTTTTTTTCTTCTTCTACCGTTGCAATGCACGGGCATTTGTGCTAGTAATAATAAAGTACGGATTGACTCCGTGGATTCACCGTCATAATACGCTTCTTTCCGCAATTTTACGCTTTCAGTTTTAATTTAAAACATAATTAAGGTGGTACTAAATTTTGTCTCTACAATATTATCGAATTTCGTACGTCGTCTTCGCTGCCATACTGCTTGGTAAGTAACGGCCCAATTCTTTTTAAGGGCCGCTAAAAATTTGAACTTCACGGCCTGCTCTGACCTCTCCTCGCTGGGTATAGGTAAACAGAGTTCGATTATGCCTTTGCTAAACTTTTAGATCCGAAATAATAGTCCCACCCTGCCCCTTTACATCAAAACCTATCAACTTATATGCTTTTGGACTTGCAAAAATCAACAAGCCAGGGAAAATGGTGAGAGTGATTCATGTTGAGCCAAGAAATTGAAGAAAGATGCCTACCGCATGTATTATGCGTCATCAATCGAAAATGCTGAAGCGAGAAAACGAGAACAGGCCCATGAATCCAAAGAAAAAACAGCATGGGGTGCGCAGCCATTTGCCGTTGCAGCTAAAAAATAAATCATAAAGAAGCAGAGAGAGCCTGAAGAACAGTGTCACAAGCAGCATGGGGTGCCCAGCCATTTGCCGTTGGAGCTAAATGTTAAATCATAAAGAAGCACAGAGAGCCTCAAGAACAATGTCACAAGCAGGCCATTGATTTCTACAGAAACGGACAAGCTCTCGCATCCTCCTTGCGCCACCGGCAGCCGCACGCACGCCAGCACCAACAACCTCAAGCCGAGCGGCATCCGCCCCAGCGAAGCCCCGTAGCAAGGTGTCGCCCACACGACCACTCCGGATCCGGAGCCCCGAGGGGGGCCTCGGTGCTGATCCACGCCCCCGCCCCGGCAAGAGCCGCCGACGACCCTGAGCAGGCCACTTCTGCGCCGACCCGCCTCCTGCGCGCGCAGGCCGCCCGCAAGGAGCCCTGCCTCCTTCGCCCCATATCGGAGGGGCTCCCCACCACCACGGGGCGGGGACGCCGCCCCGGCCGCAGCAGCAATTTACGCTGCCAAAACATCCCGCGCCACCTTGGCAGCTTGGCCCGTCCCCGCCGCAGCGTGGGCCGGCGGCAGTGTCGGTGAGGTGCCCGGCATATAGAGGTCGGGGGCGCTGGGTTCGACCCGATATCGCCCTGGGGAGCGACGCGGAAAAAAAACTAGGGAGCGCATGTGTGGGTTTCCATACGATGCAGGAACGCCAGCGATGCACCTGGTTTCTTCTAGCAATCAGCTGATGCGTCGATCTGTAAATTATTTTCCTATTTTTATTAATGACATAACGGCCCCCGCAAATAAGGAAATTGCATCCAGGTCCTTGAGGAACCAACAACCACTTACTCCATCGCGAATTGAGGGCACGGTGCCACTATCGGCGGTCTGTGAAATCCGTAGTCGAACCTTTTGCAGACGGGAATTCTTCCAGCAACGGCCCCATCGGCCTAGCGCACTAGAGAAGAGGCGGAAAGGATCCACCACCACACCTCCCTCACCTTCGACGAAGAAGGTAATAGAACAGGCGTCACTCCTGTACAACAACCATGCGCCCCAGATTGAAGGCCGATGAAGAAGAGCCTCCCATCCAAAGGGATTTGGTGGAATACAAATTTGACACCACCGCCATACAGAACAACGGCAAACGAACGACGACCAAATACACTATCTTACTACTTACCACTAACCGGCAAGAAGACCAGACCTCCAACTCACCGACGACCGAATCGCAGGGACGGGGAATGAGTTAAGGTAGAAATTATTCCGTGTGCCGCCGTATCCACCATCCAGGCATTAATTTTTTTTATTGCGTTGCAACCCACGGACATATTTGCTATGAAAACTAATCCAGTGTCTTTGTCTTACTGTTTTGGTCCTTGGTTCCAATTAACCCGGACGTTAAGAAATACGTGCAAAGTTTGCACTTGCAAAGGGACGCATGGTCCGCTATTTATATGTATAATAAAATATGCTCAATTGGTGAATGAAAATAAAAGGCCTAAAAGACACTTAGAAAGAGCTGCCTTAAAAGCGCACCATTCATAAAGAAAGTGTTTAGTTTTTGTTTTGCTTGCCCTTTACTCACTAGGAAGCATGGCCTGCAAGTCCATCGACACATACATTTGCTAGACTTTTTGTAAAGATTATCTGCTTCAAATAATAGTTCTTCTTCATGTTAGGGATATTTGACGTGGGTCATAAATCAAATAATCACTTATGGTTTAGGCCATGCTTATTGTCATCACTTATATTTTAGGCCATACTTATGTTTTTTAGAGAAATCATAATGATTGGATTAGAAATAGCAGAGTTGATGAGATTTTCTCCCGTTGCAACGCACGGGCCATTTTCCTAGTACATCCTATATGGGGATTTTCTTTTAAATAATTAAAAAAAGTCAAAATAATTGAAAAGTATTTTTAGATTAAACTTGATTTATTTGCACACTAGTATGTAAATTTTCACAACAAAAATACCAACGTTGACTTCACAGCGAAAAAGAAAAAAACTTATTTACTATTATAGGTCACTATTCACACTATTTTGACCGAAAATTTGTCCTTTTTGAAAGGAAGTCAAAGAGGAATTTTCTTTTTGTGTAACTTTTCCCACTAGTACAGTGAAAGGTCAAGTTTATTTCAAAAATATTTTTATTTTTTTTGACTTTTTGTTGAATTGCTAATTTTTTTCTATATAGGGTATATATGTACCAGGAACCAAGCGTTCCCCTCCCTGTAATGACTCACTATATAAGGAAAAAAGAATATTACTCAATGTACTTACATGACCCTCCCGTATTACCACCTTCCCAAAATTCTTGTTTTAGATTTGTCTAGATAGTTATGTAGGGACACTACTAGGAAAAACCCTAGTAGTAGGGCTGGAAATAGTGTTAGTAGTAGCGCGGGCCGCGCTACTACTATGGCGCTACAGCTAAACCTTAGCAGTAACGTGGGTTGACCAGCGCTACTGATAACCATACATAGCAGTAGCGTGCCTCCGAACCCTCGTTGCTGCTCAGAGCGCCCTGCTGCTAAACCAACGCTGCTGTTATATGCACGACCCGCGCTACTACTAATATTTTCCGTATTTTTTTCTTCTTCTGCGTATTCGCATTGTATTTATACAGAGTTCATACAGTTGTCTCATCATATAATTTTACTAGACCATGAAGGTGCGCGTTGCCGCACCTGTTCATCCTCAAGAAAAGATACGTAAATTCAAGAAATATTTGATAAAATTTAAATGACTCAAATTACAACATTTATCTTAATCTTGAGTGCTAATTGGACTCTCCGAGAGTTCTTCGATGGAATATCTCAATAGAATTAGCTATATTCTATATTCTTAGATAAAATGAGCATGCAGAAGCAGGGCACAAACGGTATTCAAACTCAGGATCCTCACAAGCATTCAAAGCTTTCAACATATTTTTTACTTAAAGGGTAATCATTCTGTATTAACCATGAGCATGTCCGGAAACAACAATCTGACAAAAAAACTGTAACACATCTCTAGCAAGCGCCACCACAAGTTAGTTTTCAGAATGCTCTTGTATGCTAGGAGTATTTACCTGAACTTCCTCGTGCACATATTGTGCAGTTGATATGCCTGTAAAAGACATCCTATGCTAACTAGCTATGATTAGGATAACATAAGCTAAGGAGGTGATTTGCATGCTTGCAAATTGCTTGGGTAACATGTAACAACGCTTACAAAGATTTGTATTGTTCAAACTGCCTCGCTCGGCCAGTGTACTCAGAGATTCAGGTATAATCTTTGCATACATCATGTATCAGAAGAGAAAAATGAAGGTATAACTCATTAGAAGGCTCATATTTATCTCCTTTAAAACATGTACGGCATTGCTACATCAATTCTTTGGATTATTACTTTAGGACATCATTACTGGAATTTTAATTATACAAAATGTCTTCCATGAGTAGATAGGCATGTACTGAAATTTTTGGGTCAGAACTTCCTATAGTTCATTGAGTAATAAAGAAACAAAAATATATACTTAAAACATGGGGGGCACATGTACCAAACAAAAAAACCTCAACTAATCACAGAGTGGGAGTGGAGAAAATAAAATCACCAAAGGAAAAAGCTCACCTCGCCTTGGGACTGTTTGCGCCATGAGGACCGATGAGTAGCTGCCTTCACGTCGGCTTTGTCGCCCAGCCTCTTACCCCCGGGAAGCGGTTGTCCTCTTTCTCCTAGAGTAGCTGTTGCCAAGGTAGCACCCGAGATGGTGGCTTATTGGCACGCACTTACACACATGGTCTTAATCCTCCAGCGGCGCATTGGTCGCTCGTCGCCCGTGCTCTGGCCCGCAACCTCCATGAAGAACGTTGCAGGGCACGACATGGGGAGATGAGACCCACCGTGGGGGCCTGCGGAGGATGAGTAGACGACATCAACGCCAAGGCAGACAAGCAATTGAAGCTCACCGCTGGGACGGAGGTCGGCGGCGGCGTAACGCCGAGGAACAGGGGAGCCTAGGCGACCTGGCTTGTTAGAGGGATTACGGCCTGCTCTTAGGAGGATTTGCACGACTACAACTCGTGGGCCTTTTACCGAACGGCCCAATTCAAGACAATTGGCGTAACTCGTTCCCTGGAGCAGCAGCCCAGAAACAATATAGTGGACGGCCAAGCAAATCCTGTGCGTAGGTGAGAGTGATCTGACGGCTGAGAACATCAAATCGCTGTGGAGGGGTGTAGCTCGCCCCGTTTTACTGTTTCTCAATGATCATGATGAGTTATTGTATGAGTGGGTGAAAGAGACGTGGATTAGACTCAAGTGGAGGCGGAAGTTTGGATTAGTAGTACTTTCGATCTGCACCATCTTGCCTCCACTTGACTCTAATCCACGTTTATTTCATCCACTGCTATATATAATAACTCAGTATGCTCATATAACAACTCAACATCATCATCGTAATAATAAATCATCCTTGTTATCTTAATAACAAGTCATACTCATCATCAACATAGCCATCTAACAACTTCTACTCGTTATCATAATAACAAGTCATACTCATCATCATTATGGTCATCTAACTACTTCTACTCGTTATCATAATAACAAGTCATACCCATGATCATCATAGTCATAACCAACCCTAGTTAATTATTCTTAGCACATGGTCATGAGTATTAGCTAGGACCTGCTACCCTCTCGAAGGTAAAATAACATAAAACAACATAGCCCCTGACTCTCCATTATGGAGAATGAAGATTATCATGTCTCCAGTTCGTGGACTTCGCAAAATATTGCTTCCAAGTAGCTTCCTACGATCATTCATAACTTTTTTTCATTCTTTGATTGTGAGGTCTTCATCTATTTGAGAAATCTTGTATGAACAGCGGTCACCCGTAGGCAGGCTTGGCCGTAAGCTAACAAAATCAATGTGACCTTTTGTATACATTAGATCAGGCACACAATCCTTCGGGATTTTCTGTTGAAGAGCATAAAAGTAACGCAGTTAGCAATGTAGTTTAGCTTTAGAAGAATGTATGCAAAAGATGCACTGGTGTCATAATAATAATAAAAATCTTACTTTGCCATTTCTATGGATGTTGCGTAGTTCAACACGTGGACTAGTGGCACGTATTGACCATAATGTGGAGGAGTTTCATAATTCTTATTGAAAGCCTCAACATCAATAATAAAGGAGACAAGATGATCCTTCTCCTCGTAAGTTAGTTCAGAGCCATCAGTGTAGTAGGTTTTGTCTACTACTTTCCGAACTTTTTTGAAGAATGGAAATAAGCTGTCAATGGAAATATATAAGTTGTCAACTATTTTTATAAAAATAATATAAATTACTTAATAACTATGTTTGAGAAACTCACATAGAGGTAGAAGTGGAAGCGTATCAACAAGGACCCAAATGTCGATATTAGCTTCGTCGACATTATCTTCGTCGATGTCATCTTCAGGATCACCAAGATCGAAGGTGACATGCATACCTGTTTGTGTCAAAACCGGCGGATCTCGGGTAGGGGGTCCCGAACTGTGCGTCTAAGGTGGATGGTAACAGGAGATAGGGGACATGATGTTTACCCAGGTTCGGGACCTCTCTATGGAGGTAATACCCTACTTCCTGCTTGATTGATCTTGATGAATATGAGTATTACAAGAGTTGATCTACCACGAGATCGTAATGGCTAAACCCTAGAAGTCTAGCCTGGATGACTATTTTAATGAATATATCTCCTTCGAACTAATTCCTCCGGTTTATATAGACACCGGGAAGATCTAGGGTTACACCAGGTCGGTTACAAAGAAAGGAATCTACATATTCGATCGCCAAGCTTGCCTTCCACGCCAAGGAGAGTCCCATCCGTACACGGGTGCAGTCTTCGGTCTTCTTGTCTTCACAGCCCATCAGTCTGGCCCATGGCTAACAGGCCGGACGCCCGAGGACCCCTTAGTCCAGAACTCCCTCAGTAGCCCCCAAACCAGTCTTCAATGACGAGGTGTTCGGTGCATAGATTGTCTTCGGCATTGCAAGGCGGGTTCCTCCACCGATGACTTCCAGGTAGCGTGTTCGGCCTTCCATTTAATGTCGTACCCCCTCGGCTTCCGTGTATCAACAACTTCAGCTTCCACGTGTCGAGCGAATGCGAGAGGTCAGGGTGTTTTTTGCACATAACACCCCAGCCATGCGAGAAAGAGCTTCTATAAAGAGATTGGATCTCAGATCCATTCGGCACCACGCGGAAAAATCCTCGGAGGCTGCTAGGAAAGACCACTCCAACATGGCTAACGCTCCCAGCTCCTCCTCCCATTCCCGCGGCCCAGAGAGGGGCGAGTGGGAGAAGTGCTCTGTATCCTACAGTCAGTTGGTGAAGCTGCAAACGCACAACTTTGTCCCCTATTTGCTAAGGGGCGTGGGATTTCCAATTCATCCATTCCTCCGAGGGCTTCTGGAATATTATGGCCTCCAGCTGCACAACTTTACTCCGGCCTCCATCCTGCACATTGCGGGTTATGTTGCCTTATGCGAACTATTCCTGGGATGTGAGGCCCATTTTGAACTATGGAGAAGGTTATTCTACCTTGTCCCGCGTAACCATGAGGGATCGATATTTGAAGTGGGCGGAGCCGAAATACGGCACATCGCCGAGACCGGATACCTATCTGGCACACCGAAGAAGGCTTCTGAAGAGTGGGCCTCCGAGTGGTTCTACATCGAGGACGTTGTTCTTCTAGACCCAGTTCGGAGGGGTCTTCCTAAGTTCATAAGTGTGCCTTTAAAGAAAGCCACAGCTGGTGCCCTCGGAGCCTCGAGGAGGAAGATAGTGTGGAGGTTCGCGAACTCTTGAGCAAAATAAGGATGCTCGCTATCGGTGTCAAAACCGGCGGATCTCGGGTAGGGGGTCCCGAACTGTGCGTCAAGGCCGGATGGTAACAGGAGACAAGGGACACGATGTTTTTACCCAGGTTCGGGCCCTCTTGATGGAGGTAATACCCTACTCCTGCTTGATTAATATTGATGATATGGGTAGTACAAGAGTAGATCTACCACGAGATCAAGGAGGCTAAACCCTAGAAGCTAGCCTATGGTATGATGGTTGTGTATGAAGACGATTGTCCTACGGACTACAACCCTCCGGTTTATATAGACACCGGATAGGGTTAGGGTTACATAGAGTCGGTTACAATGGTAGGAGATCTTGAATATCCGCATTGCCAAGCTTGCCTTCCACGCCAAGGAAAGTCCCATCCGGACACGGGACGAAGTCTTCAATCTTGTATCTTCATAGTCCAGGAGTCCGGCGAAGGTATAGTCCGGCTACCCGAACACCCCCTAATCCAGGACTCCCTCAGTAGCCCCTGAACTAGGCTTCAATGACGACGAGTCCGGCGCGCAGATTGTCTTCGGCATTGCAAGGCGGGTTCCTCCTCCAAGTCCTTCATAGAAGATTGTAGACACCAAGAATAGTGTCCGGCTCTGCAAAATAAGTTTCCACATATCGCCGTAGAGAGAATAATATTAACACAAATCAAATCTGCTGACGTATTCTGCAGTGCGTCATCACACTACGGCCAAGTTCTTTACAAATCGTTTTTACTTTTCCACCTCAGCACGTTTCGCGAGGAGGTTTCCTTGGCACGTCTTGTCAAAGCAGAGATCGTGTCCCCTTTTTACGGGATTCTCATCAATACGGACGTGGGTAACCCTATCGTGCCCGTTAGCACGTTCCCTCGATTAAAGGCGAGTCCAAAACGGTTACCGGGAGGGCTCTTGGTATTCGACCTCTTATAAAGAGACCAAGGCCTTGCTTCTTTTCTCAATCTTGAACGAGTTCGCCCGTCGCCTCGAGTTCCAACACCCAGGCTCCAGATTCCGGGCGCTTCGGACCTTCGACAATGTCCGGTTCTGACCTTCATGGCCGATGGACGCCTTCCTCCGTCACGGAGGAGGATGTACTAAGGTTGAGGGAGGCTAAGTTCCTGACCGGCGAGATTTTGCATAGGTTGCCTGCTCAAGGGCAGGTCATTCCGAGTCCCCAGCCCGATGAGAGCGTGGTGTTCATGTCTCACTTCCTTCGGGGGTTAGGCTTCCCAATGGACCCCTTTGTGAGGGGACTGCTATTTTATTACGGGCTGGATTTTCATGACTTAGCTCTGGAGTCTATCCTCCATATCTCCTCGTTTATTGTCGTGTGTGAAGCGTTCCTCCGCGTCACCCCTCACTTCATATTATGGCTCAAGACCTTCAAAGTGGAGCCGAAGATGATCAAGGGTCGGCACGCAGAGTGCGGAGGCGCTGTTATAAGCAAAAATGCCGATGCTCCGTGGCCGGAGGGCTCTTTTCAAGAGGAGCTAGGCTTGTGGCAACGAGAGTGGTTTTATATCACCGCTCCCCGAGGCACCAAATGGGTGGCGCCTCCTGCCTTTCGCTCGGGTCCTCCACCACGACTAGCGTCTTGGGGCAACAGAGGGCTGAATTGGGGTTTGCCCAAAGACGTGCCCTTGTTGCAGGGCCGCATTAAGGATCTCTTGGAAGGAGACCTCAGCCTGGTCAAGGTGACGCAGGTCATGCTGATTCGCTGAATATTGCCCGGCAAACGTCGCTCCCTTCGTCTGTGGGAGTTTAATCCAGAGGGACCACGAGCTCTCCAGAATATCATGGGCGCAATGCCCGTGGAGATGTATAAACTATTCTTCGGATCACAAGAGATGTGTCCGGACTTAACCGAGGACGCAAGCCTAAGCTGCAATCGCCCGGATACTCAAGTAAGTTACCTTGTGCCCGGGCCTCCTATCCGCATAATTGCCATAAACCCGCCCCTAAAGGAGATGTCCTTTTAAACAGGAGTGGATAGCGAAGGCAAAGCTTATCAGGTGTCCGGCTCCCCTTCCCGAAACCAGGCCGGATCCCGTGCTAGTCAGGATGCTGGAGATAATGCCTCTGGAGGGAAGCAAGGGGGAGGGCAAGGAAACTGTGGCCTCCTCGAAGGAGGCCGCTCCGAAGGGAGGAACCGACAATTCCTCTCCTAAGGGGAAGAAGAGAGCCGCCTCTGACGACACGGAGACCATGGCCTCGAAGCGGGGAAAAAAAATCCTCGTCAGAGGGTCCTACGCTGGGGAGTTCTTTGGCCGGGCTGCACCCTCAAAGGGATCAGCCCTCCAGCGAGCCGTAAGTAAAGAGAGGTTTTCCTTTTGAGGGATGAGAGAAATCCTTGATTTTATATCTGAGAAGATTAACCGAATTTTTACCTTGTAGCTCGGACCTCAGCCCTTCTCAGCAGAGCTCGTCTTCGGGGGATCTTCTTCCGGAGATGATGGAGAGCGGGACGCCTCCCCCTGCCGTGCCGCCTAGTGAGGCGGGCGACCCTGAGGTGTCGTCGCGGAGGGCTTCTCTGAATCCGGCAGGGGTGGAAGATAGCTATATGGCCCCCCGAGGTTCTCCGCGTCCGGCCTTCGAAAGAGGTCATGGGACAAGTCCGGCACCGTCTGGCGCTCGGTCGGAGGAGCTAAAGATTCTGCTGGGGCGAGCTTCTATTTCGGAGGAGCACCGTGCATTGATGGGCACGATGATTGAAAGGATCTCATCCGCAGAGAGCGGATTGCATGAGGCCGTCAAGAGTTTACTGACGGGTTTTGAGGTACATTAGATAATGTGCACTTTTGTCAATTGCGCATAAATAAGATGCACCCTGTGTAGATAGTAGCCCCTGAGACTCTGCGCGTCGTCAAGAAATGACGGCACACGGAGGATCATAGTCCCAGGTCTAAGATGTCGCCTTTGAATGCAGGCGGCGGGGTGTCCGGAATCAAGCCGGACTGAGGATTTTGCCGAACTAAAGCGACAACTAGACGTGGCAGATGCCGACATCGCGCTTGTCAACAAGCGGCTTGATGAGGCTCAAGGTATGTAATTCCTCGGGCGGCATTAGGTAAGAAGAGCATTATGCCAGTGTGTTACGATGTATGTGCTTGACGCAGATGGTTCGGCCGCTGTGGAGAGTCTTAGGGCAGAACTCACCCGAGCTAAGGAACAAGCCAGAAGAAGCGATGCGGCTGCCGAGAAAGCTCTTGAAGAGCTGAAAGCCGAACATGCTGCTCACTGCCGAAGCAGGGAGGAGATGGCCGAGATGGCCGTGAAGTTAAAGGGCGCTGCTGACCGTTGCGAGCTTCTTGAAGAAGACCGGGCGAGGCGGACGGACTTAGAGAAGGCCGTTACGGATGCCAAAGACGCTCGCTCTGCGATGAGAGCAACGAAGGAGGAGCTGCGCCAGTCCGGACAGATTGCTGCTGGAAGGCCGTTTATGCTGCGGAGGAAGTTTTGCGATCCGAGGTTTGCTCCGTTGGACCATATGTGGAGTGTGGAGGACACCAATCTGGATTTGGCAGCGAGTGCTGCTGATGCGACCGAACACTTTCGAGATCAGAAAGATCACGAAGTGGAAAAGCTTTTCTGGTCGCAGTTTCACAATCCAGAGCGTCCACTTGCGGTGGACGATCGTTTGGCCCAATGGGCCGAACTGAATAGGTTGTCCGGACTCGCCATGAAGTACGTCATGGGTTATCTGTGGTCGGGGAGATCGAGACCGAAGAGTTATTTCAGCTTGGTGCAGTAATTCCTTGATGCGGTGCCG
This sequence comes from Aegilops umbellulata, assembly GCA_032464435.1. NCBI lineage: Eukaryota > Viridiplantae > Streptophyta > Magnoliopsida > Poales > Poaceae > Aegilops > Aegilops umbellulata. The sequence goes on along the minus strand of CP136054.1, from coordinate 60,741,489 downwards.
CGTATTAATGCAATGAAGAGATCAGCTTGCATAGAGGGCGCAAGGATGGCTCTTTGCCCGTGTCAATACATACTGGGAAGAGATGGAGGCCACCGTTGTTGCGTCCCAAGATTCGGATAAAAGCCGAGTACCCTCCGAGCACTATTTCAGGAAGTCCTTGAAGGCGCTCGTATAATAGAGACGCAGTGCTCGAAAGATGCTATGTTATGATAGCATATGTAATTATAAAGTAATATTTTGATAAACTATAGTGGCCTTTTTATACTTGTGCCTTCAAGTATTAAGAACACCTCCCGTGCGGCCGTTTTAAGGTATATATATATACAAAATCTGAAAGATGGCAGTCGTTGGCTTCAGCCACCACGCACATAGTGCGGGGGTGCTCGCAGAAGACGCATGTTCACACTGTCACATCCTAGTTAGACCATGCATTAGAGTGTGCATCATGTTTACTTTTAACAGAAACTTGAAATGGGGAAGGCAGAACCCCCAGCACCCCTCCTGAAATCAACTAGGGTTTACTAAAAACAATTTCAATGAACCTGAAATGCCCTTCTAAAATGTTCACCCTCTTTGTCTTGGGTTAGAACCTCTGGCAAAATAGGTGCACAATTTTCTAGGTCAACAAAAGGTCACTGAATTAAATCATATGTATGTTGCCTTTGGACATTTAAATGCTAATAAATATTTTAAATGTTCAAATAATTCTGGAATTAAGTCAGGGCTGATAGGAATAATCCCAACAGAGCCCACAATTATTTTCAGGATTTTAGGAAGTGCCTAAGTATTTTAAATAATACCACAAAGTTGCAGAAAAATAGAAAAAGGAAACAAAATAGGAAAACCTTACCTGGCGCCACCCACCAGGCCCACCTGCCGGCCCATCCCAGCCACCGCACCAGCGAGCAGCTTGGCTTGGCCAGGCAGGCAGCCAGGTGCTCGACGGCGAGCACCGCATGCGCGCCACGCAGCTGCCGCCGCCTCGCCGCTCCCCTCGTCGCGCTGTCGACGCGGGACAAACCCTCTCTCTCCCCGACCTCGCAGACATCCGCACGCCCCTCTGGCTCCTCTCCTTCGCTCTCCCTCGCCATGGCCGACGCAGCCGTCGCCGTTCTGCCACCGTAGTCGCGTCCAACGCCGTCCCCGTGCTGCACCAACGTGTCCACTCGCTTCGCCGTCGTCGACTGCTTCGAACAGGCCGAGCGCCGAGCGCTCACACGCTCTACAGCACCTCCACCGACCCCGCCTTCGTCAGCCACCGCCGGAGATCCCTTTCGAAGTCGCCGCTGCATCAGCTCGTCCCCGACCGCGCCGTCTGGCTCTACGTGACCGCCGTGAGCTCAGCTACCTTCCCAGCCTCCTTGTTTGCTTTCTCGTGCACCATAGCAACTGCGCGAAGCTCACCCGCACGCACCGCCGCGGAGCTCGTCGCCGACGTGGCTCCGGCCAAACTCCGGCCACGCCACCGTGTCTGAACACCTCACCGCATCACCAGGAGCTCAACGCACCACTCCACGCACCTCGCCGTGCCCCGTAGCCTCGGGCTCACTTTCACCCGACTCCGGCGACCGCAAAGCTCGTCGCCGGCGACGTTTCCGACCACCCCGAGCCCAACCACCGCCACCAAACGCCGCGGCTTGCTTCCAGCTACGAGCAGATGCTCTCCGCCGCTCGTTTGGTCGCCGGAACGTGCAAATGCACTTCCACCGCCGCGTCTGGCCTCGCCGGCGGCTAGACGCCGGCGAGTTTGACCTGTTGACTTTGACTGGGTGGGCCCAGGTTGACTCCTCTGAGTCAATGACAAGTGGGTCCCCCCTCTGCTAACTAATTAGATTAGTTTTAATTAAAATTATTTAGTTAATTAACTACTGACATGCGGGACCCACTGGTCAGTTTGACCTGGACGACCCCGTTGACCTATGACGTCATCCTGACGCAATGCTGATGCAGTAATTAAATTACTGGAATTATTTCTATACAGGAAATTACAGAAATTAGTCCAAACTTCAAAAATTCATAGAAATTAATCTGTAACTCCAAATGCAAAGATTTATATATGAAATTTGATCAGAAAAATCCAATCTATCCATTGGTACTGGTTTCATGCATGTCAGAACAAGTTAAACCTGCTGTTTATACAATACAAGGTGATGCACTAATATAGCTATGTAAAATGAGCTAACACTTGGACCTTTGGTTCAAATAAGCACTTTCCTTCTGGTTTAGCTTGCATTAGGCCAAGACACTTTCATATTGCCATGTAAAAGCATGCATCATAATGTTGCATATCGTCATGTGTTGATTGTGTTCCGATGTGTTCTTCGTGGTAGGTTCTGCCTCCGAGGATATTCTCGAGTATCCAACTGAAGGGCAGTATCCTGCTACCACTCCATCAGGCAAGCAACCCATTGATCATTCCGATACAAACCCATGTTCTCGCTTCTGCTCTTGTTTTACTACATTAAGACAACACGATTCAAACTGCTGTGTGTCGCGGTAGTTGAACCCACTTCCTTTGCATGACCTGTCATTGCCACAGTAACTAGATGAAACCCACTAGCATGTGTAGGAGTTGATTGAGCCATATGTGTGTGTGTTCCTGCCATGCTATGCTTGCTATGCTTAGAGTTGTGTCAGGTCTGGCTCATCGGGATGATGAACTAGAGTGAAAGGTTGTGTCGGTAACAAGGGTGAAGTGTTGAATACGATTTGGTAAAGTAATCGGTGAGAGGCCATGTAGGAGTACATGGTGGGTTGTTTCATTGAGGCCGTCCCTAAGAACTGAGATCTGTGTGTGTGATTTAAGACTTAGCTACTACCACGCATTGGGCCCGAAACCAATGGACCCTCTTGACTTATTAACCGCACTTGTCCTCTGTCCGGGAGTTGCAAAGTAGTTTCTGGTGTTTGTAGTATGCTGGGGGCCGCACGCAGCGCTGACCATAGGGGTGGGCTGTGTTGCGGTAGGCACGTGGCATGGTGTACCGATTCGCCCGTTTGGTGTCTCGGGAACCCTGCTTACATCGTTCGGGGCCGTTAGTGGAAACCTCGGCCGGACTCCCTGCGGATGGAACCCGAATAGGCGATAAACCTGGACTAGGGACTTGTGTGTTTAGCCAGGTCGTGGCCGACACCCTCACTGAGCTTCCGCTTGGAGGTTGCCGAGTACATGTCGTGTAAACGACGATAAGTGGTGAGAGCGTGTGTGAAGAAGTACACCCCTGCAGGGTATAAAACTATTCGGATAGCCGCGTCCGCGGTAAAGGACTACTTGGTCACCTATACAGTTCATAGAGAAGTAAATGCATACTACTAAAAATCTCAAGATAAGTGTGAGTACCGCGGATGGCCCTCTCGTAGGATGACGAGAGAGGATCCACGGTGGAGTATTGTGTTGGTGATAGTGGACTCGTTTGCGACAAATGATTTACAAGTTGTGTCTATCGTAGGATAGCTTAGCCAAGAGTCAAAGCTGGCTTGCTGCAATAACTCCACTACCTTCTTGAGAATGTGCATGTATAGTAGGATCCTGTTGTAAGACTTGTTGAGTACCTTCGTACTCATGTTGCTTTAATCAATGTTTTTCAGACGACAACACCAACCCCTCTGATGGGTTCTATGTAGACCTCGACGTTGATGAGTGACTTATCACCCAGGTGGTGATCCAAGACTTGTGAAGGGTCGATGTAGATAGACAGGCTTCGTCAAGCCTTCTTTCTTTCTAGTGTCTGTACTCAGACTACTTTGCTTCCGCATGTGCTTGTATGTTTGTATGACTTGAGTGTCGGGCATGCGACCCCTACCTATATGAATGTTATGTATGGCTCCTCGGAGCCTTCTAAATAAAGTACTTGAGTTGTAGAGTTCTGTTGTGATGCCATGTTGTATTTACTCATACCGGGCATATTGTGTGTATGATTGAAATGCTTGGTATGAGTGGGATCCGACTATCTAGTTGTTTATCCTTGGCAGCCTATCATATGGGGAAATGTAGTCTAGTGCTTCTGAGCGATAGTAGTCTGCTACAGCCCGGTTCACCGGAGTCCTGCTAGCCCAGCACTACTGCTCGGAACACTTGACTGGCCGGCATGTGATTCACGTCGTTCCTGTGTCTGTCCCTTCGGGGAAATGTCACGCGGTGTTATCCGGAGTCCTGCCTAGCCTGCTACAGCCGGGTTTATCGGAGTCCTGTTAGCCCAGTGCTACAGCCCGGATTTATACGTTGATGACCGACATGCTCGATGTGATTCATGTATGCCTGTCCTCATGGGTTAGCGCCGCTTTGGGTTCACGACCAGCCATGTCGGCCCGGGTTCTTTGTCATATGGATGCTAGCGACACTATCATATACGTGAGCCAAAAGACGCAAACGGTCCCGGGCCAGGTAAGGTGGCACCCATGGGGATACCGTGCGTGAGGCCGCAAAGTGATATGATGTGTTACATGCTGGATCGGTGTGACTTAGGATCGGTGTCCTGACACACACTTAACCCAACGTCTTGGTCCTACAAAGGAGGTGATAGCGCAGCGGGCCAGGCAACCGGACTATAATGCTTTAACACTTTCACTTAGCCATAGGAGCTTGACAGTGGGACTATTTAGGTAGCCTCTTGGTGGCGACTGCGCTTGCCCGAGTTCGGGGCGCGTATGTGCCTGACCGGGAAGCGGCCCTTCGTTAAAGAGGAGGAATCTGATAGATTCCAATAGGTCATCGAGTGGCTGACCAGTCTCATGCTACATCATGACAGTCACTTTTCGGCTTTCTCTACTGAGGTGCTCGCCCGGCCGAACCGGGGCACAATTGCAGTAGTTCTCCTGGTGCTACCTTAGCCGATAGAGCGGAACGTAAGGTAGCCGAACTCAGGAGCCGAGCAACCCAACATTTGACCAAAGACATGATTCGGAGCTGATGCATATAATGCCAAAACTCGCGACGCCGAACACTCCCTAAGGTGTTCGGTCTTTATAAGTGTGGGCAAAACAACACTTTTCATCAAAAAGAAAGCCCCTAGTGTCCAGGTACGTGCAAGAATTCTGACGTGGCCACATGCCAAGACGCCAGCCTCCTCCTTGGTTATATCAGAAAAAACCAGGGGATGTGTATCAACAAGAGACAGTAAAAAAGGTTTACGCAGGGTCTTAATCTAAAAAGAATCCTTTAGGACGGGTCCCTACTGCACGTCCGCGCCTGTATCTCCGTTGTGCCGTATCCTGGACGGGCGCCGCACGACGTTCATCTGTAAAAGAGAGGAACTGAGTTGAAAACGGGTCGTGCCAAACAAAAGTTTAAAATGGACAAAATATAAAGTAAATTATATGAAATTGAGCTTTATTGTTTCTGCATGTAGCCCCTAGTACGGGGGTATATGGCCACTAAGCCTGCATTAATGATGAATTTGTACCGAACTCGTCTATCCACGTTCGTGGTCTTTAATGACCTATGTCGAAATTTTTTGGCCGGTGAGGCCATTTTATTGTGCGGCTGTCAAAGCGGCCGCACAGTCCTCCGCTTGCGGGAGGCGCACTTTAGTGCTTCCCCTTCAAAGAGATGATGCCTCGTGGACCGGGCATCTTAAGCGTGAGGGATGCATAGTGCGGAATTGCGTTAAAGCGAGCGAAAGCTTCGCGTCCCAGTAGTGCTTGATAGCGACTTGAGAACGGAACAATATGGAAGGTCAACTTTTCGCTGCGGAAGTTATCGGCAGAGCCGAATATAACTTCGAGCCGGAGAAAACCCATACAATGGGTGTCCGGGCCATGTGTTACCCCTTGAAAGGAGGTTTTGCTGTGGCGGATTCGTGGTGGGTTTATTCCCATGTGATGGATTGTATCCTGATATATCAGGTTTAGTCCACTGCCGCCATCCATAAGGACATTTGAAAACTGGAGTCCGCCAATTATTGGATCGAGTATCAAGGCAGTCCAGCCTGCATTCTTGCTATTTCTAGAATAATCTAGCTGATCGAAGATGATTGGTTTTAACAACCAGTGGCGAGGCCCTTTGGGGATAGGTCGTGTGGTGCGTGCCTTTATGGGCGCCACACGTTTTGTTATGTGAAGTAAGTTCACTGTTTTTACTTCTTGTGGGAAGTTCTTTTGTTTCCTGGTGCTCTGCTTTTGGGGTTCGTCCTCGTCTTCGCTTGGTGTGTCGAGCCCCTTGTGTTCGACGTTGAGTTTGCCGGATTGTTTTAAAACCCAACAATCTCTGTGGTTGTGGTTAGCAGGCTTCCCAGGAGTACTGTGTATCTGACATATCCTGTCCAGGATTTTATTTAAGTAGGACGGATCATCCCTGTTATCCTGGAGGGGTGGTTTTGTCTGATTTTGTCGTGAGCCTTTGAATCCTTCATTAACTGCCGTGCTCTTCGAACTTTTTTCTTTAGTCCGGCGACGATCCTTGTTGCGTTGAGGTTTTCCGTTTTCATCCCTAGTTTTGGATGTACTTGGGTCGCTGGGGCTGCATCTTGCCAACCAGCTGTCCTGCGCAAAAGCGAGTCATGAGGCTTGTTAGAGCGGCCATTGTTCTTGGCTTTTCCTGGCCGAGGTGTTTGGCGAGCCATTCGTCTCGGACATTATGCCTGAAAGCTGCTAAGGCTTCGGCGTCCGGACAGTCGACTATCTGATTCTTTTTACTGAGGAATCTATTCCAGAACTGCCGAGCTGATTCTCCGGGCTGTTGAGTTATATGACTAAGATCGTCTGCATCCGGAGGGCGGACATAGGTTCCTTGAAAATTTGCTCGGAAAGCATCCTCGAGCTCTTCCCAACTTCCAGTTGTGTTTTCGGGAAGGCTTTTAAGCCAATGCCGGGCTGGCCCTTTAAGCTTAAGTGGTAAATATTTAATGGCATGGAGATCATCTCCTCTGGCCATATGTATGTGGAGGATATAGTCCTCGATCCAGACTCCGGGGTCTGTTGTTCCATCATATGCCTCTATGTTGACGGGTTTGAATCCCTCTGGAAATTCATAGTCCAGAGCCTCATCGGTGAAACATAGGGCATGTGCGGCGCCCCTGTATTTGGGTGTGCCGGATTCTGATGATGGCTTTTTTGCATTGCTTATGAGAGCTTGCTTTCTTGGCCCATAAATGGACCTAGCTGAGCAATGATGCGAATCCTTAGGTGGGTCGCGTGCTGTTTTGAGTGAGGCGCCACTTGCCGTTTTGTGGGGTCGTCTATCCGACCGTGTGGCTTTCTTATTTTTTGAATGCGAGGGCTCTAGGGCCTCTTCGTCGAATTCAGGCAGTTGCTTTCTTTTCGGATAGCTTTTAGTGCGGCGATCGTCGCCGTACTTATCTACGGTATTGAGTACTTTGCTCCATCTAATCCGGAGTGCATCTTCCCCTGTTTTTAGCTTCCGCTTCTGCTTTTTCAGGCTGCGGGCAGTTGCAACGAGCCTCTTGTGGAGACTCTTCTGCTCTGTGGGTTTATCCGGCGTAAGGTCGTCCGGAACGCCGTTTTCGCTGGTGGAGGGATGTTCGGTTTCTCTATCCGTGTTACCCTGTTCGGACGGCTACTCTGAGGCCTGCTCGTCGTCTACCGGCTCGTCCTGCTCTATGGCTGGGTTTTTATCGAGGCGGGGCTTGGGTCGGCGTTTACGTCGACGCTTTGATTGCTTTCCGGGGGGTCGATCTCCCGTTCCGTCCCCTTTTTCCTCGTTGTCGCTTACTTTAGGGGTATCCACCATGTACACATCGTGAGATGAGGTGGCTGTCCAATGCCCTATGGGCGTTGGTTCATCGGTATCTCCTGCATCGTCATCCATGCTGTCGATGTCTGCGGAGTCGAGGTTGAGCACGTCGTTTAAATTGTCGACAATGGCTACAAAGTGGTTGGTGGGTGGGCTTTGAATTTCTTCATCGTCCGTATCCCATCCTCGCTGACTGTAATCCGGCCAGGGCTCTCCTGATAAAGAGAGAGACTTGAGAGAGTTCAGGATGTCGCCGAAAGGCGAGTGCTGAAAGATGTCTGCGGCGGTGAACTCCATTATCGGCGCCCAATCGGATTCGATTGGCAGGGGCGCGGGGGTTTCGGAGTCCGGGGAGGAGTCCGGGCCCTCGGAGTCATGGGTCACGCGGAGTGCGGGGCTGGCGTTCGGCTCGATCGCCTTTGAGATCGCAACCCCCGAGGTGACGTCCAACCGCTCATCCTCGATTGGTGCAATAGGCTCCGAGTTTAGGGTCGGAACCGGTGCATGTGCGGCCTCCAGGACACTGTTCGGAGGCAGAGCTAGATCATGCCCCTTGAGATAGTGCGGCGCGCTTGGCTGTGGCTCGAACCCGTCGAAGATCAAGTCTCCATGGATATCAGCCGTGCAGTTTAAGCTTCCAAACCTGACTTGATGGCCAGGGGCGTAGCTTTCGATCTGCTCTAGGCGACCAAGCGAATTGGCCCGCAGAGCGAAGCCGCCGAAGACGAAGATCTGTCCGGGGAGAAAAGTCTCACCCTGGAGCTCATCGTTGTTGATGATCAAAGGAGCCATCGGGCCTAGAAGGCGACGACACAGAGGAACTCTCAATGAAAGCACCAATGTCGGTGTCAAAACCAGCGGATATCGGGTAGGGGGTCCCGAACTGTGCGTCAAGGCCGGATGGTAACAGGAGACAAGGGACACGATGTTTTTACCCAGGTTCGGGCCCTCTCGATGGAGGTAATACCCTACTCCTGCTTGATTAATATTGATGATATGGGTAGTACAAGAGTAAATCTACCACGAGATCAAGGAGGCTAAACCCTAGAAGCTAGCCTATGGTATGATGGTTGCGTATGAAGATGATTGTCCTACGGACTACAACCCTCCGGTTTATATAGACACCAGATAGGGTTAGGGTTACATAGAGTCGGTTACAATGGTAGGAGATCTTGAATATCCGCATCGCCAAGCTTGCCTTCCACGCCAAGGAAAGTCCCATCTGGACACGGGACGAAGTCTTCAATCTTGTATCTTCATAGTCCAGGAGTCCGGCGAAGGTATAGTCCGGCTACCCGAACACCCCCTAATCCAGGACTCCCTCACTCGCCCAGTCCGGATATATGATAGTCGAAGTAATGGCGACCTCCATAGTGCGAGGGGTCCAGCCACTCCAATACAGAGGAGTTCCCATGTGGAACTACAATGGGGAAGATGACGCCTCCCGCTGCGGCAGGAGAGGTCCGGACACCCCTGCCACCCTAGCCAAAATATTGGCCGAACTGTTCAAGGGTGAGGAAGAGGAGTTCCTGCGCATCAAGCACAAAGAAGGATATTCCATGTACAGTCCTCGTAGCTAGGTAAGCCCACAACTCTTCTGCTCTAGCTACTCATTCCACTCCCTGAGCATCATTCAATGAATATTAACCCGTCCATTTATAACAGCACTGGCAAAAGATTTCCGAGGGGCTTCATAGCCCCGCCCCGCAGCCCGAGGGCCACAATCGGGACCTTGACCCCAAATTCGAAGAGGATCCAGATATATTTGTCGTGCTCGAGAATGGGATGTTTTACCAAAAGAGCTATGACGACACAGAAGTGGCCATCATCGCCGACTATTCCGGTCTTCTCCCCGCTTCACATGTAAGTAATCAGGAGACACTTTGTGCAAGAGGGTTTTCTCATTCTTCCTCACCTACCACGCCATCCTGTGCTCAGAAGGGGAGGCGTTCGGCGCGTTGTGCTGCCCCAGGGGCATCTCCAAAGGGAGCGGCTCCCACGCCGGGCAGGCCTTCAAAGAGGAAGGCAAACAGAGATACGGCCGGGCCTTCCTTGAAGAGGTATGGGTTCTCAACTATGCTCTTTTAGCATTCGCGTCCAACTGTGACTCCTATGTTCGTCTTGTATCAAGAGAAAGGTTCGACGGACTATGTACGGGGACCTGTCCAGTCGTACTCCTAATTGCCAGGATTCGGTTCTAGCCGAGGAGACGGGGCCCAATATGGGAGTGGCGCCGGACTGCCCTTCTGCTGAGGGTTCGGAAAATATGTCCGTCACCAATTCGGAATTGGAGAGCGCCATGAATCACCGGTGCCGGAGGGCCGTTTTGTGAAATCCCCGCTTCTCAAAAGAGGCGTTCGGTGCCTTCACCTCGGCTGATGCATACATCCGGGCTGCTCAAGATGGGCTTAATAGAGCTACAGAGCAGCATTTAAAAGATGTGCAGGTAAGTTTACCTTGTCCGAATTTGATAACCATGTGCCAATAGCCCCCGAGACTTGAAGCAGCTGGTACAAATGATTTAAGGATCGTTGTATAACCAGGTTCTTACGGAGAAGAACGACCTGCTAGCCCAAGAGCTGGAAAAGTGTCAGACAAAGCTAACTGCTGTTACCGTCGAACTGGAAATGTCCAAGAAGGCATCCTCTGGTAATATTTCCCTCCATCGAGAAACAATAATTATATACCAGCTTTGCTGATACTATTGCTTGTCTCATAACAGGGTCGTCGGACCAACTCGAAGAGAAATTGAAAGCCGCTCAAATGGGAGAGAAAGAGGCGAAAAAACTACATGCCGCTCGTGAGCGCGTTCTGACCTGAGCGAGAGAGGATAAAAACAAACTCCAGGACTCCAACACCAAGCTAGGCGAGGAACTGAAAGATGTGCGGGCCCAACTGGCCGACTCCGTGAAGGAGAATAAAAGGCTGCGAGGCGGCATATTCAGTATGAGGCCGAACTTACCTTATAACAATTCGGAGATGAAAGGAACGATCGAGTTATGTTTGTAGGTATGCTGACGGGCCGTCCCGAAGAGGAGATGTCCGGACTGTGGGACATCTGCTGCAAGGGCTGTCGCAAATGCACGAACAAGCTCGGCAGGCAATGCGGAGTGTTGCAAAGGCCTTATGGCCATCCGCCTCCCCTCCAGGAAGTATGGAGGAGCTTGTAGAGCTATTCAAGGGAGCGCGGCGACGCATCCGATTATGGAAAATATCGGCCTGCCGGGAGGGTGCGCGAGAAGCCTGGGCGATGGTGAAAACACGGTACACCAAGCTTGACCCGAATCATATGGCTCGGGTCGGACCGCTAGGGTCAGATGGGAAGGAAATTCCCGTTAATTTTGTGTATGACCAGGTAGAAGTAGCCGCCAAGTATTCCCAGCAGGATTGTAAGTTAGATAGCCTGTTGGATGGTATAGAGGAGGATTTTTTTGAGTCAAATGACTATGTATTTTCCGTCTACCTAAATTGTAAAACGATTGCCATGGCAGACCTTTTTCACTTTGACCTCTGGACCAGAAGGTGCGGGGTATTTCCGAATACCCGAGCGGTAAAATAGACCGGGCCATTGATACGTCTCCATCGTATCTATAATTTTTTATTGTTCCATGCCAATACTATACAACTTTCATGCAATTTTGGCAACTTTTTATACTATTTTTAGGACTAACATATTGATCTAGTGCCCAGTGCCAGTTCCTGTTTGTTGCATGTTTTATGTTTCGCAAAATATCCATATCAAACGGAATCCAAACGGGATAAAAACGGACGGAGAATATTTTTGGAATATTTGGAAAATTCCGGAAGAAGAATCAACGCGAGACGGTGTCCGAGGTGGGCACGAGGCAGGGGGCGCGCCCCACCCCCCTAGGCGCGCCCTGACCCTCGTGGTCCACCCGTAAGGCGGTTGATGCCCTTCTTCGGCCGCAAGAAAGCTAATTTTCAGAAAAAAATCACGGCGAAGGTTTCAGTCCAATCGGTGTTACGGATCTCCATATATATACGAAACGGTGAAAGGCCAGATCGGAGAACGCAGAAATAGAGAGAAACAGAGAGACAGATCCAATCTCGAAGGGGCTCTCGCCCCTCCCATGCCATGGAGGCCAAGGATGTCACGCCCAATATGCGATACTATCCTAAAGAGACTCGAAGGTCCCACCAAGGATAGAACCGCATATTGAAACACTTTTGCAAGGTGGATATCATTACATCAACATTACATAAATAGAGGGGATACATCCAATACATACAATGTCACATGAATACAACAATACATCATACAAGAGAACAACATCCGACTACGGATGAAGCATAAACAGAAATTCAAACAATATCCACCCTGCTAGCCCAGGCTGCCGACCAGGAACCTATCCCTCAATTGAAGAAGAAGCAGAAGAAGAACTCCAACACAAGGGAACATCGCTCTCACGTCATGATCATCGCAAAACCTGTACCTGCAACTGTTGTTGTATTAATCTGTGAGCCACGAGGACTCAGCAATCCCATTACCATGGGTATCAAGACTAGCAAAGCTTAAAGGGAAAGGAAGGGGCAATGTGGTGAGGTTGCAGCAGCGACTAAGCAGAGTATGGTGGCTAGCATACGCAAATAAGAGCGAGAAGAGAAGCAAAGCCAGCGGTCGTCAACTAGTAATGATCAAGAAGTGATCCTGAACTCCTACTTACGTCAAACATAACCCAGAAACCGTGTTCTCCTCTCGATCAACCCCGAAAAGAGACACTCACGGTTACGCACACGGTCGGTGTATTTTAGAAGAGTTTACTTCAAGTTTACTACAACCGGACATTAACAAATTTCCATCTGCCACATAACCGCGGGCACGGCTTTCGAAAGTTCAAACCCTGCAGGGGTGTCCCAACTTAGCCCATTATAAGCTCTCGCGATCAACGAAGGATATTCCTTCTCCACGGGAAGACCCGATCAGTCTCGGAATCCTGGCTACAAGACATTTCGACAGTAATAAAACAAGACCAACAAAGCCGCCCGGATGTGCCGACAAATCCCGATAGGAGTCGCACGTACCTCATTCTCAGGGCACACCGGATGAGCACTCCATACAACTAAAACCAGACCTCAAGTTTCCCCGAGGTGGCGCTGCAAAGGACTCTAGTTTGGACCAACACTCGAAGGAGCACTAGCCCGTGGGGGCTGAAATAAAGATGACCCTTGGGCTCCGGAAACCCAAGGGAAAAAAAGGGCATAGGTGAGGCAAATGGTAAAACCAATGTTGGGCCTTGCTGGAGGAGTCTTATTCAAAGCAAACTGTCAAGGGGGTCCCATAAATCACCCAACCGCGTTAGGGACGCAAAATCCGGGAACATAATACCGATATGACGGAAACTAGGGCGGCAAGAGTGGAACAAAACACTAGGCATAAGGCCGAGCCTTCCACCCTTTACCAAGTATATAGATGCACTAATAATATAAGAGATATTGTGATATCCCAACATAAATATAAACATAAACCAACATGGAGCAATCTTCATCTTCACCTACAACTAGCAACTCTATAAGAGGGGCTGAGCAAAGCGGTAACATAGCCAAACAATGGTTTGCTAGGAAGGGTGACAAAGGTTAGGGGCTATCATGCAATTTGGGAGGCTTGAGCAGCAAGTGGTAGGTAACGCAGCATAGCGATAGAACGAAGCAACTAGCATAGCAATGATAGTAATGAGATCCAAGGTGACGGTCATCTTGCCTGAAATCCCGCAAGGAAGAAGAACGAGTCCATGAAGAAGAGGAAGCCACGAAGATGAACCAAGTGTAGACGAACGAATCCTCACGAACGCAACGAAACGGGAACTATCGAGAAGAAGCACACAACATGGTAAACACACCACACATGAACAAGGCATGATGCACAACCAAGTATGATGCATGGCAAAGCTACATGAAGCTACTCATGGCAAGAGATGATGCATACAAGAGCAACACAACCAAACAAGTTTAAATGAGGCCGGAACAACATAGAACAATTCCGGTAGGTCCTCATATGCAAATTTTGAAATTGGTCCAGATCTGAATAAACCTTATGTTCAAGTTGTTAAACAGCAAGTTAAGATGCACCACGATGATCTACACAAAATTCTAGTCAAGTTACATATAAAGTTAATTAGATTCGGAGCTACGGCCTAGAAGATATGAGCAAAACAAGATAAACATGGCATTGATGCAAAATGCATTCAAACATCAAGCACACACCTCAAACCATGGATGCAGCAAGCTAACATGAAGCTACACACAAAAACTAAGCAAGTTCCATATAGAGCACTCTCAAAACGGAGCAACGGTTCAACACATACACCCTATACAAGTTATAACAACAATCTGTCCAAAACAGCAAGTAGGCATCTAGCAAGCACCAAAGCAACATGCTACAACACCATAACATAATAACAAAAGGAACCGACATGATGTACAGGTAAAGCATGACAAAACATGAACAGTGAGCTATCTCCAGAAAATAATAGAACATGCTCAAAAGGACATGGCAATATTGCATATAATAACAGGTTCACAGACTTAGCAGAATTCACAGGACATGGCAGAAATAACATCAGGTTGCAATGTTTAGAGCTATCAAACAACATGTTACATCAAGCTATCATGTCAAACTAGAGCATGGCAGGAATCTACTCAAAGCATATATAAAAGTCCCTTACTGACCATAAGCCAAAAGGGACCAGAAAATACCATGGCAAGCATGTGAACATAACACATACATAAACAGATTCAGACTTAGTGAAAAACTGGAGCATGGCATAAACAGATAACAAGTAGGCATGTTTACGAGCTCGATGCACTCACTAAGAGGCATTGCATGACAAACTAAGCATACACCCAGCAACTAGACATGGCATAGAAGATAGGAATGGCAAGAACAACAACATAGCATGCAAGGATCAACTACAACAACCTTGGCAAAATTGAATAACACGTAAACAATCTGCCAGGAACATTTTATGGCAAAAGTAGAGCTCGATTGACTCAAGCTATAGAACTCCATAATTACAAACAAAGGCATGGATGGATAGAGCACATCCATATGTTCAAAATATCCTTAAAGATCATGCTCAAAAGAGGCATGGCTCTCTCTGTAACAACATGAACATATGGCATAAAAAAAACAGCAGGACATGACTTGGTGAAATTACTAAGTCCCTGAAATCAGCAACATTAAGATGCCTAGTTTGCATGCTTGTGCTAGTCACCACAAAAATCAAAAAAATACATGGCATACACGCCTGTAAAGATGTCATGGCATATTTCAAAACACATGTAGAGCTCAAGTCCATAGGGTGCACGCATCAATCATGGAAAAAATGACAAAAATGCATGTTCTGATAACCGTCAGCAGACAACATCATATAACACTCTTGCAAAGATTATTAGGGCATCGAGATGGCCACAAATGAACATGGCACAATGGAAACAATGAAGAGCATAACCAGATGAACATTCCGATATATCATGCATGCAAAACGGAGCAGTATACAAAGAGTTATGGCATGTCAAAGTGGGCATAAAAATGCAAGAATCTGGGGACCTAGGGAAATTTCGGGGTCAACCTTCAGATCCAGATCCGAATCGGGACGGCGCGGAAAACGAGATTCGCCGGCTGGGCTCGCCGGAGAGGAGGATGGGGATGCCGGAGGAGGGTCGGGGAGGTCACCGGAGAGGCCGGGGCGCCGGATCCGGGCGGCGTCGGCCTGGATCTGGCCGGAGGCGGCGCGGGGAAGGGCGGCGCCGGCGGAGGCGCGCGGGAGGCGGCCGGCCGGGCGGCGCACGGCGGCGGGGACGCGGTGCCGGGCACGGGGGAGCCGGGGCTCGCGGCGGCGGCTGAGGAGCCGAGCTCCGCGGGGCGCGGGAGCCTGCGGGAGGCGGCGGGGAGATCCGGGCCGGGCGGCGGGGACGGCGCGGGGAGCCACATGGCGGCGGCGGATTCGACGGGGCGGCGGCTGGACATGTCCGGGTGTGGGGCGGACACGTCCAGCGGCGGGAGGTGGAAGAAGACTAGGGTTAGATCCCAAAATTCGGGGAGATGCACATATTTATAGGTAGAAGGAGGTAGGAGGCTCCAAATGAGGTGCGTTTTTCGCCCACACGATCGTGATCGAACGACCGAGAACATGGAGGGGGTTTGGAAGGGTTTTGGGCCACTTTGAAGGGGGTGTTGGGCTGCACCAAAAGAGGCCTTCGCGGTTACCCGGTTAACCGTTGGAGTATTAAACGACCTCCAAATGGCACGAAACTTGACAGGCGGTCTACTCGTGCTATACCAAGGCCGCTTGGCAAACCTCGGTCCATTCCGAGACCGTTTAATACCCGCACACGAAAAGAGGCAAAAGGGGGCGCCGGGGGACATAGGAGCGCCGGATTAGAAAACGGACAACGCGGAAAATTCTCGGATGCATGTGACGAATACGTATGCAAATGCGATGCACATGATGACATGATATGAAATGCAGAAGATGACATGGCGAAGTGCAACACGCAAGCACATGACATGGCAACTACGGCGAATAACTGGCGGACACCTGGCGCATCGAATCCGGGGCGTTACAACTCTCCTCTACTAACAAGAGATCTCGTCCCGAGATCTTAGGACCGAGACGGGGAGGAAAAGGGATGAGGTGAAACAAGAACGCCAGAGGGAAAAAGAACAAGTCGAGAAGACTCGAGTAGAAAAAAGAAAGACGAATATGACAAGAATCAAAAGGTCAAGGAACAAGATAAGAAAGGATTAATACTGAAAGAATTTAGGCAGCACTCCGGTTGAACATGGAAAGATTAGAACATGATCTAGAGAAGATGGAATGATACTTGGCTTGAGGGACAACACAATGCCTCCGGAAGAATTGGAATAGTGGAAAGAAAAGAACAGGGAAGTGAATGACAACTTCTTCGACGAATGAATTTGAAAATCATCCTTGCGAAGAAAAAGATTGGACGAAGTTGTTGAGAAAATCAACAACAAAGAATTGCTTGTTGTGGACTTATGGATAGCATCTCCAAAATTATGAGGTGATCGCCGACCACAAGCGGAAAAAATTGAATAGCTGAGAGGAACGAAGAAATGCAAAACTCCACTTCAAAAGAATAAGGAGAATTAATTGCACTTCAAGATGCAAGAAGAAAAAAAATACTAGAACTTCTTGAACAATAATCTTGATGAACACTTGAAGAATGAATTAAATCCTGAAGAACCGCCATGAAGAACTCCGGTGACAAAAGGATGATGAGATAGAAATGAAGGACGAAAGAATAAAGATTCAAGCCTTGCGATGATTAAGGTGGGGCTTCGTGACGGAACCAGCGAGAAGACTTGAAACTCCGGAAAGGAAAAGAGGAACAACTTAGAACCGAGAAGATATTCAACATGAACAATCTCCGAAGTAAGGAATTAATCAACTTGATGAAAGAATAATAAGAATTACGTTATGCTTATCCTCCACCAATTAAATTGATGTGAAGCAATGGATTGCGTACAACTTATTCACATTGGGAAAAGATTAGGGGAAGATATAACGCCAAATTTGGGAAGGTCTTCATGAGCCACCGGTAGGATAGAAAAGAACGAATGAATTGATATGATGAGAACGGAAAAGGAATCTTCAACGAACCACCGTGAAAATGTAAACGAACGAAGAGAAGAGAACGAATCGCCGGAAAGAATTAGAAAAGCACAAAGCTACTTGAGGGAATTAAGAGATAAGATAACGAAGGGATCGCGAACTGATTGAAGAATTCTTGAACGAAGCATCGGTACAACTATGGAACGAACCAAGCTGCAACTTGGAACGAAGAAATATTCTGAGAAGATGACCTCCGGATGATCGAGAGAGAAAACAAATCCTGAAATACTCCGGATGGATGAAAAGAATTTGCATGACTAGAAACAATTAGATAGGATAACATCAAGCTAGCAACGCGAATCTCCGGGAGAACGGACCAGATTTAAAAGCAATTCTTTTTCGGTCTTCAAATGTTGTGAAATGACGACGGGGAACGCCAGTAAATTGTTGAGATACTCCGGGAGAATGAAAAGAGGACAGATTGGCCCGAACATGAAAGAATTTGAAAACGTTATTGGAGAAGGCATCTGATTGATGAAATTCATACTTACGTCAACCTTCGAACATAATTTGAGAATAACTCCGGAAAATCAGAGGAGTCAGGTAAGATCCTGGGAAAAGACCTGTGGGTTAGGGCCCACTGAAAAGAAACACCGTTGGAAAGGATTGTTGGAGAGAGAGATGATGCATCGGAACAACTGAAAGACTTGAATGAGGTGACAACCTCGAATTAATTGGATGCAAACACGAATCTTCTGAGAAGCCTTCAACACTCCGGGATAATATTATGGCGAGAGGTGAACGAGCAAAGGGAAATAATACGATTGACAACGAAAAACTTGAATTCGGATCCACCGGAAAGAAAATGCGACGAGCAACAATGACTTGACGAGGATTCACCGGGTGAGACAATTGAGGAAAGACTGAAGATACTCCGCACGAATGGAATTGATTACTTGAATGGAGGCTCGGACTCCGGGAATAAAAAGGGTGGGAGGGCGGGAAAAAAATAGGCAACTTAGAACGGGGAACCGATGAATAACTTGAAGAGAAAGGCAACGATTGAATTAAGTGAGGAAAGAATGCAAAGGATTCGCACGAGTAGAATGGATACTCGATTACGGACTCTGGTTACGAGAAGAAGAAGGGTGGGCGGGTGGGAAAAAGCAAGGACAACTTCGGACAAGGAAACAACATCGATTGCAAAGAACTGAGGATTGATCTCGCAAAAGACAAAGAGGTTCGAGTCGACTTGACGAGAAATGCACCGGATAAAAGAGGATGGACAACGAACGAAAACTAATCGCGTGATCCTAAAGAAAAATTTGAAGGGGAAGAGGAGTGGTTTAAACGCCTACGTCAAGATTCCTTACCAGAGCGACGAAGGGGCAGAGGAGTAAAAAGAAATCCTACTCTCCGATATAACTAGACTCCAAAAAAGTTTTCTTCTAGACTCGACATCGGCCAAACTACACGATCAACCAAGGGGGCTCCTAGGGTCGGTTGAGGCTCTGATACCAACTTGTCACGCCCAATATGCGATACTATCCTAAAGAGACTCGAAGGTCCCACCAAGGATAGAACCGCATATTGAAACGCTTTTGCAAGGTGGATATCATTGCATCAACATTACATAAATAGAGGGGATACATCCAATACATACAATGTCACATGAATACAACAATACATCATACAAGAGAACAACATCCGACTACGGATGAAGCATAAACAGAAATTCAAACAATATCCACCCTGCTAGCCCAGGCTGCCGACCAGGAACCTATCCCTCAATCGAAGAAGAAGCAGAAGAAGAACTCCAACACAAGGGAACATCTCTCTCACGTCATGATCATCGCAAAACCTGTACCTGCAACTGTTGTTGTATTAATCTGTGAGCCACGAGGACTCAGCAATCCCATTACCATGGGTATCAAGACTAGCAAAGCTTAAAGGGAAAGGAAGGGGTAATGTGGTGAGGTTGCAGCAGCGACTAAGCAGAGTATGGTGGCTAGCATATGCAAATAAGAGCGAGAAGAGAAGCAAAGCCAGTGGTCGTCAACTAGTAATGATCAAGAAGTGATCCTGAACTCCTACTTACGTCAAACATAACCCAGAAACCGTGTTCTCCTCTCGATCAACCCCGAAAAGAGACACTCACGGTTACGCACACGGTCGGTGTATTTTAGAAGAGATTAATTTAAGTTTACTACAACCGGACATTAACAAATTCCCATCTGCCACATAACCGCGGGCACGGCTTTCGAAAGTTCAAACCCTGCAGGGGTGTCCCAACTTAGCCCATTATAAGCTCTCGCGATCAACGAAGGATATTCCTTCTCCCCGGGAAGACCCGATCAGTCTCGGAATCCCGGCTACAAGACATTTCGATAGTAATAAAACAAGACCAGCAAAGCCGCCCGGATGTGCCGAAAAATCCCAATAGGAGTCGCACGTACCTCGTTCTCAGGGCACACCGGATGAGCACTCCGTACAACTAAAACCAGACCTCAAGTTTCCCCGAGGTGGCGCTGCAAAGGACTCTAGTTTGGACCAACACTCGAAGGAGCACTGGCCCGGGGGGGTTAAAATAAAGATGACCCTTGGGCTCCGGAAACCCAAGGGAAAAAAGGGCATAGGTGAGGCAAATGGTAAAACCAATGTTGGGCCTTGCTGGAGGAGTCTTATTCAGAGCGAACTGTCAAGGGGGTCCCATAAATCACCCAACCGCGTTAGGGACGCAAAATCCGGGAACATAATACCGATATGACGGAAACTAGGGCGGCAAGAGTGGAACAAAACACCAGGCATAAGGCCGAGCCATCCACCCTTTACCAAGTATATAGATGCATTAATAATATAAGAGATATTGTGATATCCCAACATAAATATAAACATAAACCAACATGGAGCAATCTTCATCTTCACCTGCAACTAGCAACGCTATAAGAGGGGCTGAGCAAAGCGGTAACATAGCCAAACAATGGTTTGCTAGGAAGGGTGACAAAGGTTAGGGGCTATCATGCAATTTGGGAGGCTTGAGCAGCAAGTGGTAGGTAACGCAGCATAGCGATAGAATGAAGCAACTAGCATAGCAATGATAGTAATGAGATCCAAGGTGACGGTCATCTTGCCTGAAATCCCACAAGGAAGAAGAACGAGTCCATGAAGAAGATGAAGCCACGAAGACGAACAAAGTGTAGACGAACGAATCCTCACGAACGCAACAAAACGGGAACTATCGAGAAGAAGCACACAACATGGTAAACACACCACACATGAACAAGGCATGATGCACAACCAAGTATGATGCATGGCAAAGTACATGAAGCTACTCATAGCAAGAGATGATGCATACAAGAGCAACACAACCAAACAAGTTTAAATGAGGCCGGAACAACATAGAACAATTCCGGTAGGTCCTCATATGCAAATTTCGAAATTGGTCCAGATCTGAATAAACCTTATGTTTAAGTTGTTAAACAGCAAGTTAAGATGCACCATGATGACCTACATGAAAGTCTAGTCAAGTTACATATAAAGTTCATTAGATTCGGAGCTACGGCCTAGAAGATATGAGCAAAACAAGGTAAACATGGCATTGATGCAAAATGCATTCAAACATCAAGAACACACCTCAAACCATGGATGCAGCAAGCTAACATGAAGCTGCACACAAAAACTAAGCAAGTTCCATATAGAGCACTCTCAAAACGGAGCAACGGTTCAACACATACACCCTATACAAGTTATAACAACAATCTGTCCAAAACAGCAAGTAGGCATCTAGCAAGCACCAAAGCAACATGCTACAGCACCATAACATAATAACAAAAGGCATGCACATGATGTAAAGGTAAAGCATGACAAAACATGAACAGTGAGCTATCTCCAGAAAATAATAGAACATGCTCAAAAGGACATGGCAAGATTGCATATAATAACAGGTTCACAGACTTAGCAGAATTCACAGGACATGACAGAAATAACATCAGGTTGCAATGTTTAGAGCTATCAAACAACATGTTACATCAAGCTATCATGTCAAACTAGAGCATGGCAGGAATCTACTAAAAGCATATAACAAAAGTACCTTACTTACCATAAGCCAAAAGGGATCAGAAAATACCATGGCAAGCGTGTGAACATAGCAAATACATAAATAGATTCAGACTTAGTGAAAAACTGGAGCATGGCATAAACAGATAACAAGTAGGCATGTTTACGAGCTCGATGCACTCACTAAGAGGCATTGCATGACAAACTAAGCATACACCCAGCAACTATACATGGCATAGAAGATAGGCATGACAAGAACAACAACATAGCATGCAAGGATCAACTACAACAACCTTGGCAAAATTGAATAACACGTAAACAATCTGCCAGGAACATTTTATAGCAAAAGTAGAGCTCGATTGACTCAAGCTATAACACTCCATAATTACAAACAAAGGCATGGATGGATATAGCACATCCATATGTTCAAAATATCCTTACTGATCATGCTCAAAAGAGGCACGGATCTCTCTGTAACAACCTTAACATATGGCATGAAAAAAACAGCAGGACATGACTTAGTGAAATTACCAAGTCCCTGAAATCAGCAACATTAAGATGCCTAGTTTGCATGCTTGTGCTAGTAACCACAAAGATCACAAAAATACATGGCATACAACCCTGTAAAGATGGCATGGCATATTTCAAAACACATGTAGAGCTCAAGTTCATAGGGTGCATGCATCAATCATGGCAAAAATGACAAAAGTGCATGTTCTGATAACAGTCAGCAGACAACATCATATAGCACTCTTGCAAAGATTATTAGGGCGTCAAGCTGGCCACAAATGAACATGGAACAATGTAACAAAATGAAGAGCATAACCAGATGAACATTTTTATATATCATGCATACAAAACGGAGCAGTATACAGAGAGTTGTGGCATGTCAAAGTGGGCATAAAAATGCAAGAATCCGGGGACTTAGGGAAATTTCGGGGTCAACCTTCAGATCCAGATCCGAATCGGGACGGCGCGGAAAACGAGATTCGCCGGCTGGGCTCGCTGGAGAGGAGGATGGGGATGCAAGAGGAGGGTCGGGGAGGTCACCGGAGAGGCCGGGGCGCCGGATCCGGGCGACGCCGGCCTGGATCTGGCCGGAGGTGGCGCGGGGATGGGCGGCGCCAGCGGAGGCGCGCGGGAGGCGGCCGGCCGGGCGGCGCACGGCGGCGGGGACGCGGCGCCGGGCACGGGGGCGCCGGGGCTCGCGACGGCGGCTGCGGAGCCGAGCTCCGCGGGGCGCGGGAGCCCGCGGGAGGCGGCGGGGAGATCCGGGCCGGGTGGGCCCGCTGCGGGCTCGCCGGGCCGCGGCGGCGGGGACGGCGCGGGGAGCCACATGGCGGCGGCGGATTCGACGGGTTGGCGGCTGGACATGTCCGGGCGTGGGGCGGACACGTCCGGCGGCGGGAGGTGGAAGAAGACTAGGGTTAGATCCCAAAATTCGGGGAGATGCACATATTTATAGGTAGAAGGAGGTAGGAGGCTCCAAATGAGGTGCGGTTTTCGCCCACACGATCGTGATCGAACGAACGAGAACATGGAGTGGGTTTGGAAGGGTTTTGGGCCACGTTGAAGGGGGTGTTGGGATGCACCAAAAGAGGCCTTCGCGGTTACCCGGTTAACCGTTGGAGTATCAAACGACCTCCAAATGGCACGAAACTTGACAGGCGGTCTACCCGTGCTATACCAAGGCCGCTTGGCAAACCTCGGTCCATTCCGAGACCGTTTAATACCCACACATGAAAAGAGGCAAAAGGGGGCGCCGGGGGACATAGGAGCGCCGGATTACAAAACGGACAACAGGGAAAATGCTCGGATGCAAGAGACGAACACGTATGCAAATGCGATGCACATGATGACATGATATGAAATGCATAAGATGACATGGCGAAGTGCAACACGCAAGCACATGACATGGCAACTACGACGAATAACTGGCGGACACCTGGCGCATCGAATCCGGGGCGTTACAAAGGACCAGAGGGGAAACCCTTCTCCCATCTAGGGAGGAGGCCAAGGAAGAGGAAGAAGAAGAAGGGGGCCCTCTCCCCCTTCTCTTCCGATGGCGCCGGAACGCTGCCATGGCCACCATCATCATCACCGCGATCTTCACCAACACCTCCGCCATCTTCACCAACATCTCCATCACCTTCCCCCCTCTATCTACAACGCTCCACTCTCCCGCAACCCACTATACCCTCTACTTGAACATGGTGCTTTATGCTTCATATTATTATCCAATGATGTGTTGCCATCCTATGATGTGTGAGTAGATTTTTGTTGTCCTATCGGTGGTTGATGAATTGCTATGATTGATTTAATTTGCTTGTGGTTATGTTGCTGTCCTTTGGTGCCCATCATATGAGCGCGCGCGTGGATCACACCATAGGGTTAGTTGTATGTTGATAGGACTATGTATTGGAGGGCAAGGGTGACAGAAGCTTCAGCCTAGCATAGAAATTGATGCATACGGGATTGAAGGGGGACCAATATATCTTAATGCTATGGTTGGGTTTTACCTTAATGAACATCGGTAGATGCGGACGCTTGCTAATGGTTCCAATCATAAGTGCATAGAATTCCAAGTCAGGGATGACATGCTAGTAGTGGCCTCTCCCACATAAAACTTGCTATCGGTCTAGTAAAGTAGTCAATTGCTTTAGGGACAATTTCGCAACTCCTACTACCACTTTTCCACACTCGCTATATTTACTTTATTTCTTCTTTACTTACAGCAGCCCCTAGCTTTTATTTGCGTGCTCTTTATATTCTTGCAAACCTATCCAAAAACACCTACAAAGTACTTCTAGTTTCATACTTGTTCTAGGTAAAGCGAACGTGAAGCGTGCGTAGAGTTGTATTAGTGGTCGATAGAACTTTAGGGAATATTTGTTCTACCTTTAGCTCCTCGTTGGGTTCGACACTCTTACTTATCGAAAACTGTTGTGATCCCCTATACTTTTGGGTTATCAAGACCTTTTTCTGGCGCCGTTGCCGGGGAGCAATAGCGTGGGGTGAATATTCTCGTGTGTGCTTGTTTGCTTTATCACTAAGTAATTTTTATTTGCTGTTCTTAGTTGTTCTTTATCTTTATTTATGGATATGGAACACGAAATACCAAAAAAATTAGGTTTACTTGCTACTCATGGAGATGGGGAACCTCCTAAAACCCCCGATGCTCGTTATGTGACAGATATTATGTACTACTTTGATAATCCTGAGAAAACCCCATCCAATTATGTAATGGGAGACACGCTGGATCAACGTGAATACTTTAGGGATTATCGCTTGACTCAAAAAGGGAAACTATTATGGGATCAAATTCATATACTGAAGTGGTATGCTCGGGAACTATGCTTGAGATATGATTATACTTGTTGCTCTAGGATGAAGGCTCCACACCTTCCCTTTTCGTGCAAATTTAATGATGATAATACCTTGGCTTCTTATGCTAATGGTAAGTATGACTACTATGATGTGGAACAAATAGAAGAATTTGTTGCTTTTATGGGTGCTTATGAAATTGAATCTATGTTCAAAGAATATGAAAATCTTTATGATGTTGTTTACATACCTGAAAATTTAGCTATCCTTAAATATTGTTATGAGAACTATGAATACTATTCCAATATTGACACATTTATTGAGAAAGTCTCCGCTGTCCCAGAAGAGACTAATATTTTGCAGGAATCTATGGAAGAAGAAATTGATGAAACTCTGAGCTCATTGGATGAAAAAGATGAGGAGGAGAGCGAAGAACAAAAGGAGGAAGAGCGGATTAGCTACCCGTGCCCACCTTCTAATGAGAGTAACTCTTCAACTCATACATTGTTTAATTTCCCTTCGTGCTTACCGAAGGATGATTGCTATGATGACTATTATGATCCCGTTGATTCTCTAGAAATATCCCTTTTTGATGATGCTTGCTATGCTTGTGGCCAAGATGCCAATATGAATTATGCTTATGGAGATGAACTTGCTATCGTTCCTTATGTTAAACATGAAATTGTTGCTATTGCACCCACACATGATAGTCCTATTATCTTTTTGAATTCTCCCGACTACACTATATCGGAGAAGTTTGCTCTTATTAAGGATTATATTGATGGGTTGCCTTTTACCGTTGCACATGATGATTTTGATGAATATAATATGCATGTGCTTGCTGCTCCTACTTGCAATTATTATGAGAGAGGAACTATATCTCCACCTCTCTATGTTTCCAATATGGTAAAATTGCAAGAAACTGTTTATACTATGCATTGGCCTTTACTTTGTGTGCACGAATTGTTCTTTTATGACATGCCGATGCATAGGAAGAGAGTTAGACTTTGTCCTTGCATGATATATGTTGCTTTGTGCTCACTACTAAATGCCAAATCATTGCTAATTAAAATTTGCTTTGATATAGCTTTGGATCCGGGTGGATTCACTACTTGAGCACTATATGCCTAGCTTAATGGCTTTAAATAAAGCGCTGCCAGGGAGACAACCCAGAAGTTTTAGAGAGTCATTTATTTCTGTTGAGTGCTTTTATATAGTTTAAAAACAAATAAATAAAGAGGGGAACCTAAAAACTTTTTCAAAAAGAAAGGTGAAAGTGAGAAAGACGAGCATTGTTAAAACGGGAGCTAGCCATGAACTTTGTTCATGCTCATGGAAACTTTGTGAATCTTGATTACAGAAAATTTTCAACAAAAACAATTATCCTCTTTTACAATTCAACTTTATTATAAAATTAATGTTCCAAGGTTTGCCTTTAGGATGTTTACAATGCTTGTTGGTTCGTACGATGCAGGACAGAAACTTTGGCTGTAGTGCTATATTTTACATTTTTTACTGGAACGCCAAATGGTTCTGATTATTTTTGCACTGTCTTTCTATACAAATTTGTTATTTTTCCTAATTTTGGAAGAATTTTTGAAGTATCATAAGTATGGTGAATGTTCAGATTATTACAGACTGTTCTGTTTTAGATAGATTCTATTTTTGATGCATAGTTTGCTTGATTTAATGAAACTATCAATTTCTATCAGTGGATTAAGCCATGGAAAAGCTATATTACAGTAGACACAATGCAAAAAAAATATTAATTGGTTTTCAACAGTACTTAGAGTAGTGATTTGCTTTATTATACTAACGGATCTTACCGAATTTTCTGTTGAAGTTTTGTGTGGATGAAGTGTTCGATGATCGAGAAGGTCTCGATGTGAGGAGAAGAAGGAGAGGCAAGAGCTCAATATTGGGGATGCCCGAGGCACCCCAAGTAAATATTCAAGGAGACTCAAGCGTCTAAGCTTGGGGATGCCCCGGAAGGCACCCCCTCTTTCTTCAACAAGTATCGGTATGTTTTCGGATTCGTTTCGTTCATGCGATATGTGCAATCTTGGAGCTTCTTTTGCATTTACTTTTCATTTTTCTTTTATGCACCATGCTGTTATGAGATATTACTTGGTTGATTTATAGAATGCTCATTGCACTTCACTTATATCTTTTGAGTATGGCTTTATAGAATCCTTCACGTGCTTCATTTATATCATTTGAAGTTTGGATTGCCTGTTTCTCTTCACTTAGACAACCGCCATTTATAGAATGCTCTTTTGCTTCACTTATATTTGTTAGACCGTGGGCATATCTTTTGTAGAAAGAATCAAACTCTCTTGCTTCACTTATATCTATTTAGAGAGATGACAGGAACTGGTCATTCACATGGTTAGTCATAAAATCCTACATAAAACTTGTAGATCACTGAATATATGTTTGATTCCTTGTAATAGTTTTGCGATATAAAGGTGGTGATATTAGAGTCGTGCTAGTTGAGTAATTGTGAAATTGAGGAATACTTGTGTTGAGGTTTGCAAGTCCCGTAGCATGCACGCATGGTGAACCGTTATGTAACGAAGTCGGAGCATGAGGTGTTGTTTCATTGCTTTCCTTATGAGTGGCGGTCGGGGACGAGTGATGGTCTTTTCCTACCAATCTATCCCCCTAGGGGCATGCATAGTAGTACTTTGCTTCAAGGGCTAATAAACTTTTGCAATAAGTATATGAGTTCTTTAAGACTAATGTGAGTCCATGGATTATACGCACTCTCACCCTTCCATCATTGCTAGCCTCCTCGGTACCGTGCATTGCCCTTTCTCACCTCGAGAGTTGGTGCAAACTTTGCCGGTGCATCCAAACCCCGTGATACGATACACTCTATCACACATAAGCCTCATTATATCTTCCTAAAAACAGCCACCATACCTACCTATCATGGCATTTCCATAGCCATTCCGAGATATATTGCCATGCAACTTCCATCATCATCATATACATGACTTGAGCATTTATTGTCATATTGCTTTGCATGATCGTAAGATAGCTAGCATGATGTTTTCATGGCTTGTCCGTTTTTTGATGTCATTGCTACGCTAGATCATTGCACATCCCGGTACACTGCCGGAGGCATTCATATAGAGTCATATCTTTGTTCTAGATATCGAGTTGTAATATTGAGTTGTATGTAAATAAAAGTGTGATGATCATCATTATTAGAGCATTGCCCCAGTGAGGAAAGGATGATGGGGACTATGATTCCCCCACAAGTCGGGATGATACTCCGGACTTTAAAAATAAATAAAATAGGCCAAAGAAGCCCAAATAAAAAGAAGAGGCCAAAGAAGCCCACCAAAAAAAAGAAAACAAAAAAATGAGAGAAAAAGAGAGAAGGGGCAATGTTACTATCCTTTTACCACACTTGTGCTTCAGAGTAGCACCATGTTCTTCATATAGAGAGTCTCTTGAGTTATCACTTTCATATACTAGTGGGAATTTTCATTATAGAACTTGGCTTGTATATTCCGATGATGGGCTTCCTCAATTGCCCGAGGTCTTCATGAGCAAGCAAGTTGGATGCACACCTACTTAGTTTCAGTTTGAGCTTTCATATACGTATAGCTCTGGTGCATCCGTTGCATGGTAATCCCTACTCCTCGCATTGACATCAATTGATGGGCATCTCCATAGCCCATTGATTAGCCGAGTCGATGTGAGACTTGCTTCCTTTTTTGTCTTCTCCACACAACCTCCATCATCATATGCTATGCCACCTAAAGTGCTATGTCCATGGTTTGTGCTCATGTATTGCGTGAGGGTTGAAAGGGCTGAAGCGCGTTAAAAAGTATGAACCAATTTCTTGGCTTGTCATCGGGGTTGTGCATGATTTGAATGCTTTGTGTGGTGAAGATGGAGCATAGCCAGACTATATGATTTTGTAGGGATGAGCTTTCTTTGGCTATGTTATTTCGATAAGACATAATTGCTTGGTTGGTATGCTTGAAGTATTATTGTTTTTATGTCAAAAGATAGACTATTTCTTTGAATCAGTCGTGTCTTAATATTCATGCCATGATTAGATACATGATCAAGATTATGCTAGGTAGCATTCCACATACAAAAATTATCTTTTTTACAATTTACCTACTCGAGGACGAGTAGGAATTAAGCTTGGGGATGCTGATACGTCTCCGTCGTATCTATAATTTTTGATTGTTCCATGCCAATACTATACAACTTTCATATACTTTCGGCAACTTTTTATACTATTTTTGGGACTAACATATTGATCCAATGCCCAGTGCCAGTTCCTGTCTGTTGCATGTTTTATGTTTCGCAGAATATCCATATCAAACGGAATCCAAACGGGATAAAAATGGATGGAGAATATTTTTGGAATATTTGGAAAATTACGGAAGAAGAATCAACGCGAGACGGTGTCCGAGGTGGGCACGAGGCAGGGGGGCACGCCCCTGACCCTTGTGGTCCACCCGTAAGGCGGTTGATGCCCTTATTTGGCCACAAGAAAGCTAATTGTTGGAAAATAATCACGACGAAGGTTTTAGTCCAATCGGAGTTACGGATCTCCATATATATACGAAACAGTGAAAGGCCAGATCGGAGAACGCAGAAACAGAGAGAAACAGAGAGACAGATCCAATCTCGGAGGGGCTCTCGCCCCTCCCATGCCATGGAGGCCAAGGACCAGAGGGGAAACCCTTCTCCCATCTAGGGAGGAGGTCAAGGAAGAAGAACAAGAAGGGGTCCCCTCTCCCCCTTCTCTTCCGGTGGCACCGGAACGCTGTCGTGGCCACCATCATCATCACCGCGATCTTCACCAACACTGTCGTGGATTTGTCACGGCAGATGTCCTTAGTGTCAGGACTTAGTCGCGAGGCCAACGCATCTATGTGGTAGCTTGAGAGGGGTTGAGTGGGACGAGAGACGCAGGGCAGATCAACACGCAAGACAAGGATTTAGACAGCTTCGGGCCCCGGGAAACATCATCCGGTAATAACCCTACATGCTGTTTGAGGCTAGGTCTCATTATCATCCCGAGGGAGACGCCGTAAACCGGCTCTTGTGTCTAGCCCTAGAGATTATTGATTGCTTGTCGCTTCTAACTTCCAACCTCCCCTATTTAGGGAGCCCTGCCCCTCCTTATATATGTTGAAGGGGCGGTTTACATGTGGAGTCCTATTAGGATTAGGACTAGTCTATCTCTAATACAAACCGGATACAAGTCCTGGTCTTAACTCTTTGTAAGATAAATATTCCTTTCCTCTTAAACCGGCCCACCATAGTTGAACCGGCCTTCTAGGCCTTGGGTCTTGTCATCCGTCTGATCCGCCCGTCGGTTTACCAGTAAGTCATAACGACCAAGCGGGCTGCTTGTAAACCGTCAAGGTCAGGGCGGGTCTTCAGATAAACCGTAAAGTCCGGCCGGGTTAACTTCCGGCCGGTTTACGCCGCGGGGTATATCCCCGACATTAGCCCCCAAGTTTAGCTTGGATTTATCCATGGTAAACTTATGCTGCAAATAAACATAAGAACAAATTTGATAGGTTGCGCTCCGGGTTAAGAATTCTTGTAAACCGTCCCCTGATCATCCTTAAGTCCTTGTCATTCCTCCTTCTAGAAAATCCAGGTTAATAACCAACTTCATACTCAAATTGCTGACATTGGTTTCTCATAGAAAAATATTGTAAAGAATAATCCACTTGAGTTGGCTTCCAAAGCGCCGGTTTAAGAAATATTGGTCTTGAAATATTCATCTGATATTCAGCCGGTTTGAAGATGATCCCGGTCTTGAAAACTTGCCGGTTTAACATTACCAAATGGCCGGGTTATAAAAACTGATGACCCCGGATTATGATTGTTGCCAACATCGGTTTATGATTATTGATGACACCGGGTTGCAGCCACAGGGTCATAATGATTGGTGACGCCGGGTCAATCTAATTTTGCTCAACAGAGAATTTTGAAAAATCTTTCTTCGATAATAATATAATACCTGTAGCCCCCAAGTGCCGGGTTGTCATGGTTGCAGCACCCTGGGACTTGTAATTGATTGATGCCCATAAAATTTCAACCAATGTAGCCCCCAAGGGCCGGGTCATTATGTAATAATCAGCAGGGACTTTGTAAGTATAATCTTGTAAACTTTGAACGGCAATGTGTAGCCCCCAAGGGCCGGCTCAGTAAGATAATATTGAGTTGGGACTTTGATATATACTTCTATGAAAATAACATCATATGATGTAACCCCTCATCATGGGGCTTGAATCCACGTCCACAAGGTTAAGAGCCTTGTGCTTTACCAACTGAGCAGTGGACCCTTCAATATAATGGATAAAAAGCTTTGTACCTTGAATAGTTGACAGGAGCAATTGGTAGCCCCCAAGGGTCATGGTGCATGCTTGCAGCGACATGAGACTTGCATATTTGATATAATCTCAACTTTGAATAATGTAGCCCCCCAAGTGCCGGGTTGTAAGCCTGCAGCAACTCGGGACTATTCCTTCAATTATAGAAAATGATAACCATTGCGCTAAAGCGACTTTGAAAACCTTAATCATAATATTAATAACCATAATAAAAATCCAGCCATGTTGGCTATTCAAGATAATATAATCTGGTATGAAAACCTTATTCATCCAATATCATAATGAAAATTCAGCCAAGTTTGGCTATTTGAATAATATAATCCAATAATTTATAAGCGCATGATTCCAATGGCGCAATCCAAATATATACTGGCGACTTATAGTCCAAAGCCAGACCGGTTTAATAAACACTGGATAATTTATAATCATGCTTTATTCAACCTGTTTCTGCATACAACAAGTTTAAAGTGTCCTGGCGGTTTACCGCCGGACGGGTCATAATGCTCAACATATAACCTGGGTTTATAACCAGGGCTGCACTTAAAAATATGAAATATATCATACCTGTGACATTGAATCACATCGTTGGTTTACCAACTTTTTGTAGTAAGAGTGATAACCCCAATCTTGAGTAATGATAACTCCTTCCATATTGCGCCGATTTATGATAAAACCGTACCGGGTTGTGATAAACACCGGATTAACCATATATATACTGGTGACTTGTAGTCAAACCAGACCGGGCTGATAATCTCCAGATTATAATTTGATCATGCACTCACAACTTGTAGTTCAAAGCCAAGCCGGGTTGATAAACACCGGTTTACTCCATAATAAGATGGTAAATAGAAAATTAAACCGGGCAGATAATCTCCGGATTATAATTTGATCATGCACTCACCACTTGTAGTTGAAAGCCGAGCCGGGTTGATAAACACCGGTTTACTCCATAATAGGATGGTAACCGAAAATTAAACCGGGCAGATAATCTCCGGTCTAAAATGGACCGTGTTCCGCCAATTTAGCTGTTTGAACCGGTACAAAATACTGTCGGTTTAAAAAACGCAAATAAAATAGCAACTTCTCAAGAAAGGCTATTAACGCAAAAACAATGGCAACAATTTTTTGCAAAAGAAGAGCTCTACTGAGCTTGGTCAGATGGAATTACCATGGTCAGACGCAACCAAGCCCCCCGAAGGCGTAGCAATGGTGCCAGTCAGCCAGGACCCCAAAATGACGCGTGGCGTTACGCCGGCCAAGTGGCATTGCATTGGTTCGGATTCGACCAAGCCCCCAAGTGACTCAGTGGCCTAGGGCCGATCAAGTGGCATTGCATTGGTTCGGACACGACCAAGCCCCCAAATGACTTATTGGCTGTTTAAAAGCCGATCAGAAGGCATTACCATCATCAAGACATGACCGAGCTCCCATAAGGTGTAACTACGGTTCAAGTCGATTAGGTCCCCAACTGACTTAGTGGCAAATGTGCCAGCCAGAAGGCATTACCGTCGTCAAGACATGACCAAGCTCCCAGGAGGTGTAGCTACAGTTCAAGTCGACTAGGTCCCCAACTGACTTTGTTGCTCTTCTGTGAAGCGACCTCAAGGGGTAAACCGGAGGTTGCCCTAAAGCGAATCCACTCCGTGTAACCACGCATGATATAAAGAATAGATACCCCGCTTTACAAAGCGGGAGCCCGCATGTGATAAATAATGTCAAGCCAATAAGGCCGGATACCCATGTTTGAACCGCGCATCATGGCAGCAGGTCCTCTTCGGTAATTTTTAACTTTTTTGCAAGAGGTAAATTCTTCTTGAACCGGGATCTTGAACCGGATATTGAAAGCTTCAAAGCTGTGGGAGACATCTTTCCCTTGAACCGGATTTTAAACCGGAATCTTCATTTTCAGCCGGAAATTTTCTGACGGCCTTTAAACTCAAACTTGCGAGAAGTTAATTCCTTTTTGAACCGGACATTGTTAAACCGGATCTGAGCGCTTCAGAACTTTGTGGGAGAATAGATTTCTCTTGAACCGGATTGTAAACCGGATATTTGAGAGCTTCAGTGATACTGACTTCCCTTCAGCCAGGTTTCAAACCGGAATCCTTTCTGATGATCCGAGACTTCTTCATTGAGTCGGGATTTTGTAACTGTCATATACTTCCTAAACCGGAAATTTTCTGACGGCCTCTAAATTTTCATCAACATAACAATAGCCTCCGGGATCGGGTTATCTTTCCCTCCATCGTCCTCGGGTTCTTAAACTGGCTGAAACTTGCAAGACTTGCTGCGTCATATCATCGTAGCCCCCAAGTCT
Organism: Aegilops umbellulata; assembly: GCA_032464435.1. Lineage (NCBI taxonomy): Eukaryota > Viridiplantae > Streptophyta > Magnoliopsida > Poales > Poaceae > Aegilops > Aegilops umbellulata. The sequence continues at coordinate 60,708,123 of CP136054.1, read as the reverse complement.
CAAGGTGACTCGAGGAGTTGGCTTGAGATTCTCCATATTTGACCGTGATATAAACCGGCATAACTTGTATATCATTGGTGTTGATAGCACGATGTGAATCCACAGAAGGTTGAGGTGACTGCGGCGGGTTGTAAATGATCCCGTATGAACCGTGTCAGCAACTCGGCCAATGGTTCCTTCCAACTGGTGATTTGAAGTTACCCAAACTATAGTGGCGGCGACTGGTGTGCCTGCCCATTGAGCCATCCAGTGCTGACGGCGGTTGATGATAATTTGCCTCCATTTTGTCTGAAAGAAAAACCGGGTTACCCAAGTTGTGACTTGCTCATGCTCAATAAACAGCTCATGCAGACAGGTGCGACCCGGTATGTTGATGTAGACCAGGCCGCGAGAGACGGTGGGCGCCAACTGTCGTGGATTTGTCACGGCAGATGTCCTTAGTGTCAGGACTTAGTCGCGAGGCCAACGCATCTATGTGGTAGCTTGAGAGGGGTTGAGTGGGACGAGAGACGCAGGGCAGATCAACATGCAAGACAAGGATTTAGACAGCTTCGGGCCCCGCGAAACATCATCCGGTAATAACCCTTCATGCTGTTTGAGGCTAGGTCTCATTATCATCCCGAGGGAGACGCCGTAAACCGGCTCTTGTGTCTTGTACTGGCGTCAGCATCGGCGGGTTGAATCGGAGGCGTTTTGAGGCCTCGATGATAGTAGGTGGCCGTCGTAACTTTTTGTGGGCGAGGCTGGTCTCTTCGCCGGCGGAAATGGCTCGACGGCCGGCTGTTCGGAGGAGCAGAGTCCAACAGGGACGGTTTAAGCAAAGGCGAGGGCGCACCGGTGTTTCAACAACAGTACGAGGCGGAAACCAGGGCATCTCGCGGCAGCAGCAAACGGGCGGCTCGAGGCGTGGGAGGTCGAGCGCGGGGACGGCTCAGAGCAAGCAGAGGCAGGCAGGCACAGCCGGCCCGCACGGCAGAAGAGTCCCCATCGCTGCTGTTCAGGGCGCGGCTCGGCGCGTCAACAGAGCGGTCAATCAGAGAGGAGTCCGAGCTCGGGAGAATTTGCTTCCGGGTCAAAGGCCGTCCGTATCCTTGGCAGCTTGAAGGCAGAGGCGGCAGACCAGCGATTCCGAGTCCGGCTCAAGTTGGAATCTCATACAACACTTCAGGATCTTCCTTGCCATGGTAGTTTTGTAAAGAAGAAATTTTAAGTCGCTCACGGAGACGGCGGCGGCTCAATTTGTAACTCGCCGTGTAACCCTAATACCTCTTTAAACTTTTTAGATATCATAGATTGTAAACTTGGACCGACGGTCTTCAAGCTGATGTAGATCCGTTCAAACCGGATATTCTTTTTCCGGAAAAGTGTGAGCTTCTCGATCCCTTGGAGAGATCCCTCCAAGAACTCAACACCACCGTGCGCCTGGCCCCACGGTGGGCGCCAACTGTCGTGGATTTGTCACGGCAGATGTCCTTAGTGTCAGGACTTAGTCGCGAGGCCAACGCATCTATGTGGTAGCTTGAGAGGGGTTGAGTGGGATGAGAGACGCAGGGCAGATCAACACGCAAGACAAGGATTTAGACAGCTTCGGGCCCCGGGAAACATCATCCGGTAATAACCCTACATGCTGTTTGAGGCTAGGTCTCATTATCATCCCGAGGGAGACGCCGTAAACCGGCTCTTGTGTCTAGCCCTAGAGATTATTGATTGCTTGTCGCTTCTAACTTCCAACCTCCCCTCTTTGGGGAGCCCTGCCCCTCCTTATATATGTTGAAGGGGCGGTTTACATGTGGAGTCCTATTAGGATCAGGACTAGTCTATCTCTAATACAAACCGGATACAAGTCCTGGTCTTAACTCTTTGTAAGATAAATATTCCTTTCCTCTTAAACCGGCCCACCATAGTTGAACCGGCCTTCTAGGCCTTGGGTCTTGTCATCCGTCTGATCTGCCCGTCGGTTTACCAGTAAGTCATAACGACCAAGCGGGCTGCTTGTAAACCGTCAAGGTCAGGGCGGGTCTTCAGATAAACCGTCAAGTCTGGCCGGGTTAACTTCCGGCCGGTTTACGCCGCGGGGTATATCCCCGACAAACACCTCCGCCATCTTCACCAACATCTCCATCACCTTCCCCCCTCTATCTACAGCGGTCCACTCTCCCGCAACCCGATGTACCCTCTACTTGAACATGGTGCTTTACGCTTCATATTATTATCCAATGATGTGTTGCTATTCTATGATGTCTCAGTAGATTTTCGTTGTCCTATCGGTGGTTGATGAATTGCTATGATTGATTTAGGGTCGTGCTAACTACCACACGTATGGCGTGGACGGCAACCCGCCCGCACGCCTCGTGTGGCATGGACGGGAACCGCCCCGCACGACCCCGTCCGCGCGCACAAAAGCACGCTCGCACGTCCTGTGTGTGGCAACCCCGCCCGCACTGCCTCGTCCGGGCCAGACGAGCCGCTGCCCGCACTACCCAGCCGTTCCCGGCCTCCGATCCGTCCCCTCTCTCGTCTGCCGCCCTCGTCCTCCGCCTGTCGAACCCCGATCTCCGTCGCCGGCAATCTCTGGTTGCCATGGCAACCAGGGAAGATCCGTAGGGCGCTCCCACCGCAAACCACACCCCTTATCTCGCCCACCCCATCCCACCCCCCACCCCCACTCCAACAATGCCCTCCAAAGATGACCAGCTAAAAGCAGGTGAATCATCTGCCGATCTCCCTACTGCTTCTCATCCTCCTTCTGGGCAGAAAATTGCAAAATTACCGACGAAGTTGGCAACTAGATTCATCCTACAGGGGTAAAACACTACATACGTTGTGTGTCTTCGCAGTTGACAAGCAGAATACACTAGATCTGCCATGTAATACGCTAGAGATACCGTAAGTTCTCAGTAGATTGATGCACGTAGTTGGTAAATGAATGGATGTGCAGGAATCCATAAAAAGGGAGAGAAAATTGATAAATTAGGAATAATGGGGTGTGTGAAAATTAATTGCCATTGGTGTCTAACGTTAGTTGCCACCTGTCATTGTCCTCAACTGCCACCATGTCAACTTATTGCTTGCCATCCTGTTGTAGAGGCTGATGCCGTCGAATCAAACGGATAGCTAGCACCCAGATTTTAGAAAAGATAGTGGATGTGCATGTCCTACTAGCAATGATATGTTGGTTGCCTATGCATGAAAATGTGATAACACTGACGTGTTAACTTCTACATGCAAGCAGCACAATGATAAAATTTTTGTGGATTGTTGATGCCTTGTTGTTCATCCAGTGATTGAGAACACATCGGAAAGAAAGCGAGACACGGAAAGAATGAATCGCAAAAATGGCGCTGATGATTGGGGTTCTCAAAGGCTAGAAACGCCGCCACCTTTGGATGCATCAGAGTACAGTCAGCTCATCTCTGCGGGGCCGTTGCTGCCGCTCCTAGAACAGTATGCAAGCGTAGGTATGATGCGTGCTAAACAATGAAGAGAAACATTTGCCATCTTAGCAACGATGGAGATGACATTCTACTTATGTTGTGCACTGTCATTTTTTTTGTAGGTTCTTATGACCAGAACACTCTTAGGGGGCCCCCGTGGCAAGTTCAGTCACAAGGCGCTAACGCTGACAAATGTATGGGCATCCAACTTCAACTAGCTAGTGTGGCTAATCAAGGTAATGCAAAACGAAAAAAGAGCACATAATGCTGTGGACATGAAAAATGAACATGAAAAAAAGATGGCAAAAGGACTCACGAGTTATCACGGGTGTAAAATGCAGAGCCTTCATGCAGCACGTGGCATTAGGCAGCACCCATGTACCTGCCATCGACGTCATACACAGGTGAGTCCATAAACATAGTGAAGTTGCGGATGCTCAGTTAGCAAGCATAGTTGACAACTACAAAAATTGCCATGACTGGACATCTACGATTGCCATGGATTAAAAACTACAATTGCCATCTCTGCACACCTACAGTTGCCATATAGGAACAGCCGCAGTTGCCATGTCATGGCAACTGCAATTGCCATCTAGGAACAAACTGCGATTGCCATACCGATGCAACTTCAGTTGCCATGCAAGCAAAACTGCAGTTGCCACATAAGGGGCAACTGCAGTTGTAGTGCTAGCACGAACTGCGTTTGCCACGAATTGACCAACCACTACTATGCTTACGTGTTATTACGCTGGCGGTGACTCGGCAAACGTCTCCTGGCAAGCTTCACAAATTCCAGGTGGATCACGTCATTATGGTGTCACAGACCACACAAGATGGTCAAATACAGCACAACAAGGTAAAGGGAAAAAATCTGAACCACAAAAAACAGCGCTACATTTGCTATTTGTAGTTATTTGTAGGCAAAACAATGGTTGCCATGTTTGTTGAACAGTAGCTGCCATGACTGCACAACTACAACTGCCATAAAATGTCCACACACAGACTCACGGCTTGCTGTCTGAGAATGATGTCATGCCAAATCACTCGAAGATGGTGTGATCCGTTGCGATACACATGTTATCCAACACAAAAATCTTACTCTCGTACCTGCTTTTTCCTGTTACAGAACCTACAACTACAATGCACAGTGGCGCAGGAACATCTACTGCGGGGAGCTCTGAGCGCACGGAAGACGCGTTCCACCAGCCAGCAGACAATCATGCCGCAAACAATTTCGAGTCAGAGTCGGGAATGGCAATCATTCCAGCAATGCCGACAAGCACCCCTTTGAACACAAGCACTGGCAACACTCAGGTAGATGGGACTGTCGCCCACACTGAAGTGAATGATGAAACTGACGACGACGCACAAGGGGATGAAGATGGTGGGCAATCAGAGATCGTGGTGCCTCAGCCACCGTACATTGGGCAGAGATTTGAATTGTTCGAAGCAGCAAAGGAATACTACTAGACATATGCAAAGTTCCATGGATTTGCGGTCAACACCGAGTACCATAGGAAAATTAAGAAAACTAACGAGTACAGCAGAGGTGAGATGAGGTGCCACAAGGCACGCAGGAACAAGAAGGGGAAAGGCGATGCACCTGTCGTTCCGGAATGAAAGAGAGGTATCATTCAGCAGACTGAGTGCCCTGTCCGGTGTAAGCTAAACGTAGATGGAGCACAGTGGGTGGTCAATGAATATTTTGACGAGCACAACCACCAACTCATAAAGAAGTTTGACCTGGTGAAATTTTTGACCGCCCGCAGAGGGTTCACCCCCGTCGAAACGCAATTCGTAAAGCTGCTACATGATTGTAACATCGGTCCATCGAGAATGGTGCGGATACTATCTCTCATCCACAGCAAAAAGGGGACTCTGAGTAGCATGTCGTACATACCAGCTGACGTCACAAACCTATAGGCCAGGTACCGTAGAGAGAGCAAGTTGGCAGACATAGAGGCCACAATTGCCTACTTCGATGAGAAAGCCAAGGAAGATCCAGATTTCTTCTACAGGATAAGGTTGGACGATGAGGACCGTGTCAGGAACATGTATTGGGTGGATGGTGCTGCAAGGAGAGCCTACAAACATTTCCGAGATTGCATTTCATTCGACGCGACGTACCTCACCGACATGTACAAGATGCCATGCGCTCCATTCATAGGAATAAATAACCACAATCAGTCATTGCAGTTCGGCTGCGGGCTCGTCCGGAACGAAGACACGGATGGGTACGTTTGGCTGTTCAAGACCTTCTTGGAGTGCATGGATGGACTTGCTCCGATGAACATAATAACATACCAGGATTTCAGCATGCGTGCAGGCATAGAGCAGGTCTTTCCGTTGGCAGTGCACAGGCACTGTAGGTGGCACATTATAAGGAAGGCTGAGGAGACGCTAGGACTGTTCTTTGCTGAACGTCCAGATCTGCACAAGGAATTCGCGCTATGCGTAGACCACAGCTTGACGGTGGAGGAGTTTGAAAGGAGCTGGATGGCCATGACTGAAACACATCAAGTCCAAGACAACGAGACTCTTGGAAGCCTGTGGGAGAAGCGAATGTACTGGGTGCTGGCCTACTTCATGTAGTGCTTCTTTCCCTTTTTGCAGACTACGCAGCGCAACGAGGGGTTCAATGCTGTTTTGAAGCGGTACGTCAGCCCTGGCAACTCATTGCTATAGTTTGCCAAGCAGTACACAGCTTTGCAACAAAAAATTCTGGGATCTGAGCTGCAGCAAGAAGCGAACACCGCGCTAAAGCAGCCAAAATTGCTAACGTACTTGCCGATGGAGAGGCAAATGAGCAAGATATACACCAACAAGATCTTTAACAAGTAAGTCGTTTGTGTTACAGTCTTATTTGCAGAAAAAGCACCAAGTCAGTATGTGCCTTATAGAGTGCAATGCAGTTGCCATGATTTTGCGGTTGCCATGTTTAATAAAGTACTGTTTGCCATGCTTACTCAGCTGCAGTTGTCGTGTTTAATGGAAATTCTGTTTGCCATGCTTACCCGGATGCAGTTTCCATGTTCAATGAAATGCAGTGGCCATGTTAAATGGACTGTACTTCCAGTGGGCATGTTGGTATGCAAATGGCAATATCAACTGAAAAATGTTATGTTGTTGCCATATCTACTGAAAATGCAATTGCCATGTTTACTGAAAATGCAGCTGCCATGTTTGCTAAAAATGCAGTTGCCATGTTCACTCAACTGTAGTTGCCATGTTTAGTAAAAAGTGCAGTTGCCATGTTTGATAAGATGCATCTGCCATGTTTGTAGAAATGCAGTTTCCATGTTTACTCAACTGTAGATGCCATGTTTAAATAAAAGGGCAGTTACCATGTTTTTGCAATGTGCTTCCATTGGGGAATGCTGTTGTGGAAAAATGACGATGTCACGTTGAAAATGTACTACAATTGCCATGTCTATTGTACTGCATTTGCCATGTCTAGTATACTGCATTTGCCATGTATAGTGTACTGCATTTGCCATGTATAGCGTACTATAGTTGCCTTGTTCAATGAATTATGTTTGCCATGTTCAAACAAAATGTGTTTATATTTCCATGACAACATAAGGGGGTGCAAGAAAAAGAGTGCACGATAGTTTAACAGAAAGCGCACAAAATTTGCAGATTCTAGGAAGAAATAAAGCGTGCCAGCATATTCATGGCTTTCCGGGTGGACGAACGTACGTTCAAGGTGTGTTCTATTTTGGGCATGTCAGATTCAGAACCTGAAGACCCGGACAAAGGAAGGAACTACTTCGTCACAGCCTCGAGGGGCGAAGGTGAGTTCTACTGCCAATGCTGCAAGTTCGAACGGGACGGCATTGTGTGCTGTCACATACTAAAAGTAATGGACGTGAACGCTGTGACACGGATGCCCCGCCATTTCATAAGGCGGCGATGGACTTGGGACGCTGACGACGCATTGGCGCCGCAGACAACAGACGCAGTTCTGGCTGTGCATGACGAGAGACCAGAGTCAACCATGGAAGCCGTGAGGCATGTTGTGCTGACAAAGAACTATGCGGAGCTAATTGATGAAGCTTGCAAGAGTGATGACACAGCGAGAGTCGCAGAAAAACACAAGAAGGCACTGAAGAGAGAGCTTGATGAGATCAAGAAGAGGAAAGCCGAGGAAGCCTTACACCAGTTCCCCCGCACATCAAGCGTGCCTTCATCAACGGGGCCATCGTCTGAAAACTCGGAGATAGGATCTGGAACAGCAAGCACACAGACCCAGGTCAGGAACCCACCCCGTTCCATCACAAAGGGTCGTCCAAGAGAGATAAGGTACAAGTCGGGATTGGAGATCCAAGCAAAACACAAGAAAATGAAGAAAGGGGCGGGCAATCCATGAGAAAAAATTGTGGCGATGTGGCATGGTCCTTGTGGACATTTTGTTTTGTACCCTAGATGATGAGAATTCTTTTTTAAAACAATTGGGAGAATGACTCTTGAGGGGCATCAGAAGTGCAAGGAAAAATTCATTGAATGGATAAATGCAGTTGCCATGTTATGGGTACTTAATCTGCCATGTTATGTGCAGTTAACCTGCCATGTTATGTGTAGTTAGTCTGCCATGCTATTTTATACTAAACATGCCATGCTATTTTATGCTAAATATTCCATGCTATTTTATACTGAATATGCCATGCTAGTTGTAGTGGATCTGCCATTTTAATTGTACTGGATCTGCCATCTTAGTTGTGCTGTATCTGCCATGTTAATTATGCCGGGGCTGCCATGTTGTTTGTACTGTATCTGCCATGTTAGCTGTACTGAAAATATGCCATGGTATTCCTGATGACTCTGCATGGCATATATTCCCATGACAATACGACGCAGTTTACGGACACGTAGTGTGTTGTGTGCAAATGTATGGGAAACAAGTTGGAAAACAGCGTAACGTGCATAAACCTCAGCAAAACGTTGTGGCTGCATGATAAACCTACCCATGCTAGCCGGTGCAGTTAGCGATGAAAATGAAGAAGCAAAACAGCCAAAAATGTAAAACGATGATGACTTCCACTACCCATGTCTGATGAACTACATTTGCCATCGTTTTTAAAACATCGTAGATGCGTTCGAAGCATCAAACCGGTTCTAGAAACGACGAAACCATTGTAATAATAACGCCTAAAATAGGTTCACGTCCACACGTATATTACAGAAACTATTCAAATGTCGCTCACACACCACCACTACATGCCTACGCGGGGTTGTAGACACAACATAGCACACCAACATAGTTTTCAACGAGAAACAAGGAGATAATACCTTACATTCCTCGGCAACAGAATGTAAGGTATGCGTCCGGTCTGTAACGCCACGTGATCACTTGTACTTCTTGATGACTTTCTTGACAGCTTCCTCCACGAACTCGCGTGCTCCGGACCGCTTGTTGAAATCGTCATTCGTCAGCCAGTTCCATGTCTGGATTTTCCGGAGCTCAACGACCGTTGCAGCTGTGATAGCGGGAACAATTCTGCCTTCCCACTTTGCAAGGTACTCCAGCGCGTGAAAGCCACAGTCCGTCCTGCACGAGGAAACGAGTCAAGTGACCACGCACAGAGGACAGACGTAACAAAAGATAGACTTCAATTTCAGATCTGCCAAACAAAACAGGGATTGGATTGATGTAAATGGCAGATGAAAGGGGAGGAAGAAAATTACGTGTTCCCTTGCTTCACGGTCGCCACATACTCAGTCGGGAAATGCCTGATCTGGACCTTTGAGTGTTCGTAGTGACGGTGCCATGTCTCTTTGAGGTTCTTAATGAAGAATTCAGCATGCGTGGTGAGGTCTGCATCATCTTCCGAATGGATTGAATCAAGCACCTCAACACGTTGGTTCTTCAGGTCAAGACAGATCGCATAGTGGTGACCACACTTGCCGTGTGGGTCATGTGGGGCAAGCTCCTGGAACATGGGGAACATGACCTGCATTTAAAAAGTGAGGAAAATGAGAAGCAGTGTTCACGTAAAGAACAGCAGAGGGACAAAAAATCTGGTTATGGCTGGGGGTAGTTGAAAGAAAGTTGCCCTCCATGTGTGAACAAAAGTATGCCATGTATTTTACTGTCAAGTTGCCAACATAGTTTGCACGGCAGCTGTTGCCACATGAAAACAGCTGCCACGTAAACACAAGTGCAGATGATGGCAACAAAGCACACCTTGTGAAAAAACAGTGTAGAAAGTGAAGGAGCACTCACGTATTTCTTCATTGTGAGCTTGAAATCACCGTGTTGCGCAAAGTTCTTCCTCAGGATTTTGTGGTGGAAGTCACCATCCCATATTTTGCAGGTCACACTGTAATGCATGATTGTCTTGTCGGCACACACATCGGTGTGGTTGTTGATGTAGTCAATCCCGCATGCAACTACATTCGTCGACATCTTGCCGTTTGGCCTCACGGACTCCGCAAGATCACCAAGGTCGACGTACGTCACTCCGCATTGAATGACTTTGGTTCTGTCCAAACATGAGCTGTATGAAAACAATATAACATGGAAGAATCATGCCTACTAAGTAAAAAAAATTATGAAAGAACTAAAACAATATAACATAGAAAGTACGAAGCAGGTGAATGGTAAAAAAGGAGCAAAGCTAAATGAGATATTATGGGGTGTGGTCGTTTACGCTCTCAGCTCCTTCATGTGCTTGCTACTGGACCTCGCATTTCCAAACCGCTTGACGATATCGTACAGCTGGGTCTGTTCCTTAGTGGCCCTGAATTCGGGCTCGTAGTCTTCCGCAGGAGGTGGGTGCACTACCCTCTGCTGCCTCACGGAACCAGGAGTGGCACTCCTAATGGTCTCCTCAGATACCGTGTCTGCAGCCACGTTTGAACTTGATTGCCCTTGCCCTCGTGATGACCTCCTCTGCAATGCTGCCTCCTCAAGCATGCGGTAAGTTTCATCAAGGGACGGTGAAATCTCCTCGGGGGTGGCTGCAATGATAAAAAAATTGCTTACGATACCTAGGAAATCAAAAACAGATGGTTTGTGAGAAGATAGGGTGCATGATGTGAGATGTGGGGTACAAAAAGTGGGCCAGTTGCCATGTGTGGTTCACTACAGTGGCCATGTCGTAGCAGCTACAGTTGGTATGTAGTTGCACTGTAGTTGCCACCTAGTTGGACTATAGTTGCCATGTCACAGCAACTATAGTTGCCATGTTGTGTCAATTCCACTTGCCATGTGAATGTCATGTGAAAAAATGCAACATGGAAACAAAAAGTCTAGGTGACATGGTGTGGCAGATCAGTTGCCATGTGTGATGCACTGTGTTTGCCATGTGACAGCAACTATAGTTGCCATGTTGAATAAACTTCAGTTGCCACGTGGTTGCCCAAATGTCAAATGCAGCATGGCAGCAAAACAAAAAATGTAGGTGACATGGTGCATCAAATCCAGTTGCCCATGTCATCATATGTTAGTTGCCATCACAAGTGAGAACCCCACAAAAATTATGATTGGGACAAAAGTCAAACTAGAAAATATGTATACAAGAAAGATCATAAGGGCATGGCAAGTGTACCTTGCACAATCGGCTCTGCGAACTTGACAGCCTTCCTGCCCTCGATCATTGGCTGCGCCATCATTGCAGGCATGCCTCCTGGGAAAGCAAAGGCAACTGGCATAGGACACCGGTTGATCTTGACTGATGCCAAGGCTGAAGCTCGGCGGGGTAAAGGCCATTGGGTGCCTCTCATTCCTACTGGACGGACCACGAACGACTTGCGGGGCAGAATCCAAGGGTGAAAGATCAACAAACATATTTGAATCGGCCGCTACAGAATGATCGGCCTTATTTGCAGGGGGGGGCGTGTTGTCAGCGGTATCTGCCGCAGCTTTCATGACAATCTTCTTGTTTGGGCTGTAGGGGACACCGACATTGACTGGGAGCCTGGAAGTGCACAGATTTATGCTGGGGATTTCCACTACGGGTGAAGTCGCAGTCTGCTCCGGGTGTTCACCTGCGTCGCTCGTGCCCGGCTTGACACCTGCTTCAGTTGTGCTCCGGTCTTCCGGTTTCTCCGTCACATTGCTTTTGGCAGGCGGCGGGAACAGTGTGGACGCAGGAACAAAGCCAGACTCGTCTCTCCTGCTCCTGGCTACTGCCGGTGCGTTCGGTATGTCTGTTGGTTGCTTGCGGGGGCTACGGCGCCTAGGTGGTAGACCAGCATGCGAAACAGTCACCTTAGCAGTATCTACACCGTCAGGAGCTGGAGCTGTTGTGCCAGGACTCTCACCTGTAGATGGCATGTCCTTGTGAATTGCCGCCTTGACCGCTTCTGTCATGGACACAGGAGTGCCACCGCACACGCGCTTGGAATCAGTATCATATGAGCGGGAATCTTCCTTGCCTAGGTTCGTCTCGGGAGCGTCCACTTCAACGCTTGCTGATGGGGTGGCATGGCTCACGGCAGCATCCTTCATTGCCAGAAGAGTTGGCAATATTTCAGCTATCCTGGCAGATACCGACTCGTCACTCCCCGATGTACGGATGCCTGTTGTTCTAGCCTGCACATCTGCAACCGGCGGAGATGGTCGGCCACTTGCATCAGAGTTGGTGGGAGCGGTCACCAGTGCAGTAGCATTATTGTCACCTGGTGCCTCATGTACATCTGGGTTGCCCCCTGTTGACAACTTTGAATGCAGGCGTTCGAGCGGGTCCTTACTGGTATGCTTGGACCCACGCGTAGTAGTCTTCTTCACCCTGCAAAAAAACGAAGCACATGAAAAAGGTATTTAAAAATGAAACAAAATTATGTTTGCCTTGGTAGAAATCTTAAAAAAATGGAAAACAGGTGGAAAAGTTGGCAGTTGCCATGTAAGGGGATTGTGAGTTGCCATGTGTAATAGCTCGCAGTTGCCATCCAGTAGCAGTTGCCATGTTAAGCAACCTTGAACAGAATGATAAAAAATGTCTGATTTGCCATGAATGCAATTTCAAACCTAGGCGTGGGATGAGCTCACAAGCCAACGGTAGAAAGATGACAGTTGCCATTAGGTAAATTAAAGTTACCATTTGGCCTACGTTCCACTTGCCATGTGAAAAACAAAAAGGAGTTGCCCACACGCTTAGAAAGGAAAGAAAGAACCATTTGGTAAAACAGCGGTTGCCACGTGGGGGGGGGGGGGCGATGACAGAAGACAATGTGACAAGCTAAATGAATGCATTGGAAAATCAAGAAAAATATATAGCGCTATGTCAATGAAAGCGGATGGAAAAACCTACTTCCTGACTGCCTTCCTCAGGTCTGGCAACACGACAGGATCCCCGGTGTTGGTTGTCGTCGTGCGAGGAGATGTCCTAGTGGAAGTGGTGTCACCGGCAATGGGGGCACCTTTGTTCAACCAAGCAGAAACGCGGGTTGGCGTTGGCACCTGTTTCTTCGTAAATGCTTGTCCACCAACTGACGGCTCGCTGCACGTATGAGATGGAGGGAAAAAAAGGTGGCAATTGTCAGTCAGCAAACTCGTTGCCGCGTTTGACAGAACACAAGTGCAAAAAAGAGGATGAGTCTGTTCGAAGAAAATAGACAAAGCAAAAAACTAAGATGAAAGTCGAACCTCTTCCTGGCAGCTACAGGGTCGGTCCTAGACCTCTTGCCAGCAGAACCCTGCCCAACACCCTCTGGAGCCATCCCCTCTTTGATGGCAAAACCCCCTCGCCTCTCACAGCCGTGTGTTGTTTGACTTTATCCGGTTGGGGGACATCTGTTGCATCCTTGCCCTTGTTACCACCTGCGCGAACTTCAGCATGTTCATCATCATCGGTGTCCTCTTGCACGTTCTCCATGACATCATCGTCATCCCTGCTCAGACCAGCATCTCCACCTAGTTCATCTTGTGTGTCGGCAGGCTCCTGGGAACTGTTGTAGTCATACCGGCCACGGCAACCGGTTGGCCGGTGTGTACATTCTGGGACAAATGAAGTGAATTGCCTCGCAACCGCGTTGCTGTCAGAGACACTAAGGGACGTCCACCCCTCAACCAACTTCCCGAGCAAGCCGGTCATTCCAGATGCAAACTGCCCTATTAGCTGCTCAACAGGTGCCCTCGCCTGTACACGAAACAAAGAGGCATCAATGACAACCCCGTATAGCAATCACTTGCACGACATCAAAAAATAATCCACGGCAAACCATAGATGTAGATCTTTTGATTACCTCTGCAGGGCAAGACAGAGCTGAGTGCACGTCCATCCATTTTCCAAAGTTTTGAGGCCCCCCAAACACGCTGTAGTCTATAGCATGCTTGGCCATCAGCTGGGGAGAACAAAAAAAAAGCTACAATATAAGAGAGAGAATGATGAACACTGACTAGCAGTTCATGTGTTGCAAAAAAGCAGAACTAACCTGCAGTTTTCCATATTTGGTATCAGTTACCCTGTCTGCAGCAAGCACAACCTTGATAGCATCGATAGTCCACGCAGAAACAGCAAACTTGTGCGTAGGCGGCGGGCCTCCTGTCCTAGTGAAATCCACGGTGGACAGATCGAGGCAGTCGACGTACATGAGCTGATGTACAACAATTTTAAAAAGAAAGAAAAATCAGTTGCGATCATGGTATTTTGCGAAAAAGTAGGATAATATATGTTCCTGCGATCATCAAGTTGAAGTGCATGAAAAAGAGAAAGAAGAAGAAGTTGCCATCTGCATGTGCTAGTTGCCATCATAGTGTGATGGCAGTTGCCATCATAGTATGATGGCAGTTGCCATATTGTCATGATGGCAGTTGCTACATAGTCAACATGGCAGTTGCCATCTTGTTATGATCATGTTGCCATGCATGAATAAAAATGTGTTAAAAAAGAGTGTTCATAGAAAGGACCGGTAAAAAAATACCATTAAATGCAGTCAACAACCCTTCTGGTACACCTTGCTTGCAAATGCATCATGCAGGAAGTCGGCAATGAACTTACACCAATTCATGTTCTTCACATCTTTCAGTTTCGCCTGCACTGCACAAAATTCAGGACAACGAGTTGCCGCATCAGAATTCCAATGGAAAGAACATAAAAAAAAACTGGCAGTGACTAGCTTGCACATGACATCGGAGCAAAAAAATTGAAGGAAAAATAATGTAGTAAAGATAGATCATTCACCAGGATGGGGAAGCATTTGTTGCTTGGGCGAAGAGAAGTGGTCGGCGCGAAAACGGCTGAGATGAGGTACATGAGTAGCTTCATCTTGAAAACATCTCCATGCGTCGTCATGGCCTCCAGCGAATCTGCCACTGCAGACGTGTTCGGCATGGATTCCAACCCAGGAAACAAACGGGGGAACAGCGCTTCCTCGATATCATTGTTGACCTCGTACGGGACTTTGATATGTCCATGAGGCACACCCAAAGTGCAGAACACGGATTCCTCATTCAGCGGTAGTCTTCCACGTCTCGGAATCACGAATTCCCTGGAGGCGGGGTCGTAGATCTCACCAAGCCAATCGCATACATGGTTGACAAGGTTCGTGCACCGGACAACCATCATAGACTGCATACCCATCTCAGCAGCAGCCCCCTTCTGATCGTCGCTGAATTTGTCAGTCAACGCAGTCAGTCGTTCTTGGGAGGCTCTGTTGCGAATACGTTTCTTCTTCTGCAAAAAACAGACATAAGGTGATCAGTTGTTTGCCATGTTTTTGCAAAAAAAGAGATCAGTTGTTGCCACGTTTTGCAATGTGAAGAAATTTTAGTTCGTGCCAGACGACTGCAAGCTCGAGGTGTCAACAATTAAACATACAGCAGGAGGAAGGGGGTGTGTGTGAACATTTACCTCATCACCCTCTTTTGTCCGCCCAGTTGCCCGATTACGTTGTGGTGGATCCATGAAATCATCATCGTCGTTTTGACGATCGCCACGAGCCATTCTGCTGAGATGGGAACAGACCAAATTGTTATGGTGGAAATGTAAATGCAAGGAGGCCAGCAAAAACTTGCCACCTGCAAAAGCATATGTATGGCATCTGATACATTTGATATCCAAATTCGGTTGCCACATTATGCAGCCAATTTTCCACATCGTCTTATATGCAGAATGTCAACAGACAGTGTGTTCACACTCTATTTGCCACATGAATATACTATCCAGATGGCAACAAGCACACTTTAAGTGCACAGTAGTTGCCATCTAGTGCACTTGGCTCCTGAAAGTACACTGACTACCAATTGTGGAAACGGTCACAGTGTGGTTACTATCACATATCATTCGGGAAAACACTGGCCGCAATGAACATAGCATGATTGTGGCACCTATCACAGTAATTCAGCAATTTTTAGTAGCCACATGGAAAAAGAGCGTGTGTGTGGCAACTATCACAGTACTTCAGCAAATTTAGTTGCCACATGGAAGAGTGTGTGTGTGGCAACTATCACAGTCATTGAATGAAAATAGTTGCCATGTGCAAAAGCTTACATGTGGCAACTAACACAGTCATTTCAGTAATTTGTTGCCGCAAGGGGAAACACGTTTGTGGCAACTGTTAAATTTGTTCAAGGAGTTAGTGGTCGCACGAACATGATAGTTAATGTAACTATCAAGTTCGCCTCATACTGCATTTTCAAAACCCAACTAACTAGATCTAGGGTTCAATGGCAACTACGTCGACTTCAAATTCACCCTAAAAATTCTCCCACGAACTGACAGCAAACACAAAATCGAACCAAATCGCATCAAAAACAACCCGGGAGACACCTGATCACTCCATAGGCAAGACTAGTGCGTGCCTCCGAACAAGCAGAACCACGCCGACGATGCCGCCGCCGCGGCCGCGACGAAACTGACCAGTGCAACCAAAAACTTCTAGCAGACGTCTTCGGCGCCGGCGGGAACGCCGACGCATCGACGAATCGCCTGAATCTCTGCGAATCTCGATCGAGGAATCGAACAGGAAGGGAAGGGGAAGAAATGCAGGAAGGGATTGCGAGGGTTGTAGCGAGCAGTACCTTCAACCCGCAGGCGCTCCGGCGAAGCCGCTCCGTTACGGCGAGCACCACCGACGGTCCCGAACGCCGTCGATTCTTCCACCTCCGCCGTCGCCTTCTTCCCTCGCTTTCTCCTTCGATGGTTTGAAATGCGAGTGGGCTCTGCCAGTAACTGCGGTGCGGGTGAGTAAATGGAAGCGTGAGGGAGAGGGGGCAGAGGCGTGCGACGTGTTTGACGTCAACCGCGGTCAAAGCGGGGCGTGGGGGCGCATTGCAATTCCACCGCACGACTCCGATGGCAACCGCTGACCGCGAGGTGGCAACAAACGTGCGGGCGAACCTACTCGCACACCGCACACGCGCCTCGTCCTACGTGGCGCAAAAAACAGCCCGGTTTGTTCCAAGATTCGTGCATAAAGCTGCCAATGGTGATGCTTGCGTGTGGTCGGGGTGGTGAACGCCCACACGTGTGGGCGTTAACATTTCCGTTGATTTAATTTTCTTTTGGTTATGTTGCTGTCCTTTGGTTCCCATCATATGAGCATGTGCGTGGATCACACCATAGGGTTAGTTGTATGTTGGTAGGACTATGTATTGGAGGGCTAAGGGTGACAGAAGTTCAGCCTAGCATAGAAATTGATACATACGGGATTGGAGGGGGACCAATATATCTTAATGCTATGGTTGGGTTTTACCTTAATGAATGTTAGTAGTTGCGGACGCTTGCTAATAGTTCTAATCATAAGTGCATAGAATTCCAAGTCAGGGATGACATGTTAAGTGCCCTCTCCCACATAAAACTTGCTATTAGTATAGTAAAGTAGTCAATTGCTTTAGGGACAATTTCGCAACTCCTACCACCACTTTTCCACACTCGCTATATTTACTTTATTGCTTCTTTACTTACAACAGCCCCTAGCTTTTATTTATGTGCTCTTTATATTCTTGCAAACCTATCCAAAAACACCTACAAAGTACTTCTAGTTTCATACTTGTTCTAGGTAAAGCGAACGTCAAGCATGCGTAGAGTTGTATCGGTGGTCGATGGAACTTTAGGGAATATTTGTTCTACCTTAACTCCTCATTGAGTTCGACACTCTTACTTATCAAAAACTGTTGTGATCCCCTATACTTGAGGGTTATCAGCCATGCTTGGAAATTAGGCGTAGGTGTCATAGTTGCTTGAATAGACAAGTTGTATCCGGCTAGTTATGTTATATTACATTAAGGTTGTAAGAAACATCTTCCAGGGAGAATAGTTCCATTAAGGGTTCCTTTCCCTGGGTGCGCATGCGCTAAAGTGCATGTCCAAACTGTGACTGAAAAAATCATAGCATATATATCTTCCGGGGGTTCACAATGGAGTGAATGCAAAAAAAACATCTTTAATCCACCGACCGAATATTCCCTTATGAACGCTAACTTTTGGCTTCACCCAGTCTAAGGTACACATCCGGATGACCCGGCAGTAACAATCGCAGAGGTGCTCCCTTTATGCCCTAGCCGAACTAAGGGGAACGTAGGGCATAACCACAGGAGCCAGGCAACCCAGCTTGGCCAAAACTTAAGTCATATCGATGCATATAATGGCGAAGAAAAGGTACATATGGGAGAAACGCATATATGATGAGCTTGATGCTCGGACAATAATAGCAAGCTTTTGTACAAGAAACCCCCAGGTATAATGGACGTACATATTTGAAGATGTGTGCGTCAGGGGTGCGCAGTCTAACCACATGAAAGCTTTAAGGCTAAAGAGAAAAAATGAAGAGAGGGAAAAAATGAAGGAAACAATAGGGCGAAGGTGACGAACAAAGAGTTCGGCTCTAGGCATAGAATCTTCGGAGTCTAGCCGCGTTCCAGGGGTTCGGCTCGAGGCGATTGTCTAACGCATCACGCAGGCGGTACGCTCCTCCCACGAGGACTTCGTCAATGATGAAGGGATCCTCCCACTTGGGCTTGAGTTTGTCCTTTTTCTTCTCCGGCAGGTGTAGAACGAGTTCGCCAATGTTATAAGTCTTGGCCCGCACTTCTCAGCTTTGGTACCTGCGAGCCTGCTGTTGGTAAAATGCAGAACGGGCTTTTGCGATGTCGCGCTCCTCCTCCAGGACATCTAAGCTGACCTGCCAATCAAGCTCGACCTCTCTCTCTTCGTACATGCGCACTGGAGGTGAGTCATGAATAATGTCGCAGGGTAACACTACCTCTGCGCCGTACACCATGAAGAAATGTGTGTATTGATAACCCACAAGTATAGCGGATCGCAACAGTTTTCGAGGGTAGAGTATTCAGCCCAAATTTATTGATTCAACACACGGTGTAACGCCCCGAGACCGACGCTCCAGACGCCTTCCATGTTGTTCATTATCGTTGTGTGTATTTATTTGTTTGTCGCATTCATCATCGCATCATTCACCTTGCATCGACTCTTTGTTGCCGTCATTTTTCAAAAACTTGCATTCGCTCGTCGTTGCCGTTTCTCCCTTTGCCTTCATCACCTTCCCTCGGATCGCTTTGCTTTCGTTGACCGTCCCAGACCAGTCGGGTTTTCGCTTCCCTCTTGACCGTGGCCGCCTAACCCCCTCGTGTGTGCGTCCGAAACTCACCCGAACCTGACCCGAGCAGTCATTCCCGATGGGTCCGAATTATCTCCAAGCATCCTTCTAAAATTTTCGGTTTATTATTTAATCTCTCTTAACCTTTTTATCTCGACCGTCCGATGTAGATCAGAGGATCCAAAACTAGACCCACTTTGCTATATTCAGACCAACCCCTACTCAATCCAAACCCTAGTTTCTAGGAGAGCTGTCCCATCCTCCAAATCCCTCCGCCGCCGTCGCCAGTTTGTCCCTCCTCGATTTCTTCCCTGCCCAACCAGTGACACCCTCATCGGGATCTTCCCCGATCCACTCCCAGCCACCACTTCCTCCTTCGTTTTCAGCACCACCCCAACCGGCAGCCTCCACCTCGCCCCGATCCAAATCCACCTCCCCATGCCTCCACTCGATCCCTGGCCATCTCCTACCCGAGCGATTCCTCCACCTTGCCTCGCCCGAACCCAAAGAGAGGAGCTCCTCTTCGACCTTCCGTCGCCGCTAGCCGGAGCACCGGACCCAGCAGATGAGTCGCCTCCGGCCTCCTGTTCCTCTCCCCTGTTTTCCTCTCCTACCTCTTCTAAACTCTCTCCCTTGTTTGTTTTCTCCTCTGCCAGGAAACATACGGGGCTCGCCCCTGCTGCCATGGTCGCCGGTGCAAGGTTCTGCACCTCCCGTGCTCGCATGACCGCGCGTGTTGACCGCCGTCCCCGCCGCCCTCTCGTATGGATCCAACCACCTCTACTTCGCCTTGCCAAGCCATCGCCGTTCCCTCTCCTGTGCCCCGCCCCGTCGGATTTGCTCGAGCCCGCCACCACTGCGCCTCAAGTCTCTCCCGCCGGAGCCCCGCAGTCCCGCGCCGTCGCCTCCTTTGCATCGAGCGGGAGGACGACGAGAAGTGCCTTCCCCACACCCGAGCTTCCCCTCGCCGGAGTACGCGTCAAGTCCACCGCCATCGTCCAAGTCCCTCATGGTCGACCCCTGCGTCCTCTGCTGCCTCCTCGAGCGAGCGCCGCCCTGCGTTCACTGCGCGACTCCTGCCTCCCGCACGCAGCAGGCGGACCTCCGCATCCGGCTACGTCGCCGGCAAGCCCTGCCTCCGCCGCTTCGCCAAGTTCCGCTGTCGGTGCCTCCTGCATCGCGCCCTGGTCTGCTGCCTCCTCTGCATCGCGCCGGTGCGCTTGGCCTCTTCGTCGTGCTGTTCCCCTACTTCTGCGTGCGAAGAGGACGACCAGCGCCAAGCCCCGCTCGCCACACCCGCACCAGTTGACCGCGTCAGCGCCACCTCAGCCGGCCTGCCTACTCCACCGATCTGGGCCTATGCCCATGGTGACTACCAAATCCAGCCCCTCCTCTCTGTTCAGCCCAGCAGTTTCGGCCCGTGTCATGTTTTTTCTCTGTCTGTGATTTTAGCTTTTATCCAGGATTCAGCATATTTACAGATTGGACCCTAAACTTCATGCATATAATAACTCATGAACCATGCATCATATCAAAATGACTAATATATGTAAAACGCTTAGAATTCCATGTAGGTTAATATTTTCCAACTTTTATCTATGTTAACAATGTTCAAACTGCTGTTTGCATTAATTTGCTTAAATAACTTGTTAAAATGATTTATTTCATAACTAATTAACCATAGCTCCAAACTTAACAAACTTTATATGTAAATGGGGTATAAAAATGCTTAGTTTAACATGGTGCACCTATCTTTTATGTTTAACAACAATAAAATATGCTTTAGGATAGATCAGTACCAATTCCAAATGCACATGAGGATTTATCCAGAATTGTTGTTTGTTGTTCCGGCCTCATTTAAACTTGCCTAGATAGGTAGTTTTAATGTGTTTCCACCAATTGCCATATTTCATAATATTTAATATTGTTGGGTACATAACCGAGAGAGAACTAAATAAGTCATGTGGCGTTTCGTCAATATGCAAGTCGTTGCATATCGAAGAAACATATGATCTTGATCCATTACCTATTGAAGAACCTCCTGATCTTGATAACCTGACACAGGTAGTAAAGGTAAATTCTCTCTGTAGATATGATAAAGCTGAAGTCCCTCCTACTAAAATGGCTAGTCAGTGCTTGGATGGGTTTGATAACTTTACGTTTAAGCAAGAAGACTTTAATGCTTATTTTGGTAGACAATTAAAACAAAATTCTTATATGATTAAACACTTGGCTGATTATATGGCTAATATTAAAGGTGAACTTAAACTTGTTAGCAAACATGCTTCTATGGTTACCACTCAAGTAGAACAAGTACTTATGGTTCAAAAAGAATTGCTCGATGAAATGAATAGTAAGAAAAATGATTATCCTGTTAGAGTGGCTACTAGAACTGGTAGAATGAATCAGGAACCTTTGTATCCTGAAGGCCACCCCAAGAGAATTGAGCAAGATTCTCAGAGAAATAATATTGATATACCTAGTTCTTCTAAAAAGAAGAAAAAAGAAATAGGACTTTGCAAACTTCTAGTGAA
Organism: Aegilops umbellulata; assembly: GCA_032464435.1. NCBI lineage: Eukaryota > Viridiplantae > Streptophyta > Magnoliopsida > Poales > Poaceae > Aegilops > Aegilops umbellulata. The sequence goes on along the minus strand of CP136054.1, from coordinate 60,686,657 downwards.
CCTATTGCTGAATGACCTGATAATCCAAATGATATATCTATGTCTGATGCTGAAACACAATCTGGTAATGAACATGAACCTAGTGAAAATGTTAATGATGATGTTCATGATGATGCTCAACCTAGTAATGATAATGATGTAGAAATTGAACCTGCTGTTGATCTTGATAACCCACAATCAAAGAATCAACGTTATGATAAGAGATACTATGTTGCTAGGAAACATGATAAAGAAAGAGAACCATGGGTTCAGAAGCCCATGCCTTTTTCTCCCAAACCATCCAAGAAAAAGGATGATGAAGATTTTGAGCGCTTTGCTGAAATGATTAGACCTATCTTTTTACGTATGCGATTGACTGATATGCTCAAAATGAATCCTTATGCTTGCTAATAAAAGAAAGATACCGGAAGCTGAAATTTCCACCATGCTTGCTAATTATACTTTTAAGGGTGGAATACCAAAGAAACTTGGAGATCCAGGAGTACCCACTATAGCATGCTTCATTAAAATAAACTATGTTAAAACTGCTTTATGTGATCTTCGAGCCGGTGTTAGTGTTATGCCTCTCTCTTTATATCGTAGACTTGATTTGAATAAGTTGACACCTACTGAAATATCTTTGCAAATGGCTGATAAATCAACTGCTATACCTGTCGGTATTTGTGAGGATGTGCCTGTTGTGGTTGCAAACGTTACTATTTTAACGGACTTTGTTATTCTTGATATTCCCGAGGACGATAGTATGTCTATTATTCTTGGAAGACCTTTTTTGAATACTGCAGGTGCTGTTATTGACTGCAACAAAGGCAATGTCACTTTTCATGTTAATGGTAATGAGCGTACGGTACACTTTCCGAGGAAACAACCTCAATTTCACAGTATCAACTCTATTGGAAAAATTCCATCGATTATATTTGGAGGTTTTGAATTTCCTTCCTACTGTCAAGAAGAAATATGATATTCTTATTATTGGGGAGTAGCAAACATGCCCGTGCATTGCAACGGGAGAAAAAAAAATCTAATACTTCTAGCACAATAAGCATGACTCAAGACCCATTCACGGGTGCACGTTATTTGTTTGAACATAGTATCTCATCCATGTTGTCATTTATCCACCTTCCCGCCCTCACCGATGATCAAGTTGTCCACGAATATGGTCAATCCAAAGGTGATGATCTCGGCCACCACACTCACATCTCTCGCTAAACTACGCCATTGTAAGTGAATGTTTAATAGTTTTTTTACCTAATCTCGTCGAGATGGGGCATGATGGCCATCCTTCCTGAGGTATTGCCTACGCCTAGTACTGACTTTCAAATTCCATATTTATTTTTCAAAATGCATCAACATTCTTTTTGAAACACAACCACCTTTTAAATCACACGGAATATCTTAAAGAGCATGGATATTTTTTAAATTATGAATATATTATTAAGCACATGAACACTTTTTAGAATTACATGATTTTTTTCAAGAAAAGGGTGAATATGTTTCAAATTATTTAGATATTATTTCCATACATGAACAATTTCTTAATAAAGTTACACAAAGATTTTAAGATGCATGAACGATTTTTAAAAAACCGAATAAGATTTTTAAAAAGTCAGAAGACATTAAAAATGACACAAAAAATTAAAACGTGACGTTCTAATTTGGAGTGCAAGTGATTAGGAGATATGCACGCCTCACCATAATTAATATCCATTTTATGTCCGATTGAATTTGGCCATGGGACCCACCTCGGTTTCTTCCATTTATTTGTAGGCCTGCATAAATTAGGTAGCCATTTACGATTTAGCCATCCATGGCAGGCACCATGCTCCTTCCTTTTCTTTGGAATAATTAATGCCGCGCCCCTCCCTATTATGGTCGCTTAATTAAGGCACCCACGTCACTCCTTCCTTTTCATTGTTTGTGCTTTTCTTTCAGCTATTTTTTTCCACGAAATCTTTTGTTGTCACATGCGGCAATTAATTTTTTTAATGACTCGCTTGTTGATTCTTGTAACTCCCAACGTATGTAAGTTAGTGAAATTTTATGTAAAATAGCAATGTTGGACTATTAATTATACTACAAATCCTACATCTTAATAGTAGAAGGGGATAGATCAATTGGTAGCTGCCTTCAGCGCAGGACATCAGGTCGGGAGATCGATCCGCTGATGCTGCAAATTCTTTTTCTCTCTTCTAGTGCTTGCGGCCCAGCCCAAATTCTAGCCCAGGCGATTTTTGTCAGCTTCTGGAGTGAGGGCGCAGCCCGTATATTTACGAGCGGTGGCACCATGGGCCGAGGCCTAATGCGTCTATACAAATCGTGTTTTAACTATAAACGGATGAACCAGGCAGCAGGCCTGGTCAGCAATATCATACCGTGAAATATGGAACTATAAACGGATGAAAAATTAGTACCATCTTGAATATTAGAAAATCTCAAAAAGACAAAAATAATAATATGGGTGAACGGATGAAAAATTAGGCGAGACGCACCTTGCTTTATTAGTAGGTATAGATGTGCATATCCCCGTTGGGGTAACATAGTGTTATTCGAAATTTCTTCGGTTTCATGTTAATCGGAATGAGTTTTTTAACAAGACTTGATCAACCTTGTTACTGAATTCCTTTTGATGAGCATGAGATGGATGAAACTAGAAGGCACAACCTTTTGTACCCTCTTTATACTTTCTGTTATTTAGTTAAAATAAAGTAAAAATAGTATTTTTCTGTCTGTTTCCTGATTTATCCGTGCAATATAAAAATATCCCGAAAATAAAAGTCCTCCAAATGCCATGCCAATTTAATATGATTTTTTCGGGAATATTTGAGGATTTATGGTACTGAAAACACCGGGGGGGAGCTGCCACCAGGCCACGAGGGTGGAGGGCGCGCCCTCTGCCTCGTGGGCCCACGGTGGCCCTCCTCTACTTATTACTGCACCCATCCTCTTCTTCTTCCTCCCACAAACACGAATAACCAGCTCAAGCACGAGTTCTAGCTCACTTTGCTGTGATTTTGCAAAACTGCTTGGGGAGATTGTTCCTTGGTATGTGACTCCTCCATTGGTCCAATTAGTTTTTGTTCTAGTGCTTTATTCTTTGCAATTTTGTGTTGCATAGCTGACCTTGTTCTTGAGCTTGCATGTCAAATTTATATGGTTCCAAGTAGTTCTAATGCATGATATAGGTTCTAGGCACTTGTAGGAGTAGTTGCTACCAATTTTGTTAACCTTTGTTCACTTTTGTTTGAAGTTACTAAAAGTTTCAGAATTTTTTCAGAGAAAAGCAATATGCTTAGGAAAAAGTTCCAAGGTGGTTCTTCTAGGAAGCAAGGACCCAGGCTTGCAATGCGTGATGCTGATGAGGAGCCCCCAAGGGACGCTCCAGTGCGGCCTTGTGAATGGCCGTCGGAAAATTTTATGGATCGAGCGGGAATCAAAGAAGAATTTAACGCATATTTGCGTAACGCCGATCTTGTGGACTTTGAGGCAGACAAATGCCCCCAGTATCATCAACTCACTAGTTCATTTGTGAGGAGGTTTGAGTTTTAATCTTCGCGTAATTCTCCTTCAGTCATGTTTGATCTTTATGACAAATCTTATACCATGGACTTAGAGGATTTTACTTTTGCCTGCAAACTCCCACAATGGGGCAGTACTATTGATCCCCGTAAATCTGAATTTAGAAACTTTCTTGCTAGTATAACTATAGGGGAATCTAGAGACATAACACAATCTACCATAGGGAGCATTCACTTTCCTGCTATACATTATTTTGCTCTCTTCATAGGTAGATGTATAAATGCTAAGGATGAAGCATGTCACATGTGTGTCCCTGACCTCAGCATTCTTAGGGTTGTTGTGTTAGGAGACCAATCTTATCATATAGGAGCCATTGTAGCATGTAGGTTGCATCTTATCATATAATGGAGATTTCTTTGGAGGAACTTATGCAACCCGCTTAGCTAATTTTCTGGAGATAGACGTTCGTGAGGGAGATATGGAGTTGCCTCCTACTTATTTAGATTTTGATTCTATGGTCTCCCACCAGTTTGTCGAGAGGACTGAATCACCTCTCCAGTATCAACTAATCTTTAACAAACAACATGTTGTCTGTATTACTCTCCCCGCTCCTGCCTTCTTTGATTCTCAGACAAAAGGGAGATATACCATCACCAGAGAGGAGGCGAATGAGTACGAGCGGAGGGCGGAGGCAGCTCGATGCCACACTGCAGCTCAGGAGGCGATAGTCGCTGCATCATAGTACAACCCCAGCTACACCTACGGGTATAAGCCAGGCTATCCCTGGCAATAAACCAACTTAGGCCAAAAGCCTAAGCTTGGGGGAGTACGTATTTCTCACCGACATTACATTTATGTTCACACATACTCATTGCTAGATGTTGGTGCTCATACTCTTTCATCGTAATATCCATGCTAGTTTATTTTCTTTTTCCTGCTTTCTTCTTGTGTGTTTGTTAGACCTTAAGAAATAACCAAAAAAATAATAGTAGTAGTTTAATTTCTTGCTGTAGTAGTATTAATTAAAAAGAAAAACCCAAAAATATTTCCCGTTCTTCTTTTGCTTGTTGGGAGCTTTCCCGTGGAAATAGTTTTTTCTTTTCTTTGGGGGTCGATAGGATAAGACCATAATTAAATTGTTAAAGTGGCTCTTATATGCATTATTGTTGATTTAACCAAGAGCCCATATTGCCTTGTCTTCTCCTGTTTATTGAATGCTCGCAGATTCCAGCTTAGTCCAATGCACGTGCACTCTTATTATTATTCACTTTGTTCGGTCGCGCAAGTGAAAGGCAATTATGATGATATATGATGGACTGACTGAGATTAGAAAAGCTGGTATGAACTCGACCTCTCTTGTTTTTGTAAATATGATGAGTTCATCGTTCTTGATTCAGCTTATTATGAATAAACATGTTTGCAATGACAATTAGAGATCATAGTTGCTTGTGCCATGCTTGATTAGCTATGAGTTATAATGGTTTACCTTGCGTGCCAACATGCTATTAAAATGGTTATGATGTGGTATGATGGGGTGGTATCCTCCTTTGAATGATTTAAGTGACTTGACTTGGCACATGTTCATGCATGTAGTTGAAAAAAAATCAACATAGCCTTCACGATATTTATGTTCATGGTGGATTATATCCTATTCATTCTTGCATCCAATGTTTATTAATTTTAATGCATGTTCATGGCTGTTGTTGCTCTCTAGTTGGTCGCTTCCCAGTCTTTTGCTAGCCTTCACTTGTACTAAGCGGGAATACTGCTTGTGCATCCAATCCCTTAAACCCCAAAGTTATTCCATATGAGTCCACCATACCTTCCTATATGTGGTATCTACCTGCCATTCCAAGTAAATTTGTATGTGCCAAACTCTAAACCTTCAAATAAACATTCTGTTTTGCTTGCTCGAATAGCTCATGTATCAACTAGGGCTGCCCTTAACTTCCATGTTAGGCGGGTTATTCTCAAGAGGAGTGGACTCCGCTCCTCACTCACGAGAAAATGGCTGGTCACCGGGATGCCTAGTCCCATGCTTGATGCAAAATAAATCAAAATTAATTGCAAACAAAACTCCCCCTGGGACTTGATGTTAGTTGGAGGCACTCGTTGTTTCGAGCAAGCCATGGATTGATGCTTGTTGGTGGAGGGGGACTATAAACTTCACCATTCTGTTTGGGAATCGCCTATAATGTGTGTGGCATGGAAGATATACCCATCTCTTAGTTGTTATGTTGACAATGAAAGTATGCCGCTCAAAATATTATTTATCTCTATTTCAAAAACCGAGCTCTGGCACCTCTACAAATCCCTGCTTCCCTCTGCGAAGGGCCTATCTATTTACTTTTATGTTGAGTCATCACCCTCTTATTAAAAAGCACTAGCTGGAGAGCACTACTGTCATTTGCATTCATTACTGTTAATTTATATTGGGTATGACCATGACTGGACTCTTTTACCATGAATTACAGTGTCTAGTCAGTCCTTGATCTTTAAAGGTGCTCTGCATTTATGTTTTGTAGTCTCAAAAAGGGCTAGCGAGATACCATCCTGTTATATCATATTATGATTGTTTTGGGAAAGTGTTGTCATCCGAGATATATTATTATGGCTCGCTAGTTGATTATTCTATTGATATGAGTAAACATGAGACCTGAGAATTATTGCAAATGTGTTAGTTATAATTTTTGCTGAAAACTTGAATGCTGGCTTGATATATTTACAACAACAAGAGCAAATAGAGTTTGTAAAACTTTTTCTTTATCTTTCAGTTTGTCAACTGAATTTCTTGAGGACAAGCAATGGTTTAAGCTTGGGGGAGTTGATACGTCTCCGTCGTATCTACTTTTCCAAACACTTTTGCCCTTGTTTTGGACTCTAACTTGCATGATTTGAATGGAACTAACCCGGACTGACGCTGTTTTCAGTAGAATTGCCATGATGTTGTTTTTTGTGCTGAAAACAAAAGTTCTCGGAATGACCTGAAACTCCATGGAACGTCAAGTTAAAAATAATAAAAAATCCTCGCCAAAGATGAAGACCAGGGTGCCCACACCCTGTCCACGAGGGTGGGGGCGCCACCCCCTAGGGCGCGCCCCCTACCTCATGGGCCCCCTGGAGCTCCTCCGACGCCAACTCCAACTCTATATATTTGTTTTCGGGGAGAAAAAAAATCAAAGAGAAGAAATCACCGTGTTTTACAATACGGAGACGCCTCCAAGCCCTGAAACCTCTCGGGAGGACTGATCTGGAGTCTATTCGGGGCTCCGGAGAGGGGGGATTCGTCGCCGTCGTCATCATCAACCATCCTCCATCACCAATTTCATGATGCTCACCCTGTGCGTGAGTAATTCCATCGTAGGCTTGCTGGACGGTGATGGGTTGGATGAGATCTATCATGTAATCGAGTTAGCTTTGTTAGGGTTTGATCTCTAGTATCCACTATGTTCTGAGATTGATGTTGCTATGACTTTGCTATGCTTAATGCTTGTCACTAGGGCCCGAGTGCCATGATTTCAGATCTGAACCTATTATGTTTTCATGAATATATGTGTGTTCTTGATCCTATCTTGCAAGTCTATAGTCACCTACTATGTTTTATGATCCAGCAACCCCGAAGTGCAACAATCGGGACCACTCCCGGTGACGACCATAGTTTGAGGAGTTCATGTATTCACTATGTGGTAATGCTTTGTTCCGGTTCTCTATTAAAAGGAGGCCTTAATATCCCTTAGTTTCCATTAGGACCCCACTGCCACGGGAGGGTAGGACAAAAGATGTCATGCAAGTTCTTTTCCATAAGCACGTATGACTATATTCGGAATACATGCCTACATTACATTGATGAATTGGAGCTAGTTCTGTGTCACCCTATGTTATGACTATTACATGATGAACCGCATCCGGCATAATTTTCCATCACCAGTCCAATGCCTACGAGCTTTCCGTATACTGGTTTAAGCTTATTTACTTTCCCGTTGCTATTGTTACAATCACTACAAAATACCAAAAATATTACTTTTGCTTTCATTACTCTTTTGTTACCGTTACCACCACTATCATATTACTTTGCTACTAAACACTTTGCTGCAGATACTAAGTTTCTAGGTGTGGTTGAATTGACAACTCAGCTGCTAATACTTGAGAATATTCTTTGGCTCCCCTTGTGTCTTATCAATAAATTTGGGTTGAATACTCTACCCTCGAAAGCTGTTGCGATCCCCTATACTTGTGGGTTATCATAGCGCTTTTCTTATAGAGCTCTCCGTCGTGAACCTTGTAGGCCTTCGAACGTCGGACAATGTGGCGGGCCTCATTCTGATCCTCAGGGAGTTCCTTCCTATTAAGGTAGGCCAAGAAGTGTTTGGTCCATGGGGCAATGACTGCCATAAGGAGATGGACCGACGGTGTTATTTTGGTGGCTGAGCCTCCAATGATATCAGTGTGTTCGGAATCTGGGGTTGTGTTCAGATTCGTATTGGTGTTGCCGCTTTCCCCTGCCACACCACGGATGGCTTAAAAAGCCTTTCCAGAAAAATGTTAGGTGGGACGGGGTCGCGCTTAGCGCCGATACGAGCAAGAACGTCCGCTGATACGTCCATTTTGCATCATGATTTTATATCGATATTTATTGCATTATGGGCAGTTATTACACATTATGTAACAATACTTATGCCTATTCTCTCTTATTTTACAAGGTTTACATAAGGAGGGAGAATGCCGGTAGCTGGAATTCTGGGCTGGAAAAAGAGTAAATATTAGAGACCCATTCTGTGCAACTCCAAAAATCCGGAAACTCCACGGAAGTTATTTTCAGAATATATAAAAAATATTGAGCGGAAGAAATACACCAGAGGGGGACCCACCTGGCCAGGAGTGTGGGGGGCGCGCCCCCGCCTCGTGGGCCCCCTGTTGGCTCTCCGATGGCCATCTTCTACTATATGAAGTCTTTCGTCAAGGGAAAAATCATAAGCAACCTTTCGGGATGAGACTCCGCCGCCATGAGGCGGAACCTTGGCGAAACCAATCTAGGGCTCCGGTAGAGCTGTTCTGCCGGGGACACTTCCCTCCGGGAGGGGGAAATCATCGCCATCGTCATCACCAACGCTCCTCTCATCGGGAGAGGGCAATCTCCATCAACATCTTCACCAGCACCATCTCCTATCAAAACCCTATTTTATCTCTTTTATCCAATTCTTTTCTCCAAGTCCGGGATTGGCACTAGTAGGTTGCTAGTAGTGTTGATTACTCCTTGTAGTTGATGCTAGTTGGTTTATTTGGTGGAAGATCATATGTTCATATCCTTTATGCATATTAATACCCCTCTGATTATGAACATGAATATGCTTTGTGAGTAGTTACGTTTGTTCCCGAGGACATGGGAGAAGTCTTGCTATTAGTAGTCATGTGAATTTGGTATTCGTTCGATATTTTGATGAGATATATGTTGTCTATCCTCTAGTGGTGTTATGTGAACGTCGACTACATAACACTTCACCATTATTTGGGCCTAGAGGAAGGCATTGGGAAGTAATAAGTAGATGATGGTTTGCTAGAGTGACAGAAGCTTAAACCCTAGTTTATGCGTTGCTTCGTAAGGGGCTGATTTGGATCCATATGTTTCATGCTATGGTTAGGTTTACCTTAATACTTTTGTTGTAGTTGCGGATGCTTGCAATAGAGGTTAATCATAAGTGGGATGCTTGTTCAAGTAAGAACAGCACCCAAGCACCAGTCCACCCACATATCAAATAATCAAAGTACCGAACGCGAATCATATGAACGTGGTGAAAACTAGCTTGACGATATTCCCATGTGTCCTCGGGAGCGCTTTTCTCATTATAAGAGTTTGTCCAGGCTTGTCCTTTGCTACAAAAAGGATTGGGACACCTTGCTGCACTTTACTTACTTTTGTTACTTGTTGCTCGTTACAATTTATCTTATCACAAAACTATCTGTTACCACTTATTTCAGTACTTGCAGAGAATACCTTGTTGAAAACGGCCTATCATTTCCTTCTGCTCCTCGTTGGGTTCGACACTCTTACTTATAGAAAGGACTACGATAGATCCCCTATACGTGTGGGTCATCAAGACTCTTTTCTGGCGCCGTTGCCGCGGAGTGAAGCGCCTTTGGTAGGTGGAATTTGGTAAGGAAAAATTTATATAGTGTGCTGAAATTTACTATCACTTGTTACTATGGAAAGTAATCCTCTGAGGGGCTTGTTCGGGGTATGTTCACCACGACTAGTAGAGCAAAGAGTTGCTCCTCAACCTACTGAACCTACTGAAAATGAAAATGTTCCCTTTGAAGTTCCTTCGGGTATGTTAGAAAAACTGCTAAATAATCCTTTTGCAGGAGATGGAACAAAGCATCCTGATGAGCACCTAATATATGTGGATGAAGTTTGTGGATCATTTAAGCTTGCAGGTATACCAGATGATGTTGTTAAGAAGAAGGTCTTCCCTTTATCTTTGGAGGGAGATGCATTGAAATGGTATAGGCTATGTGACGATACGGGGTCATGGAACTACAAACGATTGAAATTGGAATTTCATCAGAAGTATTATCCTATGCATCTTGTTCATCTATATCGCAATTATATATATAATTTTTGGCCTCGCGAAGGAGAAAGCATCGCTCAAGCTTGGGGGAGGCTTAAATCAATGTTATATTCATGCCCCAATCATGAGGTCCCAAGAGAAATAATTATTCAAAGTTTTTATGCTCGGCTTTCTGATAACAATCGCACCATGCTCAATACTTCTTGTGCTGGCTCTTTTATGATGAAGACTATTGAATTCAAATGGAATTTATTGGATAGAATTAAACGCAACTTTGAAGATTGGGATCTCGATGAAGGTAAGGAGTCAGGTATGACACCTAAGTTTGATTGTGTTAAATCTTTTATGGATATCGACGTTTTCTGTAAATTTAGCACTAAATATGGACTTGACTCTGAGATAGTAGCTTCTTTATGTGAATCTTTTGCTACTTATGTTGATCTCCCCAAGGAGAAGTGGTTTAAATATCATACTCCCATAGAAGAAAAAGTAGCTGCACCTATTAAAGTTGAAGAAAAGACTGTCACTTATAATGATCCTATTGTTCCTACTTCTTATGTTGAGAAACCACCTTTCCCTTTTAGAATAAAGGATCATGCTAAAGCTTCAACTGTGGTTCGTAAAAGCAATATTAGAATGTATACACCTCCTGAGCAAGTTAAAGTTGAACCTAATATTGATATTGATAAAGATCTCTTGACTGATAATATTGATGGGCATGTTATTCATTTCTGCAGTGAAACCGCTAGAATTGCCAAACCTTGTGCTAAAGATAAACATCGACCTATGGTAGGCGTGCCTGTTATTTCTGTTAAGATAGGATATCATTGTTATCATGGCTTATGTCATATGGGTGCTAGTGCTACACTGCAGGAATCAGCTACTTTGCCATCTGCCACGGCAGACGGCAAAGGCATGGATGGCGGACGGCAAAGCTCTTTGCCGTCTGCCGCAGACGGCAAAAGGGGACGGCAAAGTAAGGTCCGACAAAGAGCTACTTTGCCGTCTGCTTTGGGCGGCTGACGGCAAAGGGGCCTTTGCCATCAGCAGCGGACGACAAAGAATGCAGACGGCAATAAATGCGCTGTTACTCCGTTAGGTGGTTAACGGCAGGCCTTTGCCGTCCGCCGCTGACGGTAAACTTCGGAAGGCCTTTGCCGTCTGCCTAGTGATGTCAGCCGACGTCACTACACGGCACGCCTTTGTCGTCCGCCACTGTAGCCAAAGTTTTTACTCTTTGCCGTCCGCCGCGGACGGCAAAGCCTTTGCCGTCAGCCACTGTAGGCAAACTGACCAAATTGGTCATCCTCCCAGGAAGCACAGTTGCTTGCCACGTGGCCTCTTTGCCGTCCGCTGCTGATGGCAAAGAGCCCTTTGCCGTCAGTGGCAGACGGCAAAGAGCCTGCATATTGTCTCTTTTTTTCTGTTTTTTTGAATCCAACAATTTTCACAGCAAATATATATGACATATATAGATATATTTCACAGGGCTATTTAACAGCAATGATATCACATATCCAGCACATAAGTTTCATCCATTCATACATAAGCAAGTTCCATCAAGTTCCATCCATATACATATTACAATGCAAAGTTTCAGAAAGATAGCAAGTTCCATCATAGCAAGCTAGAAACAATGCAAAGTTTCATGAAAGAAAAAGCAAGCACTCCATCATAGCAAGGTAGCTTCCATGAAGTGAATGAAATCTGCAAAATGGAAAATAAGAAAGTTAGAAATAGATGACAAGAAGAAGAAGACTAGAATAAGAAGTATATGTCATTTATGAGCTAACTTAGGTGAAATGGATCATATATGAGCTAACTAAGTTGAAATGGGTCGTTTATGAGCTAACTTAGTTGAAATGGATCATTTATGAGCTAACTTAGTTGAAATGGGTCGTTTATGAGCTAACTAAGGTGAAGGGCATCGTTTTTGAGCTAACTAAGGTGAAATGGATTGTTTTTTTAGCAAACTTAGGTGAAATGGATCATTTATGAGCTAACTTAGGAGAAATGGATCATTTATGAGCTAACTTAGTTGAAATGGGTCATTTATGAGCTAACTAAGGTGAAATGGATCGTTTTTGAGCTAACTAAGGTGAAATGGATCGTTTTTGAGCTAACTTAGGTGAAATGGATCATTTATGAGCTAACTTAGTTGAAATGGGTCGTTTATGAGCTAACTAAGGTGAAATGGATCATTTTTGAGCTATATACGGTGAAATGGATCGTTTTTGAGCTCACTTAGGTGAAATGGATCATTTAAGAGCTAATTTAGGCGAAATGGATCATTTTTAGCTAACTTAGGTGAAATGGATCGTTTAGGAGCTACTCTAGGTAAATTGGGTCATTTTAGAGCTAACTTGGATAAACTGGATCATTTATAAGCTAACCTAGGTAAGATGGGACATTTTGGAGCTAACCTAGGTGAAATGGGTCATTTTGGAGCTAACCTAGGTGAAATGGGTCATTCTAAAGCTAACGTAGGTTAAATGGATCATTTAGGAGCTAATCTACGTAAAATGGGTCATTTTAGAGCTAACTTGGATAATTTGGATCACTTATAAGCTAACTAAGGTAAAATGAGTCATTTTAGAGCTAACTTAGGTAAAATGGATCGTTTATGAGCTAACTAAGTTAATTATGCAATTTTTGACATAAGTAAGCTAAGTACATATCGTTTTAGAGCTAACTTAGGTAAAATGGATTGTTTATGAGGTCAGTAAGCTTATTAAGTCATTTTGGAGGAAAAGAAGCTAACTCTACGTCTTTATGGTAAGCATATTGGAGGAAATAAAGCTAAGTCTAGGTCTTTATGCATTTTTTAAGCAAAACACTAGAGAAACTTACCGTGATCAGGGAGGTCTACAAGGCCTTAAGAATTACCTTCATGTACTGCTCCTTACTCAAGAACTTATCGCGGCACTCCTGCTTGGGCTTCTTGATACCACGCCCGGCGTAGTAGTCTCGAACAGCCTGCACCCGAACCTCATGCCGTAAGTTCTGAAGTAGGCGCTAGCACTCCTTGGCGATAACATCTGCCTCCTCCTCCTCGTATCCCTCCTCACACCTGTAGAATGTCTGCAATCAAATGAGACAATATTGATTAGTACAATTAATAACTAGCTAGTTGAAGATTTTTAATTGTGTAAAGGAGAAATTACCCAGAACTTTCTGATCACCACGTCTGCCCTCGTCTTGCACAAGACACCGTCGATAATCTCACCCGGCGGGGCCGGGGCAGCCAAGTAGTGCTCCCAAGTCAATCCAACCTCTGGAAGCCGACCCTCACCAGGCAACGTGACAAACCCCGGGAAGTTTTGCTGAATCAGAACTCCAAGGACAGAGTTGGGCTGGCGGACACTTTCATGGTGGTCCCAACCCCTGCAGCATGACAAGGCCAACGCATTAGTTATTTGAAGAAATGTGAATGCAGAAGGTACAAAAAGATTAAATGCACTTACCTCTCCCCATCAGGGAAAATCAACCACCTCTGCTCGCGGGTTGCCGGCACGGACGGGAGCTGTGTAGCACCACGCTGGTAGACGTTGCCCCCCTCCTCCCCCTCCTCCTCAAAATCAGTCGGCTCCCCGCCATCATCAGCATGGCCACTCGGCTTCCCGCCATCATCAGCATGGCCACTCTGCTATTCAGGCTGACCTGAGCAGGTACCCCATCCAGACGTGTGCTCCTCCGGGGTCTCGTGGGCCCAACTCTCGTGGGCCGAAGGCCCGTCGACCCGAGGCTTGTGGGCCGAAGACCCGTGGACCGGAGGCTCGTGGACCGGAGTCCGTGTAGCCTCCTCCTCAGACGAGTCCACCCTAGCAGTCACGTGCTCGGGTGAAACAGCTGGGGGCGGCGGCGAGAAAGGCGCCATAAGAGTCACCCTACCTCCTCTCCCGCGACCACGTGCTCCACCTCCTCTCTTCTTCTTACCTCGTCCCGTGCTGGGCACCGCGATCGACGAAGAAGGGCCCGGCGGTGTCTCCATACTGTCCAGCAACGCTCGGTGGAGAGGTGCGTGTGTAATGGAAGACCTCGCACCACGCGCCGACGAAGAAGGGGCCTCGGCGCGCTCCTGACCAGCGCCCACCATCTTTCAACACCTGGCATGACAAAGAATAAACGAAATTAGTACAACATAAAAAAAGTACCGACATGAATAATAATATGTATATCACTTTGTATCATCATCAAGTACAACATAAAAAATTGAATACCTGACACTACTAATAATCTCGATCAGTATCATCAATAAATGCATAATCATCATCATCACTATAATCAATGATGGGCTCATAGGGTTCATTGGCATCAACATGTGCAAGGCCACCTTGAAGTAATCGGTCAAGCATTAACAGGTCATCCGCAGCAGTAACCTCTTCTTGTTCTGGCTCTTCTTGTTCCTCCTCTGGGGTGATGTCGGATTCATTGTAGCTGTCTACTTCAATGTTTTGGGGTGAAGTATACGGTTCTTGAAACGCTTTTTGGAAAGACGTGTCTCTTGGAAGAATTCTCCTTCATATGTGTCTGCGTTAATGTGAGGTTCATAATCCTCTTCCTTTGGGGGAGAAAGTCTAGCACGTGGCGGCACTTCATAAGCGACATCCCAACCTTTCAGATTTGGATTAGTTTGGCAGGCCCACGGTAGATAGAATACTTGGGTCGCCTGTTGAGCTGTAATATAGACATCAGGAACATCTAAATGGGTGCTTTGGTTGATTTCAACTAGCCCTATATGTTCATGAGTCCTTCTAGTCTCCTTCGGCTGAAACCAATAACATTTGAAGACTATGACATTCGGTGGGTTTTCACCATAGAACAAACATTCATAAATTGCTTCAACTCTCCCATAATACTCGGTACCTCCTTCGCCGATAGCAGATACACAACAATTTGTAGACTTTCGGTCGTCCATAGATAGCTCTTTGCCATAGGTACGAATGTCGGTGTACTAAAGTAGGGGTACCCTAGTATCCCGAACTTGTGCACGGGCAGTCGCAGCACCCCGCAGCAAGGCACGCCAGGTGATCGCCAAGGCTCTCTATGGTTCTTTTGGAGCCATTCGAGAACAAAGTATTTAAGCCAAGGAGACAAGTCCCCAGCAAGAGGAGCTTGCCGGGAAGGCCGCTCGAGGCACAAGACCCCGGCAAGAGGAGCTTGCCGGGAAGGCCAACCAGAGCATCTCAAAGAACCTGCCGCGACGCGCCACGCGTCCCGGCAGGACTCGGCGAGCGACAAGCTCCCGGACGCGGCAAGACAACGGCCGCGGCAAGGCACTTGCCGTGGCGGGCAACCACTCTGTACCCGCGCTCCAGCTCACCCACCTACGTGTCGCTCCGGGACCCTTCCTGGCGTATGTGGCGGGAGGCTGTGCAGCCAGGGGTACACTGTGGCATGCAGCGCTGACAAGATCGCCATCGTGGCAAGCGGTGGCGCCCCCGACGGTCCCTTTTCTGCATCGTCTAGGCGACGTAGATAGGAATCTAATGCCTTTGTCCCCTGCCGTCAGGGTTAGGTATGATACACTGTGTAGGTAGCTGTACCTACCACAGCTGTACCACCCCGGATGTAACTTGCCATATTTGTACTCCAACTCTTGCCATTTTCGGCAATGTGATATGATATTACCTCCGTGGTTGGGTTTTCCTTCTTTTGCATTTTGTCCTTGTAATGCATTTCATATCATGTCATCATGTGCATCGCATTCGCATACGTGTTCGTTTCATGAATCCGAGCATTTTCCCCATTGTCCGTTTTGCAATCCGGCGCTCCTATGTTCCCCGGCGTCCCCTTTTACCTTTTTCCGTGAGCGGGTATTAAAATTTCTCGGAATGGTCCGAGGTTTGTCAAGCGCCCTTGGTGTAGCACCAGTAGACCGCTTGTCAAGTTTCGGGTCATTCGGAGGTCGTTTGATACTCCAACGGTTAACCGGGTAACCGTGAAGGCCTCGTGTGTGTTGCAGCCCAAAAACCCTTCAAATCAGCCCAATAACCCATCTAAGACACTCCCATGTCCATCGCCGTTCGATCACGATCGCGTGGCCGAAAACCGTGCTCAATTTGGAGCCTCCTAGCTCCTTCTACCTATAAATATACCTCCCCCTCCAAAATCCCGGATGAAATCCTACCCTAACCCTAGCCCCGCTCCCTCCGCGCCGCCGGACACGTCCGGATCGGGCCGTACGCGTCCGCCCACCGCGCCGGACCAACCGGGAGCCACCACGTGGGCGAGCCCGCGCCCACATCGCCGCCTCTCCGCGCCGGCCCGCCAGGCCCGGGGCGGGCCCCCCCGAGCCCGCGGCTCCCCGCCGCCCGCGCTTCCCTGCGGCCCAGCCGCCTTCGCGCCGGAGCGCTCGCCGCCCGCGCCTCCCCGGCGCGCCTCGTCGGCGACCTCGCCGCCACCGGATCCCGCCGGCGTCGCCCCGCCACCGCGCCGCCGCGCCCGCGCCGTCCCGCGCCTGCCGCCTCCGCCGCGCTCTCCGGCCGGCGCGCCTCGCCGGACCCGCGCCGCTCCCCGCTGCCCCGGATCCGCGCCGCCGCCTCCACCTCGGGCCCCGTGCACCCCGGATCTGGATCTGGATCCAGCGAACCCTAGGGTTGACCCCTTTTTTTCCCCAACTCTTTTATATTTTGCATTATCGTGCCATGTTCATCGCTTCATAACTTGCTGCATACTGCTCCGTTTCGTGCGTGTAATTTGTCAAATTGTTCGCCTCGATGAGTACATCATTTCATCTCATTGCATCATTTTCATTTGAGTTCATCTTGATGCCCGAAATGCTGTTGGAAGAGGGCTATGTGATGTTAGTTTCAGATCTGTTTCAGAACATGCACTTTTGTCATTTTTGCCATGATTGATGTGTGCATCCTATGAACTGGAGTCCTACATGTGTTTTTGTAATATGCCATGCCATATTTCCAGGGGTGTATGCCATGTATTTTTTTGATCTTTGTGGTGACTAGCACAAGCATGCAAACTAGGGATCATATTGTTGCTGATTTCAGGGACTGAGTAATTTCACTAAGTTATTTCCTGCCGTTATTTTTATGCCATGTGTTCATGTTGTTTCGAGAGAGATCTATGCCTCTTTTGAGCATGATCAGTAAGGGTGTTTTGAACATATGGATTTTCTCTATCCATCCATGCCTTTGTTTGTAATTATGGAGTGCCATAGCTTGAGTGAATCGAGCTTTAATTTTGCTATAAAATGTTACTGGCAGATTGTTTACATGTTATTCGATTTTGCCAAGCTTGTTGTAGTTGATCCTTGCATGCTATGTTGTTGTTCCTGCCATGTATAGATTCTATGCCATGTCTTCTTGTTGGATGTATGCTTTGTTTATCATGTAATGCTCTGTAGTGAGTGCATCGAGCTCGTAAACATGCCTACTTGTTATCTGTTTTTGACATGTCCAGTTTTCTGCTAAGTCTGAAAACTGTAACGAAACTTGCTTAATTGACATGGGTGTTATTATATTTTCTGTTCCTTTTTGGCTAATGGTCAGTAAGGGACTTTTGTTCTATGCTTTGAGTAGATTCATTCAATGCCATACTTTGCTATGTCCTGTTCCTGTAGCATGTTGTTTCCTTGCTCTAAACATGTCATCCTGATGTTAATTTCTGGCATGTTATTTTCACCAAGTCTGTGAAGCTGATATGTTTTGCACTTTTGACATGCTTATTTGAACCTTTTATGGTGTGATTTAGCCGTAGCTCAGTGTTCATCTTTTGTCAAGCATCTTGAGTAGATCACTACCATATGCTTTGATGATATGTTTGTGTGCAGTAGCTTAATTTCTAGTTGCTTGCTAAGTAGCATCATGCTGTTAAATGCATAAATATGTCATTCTTGTTTTGCTTGTCATTTGGAAACCGTGCATCCGATTCCGGTGATCCTTATATCGATTTCAACCGAAATCATCTCACCTATCCAGTGGCATACTTGGTTTGCCAAGATTATGCCTTGTTCATCTTTTCCTTCTGGAGCACGCATATGCATTGCATACCACATCTCGCATATCATGCCATGTTTTGCATCATGTTGTTTGCGCATTGCATCGTGGTTGATAGTTGTTCCTTTGCTTGTGTTCTTGTTTTGGGTAGAGCCGGGAGACGAGTACGTGAACGAGGAACCTGTTGAGAACGCTTTCAAGGATCAAGCTTTCGACAACTCTGAGAACCTTGCAGGCAAGATGACCATACCCTCGAAATCACTTCTATCTTTGCTTGCTAGATGCTCGCTCTTTTGCTATGCCTATGCTGCGATGCCTACCACTTGCTATATCATGCCACACATATTGCCATGTCAAACCTCTAACCATCCTTTCCTAGCAAACCGTTGATTGGCTATGTTACCGCTTTGCTCAGCCCCTCTTATAGCGTTGCTAGTTGTAGGTGAAGATGAAGTTTGTTCCTTGTTGGAACATGATTATGTTGGGATATCACACTATCTCTTATTTAATTAATGCATCTATATACTCGGTAAAGGGTGGAAGGCTCGGCCTTATGCCTGGTGTTTTGTTCCACTCTTGCCACCCTAGTTTCCGTCATACCGGTGTTATGTTCCTTGATTTTGCGTTCCTTACACGGTTGGGTTATTTATGGGACCCCCTTGACAGTTCGCTTTGAATAAGACTCCTCCAGCAAGGCCCAACTTTGGTTTTACCATTTGCCACCTAAGCCTTTTCCCCCGGGTTTTCGCGAGCCCGAGGGTCATCTTTATTTAACCCCCCCGGGCCAGTGCTCCTCTGAGCGCTGGTTCGAACCTAGTAGACTGCGGGGCCACCTCGGGGCAACTTGAGGCTTGGTTTTACTCGTAGGATGTCTCATCCGGATGTGCCCTGAGAACGAGATATGTGCAGCTCCTATCGGGATTTGTCAGCACAATCGGGCAGCTTTGCTGGTCTTGTTTTATTACTGTCGAAATGTCTTGTAGTCCGGGATTCCGAGACTGATCGGGTCTTCCCGGTAGAAGGAATATCCTTCGTTGACCATGAGAGCTTATAATGGGATAAGTTGGGACACCCCTGCAGGGTATTATCTTTCGAAAGCCGTGCCCGCGGTTATGAGGCAGATGGGAATTTGTTAATGTCCGATTGTAGAAAACCCGAAGTTGACCTTAATTAAAACACTTCAACCGCGTGTGTAACCGTGATGGTCTCTTCTCGGCGGAGTCCGGGAAGTGAACACGGTGTTGGAGTTATGTTTGACGTAGGTTGTTCTAGGATCACTTCTTGATCACTTCTAGCTTCACGACCATGCTTTGCTTCTCTTCTCGCTCTCTTTTGCGAATGTAGCCACCATATATGCTAGTCGCATGCTGCAGCTCCACCTCACAACCCTATCCTACCTTTAAGCTTAAATAGTCTTGATCTCGCGGGTGTGAGATTGCTGAGTCCCCGTGACTCACAGATTCTACCAAAACAGTTGCAGGTGCCAACGATGCCAGTGCAGATGATTCAACCAAGCTCAAGTGGGAGTTCGACGAGGAACGTGGTCGTTACTATGTGTCTTTTCCTGATGATCAGTAGTGGAGCCCAGCTGGGACGATCGGGTATCTGTGTAGCATTTGGGGTAGTCTTCTTTCATTTTGGTTCCGTAGTCGGACCTTGAGTGTAATCTGGATGATGAATGTTCTTTTATGTATTGTGTGAAGTGGCGACTGTAAGCCAACTATGTATCTCTTTCCCTTATGTATTACATGGGTTGTGTGAAGATTACCTCACTTGCGACATTGCTTTCAATGCGGTTATGCCTCTAAGTCGTGCTTCGACACGTAGGAGATATAGCCGCATCGAGGGCGTTACAAGTTGGTATCAGAGCCTTCCCCGACCTTAAGAGCCCCAACTGATTGATCGTTTTTAGCGGCCGAGTTGTGTCTAGAAAAATGTTTTGAGTCATTTGGGAATTATGTATCAGAGAGTTTAGGAATTCTTTTTACTTCCCAGTCTCCTCATCGCTCTGGTAAGGCATCCTGACGTAGAGTTTTGACTCTTCTCTTCTCAAATTTCACTAAAAAAATTTTAGGATCACGCGGGTATCTTAGAATCGTTTCGATGGTTTTATGATGACAACATTGTCTTGGTGCCTCGTGTCAGCAGGGGTTTAGTGGAGGTGTCCCGGGGAGTTGAGCTCTGAGGTGTTGTCGTCATAATTTTATCGTTGCAGTTCTGGAATACCTGAGTTTAGTACACCGACATCGAAAATCTATTTTGTACAGTTGTTGGTGAGATAACCCTGATAGCCCAGTACTAAGGCGAGTGTGGGAGTATCGCCATAACTCGTATAACGGATGTTTTTCGAAGGTTGAGGTAGACGATTTCCGAAGGTTTCTTGGTTATGTGTTGAAGGATGGATACAGCTGGATCTAGGTATTGTTAGTTTGGGTGATATATTTTGTGTCCCCTGTATCCCCAACACCTGATTGCATAACCAGAAAGTTTCGGGAGTTTATAAGTGGGAATTCAAGTAGCTCCTAGAATATCTTTCCAACAGACACATGATACGAAATGGGATCTATCATATGTTTGTTCCGGCTTATTCTGCAAGCCAATCCTTTGTTTTGTTTTCAGTTGTGATATTCGAGTCGTTTCGAGGCAGATGATGATTCCATACCTTTATCTAAATGGCTTCTCAGCTTATGGAAGTGTGATGTTTTACTTTGGAATTCATTCGTTCATTCTTGTTCGAATGTTTATTGTGAAGACTATATGTTGCAATTTCGATCCTTTGATTCAGCTTGAATATATGTCTTTCAAGGTGCTAATGGATGTCACCCTCTTCAGGATGGCTCTGCCAACGCGTCAGAATCCGGAACGCAATGAAGGAAGTCAGGCTAACCCTCCTCCACCACCTCCGCCTCCGGAGGCATGGCAAGCCTTGATGACAACCACCAATGCCAACGCTCAGATTCTGATTCAGCTCTTGCAAGATCGCAACCAAGGGCAAGGTAATCAGGGAAATCAAGGCCAAGGCAACAATCAGCCGCATTTTGCTACCCTCAATCAGTTCCTTGCAAATCAGCCAAAGACTTTCAGCTACTGTGTCGAGGCCACAGATGCCGATGATTGGCTCGTGGACATCAACAAGCACTTCGAATGTAGCAATGTCAGACCTGAGGACTTTGTCAAGTTTGCCTCTTTTCAACTCAAGGATCAAGCTGCTGAGTGGTTCCAACAATACAAAGATTCCAGAGGAGGTCGTGTGATTACCTGGGATGATTTCCGCCATGACTTCAAAGCTCATCACATTCCAGAAAGTGTTGTTGAGAGTAAGCGTGAGGAGTTCCGCAATCTCAAGCAAGGCAACATGTCTGTGTATCAATACAACACTCAGTTCCAGAAGCTCTCTCGTTTTGCGAAGCAAGACATCCCTGATGGGAAGAGCATGATTTAGCAGTTCAGGCGTGGTCTCAGAGAAGATCTGCAACTAGCTCTCGTGCTTTTTGAGCCGTTAAAGTATGATGAATTCTACAACATGGCACTGAAACAGGAAGCTGCTCAGCTCAAGTGTGAGGCATCTAAGAAAAGAGTCAGGGACGCAGTTCAGTCCTCTTCTTCCTCACTGGTGGCAGCTAAGCAACAGAAGTTTTGGTTGCCTCCTCCTCCTCCGTTCCGTCAGCCTTATCAGCAGAAGAACTCAGGTGGTCGTGGATCTTCCCACCCACCCAACCCTGGCTATCAGAACAAGTCTCAGAACCAAGCTCCAAGGCCAAATGCTCCTTATCATCGTCCGCTCTCAGAGGTGACTTGCAACAAATGTCAGCAAAAGGGTCAGTATGCGAACAAGTGCTTCAACCAAAGGCGCCTTCCGCCTGCTCCTCCTGTGAGATCTTCCAGCAATGCAGTGGTCAAGCATAATCCTAAGCATGCCAAAGTGAACATGATGAACGCGGCTCAGGCAGAGGATTCTTCAGAAGTGATCATGGGTAACCTTCCTGTTAATGATGTTCCTGCAAAAGTCTTATTTGACACCGGTGCATCGCATTCTTTCATGTCATATCCTTTTGCATCAAAGCATAATGTTGAGACCGAGATCTTGTCCAAAGTTATGCAAGTTGTTTCTCCTGGA
This sequence comes from Aegilops umbellulata, assembly GCA_032464435.1. Lineage (NCBI taxonomy): Eukaryota > Viridiplantae > Streptophyta > Magnoliopsida > Poales > Poaceae > Aegilops > Aegilops umbellulata. The sequence continues at coordinate 60,664,506 of CP136054.1, read as the reverse complement.
AAACTTTTGTCTTCTAGCTTGGTTGCTCCCGATGTTTCTATCAAGATGGGCGACTATAGATTTCTGGCTAAACCAATTGTTCTTGGCGACTCTGATATTGATCTTATTCTCGGGATGGACTGGCTTTCTAAGGACAAGGCTCAGCTTGATTGTGCCGCCAGGGAAATTCAATTGACTCACTCTTCTGACGATGTGATCATCTGTGCCGCTCGTGATGAAATCATTCAGTTGTTTTCTCTCAATGAGAAGGGCGAATTGGATGCTATCTCTCAGATTCCAGTCGTTTGTGAGTACCAAGATGTCTTTCCAGAAGAGCTTCCAGGTATGCCTCCTCACCGGCCAGTCGAATTCGTTATTGATCTTGAGCCTGACACGGAACCCGTTTGCAAGCGTCCATACAAGCTTGGGCCAAAAGAGTTGAAGGAATTGAAGAAACAACTCGATGAACAAGAGCGTCTGGGTCTGATCAGACCGAGTTCTTCTCCTTGGGGTTGTGGTGTTCTTTTTGGCCAATGGTGACAAAACCGGTGGGGGTGCATCCACCATGCACTCTCCGCCCCAAAGGCCAATATCACCGACTCGCCGAGTCTGCCACGACAGCGACTCCACTGCTTCCTCGGATCCGCAAACTCGTCGCGATCAGCGCCACGTTCTTCACTAACGGCAGCAAGAAGACGCTCGTACCCGCATCGAGCGCCGAAGAGAAACGCGGCGTCAATCAGATCGACGCGCTGGCCCCACTGTCGACATGCAAGCGCCAGGGGAACCAGGCGACCTGCCGTACGCGGTAGGTTGCCCTGCGTTTACTCGTGAGCTGCGGCAAGTCCAGTGGCCCAACACGAAGAATTTCAAGCCAGACGTACCAGAGAAGTACGACGGCAGGCTGCATCCGTCGGAGTTCCTGAGCATCTACACCATCACGGTGCAGGCTGCCGGGGGGCGAGACGACAAGATCCTCGCCAATTACTTCCCTCTGGTGCTCAAGCCCAACGTCAGGTCCTGGCTCATGCACTTGCCGGAAAACTCCATATCTTCCTGGGCAGACCTATACCATCAGTTTGTTGGCGCCTTTACAGGCAGCCACAAACCTCATGGCCAGGAGAGTGATCTTCACCTGCTTGCCCAGAAGGAAGGGGAGCCTCTACGCAAGTACATCCAGAGATTCAACCAAGTGCAACGCAACATCCCAGACGTCCACCCTGCCACGGTCATCAGTGCGTTCCACCAGAATGTGCGTAACCGCAGGATGCGGGAGGAGATGGCGATGTGCAAGATCAGAGACGTCAGTGAGCTGTATGCCCTGGCCGACAGATGTGCACGTGCTGAGGAAGGGAGGAAAATCCCCAGAGAGAACGTAGGAACAGGGGGATCTGACAGCGACGATGCCGCCCGGCAAGCAAAAACCGGCCGCAGAACAACAGGAAGAGGAAAGGCAAAGATGTGCTAGTTGTCGAGCAGTCTGGCAACGAGGGTGGCGCCAAGACAGCAAAGACTGGTAGCTCCGGCAAGGAGGTTGCCGCATGCGCCAACTGCCAGGCTGTGGCGGCCGCCGACAAGCAGGACGGCACCAACAAGCAGTACTGCAAGATTCACCGCACCAAAGGCCATGACCTCCAGAGCTGCAAGTAGGTCGAGCAGCTCGTTGAGCTGCAATAGGCCGAATACGAGCGACGCGACAAGGTGAAGGCCCAAGGAGGTGCTGGAGGATCCGGTACGAAGCGCACCGGCCGGGGGGGGGGACGCCGCGGCAACGCCAAGCAGCGGCAAGGTGACAGACCTCCCCGCGGCCGCGACAAGGATGAAGATGACGACGATGACGAAGACATGGATGACGCCGAGACCAGCGAGCATGAGTTCCAGAAAGCCACAGAAGTTTTGTGCGTTGACGGCGGTGCTTCTCTGCATACTTCACACCGCCAACTCAAGCAGTGGGTGCGGGAAGTCAATGCAGGAGAACCACCCGTTGAGTCACGCAAGCTTCTGAAATGGTCCAGCACGCCTATCATCTTTGATATTGAGGACCACCCCGATCGCACAACTGCTGTCGGGTGTTTGCCGATGTTGGTCTCACCAACTATCCGCAACCTCAAGGTCACTAAGATGCTAGTCGACGGCGGGGCCGGCTTGAACCTGATCTCCTCCGCTGTGCTCCGGAGACTCCAAGTCCCTGACAGCGAGCTCGAAGAGACCGACACGTTCCAAGGAATCAACCCGGGAAGGAGCAAGCCGAAGGGGAAGATCACGCTGCCGGTGACGTTTGGCAGCGAGCTGAACTTCAGGACTGAGAGGATCACTTTCGACGTTGCCGATTTTCCATTGCCTTACAATGGAATTCTCGGCCGTCCAGCGCTCGCCAAGTTCATGGCGGCCTCTCACTACGCGTACAACATGCTGAAGATGCCAGGCCCGATAAGTGTCATCTCTGTACATGGCGACAAGAAAGACGCTCTTATCTGTGCCGACAAGATCTACCGGGACGCAGCAGCCGCCGCAGATCGCGAGACACTTGCCGCTGAAGCTCCCAGGGGGAAGAAGAAGACCAAGTCCGGCAAGAGCTCTTATGCCCACTCCGGCAAGCGCACCTCTTCGGAGTGTTGCGCCACCGTCGAGGACGCACCATCGAGCTCCACCGGCAAATGTAAGAAGACGATGGCAGCTCCGCTAGCGACCAAGAAGGTGTCCGCCAAGGAGGGCGGCACTGGTGGTACCTTCACCATCAGTGCCACTCTCAACCCTAAATAGGAAAGTGCGCTCGTTGCTTTCCTGCGGGCGAATGTCGATGTGTTTGCGTGGCAACCGTCTGACATCCCCGGCGTTCCCAGGAAAGTAATCGAGCACCACCTTACCGTCTGTCCTCATGCGCGGCCCGTCAAGCAGAGAGTCAGGAAACAAGCAGTGGAGCGCGAGGAGTTCATTGCCGAAGAGATCAAGAAGTTGGAAGCAGCAGGCCTCGTCAGAGGAGTGCTCCATCCTACGTGGCCAATCCTGTAGTCGTGCGCAAGGCAAACGGGAAATGGAGACTTTGCATTGACTTCACCAATGTCAACAAAGCTTGTCCCAAAGACCCATTTCCCTTGCCGCGCATTGACCAGATTGTTGACTCCACAGCCGGATGCGAGTTGCTTTCATTTCTTGACGCATACTCAGGATACCATCAGATCTTCATGGCAGAAGAGGATGAGGAGAAAACTGCGTTCATCACTCCATGTGGCACGTACTGTTTCGTACGAATGCCTTTCGGTTTGAAGAATGCTGCTTCAACATTCGCAAGGGTAGTCCATACTGCTTTTGAGCCGCAAATACACAGAAATGTGGAAGCCTACATGGATGACATACTGGTCAAGAGCAGGGACAAAGCAACTCTGATTCAAGACCTAGAAGAGACTTTTGCAAATCTACGCAAGATCAACCTCAAGCTCAACCCCGAGAAGTGCGTGTTTGGAGTCCCGTCCGGCAAGCTTCTCGGATTCTTTGTGTCTCAGAGAGGAATTGAAGCAAATCCCGACAAGATCAAGGCCATTGAGCAAATTGAAGCACCGAAGCGCGTCAAGGATATACGAAAACTTGCCGGCTGCGTGGCGGCTCTCAGCAGGTTTATCTCTAAGTCTGCTGAGCGCGCCCTGCCATTTTTCAAAATCTTGAAAAAGGCAGGTCCGATGAAATGGACTCCGGAAGCGGAGGCTGCGCTGCAGGACTTGAAGAGATACCTGTCCTCCACTCCAATACTTGTCGCACCTAAACCACAAGAGAAGTTGCTGCTATATCTGGCGGCAACCAATCAAGTGGTTAGTGCTGCGTTAGTAGCGGAGAGAGAGGCAGATGATGAGCCAGCGACCGCGGCAAGCACATCCAGCGACAAGCAGGGGGCTTCCCCGACGAGCTCTGGTCCCGGTGAAGATGGATCTGCGCAGATGTGCGAAGAGATACAGAAGAAGAAAATGGTGCAGCGCCCAGTCTACTTTGTCAGTTCCCTTCTGCAGGGGGCTAGGTCAAGGTACTCTGGTGTGCAGAAGTTGCTTTTCGGCCTTCTTATGGCCTCGATAAAGCTGCGCCATTACTTCCAAGCACATGAGATCACAGTTGTCACTCGCTTTCCGCTGAAGACGATACTGCAGAATCCAGAAGCAACAGGCAGGATTGTTGAGTGGGCACTGGAACTGTCAAGCTTTGGCCTCAAGTTTGAGAGCACTTCAACTATTCAAAGCAGAGCATTGGCAGAATTCATAGCAGAGTGGACGCCAACACCAGACGAAGAAATTCCAGAGACGAGCATCCCTGTCAAGGAAGCGAACAAAGAGTGACTGATGTACTTTGATGGTGCATTCTCGCTGCAAGGCGCCGGTGCTGGCATGCTGCTTGTCGCACCCACAAGAGAGCACCTCAAGTACGTGGTCCAGATGCACTTTCCCAAGGAGCAAGCAACAAACAATACTGCAGAGTATCAAGGATTGCTCGCTGGTCTCAGGATCGCGGCAGACCTCGGGATCAAGCAACTCATTGTCAGGGGTGACTCACAGCTTGTCGTCCGCCAAGTGAACAAGGATTATCAGAGTCCGTTGATGGAAGCTTACGTTGATGAAGTGAGGAAGCTGGAAGAGCGGTTTGTCGGCCTACAAATGGAACATGTTCCAAGAGCTCAGAACGACATCGCCGACGGCCTGTCAAAGTGTGCGGCATTTAAGTTACCTGTGGAACCAGGGATCTTTGTGCTCGAGCTGACTCAACCATCCGTGACGCCATCAACTGCACAGAGCAAGAAGAGGAAGTTGATTTCTGGTGACTATCTTCCGGCAGAGCTTCCCGAAGCCGCCGCCAAGAAGGTCCCCAAGATCAACGCCAAGAGTGCTGAGGAGCAGTCTGCTCCGACAAGCCCCAGGGTTTGTTTCGTTGAAGCAGACGCTCCCGACAAGTTTTGCTCCGGCAAGCTTGCCAGGGAACGTCAAGCTCCGGCTGAACCGCAGGTTCTCGTCGTAGAAGCGGATGTTCCCGCAGCAGCAGATATGCCTTTAGTCCTTGTTGTCGAGCCACAGGCTCCAGCATGGGCACAGCAGATCGTCTGTTTCCTCCAGTCAGGAGAACTTCTCGAAGAGCTAGAAGAAGCGGAAAGAGTAGCTCGGCAGTCTAGTATGTACCAGTTCGTTGACAACGCACTGTACAGAAGAAGACTCAACAGAGTGAAATTGAAGTGTATCCCCCGGGAAGATGGACAGAAGCTGTTGGCAGAGATACATGGAGGCATTTGTGGTCACCACATTGGCGCAAGAGCGCTTGCCGGCAAAGCATTCCGGCAGGGCTTCTTTTGGCCGACAACCCTCCAGGATGCAGCTGCACAAGTAACCAAGTGTGAAGCGTGCCAGTTCCATTCCAAGCAGATACACGAGCCAACTCAAGCTCTCCAAACGATCCCTTTATCCTGGACCTTTTCGGTCCGGGGGCTCGACATCCTCGGCCCCTTCCCCCGAGCAGTCGGGGGCTTTGAGTACTTGTACGTCGCAATCGACAAGTTCACAAAGTGGCCGGAAGTGGAACCGGTGAGGAAGGTGACAGCACAGTCAGCAGTCAAGTTCTTCAGGTCGATTGTTTGCCGCTTCGAAATCCCTAACAGGATCATCACCGACAACGGTACACAATTCACGAGTCGCACCTTCATGCAGTACGTCCAAGACCTTGGCACCAAGGTCTGCTTCGCTTCTGTTGCTCACCCCAGGAGCAACGGTCAAGCAGAGAGGGCAAATGCGGAAGTGCTGCATGGACTCAAGACCCGGACTTTCGACAGGCTGCACAGGTGCGGAAGAAACTGGATCGAGGAGCTGCCGGTGGTTCTTTGGTCGATCAGGACGACGCCAAATCGAGCCACTGGCCAGACACCTTTCGCTCTAGTCTATGGAGCAGAGGCAGTTATCCCCACGGAACTCGTATATGGGTCACCTCGAGTGCTCGCTTATGATGAGCTTGAGCAAGAGCAGCTGCGACAAGATGACGCGCTGCTCCTTGAGGAAGACCGTCTTCAGGCTGCTGTATGAGCTGCTCGATACCAGCAAGCTTTGCGCCGCTACCATAGCCGCAAAGTTAAAGCCAAAAGTCTCGAGGAAGGCGACCTTGTTCTTCGGCGCGTTCATTCCGCCAAGAATTCCAACAAGTTGACGCCGAAGTGGGAAGGCCCTTACCGGGTGAAACGAGTCACTAGGCCTGGCGCTGTCCGCCTTGAGACCGAGGATGGCTTTCCGGTGAGCAACTCCTGGAACATCTAGCATCTTCGTAAGTTTTACCCGTAAGGCGCGGTTGTCGGACCCTGTCCGGCAACCACCATTTTGTACAAGTCTTGCCGCTGTTGCATGTAATCCTTTGTACAAAGCCAGGCGCAGACCCTGAGCGAAGATAAAGCGCTGGCGCCCTGAGTTTTAGCATGCATGCTGAGTCGAGTCTCGTCCTTGGTTAGGGTTGACAGTGCTTAGCAGCGGCTAACCCCTAACTTAGAGGTCGAGTGTGCGTCCTTTTGTCGTTCTTTCGTTTCCCTTGGTTCGCAGGACTCGCGCACCCTGACCGGACCACTTAAGGACGAAAAGAAGAAGAAGGACGGACCAACACCCGGACCCCGGCAAGCCAATGTTGCCGGGGGCTGCAACACCCCGGCAAGCCAGCATTGCTGGGGGCTGCAAGTGCAAAGGTTAGCCCACGGCGAACCAAAGTTGCCGGGGGCTGCGATCTCAAATAAGTTTTTCATCCCTTATCATGCATTCTCTTATGGGCTGGGGTATGCGAAACCTCGTTTCTCCCTAAAAGCTACCGTGCTCCCTTAACTCTAGGCCCTCGGGCTCGTTCCCGGGGCCAGATTTGGTAGTAGTCACGGCAGCGAAGGGACAAAGCGAGGAGCCTGAACCCGCCTCCTCCCTGCCTCCGCCAGAAGCATGAGAAAGGGAGAGCGACGTGGGAAGAAGGCAGGGCCTGCTGCCGGGAAAGGAAGTGTCTATCTTAAAGATATAAAGGATTCACTCCTTGACGTGGGTTCCACCCACGAGACAAGTGACTCGGCAAGCATCCCCTTTTCATTAAAGGCATTCCACTCAGGTACAGTTCATAAGAGGATGAAAAACATGAATAATGGGATTACAAGCTTTAAATGCAACTAAGGCTCGAGGGCTTACAAATTGAAAAGGGATAAGGTGCCCGTAATCCCTCTCTTGTCCCTCTCTTTAGGAGCAGGTCAAGGAGGCGAAAAGGGCAAAAGGGGCGCCTAGACGAGCTACGGGTGGCAGAAGACACCAAGAGAACGTCTTGGCGGCATGGTGACGGCGGCGCCGAAAGCAGAGCTCGAAGACAAGGCGGTAGGACGTCAGCACGTTGTCGAGGGCGTCGCGCCCTCGTACTCTGAGTTGACGGCCTTGCCGCCTGCCCTCTTCCTCTTCCGCAGCCTCCCTACGCCAGCCGCCCAAGGAGACGACCCCGAGAAGCTCCAGGAGCCAGCGACGCGGATGATGGGGTCGCCGGTGCCATGCAGAACGGCGCCCGACACTTAGTCGGACCCGTCATCCCGCCGCCCGCCGCCCTCGTCGTCACTGTCGCTGTCCTCCTCGTCACTCCCGCCCGAGGAGGAGCCTTCGCTATCGGAGGAGCTCTCCACGCAGCATCGGGCCCGAGTCCCGAAGCACCCGAAGACCTTGACGGAGAGGAGACTGCCCTCCATCAGCTTAAAATGGAGGGTGAGCCCCGCCGTCAAGCTGTGGATGCGGGTGAACGTCTTCCACCCTCGACCAAGATACATCACATTAGGGGCCGGGAAATCAACGCGGACTCGCGTACCGCTGATTCCACAACCCCTCATGTGCAACCTCAGTGTCTCGGGCGGATCCAACTCCATCTCGCTCGCAAACGGAGTCGGGAGACGAAGGCGACGACGAGGCGGCCGACGCAGCCTGACGAAGAACTCGCAAGGGTCGTCCCCGATATGGTCCGCCACGGGGAGAGGATCTGCTGGCGGAGGCGAGGTCGGCGGACTGCCTCGCCCACCTCTTCCCCGACCGCCTCGGCCTCGCCCTTGACCTCGCCCGCGGCCTCGTCCCCTCGCTCTTCCCCTTGCAGCTGGCTCTCCCACCATGGGTGCGGGGGGAGGAGGGACGCATTGCCTAGCGGCAACCCTCGTCGCCACCGTCGAAGGACCAGGGTTCCCTTTCTCCATGGCGAATGAGAGAGAGGGGAGCAGAAGCTGAAGAAAGGAGGAGATGAGAGAATGCGGGCTTCCGTCCCCCCTATCCCGCTCCTTATAAAGGAGCGGGGTGGGGGCTCGGCCGCCCCGCTCAGCCAATCGAGACACAGAAGGCGCAGGGAACTGGGCCCGACCTGCTGCCTCGACCCGTCGCGACCCGGTTTCCGGCCTCCACCGTTCGCCACTCCAAGCGCATGGAGGCCGCGTGGCAGGAGGGCAGAGTTGAGGCGATGGATGAGGCGACCTCTCCCCACCCCGTGATCGTGGGGGGTGGACGCCTCGAAGACCACGCCTCCACGCCTCCACGCCTCCCTCCGTTTATGAGGGAGATACGAACCGCCAGGAGGCGGGCGTTTCGCCTTTCTGAATAAAGAAACCACCCACGACCTCTCCCACGACGCCGCAATCGACGCGTGCCGTTCGGGGAGGGTGTGGTGGATGCGGAGCAAGGTGCGACGTGACCCAGGCCGTGCATGCCCATGCCCTATTTTGGGCCTGGCCCAACAGCGCTCGGCACCGTGTGTGGCCCAGGCCCGGGGGCTCCTGTCGGTGTACTAAAGTAGGGGCACCCTAGTATCCCGAACTTGTGCACGGGCAGTCGCAGCACCCCGCGGCAAGGCTCGCCAGGTGATCGCCAAGGCTCTATATGGTTCTTTTGGAGCCATTCAAGAACAAAGTATTTAAGCCAAGGAGACAAGTCCCCGGCAAGAGGAGCTTGCCGGGAAGGCCGCTCGAGGCACAATACCCTGGCAAGAGGAGCTTGCCGGGAAGGCGAACCAGAGCATCTCAAAGAACCTGCCGCGATGCGCCACGCGTCCCGGCAGGACTCGGCGAGCGACAAGCTCCCGGACGCGGCAAGACAACGGCCGCGGCAAGGCACTTGCCGCGGCGGGCAACCACTCTGTACCCGCGCTCCAGCTCACCCACCTACGTGTCGCTCCGGGACCCTTCCTGGCGTACGTGGCGGGAGGCTGTGCAGCCAGGGGTACACTGTGGCATGCAGCGCTGACAAGATCGCCATCGTGGCAAGCGGTGGCGCCCCCGACGGTACCTTTTCTGCACCGTCTGGGCGACGTAGATAGGCATTTAATGCCTTTGTCCCCTGCCGTCAGGGTTAGGTATGATACACTATGTAGGTAGCTGTACCTACCACAGCATATTTCCATTTTTGCCCTTACCTACGTTGCCACCTGTTGGAGACCCCTTGAACATATAAAAGGAGGCCCATGCACAACGTAGGGGGGGATCGGACCCCGGAGAGCGATCTCTGAGAGGAAAACAGAAGAACGCTCGGTCTCGTTAGCTGCTTGAGTGTACTGTAGCACTCAGCGCTCCCGAGCAAGAACTCAATAATATCCACAAAGCAGCAGTAGGAGTATTATCTCTCCGGAGAGCTCCGAAGCTGGGTAAAAACCCCCCGTGTGCTTCGCCTCGATCCGCTCTTCGCGCGACCTCCGCCCCCCGCCGAACCGAGAAGGGGCTCCGTCCCCATAGGTGCTCGGGGAGCCAGAAAACCCCGGCAACGAAAGCGATACCCTTTGATGTCGTACTTGTCAAATGAACGGACCTTATAGTCAAAACCATTAGCGACTTGTCTCAATTCGGCGTCCATAGACTCTGAATTAGCCTACAAGTTTAATATGAAAAGATTGTTGCATTACGCACAACTTAGCGAATGAAATGAAATTGTCTAATAGAAATTACCGTTTGTTTCAACCAAGAGATGAACCCGGGATAGCCGCCTCCTTGCTTTGCGATAAGCTCATACTCTTCGATGGAATCCTTTTGGATCTCCGCTCCATACGAGAATATGGCGACGTATCGACTGTATGACATATCCAAAGGAAATAGAAGTTGCGAAACAATGTACCGAGAACTTACTCGATGTACGGCCGCAGTTCTATCAGGTTGTTGAAGATATACAACGAAATGGTCCGCCATTCTTCCTTATCCAAAGATACTGGATGCGAAACACTAGCTGGTGCGAGATTCCCTTTGAATAGGCTGAGGTTGGATCCACCCTTTTTAGGGTCGGCAGCATTGTACCGAGGCTTTGGATTATGCAAATGACGATTTTTGGCTTCATAGTGTGCTGTTACAAAGTTTGCCGCCTCCTCTGTGATGAATGCCTCAGCCATCGATGCTTCAATTCTACGTTTATTTTTACATTTTTCTCGAAGTGTCTTCTGCATCCTCTCAGTTGGGTAGCACCAACGATTTTGCACGGGCCCCCCCAATCTTGCCTCGGTCGGGAGATGCAAAATCAAATGCTGCATTGGATTAAAGAAGCCCGGTGGAAAGATCTTCTCTAACTTCCAGATCAACTCCGGTGGCAACTCTTCCATTTCTTCTAGCACGTTAGGCGATAGTTCTTTCGCATAACGAACACGTAAGAAATAGCTGAGTTCTGCCAGTACAAGCCATTCATCCCTAGGGATGAAGCCACGCAACATCACCGGCATTACCCGCTCAATCCATATGTGCCAATCATGACTCTTGAGACCAAATATCTTCAATTTATCAAGATTCGCTCCCCTTTTTAGATTCGCTGCATACCCATTGGGGAACATCAACTGCTGTTGCACCCACAAGATAATTTCCCTCATAGCTGGCCTTCCAAGTGAACCATGCCTTTGGCTTCGTCCAGTTCTGCTTTCCTTTCGGTTCTTTCATGTTTTGTAACGACCTATCACATAGCGCCTCCAGATCGACTCTAGCCTTAGTATTATACTTTGACTTCCCATCTATGCCGAACAATGTACCAAAAAGTGCCTCGGCGATATTCTTCTCAGTGTGCATCACGTCGATGTTGTGTGGGCAAAGGAGGTCTTTGAAGTAAGGCAGATCCCATAAGCATGTTTTCTGAGTCCACGCGTGCTTAGTATTATACCCCTTGAAGTACCCTAGATGCTGTGGATCTGGCTCGAGAGCGTTTAACTGATCCAGGGTCTGTTGGCCTGTCAATGCAGGTGGTGCAGAGTTTTTGACAACTCTACCTCTGATGAAGTTCTTCTTGTCTTTCCTGAACTTATGGCGAGGATCCAGGAACTGTCTATGCATGTCGAAGCAAGAAAACTTGCGACCGGCCTGAAGCCAACGAAACTCAAGAGCTCCCTTGCATGTGGGGCACGGGAACCTTCCATGCACACACCAGCCAACGAATAGCGCATACAACAGCAAGTCATGCGTCGAGTACATGTACCAGACACGCATTATGAAGTTCCGTTTGCTATAGGCGTCATCTGTCTTGAACCCATTATCCCAGGCTTCTTGCAATTCGTCCTTAAGCGGATGCATGTACACATTCATATTTTTCCCCAGATAGTTGGCCCCTGGAATTATCAACGTCAGGAAAATGTTCTTTCTTTGTATAATCTGTCCGGGGGGCGGGGGAGATTGAGTGGAAAGACAAATACGGGCCAACAACTGTATTGGGATGCCGTCATACCAAACACACTGAACAGATCCGTGCTGATGCCGACTCGAGGATGCCTCGGATCTGCCGCTTTGTCAGCATGTAATCCATCAAACTTTTTCCCCGCAACACCATCTGATGTGTGTACCATCATCAGATTCCCATCTGCATCTAGTTCGGTTCTTTTGCCTGTTTTGTGCCATGTCATCTGTCTGGCCGTCTCTTTGACCATGAAAATACATTGAAGTCTTCGTACGATTGGCATATACCGAAGAACACTAACGGGGATTTTGGTCTGTGTCTTCTCACCCATACCGTTGTCTACCACAATATACCTGGAAGACTTGCAAATGGGACAATAGTTCAAGTCCGCATAGTCAAGCCTAAATAAGGCACATCCTTTCTCACAGGCATGTATCTTCTCATAGGGCATCTTCAGTGCATGGAGGATTTTGTCCGACTGGTACAGGTTTGCAGGCATTACATGGCCTTTGGGTAGAAAGCGTCCAAATACTATCATAATTGCGTCATAGCATTCTCTGCCCAAGTTGAATTGAGCCTTCAGATCCATTACTTGTGAGATGGCATCCAACTGACAAAGCTCAGTGTGCTCGTGGAGCGGACGTTTTGAAGACTCCAACATTTCATTGAAGGCCTTTGCAGATTCCTCCATCTCCTCGTCCGAATCCCGAGCATCATCATAGTCTGGCACCATGTTTTCCATCCCGGTACCATGCTCGTCGGTGCGACGACGATCCACCTCAGCTCGGTCACGTTGGGAAGACTCACCATGAAATGTCCACACCGTATAATTGGGCATAAAACCACTCTTCTGCAGGTGTTTGCCCATTTCAGCCTCTGTCTTCTTTTCCCAATTGCCGCACCGGAAACAGGGGCACCAGGTTTTCTTCTGGCCATTTGCAAATGCGGCTTGCACAAACCCCTTGGTTTTTGTGAACGATTCAGCGCTCCATTTGTTCTGACCAGTGTGACCAGTATACATCCACGCACGATCACTCATCTTGACTTTCAGAGCTACTGGACACACAATAATTTTATATGTAATTCACCATGTATATATTCATCAGTTGATCTACTTTGTCAATTTTATTACGTCCATGCAACCTACACTCTAATAGGTAATGATAGGTCCTAATCCCACCCATGTATGTGTAGATTGGGTCCATTTTCCCATGCTATGCTCCGGATCCGACGCAAAATTTCGGCAGCACCTCCCCGCTGTTCTCCTGATACACGTCTCTGCAATATACAGAGAGGATGTGTACCCGGAGAACAACAGGGGAGGCACTGACGAAATTTATGCGTCGGATCCGGAGCAAAGCATATGGGAAAACGAACCCAATCTACACATACTCGGGTTGTCCATGGATAGCGTTGGAAAATTCGAAAGAATCAAGGTTATAAATATGCAAATGCATGCATATTCAGAACTATGACGCTTTCGAACGGGAGACACATATTGGTTATGCATACTGATGATTCAAGACACATATATAGCTAGCTATCAAGTTTCATCGGAATAGATCAAATAATTAATGGAGGAGGAGGACATGTCATTTGTGCTCACCCACGAACGAAGGGGCAGAGCTCGTCAAACGCACGGCGAGGTCGTCGAACACCAAACCTCGCAGCGATGAAACAACTGCACATTTAAAACTATCTGATCAACACAATTATATATGATGTTTTTCATAACAAAATCATAAAATATATGACCTAACTAATAGTTCACAAATATATGACCCCGTCAGCCTCTGGAAGGCCAAAGAACATATTTTCGGGAGGTGTCGGGGGTCGGGGTGTCGTGTCGGTGTCGGGGTGCCGTGTCGGGGTCGGGGTGCTGTTTCGGGGTCGGGGCGTTGGGGTGTCGAGTCGTTGTCGGGGTAGTGCCGTGTCGGGGTCGGGGTGCTGTTTCGGGGTCGGGGTGTGGTGTCGGGGTCGGTTTGTCGGGTCAGGCTCGGGGTTGGGGTGTCGTGGTCGGGGTCGGGGTCTCGGGGTTGGGGTGTCGGGTCGGGATGCCGGGTCGGGGTTGGGGTGCCGTGTCGGCGTCAGGGTCGGGGTGTCGGTGTCGGGGTCGGGGTCGGGTTCTCGGGGTCGGGGTGTCGGGTCTCGGGGTGCCGTGTCGGGGTCGGGGTGCCGTGTCGGTGTCGGGGTCGGGGTGTCGGGTCAGGCTCGGGGTCGGGGAGTCGGGGTCGGGGTCGGGGTGCCGTTCTTCTTCGAAAGTGACGGCCAGTTCTTTGTCGAAAGTGACGGCGCGCAGAGGATCATAATCCCAGGTCTAATATGCCGCCTTCATACGTAGACGGCGAAGTCTCCAGTGGCCAGCCGGACTGATGAGTTTGCCGAGCTAAAGCGACAACTTGACGTGGCAGATGCCGACATCGCGCTTGTCAACAAGCGTCTTGACGAGGCACAAGGTATGTAATTCCTCTGGCGGCACCTGGTAAGAGGAGCTCTAAGCCAGTATCTTACAATGTGTGTGCTTGACACAGATGGTGCCGCTGCCATGGAGAATCTTTGGGCGGAACTTACCTGAGCCAAGGAGCAAGCCAGGAAAAGTGATGCGGCTGCCGGAAAGGCAATTGAATAGCTGAAAGCCGAACAGGCTGCTCACTGCCAAAGCAAGAAAGAGATGGCTGAGATGGACGTGAAGCTGAAAAGCGCTGCTGATCGTTGCAAGCTTCTTCAAAAAGAAGACCGGGCGGGACAGATGGATTTAGAGAAGGACGTTACCGATGCCAAGGATGCTCGCTCTGCGATGAGAGCTGCGAAGGAGGAGCTGCGTTAGGCCGGAGAAATCGCGGCTGGAAAGCCCTTCATGCTGCGGAGAAAGTTTTGTGATCCTAAGCATGCTTCGTTAGACCGGTTGTGGAGTACGGCGGACACCTATTTGGATTTGGCGGCAAGTGCTGCTGATGCGACCAAACACTTTCGAGATCAAGAAGATCGCGAAGTGGAGAAACTCTTCTGGTCGCAGTTTCACAATCCAGAGCGTCTACTGTCAGTAGCCGATCATCTGGCCGAATGGGCCAAGCTGAATAGGTTGTCCGGACTCGCCATGAAGAGTGTCATGAGTCATATTTGGCCGGAGAGGTCGGAGCCGAAAAGTTATTTCGACTTGGTGCAGCAGTTCCTTGGCGCGGTGCCACATATTAATGCAATGAAGAGGTCAGCATGCATAGAGGGCGCACGGATGGCTCTTGCCCGTGTCAAGACATACTGGGCGGAGATGGAGACCACCGTTGTTGCATCCCGAGATTCGGACAGAAGCCGAGTACCTGCCGAGCACTATTTTCCAGAAGTTCTGCAAGGCGCTCGTGTAATAGAGACGCAGTGCTCGAATAGCATATGCGATTGTAAAACGATATTTTGATAAATTGTAGGAACTTTTTATACTTGTGCCTGCAAGTATTGTAACACCTCCTGTGCGGCCGTTTAATATATATATATATATATATATATATATATATATATATATATATATATATATATATATATATATATATATATAAATATAATCTGAAAGATGGCAGTCGTCGGCTTCAGCTCCTGTCACGCCCAAGATGCGACCCTATCCTAAAGGAACTCGAAGGTCCCACCAAGGATAGAAGCGCATCTTGAAGACGCTTTTGCAAGGTGGATATCATTACATCAACATTACATAATAGTGGGATACATACAAGGCATACAAATGCCGCAAGGATACACCAATACATCATATACAAGATCAACATCCGACTACGGATGAAACATAAACAGAAACTCAAACAATATCCACCCGGCTAGCCCAGGCTGCCGACCTGGAACCTATCCCTCAATCGAAGAAGAAGCAGAAGAAGAACTCCAACACAAATAAACATCGCTCTCACGTCATGATCATCGCATAACCTGTACCCGCAACTGTTGGTGTAGTAATCTGTGAGCCACGAGGACTTAGCAATCCCATTACCATGGGTATCAAGACTAGCAAAGCTTAATGGGTAAGGAAGGGGTAAAGTGGTGCGGTTGCAGCAACGACTAATCCTGTATGGTGGCTAACTTACGCAATTAAGAGCGACAAGAGAAGCAAAGCAAGCGGTCGTCAACTAGTAATGATCAAGAAGTGATCCTGAACTCCTACTTACGTCAAACATAACCCAGAAACCGTGTTATCCTCTCGAACAACCCTGAAAAGAGACACTCACGGTTACTCACACGGTTGGTGTATTTTAGACGAGTTTACTTCAAGTTTACTACAACCGGATATCAACAAATTCCCATCTGCCACATAACCGCGGGAACGGCTTTTGAAAGTTCAAACCTTGCAGGGGTGTCCCAACTTAGCCCATGATAAGCTCTCGCGATCAACGAAGGATATTCCTTCTCCCGGGAAGACCCGATCAGTCTCGGAATCCCGGTTTACAAGACATTTCGACAATGGTAAAACAAGACCAGCAAAGCCGCCCGGATGTGCCGACAAATCCCGATAGGAGCTGCACATATCTCGTTCTCAGGGCACACCGGATGAGCCAGACGACGGGTTGGCATAGACCCTGATTGCCCAGGGGGCGCCGGACATCGCTCGGTTTGGACCAGCACTTAGAGAAGCACTGGCCCGGGGGGGGGGGGGGGGCTAAAATAAAGATGACCCTCGAGAGAGCGACTCCCAAGGGAAAAGTAGGTGGTGGTGAGGCAAATGGTAAAACCAATGTTGGGCCTTGCTGGAAGAGTTTTATTCAAAGCGAACTGTCAAGGGGGTCCCATAAATCACCCAACTGCGTTCGGGATGCAAAATCCGGGAACATAACACCAGTATGACGGAAACTAGGATGGCAAGAGTGGAACAAAACACCCGGCATAAGGCCGAGCCTTCCACCCTTTACCAAGTATATAGATGCATTAATAATATAAGAGATATTATGATATCCCAACATAAACATAATCCAACATGGAGCAATCTTCATCTTCACCTGCAACTAGCAATGCTATAAGAGGGGCTGAGCAAAGCGGTAACATAGCCAGACAACGGTTTGCTAGGAAGGGTGACAAAGTTTAAAGGTTCATGGCAATTTGGGAGGCTTGAGCAGCAAGTGGTAGGTAACGCAGCGTGGCGATAGAACGAAGCAACTAGCATAGCAATGATAGTAATGAGATCCAAGGTGACGGTCATCTTGCCTGAAATCCCGCAAGGAAGAAGAACGAGTCCATGAAGAAGATGAAGCCACGAAGACGAACCAAGCATAGACGAACGAATCCTCACGATCGCAACGAAACGGGAACTATCGAGAAGAAGCACACAACATGGTAAACACACCACACATGAACAAGGCATGATGCTCAACCAAGTATGATGCATGGCAAGGCTACATGAAGCTATTAATGGCACGAGATGATGCGTGCAAGAACAACACATAAAAGCAAGTTTAAATGAGGCTGGATACAACATAGAACAATTCCGGTAAGTCCCCATATGCAAATTTCGAAATTGGTCTAGATCTGAATAAACCTTATATTCAAGTTGTTAAACAGCAAGTTAGGGTGCATCACGATGATCTAGATGAAATTCTAGTCAATGTACATATAAAATTCATTAGATTCGGAGCTACGGCCTAGAAGATATGAGCAAAACAAGTTAAAGATGGCATTGATGCAAAATGCATACAAAAATCAAGCAAACACATTCAAAATATGGATCCAACAAGGTAATATGAAACTGCATGCAAAACTAAGCAAGTTTCATATAGAGCACACTCAAAACGGAGCAACGGTTCAACACATACACTCTATACAAGTTTAAAGGACATGCTGTCCAAAACAGCAACTAGGCATATTGCAAGCATCGAAACAACATGATACAGCACCCCAACAAGAAAATAAATGACATGGACGTGATGCACAGGTAAAGCATAACAAAACATGAACACTGAGATATCTCCAGAAACAAGTAGAACATACTCAAAAGGACATGGCAAGATTGCAAATAATAACAGGTTCACAGACTTGGCAGAATTTCAGGACATGGCAGAAATAATATCAGGTTACAATGTTTATAGCTATCAAGCAACAAGCTACAGGAACATATCATGGCAACTAAAGGCATAGAATGAATCTACAAACTACAAATACCAAAAGTCCCTTACTGACCATGAGCCAAAAGAGCACAGAAAATATGGTGGCACCCATGTAAACATAGCAAGTTTCGTTAAAGATTCAGACTTGGTGAAAAACTGGAGCATGGCAAAACAGATAACGAGTTGGCATTTTTACGAGCTCGATGCACTCCCTACAAGGCATTGCATGACAAACTAAGAATACCCCCAGAAAATAGACATGTCATAGAATCTAGACATCGCAAGAACAACAACATAGCACGCACGGAGCAACTACAACAAGCTCAGAAAAATTGCTAAACATGTTAACAATCTGCCAGAAACATTTTATAGCAAAATTATAGCTTGATTGCGTCAATCTAGGTTGCTCCATAAATGCCAACAGAGGCATGGATGGATAGAGCACAACCATATGTACAAAACATCCTTAATGAACATACTCAAAAGAGTCATGGATCTCACTGTAGCAACATGAATACATGGCATGAAAATAACAGCAGAACAAAGACACGGTGAAATTCTGAGTCTCTGAAATCAGCAATATCATGGAGGCTACTTTAAAATTTTGAAACAATAAACACATGGCCAATCATAAATAATGAATTGCATTACAACAAATATGGCATGTTGTAGCTCATAACATATATAGACTTCATGCTCAAAAGAAAATCACACAAAAAGGTGCAAAAATAACAAATGAGCATGTTATGAGAAACTACAGCAGACAACATTATATAGCATTCTTGCAACGATTATTAGGGCATCAAGATGGACTCAAACAAGCATGGCACAATGGAACAAAATGACGAGCACATCTTGATGAACATTGGGATATATCATGCACACAAAACGGAGCAGCACACAAGAAGTTATGGCATGATGAACATGGCAAAATCTAGGACTTTGACAAAAACAACCTCCGGGGAAAAAGTCAACGGGGAGGCTCGCCGGAGCGGGGCTTGCCGGAGGTGGCGGGGAAGGAGGCGGGGCTCGCCGGAGATGGCGGATCCGGGCATGGGGAACCCATTCCCGACGTTGAGGCGACTTGGGGCGGCGCGAGCGCGGAGATCGGGGCGGCCATGGAAGCTCCTGGTACACAGACAGAGAGAGAGTTGCGTGAGAGAGAGAGAACGAGAGAGAGAGAGAGAGAGCAGATGAGAGGAGGAGAGGCACGAGGGCAGGGGAGGCGCGCCTGGCCTGCTGGAGGTCTCCGGCGGCGGCGGGGACGACGCTTGTCGCCGGCAAGGGCGAGATGCGGCGGTGCTCGGGATCTCTCTCGATCCCATCGAGCGGAGCTGCAGGGGCCGGGAGGCGAGCGGGAGAGCGGGCGGCGGAGGTGCGGCCCAGATCGGGCCCGGGGCGGGCCGCGGATGGGCCTCGCGGGCCTAGCGCGGTGGAGGCGACGTGGCTGCCCCTGGTTGGCTGCAGGGCGGCGGCGCAGCGAACGGAGCGGCGACACTTGGCGGCGGAGGAGGGCACCGGCGCTGAAAACGACGAGGGAGCGGCGGCTGACTGCGGGAATTGAGGAGGGGGTTGGAGGAGGCCAAAAGTGGCAGGGGAGGCGTCTATATATAGAAAGGGGGCTAGGGTTAGGGGTTTTGCTCCGTTTCGGAGCCGCTCGATCGCCATCGGACGGTCTGGAGTGGAGGGGATAGGTAGTTGGGCCTAGTGGGTTGTTTAGATGTGTTGGGATGAGAGGAGAGAAGAGAATAGAAGCCCGGCAACAGTTTTCGGAGACCGAAAACGTCCGACGATTAAACCGGCAACGGCGCCGCCACGAATGACGGTTGGACAATGAAACGAACTCCGAATGCGATGAAACTTGGCAGGTGCTCTGTCTACACTATAATAAGACCGCATGCCAAGTTTCAACCCATTCCGAGAACATTTTTCGGCCACTCACGAAACAAGGTAAAAGGGGGCGTCGGAGGACATAGGAGTGTCGGATTGCAAAACGGACAACGGGGGAAATGCTCGGATGCATGAAGCGAACGCGTATGCAAAATGAGATGCACATGATGACATGGCAAAATGCAACATGCAAGCAAATGACATTGCAACGACGGCGAATAACTGGCAGACACCTGGCACATCGAATCCGGGGCGTTACAGCCCCCTCGCAAATAATGCGGGGGTGTTCGGAGAAGGCGCATTTTCACACTTGATCCAACGTCTTGGTCCTACAAAGGAGGTGATACGCAGCGAACTAGGCAATCAGACTATAATGCTTTATCACTTTCACTTAGCCATAGGAGCTTGACAGTCAGGCTACTTAGATAGCCCCTGGTAGCGACTGCGCTCGCCCGAATTCGGGGTGCGTATGTGCCTGGCCGGGAAACGGCCCTTTGTTAATGCGGAGGAATCCTATAGATTCCGGTGAGTCATCGAGTGGTTGACCAGTCTCACGCTATATCATGACAGTCAGTTTTCGGCTTTCTCTACCGAGGTGCTCGCCTGGCCGAACCGGGGCACAATCGCAGTAGTTCTCCTGGTGCCGCCTTAGCCGATAGAGCGGAACGTAAGGCAGCAAAACACAGGAGCCGGGCAACCCAACATTTGACCAAAGACATGATTCGGAGCTGATGCATATAAGGCCAAACTCGCGACGCCGAACACTCCCTAAGGTATTCGGTCTTTATGAGTGCGGGCGGGACTCGCCTTAGTTATAAGCCCCTAGTGTCCAGGTACGCGCAAAATTCCTGACGTGGCCACATGCCAAGACGCCAGTCTCCTCCTTGATTATACCAAAGAACCGGAGGATGTGGATCAACAAGAGACAGTAAAAAAGGTTTACACAGGGTCTTAATCTGAAAAGAATCCTTGGAACGGGTCCCTGCTGCACGTCTGCGCCTGTGTCTCCGTTGTGCCGTATCCTGGACAGGCGCAGCACGATGTTCATCTGTAAAATAGAGGAACTTAGTTGAAAAAAGGTGGTGCCGAACAAAAGTTATACTAAATAAACAAAGTATAAATTGAAATGGGTAAAATTGAGCTTGATTGTCTCATATTTTATATGCGCAGAGCCCCTAGCGCAGGGGTATATGGCTATTAAGCCTTTATTAATTATATGTTTATGCCGGACTCGTCTAGCCGTGTCTGTGGTCCTAACGACCTGTTTGGATGTTTTTTGGCTGGTGAAGCCATCTTATTGTGGGGCTGTTAAGGCAGCCGCACGATCCTCCGCGTGGGGGGCGCGTTCGATGTTTCCCTTTAGTGAGATGATGCCTCGTGGACCGGGCATCTTGAGCGTAAGAGATGCGTAATGCGGTATTGCGTTAAAGCGGGCGAAAGCTTCACGTCCCAGCAGTGCTTGATAACGACTTGAGAATGGGACGATGTGGAAAGTTAGCTTTTCGCAGCGAAAGTTATCGGAGGAGCCGAATAAAACATCAAGCAGGAGAAAACCCATGCAATGGGTATCCGGACCTGACGTTACCCCTTGAAAGGAGGTTTTGCTGTGGCGAATTCTTGTTGGTCTATCCCCATGTGGCGGTTTATGTCCTGATATATCAGGTTTAAACCGCTGCCGCCGTCCATCGGGACATTTGTAAACTGGAGTCCGCCAATTATTGGATCGAGTACCAAGGCAGTCTAGCCTGCGTTCCTCGTACTTCTAGAGTAATCCAGATGATCGAAGATGATAGGTTTTGACAACCAGTGGCGAGACTCCTTTGGGATAGGCTTTATGGCGCGTACCTTTATGGGCGCCGCACGTTTTGTTATGTGAAGTAAGTTTACTGTTTTTACTTCTTGTGGAAAATTCTTTTGTTTCCTGGTGCTCTGCTTTTGGGGTTCGTCATCGTCTTCGCTTGGTGTGTCGAGCCCCTTGTGTTCGGCGTTGAGTCTGCCGGATTGTTTAAAAACCTAGCAATCTCTGTGGGTATGGTTTGTAGGCTTCCCAGGAGTACTGTGTAGCTGACATATCTTTTCCAATATTTTGTTTAAGTTGGACAGCTCGTCCCTATTATCTTTGAGGGGCAGCCTTTTCTGATTCTGTCGTGAGATTTTGAATCTGACATTGGCTGCCGCGCTCTTCGGACTATTTTCCTTAGTGCGGCAACGGTCCTTGTTGCATCGCGGTTTTCCGTTTCGATCCCTAGTTTCGGATGTACTTGGGTCGCTGGTGCTACATCTTGCCGACCAGCTGTCCTCTACTGCGCAAAAGCGGGTCATGAGGCTTGTTAATGCGGCCATTGTCCTTGGCTTTTCTTGGCCGAGGTGTCTGGCGAGCCATTCTTCTTGGACGCTATGCTTAAAAGTTGCTAAGGCTTCGGCGTCCGGACAGTCGACTATCTGATTCTTTTTAATAAGAAATCTATTCCAGAATTGCCGAGCTGATTCTCCGGGCTGTTGAGTTATGTGACTGAGATCGTCTGCATCTGGAGGGCGGACATAGGTCCCTTGAAAATTTGCTCGGAAAGCATCCTCGAGCTCTTCCCAGCTTCCAATTGTGTTTTCAGGAAGGATTTTGAGCCAATGCCGGGCTGGCCCTTTAAGCTTGAGGGGTAAGTATTTTATGGCGTGGATGTCATCTCCTCTGGCCATATGTATGTGGAGGATATAATCCTTGATCTAGACTCCAGGGTCTGTTGTTCCGTCATACGCCTCTATGTTTACGGGTTTGAATCCCGCTGGAAATTCATAATCCAGGACCTCATCGGTGAAACATAGGGGGTGTGCGGCACCCCTGTATTTGGGTGTGCCGTGATGTTCGGATACTGGTTTTGTTGCATTTCTTACGAGAGCTTGATTTCTTGGCCCATAAATAGATCTGGCTGGGTTATCTTTTTGATGCGAATCCTTGAGTGGATCGTGGGCCGGCTTGTGTGCGGCGCCGCTTGCCGCTTTATGCTGGCCATGGGGTCGTCTATCCGACCGGGTGGCTTTCTTACTTTTTGAATGCGGGGGCTCTAAGGCCTCTTCGTCAAATTCAGGCAGTAGCTTTCGCTTCGGATAGCTTTTAGTGTGGCGACTGCCACCGTATTTGTCTGCGGTATTGAGTACTTTGCTCCATCTGATTTTGAGTGCATCTTCCGAAGTTTTAAGCTTCTGCTTCTGCTTTTTCAAGCTACGTGCGGTTGCAACGAGCCTTTTGTGGAGGTTCTTCTGCTCCGTGAGCTTATCCGGCGTAAGGTCATCCGGAATGCCATTTTCGTCGGGGACGGGTTGTTCGGTTTGTTTATCCAAGTTGCCCTGTTCAGACGGTTGCTCGAAGGCATGGTCGTCGTCCGCCGGCTCGTCCTGCTCTATGGCTGGCTCTGTATGGCTGTTTTCTTTGTCGAGGCGGGGTTTGGAGTGGCGCTTACATCACCGCTTTGATTGCTTTTCGAGGGAATGATCCCTCGTTGCCTCCCTCTGTTCCTCGTCGTCGCTTCCTTTAGGTGTGTCCACCATGTACACATCATGAGATGAGGTGGCTGTCAAGTGCCCTATAGGCGTTGGTTCATGTTCGTCTCCTACATCGTCGTCCATACCGTCGATGTCTTCGGAGTCGAAGTCGAGTACGTCGTTTAAATTATCGACAGTGGCTACGAAGTGGGTGGAGGGTGGGTTTTGAGTTTCTTCATCGTCCGTATCCCAACCTTGCTGACCGTAGTCCGGCCAGGGCTCTCCTGATAAAGAGAGAGACTTTAGTGACTTCAGAATATCGCCAAAGGGCGAGTGCTGAAAGATGTCCGCGGCGGTGAACTCCATGATCGCCTCCCAATCGGATTCGATCGGCAGGGGCGCGGAGGGCTCAGAGTCCGGGGTGGAGTCCGGCGCTTTGGAGTCACGGGCTTCACAGAGGACAAAGCTTGTGTTCGGCTCAATTGTCGTAGAGATTGCAGCCCCCGAGGCGGCGTCCAGCCACCCATCCTCGATCGGCGCAACTGGCTCCGAATTAATGGTTGGAGCTAATGCGGGTGCGGCCTCCAGGGCACTGTTCGGAGGCAGAGCTAGATCATGCCCATCGTGACAGTGCGGCGCGCCCGACTGTAGCTCGAATCCGTCGAAGATCAAATCTCCATGGATATCAGTCGTATAGTTCAAGCTTCCAAATCTGACCTAATGGCCAGGGGCATAGCTTTTGATCTGCTCTAGATGGCCAAGCGAATTAGCCCGCAGTGCGAAGCCGCCAAAGACGATGATCTGTCCGGGGAGAAAAGTCTCACCCAGGACTGCATCGCTGTTGATGATCGGAGGAACCATCGGGCCTAAAAGTCACGACACAGAGGAACTCTCAATGAAAGCACCAATGTCGGTGTCAAAACCGGCGGATCTCAGGTTGGGGGTCCCGAACTGTGCGTCTAGGCGGATGGTAATAGGAGACAAGGGACACAATGTTTTACCCAGGTTTGGGCCCTCTTGATGGAGGTAAAACCCTACGTCCTGCTTGATTAATATTGATGATATGGGTAGTACAAGAGTAGATCTACCATGAGATCAAGGAGGCCTAACCCTAGAAGCTAGCCTATGGTATGATTGTTGTATGTTGTCCTACGGACTAAAACCCTCCGGTTTATATAGACACCGGAGAGGGTTAGGTTACACAAAGTCGGTTACAATTGTAGGAGATCTAAATATCCGTATTGCCAAGCTTGCCTTCCACGCCAAGGAAAGTCCCATCCGGACACGGGACGAAGTCTTCAATCTTGTATCCTCATAGTCCAGGAGTCCGACTGAAGGTATAGTCCGGCCATCCGGACACCCCCTAATCCAGGACTCCCTCAGAGACCTATTCTGCGCAACTCCAAAATTCCTGAAACTCCACGGGAGTTATTTTCAGAATATATAAAAAATATTAAGCGGAAGAAATACACCAGAGGGGGACCCACCTGGCCACGAGGCTGGGGGCGCGCCCCCTGCCTCTTGGGCCCCCTGTTGGCTCTCTGATGGCCATCTTCTTCTATATGAAGTCTTTCGTCAAGGAAAAAAAATCAAAAGTAACCTTTCGGGACGAGACTCCGCTGCCACGAGGCAGAACCTTGGCGGAACCAATCTAGGGCTCCGGCAGAGCTGTTCTGCTGGGGACACTTCCCTCTAGGAGGGGGAAATCATCGCCATCGTCATCACCGACGCTCCTCTCATCGGGAGAGGGCAATCTCCATCAATATATTCACCAGCACCATCTCATCTCAAAACCCTAGTTCATCTCTTGTATCCAATTCTTGTCTCCAAGTCCGGGATTGGTACTAGTAAGTTGCTAGTAGTGTTGATTACTCCTTGTAGTTGATGCTAGTTGGTTTATTTGGTGGAAGATCATATGTTCAGATCCTTTATGCATATTAATACCCCTCTGATTATGAACATGAATATGCTTTGTGAGTAGTTACGTTTGTTCCTGAGGACATGGGAGAAGTCTTGCTATTAGTAGTCATGTGAATTTGGTATTCGTTCGATATTTTGATGAGATGTATGTTGTCTATCCTCTAGTGGTGTTATATGAACATCGACCACATAACACTTCAGCATTATTTGGGCCTAGAGGAAGGCATTGGGAATTAATAAGTAGATGATGGGTTGCTAGAGTGACAGAAGCTTAAACCCTAGTTTATGTGTTGCTTCGTAAGGGGCTGATTTGGATCCATATGTTTCATGCTATGTTTAGGTTTACCTTAATCCTTTTGTTGTAGTTGCGGATGCTTGCAACAGAGGTTAATCATAAGTGGGATGCTTGTTCAAGTAAGAACAACACCCAAGCACCGGTCCACCCACATATCAAATTATCAAAGAACCGAACGCGAATCATATGAACGTGATGAAAACTAGCTTGACGATATTCCCATGTGTCCTCGGGAGCGCTTTTCTCATTATAAGAGTTTGTCTAGGCTTGTCCTTTGCTACAAAAAGGATTGGGCCACCTTGTTGCACTTTACTTACTTTTGTTACTTGTTGCTCGTTACAATTTATCTTATCACAAAACTATCTGTTACCTCTTATTTCTGTACTTGCAGAGAATACCTTGCTGAAAACCGCTTATCATTTCCTTCTGCTCCTCATTGGGTTCAACACTGTTACTTATCGAAAGGACTACGATAGATACCCTATACTTGTAGGTCATCATCCGCCGCTTGATTACTTTCTCGGGCCACGTGATGGAACTCGAGCCCCTCGAACCGAGACGACATCTTTAGGACGGCATTATGATAAGCCACCATCTTTGGATCTTTGGCATCGAAGTCTCCATTTATTTGAGATATTGCGAGGTTTGAGTCCTCGCGCACTTCCAGGCGTTGTATGCCCATGGAGACAGCCATCCAGAGACCATGCAATAAGGCCTCGTATTCGGCTACGCTATTGGAGTCTGTGTATAATATTTGGAGTACGTACTGAACGACGCCTCCAGTGGGGGACGTGAGAACGACGCCCGCTCCCAGCCCTACTAGCATTTTGGAGCCATCAAAATACATAACCCAATTGGAATATGTGTCGTACTCTTTAGGGAGTTCGGCCTTTGTCCATTCACCGACGAAGTCGGCCAGTACTTGGGATTTAATCACTACTAGGGAAAACCTTATACATAGAACTTTAGCAGTAGCAAGGGTAAAAAAAGCACGCTGGTGCTAAGTAGCAGTAGCGCACCCGTGCAAACCGCGCTGCAGATAAAGTTCTAGCAGTAGCGCGCCTTGTTCTAAACACGTTACTACTTAAATTCCCACGGCTTAGCCGATAGGCTACACATAGTAGTAGCGACCTATAACGAACCCCGCAACCGCTACTTTCTTTGTAGCAGCGCGTTTTAATCTAAACTCGCTACTGCTAAAGGATATAAAACTAAATGGAAAGTAAATCGAAAGGTAATTGAAAATGAAAGAAATAGAATAAGGTGAAAGGAAAAAAATAAAATGTGAAGAAAACTAAATGAAAAAAGGGAAAAAAAGAGAATGGTGTAGCAGTAGCGTGTATTCCAGAACGCGCTGCAGCTAATGTAGCAGTAGCGCCCTTTCTGGAACGCGCTACTGCTACTTCTGACTTAACCACGGGGTTCGTCCTTCTCCACGGCCACTTCCCCCAAATCCTACTCTCCACTCTCGCCGCCGCCGTCGCCCGTCGGCCGCCGCGCGCTCTCCGCACACCCTCTACGCCGCCCCGACCCCAGATTCAATGCCGCCCCCGCCCCCGACCTCAACGCCGCCCCGGACGCCGCCCCCGACCCCGACCTCGACGCCGCCATCCGCCGCGCGCCCGAGCCCCGACCCCGACCTCGACGCCGCCTGCCCCTCCCTCGTCGCAAGCACCCGAGGTGAGCATGCCTGCTCCTCCCTCTCCCCTACCTCTGCCTAGGGTTTCTTTATATTTTAGTTGCATCAAATTAGTTAGGGTTCATGTAAGGATGGAAACGAATCGGATGCGGATGCGGCTCAAATGAGTTAGGGTTCATGTAAGGGTGGAAACGAATCAAATTTCTAAGATGAATCATAAAACGAGTAAAATTTGACCACTTATTTCACTTTATAGTTGGATAATTGGAATATCCGCTACCACTTTCCACCCCTATAGGTTCATCAAATTAGATGGTAATTAGGGCAGTAGTTCCTAGGTACTAATTAGTTAGTGAGAACTAGGTACTAATTAGGTACTAGAATATTTTTATTTATAGTAAGTTTATTTTTAGTAAGAACTAGTTGAATTAATAGAACTAGTTAGTAAGAACTTGTTGCTATTTTTTTAGTTAAAGCAATGTTTCCCGCAGCTACGTGGACGATGCCTATCCCGCATCCTCGTCGTCGAGTCGGCGGAGGACGACACCTGCTTGACCAGATGGGCCATGTCCGGGACTGGGCTCCGCCGGGGTGGTACTGGGAGGCGCTACCTACCGGGGGGCGCAGGTTGGTGAGGAGCCAGCCTGTCGTTGACCCGAACCTTCTTTGGTGGTGGTCGCGTGGGCCAGTGACGGTCCAGAGGCTCGAGGACTCCATGGAGGTGGTGCGTCACCGTGTCAGTGAGGAGGACGCGCATGTCCATCGCTACTTGTTTGCATTGGAGCACAGGTTCTCCAATACTTGGCAGGTTCTCCAAGGATCTCACTGGAGCTATGATCCCATGATGGTTCCTTCTATGTGGGTGTCCACCGCCGCGCCGATACCTGTCGTGTGCTAGGGTTTTAGTTGTATTAGTGATGTTATATGTATGACACTATTCAGGATGTATTAGTGATAACATTCGACGATGTACGGACGCATGAGATGATTTACTTTTGCTTATTGAATGCATGCTAATTTGACTCCTATAAGTTATTTTGAAATGTATATCTTGTGTTGCTCAATATCCAAGTGGCCAGTCATGTTCGCAGGTTACACCTCCGAGTGGCCTATGTTTTGCCGGAGTGTTGATTCATTTCCGTTCCGGCAAATTTCAGGCGCTCGATATGTCCTATTTTAGCAAAGGTCATGCCGTATTTTTCCGTGAATTTTGGCATTACTTATGCCAGAATATGTAGGAAATATCGAGTGCCCTGGATTTGTGTGTTGAGTATCCTGGTAGTTGGCTTCAATCGATTTTCAATTAATGTTTTAACTATGAACATAGGAAATTTCTGACGACGAAAAGGATTTTGGTATTTGCAAATACTGCGAAGACGAGCGCCGCCTGTGCGATAGAATCTTCCTAGATGATGATAGGCGCTTCAGCATCAAGATGGACGAGAACTTCGAAGTGGATACAGTAAGTGACAACGACAAGTCTTTTTTCGTAATTAAGCATGACATCTGCTTCATTTGCTTCAACTTATATTTTTTTACTATTCTACTAGCGTATCCCTTGCCATGCAAGAGTTTTTGTATTTGATAAGATAGGTTTCAGTCATACTATGGAGGTAAAGAAAGTTTACTTGAAGACCGAGCATGGTTATATTTTCCATGCAAAATTATACAATTCAGACGACTACACCTATTTTGGATGCAAAACATGGCAAGCACTATGCAAGACTTATGCATTTGAGCCTGATATGGTTATCACCATTGATATTTGTCCGGAAGATGATATTGAAGGTAATACCGACATCTGGGTCGATGTGCAGATGCCTCCAGTTATACCATTATGTAAGTATTTCAACCATATTTATGTCTTTGATATTGTTTATTCAAAAATAGTTGACAACTAATTTGTATTGTCAGCTTATTTCGGTGCAAGCAAACATGTCCAACGCTTGGTAGACAGGACCTACTACTGTCCCGGGGCTGAACTAAACTGCGAGGAGCTCAGTCATTATGTTTCATGGCTTGAGGATCTTGATACTGTCAAGACAAATTTTCTTCCTGCATTTAGCAATATTAGTACTGAAAACGTGCGGCCAATAGTGTTCGTAATGAACTACGGTCACATCTATTTAGGAAGGATGGTAAGATTTTTACTCTTTGTCCTCAGTGCATCTTTTCCATACATTATTTTTGAAGCTAAACTTCATTGCTAAGTACGTTACCATATGATGTTCTTCAACAGGGACTCCCGATGAATGTTGTGCCTTATGGGATCGAGACTAAAGGTACCATGAGTATTATTAGCTTACGGCCAAGATATCCTACAGATTACTTTAGTGCATTCAAGATTAGCGACGGATGCTTAATAGTGCAAGATTGGACCAAATATGTGATGGGGGAGCGCAGAGAAGTACTAGGGGGCAACAAACAGATGCGCTACCCACGATTAGGAGACAGGTTCATCTGCATGCTCCAACTTGATCAAGGAGGAGAGCTACACATGTTTTATGTTATTTTACCTAAGAGAGAGCAGCAGGAGTGATTAGCTAGCTAGAAATGAGTTTGAGGATGATGATGTGCTACTCTATTACTATGATGATAAAATAGCTAGTGTTGGTGGTAATGACTATGATGATTATTATTAGCTAGTGTTAGTGGTGATTAAATAAATACTGTTGGTGCTAATGACTATGATGATGATTAAATAGCTTGTGCTGGCGGATTAGATTCAAGTGGAGGCAACATGTGCTGCACATCAAAAGTACTACTAGTCCAAACTAGATCAAGTTTGGATTAGTAGTATACTTTTGACATGCACCACATATTGCCTCCACTTGAACCTAATCCACCTTCATTTGACACATTGTTATGGACATAATGATGTAAACCTCATAACTGGTATTGTACCAATATTTGTACGATGGCGCATAAATACACTAAAAATAAAAAAATGAAAAAAAGAATACTAGTAGCGATGGAGAGAAAACACGCTGCCCGTAGTTACATTAGCAGTAGCGTGGGAGTGAACAAATGCTGCAGCTATTTGTCCTAGCAGTAGCACGCACGGGCACACGTTACTGCTAAGCAATAGCTGTACCTCCTTATTAGTAGCGCGCATACCCGCGCTACTAGTGAGCACAAAACCAGCGCTACTGCTAGGGTTTTCCCTAGTAGTCAATAGCTCCATGTGGTTTGTATATAATATCAAATGGAAGGAGCTAATTGCCCATTTGGCAATCCGGCCCGTAGCATCACGGGTGTTTATTATGTCATTGAGTGGTACTTCGGAAGCCACCGTGACCGAACACTCCTGGAAGCACTACAGGAATCAGCTACTTTGCCATCTGCCACGACGGACGGCAAAGCCAGGGACGGCGGACGGCAAACAGTGACGGCAAAGACAGGGTCGGCAAACAGGCCCTTTGCCGTCTGCTTTTTATGGCGGACGGCAAAGAGTCCTTTGCCTACAGCGGCGGACGACAAAGAGGAGGGACGGCAAAATATTGGACGTCCGCCAACGTTAGTCCGTTAGGCGGCTAACGGCGGCCTTTGCCGTCAGCCAGCGGATGGCAAATTTGAGCGCCTCTTTGCCGTCCGCCAGTTGACGTCAGCAATGCGTCAGCGCCCGCTGTGTTTTGCCGTCTGCCACGGCGGACAACAAAGGCAAAGTCTTTGCCATCAGCTTAACTTTGCCGTCCGCCACGGTAGGCAAATTTGCTAAATGGCTCATCTCTGAGGAAGCACAGGTGGCCACCACGTGTCCCCTTTGCCGTCTGCCACCGACGGCAAAGGGGTCTTTGCCATCTGCCGTGGACGGCAAAGACCCTGCACTGCCTCTTTTTTATTCTGTTTTTCTTATATCCAACAATTATCATAGCAAATATATCACAACACATATATATCCATCACATAATTATCCAGCACATATATATCCAACATAATAAATATCCAGCACATATATATCCATCCATACATACATAGTAGGTTGCACATAGTCCCATCAATCCATACATATTATAATATGCAAAGTTTCATCATAGCAATCTAGTTTCATCATAGCAAGCTAGCACAATACAAGAAGTGCATCAAAGGAAAAAACAAGCAATCCATCATAGGATGCTGGCTTCCGTGAAGTGAATGAAACCTGCAAAATGACAAATAAGAAAGTTAGAAAAAGAATAGACAAAGAAGAAGAGGACTAGAAGAAGAAGTATATGCCATTTATTAGCTAACTTAGGTGAACTGGATCATTTATGAGCTAAATTAGTTGAAATGGATCGTTTATGAGCTAACTTAGGTGGAATGGATCATTTATTAGCTAACTTAGGTGAAATGGATCGTTTATGAGCTATCTTAGGCGAAATGGATCGTTTATGAGCTAAGTTAGGTGAAATGGATTGTTTATGAGCTAAGTTAGGTGAAATGGATCGTTTATGAGCTAACCTAGGTGAAATGGGTCGTTTATGAGCTAACCTAGGTGAAATAGGTCGTTTATGAGCTAACCTAGGTGAAATGGGTCGTTCATGAGCTAACCTAGGTGAAATGCATCATTTTGGAGCTAAGTTAGGTGAAATGGATCGTTTATGAGCTAACCTAGGTGAAATGGATTATTTATGATCTAACCTAGGTGAAATGGGTCGTTTATGAGCTAACCTAGGTGAAATAGGTCGTTTATGAGCTAACCTAGATGAAATGGGTCGTTTATGAGCTAACGTAGGTGAAATGGGTCGTTTATGAGCTAACCTAGGTGAACTGCATCATTTATGAGCTAACCTAGGTGAAATGGATCATTTTGGAGCTAACTTAGTTGAAATGGGTCGTTTATGAGCTAACTAAGGTGAAATGCCACGTTTTTGAGCCAACTAAGGTGAAATGGATCGTTTTTGAGCTAAATTAGGTGAAATGGGTCATTTTGGAGCTAACCTAGGTGAAATGGGTCATTTTGGAGCTAACCTAGGTGAAATGGGTCATTTTAAAGCTAACGTAGGTAAACTGGATCATTTAGGAGCTAATCTACGTAAAATGGGTCATTTTAGAGTTAACTTGGATAAATTGGATCACTTGTAAGCTAACTAAGGTACAATGAGTCATTTTAGAGCTAACTTAGGTAAAATGGATCGTTTATGAGCTAACTAAGCTAATTATGCAATTTTTGACATAAGTAAGCTAAGTACATATCGTTTATGAGCTATCCTAGGTAATATGGATGGTTTATGAGGTCAGTAAGCTTATTAAGTCATTTTGAAGGAAAAGAAGCTAACTCTAGGTCATTATGGTAAGCATATTGGAGGAAATAAAGCTAAGTCTAAGTCTAGAGAAACTTATCGTGATCAGGGAGGTGTAGGAGCGGGCTGGCTCGCGCCGGTAGCTGGAGAAGGATCGTGCGATGCGTTTATGGAGTTAAGCTGCACCAAAGATCATTTCCAATGTCTCGTTAGCATTATGACACTCAAATGTTAAGAGTAGCAAGTAATGTCCATTCAAATTAAACTCACCGTGCTCCCAGGAGCAATCACTGGCATCGGCGGAGCGGTCTGACCGGACTTCTCGCACACAGACTGCACACTTGGTTTTCACAACAGAGTCATACTGGTTAGTAATGAGACTCAAATGTTAAGACTAGCAAGTAATCTGCAGAAGAAACTTACCACAAGGAGCTCGTACATGGCCCTTGCCTGCATGTCATTCCGTGCCCTCTCCTCCTCCAACATCCTTGTCGTCCTGTCCTCCAACTCCTGCTGCCTCTCCGCCGCCTCCGCCAGAAGTTTCTCCGTTCTATCTCTCTCACTCTGTATAGCAGCCTGCAGCACCACTCACATGACCATTTGTAATCATTGATGGAAGCGCACACAATGTAATGGAGAAAGATAGCTGAGTATGTATAACTAACCTTGAAGGCGAGTTGGACTGGCCGTTCACGAGGCCTTATCTCAGGAGCGGAGCTCGACTGGCGCGCCTTGATCTCCGGGAGAGTGCTAGGACAACGGATAAGTCCATCTCCCATGGCTATGGAGCCATGGGACCTCCCGCCACCAGATATCATCAGCAGTTCTGTATCAATGGGACCCTTGCTCGGGTTAAAGTCCTCCTGTCGGTGTCAAAACCGGCGGATCTCGGGTAGGGGTCCCGAACTGTGCGTATACGTAGATGGTAACAGGAGACAAGGGACACAATGTTTTACCCAGGTTCGGGCCCTCTTGATGGATGTAAAACCCTACGTCCTGCTTGATTAATATTGATGATATGGGTAGTACAAGAGTAGATCTACCAAGAGATCAAGGAGGCTAAACCCTAGAAGCAAGCCTATGGTATGATTGTTGTATGTTGTCCTACGGACTAAAACCCTCCGGTTTATATAGACACCGGAGAGGGTTAGGGTTACACAGAGTCGGTTACAATGGTAGGAGATCTACATATCCGTATCTCCAAGCTTGCCTTCCACGCCAAGGAAAGTCCCTTCAGGACACGGGACGAAGTCTTGAATCTTGTATCTTCATAGTCCGGGAGTCCGGTTGAAGGTATAGTCCGGCCATCCGGATACCCCCTAATCCAGGACTCCCTCAGTAGCCCCTGAACCAGGATTCAATGACGACGAGTCCGATGCGCAGATTGTCTTCGACATTGCAAGGCGGGTTCCTCCTCCAAGTACTTCATAGAAGATTTTAAACACTAAGGATAGTGTCCGGCTCTACAAAATAAGTTTCCACATATTACCATAGAGAGAATAACATTTACACAAATCTAATCTGCTGACGTATTTCGTAGCGTGACATCACACTATGGCCAAGCCTTTATTAGAATCGTTTTTACTCCACCACCTCAGCACATTTTGCGAGGCGGTTTCCTTGGCACGTCTTGTCAAAGCAGAGATCGTGTCCCCTCATTTATGGGATTCTCATCAATACGGACGTGGGTAATCCAACCGCGCCATTTATCACGACGCTTGGGAGATAAGCGAGTTTTACCAGGCTGGTGGGGACGCTTAACCGCATCCGCCCATATAAGGGGATAAGGATCCACCTTTTTACCTACGCCTTCTTCCTCCATTTCCTATCCATCTTCCGCGCACTCGAGCTCCAGCGCCCAAGCCCGCACTTTCCACCTCAACCTTCTCCAGTCATGTCCAGAGTGGGAGGCAAGTGGATGGTCTCCTCCGTCACAGAGGGCCATATCAAAAAACTTAGGAAAGTCGGATACTTGTTGTAAGTGCATCTAGTGCCACCCCTAGTTGGTTTTGGAGTATTGACGACAAATTTGGTTGAGGGACTAATGTGTTTGTGAGAATTGCAGGATAACACTGGTAATGTCCCTCATTGATTCGTTTTACCTACCGGAGATGACCCCTAAAAATATATGAAGATATTGACGACAATGGTGGTATATATGAAGATATTCATATTGAAGACTATGACATGAGAAGACATTCAGTGAAGACTATGGAGCACGAAGACTTAGTTGTTTCATTGTTTCTTTTTCTTCTTTGTTGAGTCATAGGAACCACCGTACTGTTAAGTGGGGTCCAAGTGAACATAGTCAGAGTGATTGAAGTGATGCTCAACCCAAATCCTATGTCTTCGAGCGAAGACAATGAGAGCAAATCTTATCCAGAGCTGGATAAGTCAGCTTTGCTTGTAGCACAAGTAAAGTTGGCGTGTGTGTTTGAAATCTGACCGTTGGAACACGTGTCAGTTCCTTAGTGACCCAGGGTCATTTCGGACATATCAGGTCGGGTTGCCTAGTGGCTATAAATAGCCCACCCCCTACACCATAAATTGGTGGCTGCTTAGAGTTAGTGCACGGCTTTTGTCGTTTGAGAGCAACCCACCTCGAAGACTTTGAGAGAGAGAAATCCTTGCGAGGACAAAGCCCATACACCCAGAGCCAAAGAGTGTTAGGCATCACTGAAGTCTTTCTGTCTATGTGACCTGAAGACTTATTACACTTGAGGACTGTGAATCCTCCAGCCGGTTAGGCTCACGTTCTGAGCATCCAAGAGTCATTGTGGATCGCCGGTGAACGAAGTCTGTGAAGGTTCGGAAGTCTACCTTGAAGACTTACCAGAGTGATTGGGCGAGGACTGTGTGTCCTTAGCTCAAGGGGAATAAGGTGAAGATGCGGTCTTCTGAGTTGAATCTCAGCCTCCCTAACCAGACGTACAGTTGTCACAGCAAGTGGAACTGGTCCAACAAATCCTGTGTCTTCAACAAGTGACTGGTTCTATCATATCCCTCTCTTTACTTAGAGTTTGTCTTCGTGAAGTCATTGCCTGTTTGCCTTACCCGTTTGACTTCATTGCTTGACTACTATTTTTGTTTGGCTTCATACTATCTTCCATCCTGATCTTTACTACCTAGCTGCTATTAGTCCTTGTGATATCACTTCATTACATATTTGACTATGGCTTGCTTAGTGTAGTCTACTTTCCGCTGCATATCAATAGGTTCATTTCTACTGTTTGTCTTTGAAACTTCCATGTTTTGAAGACTTTCATAAAAATCACCTATTCACCCCCCCTCTAGTCGATAACTAGCACTTTCAATTAGTATCAGAGCAAGGTACTCCCTTGTTCTGTGTGATTCGGTTTAACCACCTAGAGTTTTAGCTATGTCGACTACAGGGATAATCAAAGTCTCCGCTGCTTGCCCTGTGTTCGATGGAACTGAATATCCCTACTCGAAGAATAAGATGCGCATGCATCTTGAAGCCATTGATGTCGACCTCTGGTATGTCATCAAGAACGGCGTTCCCAAGACTGGTGAAGGTGTCACCCCTGCTGATGTCAAGAAGTTCATTTAACTGGACTCTACTGCCAAGAACATCATCTGTGGTCATCTGACCAAAGGACAGTATGGCCGTGTGAGTGCTCTGGAAACATCAAAGCTAGTCTGGGACTGGCTATCCAAGGTCAACGAAGGTGTCTCAACCCAGAGAGATCAAAGGATCAGTGTTCTTCGCAACCTCTTCAACCGCTTCAAGAGAAATGACAATGAAAATGTCCAACTCACGTTTAATCGCCTTGCCGACATCACAAATGAGCTTCGTGCTCTCGGCGCCACTGAGATTACCAAGCATGAAATCGTCAAGACACTACTAAGATCACTTGACAGCTCCTTTGACACCCTTGCCCTCATGATACAAGAACGTCCTGATTTCAAGACACTCGATCCGTCTGATATACTTGAGAGGCTCAACACACATGAGTGCCAGCTATCTGAGAAAAGAGATATCTATGGTCCCAACTATGGCCGAACTCGCGCTTTGAAGGCAAAAGTTGTTTCCTCATCTGAAGAAGAATCTGACTGCAGTTCTGATGATCCTGAAGACATTGGAAAGGAACTTGCTATGCTTGTGAAGAAGTTCCAGAAGTTCACTAAGAAGAAAGGCTTTAGAAAGTCTTCACGATCCAGCTCAAGAAATGATGAAGCTTCTACTCATGACTACAAGAAGAGAACATGTCACAAGTGCAAGAAACCTGGACACTACATCTCTGAGTGTCCACTATGGGACAACGAGAACAAGAAGAAGAAGAGCAAGGAATATGATTCTGATGACAAGAAGAAGAAGAAATCTTCTAAGTCTTCTTCCATGTCCTCATCAAAGTCTTCATCTCATAAGAAGAGCTCATCTGGCAAGGCTCGTGCTTTTGTTGGGAAGGAAATGGATTCAGAGGAGGAGTCTGCTTCTGAGGAGGCAGAGGTGGAGTCTGAGGAGGAGTCTGACCCTGGTGTTGCAAGTCTGGCTCTAGCCACTGCCTATGTTGCCAAGTCCATCTTCGACACTGAAGACAATGACTTCCAGACCAACGCTGAAGCTGATGACAAGGACGACCCTACTCCCACCTATTGCTTCATGGCACGTGGTGCCAAGGTAAAATCACGTGATGCTTACTTTCAAACATCTAGTGAAGATGACTCTGATTGTGAATCCAAGCCCAGCTACAAAACACTAGATAAAATTGCAACTGAACAACAAAAGGCTATGGAACATACTCAAAAACTGTTAGACAAAAGCGATGACCTGTTGGACGCGGAAATGACTCGTTCACAGTCCTTAGTTGAAGACATAAAAAATCTTCATGCTAAGTACCAAGAACTTGAAAGTCGTCATGAAACGCTCTCAACCACTCATGAAAAGCTCTCCTATGATTATCTTCAAAGGAAGCAAGAGCTTGAGAAATTGAGAGCAGCTCATGAAGATCTTCAAAAAGATAATGAGTCGCTTCGCGCTCAACAGATTAGTCCCGCTCAGTATGGATTTGAACCACCATCTCTAAAATGCCTTGAGCGTGACAACGCTACCTCTATTGCTGAATGTTCTACTGTTGCTGCTGTTGCATTATCTTCAACTACTGATGTGATAACTAACCCCTCTGCGGAGGATACCACTACTATTGCTGATGAAAATGCTAGGTTGAAGACATTACTTGAAACAGGGATGTATAAAAGCCTGAAAGGGCATCGGACACTTTGTGATGTCCTCAAAAAGCAGATTCTGAGCCAAAACCCTACGAAAGAGGGTGTTGGGTTCGAGAGGAAAATGAATGTTGATGGTTCCTACTGGAAGCCTGAGCAGTATCCGAAAGCCACATGGGTTGCTGCAAACAGACCTTCAGTGGATCCATCCACCTTATCTGGCTTTACCTGTGCTAACCCTGTTATCATTAATGAATCCTTTGATGCAAACTATAAACTGTTCAAGAATCAGAATGGTGAGGTGTTTGCCAGATATATTGGTACTAACTGCAGGAATGGGCCACCTATGAAGAAGATCTGGGTTCCCAAAAGCTGTCTTGAGAAGCTTCCAGTGAATGTCATCATGACACCACCTGGGAAGAAGACAAACCCCAGACCTAAGGCTTCATATGGTCCAAAGGCTTCATACAGACAGAGGACTCACCTGAGTCACCCTAACGCCAATGTTTTGCAGGGAAACCGTACTCAAACTTATGAATATGAGCGTGTGTCTTCAAACTGCTATGTTCGTAAAATTAAGAACTTTTCTGCTTATTCATATGAGTATCATTCATCTCCCGCAAGGCTATTTGCTAGGGCTCCAAAGCCGAAGTTCTCAGATGCTGCACTTAAACTCATTGATTCTAAGCCACCCCTGAAGATGTGTGTGGTTAAGAAGAATTAACTTTCTCTTGCAGGGAAAGGTCTCCGGCCGAAAATCAAAGGCGTCTAATGCTATTGCCGGGGACCTAAAACATCTTGTAGGGCGCAAGATCAAATGCCAAAATGGTCTCACTATGTATTTTGTTCCTGAATCGTTTGCCAGGCATCCTATCAGTCCTAATCTTGATATGAGCTTCAATAATCCTCTTGCCCGTCAAATGTTTATGCTTCAAAATACTCTTGGTGAAGCCTATATATCCTCCTAACTGTAATGCAGAGTATGACACCTCATGCTTCAGAATGGATTATGGACAGTGGATGCACTAATCATATGACTGGTGATCGAAGTCTTCTCATGGACTCAACCTTACGTCCATCTGATAAGAGTCACATCACGTTTGCTGACACTGGTAAAAGCAAGGTATTGGGTCTAGGTAGAGTTGCAATCTCAAGGGATCAGCACATGGATAAAGTAATGCTTGTTGAATCCCTTGGCTTCAACTTAATGTCTGTCTCGATGCTTTGCGACCTGAACATGGTTGTAATATTTGGAAAGTATCGTTGTCTTATACTAATGGAATCTGACAAATCTCTAGTCTTTGAAGGGTACAGGAAAGATGATCTGTACATGGTAGATTTCTCAGCAGGACCACAGCTTGCAAGATGTCTTCTTACAAAAGCTTCAGAATGCTGGCTATGGCATCGGAGGCTGGGGCATGCTGGCATGAGGAACTTGCATACACTCGCCAAGAAGAAGCATGTCATTGGCATTGAGGACGTCAATTTCAAGAAGGATCATTTGTGCGGTGCCTGCGAAGCTGGAAAGATGACAAGGGCCAAGCATCCCTCGAAGATAATCATGACTACTTCTCAACCCTTCGAGCTACTACACATGGACTTATTTGGCCCTACTCACTACTCTAACCTCACTACGACTGCCTATCTCTATGGCTTCATCATTGTTGATGATTACTCAAGATACACATGGGTGCACACAATTCTCTACAAGACCGAAGTGCAAGATGTTTTCAGACGCTTCGCCAATCGTGCCATGAACAATTATGGCGTCAAGATCAAGCATATCAGAAGTGACAACGTCACTGAGTTCAACAACACCGGTCTTGATTTTTATCTGGATACAATGGGAATCACTCGTGAGTTCTCTGCTCCTTACACACCTCAGCAAAATGGCATCGTAGAGTGCAAGAACAGAACCCTCATTGAGATGGCTCGAACGATGCTCGACGAATACAAGACACCAAGAAAGTTCTGGCCCGAAGCCATTGATACAGCATGTCACGTCATCAACCATGTTTACATCCATAAGCTTCTGAACAAAACATCCTATGAGCTCCTCACTGGCAAGAAGCCAAATGTCAGCTACTTCAGAGTATTTGGAGCAAGGTGCTGGATCAAGGATCCCCATCACAAGTCAAAATTTGCACCAAAAGCTCACGAAGGCTTCATGCTCGGTTACAGAAAGGACTCGCACTCTTACAGAGTCTTCAACCTCTATCTTTACAAAATCGTCGAAATTGTCACTACAAGAATCTTGTTAATATATGACAGATTCAATCTGTCATGAAACTGTGCAAAACCGTCAACGAGGGAGGTCCATGACGGATTTAGAATCCGTCATGTATATCGCGTCATAATTTGCCAACTGTGCCACCATGACGGATCATGTCCGCCACCGATCAGTCCCTAGGCCCGCCTAGGCCCAGTCCTCCATGACAGACTAATCCGTCATGGATTGACCTTCATTGTACTAACATGGGCCTGACATGGAATCTATGTGGCACCAGCATGGATCTGACGTGGCATCCTGCATAGCCAAGCCCATTCCCTATTTTTCTAGTGGCAGTTTAGCCAAAAAATTTGAGTCCAGCCCATAATATTCATCCAACCAGCTATGGCACAAGACATTACACATAATAAAAAAGCTTTCACAGCACAATTAATTTTCATTCAACGGGTCCATAGTTTTGCCATTTCACAAATTTCTATTCAATAATTTCAGCAAGTAAAGGCCTTCTAAAATGTGCCAAAAACACATACAACATTACTTCAAAGGCCCTCAATAACAATTACACTAGATTACATCAACAAACAACATTGTACAGACCCTCTTAATTATCAAGTTCACCTCCGCAGCTCAACCTTCCTATGCGCCTCTCACAACCAAAGGAAACCTGTAAAAAAACAATATGCCTCTGTTACAATATGCTCTCACCACAAAGGAAAACTGTAACAACCTTCCTAAAGGTATAGTAAACTATCAAGAACAACAAGTGGACTCCATATTACGAAATTATATTTTATGATAAATCTAACGAAATTAATTCTGTGTTGAAGATGTTGATGGCTTCCAATAAACTTGGTCAAATTCAATTAATTTGCAATGGTAGAGAAAACAGGAATAAAATGAAAATTTCAAGGTGGAGATACTTCCACACTTCACTTAACATAATTTAATAAACTATAACCACTACCACTGGATTTTCATAACAGATCCTGCATGAAATAAATCAAACCTAGAACTTATATGATGGTCTATGGAAATCTGATCTCTACCAGAACTAAAATAAATAACAACCAGGCTGGAAGTAATGATGAACAGAAGAGCTATACAGCCAACGATGGTTCGCAGAATATTTAAGGGAACTATATCTAAACTATTATAAAATAGTTATGACTGACTACGTACTGTAGTGTGAGCATGCAGTAGTGACTGCCATTGTCGATGAGTGTCTTGAAGAATTGACACACCAAGTACTTTTGCCTCAAGCACAATTCTTCGGGTCTCTTTAATTTTGTCAGTGGACGGATTCAGTCGTTCAATTGTCATCATCAACCGTCCTCACTGATCAGTGGAAACCTGAGCCAGGAAATAATCCCCAAATACAACATGAGTACTGGAAATAGCAAACATCAAGAACTTTGACACAACACTTAAGAAATCAGAACAAACATACTAATACTGCATTAGTATATATATATAATTCACATAAGTAGAGAAATATGAGAGACAAGGAACATTGTTTCAACAATACAGAAAGACAAAAATGCTAGAACTTTAAGCGACATCCAGTAATACATAA
Source organism: Aegilops umbellulata (assembly GCA_032464435.1). Lineage (NCBI taxonomy): Eukaryota > Viridiplantae > Streptophyta > Magnoliopsida > Poales > Poaceae > Aegilops > Aegilops umbellulata. The sequence continues at coordinate 60,623,384 of CP136054.1, read as the reverse complement.
GGTGGATAACTCCCTTTTCCCAATATATCATGCAACGTTCTGGAAGTGACAGAACCAGTATAACATTCCTTTTATTAGGCAGTAAGAAGCGGTACAGTTCTACTTTTCAATTTTGGGTGTGGAAAGACACAAAAAATGCACAGGACATAATTTTTTTCCTAAGTTCTGAAATTTATAGTGCCTACAAACGAGAATAACAAAGTATATATGCCAAAAAAATGGCATCACTAACAAACATTATACGTGATGCAGAGAACTACAAATTTAATTTATTGCATGGCTTAAGTAATTACTTAATAGTTATTAAGGTACAAGCCGAATCAAAATACATGAACACCAGGAGATGGTCGAATCAAAACACATAGGAAAATACGTATATTATATTCTAAATAGCAATTGTTATACAAAGACTTCAAAAACATTTCAGGTTAATATAACAACCTATCACCCAGAAGTGTTAGACCTTCGCCAAACATTTTCCCATCCATCGGCTGCAGTACTAAAACCTGAGTGAGAAATGACAGTGTCAAGCAACAAGGCATGAAGATTAATTTTTCCAGTATGAAGATTAACTTTTCCAGTGTACAGAATGAATAGGAGATGTTGCGAACATGAGACATGCTAAGATAAGTATGATACTTTTCCAGTTTGAAGATTAACTTTTTGCAACAGTTACTGTTGAACATAATAGATGGAGATAATTGTTCGGTGGTTATGAGAATCAGTTAATAATACAAGAAAAAATAAACACACATAACATGCAGCATAAAGGGATTATGCATCGATCATCCATTAGGGGTCCATAAAGGGATCACACATAACATTCTCATTGTAATTTTAATCAAACCAAGAAGGCCTTAGACAATTTCCTGACTATATAGAGCCTAATTTTCTACTCTTGAATGTAAACAGCCTCAAATATTATTTTCTCAACTTTCACTACCTGAACAAAATCAGTCACACCCAACTCCTCAAAAAAATTCCTCCAACTTCGCAATTCAGATGGCAATGAAGCAGAACTATGATGGGTCAAATAACAAGTATGAAGTTCAATCCATGTCGTATCAACATTCTGAAGCAGCTGGCCTATGTCCGCATAATTTCCATAATGTTTACTAAAGTGAATTGGTACATCAGCAGGACTTTTATAGCCCTTGTTTGTAAGTAAGACAGGCATCCTCCATAATTCTGACACAATCTCTTATTTCTCATAGTTACAACTTGTACAGCTCGACTGAAGATGTAGCATGATAAAACTCACATGGAGTATAAATGATACACTGGAGGGATTAATATTGGGAAATATTATGCCATCAGTCCTTGAGAGGAAAGATACTAAATCAAGCGAAAATAAAGCAGAGGAGGCAGGTAGAGGTCGTAGTGCTCACCGGAGAGACATGTAGGCAAGGCAACGGTCACAGTGCAGGTCAGACACCATCGTCTCATGACAGAGGAGGTCGCCACAGGAAGCACGGCCGTGCCGGCGACACAGCAGAGGGGGTCGGGGTTATCGCCATCCAGCCCAACGCACGCGAGCGCGCCGAGCTAGGGGACGCCATCCAGGAGGAGTAGAGGGTGGGAAGGGGCGCGGTGCACGACGAAGACGAGAGTCCCTGGAGACCCGTCGGTGGTGGAAGTGACGCCGCAGGCGAAACCCTAGCCATGGGCTAGGGTTGCGGACAAGCGCCGGAGGCCGGGAGCGGCGGATCCAGCTGTGCTGGAGGACAAATAGGTCAAAGCCGAGCTCGTGAGCGTGCTGCGCGGTGGTGGATGCCGCCGGAATCGGGACGCGTTGGTGGCGGTGCGAGGGTTCGTAGGGAAGAGAGATGGGTCGTGAGAGGGATGGATCTGTGGTGGTTGTGGCGGATCTAGCAGCCGCCGGTGCTGCGAGGTGAGAGGAGGGAGAGGGTCGGCGTCAAGCTGTAGGAGGAGGGAGGCGACGAGGTGGCGGCGATGTGTGGGAGACGATGGGGAATGGGAGGGGGCTGCGGAGGAGGGAGAGGGGACGATGGAGAATGCGTTAGGGTTATTTCTTTATACGGGGAGCAGTTAGCCGGGCTTTGGCGGGCTTGAGAGGGCTTCAGCGGGCTTGCGGGGCTGTACCAGCCCATCCATGTCAGTTTCGGAAAATGTCATCCGAAATACGTCATGAATTAACAAATTTCTTGTAGTGTGTGGACGTACGGTTTGATGAAACCAATGGTTCACAAAGAGAGCTCCTGCCAAGTACACTAGAAGAAGCTCCACCCAGTGAATCTATCAAGCTAATGGGAACTAGTGAAATCATGCCTTCTGAAGCACAACCTGAAGAGGAACTTATCATATCTGCACGAAACCAACCTGAAGACAATGCTCAGTATGAAGACAATCCTCCCAATGATGACAATGATCAGCAAGAGCAAAGTCTTCATCCAGTTCATCCTCGTGTTGCAAGTGAAGTACAGATTGAGAAGATAATTGATAGTATCAATGCACCTGGTCCACTTACTCGCTCAAGAGCAACGCAGTTAGCAAATTTCTGTGGGCATTTTTACTTTGTGTCTATATCAGAACCCAAGAAAGTCGCTGAAGCCTTCATGGAATCTGAGTGGATTGAAGCTATGCAAGAAGAGCTTCAACAGTTCAAGCTGAACAATGTTTGGGAACTTGTCAAGCGTCCCGACCCTCACAAGCATAACATTATAGGCACAAAATGGATATATCGAAACAAGCAAGATGAGCATGGTCAAGTCGTCAGAAACAAAGCACGTCTTGTGGATCAAGGATATACTCAAGTTGAAGGGATTGAATTCGATGAAACATTTGCTCCTGTGGCTAGGCTTGAAGCTATTCGCATACTACTAGCCTATGCTAACCACAACAACATCTTGCTATATGAAATGGATGTGAAGAGTGCATTTATCAATGGCAAGATTGAAGAAGAAGTATACGTCGCACAACCTCCTAGCTTTGAAGATCTAAAACATCCTGATATGGTGTACAAGTTAAACAAAGCACTGTATGGCCTCAAACAAGGTCCTCGCGCTTGGTATGATACGATCAAAGACTTCCTGAAGAGCAAAGGCTTCAAACCTTGATCCCTCGATCCTACACTCTTCACGAAGACATATGATGGTGAGCTGTTTGTGTGCCAAATATATGTGGATGACATAATCTTCGGCTGCACCAACCAGAAGTATAGTGATGAGTTTGGATACATGATGCAAGAGCAATATCAGATGTCCATGATGGGTGAGCTGAAGTTCTTCCTTGGTCTTCAAATTCGTCAGCAAAGGAATGGCATCTTCATATCTCAAGAGAAATACCTCAAAGATTGTCTGAAGAAGTTTGGAATGCAAGACTGCAAAGGTTACACGACCCCAATGCTAGCCAAACATCATCTGGGTTCCGACGATAATGGTAAAGAGTTCCATCAAAAGGTATACCGCTGCATGATTGGTTCTTTACTTTACCTATGTGCATCTAGGACAGATATTATGCTTAGTGTTTGCATGTGTGCTCGATTCCAAGCGGCACCAAAGGAATCGCATCACTTACCTGTGAAGAGAATTGTTCGATATTTGGCTCACACCCCAACACTAGGATTATGGTATCCAAAGGGCTTAGAATTTGATCTGGTTGGATTCTCGGATGCTGATTATGCTGGTGACAAGGTGGATCACAAGTCTACATCAGGCACATGTCACTTTCTGGGACGATCACTTGTCTGTTGGTCTTCGAAGAAGCAGAACTGTGTGTCACTCTCAACTGCTGAATCTGAATACATTGCTGCTGGATCTTACTGTGCTCAGCTTCTATGGATGAAGCAAACTCTCAAGGACTATGGCATCAATCTGAAACAAGTACCTCTCTTCTGCGACATCGATAGCGCCATCAAGATTGTCAACAACCCAGTCCAGTACTCGAAGACAAAGCACATTGAAATTCGTCATCACTTCCTCAGAGATCATGTCATGAAGAAAGATATTGATATCATTCACGTCAACACTGAAGAGCAACTGGCAGATATCTTCACAAAGCCCCTGGATGAGAAAAGGTTTTGCAAGTTACGGTGTGAACTAAATATCTTGGAATCCTCAAATGTCATGTGATCAGGCACACATCCTAACACTTATGCATGTAGATGACTTAGATGTGCAACACACGAAGTAAAGTATATCTTCAATCAATGAAGACTTACATTCTGAGTGTGAATACATTGACGTGGAATTTGACTTCGGAGCGCCATGATAATTGTGCGTCGTGTCTGGGTCAAATACTTCCTATACGGTGGGTAACGCCACCATCAAACTTTTCTGTTTGAAGTGTTTCACTCATGGCATTACATTTGATATGTCTTCGCATTTGGTTTGTCTTCAAATTTCAATTTATCTTCATGATTATCTTCACTATGTCGATTTGATTGCTGACTGATATGTATACTAGTGTTCTGTCCTCTAAAGCATTCACTTATAGCTATGTCTTCCTTGTTGAATCTTTTGAACTAAGTGAATGTGATCGGACCCTAATCTCTCTATGCTTCCTATCTCAAACTCTATCTCTCCAAATCATATGGATTCTATTGAAACTGTCGAATGTCTTCTCTGCGTCCTTGTCAGCAGAAGATACAGAGACAAACTTTAAGTCTGTTTTAAATGATTCATCCTTATTGCCTGAAATCCGGAGAAGCCGGAACGTCTATCCGACAAACCTGGCGTGCGTGGGAACGTGGGACAACACTGAGTATGTTGCATGCTTGCCACATGCCCCTCAGATGTGACCCGCCAGGGGCACCTGCGTAATTGCACTGTGCCGCCCACTTCCTTATAAATACATGTCCCCTGCGGTAAAGAAAACTTCTTCCACCTCTCCACCTCGTCAAAACCCTAGCGCCACCGCTACCTCTCGACGACGCCGGAGACGAAGCGCTTAGCTGCCGCGACTTCTCCGACGCCATCCTCACGTCGGCCACGGACATCGTCCTCTCCGCCGCCGTCGTAGGTGTCCTCCGTATCCATGTTAGGGCACGATGGATTGAACTGCTCGGTCTCCTACTCTTCCCATCTAGCAGTTCATTGTGTGGTAAATAAAACTCTCCATTTACCATCTTTTTGATCCTCATAGATTCATCCTGTGTACCGAAGTAGGTTTCTACCTATACAAGTTAGATCTATTCAGTCTGCATCTCATACTGCCTAGCATATTCACTTAAGCTTCATATCCAGTTAGATTCCTCACTTGTACTTATTCACGGATTCGTACAAATCTGGAACCAACTCTCAACATATAAGTGAATGTCTTCGCATCATGAGGTCAATGTCTTCAAACTGATTTATCTTCAAAATCGTCTGAGAATGCATATGACCTCTTCCCCTTCCCTCACATCTCTAATGCTGTCACAGGTACATGTCCGTGGGAGAATCCCTTGGTTCTCATAGTCTGCATTCGTTTGCAGCATTTTTACAGCATCACATTAACTCTCCCGAAGCCAGTTCCTGTTTGTCCAGCAAGCGGAAGCCTTTGAAGCCTTTGAACGTATTGAAACCATTCAGTTTGAAGTTCATGGCTGCAGAGAAATCAGTAAGGAAGGGTGGCAGACAGTGTCGAGGAGGAACATCAAGAGATTTGCCTGATGACCTCTCAGAGCTTTACAAGACAGACCCTGAAGAGGATTACAATCAGCGTAAGACCCGAATCCAATGGATTCGACGATATTGGGCTGAACAATGGTTCAAATACAAGTTCGTGACCCAGGAATATGTAGAGAAAAATGCCATCAAGCGACCATGGGGAGATATTTTGTATCGAGGTCTTCTACCCAGGTCCACAGCTGATGCCATTGCACAAGGCTTCTATCCTTGCATGGTCCGTGGACCACAACCAGCTGATGCCAACCCATCATCTTTACTCTGGTGTCAAAGTGGATCATTCTGATGATGATGCTGACACGGATGAAGCCCTTGCTCCCACTCCAAAGCCGCAGAAGCCAAAGAAGGCTAAAGCTTCAAGGTCAGCTGCTCCTCCAAAAGCTTCACATGCGAAGCCACTGGCCACTTCACCTCCTGAAGACAGTGTGCAGTCTGAAGATCTGTCACGCATCTCCAAGAAGATGGAGAAGAAGACGAAAATTGTCAAGAATGCTGATCAGACACTGACTCCTGCTGCCATTCTGCGAGAAGTGCCCATTGATTTGTCCTGTGATGAAGATCTTGCAGATGATGCCCTTGAGCAACTGATCAAGAGCAAGGAAGAAGCAGAGATCTTCAATGATTTGCCTCTCTTTGATGTGGCAATCATCCATAACTTCATTGAATAGTGGTTTGACTCCCCAAATCTCAGCTTTGACGATCTGCAACTTCCCATTGGTCTCAGCGTTTCCTTCAATGGCGCCATTGCTTCTGAGCTAGCTCTCGCTCAGCGCATCATTGAGCTGAAGCACAAGATTGACCATGAGAAAGCCCAATTCAAGAAGCATGTGGCCAAGCTCAGCATGCAAGATGTCAAAAACTTCAAGATCATGCTGCACGAGCTTAAGGAAGCCTTTCTCAAGAAGCGGGAAGAAGCCAAAGGATCCCGTGAGCGCATGAAGAGCCTGGCTGACAAGTGTGTGCAAGGCTACAATGAGGCTGAGAAGCGCAAGGCACTTGGTCCTCCTGGCATCGACCCAAGAATGGCTGCAAAGAAAAAGAAGCCATCGACTGACCAATATGCTCCTTCAAGGCAGGAAGAGCCGCGCATTGTCTTCCCAACCAGCATGACCGGCTCAAAGACAAAGGTCAGGTCAACCGCTTCTGAGCTGAAGAAGACAATGGCTGCCGAGGCTGAAGCTAGAAAAAGGAAAAATCCTGAAGCCTCTGATGCTGCTCCTTCCAAGAAGAAGCGCAAGACCAAGAAGGATCGGGCTGCTACTACAGAGCCCTTAGTTGTTGAACCTATCTCAATGGTTCGCCCCGCGTCTGAACACCAAGAACGATGAATGATTGTTCATGAGCCTGCTTCCACAGAGGCTCATGAAGCTGAAGACATTCCAGCAGTTGACCCCACCGCTGCTGAAGACATCGGTCATCATGACAATGTTGAAGATGATGAAGTTCTTCCTCAGATCGAACACAACCTGGTATCATCGTCCGTTCTCACGAACAGCGAACTCATCAGCATTGGTCGTCCTCTGACGCCAAGTGCTCATGATGCATCATGGGTTGATCACTCACAACAGCAAGAAACCCCAAGTACTCCCCAACACCAACAAGTCACACCTCCTGTGCAAGAAGAAGATGATGACTTTGCGGCCCAGCCAACTCCAACTCCAAAAGCATCGCCAGCGTTACGCAGGCTTCGCAAAGGACCAAGGCCTCAAGTCACCTCCTCGAGCGTTCCAGAAGGAGAAGAGCCCCATCAGTCTGTTGCACGTCAAGTGTTTCCAGATGCCACTCCCACTGTGAATGTCTCCGAGTCTGAAGCCAAAGGTGCTGAAGACATTCCGGCTGCATCAGCTGATGACAATCAAGAAGAAGAACGTGTCCCAACTCCCCCCATTACTGAAGAAGTTGTTCCGGAAGTGAACATGCCAGTGCCAGACCCTCCATCTCATCAAGTGGAGGTTGAAAATATTGAGTCTGCCACCACCAACACCAATGAAGCCCATGACATAGTCATGGCTGAAGCAAATGTGGAGCCTGCACCAACCAATATGCCAGAAGCCAATGCTCCTGAAGCCTCTGATGTGCAGGCTGAAGCCACTGTTGATGCCACTGCTCCTGTTCTGCCACCAAGGCCACACACTATCGAGCAAGCATTCAACTATGGCCAGCTCATTACTGTCAAATGGCCTGTTCTGACTCCTCTGCATGCTGCTGGTACTCAGTTTGATTACCACGTTGAGCACAGGACTCGAGTTCAGAAGCCAATGCCAAGGCTGCCTAGATTCCCAGGTACTACAACAGCACCCGGATCTTTTAATATCAATGGCTTCAAGGCACACAACACTTTCTTTGACAGAGCCAAGAACCCCTACTCAAGGGCAAGAATATCTTCTGATCGGTTCTGGAGCTCTCAGCAGCGAAGCTATTACTCATGCATTCTGTACAATCAAGGTCGCATTTTCCCTCATATGCGTCTTGATATTGAAGCCATAACTGGTCTGCCCTGTCTGGAAGAAGCTCTAGACTGCTTCAAAGAGTCTGGCTTGCTGCAGTTCATCACAGATAAGGAGCACTGGAATGAAGCATTACTGCTCCAATTCTATGCCACTCTCCATATTCGTGGCTACTACAAGGATACAAAGACATGGGTTCTCGAGTGGATGACAGGCAATGTTCATCATGAAGCCAAAGCCATTGATGTCATTGAGCTTACTGGCCTGCCCTCTCCAGATGATCTTTATGAACCTAGTTGTTAGCTTCACAATGATGCGATGGAGAGCATCTTCCACAAGCCTGAGCCCATTATGAGTCAGATGCTCAGTATGATGAAGCCTTTGCCTCCAGATGCTGAATATCCTAAGGCGTTCTTTGTTGAAGACCTTGAGTATCTGCCCCACACCATCTATCACATTATCAGGCGAACTCTTTCGCCTATCAAAGGACACTCTCCAAATGCCAAGATGGAAGGCGCAATGAAGACTTTGATTTTCCATATTCTTCATGGTAAACTCTTCAATGCAGAAGACTTCTTTATCCGCCAACTTGCTGCATCAGGGTTCTACATATTTGGTCTGAAGTTCTATGCTCCCTGGATTATGCGTCTGATCAAGCTCCACTCTGCCTTCAACTATCAACCCTCTGCACACAATCATATCACATCTTTCTGCCTGAGGTTGATTTGTCTGTTGAAGCCATATATCCAGAGCCTGCCAAGGAGCCTCTTAGTCTTCAGAATGCTGACCATCAAAGCTTCACCCAAAACGATGAAGGGATTCAAGCTGTTGCTGTCACAACCTAGCTAGACCATGCATTAGAGTGTTGCATCATGTCTTCTTTCAAGAGAAACTTGAAATGGGGAAGGCAGAACCCCCAGCACCCTCTTTGTCTTGGGTTATAACCTCTGGCAAAATTGGTGCACAATTTTCTAGGTCAACAGAAGGTCACTGAATTAAATCATAAGTAATTTGCTTTTGGACATTTAAATGCTAGTAAATATTTTAAATGTTCAAATAATTCTGGGTTTAAGTGAGGGCTGTTAGGAATAATCCCAACAGAGCCCACAACTATTTTTAGGATTTTAGAAAGTGCCTAAGTATTTTTAATAAAGCCCTAAAGTTACAGAAAAATAGAAAAAGAAAACAAAAACTAAAGGAAAGGGGAAAGGCTTACCTGGCGCCACCCACCAGGCCCACCTGCCAGCCCAGCCCAGCCACCGCTCCAGCGAGCTGGTTGGCTTGGCCAGGCAGGCAGCCAGGTGCTCGACGGCGAGCACGACATGCGTGCCACGCAGCTGGACGCCGCCTCGCTCCTCCCCTCGTCGAGCTGGCAACGTGGGACGAACCCTGTCTGTGACACCCCAAAATTTTGACCTTGTTTTAATGGATTAAAAGTGATTTTCTGGACTCCCTTTTTATTTTTGAACCATTATCTCCCTTTTTATTATGGAGTTTTTCCCCAAAAAGAAAACTTTTCAAATATGTTTTTGGACTTGTTTAAAACTCTCAAGAAAAACTTTTCTTTCAATAGTAGATCTAATTACATAATTAAATTGCCTGATCTTCTTTGAAAATGGTTTTTGCAAGTTATATGGCCATATTTGAACTACAACCTCTTTGAAAATTTATTCAAAAATCTCACCAAAATTTGGAGATGTCATGTGATGTTTTTAAATCACTTTTGTGCAGAAATATCTTTTATTCATGAAATATTTTGAGCTCTACACCCAATTTCCTTCTCTGATCCAAAGTGCAATTTTGCACTACAACCCTTTTAAATATTTCTTTCTAGCCTCCACCAAAATTATGGGATGTTAGTAGTAGCATATGATTCAGCTTTATGCAAAAACCCAGTGATGTTATTTGAAAGTTTTGAGTGGATCAACCTCATCTTCATTCTGGTCCAACATGATGGTTTGTACAGCAACCATATTCTTGCTCGCTCTTTGGCCCTTGAGTTTTCTCATGCTTGTAATGCACCTTGCCAAACCCTTAAGTCCAGAATTGTGGGCCCATTGGATGACTCTAAGTGCATGCAATCATGCCCTTTTCTTTCTGTCCAAAACTGAAGTTTTGCAAAACTTGCACTAACAAGTATCTGCTATTGGCAAACTAACTTCACCACCTTCTTAAGCATCTAAAGAAACCACCATCTGGAATTTTTGACCACTCCAAGACCTGCCTAGATGCCTCTGGCATTTTGTCAAACACCCTGTGGGCATGGACAGAATTGGCATGGATTTTTGTTAGCAGTGTGAACCTGATCCACTGACCCATCAAGCTTGTCCACTGATCTCCTTGCAAGCCCAAGCCTAGACCTGCTAACCCCCAGCTCCAGCCGAGCCACCTAGCATGCCATGGCATTTCGCCGAGCAGCTGGTGGGCGTGCTCTAGGCGCGCCCAGAGCATGCGTTTGGCACGCACGTGCGCCCGAGCCGCCGCGTCCCGCCCCGCACTCACTCCGGTCCGTGACCGACCGTAGCCAGCACGTCGTGTCCCCTTCTGCCCCCCCCCCACGAGCCCCGCAGCCCTCGCCACGTCTCCGGCAGGCTAACAGCCAGCCGCCACTGCCGCCCGATAGCTCCTGCACTGGCCAGCGCCGCCCAAACCACCTCCGCTCGCCAGCTCGCCCTTGGAGCAGTAGCCGCTCATCCGCTAGCTCCTGCTGCCACCCCCAGCCTCGCCACGATGCCCTGCAGCGACAGAAAGGCGGTCGCCGACGAGCTCATCCGCGGCGACCGCTGAACCGCCTCGACTCGCCTATTTAAGGCAGCCCCGAGCCCGTTCCCGCACACAGGCAACCTCAGGCCACCCCAATGGCGCTTCCCTAGCTCGCATTCGACCCAGGGAGGTTTTCTTCCCCGTCTCCGGCAACTCCTGCAGCCGCCATCGCCCCGGCCATTCCGGCACCTCTAGTACCTGCCCCTCTCCACTCTCTCCACCAGGAGCCTTCTCTTCCTCCCGTGAACACTTCCCCCCTGCTCGATTTTGATCGGGAGCCACCGCAGCCCCTAAAGCACTTTCCTCCCGATGCCACCTCCGCCGAGAAGCTCGCCGCCGGCAGCTCCCTCCGTCCCCTTCTGCCTGACGACCACCGGGAGGATCGCCCTGGAGTGCCGGATCCATCCCCGCCCTCGGGGCCCCGCGAGGAGCCGCCAGTCGTCGGCGACGATTGCCTCCGCTCGGGACAGAGGAAGGAGAGGGAAAAAGACTAGTCAAACCTGACAAGTAGGCCCCCTAGACCCACTGTCAGCGACCCCGCACCTGTCCACATGGGATTAAGTGAAAGCGTAAAACTCCAAGTACATAACCCTACAGCGAAAGCGTATTCGAGACTGAAACGTTTTCTTTTTGTTTTATTTTTAAAAAACAGATTTGACCAGAACTTTGACTATCTATAACTCTTTAAATATAACTCCAAATGAATTGATTCTTTTTCCTACATCTCTCAAATTCTATCTAGTTTATTTTAAGATTTATTTGAAAATTTTCAAAACAACTTTTTGTGCTGTTTTGATTTTGTGTGTTAATTTATTTATTTATTAAAAAATAGGATTCTTGAAGATTTCAAGACGTTTTGGAATGCACCCTGCTTTCCCATGACCTAAAGGCAAGCATTCTGAACCCCGGAATAATATTTCAATGTGATAGTGGACACGTTTATAACACCACCACATTTCGGAGTATTGTTATTTCATGTGATATGATCATTTGCATGGATGCATTTTTGTGATTCCCTTGCTGTTGGAAATGTACATACTTATGATGGCAATCATCCTCATGTACCTTTCATGCATGCCAGAGAGGAATCCGGGAAAAGCCCCTGCCTTGGGGAGGCGTGAGCTTGTCGCCGGTCTCCGTCGGGACGGTTGTATCCGGTATGGCATGGTAAGGTATAATGAGTGTTGATTTGTTTGTTGAAATAATTTTGTTACACATGTCATGCAGGAAACTCATAAGCCTCCTGAGTCGGCCATAGATCGAGTCTTGTTCCGGTAACCCCCGTACTTGCTTCGTACTGCCACTGGTCCCTACCGTAGGTGGGGTATGGTTCAGTAAGTTGTTAACCCTTGTCTTGGCACACACCGTATAGAGAGACCATGGTGGAAGATACCGGCTGCATCCGATAGGCATGCCACCTGGTCCGGGGGCATGGGTGTATCCGGTTGGGACCGAGAGGGTGACACCCCTTAGAGCGCGCGATAGAAATTTGATCCCATGCTACGCGAGGTTGTAGCCTCCCCACTTAGAGTTTGCTTGACATGTGTCGTGGGTGATTCCAGACACCGGTGAGTTAAGCTGATGTGTGCAAGTCAGGTGTGTTTTCAATTAAAAGACCGTAGACGGAATTAGTCCCGATGGATTAAAGGAATCCATTACTCGTGGGTAAAGAGTACACCCTCTGCAGAGATAAAACCTATTCGTATAGCCGTGTCCATGGTTAAGGATTACAGTCTGGGATGGGTCAAGTGTCGGTCTTAGTGTCGGTCTGCTGAGGTGAAACTGTTAAACTAGGACTGGAATCACAACTTGTGACGTGTGATAATTATGATTACCATTATTGTTGACTAACCCGTGATATTATTGGCATTATCGAATATCCCTGGGATGGTTCTACCACCTGGATATTTACTGTGTTTTCTTTTAAAGCCCTTTATGTGGTGTCGCTAAGATGCCCGACTGCGGCATTTCTTTTAAAGCCCTTTATGTGGTGTCGCTAAGACGCCCGACTGCGGCATTTCTTTTAAAGCCCTTTATGTGGTGTCACTAAGACGCCCGACTGCGGCATGCTTGTTGTTTATTTTCTAATTTTAATACTACTATGTTATTGCATATTCATAAATAACATGCTTGCATGCATCAGAGTTTTATTTATCTTTTGTGACTGACGTCATGAGCATAAAATGTTTTCAGCACATCATTATACCTAGGTTCATAATGTTTGCGAGTACATTCAAAGTACTCACTGGCTTGTCCCTGGCTATTGTCTTGGCCAGATTTCTTGCCCGGAGAGGAGCGGCGTGATGACAGCCCCGGAACCTAAGCAACGGTGATAGCAGCCTTGCGAAGATAGGAGTTAACCTGGTCAGCTGTTCCCGTGGGAAATGGAGTCCCATGCACGGATGGTCCATAAACCGCTTCCGCCATCAACCAACCATCTGTCAGCCTCTTCTTCTTCCTCTGGCTCACTCTTCTTCCTCTCTCCTGCGCGCTTTCTCCACCAGCGACGTCTAGCGCGTGGGGCATCTAGGCCGTACCGCGGTAGTGCGCGGCGTGCTAGCTGCCGGGGCAGTGTGCACTCACCTCGCGGGCCAGCGCGCTGTCGGCACTGCTCGCGGATTTGACTCCAAACGCCGGCGATCGGGCGACGAGCAGCGTTGGTGGACTTCTTCCACTGTACACCGAGCTCGAGCTATAAAACGGCCGAGGTGTTTTCTCTCTTCTTCCTCACACCTGGCCTCGCTTCTCCTCCTCCTCCTTCCTCCATTTCTGCTCATAGAAGCTCGGGTGAGGCTCTAATGGTGGAGGCGATGCCGGACTGGTTCGCGATCTTGGTATGCGGAGGGCTGGCGACACTGCTGGGGCTCTCCATGCTCCTGTGTGCGATGATCCTCGATGATCGTCGCGATGCTGCTGCTCGGGTTTTGGCTCTCCGCGGTGGTGGTGATCACGAGGAGTAGGTGGGGTGTGCCGGGTGCTAACTGTTGTTAGGGGGCGATTAGCCAGATGTAACACCGTTGCAAAGTTTTGCAAATAGTGTATGTGTTCGAGTGATTGTGATCGTGAGTCTGCTGTTGTTGTACTGTGTGAAATAAAGTAATCCATTCGTGGAAGGGTGCAGATGCAGCAACTCAGGGAAAAGAAATCTCACTCCAGGATTATACGCGGAAGAAATCAGTAATGCAACAGAATCACTCACATTAATTGAAACTAAAGATTTGCTCGCTGCGCAAACTCGGGGTACCACGCATAAGTTACAGCTTAAAAACAAGCGTTGCAACAATAAATGTAGCAGCGACGTTTATAATGCAAACGGTAACTGGACGGGGTCCCGAGAAAATTTTTCTGGCACTGGGATACACTCCTCTTCTATCGGGGGAAGTGGATTGACCAGTCGATGCACATGTCTCTCCTGGTCGGGCCTTAGTCATCTGCCGATGGCGATCTGAGGATTTAAATCCGCGAGGCTCTGGAGATAACCCATCACACGTTGGGTTAAACGCTCTTGAGCGATGACGTACTGGACAAGGTTGGCCAGGACTGGGTCTCTCTCAATCCGGGAGCCAACAACTGATGAAAGATCATCGGAGCTCCGCCTCCGCTCGGGACAGAGGAAGGAGAGGGAAAAAGACTAGTCAAACCTGACCAGTGGGCCCCCTGGACCCACTGTCAGCGACCCCGTACCTGTCCACGTGGGATTAAGTGAAAGCGTAAAACCCCAAGTACGTAACCCTACAGCGAAATTGTATTCGAGACTGAAACGTTTTCTTTTTGTTTTATTAAAAAAAACAGATTTGACCAGAACTTTGACTATCTATAACTCTTTAAATATAACTCCAAATGAATTGATTCTTTTTCCTGCAGCTCTCAAATTCTGTCTAGTTTATTTTAAGATTTATTTGAAAATTTTCAATACAACTTTTTGTGATGTTTTGATTTTGTGTGTTAATTCATTTATTTATTTTAAAATAGGATTCTTGAAGATTTCAAGATATTTTGGAATGCACCCTGCTTTCCCATGACCTAAAGGCAAGCATTCTGGACCCCGGAATAATATTTCAATGTGATAGTTGACATGTTTATAACACCACCACATTTTGGAGTATTGTTATTTCATGTGATATGATCATTTGCATGGATGCATTTTTGTGATTCCCTTGCTGTTGGAAATGTACATACTTATGATGGCAATCATCCTCATGTACCTTTCATGCATGCCGGAGAGGAATCCGGGAAAAGCCCCTGCCTTGGGTAGGCGTGAGCTTGTCGCCGGTCTCCGTTGGGACGGTTGTATCCGGTATGGCATGGTAAGGTATAATGAATGTTGATTTGTTGGTTCAAATAATTTTGTTACACATGTCACGCAAGAAACTCATAAGCCTCCTGAGTCGGCCATAGATCGAGTCTTGTTCCGGTAACCCCCGTACTTGCTTCGTACTGCCACTGGTCCCTACCATAGGTGGGGTATGGTTCAGTAAGTTGTTAACCCTTGTCTTGGCACACACCATACAGAGAGACCATGGTGGAAGATACCGGCTGCATCCGGTAGGCATGCCACCTGGTCCGGGTGCATGGGTGTATCCGGTTGGGACCGAGAGGGGGATACCCCTTAGAGCGCGCGATAGAAATTTGATCCCATGCTACGGGAGGTTGTAGCCTCCCCACTTAGAGTTGCTTGACACGTGTCGTGGGTGATTCCAGACACTGGTGAGTTACACTGATGTGTGCAAGTCAGGTGTGTTTTCAATTAAAAGACCGTAGACGGAATTAGTCCCGATGGACTAAAGGAATCCGTTACTCGTGGGTAAAGAGTACACCCTCTGCAGAGATAAAACCTATTCGTATAGCCGTGTCCATGGTTAAGGATTACAGTCTGGGATGGGTCAAGTGTCGGTCTTAGTGTCGGTCTTCTGAGGTGAAACTGTTAAACTAGGACTGGAATCACAACTTGTGACGTGTGATAATTATGATTACCATTATTGTTGACTAACCCGTGATATTATTGGCATTATCGAATATCCCTGGGATGGTTCTACCACCTGGATATTTACTGTGTTTTCTTTTAAAGCCCTTTATGTGGTGTCGCTAAGATGCCCGACTGCGGCATTTCTTTTAAAGCCCTTTATGTGGTGTCGCTAAGACGCCCGACTGCGGCATTTCTTTTAAAGCCCTTTATGTGGTGTCGCTAAGACGCCCGACTGCGGCATGCTTGTTGTTTATTTTCCAATTTTAATACTACTATGTTATTGCATATTCATAAATAACATGCTTGCATGCATCAGAGTTTTATTTATCTTTTGTGACTGACGTCATGAGCATAAAATGTTTTCAGCACATCATTATACCTAGGTTCATAATGTTTGCGAGTACATTCAAAGTACTCACTGGCTTGTCCCTGGCTATTGTCTTGGCCAGATTTCTTGCCCGGAGAGGAGCGGCGTGATGACAGCCCCGGAACCTAAGCAACGGTGATAGCAGCCTTGCGAAGATAGGAGTTAACCTGGTCAGCTGTTCCCGTGGGAAATGGAGTCCCATGCACGGATGGTCCATAAACCGCTTCCGCCATCAACCAACCATCTGTCAGCCTCTTCTTCTTCCTCTGGCTCACTCTTCTTCCTCTCTCCTGCGCGCTTTCTCCACCAGCGACGTCTAGCGCGTGGGGCATCTAGGCCGTACCGCGGTAGTGCGCGGCGTGCTAGCTGCCGGGGCAGTGTGCACTCACCTCGCGGGCCAGCGCGCTGTCGGCACTGCTCGCGGATTTGACTCCAAACGCCGGCGATCGGGCGACGAGCAGCGTTGGTGGACTTCTTCCACTGTACACCGAGCTCGAGCTATAAAACGGCCGAGGTGTTTTCTCTCTTCTTCCTCACACCTGGCCTCGCTTCTCCTCCTCCTCCTTCCTCCATTTCTGCTCATAGAAGCTCGGGTGAGGCTCTAATGGTGGAGGCGATGCCGGACTGGTTCGCGATCTTGGTATGCGGAGGGCTGGCGACACTGCTGGGGCTCTCCATGCTCCTGTGTGCGATGATCCTCGATGATCGTCGCGATGCTGCTGCTCGGGTTTTGGCTCTCCGCGGTGGTGGTGATCACGAGGAGTAGGTGGGGTGTGCCGGGTGCTAACTGTTGTTAGGGGGCGATTAGCCAGATGTAACACCGTTGCAAAGTTTTGCAAATAGTGTATGTGTTCGAGTGATTGTGATCGTGAGTCTGCTGTTGTTGTACTGTGTGAAATAAAGTAATCCATTCGTGGAAGGGTGCAGATGCAGCAACTCAGGGAAAAGAAATCTCACTCCAGGATTATACGCGGAAGAAAACAGTAATGCAACAGAATCACTCAGATTAATTGAAACTAAAGATTTGCTCGCTGCGCAAACTCGGGGTACCACGCATAAGTTACAGCTTAAAAACAAGCGTTGCAACAATAAATGTAGCAGCGACGTTTATAATGCAAACGGTAACTGGACGGGGTCCTGAGAAAATTTTTCTGGCACTGGGATACACTCCTCTTCTATCGGGGGAAGTGGATTGACCAGTCGATGCACATGTCTCTCCTGGTCGGGCCTTAGTCATCTGCCGATGGCGATCTGAGGATTTAAATCCGTGAGGCTCTGGAGATAACCCATCACACGTTGGGTTAAACGCTCTTGAGCGATGACGTACTGGACAAGGTTGGCCAGGACTGGGTCTCTCTCAATCCGGGAGCCAACAACTGATGAAAGATCATCGGAGCTCCGCCTCCGCTCGGGACAGAGGAAGGAGAGGGAAAAAGACTAGTCAAACCTGACCAGTGGGCCCCCTGGACCCACTGTCAGCGACCCCGTACCTGTCCACGTGGGATTAAGTGAAAGCGTAAAACCCCAAGTACGTAACCCTACAGCGAAATTGTATTCGAGACTGAAACGTTTTCTTTTTGTTTTATTAAAAAAAACAGATTTGACCAGAACTTTGACTATCTATAACTCTTTAAATATAACTCCAAATGAATTGATTCTTTTTCCTGCAGCTCTCAAATTCTGTCTAGTTTATTTTAAGATTTATTTGAAAATTTTCAATACAACTTTTTGTGATGTTTTGATTTTGTGTGTTAATTCATTTATTTATTTTAAAATAGGATTCTTGAAGATTTCAAGATATTTTGGAATGCACCCTGCTTTCCCATGACCTAAAGGCAAGCATTCTGGACCCCGGAATAATATTTCAATGTGATAGTTGACATGTTTATAACACCACCACATTTTGGAGTATTGTTATTTCATGTGATATGATCATTTGCATGGATGCATTTTTGTGATTCCCTTGCTGTTGGAAATGTACATACTTATGATGGCAATCATCCTCATGTACCTTTCATGCATGCCGGAGAGGAATCCGGGAAAAGCCCCTGCCTTGGGTAGGCGTGAGCTTGTCGCCGGTCTCCGTTGGGACGGTTGTATCCGGTATGGCATGGTAAGGTATAATGAATGTTGATTTGTTGGTTCAAATAATTTTGTTACACATGTCACGCAAGAAACTCATAAGCCTCCTGAGTCGGCCATAGATCGAGTCTTGTTCCGGTAACCCCCGTACTTGCTTCGTACTGCCACTGGTCCCTACCATAGGTGGGGTATGGTTCAGTAAGTTGTTAACCCTTGTCTTGGCACACACCATACAGAGAGACCATGGTGGAAGATACCGGCTGCATCCGGTAGGCATGCCACCTGGTCCGGGTGCATGGGTGTATCCGGTTGGGACCGAGAGGGGGATACCCCTTAGAGCGCGCGATAGAAATTTGATCCCATGCTACGGGAGGTTGTAGCCTCCCCACTTAGAGTTGCTTGACACGTGTCGTGGGTGATTCCAGACACTGGTGAGTTACACTGATGTGTGCAAGTCAGGTGTGTTTTCAATTAAAAGACCGTAGACGGAATTAGTCCCGATGGACTAAAGGAATCCGTTACTCGTGGGTAAAGAGTACACCCTCTGCAGAGATAAAACCTATTCGTATAGCCATGTCCATGGTTAAGGATTACAGTCTGGGATGGGTCAAGTGTCGGTCTTAGTGTCGGTCTTCTGAGGTGAAACTGTTAAACTAGGACTGGAATCACAACTTGTGACGTGTGATAATTATGATTACCATTATTGTTGACTAACCCGTGATATTATTGGCATTATCGAATATCCCTGGGATGGTTCTACCACCTGGATATTTACTGTGTTTTCTTTTAAAGCCCTTTATGTGGTGTCGCTAAGATGCCCGACTGCGGCATTTCTTTTAAAGCCCTTTATGTGGTGTCGCTAAGACGCCCGACTGCGGCATTTCTTTTAAAGCCCTTTATGTGGTGTCGCTAAGACGCCCGACTGCGGCATTTCTTTTAAAGCCCTTTATGTGGTGTCGCTAAGACGCCCTACTGCGGCATTTCTTTTAAAGCTCTTTATGTGGTGTCGCTAAGACGCCCGACTACGGCATTTCTTTTAAAGCCCTTTATGTGGTGTCACAAGACGCCCGACTGCGGCATTTCTTTTAAAGCCCTTTATGTGGTGTCGCTAAGACGCCCGACTGCGGCATGCTTGTTGTTTATTTTCCTATTTTAATACTACTATGTTATTGCATATTCATAAATAACATGCTTGCATGCATCAGAGTTTTATTTATCTTTTGTGACTGACGTCATGAGCATAAAATATTTTCAGCACATCATTATACCTAGGTTCATAATGTTTGCGAGTACATTCAAAGTACTCACTGGCCTGTCCCTGGCTATTGTCTTGGCTAGATTTCTTGCCCGGAGAGGAGCGGCGTGATGACAGCCCCGGAACCTAAGCAACGGTGATAGCAGCCTCGCAAAGATAGGAGTTAACCTGGTCAGCTGTTCCCATGGGAAATGGAGTCCCATGCACGGATGGTCCATAAACCGCTTCCGCCATCAACCACTAGAAACCTGATGTTGTACTCTCAGGCTTGTGTATTTTTGCTTGGAATTTCTGTACCAAGTTGATGCCTCATCAGCTAACAGTAATCCTGGGGCTGATGAGCATGACGCCATTTTCTATAAATTAATGTCCGGAAAACCGGTCGCGACACTCTCTCTCTCCCCGACCTCGCAGACACCTGCACTTCCCCCTTGTTCCTCTCCCTCGCTCTGCCTCCACCATGGCCGACGCTGCTGCGCCCGCGCCACCGTAAAACTGCGCCCTCCGTCGTCCCCGCGCTGCTCCACTGTGTCCTGCAGCTCCGCCACTCCCTCCTCGATCGCCCCACCAAGCCACGCCCCGCCGGAGGCCCGCAAACGTCTCCACCGAGCTCGCCTTCAAGCTCCTGCCGACCAGATCGCCTCCGCCGCCCTGCTTGCTCCGGCTCGTCCCCGACCTCGCCGTCAACTTTGTCGCAACCGCCGTGAGCTTAGCCACCTCCCCATCCTCTCCGCTCTTCTTCTTGTGCACCACAGCGAGCACACGAAGCTCACCTGCACGCGTTGCTGCCTGACCACGTCGCCGGCGTTGCTCCGGTGACCATCTGGTCACGGGCTTGTGCCCGTCACACTCCTCGCACCGCGTAGAGGCTGTGGGTGCTAGCGCCACACCGCCTAGGCCAGTGCAGCCACGCGCACGAGCTGGCCGAGCTTCGGCCTCCGCCTGACCTCGTCGCCGGCGAAGCTCCGGCCAAGCCATCACCCCGGCTGGATGCGGGCAAGCACCAGCTGCCCGTAGCTGCTCTCCGTGAAGCAAATGGAGCCCTGTGGGCAAAACCCGCAGCACGCCGCCGCGTCTGGCCTCGCCGGCGGCTAAACGCCGGCAGGCTTTGACCCGTTGACCGGCGGGTTTGACCCCCTGACGTGGACTCGGTGGGCCCAGGTTGACTCCCCTGAGTCAATGACAAGTGGGCCCCCCTCTGCTAACTAAATCAAATTAGTTTTAACTAAAATTAATTAGTTTAATTAAATGCTGACAGGCGGGACCCACTGGTCAGTTTGACCTGGACGACCCCGTTGACCAGTGACGTCACCCTGACGTAATGCTGACGCAGTAATTAAATTACTGGAATTTTTCTTATACCGGAAATTCCTGAAAATAGTTCAAACTTCAAAAATTCATAGAAATTAATCTGTAACTCCAAATGCAAAGATTTATATATGAAATTTGATCAGAAAGATTCAATCTATCCACTGGTACTGGTTTCATGCATGTCAGAACAAGTTAACTTTACTGTTTAAGCAACACAAGATGATGCACTTATATGGCTATGCTAAATGAACTAACATTTGCACCTTTGGTTCAAATAAGCACATTCCTTTCTGTTTTAACTTGCATTAGGCCAAGACACATTCATATTGCCGTGTCATAGCATGCATCATGTTGTTGCATATCGTCATGTGTTGATTGTGTACCGATGTGTTCTTTTGGTAGGTTCTGCCTCCGAGGATATTCACGAGTGTCCAACTGAAGCGCAGTATCCCACTACCACTCCATCAGGCAAGCAACCCATTGATCATTCCGATACAAACCCATGTTCTTGCTTCTACTCTCGTTTACTGCATTAAGACAACACGATTCAAACTGCTGTGTGTTGCGGTAGTTGAACCCACTTCCTTTGCATGACCTTTCATTGCCACAGTAATTAGATGAAACCCACTAGCATGTGTAGGAGTTGATTGAGCCATATGTGTGTTTCCTACCATGCTATGCTTTCTATGCTTAGAGTTGTGTCAGGTCTAGCTCATCGGGATGATGAACTAGAGTGAAAGGTTGTGTCGGTGTCGAGAGTGTGAAAATGTTGAATATGATTTGGTAAAAGAATAGATGAGAGGCCATGTAGGAGTACATGGTGGGTTGTTTCATTGAGGCCGTCCTTAAGAACTGAGTTCTGTGTGTGTGATTTAAGATACAACTACTACCACACATTGGGCCCTGAAATACGACGCCGCTCGACTTACCGACCCCTCTCGTCCTCTGTCCAGGAGTTGCAAGTAGTTTCTGGAGTTTGTAGTTGCTGGGGGCCGCTCGCAGCGCTGACCATAGGGGTGGGCTGTGTTGCGATAGGCACATGGCCCGGTGTACCGATTCGCCCGTTTGGTGTCTCGGGAACCCTGCACACATCGTTTGGGGCCATTGAGGACACCCCGGCCGGATCTCCTTGCGGATGGAACCCGAATAGGCGATAAACCTGGACTAGAGACTTGTGTGGTTGGTTAGGTCGTGGTCTACACCCACGTCGGCTTTCGCTTGAAGTCTGCCAAGCACATGACGTGTGCAGACACTAAGTGGTGGAAACATGTGTGAAGAAGTACACCCCTGCAGGGTATGAAACTATTCGAATAGCCACATCCGTGGTAAAGGACTACTTGGTCACCTATGCAGTTCATAGACAAGTAAATGGATACTACTAAAAGCCTCAAGATAAGTGTGAGTACCGCAGATGGCCCTCTCGTAGGTTGACGAGAGAGGATCCACGGTGGAGTATTGTGTTGGTGATAGTGGACTCGTGTGCGACAAATGTTTTACAAGTTGTGTGTATCGAAGGATAGCTTAGCCATGAGTCAAAGTTGGCTTGCTGCAATAACTCCACTACCTTCTTGAGAATGTGCATGTATGGTAGGATTCTGTTGTAAGACTTGCTGAGTACCTCTGTACTCATGTTGCTTTAATTAATGTTTTCAGACGACAACACCAACCCCTCCGATGGGTTCTATGTAGACCTCGACGTTGACGAGTGACTTATCACCTAGGTGGTGATCCAAGACTTGTGAAGGGTCAATGTAGATAGACAGGCTTTGTCAAGCCTTCTTTCTTTCTAGTGTCTGTACTCAGACTACTTTGCTTCCGCATGTGCTTGTATGTTTGTATGACTTGAGTGTCGGGTCATGTGACCCTACCTGTATGGATATGTTATGTATGGCTCTTCGGAGCCTTTTAAATAAAGTACTTGAGTTGTAGAGTTTTGTTGTGGTGCCATGTTGTATTTACTCATATCGAGCATATTGTGTGTATGATTGAAATGCTTGATATGAGTGGGATCCGACAATCTTGTTGTTTATCCTTGGCAGCCTTTCATATGGGGAAATGTAGTCTAGTGCTTCTGAGCGATAGTAGTCCGCTACAGCCCGGTTCACCGGAGTCCTGCTAGCCCAGCACTACTGCTCGGAACACTTGACTGGCCGGCATGTGATTCACTTTGTTCATGTGTCTGTCCCTTCGGGGAAATGTCACGCGGTGACTTCCGGAGTCCTGCCTAGCCTGCTACAGCCCGGGTTACCGGAGTCCTGTTAGCCCAGTGCTACAGCCCGGATTCACACGTTGATGACTGACATGCTCGACGTGATTCATGTATGCCTGTCCTCGTGGGTTAGCGTCGCTTTGGATTCACGACTAGCCATGTCGGCCTGGGTTCTCTGTCATGTGGATGCTAGCGGCACTATCATATACGTGAGCCAAAAGGCGCAAACAGTCCCGGGCCAGGTAAGGTGGCACCCGTGGGAGTACCATGCGTGAGGCCGCAAAGTGATATGATGTGTTACATGCTAGGTCGATGTGGCTTAGGATCGGGGTCCTGATAGCATTGGCATCAGAGCCGGACTGCCTGTAGGTTCGCTAAGCCAAACTGGTCGATGTCGAGTCTAGAAATGCTTTAGTTATATGTAGGGGAATTGATTGTGGGAGGGAACGTAAGGCTCTTTTACTCCTTTACCTTATGCCCTCTGTTCTGAGTCATTCTCTTCTCATTCTACGTGGGTTAAGGACTAGGCTCTCTTCTCTCTATCAGGTTCACGCGTTACTAATCCATAGTAACTTATAGGATTGTTGGATACAACCCAGTTCAGTTCTACTAAATTTTAGTATGTTGCCAGTTGAACCAGAACCTTGATATGATGTTCTTGAGTGGTTTTGCAAACTGTTGTGGATGTCTCAAATCTTTTTCTGAGCATTTACAGTCGTTATGCTGTCCAATTTCTCCTTGAAAATTCTAATGCCTTTGCATTATTTTGTGCTTCCAGATGGCCACCCGTCCCCAGAACCAAGTGGTTCGTCTGACCCGTTGCATTGATGTATGTGGTCACACAGCCATGCTGGTTTGACTGATGGTCGAGAGAGGTTACCCATGGTATCCTGAATATACCGTCGAGGAGCAGTTTAGAGACTTTAATCAAACCAATATCTATGCACGGTCAGGATATCATCTTATCCCGGAGCTACTGAACCGCTCCACTGTTCTTATGGACTTGGGATTACTATTGGGATGTCCGTGCAGGATGCAGCCTACTCGATGATGACTATCATTTGAGCCAGAACTACCTTGTTGTGCAACACCGATTTCCGCTACATGCCAGCGTCCCTCCCTGGGGCGCATGGGTACCTCCAGGCTATGTACAATGACGCATCCCATGAGGATTCACTCCTCCGCACCACTACTGAGATGCTGGATGATAGGGACCGTGAACATCGGGCCTTGCGTATGGAGCTCTTTAACGCTCGTTCTGATCACTGGGCCACTTTGACTCGGTTTGCCCCTGTCGTGCAAGCCGGATACATGGACATGAGGGACTTGTACCCTGTGCGGGCTGGTCTGCCAGATTTTATGGAGTGGCGTGAGGTAGGAGGCATCACCCCTCCTCGTGGACCTTGTCTGCCACCGTTTGTTGGACCAAGGCCACATCCGAGTCATTATGGTCCGCAAGCTCCACAGGACCGTCTGTTTCCAGATGATCATATTCTGCTTCCAGGCTTGGGTGGTGACTTTTATGAGGATTACTACGGAGCTGTCTGAGCTAGTAGTAGTTTCGCTAGTATTGTAACAGTTGTATGTCCACCGTCCTGCGTGACTTGTGGAATATAACTTAGTGTGTACCCATTCCGGAGGTGTAGAAAAATAATGTATAGGAGCTTGGAATGCCTCCGATGAGATGTAACGTCTTTCATCATAGTTGTACTTTAGCATGGGCTTGTACTAAACTATGTATGGTGTGTATGACCGTTGGTATATATATGGCAGTTTCTATATTACCATGTCATACGGATGAACATCTCTGCATTCCTTGTTATCCATTACATTCCGCACTTCTTTGCCTAGATTTTGCCATCCTTGTCTAAACCATTGTCTTGTTTTCCTAGGATGGTCAACACCCGCAACAACCCTGCTACTCCGGAGCAGGGTGAAGCTAGTGCTACTAGGGATGAAAATCTGCCTCAACCGCCTTCTCTGGCCGAAGTTATGCTGGAGGCAGAACGAAACAAGCGTGAGACTAACCGCTTGCTGGAGCGGATTGAGCAGAATACTGAACGACAGCCAAGGAACGATCTGGTGTCAATCAATGACTTTGTCAAGCTATATCCACCGAAGTTTAACCATTCCATCGAGCCTCTCGATGCGGATGACTGGCTTCGCAGCATCGCCCACAAGCTACGTTCTGCCAATGTAGCCAAAGCTGATAAGGTTACCTTTGCCGCCTATCACCTCGAAGGCCCTGCTAGCCTTTGGTGGGAAAATTATGAGGCTATGCGCCCGGTCGGCCAAATCACTACTTGGGCTGAATTCAGTGCTGCTTTCCGTGAGCATCACATCCGGGAAGGTCTCATGGATCACAAGAGGGAGGAGTTCTGTAACTTCACCCAGGGTAGACTGACTGTGGATGCATACAGTCGCGAGTTTGGAAATCTAGCACGTTATGCTCCCGAAGAGGTATCCACCGACGCCAAGAAGCAGGCAAGGTTCCGCAAGGGACTTAACCCCGAGCTTCGCCGTGACCTTCGTCTGCATGATTGCACCTCTTTTCCAAAGTTAGTCAACAAGGCCATCAGTGCCGAGATAGGGCAGACTGACTTTGAAGCTTCACGCAAGCACTCCCGGGACTTTGGATCTTCATCCGGCTCTGGATCTCAGAAGCGTCGAGTCTGGATTCCAAACACTGCTCTGCCACCCAGGTTCACTCCGAGGCCATCCTTTGAGGCGCCTCGCCCCAACCAGCAGTATGTACCGCCCAAGACTTATGGTGGCCCCACTGCTAATGCTGATCCACGCCCCAATATGATAACTTGTTTCAAGTGTGGGGAGACGGGTCACTACATCCGCGATTGTCCCCAGAACAACCCCAACCAGTTCGGAAAGTCTGTTGGCCGTGGCAAGCTAGCAGGAAAGGTGCTCTACGCCAAGCTAGCCACCACTGCTCGTGGCCATGTCAACTACGTTCCAGCTGAGGAGACTCAGGAGGACCCCAACGTTGTTCTTGGTACGCTCCTTGTTAATTGCCATCCGGCAACTGTTCTCTTTGATACTGGAGCATCTCATTCATTTATTTCTGAGAGCTATGCTCGATTGCACAACACCACATTTAGTGACATGCCCACCTCCATGGAAATTCAAACTCCTGGTTCTAGATGGAAAACCTCTAGAATTAGCCATGGAAATGAAATTCTTGTCGACAGATTGGTCTTCCTTGCATCACTAATAGCTCTCAAGTCCTCGGACATAAACATCATCTTGGGTATGGACTGGATGTCAGCCCATTATGCTAAGATTGATTGCTCTACTAGAACTGTTCAACTCACCCATCCATCGGGCAAGACAGTCAATGTTTTGACCCGAGTGTCTGAGCGACAACTTTACTCCTTAAATGCCAACCCCCTTCCAGACCTTCAAGATATTCCGGTAGTCCGTGACTTCCCGGATGTCTTTCCAGAGGAACTGCCAGGTGTTCCACCTGACAGAGATGTCGAGTTCGTGATAGACCTTGTTCCAGGAACCGTCCCAATCTCTAGAAGACCTTATAAGATGGCACCCTAGAACTAGCCGAGCTTAAGAAACAACTCGATGAGTCCTTGCAAAAGGGTTTCATCCGTCCTAGTTCCTCTCCATGGGCTTGCCCCGTCCTCTTCGTCAAGAAGAAGGATGGAACGGATCGGATGGTTGTAAATTACAGACCTGTCAATTTGGTCACTATCAAGAACAAGTATCCGCTCCCCAGGATCAACGACCTGTATGATCAACTCGCTGGATCCTCAGTCTTTTCCAAGATGGATTTGAGGTTGGGCTACCATCAAATCCAAATCAAGAATGGGGACATTTCCAAAACGGCCTTTGTTACTCGATATGGCCAATACGAGTACACCGTCATGTCCTTCAGTTTAACCAATGCTCCAGCCACCTTCTCTCGGTTCATGAACTCGATCTTCATGGAGTATTTGGATAAATTCATCATAGTATACCTCGATGATATACTCATCTACTCCAAGAATGAGGAAGAACATGCCGAACATCTAAGGCTAGTATTGATGAAACTTCGAGAGCATCGCCTTTATGCCAAGTTCTCCAAGTGCGAATTTTGGTTGCCAGAAGTTACCTATCTGGGCCATGTAATCTCTGGTAAGGGCATTGCTGTCAATCCCGAGCGAGGTCAAGCCGTCCTTGACTGGACTCCACCTGAAACGGTCAAGCAAGTTCGGAGTTTCCTTGGTTTAGCGAGCTATTGCCTCCGCTTCGTCGAGAATTTCTCCAATGTTGCTAAGCCTCTAACTGAACTCCTCAAGAAAGATAAAAAGTTTGAGTGGACCCCACAGTGCGAGTTCAGCTTTCAGGAATTGAAAAGACGCCTGACATCTACTCCCGTACTGGTACCACCAGATTTTTCTAAGGACTTTGTTATCTATTGCGACTCCTCGCGACAAGGACTAGGTTGCATACTCATGCAAGATCGTCTTGTGATTGCCTACGCTTCTCGACAGTTGCGTCCACATGAGGATAACTATCCCACACATGATCTAGAGCTTGCAGCTGTAGTCCATGCACTCAAAACCTGGCGACATTACCTTCTTGGTAATCGTTGCGAAATCTACACTGATCACCAAAGTCTGAAATACATCTTCACCTAACCGGATTTGAATCTCAGGCAAAGACGTTGGGTCGAGTTGATCATGGATTATGACTTAGGAATAACTTACACCCCATGCAAAGCCAATGTCATGGCTGATGCACTAAGTCGCAAATCTTATTGTAACAACCTGATGTTACAACAAAGTCAACCACTTCTCCACGAGGAATTTCGTAATCTTAACCTTCACATTGTTCCTCGAGGATTCCTTTCCACCCTGGTGGCGAAACCTAACCTTACGGATCAAATCATAGCTGCCCAGAAGCGCGATAAGGGCATATCTCGCATTAAGGAAAACATCGCTAGCGGAGTTGCTAAATGTTTTTCCATGGATGAACGGGGTGTTGTCTTCTTCGAGAACCGCTTGGTGGTTCCCAAGAAACAGCATCTGCGGCAATTGATCCTTAAGGAAGCTCATGATTCCCCTCTCACCATTCATCCCGGTAGTACCAAAATGTATCAAGACCTACGCCAGTGGTTTTGGTGTACTAGGATGAAGAGACAAATCGCTCAATACATTGCAAATTGTGACGTCTGTCGTCGCGTTAAAGCAGAGCATCAACGGCCTGCTGGCACCCTTCAAGCTTTGGAAATTCTTGAATGGAAATGAGATAAGATCGGTATGGATTTCATTATCGGGTTTCCCGGGACCAAGAGAGGGAATAATTCTATCTTCGTTGTTGTCGATCGACTTTCCAAAGTAGCCCACTTCCTACCCGTTCATGAGAGTATAACCGCTAGCCAGCTAGCTGATTTGTACATCTCTCGAATAGTGTCTCTTCATGGTGTTCCATTGGAGATTAATTCAGATCGTGGAAGTCTTTTCACCTCTCGATTTTGGGAAAGTTTCCAAAATGCTATGGGAACTCGTCTCTCCTTTAGCACCGCCTTCCATCCTCAATTAAGTGGTCAAGTAGAACGAGTTAATCAAATTCTGGAGGATATGCTCCGAGCTTCTGTCATCTCTTTCGGTATGAATTGGGAGAAGTGCCTTCCATTCGCCGAGTTTGCTTATAACAACAGTTATCAAGCTAGCTTGGGCAAAGCTCCTTTCGAAGTTCTCTATGGACGAAAATGTCGAACGCCTCTTAACTGGTCAGAAACCGGGGAAAGACAACTCTTTTGCCCGGATATGATCCAGGAAGCAGAAGAGCAGGTTCGCGTTATTTGTGAGAAATTGAAAATAGCCCAATCTCGACAAAAGAGTCAGTATGACCGCAAGCATAAGCCTATGGCTTATGAAGTTGGCGAGATGGCTTACCTTCGGGTTACACCGTTAAAGGGAACCCATCAATTCGGTATCAAAGTGTGATAGCCTGGCTTATTAGGGATGATAGACTACTCATATCAATAAGGAATTCCTTCTTTTCCGGGAGCCCATTCAGACAGAACTCCAAAGTTAAGCGTGCTCAGCTTGGAGTAGTGTCAGGATGGGTGACCGACCGGGAAGTTGCTCCCGGGTGCGCACGAGTGAGGACAAAGTGCGCAGAAAAGACTAGTATTGATCTATGTGGCCAGTCTAGATCCCGCCAGGAGTAACGACCACCGGCGGGTGTGTCCGGAGCGTTACAAGTTGGTATCAGAGCCGACCCTCGCGATTACACGGATGGATGCGGACAGGTGCGTGGTCATGTTGTTCATGACGTTTGTGACCCGTCGTGGCACCCGACATGGCACATGTTCCGGACTGGAAGCACAGACGTTTGTGCCAAGAGGGAACGTTCCTGTGGCCCGACGAGGACATCAGTTCCTCTGAGTGGGGGTGTATGTGATAGCCTGGCTTATTAGGGATGATAGACTACTCATATCAATAAGGAATTCCTTCTTTTCCGAAAGCCCATTCGGACAGAACTCCAAAGTTAAGCGTGCTCATCTTGGAGTAGTGTCAGGATGGTTGACCGACCGGGAAGTTACTCCCGGGTGCGCACAAGTGAGGACAAAGTGCGCAGAAAAGACTAGTATTGATCTGTGGGGCCAGTCTAGATCCCGCCAGGAGTAACGACCACCGGCGGGTGTGTCCAGGGCGTTACATAAAGGCAAATTGGCTCCTCGTTACATTGGACCCTTTCGCATTCTTGCCAAACGAGGGGAAGTTGCCTACCAGTTGGAACTACCTCCGCATCTCTCTAGAGTTCATGATGTCTTCCATGTTTCTCAACTCAGGCGTTGCTTGATCTCCAAGATAACCTCACATATCGAGAATATCCTGTTCGGATCCTTGATCAAGTCGAGCGTACCACTCGACGCCAGAATATCAAGTTTCTCAAGGTTCAATGGTCATACCATTCCGAGCAAGAAGCTACATGGGAAAGGGAGGATCGTCTTCGACTTGAGTACCCCACCTTCTTTCCAACGAATCCTAAATCTGGGGACGAGATTCTTTTGAGTGGGGGTGAGTAATCACAACCTAGCTAGACCATGCATTAGAGTGTTGCATCATGTCTTCTTTCAACAGAAACATGAAATGGGGAAGGCAGAACCCCCAGCACTGCCCCCTGAAATGAACTAGGGTTTACTAAAAATAATGTCAATGAACCTGAAATGCCCTTCTAAAATGTTCATCCTCTTTGTCTTGGGTTATAACCTCTGGCAAAATTGGTGCACAATTTTCTAGGTCAACAGAAGGTCACTGAATTAAGTCATAAGTAATTTTCTTTTGGACATTTAAATGCTAGTAAATATTTTAAATGTTCAAATAATTCTGGATTTAAATGAGGGCTGTTAGGAATAATCCCAACAGAGCCCACAACTATTTTCAGGATTTTAGAAAGTGCCTAAGTATTTTTAATAAAGCCCTAAAGTTACAGAAAAATAGAAAAAGAAAACAGAAACTAAAGGAAAGGGGAAAGGCTTACCTGGCGCCACCCACCAGGCCCACCTGCCGGCCCAGCCTAGCCACCGCTCCAGCGAGCTGGTTGGCTTGGCCAGGCAGGCACCCAGGTGCTCGACGGCGAGCACGGCATGCGTGCCACGCAGCTGGACGCCGCCTCGCCGCTCCCCTCGTCGAGCTGGCGACGTGGGACGAACCCTCTCTCTCTCCCTGACCTCGCAGACACCCGCACTTCCCCCTGGTTCCTCTCCCTCACTCTCCCTCCGCCATGGCCAACGCTGCTGCGCCCGTGCCACCGTAAAACCGCGCCCTCCGTCGTCCCCGCGCTGCTCCACCGTGTCCTGCAGCTCCTCCACTCCCTCCTCGATAGGCCCACCAATCCACGCCCCACCGGAGGCCCGCAAACGTCTCCACCGAGCTCGTCTTCAAGCTCCTGCCGACCAGATCGCCTCCGCCGCCCTGCTTGCTCCGGTCGTCCCCGACCTCGCCGTGAACTCCGTCGCAACCGTCGTGAGCTTATCCACCTCCCCATCCTCTCCGCTCTTCTTCTCGTGCACCACAGCAAGCACACGAAGCTCACCAGCACACGCAGCCGCCTGACCACGCAGCCGGCGTTGCTCCGGTGACCATTTGGTCACGGGCTTGTGCCCGTCACACTCCTCGCACCGCATAGAGGCTGTGGGTGCTAGCGCCACACCACCTAGGCCACTGCAGCCACGCGCACGAGCTGGCCGAGCTTCGGCCTCCACCTGACCTCGTCGCCGGTGAAGCTCCGGCCACTCCCCGGCCAAGCCATCACCACGGCTGGATGCGGGCGAGCACCAGCTGCCCGTAGCTGCTCTCCGTGAAGCAAATGGAGCCCTGTGGGCAAAACCCGCAGCACGCCGCCGCGTCTGGCCTCGCCGGCGGCTAAATGCCGGCAGGCTTTGACCCGTTGACCGGCGGGTTTGACCCCCTGACGTGGACTCGGTGGGCCCAGGTTGACTCCCCTGAGTCAATGACAAGTGGGCCCCCCTCTGCTAACTAAATCAAATTAGTTTTAACTAAAATTAATTAGTTCAATTAACTGCTGACACGCGGGACCCACTGGTCAGTTTGACCTGGACGACCCCGTTGACCAATGACGTCATACTGACGTAATGCTGACGCAGTAATTAAATTACTGGAATTTTTCTGATACAGGAAATTCCAGAAAATAGTTCAAACTTCAAAAATTCATAGAAATTAATCTGTAACTCCAAATGCAAAGATTTATATATGAAATTTGATCAGAAAAATTCAATCTATCCACTGGTACTTGTTTCATGCATGTTAGAACAAGTTAACCTTGCTGTTTAAGCAATACAAGATGATGCACTTATATGGCTATGCTAAATGAACTAACCTCGGCCGGATCTCCTTGCGGATGGAACCCGAATAGGCGATAAACCTGGACTAGAGACTTGTGTGGTTGGTTAGGTCGTGGTCTACACCCACGTCGGCTTTCGCTTGAAGTCTGCCGAGCACATGACGTGTGCAGACGCTAAGTGGTGGAAACATGTGTGAAGAAGTACACCCCTGCAGGGTATGAAACTATTCGAATAGCCGCGTCCGCGGTAAAGGACTACTTGGTCACCTATGCAGTTCATAGACAAGTAAATTGAAACTACTAAAAGCCTCAAGATAAGTGTGAGTACCGCGGATGGCCCCCTTGTAGGTTGACGAGAGAGGATCCACAGTGGAGTATTGTGTTGGTGATAGTGGACTCGTGTGCGACAAATGTTTTACAAGTTGTGTGTATCGAAGGATAGCTTAGCCATGAGTCAAAGTTGGCTTGCTGCAATAACTCCACTACCTTCTTGAGAATGTGCATGTATGGTAGGATTCTGTTGTAAGACTTGCTGAGTACCTCTGTACTCATGTTGCTTTAATTAATGTTTTCAGACGACAACACCAACCCCTCCGATGGGTTCTATGTAGACCTCGACGTTGACGAGTGACTTATCACCCAGGTGGTGATCCAAGACTTGTGAAGGGTCGATGTAGATAGACAGGCTTCGTCAAGCCTTCTTTCTTTCTAGTGTTTGTACTTAGACTACTTTGCTTCCGCATGTGCTTGTATGTTTGTATGACTTGAGTGTCGGGTCATGTGACCCCTACCTGTATGGATATGTTACGTATGGCTCTTCGGAGCCTTTTAAATAAAGTACTTGAGTTGTAGAGTTTTGTTGTGGTGCCATGTTGTATTTACTCATATCGGGCATATTGTGTGTATGATTGAAATGCTTGGTATGAGTGGGATCCGACAATCTAGTTGTTTATCCTTGGCAGCCTATCATATGGGGAAATGTAGTCTAGTGCTTCTGAGCGATAGTAGTCCGCTACAACCCGGTTCACCGGAGTCCTGCTAGCCTAGCACTACTGCTCGGAACAATTGACTGGCCGGCATGTGATTCACTTCGTTCCTGTGTCTGTCCCTTCGGGGAAATGTCACGCGGTGACTTCCGGAGTCCTGCCTAGCCTGCTACAGCCCGGGTTACCGGAGTCCTGTTAGCCCAGTGCTACAGCCCGGATTCACACGTTGATGACCGACATGCTTGATGTGATTCATGTATGTCTGTCCTCATAGGTTAGCGCCTCTTTGGGTTCACGACTAGCCATGTCGGCCCGGGTTCTCTGTCATGTGGATGCTAGCGGCACTATCATATACGTGAGCCAAAAGGCGCAAACGGTCCCGGGCCAGGTAAGGTGGCACTCGTGGGAGTACCGTGCGTGAGGCCGCAAAGTGATATGATGTGTTACATGCTAGGTCGATGTGGCTTAGGATCGGGGTCCTGACAGTTGCTCGTGTCTATCCATTGGCTGGGATTACTCGCTTGCCTCACCGTGCGCAAACTGAAGCTACTGAAAGCACAAATGCCCAAAGGCCTAACAAGCGCTCCCGCGTTCTCAATGACTGAGAGCTTCTGGTTGCCCTTCATTAGAAACAAGATAAGCATCATGACTGGCTGAAGCGCCAAATGCAAAGCCTCTTGGTGGACGTCAATCGCATTCGCAATCTTGCCACCAAGAATGCTTTTGTCACGCATGAAACCTGTCGGCGATCATGGAAGAGTTTGACACTGCTCAGTGCTGAAGCAGATCTTCAAGACGATGGCTCCACTGAAAGATTCAAGGTGAAGACGCGGTCTTCTGAGTTGAATCTCAGCCTCCCTAGCCAGACGTACAGTTGTCACAACAACTGGAATTGGTCCAACAAATCATGTGTCTTCAACAAGTGACTGGTTCTATCCTCTCCCTCTCTTTACTCAGAGTTTGTCTTCATGAAGTCATTGCCTGTTTGCCTAACCTGTTTGACTTCATTGCTTGACTACTATTGTTGTTTGGCTTCATACTATCTTCCATCCTGATCTTTACTACCTAGCTGCTATTAGTCCTTGTGATATCACTTCATTACATATTTGACTATGGCTTGCTTAGTGTAGTCTACTTTCCGCTGCAATCAATAGGTTCATTTCTACTGTTTGTCTTTGAAACTTCCATGTTTTGAAGACTTTCATAAAAATCTCCTATTCACCCCCCTCTAGTCGATAACTAGCACTTTCACTTGTCCAACGACATCGCGCACCGGCTTCCTGCTCCTCCGACCGCAAGGCCCCATGAGAGGGTAGTATTCCTTCCCCACTTCCTCCGCGGACTGGGTTTTCCTCTCCACCCATTCATCCGGGGCTCATGTTCTACTATGGCCTGGATTTCCACGATCTGGCCCCGAACTTTGTCCTCAACATCTCAGCGTTTATCGTCGTGTGCGAGGCTTTCCTCTGCATCCGCCCCCATTTCGGCCTATGGCTCAAGACTTTCAACGTCAAGCTAAAGGTGGTGCGTGGCAACCAGGCGGAGTGCGGAGGCGCCATGGCGGGCAAGATGGCCAACATCCTATGGCTCGAGAGCTCCTTTGTGGAGACACTGAAGGGGTGGCTGTCAGGCTGGTTTTACATCACCGAGCCACACGACCCTGAGTGGGTCGCATCCCCCGAGTTCCGGTCCGGACCCCCTAGGCGGCTCACGTCTTGGAAACAGACGGGCCTGTCGTGGGGCAACAAAGGAGAAGTAACCGGACTGCAAAAATGCATCCAAACCCTGGTGAACAAGCAGCTCAAGCTTGTCAATGTAGTCCAGGTTATGCTCTTCCGCCGGATCCTCCCGTGTCAACAATGGGATTTCAATCTGTGGGAGTTCGACCCGGGGCGGCACCCAACCCTGAGCAGGCTCTTCGACACGACGTACGAAGATGCCTGGAAGGTGCTATTCAAAGGCGCCGAGGCTCCCGCATCTGCTTCCGAGGACCGCGGATTCAGCACGCAGCGTCACGCTGGCGAGGTAAGCCATTTTTACCTTTTACAGGATGTTGGTTTTTCATAGTTTGACTCTATGCGGGATCTAAACTCCCTTTCCTTTGACAGGATTGGCAGGCGAAGTCCGGACAGATCGATTGTCTGGCCCCTTTGCCCGAAGACCCAGCCAATGCTCAGTTAGCGAAGCTGCTGGCTCCGGCACCCTATGCGGTGCCGGAGAAGAAGGCCAAGAAGAAGGCCACGGGGAGTCGAAAGAGTGCCCGGCGTTTGGAGGTGTCGGAGTCATCATCCGACGAGTCCAAGACGCGCTCCTCCCGTGAAGACGAGGAGGAGGAATAAGAAGCCTCTCCCCCTCCAGCGGGGGGAGGCAAGAAAAGTAAGGTCGTCCCGTCCGGGGAGGCCGAAGGGTCCAAGAAGAGGAAGACCCCTCCACCGGACGACTCCACCGACGCCGACGACGGCAAAGAGGAGTGGCCACACAGGGCCAAGCGCCCGGCGAAATCGTAAGTATCCGGACGCCGAAGTAACTTATAATATTCCTTTATTGCACAGCCTTTCCTTATGTCGAATATAATTATGCAGTCCGCCTAAGGCCGGGCTCGACGAGTCGTAGAGCGGCTCCCTGGATTCGTCGGACGTGAATTCAGTTCCGCCCGCTGCCTCCCCTCGCACTGCGGACGACGCCGAAGTGGCGTCGCAACAAGTTCCGGACCAAGAAGAGGTGGTCCTGGAGGAGCCACGAGGTGACCTCGCGGACTCCAGGAGTAAGGGGGACGAGACCCCCCAGGGCTCCAAGTCCGGCTTTGCGACGGACACCGCGCCGGAACCCTCAATGGTTCCGGAGTGCGGCAGGAGAACTCCTTCCAAGAGGAGCAAGCCTACTGAGCTGGTGGCCCCCGTCTAACCGGAGGCATCGGACAATCTGCTGGACGTGCTTAAGGGCGCCTCCATCAACGAGGAGCACCGCGCTATTATGAGTGCGGTGATCAAGAAGGTTCAGTCCGCCAAGAGCGGACTGACTGAAGCTTGTGCCAGCCTTCTAATAGGCTTTGAGGTAAGTAAAAAATAGTTAAAAATATTACCGCATTGACAGTAGCCCCTGATGCTCTGTTTGGCGTTCGGAAAGAAAAGCCGAATAGAGGATCTAAAAAAGTCGCAGGAGTCTAACAGAAAAGAGTCAATATGCGTACCTTATAGAAAAAAAAAATATAAAAAGATGCAATTGCAAAAAATGACAGGATTACGCTGCTTATTGTAGGGGCCACAACTGAGGTGGCGACCCTCAAGCAGGCGCTGTCCGAGGCCAAGAAGAGAGCAGCCTCGGAGCGCGTCGAGCGGGAGAAATTTGAGGCGCAGGTCGGCGAGGTGCGGCAAGAGCTTCAGGCTCTCATGGAAAAACATGAGAGTTTGGAGCTTGAATCGAAGACGCAAGCGTCCGAGCTCGCGGCGGCCATCGAAACTGCCAAGTCTGCCAAGGCCGAAGCCCAGAAGGCCCTTCAGGAGGTGGATGTGGTGAAGAAAATAGCGGCGGGTAAGGCATTCTTAATGCAAAGCAAACATGTAAAAGTGAGTTACTTGTTACTTACCTGAATCCGGAGCTCTCCAGGAGCATTCGCAGATTTGCCCCGCAGCATATCCGATGCCGCCGCATTTTACCGAGCCGAGGAGGGCAGCTCGACGGAGAAGGTGTTCTGGTCTCAGTATGCTGAGGCCGGACACCCAGTGCCCCTAAGCTACCAGTTGAAGCAGCTGGTCGAGCTCCACAAGGTGGCCGAACAGGCCATGAAGGGCCTCATAGTTTGGTTGTGGCCTGGAGAGGCTCTACCTGCGAGCTATTTCGGGCTGGTGCGGCGACTAGTTGAGGCATGTCCAAGGCTCGAAGTCATCAAGCGCTCCGTCTGCATCGAAGGTGCCCGGAGGGCCCTTGCCCGCGCTAAGGTGCACGGGGGCAAGCTGGATGGTGAGATGCTTGTGAAGGACGGGCCACCGCCGGGGAAAGAGCATCGCAAGCCCGAGAACTATTATAAGGACGTTCTGAAGGGTGCCCGCCTTATGGCGGATGAATGTACCAGGGATGTAATTTTTGAGTAAACTCGCTTGTATTGTCCTGTGTGCTGAAAACTTGGTCATATGCGCTAAGCAATGCTTTTTGAATTTAAAATATTACTTTCTGTGCGGCTGTTTATCAAAAATTGAGAGATGGCCAGTCGTCGGCTTCTGCCCCCATGCCACTAGTGCTGGGGTGTTCGGGATAAACCTGAGCGCTCTTGTTCCCATGTTTGGGTCCTTCGAGGGAGGTGCTCAGCACAACGAACAAGGCAATCAGACTATAATGCTTGAACACTCTCACTTAGCCATAGAACTCTATAATTTTAAATTTCGGCAAAGCCCCTAGTATTCGGAAGACCGAGTTCGGGGTACTATCCACGCCTTGGCCGGACAAAGCCGACTCCTCGCTCTAAGCGGCATAAGTCTTTAGGGACTCGAAAAACCTCTCGAATAACGACCGGTCTCTCGCTTCATCATGATAGTCAGTTTTAGCTTTCTCTACTGAGGGGCTCAGCCCAGCTCAACTGGGGCACAATCGCAGTAGTTCTCCTAGTGCTACCTTAGCCGATATAGCAGAATGTAAGGCACCAAAACATAGGAGCCGGGCAAACCCAACTATTGACCCAATACATGATTCGGAGCCGATGCATATAATGCTATAAGTTCGGGGTGCCGCACTTGTGAAAGTGTTCGGACTTTTCACACCATATTGAGGGGTACTTAAGCCCCTGGCGTATTGGCCGTACCACAGTGTACGGATGCAACATGTCATTAATGAACATATATTCATAAAAATAGGAATGCAAAAATAGATAAAAGCTATGCATTGTTTTATTAAAAAGGGATGCGATCAAAGCAGAACGATACAAATAGCGCGATAAGCAAAAGGTTGGACTACTTAACATGTCCGGTCCAGGGGCAGGCCGCGGAATTGTATGCAAAACAGGTATACTGCTCGTGATAGAGACCACCTGGGAGTTCCATAATGTGGCATGGCATGTTTGCTTCCCTGGTTCTTGTATCGTTTGTGCGGCAATTATACTGCCGGACAGGCCTTCCGAAGAATGGAGTCCTGAAAGTAAGAGAAAATTTAAAAAAAGAAATCGGCAGCCCCTAGGACGGTTTAAGCTGTATTTTGGGCGTGCCGTAATGGTGCACCTCCCCCTGTGCCCATGGTATTTCAAGAGCGTAGTTATGTACGCGAAGCACTGGTTTCGCTATATCGCGAGGGCTAGGGTTGGGGCTGCATTGCTACGCCTGCTTAGAACGTGCTAGGCGGTCTTGTTGTAGGTTACTCCGGGCGCGCTTGACAGTGTCCGGTCGTTTAACGGCCGGACTGGAGAGCTGCCTTGAGAGGCTGCTTTGTGCTTCCGCTGTGAGGGCCACCGTGTGCTCCTCCGTTCGGAGGGAGCGTTCGGTGTTTCCATTGACCGTGATTACTCCTCGAGGTCCGAGCATCTTGAGCTTAAGGTATGCATAGTGCGGCACTGCATTGAACTTTGCAAATGCGGTTCGCCCAAGCAGTGCGTGATAGCCACTGCGGAACGGGACTATGTCGAAGATTAACTCCTCGCTTCGGAAATTATCCGGAGATCCGAAGACCACTTCAAGTATGACCGAGCCTGTACAGTTGGCCTCTACACCTGGTATGACGCCTTTAAAGGTTGTTTTGGTGGGTTTAATCCTCGAGGGATCTATGCCCATTT
Source organism: Aegilops umbellulata (assembly GCA_032464435.1). Taxonomy (NCBI): domain Eukaryota; kingdom Viridiplantae; phylum Streptophyta; class Magnoliopsida; order Poales; family Poaceae; genus Aegilops; species Aegilops umbellulata. The sequence continues at coordinate 60,584,793 of CP136054.1, read as the reverse complement.
TCCGCGCTGTATCCTGGTAAAGCAGGTTCAGGCTACTGCCGCCGTCCATAAGGACTCTTGTGAGATGAAATCCGTCAATAATTGGGTCTAGAACCAATGCGGCAAACCCGCCATGACGGATGCTAGTGGTGTGGTCCCTTCGATCGAAGGTGATCGGGCAGGAGGACTGTCGGTGTCAAAACCGGCGGATCTCGGGTAGGGGGTCCCGAACTGTGCGTCAAGGTCGGATGGTAACAGGAGACAAGGGACACTTTATTGTACCCAGGTTCGGGCCCTCTCGATGGAGGTAAAACCCTACTCCTGCTAGATTAATATTGATGATAGGGGTAGTACAAGAGTAGATCTACCACGAGATCAAGGAGGCTAAACCCTAGAACCTAGCCTATGGTATGATTGTGTGTGATGATGGTTGTCCTACGGACTACAACCCTCCGGTTTATATAGACACCGGATAGGGTTAGGGTTACACAGAGTCGGTTACAATGGTAGGAGATCTTGAATATCCGCACGCCTAGCTTGCCTTCCACGCCAAGAAAAGATCCTTCCGGACACGGGACAAAGTCTTCAATCTTGTATCTTCACGGTCCTGGAGTCCGGCTGAAGGTATAGTCCGGGTATCCGAGCACCCCCTAATCCAGGACTTTCTCAGTAGCCCCTGAACCAGGCTTCAATGACGACGAGTCCGGCGCGCAAATCGTCTTCGGCATTGCAAGGCGGGTTCCTCCTCCAAGTTCTTCAAGAAGATTACAAACACCAAAAATAGTGTCCGGCTCTGCAAAACAAGTTTCCACATATTGCCATATAGAGAATAATATTAACACAAATCAAATCTGCTGACGTATTCCGTAGTGCATCATAACACCGCGGCCAAGCCTTCTATATAAATTATTTTCATCGTTCCACCTCGGCGCGTTTAGCGAGGCGGTCTCCTTGGCATGTCTTGTCAAAGCAGAGATCGTGTGCCCATTTTAACGGGATTCTCATTAATACAGACGTGGGTAACCCAACCGTGCCCGTTAGCACGTCTTGCCTTAACTAAAGGCTAGTCCAAGATGGTTACGGGGAGGGCTCTTGGTATTCTGCCTCTTATAAAGAGACCAAGACCCTGTTCCCCTCTTCTACTCTCAAAACGAGCTCGCCCGTCGCCTCGAGTTCCAACACCCTAGGCTTCCAGATTCCAGGTGCACCGGACCTTCGACAATGTCCGGCTCCGACCTCCAAGGCCAATGGATGCCCTCCTCTCTTACGGAGGAGGACGTATCAAGGTTGAGGGAAGCTAGATTCCTGACCAGTGAGATTCCGCACAGGTTGCCTGTTCAAGGACAGGTGATCCCTAGCCCTTAGCCTGGTGAGAGCGTGGTATTCATATCCCACTTCCTTCGGGGATTAGGCTTCCCAATGGATCCCTTTGTAAGGGGGCTGATGTTTTATTATGGGCTGGAATTCCATGACCTAGCTCCGGAGTCCATCCTCCATATCTCCTCGTTCATAGTTGTGTGCGAAGCGTTCCTCCGTGTTACCCCTCACTTCGGATTATGGCTCAAGACCTTCAAAGTAGAACCGAAGATAATCGAGGGGTGCCACGCAGAGTGCGGAGGCGCTGTTATGAAAAGAAATACCGACGCTCCATGGCCCAAGGGCGCTTTTCAAGAGGATCTTGGCTTATGGCAACAGGAGTGGTTCTACATCACCGCTCCTCGGGGCACCGCATGGGTGGCGCCTCCTGCCTTTCACTCGGGTCCCCCGCCACAGTTAGCATCGTGGATCAACACAGGGTTAGATCGGGGATTGCCCAAAGACGTTCCTCTGCTGCAGGGCCGCATTAAGGATCTCTTGAAAGGAGACCTCAACCTGGTCAAAGTGACACAAGTCATGCTGATTTGCCGGACACTGCCCGGCCAACGTCGCCCCCTTCGCTTGTGGGAGTTCAATCCAGAGGGACCGCGGGCTCACCGGAATTTTATGGGCGTGACGCCTATGGAGATGTATAAACTGTTCTTCGGATCACAAGAAGTGAGTCCGGATTTGACCGAGGATGCTGGTTTAAGCCGCAATCGCCCGGATACTCACGTAGGTGACCTTGTGCCCGGACCTTCTATCCGCATAATTGACTTACTCTTTAACAGCACTTCTCCTTTTAAGCAGGTGTGGATAGCGAAGGCGAAGCTGATCCGGTGTCCGTCTCCCCTTCCCGAAACCAGGCTAGATCCCGTGCTAGTCAGGATGCTAGAGGTAGTGCCTTTGGAGGGAAATAAGGGGGCGGACAAGGAAACCATGGCCTCTTCGAAAGAGGCCATTCCGAAGGGGGCAATCGATAATTCCCCTCCTAAGGGAAAGAAAAGGGCCGCCTCTGACGACCCGTAAACCATAGCTTCCAAGCGGGGGAAAGAATCCTTGTCAGAGGGCCCGATGCCGAGGAGCCCCTCGGCCGAACAGCCCTCTAGCGAGCCGTAAATAGAAGGAGAGTTATTCTTTTAAGAGAAATCCTTGATTTATATCTGAGAAGTTTTAACCGAAACTTTACTTTGTAGTTCGGACCTCAGCCCTTCTCAGCAAAACTCGTCCTCGGGGGATCTTCTTCCGGAGATGATGGAGAGCGGAACGCCTCCTCCTTCTGTATCGCCTAGCAAGGCGGGCGACGCTGAAGTGTCGTCGCGGGGGATTTCTTCGGATCCGCCGGGGACGGAAGGTGACCATGCAGCCCCCCGAGGTTCTCCGCGTCCGGCCTTTGAGGAAGGCCATGGGACGAGTCCGACACCATCTGGTGTTCGGCCGGAGGAGCTAAAGATTCTGCTGGGGCGAGCCTCTGTCTCAGAGGAGCACCGCACGTTAATGAACACGGTGATTGAAAAAAATTTCGTCCACAGAAAGCGGACTGCACGAGGCCGTCAAGAGTTTACTGGCAGGCCTTGAGGTATGTTTTAAATAACGTATATTTGTGTTAGTTGCGCATAAATAAAGTGCGCCCTGTGTAGATAGTAGCCCCTGAGACTCTGTGTGTCGTAAAGATGTACGGCGCGCAGAGGATCTTAATCCCAGGTCCTTTAAGTGGCACCTTTATATGCAGGTGGCTGATTGTCCGGAATCAAGCCGGCCTTGAGAATTTGCCGAACTGAAGCGACAACTTGATGAGGCAGAAGCCGACATCGTGCTTGTTAACAAGCGGCTTGATGATGCTCAAGGTATTGAAATCATTGGGCGATTGTTAGTAAGAGGAGCTTTATGTCAATATCTTGCCGTGTGTATGCTTGACGCAGATGGTGCGGCCGCCGTGGAAGGTCTTAGGGCCGAACTCGCCCGGACAAAGGAACAAGCCAGAAAAAGTGATGCGGCTGCCGTGAAAGCCCTTGAAGAGCTGAAAGCCGAACAAGTTGCCCATTGCCGAAGCAAGGAGGAGATGACTGATATGGCCGTAAAGTTAAAAAGTGCTACTGACCCTTGCAAGCTTCTTAAGGAGGAAGGTCGGGCAAGGCAAACGAGTTTAGAGAGGGCTGTTGCTGACGCTAAGGACGCCCGCTCTGTCATGAGAGCAGCAAGGGAAGAGCTACGTCAGGCCGGACAAATTGCGGATGGAAAGCCCTTCTTGCTGCGGAGAAAATTCTGTGATCCGAAGTTTGCCCCGTTGGACCGAGCAAGGAGTGTAGAGGACACCTATCTGGATTTGGCGGCTAGTGCAGCTGATGCGACCAAACACTTTCAAGATAAGAAGGGTCATGAAGTGGAGAAGCTCTTCTGGTCGCAATTCATCAATCCAGAGCGTCCACTGGCAGTGGACGATCGCCTGGCCCAATGGGCCGAACTGAATAGGTTGTCCGGACTCGCCATGAAGGACGTCACGGATCATCTGTGTCCGGGGAGATCGAAGCCGAAGAGTTATTTCAGCTTGGTGCAGCAATTTCTCGACGTGGTGCCCCGTATCGATGCTATGAAGAGGTCAGCATGCACAGAGGGCGCTCGGCTGGCTCTTGCCCGTGTCAAGACATACTGGGCAGATATGGAGCCCACCGTTGTTGCGTCCCGGGATTTAGATAAAAGCCGAATACCTTCCGAGCAATATTTTGAGGAAGTCCTCGAAGGCGCTCGCATAATAGAGACGCAGTGCTCGAAGGGTGCTATGTTATGACAGCATATGTAATCGTAAAACATTATTTTGATAAATGGTAGTGGCATATTTTAGACTTGTGCCTTCAAGTATTAGGAATACCTCCTGTGCGGCCGTTTAATATTTAAATTCTGAAAGATTGCAGTCGTTGGCTTCAACCCCCATGCACATAGTGCGGGGGTGCGCGCAGAAGACGCATTTTCACACTTAACCCAACGTCTTGGTCCTACAAAGGAGGTGATAGCATAGCGGGCTAGGCAACCGGACTATAATGCTTTAACACTTTCACTTAGCCATAGGAGCTTGACAGTGGGACTCTTTAGGTAGCCCCTTAGTGGCGACTGCGTTTACCCGAATTCGGGGCGCATACGTGCCTGATCGGGAAGCGGCCCTTCGTCAAAACGGAGGAATTCGATAAATTCCTATAAGTCATCGAGTGGCGACCAGTCTCGCGCTACATCATGACAGTCAGTTTTTGGCTTTCTCTACCGAGGTGCTCGCCCGGCCGAACCGGGGCACAATCGCAGTAGTTCTCCTGGTGCTACCTTAGCCGATAAAGCGGAACGTAAGGTAGCTGAACTCAGGAGCCGGGCAACCCAACATTTGACCAAAGACATGATTCGGAGCTGATGCATATAGTGCCAAAACTCGCGACGCCGAACACTCCCTAAGGTGTTCGGTCTTTGTGGGCGCGTGTGAAACAACACCCTTAAAAAAAGGAAAGAACCCCTAGTGTCCAGGTACGAGCAAGAATTCATGCGTGGCCACATGCCAAAACGCCAGCCTCCTCCTTGGTTATAGCAGAAAAAACCAGGGGATGTATAGCAGCAAGATGCAGTAAAAAGGTTTACGCAGGGTCTTAATCTAAAAAGAATCCTTTAGGACGGGTCCCTACTGCACGTTTGCGCCTGTGTCTCCGCTGTGCCGTGTCCTGGACGGGCGCCGCACGCCGTTCATCTGTAAAAAGGGAGGAACTAAATTGAAAATGGGTCGTGCGGAACAAGAAGGATAAGAAACAAAATATAAAGTAAAAAATATATAAAGTTGAGCTTTATTGTCTCTGCGTACAGCCCCTGGAGTGGGGGTATATGGCGAATGAAGCCTGCGTTGATGATGGACTTGTGCCGGGCTCATTGAGTCCGGGTCCGTGGTCTTTAATGACTTGTATCGAAAAAGTCGTTTCACTAGCGAGGCCACTTTATTGTGCGGCTGTTTAGGCGGCCGCGCAATCCTCCGTTTGGAGGAGGCGTATTTTAGTGCGCTCCCTTTAAAGAGATCATGCCTCGAGGACCGGGCATCTTAAGCGTGAGAGATGCATAATGTTGTATTACGTTAAAGCGAGCGAAAGCTCCGCGTCCCATTAGTGCTTGATAGCGACTTGAAAACGGGACTACATGGAAGGTCAACTTTTCGCGACGAAAGTTATTGGCAGAGCCAAATATGACTACTAGCCGGAGAAAACCCATACAATGGGTGTCCGGGCCTAGTGCTACCCCTTGAAAGGAGGTTTTGCTGTGGCGGATTCTCGCTGGGTTTATGCCCATGCAGTGGATTGTATCCTGATATATCAGGTTTAGTCCGCTGCCGCCGTCCATAAGGACATTGGTAAACTGGAATCCCTCGATTATTGGATCGAGTATCGGGGCAGTCCGGCCTGCGTTTTTGATATTTCTAGAATAATCTAACTGATAAAAAATGATTGGTTTTAATGACCAGTGGCGGGACTCCTGAGGGATAGGTTTTATTGTGCGTACCTTTATGGGTGCCGCACGTTTTGTTACGTGAAGTGAGTTCACTGTTTTGACTTCTTGCGAGAAGTTCTTTTGTTTCCTGGTGTTCTGCTTTTGGGGTTCGTCTTCTTCTTCACTTGGTGTATCGAGCCCCTTTTGTTCGGCGTTAAGCTTTCCGGATTGTTTAAAAACCCAACAGTCTCTGTGGGTGTGATTGGCAGGCTTCCTAGGAGTACTGTGTATCTGACATATTCTGTCCAGGATTCTGTTTAAGCTGGACGGATCATCCCTATTATCCTGAAGGGGTGGTTTTGTCTGATTTTGCCGTGAGCTTTTGAATCCGGCATTAACTGCCGTGCTCTTCGGACTTTTTCCTTTGATTCGGCGATGGTCTTTATTTCGCCGTGGTTTCCCGTTTCCATCCCTGATTTCTGATGTACTTGGGTCGCTGGGGCTGCATCGTGCCAACCAGCTGTCCTCTCCTGCGCAAAAGCGGGTCATGAGGCTTGTGAGTGCGGCCATTGTTCTTGGCTTTTCCTCGCCGAGGTGTCTGGCGAGCCATTCGTCTCAGACATTATGCCTGAAGGCTGCTAGGGCTTCGGCGTCCGGACAATCCATTATCTGATTCTTTTTAGTGAGGAATCTGTTCCAGAACCGCCGAGCTGATTCTCCGGGCTGCTGAGTTATGTGACTGAGATCATCTGCGTCCGGGGGGCGGACATAGGTCCCTTGAAAATTTGCTCGGAAAGCATCCTCGAGCTCTTCCCAACTTCCAATTGTGTTTTCGGGAAGGCTTTTAAGCCAGTGCCGGGCGGGCCCTTTAAGCTTAAGGGGTAAATATTTTATGGCGTGGAGATCATCTCCTCTAGCCATATGTATGTGGAGGATATAATCCTCGATCCAGACTCCGGGTTCTGTTGTTCCATCGTACGCCTCTATGTTGACGGGTTTGAATCCCTCTGGAAATTCATATTCCAGGACCTCATCGGTGAAACATAGGGGGTGTGCGACGCCCCTGTATTTGGGTGTGCCGGATTCTGATGATGGATTTTTTGCATTGCTTGTGAGAGCTTGCTTTCTTGGCCTGTAAATGGACCTGGCTGGGCCATGATGCGAGTCTTTAATTGGGTCGCATGCCGCATTGAGTGCGGCGCCGCTTGCCGTTTTATGGTGGCCGTGGGGTCGTCTATCCGACCGTGTGGCTTATTTATTTTTTAAGTGTGGGGGCTCTAGGGCCTCCTGGTCGAATTCGGGCAGTAGTTTTCTCTTCGGATAGCTTTTGGTGTGGCGGCTGCCGCCGTATTTGTCTGCGGTCTTGATTACCTTGCTCCATCTTGTTCTGAGTGCATCTTCCGCCGTCTTTAGCCTCCGCTTCTGCTTTTTCAGGCTGCGTGCTGTGGCAACGAGCCTTTCGTGGAGATTCTTCTGCTCCTGGTTTTATCCGGCGTGAAATCGTTCGGAGTTCTGTTATGGCCGGGGGAGGGATGTCTGTCCTCTCTACCCGTGTTGCCCTGTTCGAACGGCTACTCTGAGGCATGCTCGTCGTCTACCGGCTCATCCTGCTCTACAGCTGGGTCTTGATCAAGGCGGGGCTTGGCTTGGCGTCTACGTCGCCGCTTTGACTGCTTTTCCGAGGGTTTACCCCTTTTTTCGCCACCTTTTTCCTCGTTGTCATTTCCTTTAGGGGTATCCACCATGAATACATCGTTAGGTGGGGTGGAGGTCCAGTGCCCTATAGGTGCTGGTTCCAGTTCGTCTCCGTCTTCGTCGTCCATACCGTCGAAGTCTTCGGATCCGAAGTTAAGTATGTCGGTTAAATCATCGACAGTGGCTATTAAGTGGGTGGTGGGTGGGCTTTGAACTTCTTCGTCGTCCGAATCCCAACCTCGCAGACCATAGTCCGGCTTGGGCTCTCCTGACAAAGAGAGAGACTTGAGAGAATTCAGGATATCACCGAAAGGTGAGCACTGAAAGATGTCCGCGGCGGTGAACTCCATTACAGGCGCCCAATTAGATTCGATCGGCGGGGGAACGGAAGGCCCGGAGTTCGGAGAAGAATCCGACTTCTTGGAGTCATGGGCCATGCGGAGTGCGGGGCTGGCGTTTGGCTCGATCGCCTTTAAGATCGCCGCCCCCAGGTGACGTCTAACCGTTCATCCTCAAAGAACGCAGCGGGCTCCGAGTTGAGGATCGGGGCCGGAGTGTGTGCGGCCTCCACGGCACTATTCGTAGGCAGAGCTATATCATGCCCCTCGGGATAGTGCGGCGCGCTTGGCTGTGGCTCGAACTCGTCGAAGATCAAGTCTCCGTGGATATCTGCCGTGTAGTTTAAGCTTCCAAACCTGACTTGATGGCCAGGGGCATAGTTTTCGATCTGCTCCAGATGACCAAGCGAATTGGCCCGCAGAGCGAAGCCGCCGAAGACGAAGATTTGTCCGGGGAGGAAAGTCTCACCCTGGACCTCATCGTTGTTGATGATCAAAGGAGCCATCGGGCCTAAAAGCGACGACACAGAGGAACTCTCAATGAAAGCACCAATGTCGGTGTCAAAACCGGCGGATCTCGGGTAGGGGGTCCCGAACTGTGCGTCAAGGTCGGATGGTAACAGGAGACAAGGGACACTTTATTTTACCCAGGTTCGGGCCCTCTCGATGGAGGTAAAACCCTACTCCTGCTAGATTAATATTGATGATAGGAGTAGTACAAGAGTAGATCTACCACGAGATCAAGGAGGCTAAACCCTAGAAGCTAGCCTATGGTATGATTGTGTATGATGATGGTTGTCCTACGGACTACAACCCTCCAGTTTATATAGACACCGGATAGGGTTAGGGTTACACAGAGTCGGTTACAATGGTAGGAGATCTTGAATATCCGCACGCCTAGCTTGCCTTCCACGCCAAGAAAAGATCCTTCCGGACACAGGACGAAGTCATCAATCTTGTATCTTCATGGTCCTGGAGTCCGGCTGAAGGTATAGTCCGGCTATCCGAACACCCCCTAATCCAGGACTCCCTCAAGGACCATGGGTTGAACTTTGGGGCGACTGGCTCCATCGCATATACGTCCCTTAAAGCACGCTTCCGCTCCCTCTTGGGGATGTGGGTTGCGAATATCATGTTCACCGTCCGCACTTGTGGGGGAAAACCCTTCTGTCCACTGTTGTTCGGTGGCCGGGGCTCTTCCTCGTCATCGCTATGCAGCCCCTTGTCTCTATTTTCGGCATTTAGCTTGCCTGCCTGTTTGAACACCCAACAATCCATGTTGGTGTGATTGGCTGGCTTTTCGGGGGTGCCATGTATCTGGCACAAGCGGTCGAGTATTCGGTCCAAACTGGACGGGCCCAGAGTATTTCTTTTGAATGGCTTTTTCCACTGACCGAATTTATAGCCTCTGAATCCGGCATTGACTGCCGTATCCTCGTTGTTGTCGCTGTTAATGCGGTGCTTTTGCTTGTTCCGACGCGACCTGCCACTTTTGTCCTTGGTGTCCGAATTACCAAGGCTCTTGGTCAGGTTATTGCTACGAGCTAGCCAGCTGTCTTCTCCCGTGCAAAAGCAGGTCATGAGTGTCGTGAGGGCTGCCATAGATTTCGGCTTTTCCTGTCCAAGGTGCCGGGCGAGCCACTCGTCACGTATGTTATGCTTCAAGGCTGCGAGGGCCTCTGCGTCCGGACAGTCGACTATTTGATTTTTCTTTGTTAGGAACCGTGTCCAGAATTGCCTGGCCGATTCCTCTGGCTGCTGAATTATGTGGCTTAGGTCATCGGCGTCTGGTGGTCGCACATAAGTGCCCTGGAAGTTGTCAAGGAATGCGGCTTCCAAGTCCTCCCAACAACCAATTGATTCTACAGGCAAGCTATTAAGCCAATGCCGCGCTGGTCCTTTAAGTTTGAGTGGGAGGTATTTGATGGCGTGTAGATCGTCGCTGCGGGCCATGTGGATATGAAGGAGATAATCCTCGATCCATACCACGGGATCTGTAGTGCCATCGTATGATTCGATGTTCACGGGTTTGAAACCCTCAGGGATTTGATGATCCATTACTTCGTCTATGAAGCATAGGGGGTGTGCGGCGCCTCTGTATTGGGCTATATCACGACGCAGCTCAAACGAGCTTTGCCTATTGTGTTCGGCCCGGCTGGATTTATTATATCCGGAGTAACGATCACCGTCACGTGCCGTGGGGCGCCCGCGCGATCCATAGATCGATCTTGTTTGCCTTGCCTTGTTCTCCAATATGTCTCGCAGGTCTAGCGCGTTTTCCCATGCCTTAGAAAGTTTTGAGCGGCGCCGGGGTGCGGCTTGAGTGGAGGGCCGAGAGGCCTCTCTGTCGCGGCCACGAGGTGGCCGGTCGGCCATATCATGCGCTGGTGATGTAGGTTTAGGTGCTTCCTCCTGGGGTAGCGACCTGCGCTTTGGGTAGCTCTTGGAGGGGCGTTCGAGTTCATACTCTTCGGCCGCAAGGACATCAGTCCATCTGCCGGCTAGCAAATCTTGATCAGCTCTAAGTTGTTGCTTCTTTTTCTTGAGGCGGCTTGCCGTGGCCATAAGCCTGCGTTTAAAACGCTCTTGTTCGATGGGATCCTCTGGCAAGATGAATTCGTCGTCGTTGAGGCTTGCCTCGTCGTCGGAGGGAGGCATATAGTTATCGTCCTCGACCTCTCTGTCTGCCGCTCCCTCACGAGGGCTGGCTTCTCCATCCTCCTATGCTAAATCTTGCTGGAGAGGGTGTTCTTCGGCGCTATACGGAGTATTATTATCTCCCGTGACGGAATCATCGCTTTTGCTTTGGCGGGATTTAGAGCGGCGCCGCTGACGCCGGCGCTTAGGCTGTTTCTTGGAGGGGTCATTCCCCGCTATTCCATCGCCATCTCCTTCTTTTGGGGTATCCACCATGTATATGTCATACGACGAGGTGGCTTTCCAGTGCCCTATATGTGCTGGTTCTTGATCGTCTCCTCCATCGGTGTCCATACCGTCGATGTCTTCGGAGTCGAAGTCGAGCATGTCGGTTAAATCATCAACAGTGGCTACAAAGTGGGTGGTGGGTGGGCTTTGAATTTCTTCATCGTCCGTATCCCAACCTTGTTGACCGCAGTCCGGCCAGGGCTCTCTTGATAAAGAGGGAGACTTTAATGACTTCAAAATGTCGCTAAAGGGCGAGTGCTGAAATATGTCCGCGGCGGTGACCTCCATGATCGGCGCCCAATCGGATTCGATCGGCAAGGGCGCGGAGGGCTTGGAGTCCGGAGAGGAGTCCGGCCCCTCGGAGTCGCGGGTCTTGCAGAGGACAGGTCTAGTGTTCGGCTCAATCGCCGTAGAGATTGCAGCCCCCGAGGCGGTGTCCAACCATCCGTCCTCGATTGGCGCGGTTGGCTCCGAATTAAGGGTCGGAGCTGACGTGGGTGCGGCCTCCAGGGCATTGTTCAGCGGCAGAGCTAGATCATGCTCATCGTGAAAGTGCGGCGCGCCCGTCTGTGGCCCGAATTCGTCGAAGATCAAATCTCCGCGGATATCAGCCGTGTAGTTCAAGCTTCCAAATCTGACCTGATGGCCAGGGGCGTAGCTTTCGATCTGCTCCAGATGGCCAAGCGAATTGGCCCGCAGTGCGAAGCCGCTGAAGACGAAGATCTGTCCAGGGAGAAAAGTCTCGCCCAGGACTGCATCACTGTTGATGATCGTAGGAGCCATCGGGCCTAAAAGCGACGACACAGAGGAACTCTCAATGAAAGCACCAATGTCGGTGTCAAAACCGGCGGATCTCGGGTAGGGGGTCCCGAACTGTGCGTCTAGGAGGATGGTAACAGGAGACAAGGGACAGAATGTTTTACCCAGGTTCGGGCCCTCTTGATGGAGGTAAAACCCTACGTCCTGCTTGATTAATATTGATGATATGGGTATTACAAGAGTAGATCTACCACGAGATCAAGGAGGCTGAACCCTAGAAGCTAGCCTATGGTATGATTGTTGTATGTTGTCCTACGGACTAAAACCCTCCGGTTTATATAGACACCGGAGAGGGTTAGGGTTACACAGAGTCGGTTACAATGGTAGGAGATCTACATATCCGTATCGCCAAGCTTGCCTTCCACGCCAAGGAAAGTCCCTTCCGGACACGTGACGAAGTCTTCAATCTTGTATCTTCATAGTCCGGGAGTCCGGCTGAAGGTATAGTCCGGCCATCTGGACACCCCCTAATCCAGGACTCCCTCACCTCCCCTTTCATCGCCTTCCCCTGATCTCTATATTGCACGAGCTTCTCGTGGGATGAGATGTTGGTGAAGTTCTTTGGATCATCGAGGTCAGACGCAGAGAATGCCTTGACTTTCTTGTAAGGGCCTTTGTGGGCCATGGCATACAGATCGTACACCTCTGGCACCTTATCCTCCTTATTGTAGCGTGCCTGAAAGAGAGAAACAAAGTAAATTAGTAATTAAAGGGCTAAAGCTAGCATGATGAATGAATTGCATGAATCATGAAGCAAACAACATAACGAGTTCCTCCCGTACTGAAATAAGTTGGAGCTACCTTGATGGTGTGGCACACCTTCCATTTGGGCACGTTTGTCCTTGGCCTCGTCGTGGGTGGCCCGCCATTCTTTTGAGCACCACACATTGACCAACACCTCCCAACAATCCATCCAATCCGCACACCATCTCGGAGGGGCCTAAGTTAGCAAATAAAAACTTGAGCGCTACGGCTATGAATTACTAAAAGAAGGAAGTAAGTACAAGGCCTTAAGAATTACCTTCATGTACTGCTCCTTACTCCAGAACTTATCGCGACACTCCTGCTTGGGCTTCTTGATACCACTCCCGGTGTAGTAGTCTCGAACAGCCTGCACCCGAACCTCATGCCGTAAGTTCTGAAGTAGGCGCTTGCACTCCTTGTCGATAACATCTGCCGCCTCCACCTCGTATCCCTCCTCACACCTGTAGAATGTCTGCAATCAAATGAGACAATATTGATTAGTACAATTAATAACTAGCTAGTTGAAGATTTTTAATTGTGTAAAGGAGAAATTACCCAGAACTTTCTGATCACCACGTCTGCCCTCGTCATGCACAAGACACCGTCGATAATCTCACCCGGCGGGGCCGGGGCAGCCAAGTAGTGCTCCCAACTCAATCCAACCTCTGGAAGCCGACCCTCACCAGGCAACATGACAAACCCCGGGAAGTTTTGCCGAATCAGAGCTCCAAGGACAGAGTTGGGCCGGCGGACACTTTCATGGTGGTCCCAACCCCTGCAGCATGACAAGGCCAACACATTAGTTATTTGAAGAAACGCGAATGCAGAAGGTACAAAAAGATTAAATGCACTTACCTCTCCCCATCAGGGAAAATCAACCACCTGTGCTCGCGGGTCGCCGGCATGGACGGGAGCCGTGTAGCACCACGCTGGTAGACGTTGCCCCCCTCCACCCCCTCCTCCTCAAAATCAGTAGGCTCCCCGCCATCATCAGCATGGCCACTCGGCTTCCCGCCATGATCAGCATGGCCACTCAGCTCCTCAGGCTGACCCGACCAGGTACCCCATCCAGACATGTGCTCCTTCGGGGTCTCGTGGGCCCAACTCTCGTGGGCCGAAGGCCCGTCGACCTGAGGCTCGGGGCCGAAGACCCGTGGACCGGAGGCTCATGGACCGGAGTCCGTGTAGCCTCCTCCTCAGACGAGTCCACCGTAGCAGTCACGTGCTCGGGTGAAACAGCTGGGGGCGGCGGCGAGGAAGGCGTCGTAAGAGTCACCCTACCTCCTCTCCCGCGACCACGTGCTCCACCTCCTCTCTTCTTCTTACCTCGTCCCCTGCTGGGCACCGCGGTCGACGAAGAAGGGCCCGACGGTGTCACCATACTGTCCAGCAACGCTCGCCGGAGAGGTGCGTGTGGAATGGAAGACCTCGCACCACGCGCCGACGAAGAAGGGGCCTCGGCGTGCAACCGACCAGGGCCCACCATCTTTCAACACCTGCCATGATAAAAGAATAAACAAAATTAGTACAACATAAAAAAAGTACCGACATGAATAATAATATGTATATCACTTTGTATCATCATCAAGTACAACATAAAAAAATTGAATACCTGACACTACTAATAATCTCGATCAGTATCATCACCGGAATTACCCGCTCAATCCATATGTGCCAATCATGACTCTTGAGACCAAATATCTTCAATTTAGCAAGATTCGATCCCCTCTTTAGATTCGCTGCATACCCATCGAGGAACATCAACTGTTGTTGAACCCACAAGATAATTTCCCTCATAGCTGGCCTTCCAAGATTGAACCATGCCTTTGGCTTCGTCCAGTTCTGCTTTCCTATCGGTTCTTTCATGTTTTGTAACGTCCTATCACGTAGCGCCCCCAGATCGACTCTAGCCTTAGTATTATCCTTTGACTTCCCATCTATGCCGAACAATGTACCAAAAAGTGCCTCGGCGATATTCTTGTCAGTGTGCATCACCTCGATGTTGTGTGGGCAAAGGAGGTCTTTGAAGTAAGGCAGATCTCATAAGCATGTTTTGTGAGTCCACGCGTGCTTAGTATTATACCCCTTGAAGTACCCTGGACGCTGTGGATCTGGCTCGAGAGCGTTTAACTGATCCAGGGTCTGTTGGCCTGTCAATGCAGGTGGTGTAGAGTTTTTGACAACTCTACCTCTGATGAAGTTCTTCTTGTCTTTCCTGAACTTCTGGCGAGGATCCAGGAACTGTCTATGCATGTCGAAGCAAGAAAACTTGCGACCGGCCTGAAGCCAACGAAACTCAAGAGCTCCCTTACATGTGGGGCACGGGAACCTTCCATGCACACACACCAGCCAACGAATAGCGCATACACCGGCAAGTCATGCGTCGAGTACATGTACTAGACACGCATTATGAAGTTCCGTTTGCTATAGGCGTCGTATGTATTGAACACATCATCCCAGGCTTCTTGCAATTCGTCCTTAAGCGGCTGCATGTACACATTCATATTTTTCCCCGGATAGTTGGGCCCTGGAATTATCAACGTCAGGAAAATGTTCTTTCTTTGCGTAATCTATCCGGGGAGGAGATTGACTGGAAAGATAAATACGGGCCAACAACTGTATTGGGCTGCCGTCATACCAAACACACTGAACCCATCCGTGCTGATGCCGACTCGAGGATGCCTCGGATCTGCCGCTTTGTCAGCATGTAATTCATCAAAAAAAATTCCACGCAACACCATCCGATGTGTGTACCATCATCAGATTCCCATCTACATCTAGTTCGGTTCTTGGTACGATTGGCATATACCGAAGAACACTAATGGGGATTTTGGTCTGTGTCTTCTCTCCCAAACCATTGTCTACCACAATATACCAAGAAGACTTGCAAATGGGACAATAGTTCAAGTCCGCATAGTCAAGCCTAAATAAGGCACATCCTTTCTCACAAGCATGTATTTTCTCATAGGGCATCTTCAGTGCACGGAGGATTTTGTCCGAGTGGTACAGGTTTGCAGGCATTACATGGCCTTTGGGTAGAAAGCGTCCAAATACTGTCATAATTGCGTCATAGCATTCTCTACCCAAGTTGAACTGAGCCTTCAGAGCCATTACTTGTGAGATGGCATCCAACTTACAAAGCTCAGTGTGCACGTGGAGCGGACGTTTTGAAGACTCCAACATTTCATTGAAGGCCTTTGCAGATTCCTCCATCTCCTCGTCCGAATCCCGAGCATCATCATAGTCTTGCACCATGTTTTCCATCCCGGTACCATGCTCGTCAGTGCGACGATGATCCACCTCAGCTCGGTCACGTTGGGCAGACTCACCATGAAATGTCCACACCGTATAATCGGGCATAAAACCACTCTTCTGCAGGTGTTTGCCCATTTCAGCCTCTGTCCTCTTTTCCCAATTGCCGCACCGGAAACAGGGGCACCATGTTTTCTTCTGGCCATTTGCAAATGCGGCTTGCACAAACCCCTTGGTTTTTGTGAACCATTCAGCGCTCCATTTGTTCTGTCCAGTGTGACTGGAATACATCCACGCACGATCACTCATCTTGAATTTCAGAGCTACTGGACACACAACAATTATATATGTAATTCACCATGTATATATTCATCAGTTGATCTACTTTGTCAATTTTATTACGTCCATGCCACCTACACTCTAATAGGTAATGATAGGTCCTAATCCCACCCATGTATGTGTAGATTGGGTTCATTTTCCCATGCTATGCTCCGGATCCGACGCAAAATTTCGGCAGCACCTCCCCGCTGTTCTCCTGATACACGTCTCTGCAATAAACAGAGAGGATGTGTACCCGGAGAACAACAGGGGAGGCACTAACGAAATTTATGCGTCGGATCCGGAGCAAAGCATATGGGAAAATGATCCCAGTCTACACATACTCGGGCTATCCATGGATAGCATTGGACAATTCGAAAGAATCAAGGTTATAAATATGCAAATGCATGCATATTCATAACTATGACGCTTTCGAACGGGAGACACGTATTGGTTACGCATACTGATGATTCAAGACACATATATAGCTAGCTATCAAGTTTCATCAGAATAGATCAAATAATTAATGAGGGAGGAGGACATGTCATTTGTGCTCACCCATGAACGAAGGGGAAGAGCTCGTCAAACGCACGGCGAGGTTGTCGAACACCAAACCTCGCAGCGATGAAACAACTGCACATTTAAAACTACCCGATCAACACAATTATATACGATGTTCTTCATAAGAAAATCGAAAAATATATGACCTAACTAATAATTCACAAATATATGACCCCGTCGTCCTCTGGAAGGCCAAAGAACACCTTTTCGGGAGGTGTCGGGGGTCGGGGTGTCGTGTCGGTGTCGGGGTGCCGTGTCGGGGTCGGGGTGTCGTGTCGGTGTCGGGGTAGTGCCGTGTCGGGGTCGGGGTGCTGTTTCAGAGTCGGGGTGTGGTGTCGGGGTCGGGGTGTCGGGTCAGGCTCGGGGTCGGGTGTCGGGTAAGGCTCGGGGTCGGGGTGTCGGGGTCGGGGTCTCGGGGTCGGGGTGTCGGGTCGGGGTGCCGGGTCGGGGTCGGGGTGCCGTGTCGGTGTCGGGGTCGGGGTGCCGGGTCAGGCTCGGGGTCGGGGTGTCGGGGTCGGGGTCGGGGTCTTGGGGTCGGGGTGTCGGGTCTCGGGGTGCCGGGTCGGGTCGGGGTACCGTGTCGGTGTCGGGGTTGGGGTGTCGGGTCAGGATCGGGGTCGGGGTGTCGGGGTCGGGGTGTCGGGGTCGAGGTCTCGGGGTCGGGGTGTCGTGTCGGGGTGCCGGGTCAGGGTCGGGGTACCGTGTTGGCTCGGGTGTCCCCCCTCTTTTTTCCTTTTCTTCTTCTTCCTCTTCTTCCTTTTCTAACCTTTCTTCCTTCCTTTTTTCCTTCTTCGTCTTCTTCTTCTTCTTCTTCTTCTCCTTCTTCTTCTTCTTCTCCTTCTTCTTCTTCTTCTCTTCTTCTTCTTCTTCTTCTTCTTCTTCTTCTTCTTCTTCTTCTTCTTCTTCTTCTTCTTCTTCTTCTTCTTCTTCTTCTTCTTCTTCTCCTTCTTCTTCTTCTTCTTCTCCTTCTTCTTCTTCTTCTTCTCCTTCTTCTTCTTCTTCTTCTCCTTCTTCTTCTTCTTCTTCTTCTTCTTCTTCTTCTTCTTCTTCTTCTCCTGCTTCTCCTTCTTCTTCTCCTTCTTCTTCTCCTTCTTCTCCTTCTTCTTCTGCTTCTTCTTCTGCTTCTTCTTCTTCTTCTTCTTCTTCTCTTCTTCTTCTTCTTCTTCTTCTTCTTCTTCTTCTTCTGCTTCTTCTTCTGCTTCTTCTTCTGCTTCTTCTTCTTCTTCTTCTTCTTCTTCTTCTTCTTCTTCTTCTTCTTCTTCTTCTTCTTCTTCTTCTTCTTCTTCTTCTTCTTCTTCTTCTTCTTCTTCTTCTTCTTCTTCTTCTTCTTCTTCTTCTTCTTCTTCTTCTTCTTCTTCTTCTTCTTCTTCTTCTTCTTCTTCTTCTTCTTCTTCTTCTTCTTCTTCTTCTTCTTCTTCTTCTTCTTCTTCTTCTTCTTCTTCTTCTTCTTCTTCTTCTTCTTCTTCTTCTTCTTCTTCTTCTTCTTCTTCTTCTTCTTCTTCTTCTTCTTCTTCTTCTTCTTCTTCTTCTTCTTCTTCTTCTTCTTCTTCTTCTTCTTCTTCTTCTTCTTCTTCTTCTTCTTCTTCTTCTTCTTCTTCTTCTTCTTCTTCTTCTTCTTCTTCTTCTTCTTCTTCTTCTTCTTCTTCTTCTTCTTCTTCTTCTTCTTCTTCTTCTTCTTCTTCTTCTTCTTCTTCTTCTTCTTCTTCTTCTTCTTCTTCTTCTCCTTCTTCTTCTGCTTCTCCTTCTCCTTCTTCTTCTTCTTCTTCTTCTTCTTCTTCTTCTTCTTCTTCTTCTTCTTCTTCTTCTTCTTCTTCTTCTTCTTCTTCTTCTTCTTCTTCTTCTTCTTCTTCTTCTTCTTCTTCTTCTTCTTCTTCTTCTTCTTCTTCTTCTTCTTCTTCTTCTTCTTCTTCTTTCTTCTTCTTCTTCTTCTTCTTCTTCTTCTTCTTCTTCTTCTTCTTCTTCTTCTTCTTCTTCTTCTTCTTCTTCTTCTTCTTCTTCTTCTTCTTCTTCTTCTTCCTCCTCCTCCTCCTTTCCTTTTTCCTCTTCTTCTTCTCCTCCTCTCCTATTTTTTCTTCTTCTTCTTCCTCTTCTTCTTTTTTCTTCTCCTCCTCCTCTTCTTCTTCTTCCTTTCATTTTTCCTCTTCTTCTTCTCCTCCTCTCCTCTTTTTTTCTTCTTCTTCTTTCCTAAAACTAAACTAAACCTAAATCTAAAACTAAAAAAACAGAAAAAAGGAAAAAACTAAATCTAAACCTAAAACTAAACTAAAACTAAACCTATAAACCTAAAACTAAACCTATAAACCTAAAACTAAAACTAAAACTAAATCTAAACTAAACATAAACCTAAAACTAAAAAACAGAAAAAAAAAGGAAAAAAAGAGGAGGTAGAGCTCACCTGGGGCAGGGCCGGTGGAGGAGGGTGGAGTGGAGGCCTGGGGCGGCGGCGCCTGGCGGCAGTGGCGACGGGGCCGGGCCCGGCCGGGCGGTGGGGCGCGGGGGGGCCGGGGCGCCGGGGCGCGGCGGCGCCGAGACGGCAGGGCGGCGGGGGCGACGGGGGTGACGGGGCGGGGGGGCGGTGGTGCGCCGGGTGGTGGGCTTATGGCGCCGGGCGGCAGTGGCGACGGGGCGGGGGGGCGGTGGGGCGGCGGCAAGTGGTGGGGGCGGTGGCGCGCGTGTGAAGAGCAGGGAGAAAAAGAGAGAGAGGGACAGGGTGGGGCGCAGCCGTTAACGTTAGGTATGTTAAATCTTTGTTGTCCGCCCCCCTTTGCCGTCCGCTTATTTGCTCTTCGCCACTCTTTGCCGTCTGCTAGCAGACGGCAAAGAGGGGGGCTGTTAGGTTTTTTTAAGCAGCTCGTCAGTGGGGCCCCCTCCCTCTTTGTCGTCCGCTAGCCGACGGCAAAGAATCTTTGCCGTCTGCTAGCGGATGGCAAAGAACTGGCTGATGGCAAAGAACTGCCTGATGGCAAAGTAGGTCTTTGCCATCAGCCAGTTCTTTGCCGTCTGCTTTTGGGTAGCTGATGGCAAAGAGCTTCTTTGCCGTTCGCTAGCTGACAGCAAAGAGCTGGCAGATGGCAAAGTAGCTGATTCCAGTAGTGAAGTAGTGTCATAGCTTCCGGGATGCCATGAAGACCACGTATGCTACCTTTTGATAATGGGGGTACCAGGATTTGCATGGTGTAAGGACTGTGGATACGTAGTATACTGGCTTCTGGAGCGGGAATTTGTGTCCGTCCTGTTCTCGTTCAACGATGAGCACGGCGCTCACCACTTGATGTGTTGGCGATATGTATAGTAACATGGGCTCACCAACGTTTGGTGCGACCAGAATTGGGTTCCTCACTAGAAGGGTTTTTATTTCTTCCAGTTTAGCTGTTGCCGCGTCCGTCCACTCGAAGTGATCGGTTCGCCGTAAAAGGCGATAGAGTGGCAGTGCCTTTTCTCCTAATCTGGAGATAAAGCGACTTAGATCTGCCACGCAGCCCGCGAGTTTTTGGACTTGTTTAAGGTCTGTTGGCGTGGCCAATTGTGACAGAGCTCGTATTTTGGCTGGATTTGCTTCAATTCCTCTATTGGAAACGATGAAGCCCAGCAACTTTCCCGCGGGGACACCAAAAACACACATTTCCGGATTGAGCTTAATGTCATATGCATGGAGGTTTTTGAATGTGAGACGTAGGTCGTCTATTAGTGTTTCGACGTGCCTTGTCTTGATTACAACGTCGTCCACATAGGCTTCAATGGTATTTCCGATCTGTTTCTCCAGGCATGTTTGGGTCAAGCGTTGGTAGGTGACACCGGCATTCTTGAGCCCGAAGGGCATGGTGTTGAAGCAGAATGGCCCAGATGGGGTGATGAATGTTGTTGCGGCTTGATCGGACTCTTTCATTTTGATTTGATGGTATCCAGAATATGCGTCGAGGAAACACAGTGAGTCGTGTCCCGCGGTAGCATCAGTGATTTGATCAATGCTTGGGAGGGGGAAGGGATCCTTAGGGCAAGCCTTGTTGAGATATTTAAAATCGACGCACAGGGGCCATGATTTATACTTCTTTGGTACCATCACTAGGTTTGCCAGCCAGTCCGGACGTTTTATTTCTCTAATGAATCCGACCTCGATTAGCTTGGCTAGCTCCTCTCCCATGGCTTGGCATTTGGGTTCGTAAAAGCGCCGCAGTGTTTGTTTGACCGGTTTATATCCCATTAATATGTTGAGGCTGTGTTCGGCCAGCTTGCGCTGGATTCCTGGCATGTCCGAAGGATACCAGGCGAATATATCCCAGTTTTCGCGAAGAAAATCCTGCAGCGCGGCGTCGACTATTGGGTCTAGTTGTGCCCCAATAGACGATGTCTTCTAGGGTCCGTTCGGTGGACCTGGAATTTGACTATTTGTTCCGCTAGCTTGAAGGAGGTGGATTTGGGGCGTTTGTCTAAGATCACATCATCTTTGTCCACCGTGGAGCGCAGCGTGGTTAATTCTTCGCCCGCGAGGGCTTCGGATAACGCCTCAAGGACCAGGGATGCGGTTTTATTTTCGGCATGGAGTGCTATGTCCAGATCACTAGCGAGAGTGATTATTCCGTTGGGCCCGGGCATCTTAAGCTTCATGTACCCATAATGAGGTACAGCTTGGAAGCGTGTGAATGCCTCTCGCCCCAAGAGGGCGTGATATCCGCTATTGAAAGGTGCCACTTGGAAGGTTATCTCTTAGGACCGATAATTCTCCGGCGTGTCGAATACCACATCGAGTGTTATTTTTCCCGCACACCGCACCTCCCGACTGGGAATTATTTCTCGGAAGGTCGTGCTGCTTTGCTTGATGCGGCTCCTGTCTATTTCCATTATGTGGAGTGTATCTTCATAGATGAGGTTTAGTCCGCTGTCGCCGTCCATGAGAACCTTGGTGAGCCGAAAGCAATCCACGATTGGACTGAGGACCAAGGCGGCTGGTACCCGGACTATCGTGTATTTTGGTTCGTCACCGTCATTAAAAGTTATAGCTGCGTCGTTCCAAGGGTTTATTGCTGCTATTTAACAGACTTCGGCGAGTCCGCGGATTGCCCTTTTGCGCCTATTGTTTGAGGCGAGTGTCTCGAAGACCGTTAGTACTTTGGGATCGTCATCTTCTGGGGGGTGTTGTTATGGGGTATTCTTGGTGAGGATATCCTCGCCGCTCATGGCCACTTGCTGGAGTATCCAACATGCTCTAAGGCTATGTGTTGGTATGTTATCCGGTGTTGCGTGTATTTTGCATAGCCCATCGAGCCATCCTTCCATAACGGTTCCGCGTCTCGTGCTGGACTTATATTTGTTTACTATTGGGTCGGGCGTGTTTCCAGGGTGCGCCCTTTTTGCCTGAATGAGGGGTTGAGTGGGGACCGATGGTTCCCAATGGGCTGCCTGAGTTTTCCAGGCGCTTTCCATTGTGTTGTACTTCCGTATGATAGTTGCCAAGTCAGCGAAGTGTAGTATGCGACGACGGTTGATGGCGTTAAGGATTCCTTCATCCATGCAATTATTGCAGAATGCTGAGATCGCTTCCTCGTCGCTGAAATCTTTAATCTTGTCTTTGACAAGAAGGAATCTGGCCCAGAAGTGGTGGACCGTTTCCTGAGCCTGCTATTGTATGCTCATGAGAGCGCTTATATTTGGGTGGGTGGGTGGTTTTAAATCTGAACCCTGACCCTATTTTGGATCTGGAGTCTGAATCTTGTAAGCTTAACAGATCGGGCTCCAGGATATCCACTGATTTTTTAGGCCCGTCGTCCGATTCTATGTTCGGAGGGCAGGATGTATCTCCTTGCAGGTGGGTATCTAGCTCTTCAAGGCCGGAGATCCGGACATAGTCCGTCCTTAGTATGGAGGAAGAGTTATCGTCTCGCTCCTCGACTACCGCTATCTGGTGGGTGATTGGTGGAGATTTGATTTCTCTCTGATCGGGTTTAAGCCCAATTTGATCGTAGTCTGTAGCGACCCTAGGGCGGCGATGCGATCTAGGAGCTCGTTTAAAGACGAAAGATCCGCTAGATCCATCTGCTTGGAGTGCTCGTAGTCGACACGAAGGGGATTTTCGATGACCCGAGAGGTCATCGTCGGCTGGACGACCGAACGGGCGGTCATGGTAAAGCCGCCCAGTCGGAGGGTTTGGCCTGGGGCCAGTGCTCCTCCGGCGGTGATACTGTCCTTGAGAACAAGGCGAGCCATGGATCCTGTCATCGATGTCACAGTGGAACTCTCAATGAAAGCACCAACGTCGGTGTCAAAACCGGCGGATCTCGGGTAGGGGGTCCCGAACTATGCGTCTAAGTTCGATGGTAACAGGAGATAGGGGACACGATGTTTACCCAGGTTCGAGCCCTCTCTATGGAGGTAATACCGTACTTCCTGCTTGATTTATCTTGATGAATATGAGTACTACAAGAGTTTATCTACCACGAGATCGTAATGGCTAAACCCTAGAAGTCTAGCCTGGATGATTATGGTAATGGATATATCTACTCCGGACTAAGTCCTTCGGTTTATATAGACACTACAAAAAAAAGACACATCCGTGACATTTTGGGCCGAACGAAATTTTTTTCTATCATACTTATGATACTTCTGTGACGATAATTGTGACAAAACCCGGTATCATCATAGATGTGGTGGGGTCCTACTTCTATGACAAAAAATCATGACAGAAAATGGGCTTTTCGTCCTGGGCGGGCCGGAGACGCGACTGCATGACATTCTTTGGGCTGTCCATGACGGAATAAACCATGGTAGAAGCAAGGGCGAGGAAAATATCGGGGTGTTCCCGGTTACGGTGGGTGGTTGGGGCCGAGCGATGCGCGTTTCTCTCGTACACGAACGCGCGTGCTTGCAGGCGTTGGGCTCTAACTGAACCCTAGTGAGGCGTTGGGCTCTAACTGAACCCGAGTGATTGCACTGCAGGCTACGTGTTACTGAACCCGAGCGATCGATCGGTGGCTGTTAACTGAAACCGATCGAGTGATTCCTTCGCTAATGCTTCTAACTAAAGCCGATTGATGCTGCCTCTGGATGAACAGTGAGTGTTGTTGAGGGGGTTTGGATGAACAGTTCTCGGTGGGGGTGGATGAACAGGACCCCGTGGTGTTGCCTCTGGATGAACAGTGAGCGTTGCTGGGGGGTTTGGATGAACAGTTCCCGGTGGGGGTAGATGAACAGGACCCCGTGGTGTTGCCTCTGGATGAACAAGACCCCGATCGATCGAGCCGGTTGGGGCTGGATGAACAGGACCCCGTGGAGGGCTGGATGAACAGGACCACCCCGTGGAGGGCTGGATGAATAGTAGACGGTGGAGGGCTGGATGAACAGTAGTCCATGGAGGGGTGGTTGAACAGGAGCCCGTGGAGAGGGCTGGTTGAACAGTAGCCGATAGAGTAGCGCGCGGTGGAGGATGGATGAACAGGAGCCCGTGGATGAACAGTCCCAGGTGAAGGCTGGAGGAGGTCGACGGTGGATGAATAGTAGCCCGTGGAGGCTGGAGCGGGTCCACGGTGGAGATGAACAATATCCCGTGGAGTCCCGTTTTGCGGTACGCCACACCCCTCCCGACGAACAGGACCCCCATTTCGACCATAGCGCTCCAACACAAGTCTGTTTCCACCGTTTTGTGGTACGCCACACACCTCCCGATCAATAGGACCGCCGTTTCGACCGTAGGAGGTCTGTTTCCTCCGTTTTGCGGTACGCTAGACCCCTCCCGATGAACAGGATCCTGTTTCGACCATGGCCGGTCGAACAAAAGGCCGTTTCCTCTGTTCTGCGGTATGCCAGGCCTCGTTTCCATCGGTTGTTCCATCCAAGCCGGTTGGCTCCCACGCGTTCCGTTGCCTCCCAATGAACACGACGCATTCCGTTGCCTCCCCATGAACACGACGACGACACAGTTTCTCCGTTCCGACCCAACCATGTACACGAGCCCTGGCCATACGTATGCGCGAGTAGGCGTTCGAGACCCCGCTCGTATGTACGTACGTGGCCGTATTTTCTTTCTTGCACACTAGCCGATGTACGTACGTGTACATGCTACAGGCGTGCCTATACTACGACACGTGCACGCTCTATATCGACCAGTATGTACGTACACGTTCGCGACCAGAATGACTATGCTACGTACGCTTCGACCAGGTGGATCCCGACTGTCAGGCACTTCCTTGCATGCGAAGATATAGCTGGTGGGTCCCAACAGTCAGGAGGGCGAATAATTTTTTTTGATCGGGCAAACTTCCTTTTGCGCGAAGATGTAGCTGGTGGGTCCCAGTAGTCAGGGGGGAAACATTTTTTTCGCAAAATACGGTGGCCCGTCCGGTGGGTCCCCGCTGTCAGTTACAGGAATAATTATTTTGCGCGTAATAAGGAGGCACTTCCTTGCGGCTGCCGTGGACCCAGCTGTCAGCCTCTCCACGTACATTACTCTTCCGATGGAAGTCGATCGTTGACCACATTGACCACACCACGCCGGGAGCATCAAGGCGGTGGACGACGGCGAGGCCTAGGAAGGGGACGACGCGGAGCCAGGGAAGACGCGGCAGTGGATGCCCACGCGTAAAGGATTATGAGGGTTCACTGGTTCGCTGTGGAGTCAGGCTGCCGTCGCCGCAAAATAATGGGGGGTGTGGGTGATTACAGGGATGGCCTGGCCAGCGGTGGGAGTAGTAGGGGGCGGTGAGGCCTCCGCCGCATCACAGCCGGCCATGGGAGGCAGGAGCACGAGGCACGACCGGCGCTGGTTTGGGCGGCTGGAGCAAGAAGACCAGAGGTTGAAGAAGCAGTACGGCCGTTGGATGGACATCGTACGGTCACTGGAGCTAGAATCGTGCATATTGACTAAGTTGACAAAGCTCTCCGTCCCCGTCAACTTAGTAAGCCCACAAGTTAGCCTGCCACTATACAGGGTCCCAGCTAGCAGGGGGAGTATTCATTTTTTGTGCGGAATAAGGAGGCACTTCGTTGTGTGCGAAGATATAGCTGGTCAGTCCGAGCTGTCAGCAGCGGTAACATTTTTTCGCGAAATACAGAGGCCCTTCCGGTGGGTCCTAGATGTTAGGTGGAGGAATAATTATTTTGCGCGTAATAAGGAGGCATTTCCCTACATGCGGCTGTGGACCCAGCTGTCAGCCTCTCCATGTACAGCCCACTTCAGATGCATGTCAGTCGTTGACCATGTTGACCAGGCCGCGCCGAGAGCACCAGGGAGGTGGATGACGGTGAGGCCTAGCAAGGGAATGACACGGAGCCAGTGAAGACTCAGCAATTGTTTCCCATGCGGAGGGGAGTACGACTGTACGAGGGTTTACTGGTTCGTCTGCCGTCACCGGAGAATAACAACAGGTGTGGGTGTGTAGAGGGATGGCTAGGCCAGCGACGGGAGTATGGTGGGGCGGTGAGGCCTATGCGGCAGCATAGCCGGCCGTGGGGAGGAGGGAGCAGGCAGTCCCGCAGGTGCTTGTTTGAGCGGCTGGAGCAGGAAGAGCAGAGATTGAAGAAGCACGACGGCCGTTGGATGGAAATCCAACAGTGACTGCTTGTGCCTCAACCTTTTTTTCTAGGAAAGCCTCAAATCTATGGAAAACAGCATATAGCCCATCTGCCATTATTTCTAATAATTTACTGCCCATTTTCTAATTCTTAAGGTTTTTTTGGAGCCCACATTCTTTTTGCTAGCATTACAGCCCATATTGTGGCCACGGTTAAAAAATTATATGAATTTTTGCATATTTCGGTGTGGTCCGAACTGTTTTTAATCCCGAAATTTTCAAGTCACATTCAAACTGATTTTAAAAATAAATGTATATCATTATAAAATCCAACAAATTGTCCACGCATAAAAATCAATGCAATTTAAAATATCAAAATGAAAAAAAAGAAATTTGAAACTAATTGCCGGTTTGATGTGTTTTAAAAATGTACAACCCATTTCTCATTACTTATAGGCCATTTTATCGGCCAACCGAGTGAAGCTCTCCTCGTCTTGAAAGATTTGTAGCCCAACAGGTCTGACAAAGCGACTTACTTGGCAAATCAGAAAAACGGGCTGTGGCCATGGACCCAGCTGCGGCCGTGGATCCAGATATCAGCCTCTCCATGTACAATACTCTTCCGATGGAAGATGGTCGTTGACCATGTTGACCACGCCGCGCCGAGAGCACCAAGGCGGTGGACGACGGCGAGGCCTAGGAAGGGGACGACGCGGAGCCGGGGAAGACGCGGCAGTGGTTGCCCACGCGGAGAGGAGTGCGAGGGTTCACAGGTTCGGCTGTGGTGTGAGGCTGCCGTCGCCGTAGAATAACAAGGGGTGTGGGTGAGTGGAGGGATGGCCTGGCCAGCGGTGGGAGTAGTATGGGGGCGGTGAGGCCACCGTGTCAGCACAGCCGGCCACGGGAGACAGGAGCAGGCGGCACGACCGGCACTGCTTTGGGCGGCTGGAGCAAGAAGACCAGAGGTTGAAGAAGCACTATGGCCGTTGGATGGACATCGTACGGTCACTGGAGCTAGAATCATTCATATTGACTAAGTAGACAAAGCCCTCTGTCCCCGTCAACTTAGTAGGCCCGCAAGTCAGCCACCCACTATGGTGGGTCACAGCTAGCGAGGGGTATTCATTTTTGTGTGCATCATAAGGAGGCACTTCCTTGCGTGCGAACATATAGCTGGTGGGTCCGACCTATCAGGGGGAACATTTTTTCGTGAAATACAGAAGCCCTTCCATTTTGCGCGTAATAAGAAGGCATTTCCTTGCGTGCGCCATGGACCCAGCTATCAGCCTCTCCACGTACAGTCCACTTCTGATGGATGTCGTTCATTGACCACTTTGACCAGGCCGCGCCGAGAGCACCAGGGCGGTGGACGACGGTGAGGCCTAGGAATGAAACGACACGGAGCCAGGGAAGAGTCGACAATTGTTTCCCACGCGGAGGAGTACGAGGGTTACTGGTTCATCTGCCATCCCCTGATAATAACAACATGTGTGGGTGAGTAGAGGGATGGCTAGGCTAGCGATGGGAGTACGGTGGGGCAGTGAGGCCTGCACGGCAGCATAGCCGGCCACGGGAGGAGGGAGAAGGCAGTCCCGCCGCCACTTGTTTGAGCAGCTGGTGCAGGAAAAGCAGAGATTGAAGAAGCACGACAGCCGTTGGAAGGACATCCAACAGTCACTGCTCTCGTGCACAACCCTTTTGCTAATTCTTAAGAATTTTTTTGGAACCCATCTTCTTTTTGTTATAATTACTGATGAGGAAATCAATACCTTTGTTACACACACAGCCCCTACTGTTACATATACTGGACCAATTACTAGAGCTCGCGCACGCCAATTAAATTACCAGGTACTTTCGTTTCTTGGTAATGATTCTAATGTTCATGAGAATATGATGATGCCTAAATTGGATATATTTGTTTTGCTTACAAATGAAGGCCCTAACTTGGAGAAGGATGAACATTGGAGCAAGAACAAGCATGGAGTTGATGGCATGCACAACGGGAACAAGAACGGAGTTACAAGTGATGATTTCAGGACTTTGAAGCCACCATGAGGAGTGCATGAAGCCTTGGACGAAATATAGAAGATGCCACTTCATAAATTTCGTCCAGAGGCTATTGTAGGTGCTGCGCCACCTTATTATTGGGCCAGGCCCATGTAATTTTGAAATACTTAAGTATAGGCTATTTTTAGAGTCCGTATGTGTGGGGAAACAAGAGTTAGTGTTGGTTTCGGACCACTCCTCCAAGGGCCACGAAATTCCCCCCTCTTTCTCCATATATACAACCCTTAGGGTGTGGTTTGGACTTTGGGTTTTGTTTAGATTAAAGTTCGCCATAGCTGCAACTTCGCGTACTTCGTTTGTGTTCAACGACCAGACAAAGGCGTCACAAAACCCCACCTTTGATCAATAAAGTTTTCCTCTTATACTCACAATACCCAGATTACAATCTTAGTTTCTTGCTTGTTCTTCGTTTGCCTGCAGGAAACAGATCTTCGTGGTCAGGTTGATCGTGCTCTGGCATGGTCAATAACCTCTCGGAGTTGGTTTTGCGAATGCTAAGGCGCGACGTCCTCGCACGTTCGTAGTCGGATCGTCAAAGTCGACTTCCTCCAAAACGATAGCCACCATCTCATCAAAAGACGGGACACATTTGCCTCTATCAAGTGGTATCAGATTTCCAGGTTGCTCGGTGAGATTTTATAGTTTTTCGTAGTTTAGACCGAGTCTGTTCTTCATACCTACAGTCCACGAAAAAGACACAAAAAAATTAGGGTTAGTTCATCATATCCGAACCAATCTGAGCATTTGCATAATCTTTTTAGGGTTTTTGCTTTGTTGAATTTGCAGTTGCATCATCGTGTCAAGTTGCTGGTCTTAGAGTCTAGTCTTTTAGAGTTTTGTGTTCTGGTCATAAGTTGTCACGCCGCCGTCGCACCTTCATCATTGCTTTGCCATCTACCACCACCGCTTTTCTGCCACCGCTCTGAATCCGTATCCATATACCACCACCAATCCGTATCCATAACCACCACCGATCCGTATCCATATACCGCCACCGCATATACCACCACCGCTGCCATATCCTACCACCATATATCCACCACCAATCTGAGTTCTTTTCATATTAGGTTTGTTTTCGAGATCCATCTATTTTCCGTTTCGTGTTTCCTTGCCTGAGTAGGTCTCGGAAAAAAAAAACAACCGAAAAAATTTCGGCGACCAAAAATATTTTTTCCCTATCCTATTTTTAGGCCTTTCTAAATCTTCTGAGACACTCGCCATCATAGTGATTTTTTGTCGCACTTTTTTGTCGTCGCTGCCCTGATTTCCAAAAAAATAGTCAAAAAATTTCGTGTCCACCTTGTTAGTTTGACCTGGGAAGAGTTTTGAGACACTCGCCATTATAGTGATTTTTTGCAAAAAAAACAGAGCGATTTTTTTCCAGATTGTGCTTTTCCCTTGTTTACGTGCAGCGCCGTGATTTTGTTAGTGTTCTAGGCTCGCGTCTCTAGCACGGTCTAGCCTAGGACCAGCACAGTACCGTCGTTGAGCGTTTATTCAACTTTGCATCTATGAATTGATTATTGCTGACCCTTTTTGCTACCATAAGCCTTCCCAGCTCCACATACATCTACATCGTGCGTTTGACTCTCCCTGGTAATCGCTCTAATCAAGCTTTGAGAGTTTTGACTACATCGGTTGCCGATCACCCCCTGCTGCTGGGTAAGAACTGGTAAGAATTTGAGAATTTCTTGACAGATTTGTGACACCCACCTCCACCACCACTTGTTAGTAGTCTGCAGGATCATATTCTTGTGTGTTTCTATTGCTGCTATGTGACAGCCTGGTTTTTGCCCTCTTTTATTTGTTTGAGTTTTCATTTGAAATTTATTGAAATTTGAAGTTTTTGAATCTTTTCATTTGGACTTAAGCACTTGGGCATCCTTGGCTTTCACCCAAGTGTTTCACTTCTCTCCCAAACCATCATTTCACTTCTGATCCACCACAAAATAATCTTTGGAATATTTTTCGTAAATGAAAAATATTCATTTTCTCTCTAAAACCCTAAGCCAAATCTGTTTGCTCCAAAGCAACCCTAATTTTTATGGCTCAGAAAATTCTAAGAAAATTCACAAATATTCTAGAGACCCTAGGGCACCTCCCTGAGCAAAAAATATTTCATCACTTTTGGATTATTTTTGCTACAGAAAATATTTTCTGTTCTGGATAGAAATGGTGGTTTCTACAGCAACTACCATTTTACTTGCTCCATTTGACCTGATCTTTATTGTGCTTATTTACCTTAGTAACTCTAAGCTAGCCTCCAAAGCACAGCTCCAAACTCCCAGCCATTTGACCACAGTAACATCACAAAGTTACTGTCCAGAAACTTACCAGGCTTGTAAAAGTTTCTCCACTGCACCTGGATCCAAACCAAATCATGGTAAACTTCAAAACCACCGTGAACAACATGCCAGACATGAATTTCGGACGAAGGCTGGCCTGTGGAGGGAGTTCGCGCGGTGACCACGCATGTCCATGATGCCAGGCATGCGTGTCGACGGGCTCTGGGAGCCGCCGAGCGCTCTGTTCGCGCGTGCTTGCTTCCTCCGCCTGCCAAACCTAGCCAAAACTCGCCACCATCATCTTCTCGACACCATTAACTCCACCCTGGCACTCGCCGACGCCGGAGCTCGCCGCAGCGAGCACGGGCAAGGTCCGGCCAGCCCAACAGTGCGCGCGCACTGTGCTCGTCGTCACCCCCCTTGATCCTGTGCTCATCTCTGCTCGCCCATAGTGGTCGCGTGACCTCCGTCGCCTTCTCCCCCTCTCACTAACGCTGCTCGTCGCCGGGCGCCGTGGACAGGTGTCCACCAGTGGAGCCTGAAGCACCTCCGCCGCTCGCATATAAATAGAGCCCCTCCCCAGCCTCCGCGAGCATCATCCAGCACACACACACACTCCACGATCGAGTAGGAAGTCGTAGCCCGGCCGAGCAGGCCTCGGGCCGCCGTCCCCGAGCTCGAGCTCACCGGCGATCCCCTCTGGTCGCCGCGGCAGCTCCAGCCCCTCCCAGACCTGGGCGACCCCTCTAGGGCCTCTGCATCTCTCCGGTGAGGACGCCTCGGCCGCTTGGAGCCCCTGGAGCGGCCTCTGCTCGCCGTCTTCCTCAACTCCGACGACCTCCCCATTCTGTCTCGCTCGCGAGCAAGATTCCAATGCCGTCCGACCACCCCTAGCCACGCTACGGGTACGGGTAGGTGCGCCTCGACCTCCTCTAGCCATCCCTCCCTCTCGTTTTGGCCAAAGAGCCCTCGTCGCCGGCGAAAGCTCCGGCGAAGCCGCGGCCATCTCTGTTTCTCTCTCCCTCTTCCACTAGCGGGGCCTGCTAGTCAGCCACTCAGTACGTGCGCGAAGCGGTACTTGTGGTGGCGCCCCTGGGCTTTACGCCTTCGACGTCACCCCCCTGTCTTTTTCTTTTAATTCAAATTCATTTGAATTTACATAACACTTCAAAAAGTTATAACTCTTTAACCATAAGTCCAAATGAATTGATTCCTTTTGCATTGTGTTCTTTGAAAGGAAATCTAACAACTCACCAAAGATGAGATTTTTCTGAGCTGTTTAGAAATTTTGGTGAATTTTAGAAGTGTTCTTGATATTTTCTTTTTGCGTTTAAAATTATTTTCAGAAGGTGAGGCTTGTCTTGAGGATCACCAGGAGGCCTGTGAACCTCATCTGCACTAAGGCAAGCCACATCAACATTTTTATCATGCCATTTCAATATTTGTGATTTTCTCACTTGGATGAAATGATTAGTCTATGCATTTAAATAATTATTGAGTTATTTGTATTCTGTTAAATGTTGAATAGTTGTTATGCTTGATTTACATAATAGTTGAATCTAGTTTAGTAGATAAAGCAAGTTAAGATTTATTTGAGGAGATGTTAGAAATAATTTTGTTATGCATGGTAGTTATTTTAGCTATATTTTTGCCTTCCTAAAATTGATAAAAAATTGTTAGAAAATATTCTGTTAAATGTTCTGTTAAATCATATTACTTGTTTTACAGAAAGTTTGAACTCAATTTAGTGATAAAGAAAGTAAGAATTGTTCATAGTAAAATCTTTTGTTATGCATATGAAAAAGTTATCGGAGTTGCTTTCTTGAGTAAGAAATTAATGAAACTCATTGCAAAATATTTTGGTTAAGTTGTGAGTCATTTTGAGCTAGTAGAGTAAAGTGAGTTGTTGATGGTTATGCTTGGTGTATAGATGACATCGGTCATTTTTATATGATGCATGTGTTGTTTTGCATTTCATGGCATGCTATGACACCGGTCATTGTTAGTTTAAAGTTGAAACAGAAAATAGCTCAACTTGAATACACCGTTGACTGGGTCATGGTACCGCTGAATCGAGTTCTTTCCAGTGCAACCACATTTGCCTTTATGGGGGGCCTTAATTCGGTCCATTGACACGGCCTCTAGTCGGTGCCTCCATCTAGGGAAGGTTATGTCGTGTTTGCCTTGGCCCGGCAAGCAGACATAACCTTGTGTGCTTGTTGATGGGTTTATGGTACCGATTTCCCCAAGTGGGAGTGTCCCCGAGTGGGAGTTTGACCACGACGGTGGTCAGGGGTGTCTTCGGTAGACGCGGGGCCACCCAGGACCAGCCCAGTGGGGATTTGGTTCGGAGTGGCCGGGAGAGTGCTGTGGCAATGGAGGGGTTTCGTCGGAATGCCATTGGTCCACCCGAATGCAGTACGAGGCCATGGGTTCTGTGGTGTGGGTCCAGTGTGCTACCTCTGCAGAGTGTATAATCTATCGATAGCCGCGTCCACAGTTACCGACACCTCGTAGTAGGTCCCACCATGAGTCAACGAATAATAAAAATTGCACACTAAGCTGTAAACTTTGCATTGTCGAGGATGGCAGAAAGGCCATCGAGGAATTTGGGACCAAATATTGGTCGTGGTTGTGATCGTCGTAAGGATCACGAGTCATGTTGTTAAAGACCACGTTGGTGGTATGTTTTACCAAATTGGTGGTGTGTTTTACCACATTGGTGGTGTGTTTGTGATCTGAGGATGATCACGGTTGGTAAGTTGTCCCGAGGGACATTCGAGCATGATCACAGCATGTTGACATATAGTGTTGCTTTTTCATTGATTAAATATCATGATATTGTTTGTCATTATGATTATGCTTGTTGTGAGCTTGCAAGTACATTCAATGTACTGACCTGGCGTGTCATGCCAGATTTCAGGAAAGTCTCATTGGAAAGGAGCGCTGTTCGAGTCTAGATCGTGTCCACATCGGTGTCCCTGTGATATGGAGCTTCCGCTATGACGTTATTCTGCTGCCACGTAGTTGTTCGGGTCGAGGCCCCTTTATGTTCACTAAATAATGTACATATTGTTCAGCCGCACCGAGTGTGCTGCTTGGCCCCGACCGCAGTTGTAATGTGAACTCTGTCCCGCTAGTATCAATAAAGCGGTTGTTTTCTGTACCAATATGTTGTGTGTTGCGAGAAGAAATTGTCTCTGGGCTGGCAATCCAGGGTAAACCGGTCGCTCTAAGCCGGGGTGCCACATGCTAACCATGCCAGGATCACAAGCCGACGAGATTGACTGGGAGAACTTAACGATCAAGGAGCTTCATGA
This sequence comes from Aegilops umbellulata, assembly GCA_032464435.1. NCBI lineage: Eukaryota > Viridiplantae > Streptophyta > Magnoliopsida > Poales > Poaceae > Aegilops > Aegilops umbellulata. Next base: position 60,551,185 of record CP136054.1, on the reverse strand, counting down.
CAAGTTTCAACAAATGATGACTGAACAGGTGCAAGATGTGCTGAACAATTTTGAAGAGGCCATGGAGAAGATCACTGGCCTTGAGAAGACGTTCGAAGCAAAGCTCGATAACAGATTTAATGAACTGCTTGCTCGTCTTCCACCACCATCTGCACCTGTCGCACCTCTATAACAACAACAACGACGACTACCTCCACGTCGTGAAACAGCCCTTCGCCGAGCGAGCTGTGTCCCTCTTCGGCCTGGCCAAACTGTTGGTGCTGCTGTTCATAAATCTGTGGCTCCTGCTGCTGATGGGGAGGAGGATGATTATGCGGGAGATTACGAGGATGAGGTTGATCAAAATCAAAACTACGTGCAACCACCAGCACCACAACCACCAGGTCGTCCACATGCAAATAATCACAATGGTAGGGATCTCCCTCAGGTACGAGATCATGACCATCTTCCTAAACTGAAATTGAATATTCCACCATTTGAGGGTAGGTATGTTACTGATATATATCTTACCTGGGAGTTAGAAACCGAACAATGTTTTACATGTTTAGAATATTCCGAGGAGAGACGTGTTGCTGCTGCACTTTGTGCTTTCACTAGTTTTGCTTGAGTGTGGTGGTCCGAGCATCGTAGATTATATCCAAATAATATTCCAACTACTTGGGCTGCTTTGAAAACTGCTATGCGTACTCGTTGGGTTCCACCATATTATCAATGTGAATTACTTCAAAAATTGCAGCGTTTAAGACAAGGAAATAATTCTGTAGAGAATATTATCAGGAATTACAAACTGGCTATAGGTGTACAAAAATAGGAGCACGCTTTTGTACCCCTTTACCTGTGGACGGGCAGTCAGAGCCACGCCCACGGCCAAACCAAGCAGAACAGGGGAGGTGAGCCAAGGTAAGGTCGAAGCCCAAGAAAATCAAAAGCAACACCAAAGCCAAGACCACAAAGAGCAGAGGGACGAAGTAGGTTCCCCCGGCGAGACCCTTGTTGGGCGGCCTCAGCGGCCCCGGCAAGACCCTTGTCGGGACAGCTCGCCCCACACCAACAGGGCGAGCCACCCTTGAGCCCACGGCCCCCAACGCCATCATCAACATGGGGCCAGGGGCAGACTAAGGCATAGCCTAGTGGTGGGAAGGGGCTGATGCCTTCCCACCCACCCAGGTTCAAGGCATGGTACTTGCAATTTGGGGTTGTTGCACCAATTATACTGTAGGGGGTTCCCTTACAGTCTTTCTGTCAAAAAAAACATGGGGCCAGGGCTCGGGAAGGCACCTCTGTGGTGACATGCAGATCTTTGTGAAGACATATTCAAGATCAGATGTGGATTAGAAGACGACGATTCTCGGCAAGATCCCTGCCCAGGAAGGCCACCAGACCCCCGCCAAGGTCCTTGCCGGGGACGACAGCGCGCCACGGCAAGACCCTTGCCAGGCCACCCGACAAGGCCCTCGCCAAGGACACCAGCGGGGCCACCGCCAAACCCTCGCCGATCAAGCTTCCACCACCGTTCACATGCAACTGCTAGCCCAACCAGCTGGGCGGGCACCTACGTGGCAACATGCAGCTCCCAGGCCAACTCATCAAGCACCTGCGTGGCTGCATGCAGATCTTCGTGAAGGCTCCGCCACCGCGCCACCTCAGGTGCCTGACTGCCTACATGGCACCGCGCACCTCACTGGCAGGGCGCGTGTCAAGGCGAGGAGGAGCGGCGATGGACGGGACGGGCCTCGCCCCCGTCCCCAATAAAGCAAGGGGACACCTAAGCTACGCATGAAATGCGTCTTGTCCTGTAATTCGAGCAATAAGCTCAGGGCACTGTATGCCTTTCCTCCTCCTGTGTGTCATTGTGGCAGCCCCTTTCAACTATAAAAGGAGGCCCATGGCATACTGGTCACAGCTAGTTCGAGAGCTCAAGAACTCTCAGAAATACACCCACCAAAGCAGGACTAGGGTTTTACACATCCTCGCGGCCCGAACCTAGGTAAACGATCCTTGTGCTGTCTACTAGCCCTACTCTCCTCGCAACCCTGCGCCCCGGCAACCGCAGTAGGGATTCTTGTGATCCCATAGGTGTCGTTCCACACCGACATCTTTGGCGCGCCAGGTAGGGGGCGCAATTCTGGGAATCTGGTCTAGTAGTTAGCCTGGCAGTTCTTCATCGCTTTCGGTTTTTGAGAAGAAGGCGGCTTGAGGAACGACGCCGGCTCGGCAGCGGAAAAGCTAAGTCATTCAGAGCCTTGGGCTATTTCCTTTTACACTTAAGGTTATCGTCCTCGAGGATCTTGCCTATGTATGGGAAACCTACACGCAAAGCCCCCCCCCCCCCCCCCGCAATTGGCAACGCCCTTGTTCTGTTTCGAGTCTGCTCAACAGCTCAAAGCGGCCGCGTCGAGAGTGGCGGGGTAGCCTTCCGTACCTGGCAACGCTCGTGACTCTGACTCGACTCAAACTCGACAGTTCGGGCGGCCGCGCTAAGAGCGGTAAGGTGGTTTGCCCTGCAACAAGCACACCCGACAGGCCAATGGGGATCCGTCCCCAAGACGCCGCCCTGGGTTTACGCGCCGGCGAAGCCGACCCAGTTATGTAGGGAGGACATACAAGAAAAAATCGAACAGGAAAATAACATGCATGATACCAAAAGTGCTGCAGAGTTATATTACATCAAATAGTTGTTGCGGTTCTAACTAGAGATAGCAATTTTCCTGGTCGTGAACCTGCAGCAGAGACAAAGAATGGGATGCCTAATCCCAGCGCTGGCCCTCCACCCTCTGAATTCCGCCAACTCGGCTGATGATGGGCTCGATGCGCTCCCTGAACGGCGTAAGGTCGGTACCGTCTGGCAAGCTCTCCAGCGCGATGTCGAAGTCGAGATCAGGGTACCAGTGCGCCACCTTGGTGAGAACCTTGGTCATGGCTCCCCGGCAAAACCTTCGGGACTCGTCGGCCAGTGAGGACGCCTGGTTTGTGTGGAGTCGCTCCAGAGCACCGACGACCCTTTCGAAGAACATGGTCAGGCTGCAATTGGCGCTCACGCTCCGCTCCAGGACGTACCTCACTTCTGGCATCCCCATGATGGCAAGCTGCGCGGCGGCCTGGTTGGCGACGATGGCGAGGTGATCGAGCCAACGGTTCTCGCCCGCCACGTGATCCGCGAAGTTGAGGCCCTCGTTCTCCCGCAACTGCTTCTCATCCTCCAGCTCCTTGGCCAGGGTAACCTCTCGGGTCTTGGCCTCCTCCAGCGCCTTCTCGAGACCCTCCAGCTTCAGCTTGAGGTCCTTGACGGAGTTTTTTTTGCCTCAGAGAGCTCCCCAGCCTTGCTGATGACCGTGCCCTGTGCCTCTGTCAGGGCACTATTGAGCGTGTCCTTCTCCTGGGACAGCTTCAGGGCCTGCTCCTTCAGCCCGTCGAGCTCCGCCTCCAGCTCCTCCACCTTGCCGGCGTAGAACTGGGCCTGGGCATCGAGTTCCTCCTTGTGCCTCTGCTCCAGCTCACTGGTCCGCTGCAAGACAAGCTTCTCCACCTCTGCTTCCTTGTTGCGAAGCATGGAGGAAAGCTTTCCCTCGCGTGCAGCGAGGTCCTCCTCCTGGGAGTTCAGCGTGGCCTCGTGCTGGGTCCGGGCAGCTTGGGCGGCCGCAGTCAAGTTCCTCGCCGTCTCTTGAGCTTTCTCGACGTCGGCGAGCTTCTTGGTGAGCTCCACGTCGTGCTTGGCCGGCTCGCCCTGAGCGGCCTTGAGCTCCTTTTGGGCCTCGCAAAACCAGTCTTGCGTCTCGGCAACTCGCTCCTGGAGGTTCGCCTACGCCGTCCTGGACTTGGCTTTGTCTAGGCGGGTGCGGTGGAGCGCCTGGAGCTTCCGGAAGCTGGCGCCCATGGCGTGGAGGAGCCGCTATTCCTATGAACCATCGCCGCCAATGATCGACTCGTCAACGACTTCGAGCCCGGCAGCGGCAAGCACTTCATCGTCGAACACCTCCCCCTCCACGGGTGTCCTGGTGCTCGACACGCCTGGAAGGTGGATGAACAAGTTGTCTCTCTCCCTCAGGTACTTGCCAGAGCCGGAAGCAGCAGAAGAGGAAGACTGGTCGCATGCCACCTCCTACTCCTTGGCGGCGGCCCCGCCAGCCCTTTCGGCAGGCCCCTTGCCGGCCTCCCCGGCAGGCCCCTTGGCGGCTTCCTCAGTGGCGCCCCTGGCGGCCTCGTCGGCGGTGATATTCTCGGTGTCTACCTCGGCAGCCTTGGCGACGCCCTCGATGACGACGTCCACGTCCTCTAGGTTCATCGAGGAGGAATCTGGACGCCGAAAAAGGGGGTGAGGCAAGGCCGGGACCAAACGCCAGAAGGAAAAAGAAGCAGGAATGAACGGCGGACGATTTACCTGTGCCAGTACCCGGCTGGGAAACGGAAGTCCCCTCCCCGCCAACATTCGGCATCGAGGCAAAGCCGTCGACGCCTAAGTCTTCCTCCTCCTCCTCCTCCATGTGCGTGGGCCCGGTGCCTGGCGCCCTCGCCGGGGATGCCCCTCAGGGCGGCGTGGTCGATGGGGCGGCGTGTTGGGAGTAGCCCTTTGTGGCTCCTCCTGCTGCTGCTCTCCTCCTGCATACCTGGCAAGGTCAGCGCCGAAAGTGCCATGCCCCAAACACATGTCAACAGGGGGAAGAGCGATGAACTTACGCTGTGGGCTCTGCGGGGTGCTGCTGTCTGGGCTGCTCAACACCACCAATGGCATCCCCGAAGTACCAATTGGGGGCTGGCCACCTGCCAAGACCTTGGCCCTCTTCACCCTCTGGGCCAGCGTCTCCACATCCCTGCAAACATGAAGACAAGTTAAGACGAGCAATGCAGATTTAGGAGGCAGAGATAACGGAAAGAACCAGATACTTACTCATCGTCCGCCTCCTCCTTTGTTGTTTTCCTCTTCCTCCTCGGGCTGAGGGATCCATAATCCAAATGACCCCCGTGTCGACGTCCGCCGGAGGAAGAGAAGGAGGTGGAGTCCGGGCACGCGTAGACGGAGAAGGGACGACCGTCTTCTTCTTCACCGCGACCTTCGCCGGCTTCTTCGCCGCCGCGGTCCTAGTGTGGCGCCCGGACCCCTCCAAGGTCAGCTGTGACTGCACAGCCCTGCCAGGCCGGACCGGCTCGCCGGAACTGGCCCACCGCAGGAATCACCCTTTCCCCATGACCGGCATCGGGCCCGTGGTCTCGGCCTCCTCCTCCGACGACTCGCTGGTCACATCTTCAACCAGAGGAGCCTCGGTGTCGGCGTTGCTGGCTCCCTCGGCGACTACCGCCCACCGGGCAAGCTCCTCCTCCTCCACGGCCGTCGCGGCCTTGTCCTCCACACCGCCGGTGCTGTCGGCCTCCCTGGCAAGTTGTGCCTCCCTCGCCCTGGTGGCGATGTAGTCCAGCTCCGCTTGGTTGGTGTCCTGGACAAGCAGCCGCTCGGCGTCGGCGTTGAGATACCCCTCATGCAGGGTGTCAAAGAACTGTTGCAATTCGGCGTCCTCCGGCTCCTTCCAGCTCGGGTCGGGGCCATGCGTGCTGCAGTCCGGGATCATGGAGATGATCTCGGACCGACACGAGTTGTTGCATAACAGGACCACCCCCGTCCGCAGCTTGAACAGATGCCCCTTGAGGACCTTGCCGGCCTTCGCGGCAGCCCTCGCGACCTTGCCGGTCCGCTCGACCTCGCCGTCGCGGCCCATGTCGAGCTGGAAGAGCCGCTGACAGAAATGGGTGTATCCCATCACTATAAAGTTGTGGCCGAGGCCAGGGCGGAGCCGCATGATGTCGGCGGGGTTCGTGAAGAGCCAGCTGGCCTCCCCTTGTTATGCAGAGGAGCGATCCGGCGATGGATGAAGTCCGCCCCGATCATCTCAAGGGTGAGCCCGGCCTGGGTAAGCCGAAGAATCCTGGTTGTGGCGACCGTGAGCTTTCCGTCATCGGCGTCGACGTCGCTCTAATCGCTCCCACGAACCGGCGGCGCCCGGCGAACTCTGCAGAACGTCGGTGGATCCTCCTCTATGATCCAGCACCACCGACCCCGCCATTCTTCCCACCTCTCCTTCATGGCCCCGTCCGGGTACGCTCCCTTGGATCTTGGGATCTAGGCAATGCACCCCGAAATGACACCTCCCGTCTGGATCCGAGGGAAGAAGTAATGGCGGAAGAGCGCCGTGTTGGGGTGCACCCCGGCAAAGCCTTCGCAGATGTGCACGAAAAGGGCCATGCACGCCACCACATTCGGAGTAAAATCCAGGAGGCGGAAGCCGAAGGTGTGCATGATGTCGCTGAAGAAATCGGAGAAAGGAGGACAGACACCACAAGAAAAATAATCAACAAAGAAGGGGTACCGATTTGGGGCAGCCTCGGCGCAGTTGGCGGGCATGACACGCGTGGACGGATGCCCCGAATTCTCCCCTGCCCCGTCTTCACTCCCCGCAAGGGCCTGAAGGATTCTCGAAGCTCGAGCACGTCGACTGTTGAGGGGAAGAAGGCGGACTGCGTCCGCTGCACCGCCAGCGCACTTTCCGGTGGCTCCGCGGCTCCGGCATCCTTAGCCACTCCCTTGCCCTAGGTGGATTTTGGCGCCATGACGATTGGGGGAGGAGGGCAGGACAGAGGGCGGCGGAGGCACAACGGCGGCAAGCGGGAACAAAGCTTGAAGAAGAAGAGGGAGGAAGGCGGAGGTCTCCGAGATAGGGGTTGCATGGAGGGTAAAAGGAACAGTACGCCCGCGATTATCCTTTTTATGGGGAAGCCGCAGGGCGCGCTGCCCCTTTACTGCGATGTGACGCATGCGTGTAGAAACCGCCCCACGCATGCCGCCCATGTCACGCACACCCCTCCACGTCGCGCCACGCGCGCGGATCGTGGGAAGCAGAGCGCGCGAAGAATCTTACCATGATAAAAACTGCCCCACCTGCCCGCGCACCATTTTGGGCCTGGCCCAACAACGTGTCGCGCTTATGTGTGGCTCAGGACCGGGGGCTCCTATCGGTGTACAGAAATAGGGGCACGCTTTTGTACCCCTTTACCTATGCACGGGCAGTCAGAGCCACGCCCACGGCCACACCAAGCAGAACAGGGGAGGTGAGCCAAGGTAAGGTCGAAGCCCAAGACAATCAAAAGCAACACCAAAGCCAAGACCACAAAGAGCAGAGGGATGAAGCAGGTTCCCCCGGCAAGACCCTTGCCGGGACAGCTCGCCCCACACTAACAGCGCGAGCCACCCTTGAGCCCACGGCCCCCAGCGCCATCGTCAACGTGGGGCCAGGGATCGGGAAGGCACCTCTGTGGTGGCATGCAAATCTTTTTGAAGACATATTCAAGATCAGATGAGGATTAGAAGACTACGATTCTCGGCAAGATCCCTGCCGAGGAAGGCCACCAGACCCCCGGCAAGGTCCTTGCCGAGGACGACAGCATGCCACGGCAAGACCCTTGCCGGGCCACCCGGCAAGGCCCTCGCCGAGGATGCCAGCGGGGCCACCGCCAAACCCTCGCCGATCAAGCTTCCACCACCGTTCACATGCAGCTGCCAGCCCAACCAGCTGGGCGGGCACCTGCGTGGGAACATGCAGCTCCCAGGCCAACTCATCGAACACCTGCGTGGCGGCATGCAGATCTTCGTGAAGGCTCCGCCATCGCGCCACCTCTGCTGCCAGACTGCCTACATGGCACTGCACACCTCACTGGCTTGGGCACGTGTCAAGGCGAGGAGGAGCAGCAACGGACGGGATGGGCCTCGCCCCCGTCCCCAATAAAGCAAGGGGACACCTAACCTACGCATTAAATGTGTCTTGTCCTATAATACGAGCGATAAGCTCAGGGCACTGTACGCCTTTCCACCTCCTGTGTGTCACTATGGCAGCCCCTTTCAACTATAAAAGGAGGCCCATGGCATACTGGAGAGGGACTCGGCTCTTTCGAACCACGCATTGATCACAGCTAGTTCGAGAGCTCAAGAACTCTCAGAAATACACCCACCAAAGCAGGACTAGGGTTTTACGCATCCTCGCGGCACGAACCTGGGTAAACGATCCTTGTGCTGTCTACTAGCGCTGCTCTCCTTGCAACCCTTTTGCCCCGGCAAACGTAGTAGGGATTCTTGTGATCCCATAGGTGTCGTTCCACACCGACACTGGCATTATTAGATGTGGTATTGTTGAGGATAATGAAGCTATGCTTGCATGTTTTATGGGTGGATTAAATAGAGAGATTCAGACCATTCTAGAGTATGAGGAGTATAATAATATCACTCATTTATTCCATCTTGCTTGTAAAGCTGAACGTGAAGTGCAGGATCGACAGTCATTAGCGCGAACTAACTTTTCTGCAGGTCGACCTTCATCATGGACACCACGTGCATCCTCTACTTCCACTGCACCATCACCTCCATCAGGTGCCATGTCCAGCCTTGATACAAGAAAGCAGGCACAACCACCACTCTCTGCCAAGAGCACACCTGCCGGGCCTGCGCAGAGCTCTTCTTCTTCCATGGCGTCAACAGGGAACACAAGTGATATTATTTGTCATCGTTGTAAGGGAAGAGGACATTTTGCGAGAGAATGCAAATCTCAGCATGTGATGATTGCTACTGACGATGGTGGGTATGAGTCCGCTAGTGACTATGATGAGGAGACCTTAGCTCTTATTACACATTAAGAACATGGTGGAGATGATTCTGATCATGAGACACAATACATGGCTGCTGAAGTTGCTGACAGGTATGAATGTTTAGTTGCTCAACGTGTTTTGAGTGTGCAAGTTGCACAAGCTAAGCATTATCAGAGGCATTTTTTGTTCCGTACAAAGGGAGTTGTGAAGGAATGTTCTATTCGCATCATCATAGATGGAGGGAGCTGCAACAACTTGGCTAGCATGGAGATGGTGGAGAAGCTATCTCTCACCACAAGACCACATCCACATCCTTACTACATCCAACGGTTCAACAACAGCGGCAAGGTTAAGGTAACATGTACTGTTCGTGTGCATTTTAGTATCTCTACATATGCTGATTATGTTGATTGTGATGTGGTACCTATGCAAGCTTGTTCCTTATTACTTGGTAGACCATGGCAACTTGATAAAAACTCTGTACACCATGGTAGAAACAATCAGTATACTCTTGTTCATAAGGACAAAAATATTACTTTGCTTCCGATGACTCCTAATTCCATTTTGAAAGATGATAGTAATAGAGCTAGTAAAGCAAAACATGAGAAAAATAAGAGTGAAAATCAGATTGTGGCAAAAGAGTTTGAGCAAAAAATGAAGCCTAATAATAAACCATCTAGTGTTGCTTCTGCAATTAAATTGAAAAGTGCATGTTTACTTGCCACCAAATCTGATATTGATGATCTAGATTTTAGCAAATCTGTTTGCTATGCTTTTGTGTGCAAAGAGGCATTATTTTCATTCGAGCACGTGACTTCCTCTTTGCCCCCTGCTGTCACTAGCATTTTGCAGGAGTTCGCTGACGTCTTCCTGCAAGAGGTGCCATCGGGATTACCACCTATTCGAGGGATTGAGCATCAAATTGACTTAATTCCCGGTGCATCGCTACCCAACCGTGCACCATACCGTACCAATCCATAGGAGACGAAGGAGATTATGCATCAAGTACAGGAGCTGCTCGACAAAGGTTATATACGCAAATCTCTTAGTCCTTGTGCAGTTCCTATTATACTAGTGCCTAAAAAGGATGGTACGTTGCGTATGTGTGTTGATTGTAGAGGCATTAATAATATTACTATTCGTTATCGCCATCCTATTCCTAGGCTAGATGATATGCCACCTAAAGGAAGCGACGATGAGGAACAGTGATGCAACGAGGGATTGTTCCCTCGAAAAGCAGTCAAAGCGGCAACGTAAACGCCGCTCCAAGCCCCGCCTCGACAGAGACAACAGCCATACAGACCCAGCCATAGAGCAGGGCGAGCTGGCGGACGATGAACACGCCTTCGAGCAACTATCCGAACAGGGAAACTTGGATAAACAAACCGAACAACCCGTCCCCGGCGAAGATAATAGTCCGGACAACCTCACACCGGACAAGTTGCTGGAGCAGAAGAACCTCCACAAAAGGCTCATCGCCACTGCGAGTAGCCTGAAAAAGCAGAAGCGGAAGCTCAAAACAGCGGAAGATGCACTCAGAATTAGATGGAGCAAAGTACTCAACACCACAGACAAATACGGTGGCAGTCGCCGCACAAAAAGCTTCCCGAAGCGAAAGCTACTGCCTGAATTTGATAAGGAGGACTTAGTGCCCCCGCGATCAAAAAATAAGGAAGCCACCCGGTCGGATGGACGACCCCATGGCCAACATAGAGCGGCAAGCGGCGCCGCACACAAGCCGGCACGCGATCCACCCAAGGATTCGCATAAAAAAGATGGCCCAGCCAGATCCATCTACGGGCCAAGAAAGCAAGCTCTAGTTGGCAATGCAACACAACCAACATCCGAACAACACGGCACACCCAAATACAGGGGTGCCGCACACCCCCTATGTTTCACCGATGAGGTGCTGGACCATGAATTTCCAGCGGGATTCAAGCCCGTAAACATAGAGGCGTACGAAAGAACAACATACCCTGGGGTCTGGATTGAGGATTATATCCTCCACATACACATGGCCAGAGGAGATGACCTCCACGCCATAAAATACTTACCTCTCAAGCTCAAGGGGCCAGCCGGCATTGGCTTAAAAGCCTTCCCAAAAACACCATTGGAAGTTGGGAAGAGCTCGAGGATGCTTTTCGGGCAAATTTTCAAGGGACCTATGTCTGCCCTCCGGATGCAGATGATCTAAGTCATATAACTCAACAGCCCAGAGAGTCAGCCCGGAAATTCTAGAACAGATTTCTTAGTAAAAAGAATCAGATAGTCGACTGTCTGGACGCTGAAGCCTTAGCAGCTTTCAAACATAGCGTTCGAGACGAATGGCTCGCCAGACACCTCGGCCAAGAAAAGCCAAGAACAATGGCCGCATTAACAGGCCTCATGACCCGCTTTTGCGCGTGAGAGGACAGCTGGTTGGCAAGATGCAGCACCAGCGATCCAAGTACATCCGAAGTCAGGGATGGAAATGGGAAACCGCGGCGCAGCAAGGACCAGCTTCGGAATAAAGGAAACAGCCCAAAGAGCACGGCAGTCAACGCCGGATTCAAAAGCTCGCGGCAGAATCAGAAAAAGTCGCCCCTCAAGGATAACATGGACGAGCTATCCAACCTAAACAAAATCTTGGACAAGATATGTCAAATACACAGTACTCCCGGGAAGCCTGCAAACCATACCCACAGAGATTGTTGGGTCTTCAAGCAATCCGGCAAACTCAACGCCAAACACAAGGGGCTCGACACACCAAGTGAGGGGGATGACGAACCTCACAAGCAGAGCACCGGGAAACAAAAGAATTTCCCACAAGAAGTCAAAACAGTAAACTTACTCCACGTGACAAAAGGGAAAAAGAGAGTGGCGCATATAGAGATACGCGCCATACAGCCTATCCCAAAGGAGTCTCGCCACTGGTTGTTAAAACCGATCACCTTCGACCATCAGGATTACTCTCGAAGTATCCGGAACACAGGCCGGACTGCCTTGATGCTAGATCCGATAATCGACGGACTCCACTTTACACATGTCATGATGGACGGCGGCAGTGGCCTAAACCTGCTATATCAGGACACCATACGCAAAATGGGGATAGACCCAACAAAAATTCACCATAGCAACACTTCCTTTCAAGGAGTAACGCTAGGGCCGGATGCCCATTGTATGGGTTCTCTCCGGCTAGAAGTTATGTTTGGCTCCCCCGACAACTTCTGTTGCGAAAAGCTAACCTTCCACATCGCCCCATTTTCAAGCAGCTATCAAGCACTACTGGGACGCGAAGCGTTCGCCAGCTTTAACGCAATACCGCATTATGCATCTCTTACACTTAAGATGCCCGGTCCACGAGGCATCATCTCATTAAAGGGAAACATTGAGTGGTCCTCCCGCGTGGAAGACTGTGCGGCTGCCTTGACAGCCCCACACTAAAACGGCTTCACCAGCCAAAGCACCTAAACGGGTCGTTAAGACCACGGACACGGTTAGACGAGTCCAGCATAAAAATACAATGGATAAAGGCTTAATAGACATATACCCCTGTACTAGGGGCTCCGCGCATACAAAATAAGAGATAATAAAGCTCAATTTTACCGATTTTTGAATCATACTTTGTTTATTTAGTATAACATACATTTTCGCATGATCTTTTTCAACTAAGTTCCTCTCTTTTACAGATGAACACCGTGCTACGCCCGTCCAGGATACGGCACAACGGAGACACAGGCGCAGACGTGCAGCAGGGACCCGTTCCAAGGATTGTTTTCAGATTAATACCCTGCGTAAACCTTTTTTACCGTCTCTTGTTGATACACATCCCCTGGTTTCTTGGTATAACCAAGGAGGAGGCTGGCGTTTAGGCATGTGGCTACGTCAGAATTTTGCGCGTACCTGGACACAAGGGGCTTACTACCAAGGGCGTTGTTCAGCCCGTTCTCATAAAGACCGAATACCTTAGGGAGTGTTCGGCGTCGCGAGTTTGGCCTTATATGCATCAGCTCCAAATCATGTCTTTTGTCAAATGTTGGGTTTGCCCGGCTCCTGTGTTTTGCTGCCTTACGTTCCGCTCCATCGGCTAAGGCGGCACCAGGAGAACTACTGCGATTGTGCACCGGTTCGGCCAGGCGAGCACATCAGTAGAGAAAGCCGAAAGCTGACTGTCATGATATAGAGTGAGACTGGTCAACCACTTGATGACCCACCGGAATCTTTAGGATTCCTCCGCATTAACGAAGGGCCGTTTTCCGGCCAGGCACATACGCGCCCCAAGTTCGGGCGAGCGCAGGCGCCACCAGGGGCTATATAAGTAGCCTCACTGTCAAACTCCTATGGCTAAGTGAAAGTGATAAAGCATCATAGTCCGATTGCCTAGTTCGCTGCGCTATCACCTCCTTTGTAGGACCAAGACGTTGGATCAAGTGTGAAAATGCGCCTTCTGCAAACACCCTCGCATTATTTGCGGGGGGGCTGAAGCCGACGACTGCCATCTTTCAGATTATATATACTTATATCTTAAACGGACGCACAGGAGGTATTATAGTACTTGCAGGCACAAGCATAAAAAGCTTCTACAATTTATCAAAACATTGTTTTACAATAATATATGCTATTCGAACATAGTATCCTTCGAGCACTGCATCTCTATTAAACGAGCGCCTTGCAGAACTTCCTGAAAATAGTGCTCGGCAGGTACTCGGCTTCCGTCCGAATCTTGGGATGCAACAACGGTGGCCTCCAGCTCCGCCCAGTATGTCTTGACACGGGCAAGAGCCATCCGCGCACCCTCTATGCACGCTGACCTCTTCATCGCATTGATATGCGGCACCGCACCAAGGAACTGCTACACCAAGTTAAAATAACTTTTCGGCTCTAGCCTTTCCGGCCACATATGACTCATGACATACTTCATGGCGAGTCTGGATAACCTGTTTAGCTCGGCCCATTCAGCCAAACGATCGGTTAATGGCAGTGGACGCTCTGGATTGTGGAACTGCGACCAGAAGAGCTTTTCCACTTCGCGATATTCTTGATCTCGGAAGTGTTCGGCCGCATCCACGGCACTCGCTGCCAAATCCAAATAGGTATCCGCCGTAATCCACATCTGGTCTAACGGAGCATGTTTAGGATCTCTGAATTTCCTCCGCAGCATAAAGGGCTTTCCAGCCGCGTCAGGCCTGACGCAGCTCCTCCTTCATAGCTCTCATCGCAGATTGAGCATCTTTGGCCTCGGTAGCGGCCTTCTCCAGGTCCGTATGTTCCGCCCGATCTTCATTTTGAAGAAGCTTGCAATTGTCAGCAGCGCTCTTCAGCTTCACGGCCATCTCGGCCATTTCCTTCTTGCGTCGGCAGTGAGCAGCCTATTCGGCTTTCAGCTCTTCAATTGCCTTTTCGGCTGCCGCATCACTTTTTCTGGCTTGCTCGTTGGCTCGGGCAAGTTCCGCCCGAAGGTTCTCTATGGCAGTGGCACCATCTACATTAAGCGCACATGTTGTAAGATACTTGCATCAAGCTCCTCTTACCAGGTGTCTCCAGAAAAGTTACATACCTTGTGCCTCATCAAGCCGCTTGTTGACAAGCACGATGTTGGCATCTGCCACGTCAAGTTGCCGCTTTAGCCCGACAAATTCATCAGTCCGGCTGGCCACTGGACACTTCGCCACCTACGTATGAAGGCGACACATTAAACCTAGGATTATGATCCTTTGCGCGCCGTCACTTTTGACAATGCGCAGAGTCTCAGGGGCTACTATCTACACAGGGCGCATTTTATTTATGCGCAACTGTCAAAAGGGTACTTTATTTTGCGTACCTCAAAACCTGTCAGTAAACTCCTGACGGCCTCATGCAATCCGCTCTCCGCCGATTAAATCCTTTCAATCACCGTACCCATCAATGCACGATGCTTCTCTGAGACAGATGCTCGCCCTAGCAGATCCTTTAGTTCCTCCGACCGCGCACCGGACGGTGCCGGACTCATCCTCTGGCCTTTTTCGAAGGTCGGACGCGGAGGGCTTTGGGGGGCCATATGACTACCTTCGGGCCATGCCGGATTCGGAGAAACCCTCCGCGACGATACCTCGGGGTCGCCCGCCTCGCAAGGCGGTATGGCAGGGGGAGGCGTTCTGCTCTCCATCATCTCCGGAAGAAGATCCCCCGAAGACGAGCTCTGCTGAGAAGGGCTGAGGTCCGAGCTACAAGGTAAATTTTCGATTACTTTTCTCAGATGTAAAGCAAGGATTCCTCTCATTTCTTTAAAAAGAAAGCTGCTCTCTACTTATGGCTCGGTGGAGGGCTGATCCCCTTGAGGGCATAATTCGGCCGAAGTATCCCCCGGCGCAGGACCCTCTGATGAAGATTTCTTCCCCCGCTTTGAGGCCACGGTCTCCGGGTCTTCAGAGGCGGTACTCTTCTTCCCCTGAGGAGAGGAATTTTCGATTCCTCCCTTCCGAACAGCCTCCTTCGAGGAGGCCGTAGCTTCCTTGTCCCCTCCCTCGCCTTCCTCTGAAGGCACAACCTCCAACATCCTGACTAGCACGGGATCCGGCGTGGTCTCAGGGAGGGGGGCCGGACACCTGATTAGCTTTGCTTTCGCTATCCACTCCTGTTTAAAGGACAACTCTTTTAAGGGCAATTTTATGATAAATATGCGGATTGCGAGTCCGGGCACAGGGCTACTTACATGAGTATCCGGGCGATTGCAGCTCAGACCTGCGTCCTCGGTCAAGTCCGGACACATTGCTTGTGATCCGAAGAACAATTTGTACATCTCAACGGGCGTCGCGCCCATGAAATGTTGGAGAGCTCGTGGTCCTTCCGGATTGAACTCCCACAGGCGGAGGGGGCGACGTTTGCACGGCAGGGTTCGGCGAATCAGCATGACCTGCGTCACCATGACCAGGCTGATGTCTCTTTCTAGGAGATCTCGGATGCGGCCCTGCAATAAGGGCACGTCATTGGATGGCCCCCAGTCCAGTCCTTTATTAACCCATGACGCTAGCTGTGGTGGTGGACCCGAGCGAAAGGCAGGTGGCGCAACCCACTTGGTGCCCCGGGGAGCGGTGATATAAAACCACTCACGTTGCCATAAGCTGGACTCCACTTGAAAAGAGACCTCGGGCCATGGAGCATCAGCATTCTTGCTTATAACAGCACCTCCGCACTCCGCGTGCCGTCCCTCGATCATCTTCGGCTCTACTTTGAAGGTCTTGAGCCATAGTCCGAAGTCAGGAATAATGTGGAGGAAGGCTTCACACACGATGATGAATGATGAAATATGGAGGATGGACTTCGTAGCTAAGTCGTGAAATTCCAGCCCATAATAAAACATGAGCCCCCTCACGAAGGTTTCCGTCGGGAAGCCTAGCCCCCGAAGGAAGTGAGACACGAACACCACGCTCTCACCAGGCTTGGGTGTGGGAATGATCTACCCTTGAGCAGGCAGCCTATGCGGGATTTCGCCGGTCAAGAGCCTGGCCTCTCTCAACTTTAGCATGTCCTCCTCCGTGACGGAGGAAGGCATCCATCGGCCTCGAAGGTCGGATCCGGACATCATTGAAGGTCCGAAGCGCCTGAAACCTAGGGCCTTGGGTGTTGGAACTCGAGGCGAATGGCGAACTCGATTGAGATTGAAAGAAAAGAGTAGGGCCTTGGTCTCTTTATAAGAGATTGAATACCAAGAGCCCTCCCCATGACCGTTTGGGACTGGCCTTTGATCGAGAAAACATAGCAACGGGCACGACTGGATTACCCACGTCCGTATTGATGAGAATCCTGTAAATGAAGGGGGCACGATCCCTGCTTCGATAGGACATGCCAAGGAAACCGCCTCGCAAAACACACTGAGGTGGGACAGTAAAAACGATTCGAATAAAGGCTTGGCCGTGGTGTGATGTCATGCTACGGAATACGTCGGCAGATTAGATTTGTGTAAATATTATTCTCTCTACGGCAATATGTGGAATTTGTTTTCCAGAGCCGGACACTGTCCTTGTGTTCAAAGTTTTATATGAAATATTCGGAGAAGGAACCTACCTTGCAATACCGAAGACAATCTGCGCGCCGGACTCGTCGTCATTGAAGCCTGGTTCAGGGGCTACTGAGGGAGTCCTGGATTAGGGGGTGTCCGGATAGCCAGACTATACCTTCAGCCGGAATCCTGGACTATGAAGATACAAGATTGAAGACTTCGTCCCGTGTCCGGAAGGGACTTTCCTTGGCGTGGAAGGCAAGCTTGGCGATAGGGATATGTAGATCTCCTACCATTGTAACCGACTCTGTGTAACCCTAGCCCTCTCCGGTGTCTATATAAACCGAAGGGTTTTAGTCCGTAGGACATAATAACAATCATACCATAGGCTATCTTCTAGGGTTTAGCCTCCTTGATCTCGTGGTAGATCTACTCTTGTACTACCCATATCATCAATATTAATCAAGTAGGAGTAGGGTTTTACCTCCATCGAGCGGGCCCGAACCTGGGTAAAAACATCGTGTCCCTTGTCTCCTATTACCATCCGCCTAGACGCACAGTTCGGGACCCCCTACCCGAGATCCTCCGGTTTTGACACCCACAATCGCCAAGGTGAATCCGAAGAGTTTATACGTCAGTTACCCGAGGAGCCTCTTTTAGTTCTCGGCCTTTATCAATGCCTTGTTATTTTTACGCCACACCTCGCGTTTGAAGTTTTTCCCAAGCGGTACTGTACTCTTGCAGCCGAGCACGAACATCGAACTGCAGCTGACGTTTATTTTTGTAGCCAATCTCCATCGTCAGTCTGTATCTGAGGTGTCATAGATCAGCTTGGTTTGAAAAAGTTGAACGAGTTCAACCGAGCTTAATGCCGGAAATGACCTCTGTGGAGCGAGCCACTTGTCTCCGAGCTATACGCCGGACTGCTTCCGAGGTGATGCACCATCTCGTGCTTGGGATGATTTTTCGTGGATATATTTTCGATTGGTACAATTTATTCTCTGCCGAGATATATAGCTAGTATCCCTCAAGGTGTTTGTCAGCCTAAAATCTGAGATGCACCTGAAGGAAAACATGAAACAGATGATCCCAGTAGCCCCTGATACTCAGGTCGATTCGCAAAATTGGCTTGAGGATTAACTCCTAGCTCGGCAACATACGTAGGAATAGAAACACGGTGTGCAGTAGCCCCCAAGACTCAGGCTGGGTGCGGCCAACCGACCTTAGTATCATAATCTCCTCGGAAACTATTTTGTACTTTGAATTTTCTGCATTGAATCGTCAATGCAGTAGCCCCCGAGCCTTAATTTGGACATGGGTCGCCGGATTAAGTATCGATGTTTGTTTGACACAAAATTGAATTCTGGCTGCTCGACTATCTCAATAATACTGTGCCCTCGATTTTTTAATAGACGACTTGAATTTAAATTTAGTTCGTCCAGTATGTGTAATGATTCTATGTATCAAAGTGTCTGATTTCGGGCTCAGCAAACCCTGGATAGATTCAAACTTTGGGGTATGTGCGAAGAACTCAACCTCCCCAGTCTGCCAACCCATCGATCCCACGGCCTAGCTCGTTGAACTAAAAGGAAAGAAGACAAGGCGGTTTACCAAGGTTCGGGCCACCTTGCGGTGTAAAACCCTGCTTCTGCCTTGTGGTGGATAGGCCTCGAGGTGGGTTGAGGTTGAACTAATACACTGGAAGAACGACCTCAAGAGGTGTGTGTTCTTGAGCTGGTGGGGGAGAGGATGATCTAAATTATGCGCCCTCCCTACGTGGTGGCTAGGTCCTATTTAAAGTGTCCTTGGTCCTCTTCCCCAAGATGGAGCGGGAAGGGATCCCACATTTGCCAAATTTGAAGGGAGACAACTAGTACATCTTATCCTGACAAAAGTAGTCTTCTCCTGCAAAGCCTTTGGTTGTGATGCCGTGGTGGGCTCAGCGATGACCTCTGTCCTGCTATCCTGGCGGTCTGGGTCTTGTTGCATGGGAATGGAAACCTTTGGCTGAATCATCTGGACTCCGCTCCTGCGATTGCCTCCTTAGCACCAAAGAGGAAACTGTTGTCCTGCACCCGCTGGCGCCTTCCTAGCCTTGGTCGTCACGGCTCATGTCATCTGAAACTCGCGAGGTGAGGCTTGCATAGAAATCCCCGCTCCTCGTGAGCCAGCCTGAGGAGGCTGCTCCTTTTGGAGGTCTTGGTGTCCGCCGCCTCGTGAGGCTTGGTCCCTCGGGAGGGTCTTGAGTTATTGATGCTGAAGATGGGCCGTATCAGGTTGTCGGTGGAGCCACGCCGTGGGCCGCAGGCAGGCAAGTCTCGGTACCCCCGTTCCCAGAATGCCGACAGTAGCCCCCGGGCCCAAGGCGCGCTCAGACTTGGCTTCAAGGCAAAATAAAAGGGAAAGGCAGAAGCGCCATGGGCCCTAATCGCCTGCGGCCTCGGTCCACGCGTGGTGCTTGATGGTACGTGGGCGTTCCCACTTCCCCACGCTACCTCGATAACTGCCAGGCTTGGCGGCAGCCTGCTTCTAATGCAGCTTTGCCATCATTGCTCACCATGCTCGCCCTTGGCTCCTCCTCTTTCCTGCGAACCCACAGCTCTTCTCCGAGATTCAACGCCGGTGTGAATCCTCTCTTGCCGCCATGGCCCTGCGGTCAAAGAAGAAGGGAAAGTCCTAAGCTCCGGCCGAATCCCAGCCAGTCTTGGAGCCTACTCTTGAGCGGTCGACGGTGATCAATCAGGAGGGGTTGGCCAAGGTCCGGCTAGCCCTGGCCTCTGATTCCAACGAGTGGAAGGCGACAATAGCTTGGCCCGCCTACGGGCTATGATCTACATGGAGGCCACCAAGATCCCCATCCATCTTCATTCTCTCTTCGCTGGCCTGATCCCCCCTTTCTTAGCAGATCCAGGCGATGTGTTGGTGGGAAACGACACCTATGGGATCACGAGAATCCCTTTCTACGGTTGCGGGGCGCGGGGGTCGTGGGAAGAGCGGATCGAGCAGGCAGTACACGATTCCTTTACCCAGGTTCGTGCCGCGAAGATGCGTAATACCCTACTCCTGCTTTGGTGGCTTATATGTTTGTGTTCTTGAGCTAGCTATGGGGCATGAGGAGCTCCAAAAAGCCGAATCCTCTTCCTGGTCGCCTGGGGCCTCCTTTTATAGGGAAAGGGGCTGCCACAGTGGCACATAGGATGTGGAAAGGGTACAGTGATGCGAGGTTATCCCTCGCATTACATGACAAGGTGCATTTAATGCGCCTTGCTTAGGTGTCCTTGCTTTGTCGGGGGCGGGGAGCGTGCTGTCTCGTCCGTCGCCTCTCTCTCCTGCGTCGACACACGCCCTGGCCAGTGGTGCCTGTGATGCCATGTAGGTGGGCAGGCAGCCGAGGTGGCGCAGCGGTGGGTCTCCACGAGGATCTGCATGCCACCACACAGGTGCCTGCCTAGCTGGTTGGGTCGGCAAACACATGCGAACGGTGGTGGAGGCGTGACTGGCGCGGGTTCGATGGTGGCCCCATGGGTGTCCTTGGCAAGGGCCTTGTCGCGGCTCCGGTAAGGGTCTTGCCGTGGCGCCTGCTGTCGTCCCCGGCAAGGCTCTTGCCGGGGGCCTTGTGGTTCTCCTTGGCAGGGATCCCGCCAAGGACCATCATCTTCTAAAGTGTGCATCTGATCTTGGATGTCTTCACAAAGATCTGCATACCACCACGGGGATGCCTCCCGAATCCTTGCCCCATGGGGGCAGTGGACTCAAGGGTGACCCGCTCCGTAGGTGTGGGGCGAGCTGCCATGGCAAGGGTCTTGCTGGGTTGGCGAAAACCGCCTCCCGGCAAGGATCTTGCCGGGAGGGGCCCTCTTCGCCCCCTTCGTTCTTTGTGGTCTTGGTCTTGGCGTCGTTCTGCTCTTCTTTGGCTTCGACCTTACCTTGGTTCTACCTCCCTTGCCAGGCTCGGTGCGGCGGCGCCCGTGGCTCAGACTGCCCGTGCACTGTCATAGGGGTACAAAAAGTGTACCCCTCCTTTTGTACACCGGCAGGAGCCCCCGGGACTGGGCCACACATGAGCGCTACGCGTTGTTGGGCCAGGCCCAAGAATGGTGCGCGGGCAGGCAGGGCGGATTTTACCGCGGTAAGATTCTTCGCGCGCTGCGCCTCCCATGCTTCCCGCGCGTGGCGCGGCGTGGGGAGGTGGGCGTGACTTGGGCGGCATGCGTAGGGTCGCTCCCCGCGGGCATGCGTCACATCACAGTTAATGTGAAAGGAGGCGGCCCGCGTTCTCCCCCCATAAGAAGGAGTAACCGTGGGCGCGCTGCTCACTTTCCCCCTTCCTTCGTGCCTTTTCCAATCCCAGAGCTGTCGCTCCTTTTCTTCCTTCTCTTCCAAGCTTTTCGCCATCGCCTGTTGCTGCCGCCCTCCTTGCCTTCCTGAACCCTCTAAGCTCCTTGGCCGCCATGGTGCCCAAATCTGCCAAGGGCAAGGGGGTGGCTAAGGGCCTCGTGACCGTGGATCCACCGGAGAGCGCGTTGCTGGGGGACAAGACGAAGTCCTCCTTCTTCTACCGCTCGTCGGTCGACGTCCACGAGCTCCGGGCTTCTTTCAATGCCTTGTGGGGAGTGAAGACGGGGGGAGAGAACTCGGGGCACCCGGCAACGCGCGTCATTCCTGCTGCTTGCGCCGACCCTGCTCCAAATTGGTACCCCTTCTTTGTCGACTACTTTTCTTGTGGGTTATGCCCCCCTTTCTCTGAGTTCTTCTGTGATATCATGCACACCTTTGGCTTCCGCCTTCTGGATTTTACTCCGAATGCGGTGGCGTGCATGTCTTGCTTTGCGCATCTTAGCGAGGGCTTTGTCGGAGTGCGGCCCAACATGGCGCTCTTCCGTCATTATTTTTACCCTCGAATCCAAACTGGAGGTGCCATTGCTGCTTGTGTCACCTGGATCCTAAGGTCCAAGGGGGCATACCCGGATAGCGCCATGAGAGAGAGGTGGGATGAATGTCATGACCGGTGGTGCTGGATCGAAGACGAAGACCCACCAGCATTTTGCAAGGTCCGCCTGACACCGCCCGTCCGTGGCAACGATTGGGGCTAGGTCGCCGCCGCCGATGGGAGGCTCACTATCGCCACCAATAGAATCCTCCGGCTGACCCGGGCGGGGCTACCCTGGAGATGATTGGGGCGGATTTCATCCGCCGTCGGATTGCTTTGCTGCACAATAAGGGGAGGCCAGCTTGGCTCTTCACGAACCCGGCCGATATCATGTGGCTCCGCCCTGGCCTCGATCACAATTTCACGGTGATGGGGCATGGCCACTTCTGCCAGCGGCTCTTCCAGCTGTATGTGGATAGTGACGGCGAGGTCGAGCTGACCGGCAAGGCTGCGAGTGTTGCCGTAAAGACTGGCAAGGCCGTCAAGGGGCCGCTCTTCAAATTGCCCGCGGGAGTCGTCCTGCTGTGTAACAGCTCTCGCCGGTCCGAGATCATCGCCATGATGCCGGACTGCAACACGCACTGCCCCGTCCTGAGCTGGAGGGAGCCGGCGGCCGCAGACGTGCGGCAGTTCTTCGACACCTTGGCTGAGGTGTATGTCAACGCCGACGCCGAGCGGCGGCTCATCATGGACACCACCCAGGCGGAGGTGGACTACATTGCCACCAGGGCGAAGGAGGCACAACTCGCCCTGGAGGTCGGCAGCGCCGGGGGCGTGGAGGACGAGGGCGCTGCGGCCGCGGAGGAGGAGCAACTCTCCTTGTGGGCGGCGGCCACCACGGGAGCCAGTGGTGCCGACACCGGGGCTCCGATCGTCGAGGACGCGGTCGACAAATCGTCGTCGTCGGAGGAGGACGCGGCGGCGGGTTCGACGCCAACCAGGGGAAGAGGGAGAGACCTGCGGCGGGCTTGCTCCGGCGAGCCAGTCCTGCCTGGCAGGGGCCCGCGGCCTCAATTGACCCTGGAAGGGTCCGGGCGCCACACGAGGGCCTCGGCAACGAAGAAGCTGACGACGGCCGCTGGGAAGAAGAAAGCGGAAGCCTCTTCCTCTTCTGGGCGCACACAGACCCCGCCGCCTTCCCTGCCCCCTCCGGAAGGCGTCGACTCGGATGACGACGCGGTGCTCCCCTTTGATCTCGGGCCCCTCAGCGCGGAGAGGAAAAGGAAGCCGGCGGTGGAGGAGGAGACGGATGATGAGCAAGTGCTCCGTTCCTTATTGTCGTTTCCATTTCCCTGAATGGGGCCGCTTGTCCTGATCCATCTTGCTTTTGTAGGGATACGGAGACGTTGGCCCACAAGGTGAAGAGGGCGAGGACATTGGCGAGCAGCCAGCCCCCGGCCGGGGCTTCAACGACACCATTGGTGGTGTTGAGCAGCCCGGACAGCAGCCCCCGGCCTAGCCCCCAGCGTAAGTTCATCACCCCCTTTTTACTCGACTTAGGGTAGGTGCCCGATGCCACGATGCTGACCTTGTCGGGTTTGTAGGAGGGGAGCGGCAATAGGAGGAACCGCAGAGGGCTACCCCTAACACGCCACCCCCATCGACTACGCTGCCACGGGGGGGCATCCCCGGCAAGGGCACCAGGCGCGCAGCCCACACCCATGGAGGAAGAGGGGAACTTGGGCACTGGTGGCTCCGCCTCGACGCCAAAGACCTGCGGAGAGGGGACCTCTGCTTCACGGCCCGGCATTGGTGAGTCGCCTGCCCTTCGCCCTTTGTTCTTTTTTCTTGTGCTTCTCTTGGCTTCATTGCTCCTATCACCACCCAGGCTCTCCCCCAATGGACACGGAGGACGTGGACTCCGTTGTCAGGGATATTGCTTAAGAGGCCGCGGCTGAGGCCGACAAGGTGGCTGCCGAGGAGGCCGCCAAGAGCGCCGACGAAGATGCTGCTAGCGAGGCCGCCAAGGACGCCGCCGAGGGTGCCGGCGCGGGGGCGGCCAAGGCTGCCGATGAGGCCTCCGCCGAGGGCACCGGCGGTGGTCCTGCCCGGGGGACCGGCAAGGCCCCTGCCGAGGAAGAGGCGATGGATGACCAGCCTTCCTCCTCCTCAGCCTCGGGCCGCGGCAGGTACCTGAAGGTGGGTGATGACCTCTTCGTCCACCTCCTAGGGACGCCAAGTTGAGCGCCCGGCGAAAGGGAAGTTTTTGATGACGAAGTGCTTGCTGCCACCGGGTTCGAGATCGTCGATGTGCCGGGCGCCGGCGGCGGCGATTCTCCAGAGGAGCAGCTCTTCCACGCCATGGGGGCCAACTTCTGGAAGCTCCAAGCGCTCTACTGCGGCCGCCTGGACAAAGTTGAGTCCAGGGCGGCAGTGGTGGACAACACGGAGGCGGACTTCAAGGCGCGCGTCGCTGAAACGCAGGCTTGGTTCCACCAGTCTCGCGAGGAGCAGAGGGCCTTCCAGGAGAAATTGGCCCAGCGTGAGGTGGAGCTCGCCTTGAAGATGGCCGACATCGAGAAGGCCCAGGAGAAGGCGGCGAACTTAGCCGCCGTGGCCGAAGCCATCCGGAACCAGCATCAGGCCACCTTGAACTCCCAGGAGGAGGACCTCTCCGCGCGCGAGGCGAAGCTTGCCGCTACGCTCCGCCGCAAGGACAAGGAGCTCTAGGCCCTTGTCGCACGACGGACCCAGGAGCTGGAGCAGAGGCACAGAGAGGCGCTCGATGCCCAAGCCCAGGCCCACGCCGGCAAGGTGAGGGAGCTGGAGGTAGAGCGGGACGAGCTGAAGGAGCAGGCCCACCAGCTGTCCGGCAAGACGGACACGCTCAACCGCGCCTTCGTGGAGGCACAGGGAGCGGTCATCAGCAGGACTAGTGAGCTCTCCGAGGCGCGAGACTCCATCAGAGACCTCAAGCTAAAGCTGGAGGATCTCGAGAAGTTGTTGCCGGAGAGCAGAGCTCGGGAGGAGGCCTTGACAAAAAGCCTGGAGGAGGAGAAGCAGCGGGCAGCCGAGGCCGCCTCCCACCAAGAGTATGTGGCGGGCGAGAACAGGTGGATCAGCCATCTGGAGGTCGTCGCCGGCAGGGTTACCTCGCAATTGGCCACCATGGGGTTGCCAAATGTGAGGTACGCTCCTAAGCGCAGCGGGACCTTCAACGCCAAGCTGACCCAGTTCTTCGAGGGCGTCCTCGGGGCCCTGGCCTATCTCCACTCCAACAGGACGGCCATGCTGGCCGAGGAGGCCCGGCGTCTTTGCCGGAGGGTCATGACCAAGGTCCTCACCAAGGTGGCATACTGGAATCCCGATCTTGACTTCGCGGATGCGATGAAGAGCTTGCCGGAGGATGCTGATCTCGCGGTGCTCAAGGAGCGCGTCAAGCCCATCACCGACTGCATCGGCGAAATCAAGAGGGTGGAAGGCCAGCGCCGGGACTAGGCGTCCCATTTTTCTTCGCCGCTGCGGGCCCTCGACCAAGATAAATTTTATCTTTAGTTAGAACCGCAGTAATGATGTGATGTAATATAACTCTGAAGTACTCTTTAATTTCATGCATGTTATTTCCCCGTTCAACTCCTCTTTGTATGTGTGCCCTACGCCGATCGGGAAGGCTTGCTGGCGCGAAAGCCCCAAGCGGCGTCTTGGGGACGGATCCCCATGGCCTGCCGTGTACGCGTGCAACCGGGTGAGCCACCTCCCCGTCCTGAACGTGGTCGCTCGAACTGTCGAGCTTGACTCGAGTCAGAATTGAGGACGTTGCCGATTACGGGAGGCTACCCTGCCACTCTCGACGCAGCCGCTTGAGCTGTTGAGCGGACTCGAAACAGGGCAAGGGCGTTGCCAATCGTGGTAGAGCCCCCTGGCGTGTAGTTTTTTTTCATACAAAGCGAACATCTCCGGGGGGAATAACCTCAAAATAAAAAGGGAATTATAGGCGAGAGTTCAGCGCAACTTAGCTTTTGTCCACGATCGCTCGAGTGTCGACCTCCTGGCCCCTTTTCTTCTTCAAAAATCGCGAAGACAAAGGAGCATCGAACTGACTGCTAAAGTTGATTCTCACAACTGCGCAGCCCCTGCCTGGCGGGCCAAATATGTCGGTGGGAAACGACACCTATGGGATCACGAGAATCCCTTTCTGCGGTTGCGGGGCGCGGGGGTCGTGAGAAGAGCGGATCGAGCAGGCAGAACACGATTCCTTTACCCAGGTTCGGGCCACGAAGATGCGTAATACCCTACTCCTGCTTTGGTGGATTATATGTTTGTGTTCTTGAGCTAGCTATGGGGCGTGAGGAGCTCCAAAAAGCCGAATCCTCTTCCTGGTCGCCTGGGGCCTCCTTTTATAGGGAAAGGGGCTGCCACAGTGGCGCACAGGAGGTGGAAAGGGTACAGTGATGCGAGGTTATCCCTCGCATTACATGACAAGGTGCATTTAATGCACCTTGCTTAGGTGTCCTTGCTTTATCAGGGGCGGGGGAGAATCCTGTCTCGTCTGTCGCCGCTCTCTCCTGCGTCGACATGCGCCCTGGCCAGCGGTGCCTGTGATGCCATGTAGGTGGGCAGGCAGCTGAGGTGGCGCAGCGGTGGGTCTCCACAAGGATCTGCATGCCGCCACGCAGGTACCTACCGAGCTGGTTGGGTCGGCAGCCGCATGTGAACGGTGGTGGAGGCGTGACTCGCGCGGGTCCGATGGTGGCCTCGCGGGTGTCCTTGGCAAGGGCCTTGCCGCGGCCCCGACAAGGGTCTTGCCGTGGCGCCTGCTGTCATCCCCGGCAAGGCTCTTGCCGGGGGCCTTGTGGTTCTCCTTGGCTGGGATCCCGCCAAGGACCATCATCTTCTAAAGTGTGCATCGGATCTTGGATGTCTTCACAAAGATCTGCATACCACCACGGGGATGCCTCCCGAATCCTTGACCCATGGGGGCAGTGGACTCAAGGGTGACCCGCTCCGTAGGTGTGGGGCGAGCTGCCACGGCAAGGGTCTTGCCGGGTTGGCGAAAACCGCCCTTGCCGGGAGGGGCCCGCTTCGCCCACTTTGCTCTTTGTGGTCTTGGTCTTGGTGTCGTTCTGCTCTTCTTTGGCTTAGACCTTACCTTGGTTCTACCTCCCTTGCCGTGCTCGGTGCGGCGGCGCCCGTGGCTCAGACTTCCCGTGCACAGTCATAGGGGTACAAAAAGTGTACCCCTCTTTTTGTACACCGACACGCTGCATCTGGAACCCCAATCCATAATCTTCCTCGTCCTCTTTGCCTTCCTATGCGAGGCAATGGTGGGCGTTTCTCCTTCCGTTGCCTTGTTTCGCCATTTCATCTCCCTCCACCTGATCGACGCCCGCCAGCGCTCGAGATGCATGGCCTTCTAGGCCATGGCGGCGACGGCTGGCTCAGACATTGACTTCACGCTCTGCCAAAATGTGAGGGGATACCGGAAGAAGTGGGTGTATGTGGATGCCGGCACGCTCAGCCCCCTACTCCTTCTCCCGCGAATACCAGCGGTGCCCAGCTCCGGCTGGAGGCACGCGAAGCTCGTCGACCATTGGCTCTGCCATGTCTGGCCCAGGCTGGCCAAGTTGAAGAAGGTTGGGGTGACAGCGCCGATGGTGGTGAGGGAGTTCGTCCGGTGGTGCAGCGCCCCATTTCAGCGCCATTATCGCCCAATGTGGACCTTCACAGGCCCCAAGGATCCCATAAGGCTCCAGCCTCCTTCGCTTCCTTCCAAGACACTACGTGTTGCTCGAGCTCCTGACGGCGACCCGGCACCTGCCACACTTCCGTAGGACGAATGCCTCTAGTTGCTCTGCTCGAGCAAGGAGGACTTCGTAAAGCAGATGCCCCTCTTTGACGAATGGTGGCTACGCCCAGGGGCCTTGATGGGCCTCGCGATAATCACATCTTCGTGGCTGCCATGCTTGTTGACCCCACGGCGCGCGCCCTGGACGAGGATGCAGGTGCACACTCTTTGACGAGTGGTGGCTACGCCCAGGGGGCCTTGATGGCCCCGAGTTGTCGCAGCCACTCGCCGCGCCGCCGCCCTTGCTCGCCGGCGCCCCGTCCCCGCGACGTCCCGTGCCAGATCCCGGCGAGATCCGGCCGAAGGAGACCTCCCCGCGCCCGGATCCGGTGAACCCTCGCCGGAGCGCCCCTCGCCGACCTCTCAGGCGACCTCCTCGCGTCAAGTCCTGCGACTTCTCCGGCCATCCTCGAAATCCGCACTCGGAAACCCTAGATCTGCGAGGTTGAATATTTTCTTGCATATATCTCCGATTTGTGCATATGATATATCAAAATGTTCGTCTCGTGATTCTCTTCATGTTAGTGTAATTTGAATGCATGTTACTATCCATATTGACACCATTATCCTCATTGCAAAAGTGCTATATGATGTTAACTGCTGGCATTTATCATAACTTGCTGATGTGTCTTCTTCATTGCATTTTGTGTGTGCATCCTATGAGCATCTTGTCTACATGTTTTAGGAGCATCTCCATGCCATCTTTAAAGTGGTGCAAGTCTTGTATTTTTATGAGGTCTGTGGTGGCTAGCAGAAGCATGCAAAGTAGGCTACATGATGTTGCTGGTTTCAGACAGTATTTTTGCTAAGTCTTTTCCCGTTAAATTGTTATGCTATGTTGTCTTGTCGCCACAAGTAGATCCATGCATATTTTGATGAGGTTCTGTAAGCATGTTTTAAAGAGATATGGTTATGCTCTATCCATCCATGCCTCTGGTTGTAATTATGGAGTAGTGTAGCTTGTCTTTACCATGCTCTACATTTTCTTAATATTGTTGCTGGCAGATTGTTAACATGAATTTCATTTTTGCCATGTGTTTTGCTAGTGATCCATGCACCACATGAACTTTCTCTTGCCATGTTTAGCTTTAAAATTGTGTCTTCTTACTGTTGGTTACCTTGTGATGCCATGAAATGCTTTGCGGTGAGTGGCATGAGCTTGCAAAGTTGCTATCATGAATCTGTTTCCGCCATGCTCTGTTTTCTACCAAGTCTGAAGCTCTTCATATCACTTGCCATGTTTGCATTGAGCCTACCATATATTCTGTGCATCTTTGGCTAAATTTCATTAAGTGTGTTTTGTTCTTTGCCTTTATTACTAGTATGCCATGCCTTTGTTTGCCATGATACGTTACCGTGGCATGTTGTTTGCTAGCTCTAAACATTGCTATCTGATGCTGATTATGCCATGTTTAGTATTTTCACCAAGTCTGTGAAGCTGTTATCATTTGCATTTTTGCCATGCTATTTTAGGCCTGTTCTGGTGAGTTCTAGCAGGAGCTCAGTGTTAATGATTTGTAGAGCTCCACCTGTACTTTTACTTCCATGTTCTTTGTTGCTATTTTGGAGTGATGTAGCATAGTTTCTCATTGCATCTTAACTGCTATGATGCTGTTAAGCGCAATTTTGCATCGTTCTTGTTTTGCTCATCATTAGCAAACCGTGCATCCGTTTCCGGTGAAACTTGTATCGATTTCGACCGAAATCACCCCATATTTCCATTGGCTTGCTTGGTTTGCTAAGTTGATGCCATGATCATATTTTCCCTTTCGGAGTGCCCATATGCATTGCACATTATATCTTGCATTCCATGCCATGTCTTGCATCATGTTGCTTGTGCATTGCACCATGATTGATTGTTGTTCCGTTGCTTGTGTTCTTGCTTTGGGTAGAGCCGGGAGATGAGTTCGTGAACGAGGATCCTGTTGAGTACGTTTACGAGGAGCAAGCTTATGACAGCCCTGAGAACTTTGCAGGCAAGATGATCATTACCACCGATATCACTTCTATCTTTGCTTGCTAGTTGTTCGTTCTATCTCTATGTCACGCTACCTACCACTTGTTTATCATGCTTCCCATATTGCCATGTCAAGCCTCTAACCCACCTTCCTAGCAAACCGTTGTTTGGCTATGTTACCGCTTTGGCTCAGCCCCTCTTATAGCGTTGCTAGTTGCAGGTGCCTTGCAGGTTGTTCCATGTTGGAACATGGATATGTTGGGATATCACAATATCTCTTATTTAACTAATGCATCTATATACTTGGTAAGGGTGGAAGGCTCGGCCTTATGCCTGGTGTTTTGTTCCACTCTTGCCGCCCTAGTTTCCGTCATACTGGTGTTATGTTCCTTTATTTTGCGTTCCTTACGTGGTTGGGGTTATGGGACCCCCTTGACAGTTCGCTTTGAATAAAACTCCTCCAGCAAGGTGTCGGTGTCAAAACCGGTGGATCTCGGGTAGGGGGTCCCGAACTTTTTGTCTAAGGCGGATGGTAACAGGAGGCGGGGGACACGATGTTTACGCAGGTCTGGGCCCTCTCGATGGAGATAATACCCTACTTCCTGCTTGATTGATCTTGATGATATGACTATTACAAGAGTTGATCTACCACGAGATCGTAGAGGTTAAACCCTAGAAGCTAGCCTATGGTATGATTGTTGTTGTCCTACTGACTAAACCCTCCGGTTTATATAGACACTGGAGGGGGCTAGGGTTACACAGAGTCGGTTACAAGGGAGAATATCTACATATCCGTATTGCCAAGTGTCGGTGTCAAAACCGGCGGATCTCGGGTAGGGGGTCCCAAACTGTGCGTCTTGGTCGGATGGTAACAGGAGACAAGGGACACGATGTTTTTACCCAGGTTCGGGCCCTCTCTATGGAGGTAAAACCCTACTCCTGCTTGATTAATATTGACGATATGGGTAGTACAAGAGTAGATCTACCACGAGATCAAGGAGGCTAAACCCTAGAACCTAGCCTATGGTATGATTGTTGTATGATGGAGTTGTCCTATGGACTAGAAACCTCCGGTTTATATAGACACCAGATAGGGTTAGGGTTACACAGAGTCGGTTACAATGGTAGGAGATCTTGAATATACGCATCGCCAAGCTTGCCTTCCACGCCAAGGAAAGTCCCATCCGGACACGGGACGAAGTCTTCAATCTTGTATCTTCATAGTCCTAGAGTCCGGCTGAAGGTAGAGTCCGGCTGAAGGTATAGTCCGGCCACCCGAACACCCCCTAATCCAGGACTCCCTCAGTAGCCCCCGAACTAGGCTTCAATGACGACGAGTCCGGAGCGCTGATTGTCTTCGGCATTGCAAGGCGGGTTCCTCTCTAAATTCTGTGTACCTGTAGGAATAATTTCCGATTTTTGTAATGTAGCGCTCCTTGGCTTCCACGCCCAATAATGGTCGTCTTCCACGTGTCAAACGAATCCGAAAAGCCGGGGCGTTTTTACATCCACACCCCTAGCCACATAAACGAGCCACCTATTTAACGGGATGGGGATTCAGATCCAAACCACACCTTCTCCCCTCCGCGAGTAATCATCAGAGCGCTTCCAGCAAAGGTCCATTCCATCATGGCCAGCCGTCGCAACTCCTCCTCTCGCCCTTCCAGTCCTAAAACCGGAGACTGGGAGAGTTGCTCCATCCCGCACAGCGAGTTAGTGTCGCTTCAGGCCAAGGGATTTCTCCCTCAGGCTTATATGGTCCCGGTCCGAACCGGACTCGCCACCTATAATGGCGGAAAACAAGCGGAGAGCACCCCCAATCCCTCTAAAGGAGAGCGGGTGTGCCTCGTTCCTTATCTAGTAAGGGGACTGGGATTTCCAATTCATCCATTTCTCCGTGGGCTTCTGGAGTTCTACGGCCTCCAGCTGCACAATCTCACGCCCGCCTCTATATTGCATATCGCGGGCTTCGTCGCCCTTTGTGAGCTATTTTTAGGTGTTGAGGCTCATTTCGCACTGTGGAAGAGGATATTCTGCCTGGTACCCCGTTCTCGAGAGGGGTCCATATATCAAGTGGGCGGAGCCGAAGTGTGGCGCATCGCCGGGACCGGATACCTATCCGGAACCCCAAAGAAAGCGTCTGAGGACTGGCCTTCGGAATGGTTTTATATAGATGATGTCCCACTACCGGATCCTATCCGGGTTGGTCTCCCTGAGTTCAACAGTGCTCCATCAAAGAAACGCTTGAGCTGGCGTCCGCGGAGCTCTCAGAGAGAAAGCGACAGAGACATCCTTTACTTGATGGGCCGGATAAGACTATTCGCTCATTCGGGACTAACCATGATTGGAGTCATGGCCGCATGCATTATGCGAGGGGTGCAACCACTTCAATATAGGGGCCACCCCATGTGGGATTTTAACGGGGAGGATGACGCCACCCGTTATGGTCGTAAGGGGCCAGCCTCAGCTGCCGCTCTAGTAAAGATCTTATCCTCTTTGTACAAGGGAGAAGAGGAGGAATTCCTCCGCGTCAAGCCGCAGGGCGCATTTACTATGTACAACCCTCCAAGTTGGGTAAGTGGACAATTGTGCTTGCCCGTTCGTTTTATATTCCCATGATTAAATATTTAGTCTAATGACTTCAACGCAGGAACTATGTTAGGAGGTAAAGGATATAAACAGCCGTCCTCCACAGCCCGAGGATCCAGGACGGTCCCTCAATCCGGACTCCGAAGAGGATCCGGACATATCGGTGGAGCTTATTGACGGGGTGTTCCATCAGCTAAGCAAGGACAATACCTTGGTGGCCATTACGGCTGATTACCCAGGGTTAATCCCGGCCTCCCAGGTGACAGAGACCGGAGCCTCATTCCCTTGAGAAGGATTCCATTCTCACGTATTTCAGTTTTTCGGACGACAAAAGTGTTTTGCAGGGGAGATTTCTGAGGCGGGAGGCCGAACCTGCGGCGGCTAGCCAACGAGGGGCCGCATGGCCCCGTGGGGTAAAAAGGAATGTGGTTCGGACTGAGATGCCGGCGCAGAGGTATAGCACACCCTCTTTTTCCCTGGTGTTATTCCTTTAGGGCATATTAACTTTTGTGCTATCTTCTGGACGAAGAGACCTCACCGGACTACATCCGGAGAGGTTGCCAATCGCGCCTCCACCAGCCAGGCTCCAACGCCTGGCCCAGAAGCAGAGGCGAGCACAAGGCACGCGCCGGACGCTCCTCCGACAGAGGATGCGAACAGGTTGTCTGCCACAAATTCTGAGGTGGAGTGTGCCATGAACCACAGGCGTCGCCGGACAGTTCTTCACGATGCTTGTTTCTCCCAAGAGGCATTAGATGCCTTCAATTCGGGAGATGCGTACCTCCGTGCCGCTCAAACTGGTTTAGCCAGAGCCACAGAGCAGTATGTAAAAGACATACGGGTAAGAAAATTTTGGTCAAATATATATATACCAGTAGCCCCCGAGACTTGAAACAGTTTGAGTAACTGATTTAAGGATCATTTGTTATGCAGATTCTTACAGAGAAGAATACCGTACTGTCCCAGGAGCTGGAAGAGTGCAAAGCCCAACTGGAGGCCGCACTAGCCGCGGCCGGGGAGCCCAAAGAGACCCCCTCTGGTAAGATACACTTCAAAAGATTAGTATTTTGCGGCGTGGGTGCAAATCTGACTAATCGTATTGCAGATGGCGCCGGACTCGATCCGGAGAGGCAACAACTCTTACGCCGGCTAAAGGCCGGTGAGAGTATGCTGACAAAGGTGAGGCAGGAGAAGAATAATCTTCAGGATGCCAACACCAAGTTGGACGTTGAACTTAAAGATGTTCGTGGCCAGCTGTCGGACTCCACTAAGGAGAATCAGCGGCTTCGACGTGGCATATTTAGTAAGTGCTTAAACAAACTTTGAAAAAAAAGAATTCGGCGAGGAAGTCGACTAACAGAGTAACGTCTGTAGGTATGCTAACAGGTTGTCCTGCAAAGGAGATGCCTGGTTCTACGGGTGACGTTCTTCTCGAGCTCGTGCAACTGCACGAGCGAGTTCGGCAGGCGATGCAAGGCATTGCCCAAGCCTTATGGCCTTCCCACTCCATGACCGAGGGCCTTGGAGAGCTTGCGGAGAAGCTTAAGGGAGCTCGGCGGCGCTTCCGGTTGTGGAAGATATCGGCCTGCCGACAAGGTGCTAGGGAGGCCTGGCCCATGGTGAAGACCCGGTTTACGAAGTCTGACCCAAACCACATGGCCGAGGTTAGACCTGTGGGCCCTGATGGGAAGGAGATCCCTGTAAGCTTAGTGTACGACCAAGTAGAATTGGCCGCGAAGTATTCCCAGCAGGACTGTAAATTAGATAGCCTGTTAGATGGTATTGAAGAGGAATACAATCAGTCATAGTGACTGTGTAATTTCAATTGACATGTGTAATGCCTTCTAGCCGGATTGTAGATCGTTTCTCGTTGCCGACCTTTTCGCTTCAACCTCGGGACCTGACGGTCCGGAGTGTGTCCGAATACCATAGCGGTTATATAAGAACCGGGGTATGCGTGGAGACCAGGCGTAGGGGTCATTAGTGCTTTATCAGACAAGTGCCCAACTAGTTATGTTATATTACATGGTTAGTAAGAAACATCTTCCAGAGAGAATAATTCCATTAGGGGTTCCCTTCGCTGGGAGGCATGCCCTAAAGTGCATGTCCGGACTGCATGAAAAAACGTAGAAAAAGGCATCTAGGGGCGCATAAGATAAGGAAAAAGATCATCTTTAATTCACCGACCGAATATTCCCTTAAGAACGCTAGCTTTCGGCTTCACACAGTCTTAGGTACACATCCGGCTGAACCGGCAGTAACAATCGCAGAGGTGCTCCCTTTGCCACCTAGCCGAACAATCGGGAACGTAGGGGCAAGCACAGGAGCCAGGAAACCCAGCTTGGCCAAAACTTAAGTCATATCGATGCATATAATGGTGAAAAAAGGTACATGCGGAAGTTTGACACATGTGTTGGGCGTGAAGCCCGTATGAATAAGCTTCTGTTAAGGAAGCCCCCAGGTTTAATGAGCGCGTGTAGCACGTCACTTGATGAGCCTTTAAGGGCTATAAGAGAAAAGAGGGGAAGGAGAGAAATTTAAGACAGAAAATGTAAAAAATGGACAGAGGAATGAGACAAACACAGAGTCCGGCGCTAGGCATAGAATCTTCGGAGACGGGCGGCGTTCCATGGGTTCGGCTCGAGTCGGTTATCCGACGCATCTCGCAGGCGGTACGCTCCACCAGTCAGGACTTGGTCGATTATGAAGGGACCTTCCCACTTGGGCTTGAGTTTGTCCTTTTTCTTATCCGGCAGGCGTAGAACTAGTTCACCAACATTGTAATTTTTGGCCCGTACTTCTTTGCTTTGATATCTTCGAGCCTGCTGTTGATAAAATGCGGAACGGGCTTTTGCCACGTCACGCTCCTCCTCCAAGGCGTCCAAGTTGTCCTGCCGATCGAGCTCGGCTTCTCTTTCTTCGTACATGCGAACTCGAGGTGAGTCATGAATTATGTCGTAGGGCAGAACTGCCTCTGCGTCATACACCATAAAGAATGGTGTGTGTGTGTATCCGGTGGTGCGATTCGGCGTGGTCCGTAGCCCCCAGAGTACGGAGTCGAGCTCCTATACCCAGTGCGTGTTAGATTCCTTAAGGGATCGCGCTAGTCTGGGTTTAATGCCGCTCATGATAAGACCATTTGCACGTTCGACCTGGCCGTTAGTTTGTGGGTGATAGACGGAAGCATAATCGAGCTTGATGCCCATGTTTTTGCACCAGAGTTTTACCACGTCGGCGGTAAAGTTTGTACCGTTGTCGGTTATGATGCTGTGGGGGACGCCATAACGGTGTACAACCCCGGATATGAAGTCTATCACAGGTCCGGATTCGGCCGTTTTAACAGGCTTGGCTTCTATCCATTTGGTGAACTTATCCACTATGACTAGTAAGTATTTTTTCTTATGGGTCCCACCTTTAAGGGGTCCGACCATGTCAAGCCCCCAGACCGCAAAAGGCCAGGTGATGGGGATAGTTTGGAGTGCGGTGGGTGGCATATGGCTTTGGTTGGTAAAAAGTTGGCAACCAACGCATCGTTGGACTAGGTCCTGAGCGTCTATCCGGGCCGTCGGCCAATAAAAGCCTGTACAGGAAGCCTTGCTAACAAGGGACCGAGCAGCGGTGGTGACCACCGAGTCCGACATGAATTTCAGCCAGAAGGTTCCGCCCGTCCTCTTCGGAGATGCACCTTTGAGGGACTCCGGTAGTGCTTATCTTATAAAGCTCTCCCTCATGGACTTTATAGGCTTCAGATCGCCGCACTATGCAGCGGGCCTCATTTTGGTCCTCTGGGAGTTCCTGCCTAGTAAGGTAGGCTAGGAATGGTTCTGTCCACGGGGCGATAACCGCCATTATCATGTGTGCTGAAGGTGTAATTTCATTGGCAGAGCCTCCAATTATGTCAGTTGTTCGGCGTCGAGTGGTGCGGCTGAGTCCAGGCTGTTATTTGCGGGTTCCCCCTCCCATGCTATGGATGGCTTGAACAGTCTGTCCAAAAAGATGTTGGGAGGGACTACATCGCGTTTTGCTCTGATGCATGCCAGGACGTCCGCTGCCTGATTGTTTTCTCGGGCTATATGGTGAAACTCCAGCCCTTCGAACCGAGCTGACATTTTTAGGACGGCGTTGCGGTAAGATGCCATTTTTGGATCCTTGGCGTCGAAGTCTCCATTTATTTGGGATATCGCGAGGTTCGAATCCCCGCGTACCTCTAGGCGCTGGATGCCCATGGATACTGCCATCCGGAGACCATGTAGGAGGGCCTCATATTCGGCTGCATTGTTGGAGTCCGTGTACATGATCTGGAGCACATATTGGACTGTGTCTCCTGTGGGGGACGTCAGGACGACGCCAGCCCCCAGTCCGGCCAACATTTTGGAGCCGTCGAAATGCATAATCAAGTTTGAATATGTGCCGTACTCTTTAGGGAGCTCGGCTTCCGTCCATTCTGCGACGAAGTCGGCCAAAACTTGCGATTTAATAGCTCGCCGTGGCTTGTAGGTTATATCAAACAGGAGGAGCTCAATGGCCCATTTTGCGATCCGGCCCGTTGCGTCGCGGTTGTTGATAATGTCGTTGAGTGGTACCTCCGACGCAACTCTTATCGAACACTCTTGAAAGTAGTGTCGTAGCTTCCGGGATGCCATGAATACCGCGTATGCAATCTTTTGATAATGGGGTACCGTGATTTGCATGGAGTGAGGACAGTGGACATGTAATAAACTGGCCTTTGAAGGGGAAATTTGTGTCCGTCCGTTTCCCGCTCGACGACGAGCACTGCGCTGACAACTTGATGGGTTGCTGCAATGTACAATAGCATTGGTTCGCCGGTGTTTGGCGCGGCCAGGACTGGGTTTGTTGCCAATATGGCTTTTATTTCATCGAGTCCGGCCGTGGCGTCATCCGTCCACTCGAAGTGTTCGGTGCACCGAAGGAGGCGATAGAGGGGCAGTGCCTTTTCTCCCAAGCGGGAGATGAAGCGGCTTAGAGCCGCCACGCATCCGGTTAATTTTTGTATTTGTTTAAGGTCCTTTGGGATATCCAATTGTGACAAAGCTCGGATCTTGGCTAGATTCGCTTCAATTCCTCTACCGGATACAATGAAGCCCAAGAGCTTTCCGGCTGGAACGCCGAAAACGCATTTTTCCGGGTTGAGCTTGATGTCATATTTTCAGAGATTATCGAATGTAAGCCTCAAGTCGTCTACTAGAGATTCGACATGTCTTGATTTGAAGACCACATCATCCACATATGCCTCCACTGTTTTGTCGATCTGGTTTGCCAGACATGTCTGGATCATGCGCTGATATGTTGTGCCGGCGTTTTTCAGCCCGAAGGGCATTATGTTGAAGCAGAATGGGCCATATGGTGTGATGAATGTTGTTGCGGCTTGGTCTGATTCTGCCATCTTGATTTGATGGTAACCAGAGTATGCGTCGAGGAAACACAACAAATCATGTCCTGCGGTGGCATCGATAATTTGATCGATACGGGGGAGGGGGAAGGGATCCTTTGGGCAAGCCTTGTTAAGGTCCTTAAAATCGACACACAGGCGCCAGGATTTGTCCTTCTTTGGTACCATTACCAGGTTTGCTAGCCAGTCCGGATGTTTTATGTATCTAATGAATCCGGCCTCCAATAGCTTCGCTAGCTCCTCTCCCATAGCCTGTCTCTTGGGTTCGAAAAACGCCGAAGGGCTTGTTTGGCAGGTTTGAATCCTTTTAGGATATTTAAGCTGTGTTCGGCCAGCCTGCGTGGGATTCCTGGCATGTCTGAAGGGTGCCAGGCGAAAATGTCCTAGTTCTCTCGTAGGAACTCTCGCAGTGCGGCGTCTACATCAGGGTTCAGTCGTGCCCCGATGGAAGCTGTTTTATTGGGGTCCGTTGGATGGACCTGGAATTTGACTATTTTGTCCGCTGGCTTGAAGGATGTGGACTTGGATCTCTTGTCGAGTATCACATCATCCCTATTAACCGTGGAGCGCAGCGCAGTCAGTTCCTCAGCCGCTAAGGCTTCGGATAGTGCCTCAAGGGCCAATGCGGCTGTCTTGTTTTCGGCGCGGAGTGCTATGTCCGGATCACTAGCGAGAGTGATAATTTCGTTCGGCCCGGGCATCTTAAGCTTCATGTACCCGTAATGGGGTATTGCTTGGAAGATTGTAAATGCTTCCCGCCCTAGTAAAGCGTGATATCCGCTGTTGAACGGGGCCACCTGAAACGTGACCTCTTCGGACCTGTAATTATCCTGCGTGCCAAACACCACATCTAGTGTGATTTTTCCTGTGCAGCACGCTTCCTGACTAGGGATTATTCCTCTAAAGGTTGTGCTGTTTTGCTCGATGCGGTTCCAATCTATTCCCATTTTTTGAAGGGTTTCCTCATAAATGATGTTCAATCCGCTGCCTCCATCCATGAGTACCTTGGTGAGGCGAAAGCCGTCCACTATTGGACTGAGGACCAATGCAGCTGGTGCTCGGGCTGTTCGGAATTTAGGTTCATTACTTGCATTGAAGGTAATAGCTGTGTCGCTCCATGGGTTTATTGTTGCTACTTGATAGACTTCGGCAAGGTTGCGGAGTGTTCTTTTTCGCATATTGTTTGATGCGAAAGTCTCGAAGACTGTGAGAACGGTACTGTTGTCCTCGGGGTGGCTTTCTGCGGCCTCCAAAATTAAGAGGTCCTCGCCAATTTTGGCCACCTGTCGTAGTATCCAACATGCTCTAAGGCTGTGAGTTGGTGTGGCGTCCTCTGTACTGTGAATTTTACAGGGTCCATCAAGCCATCTTTCCAGTACGGTTCCATGCCCTGTAGAGGGTTTTGGCTTTTTGGTGTTTAACCCGGGTGTCTTACGATGATGCACCCTCTTAGTTCGGACGGTATTGCTATTCAAGGCCGTGTTATCCCAAAATTTTATTTTGGTTTTCCAGGAACTTTCCATCGCACAGTACTTTTGTACTATGGACGCCAAGTCAGCGAAGCGTGTAATATCACGACGACTTATGGTGTGAAGGATTCCCTCGTCCGTGCAATTACTGCAGAAAATTGAGATTGCGTCTCCCTCGCGGCAATCCTTTATCCTGTTCATAACCAGGAGGAATCTGGCCCAGTAATGATGTACTGTTTCCTCGGGCTTTTGCCTGATTTGGGAAAGATCGCTTATGTTCGGGCGGGTGGGTGGTGTTGAATCTGAAACCTCACCCAATCTAAGATTCGGAGGCCGAAGAGCTTCCGAACTATGAAGTTCGGATTCTTGGATGTTGTCCAATGAATCTAGCCCGTTGCCTGATCCTAAGCTCAGGTCTTGAGTTACATCCACCCCTCCGCGGGTATCCGGCTTTGAGGGGTCGGGAATTCGGACGTAGCTAGTCCTTAAAATAGATGAAGGGTCGCCGCACTGCGCCTCTACCACGACAACGTGGTGGGTGACTTGGGGAGAGTTAATTTCTCTTAGATCGTGTTTAAGCCCAACCTGGTCGTAATCCGTAGCGACCCCTAGGGCGGCGATGCGATCCAAGAGCTCGTTTACCGAAGAGAGCTCCATTGGATCTAGCTGCTCGACGAGTTCCGAGATGACGTGAAGATTGCTTTTAATGACCCAAGAGGTCACTGTCGGCGCAACAGCCGAACAGGCGGTCATGAGAAAACCACCTAGCCGGAGGGTTTGGCCGACAGCCAAGGCTCCCTTAGTAACGGTGCCGTCTTTAAAGACGGGAAGAGGCATCCTTCCTGATTGCGACGACACAGAGGATCTCTCAATGAAAGCACCAATGTCGGTGTCAAAACCGGCACATCTTGGGTAGGGGGTCCCGAACTGTGCGTCTAGGACAGATGGTAACAGGAGACAAGGGACATGATGTTTTTACCCAGGTTCGGGCCCTCTCGATGGAGGTAAAACCCTACTCCTGCTTGATTAATATTGATGATATGGGTAGTACAAGAGTAGATCTACCACGAGATTAAGGAGGCTAAACCCTAGAAGCTAGCCTATGGTATGATTGTTGTATGATGGAGTTGTCCTACGGACTAGAACCCTCCGGTTTATATAGACACCGGATAGGGTTAGGGTTACACAGAGTCGGTTACAATGGTAGGAGATCTTGAATATCCGCATCGCCAAGCTTACCTTCCACGCCAAAGAAAGTCCCATCCGGACATGGGACGAAGTCTTCAATCTTGTATCTTCATAGTCCTGGAGTCCGGCTGAAGGTATAGTCCGGCCACCCGAACACCCCCTAATCCAGGACTCCCTCACCAAGCTTGCCTTCCACGCCAAGGAGAGTGCGATCTGGACACAGGACGAATTCTTCAATCTTGTATCTTCAAAGTCCAACAGTCCGGCTAAAGCATATAGTCCGGCTGTCCGAGGACCCCCTAATCCAGGACTCCCTCAGTAGCCCCTGAACCAAGCTTTAATGACGATGAGTCCGGCACGTAGATTGTCTTCGGCATTGCAAGGCGGGTTCCTCCTCCGAATATTGCGAGGCGCTTTTCTTGGCACGTCTTGTCGAAGCATAGATCGTGTCCCTCTTATTACGGGATTCTCATCAATACGGTGTGGGTTATCCAACCGTGCCATCAATTACGGCGCTTGGGGAATAAGCGGTATTACCAGGAAAGTGGGGAGGCATAGAATGCCTACTCCCTTTATAAGGGAACAAGGACTCCCTTTCATACCCATGCTTTCTTCTTCCCGATCCATTCCCCTCCGCCCAAGCTCCAGCGCCCAAGCGTTCATCTTCTCTGCCCACAAAAGCCTTCCGAAAATGTCTAGATCCGGAACAGGAGGCAAATGGATGGCCTCTACCGTCCGGGAGAAGGATATCAAAAAGCTTCGGGAGGCCGGGTATCTGGCCAAGAAAATCAGCCATCGTCTCCCGACGGCGGGACAGATCGTCCCTACTCTGGAACCCCACGAGAGGGTTGTATTCCTCTCTCACTTTGTCCGCGGGATAGGGTTTCCCGTCCACCCGTTCGTTCGCGGCATCATGTATTATTATGGGATCGATCTTCACGACCTGTCCCCTAATTTCTTCCTCAACATCTCGACATTTACTGTCGTGTGCAAGGCTTTTCTCCGCATCTCACCACATTTCGGCTTATGGCTGAAGATTTTTAATGTGAAGCCCAAGGTAGTGG
Organism: Aegilops umbellulata; assembly: GCA_032464435.1. Lineage (NCBI taxonomy): Eukaryota > Viridiplantae > Streptophyta > Magnoliopsida > Poales > Poaceae > Aegilops > Aegilops umbellulata. The sequence goes on along the minus strand of CP136054.1, from coordinate 60,510,214 downwards.
GTGGCGAGCACGCCGAGTGCGGGGGCGCTATGGTGAGCAAGATGCCCAATGTTACATGGCCAACAGGCACCTTTAACGATTCCGTCAAGGAGTGGCAACAGCAGTGGTTTTACATCACCGAGCCGCGCGGCACGGAATGGGCCGCTACTCCCGAGTTTCGATCAGGTGCCCCCCTATGGCTTACATCCTGGTTCAAGAAGGGCCTGAACTGGTCCTCGTCCAACGAATTGTCGGTGCTCCAGACGCGCGTTAAAAATATGGGAGACAAGAACATTGAACTTGTCAATGTGGTCCAGGTGATGTTAGTTCGCCGGATCCTGCCTTGTCAACTCCGGACTTGCAATCTATGGGGGTTCGATCCGGCCAAGCACCAAACCTTGCGAGAGCTTTTCGGCTCCTCGCATGAGGACATCTGGAAGGTGCTTTTTAAGTCCAGCAAATCATGGCTGGACTGTGCCGAAGATCGCGTGTACCAACTATCCCGCTGCAAGTTCGGTAAGTCATCGTCCTTTTTATCCGCGTAACCCAAGGGAAGCACTTAATGTGTTTTCTACAACTCCCCTAGGGCTGGACGAAGAAGGCGGAGCGGATCCATTGTCCGGCCCCACTTCCCGAAGAACTGGCCGTCCCACTTCTGACGAAGATGCTAGTCCCGGCGCCTTACAAGGTGCCGAAGAAGACGGCCGAGAAGGGGGCCAAGAAGACCCGGGGCGGTCTTCTTCGCTGTGGCATTTAGGATACAATATCCGAAGGCTCTGATGCCCGTTCCGCTTTCGAAGAGGACGAGGAGGAGTCAGAAGATGAATCCCCTGCGGGGGAAAGAAGGAAGAGGATGGCCTCCGCACACTTGGAGTCCGAGTCGCCTAAAAGGGGAAAAGCTCCTCTTCCGGAGGAGTCCACTGCCGCCGCCGATAGCAGCCCAGCGTGGGATCCTAGGGACCAGCCCCTGGTGAACTCGTGAGTATATACAATCCGAATATGCTTATGCGTCTGGACTCATCATGGCATAATATTTTAACCTGAGCCATGTTTTTGTAGCCCGGCGAGGTCCCGTACCGAACAATCCTCATCAGAGGATTCGCTGAGCTCGGATAACATGGAGAGCGGGGCGCCCCCGAAGGCCCCTTCCTTCGAACAGGTGAATACCACCGAGGCTTCGTCCCAGAGGGACCCCGGCCAAGGAGGAGGAGAAAAGACCGTGAAAGCGGCGCCTTGAGGTCAAACATCAGGGGCCGAACACATGGGGGAGAAAATTCCCATGGAAGCTGACGGCGGGGGCCATGTTAAATTCGGCTCCCAGACGGATGCAGTTCCGGAGACTAGTATGGCTCCAGAATCAGGCAGGCAGCCTCTCTCAGCTGCAGGGGGCATACTGGCAACCTCTTTCCAACCAGAGGTGTCGGATGCTTTGTTGGTGGTGCTGAAGAGCGCCTCCATCGTCGATGAACACCGTGGCCTTATGGGTGCAGGGAAAGAAGATTCAGTCTGCTGAGAGTGGACTGAATGGAGCTTGTATCTGCCTTATAAAAGGTTTTAAGGTATGTTTTTTGAAGAGTGTCATGGTATGGATAGTAACCCCTGATACACTGTTCGGTGAAAGAAATAGCCGGACGGAGGATCAAATTTATGTTCGCGGGAAGACTCATTGAATGACATCTATTTCTCTTCTGTTATAAGCAGGTGTATGTAGCGGCTGCTGCCTCTCAAACTGCGGAGATCTCCGGACTGAATCAAAGTCTGGAGCAGGCCCAAGAAGAACTTGGCCAGTTGAAAATGTAGTTGGGAGATAAACAAGGTATGCGCAAGTCTTGTTCGCGTTTATTGGGAATGAATTTTCAGTGTGATGAAATAGGCTTCATGATTTGCACTAGGGATGATGACCGAAGTCGAGGCCCTTAAGAAGGTTGTGGCTGAGGCTGATAAAAAGGCAACCACAGAGCAGGCTCTTCGTTAGAAGCACGAGGCCAGGGTTATTAAAGTTGAGCAGGAGCTGCAAGAGGCAGTGAAGAAATGCGAGACCTTGGAGCGGAGTTTAACGGAGAAAGAATCCGAACTCACCAAGGCGCATCAGGCCACGAGCGATGCCCGGGGGGAAACCCAAAGTGCCCTGTAGGAGATTCAAGAGGCGAGGAAGATCGCAGCGGGTAAGGCTTTTTCCTTGTAAAGCAAGTATTTGAGGAGAATATTATGTGTATCATTTTGGATTCGGATTTCTCCAGGGGTATTTGCGGAGTTGCCCCGCTGCATATCGGATGCCGCCCAATTCTACCGGGCCGAAGAAAGGAACACTGCGGATAAGCTCTCTTTTGGTCGCAGTATTTGGCACTGAACTATCCGGTGCCTTTTGCCGATCAACTGAAACAGCTGATCGAATTGCATAAGGCGGCGGAACTAGCCATGAAGGATTTGATTATCCGGCTATGGCCTGCCGAGCCGATTCCAAGCAGCTACTTCGCGCTCGTGAAGCGGCTTGTAAGAGCTTGCCCTCGACTTAACGTCATCAAGCGGTCGGTCTACATAGAGGGTGTGCGAATGCCCTTTGCCCGCACAAAGGTGCACTAGGGGAAGATGGATGCTGAGAAGCTGATGACCAATGGGCCGCCAGAGGGGAAGGAGCACCGCAAGCCCGAATTATATTATGAAAGTGTATTGAAAGGATCCTACAGCGGAGCTATGTACTAAGGACATTATATTTCCATGAATGCAAATCATGTTGTCCTTTGTAATGTCTGAACAGGGTCATTTATATTATTTATTTCATGTTATATCAAAATTTACCCTCCTGTGCGGCCATTTTATATGTTAAACCTGAGAGTTGGCCAGTCATCGGCTTCTGCCCCCACGTAGGAAGTACGGGGGTGTTCGGGATAAACCTGAGCACTCTTTATCCCAGTTTTTCCTCCATATTGCCCGTCCTGGTCGACGCAAAGGTGAGCTTGCAAATGAAATGTATGAAATGTTTGTGTGCCGGAGAGCGGTTGAGCCGCTGTATGCGGCCTATCTTGGCCTTCGCCGTAGTGTTTAATTGAGCCCTAGACGAACCGGGCTATGCTATCGCGAAGTAGCTCGAAGTCATTTGGCGGTATCCGGGAGCCTGGCAGTCAACTCGGGGTTCGGCTGCCAGGTGCTGCTCATTGCTTCTGTTGTTTAAGGCAACGGTGTACTTGTTGCTGCCGAAGGAAAGGTCGGCCTTGCCCTTAACCATGATGACGTCGCGTGGACCGGGCATCTTGAGCTTACGGTAGGCGTAATGTGGCATCGCGTTAAATCGAGCGAACGTGGTTCGTTCGAGCAGTGCCTGATAATCACTGCGGAAGGGGACGATTTCGAAGGTTATCTCTTCGATACGGTAATTGTCTGGTTATCAAAAGACTACCTCAAGGGCAATGGAGCCTGTACAATTGGCTTCCACACCTGGTATAATTCCTTTGCAAGTGGTTGTAGTGGGTTTGATCATCGAATGATCGATGCCCATCTCGTGCACTATGTCCTGGTAAAGCAGGTTTAGACTGCTGCCTCCGTCCATAAGGAATCGTGTGAGGTGGAACCCGTTAATTATTGGGTCAAGGACTAGTGCGGCTGGATTGCCCTGATTGGTGTTGACCGGATGATCTGTGTTCTTGAAGGTGACCAGCCCTAGTTTATATTGTGGGACGGCTGGTTCCGTTGAGTCGGCATCCCTAGGGTGCGTATCGGGTCCGGGTTGGGGATTTGGGTGGTGTTTACCATGTTCACCGTTTGGATTTGTGGGGGAAATTATTTTTCCCTCCTGTGTTCGGCGATCTGGGCTCTTCATCGCCATCATCACTTTGAGACCCCCCTTTACTATTTTTGGCGCCTGCCCTGCCAGCTTGCTTGAAGACCCAGCATTCTCTGTTGGTATGGGTGGCTGGTATCGGTGTCAAAGCCGGAGGATCTCGGGTAGGGGGTCCCGAACTGTGCGTCTAAGGCGGATGGTAACAAGAGGCGGGGGACATGATGTTTACCTAGGTTCGGGCCCTCTCGATGGAGGTAATACCCTACTTCCTGCTTGATTGGTCTTGATGATATGAGTATTATAAGAGTTGATCTACCACGACATCGTAGAGGCTAAACCCTAGAATCTAGCCTATGGTATGATTGTTGTTGTCCTACGGACTAAACACTCCAGTTTATATAGACACCGGAGGGGGCTAGGGTTACACAGAGTCGGTTACAAGGGAGGAGATCTACATATCCGTATTGCCAAGCTTACCTTCCACGCCAAGGAGAGTCCCATCCAGACACGAGACAAAGTCTTCAATCTTGTATCTTCATAGTCCAACAGTCCGGCCCAAGTATATAGTCCGGCTGTCCGAGGACCCCTTAACCCAGGACTCCCTCAGTACCCCTGAACCAGGCTTCAATGACGATGAGTCCAGCGCGCAGATTGTCTTCGGCATTGCAAGGCGGCTTCCTCCTCTGAATATTCCATAGAAGAATTTGAACACAAGGGTAGTGTCCGGCTCTGCAAAACAAATTCCACATACCACTGTAGAGAGAATAATATTTCCACAAATCTAATCTGCTGACAACTTTTGTAGCATGACATCACACCACGCCCCGGTCATTATTCGAACAGTTTTTCACAACCTGCCACTGCACGTATTGCGAGGCGGTTTTCTTGGCACGTCTTGTCGAAGGAGAGATCGTGTCCCCCCCCCCCTATTATGGGATTCTCATCAATTCGGGTGCGGGTAACCCAACCTCGCCATCAATTACGTCGCTTGGGGAATAAGCGAGTTTACCAGGTAGGTGGGGAGGCGCATAGTTTCTTCCGCCCTTATAAAGGGACAAGGATTCCTCCTTTTCACCCACGCCCTCTTCCTCTTTGCTCATCCATTCTCGTGCACTCGATCTCTAGCACCCAAGTTCGCATTTTCTCCTCCAACCACTCCAAGCATGTCCGGAGCGGGAGGCAAGTGGATGGTCTCCTCCGTTATGGAGGAGGACATCACAAAGCTACGGGGAGCCGGATATCTGGCTGCGGATATCACGCACTGGCTGCCAGATGTGGGGCAGATCATCCCAACTCCAGAGCCCAATGAGAGGGTGGTATTTCTTACCCACTTCGTCCGCGGACTGGGATTTCCTCTTCGCGGGCTCATGTTTTACTTCGGGCTAGACTTTCACGATCTGGCCCCCAATTTTATCCTCAACATCTCGGCGTTCATCGTCGTGTGCGAGGCCTTCCTCCACATCAAGCCCCACTTCTGCCTGTGGCTGAAGACCTTCAATGTTAAACCGAAGGTGGTGGTCGGCCAGCAAGCGGAGTGCGGAGGCGCCATGGTGGGCAAAATGCCCAACGTCACCTGGCTCGAAGGCTCCTATGTGGAGACCATAAAGGGGTGGCAATCGGGGTGGTTCTACATCACCGAGCCGCGCGACACCAACTTGGTGGCGCCCCCCGAATTTTCATCCGGAATCCCTGCTACCTCTTGAGCACTGCATTGGATTTTCTTGAAGAGGAAAGGACGATGCATCAAAGTAGCGTAAGTATTTCCCTCAGTTTTTGAAAACCAAGGTATCAATCTAGTAGGAGGCTACACGCGAGTCCCTCGTACATGCACAAAGAAAATAACTCCTCGCAACCAACGCGATAAGGGGTTGTCAATCCCTTCACGGTCACTTACGAGAGTGAGATCTGATAGATAATATTTTTGGTATTTTTGTGGTAAAGATGCAAAGTAAAATAAAAGTAAAATTAAAAGAAAAGGTAATAATAAATTGTAGGAAGATTGATATGATGAAGATAGACCCGGGGGCCATAGATTTCACTAGTGGCTTCTCTCAAGAGCATAAGTATTTTACGGTGGGTGAAAGAATTACTGTTGAGGAATTGACAGAATTGAGCATAGTTATGAGAGTATCTAGGTATGATCATGTATATAGGCATCATGTCCAAGACAAGTAGACCGATTCCTGCCTGCATCTACTACTATTACTCCACTCATCGACCGCTATCCAGCATGCATCTAGAGTATTAAGTTCAAGAAAATAGAGTAACGCCTTAAGCAAGATGACATGATGTAGAGGGATAAATTCACGCAATATGATAAAAAAAACCCATCTTGTTATCCTTGATGGCAACAATACAATATGTGCCTTGCTGCCCCTACTGTCACTAGGAAAGGACACCACAAGATTGAACCCAAAGCTAAACACTTCTCCCATTGCAAGAAAAACTAACCTAGTAGGCCAAACCAAACTGATAATTCGAAGAGACTTGCAAAGATAACCAATCATACATAATAGAATTCAGAGAAGATTCAAATATTGTTCATAGATAATCTTGATCATAAACCCACAATTCATCGGTCTAAACAAAGACACCGCAAAAACAAGATTACATCGAATAGATCTCCACGAGAGAGGGGGAGAACATTGTATTGAGATCCAAAAAGAGAGAAGAAGCCATCTAGATACTAACTATGGACCCAAAGGTCTGAGGTAAACTACTCACACTTCATCGGAGAGGCTATGGTGATGATGTAGTAGCCCTCCGTGATGGATGTCCCCTCTAGCGGAGCTCCGGAATAGGCCCCAAGATGGGATCTCGTGGGTACAGAAGGTTGCGGCGGTGGAATTAGGTTTTTGGTTCCGTATCTGATCATTTGGGGTACGTAGGTATATTTAGGAGGAAGGAGTACATCGGTGGAGCAACAGGGGGCCCACGAGGGTGGAGGGCGTGCCCTGGGGGGTGGGCCCGCCCCCCTACCTCGTGCCCTCTTCCTTTCTTTCTTGACGTAGGGTCCAAGTCTCCTGGATCATATTCGATGAGAAAATCATGTTCCCAAAGGTTTCATTCTGTTTGGACTCCGTTTGATATTCCGTTTCTCCGAAACTCTGAAATAGGGAAAAAAAACAACAATTCTGGGCAGGGCCTCCGGTTAATAGGTTAGTCCCAAAAATAATATAAAAGTGGATAACCAATATTGTCCAAAACGGTAGATAATATAGCATGGAGCAATCAAAAATTATAGATACGTTGTAGACGTATCAGGCATCCCCAAGCTTAATTCCTGCTCGTCCTCGAGTAGGTAAATGATAAAAACAGAATTTTTGATGCGGAGTGCTACTTGGCATAATTTCAATGTAATTCTTCTTAATTGTGCTATGAATATTCAGATCTGAAAGATTCAAGACAAAAGTTTAATATTGACATAAAAATAATAATACTTCAAGCATACTAACAAAGCAATCATGTCTTCTCAAAATAACATGGCCACAGAAAGTTATCCCTACAAAATCATATAGTCTGGCTATGCTCTATCTTCACCACACAAAGTATTTAAATCATGCACAACCCCGATGACAAGCCAAGCAATTGTTTCATACTTTTGACATTCTCAAAACTTTTTCAATCTTCACGCAATACATGAGCATGAACCATGGATATAGCACTATATGTGAAATAGAATGGTGGTTGTGGAGAAGACAAAAAGGGAGAAGATAGTCTCACATCAACTAGGCATATCAACGGGCTATGGAGATGCCCATCCATAGATATCAATGTTAGTGAGTAGGGATTGCCATGCAACGGATGCACTAGAGCTATAAGTATATGAAAGCTCAACAAAATAAACTAAGTGGGTGTGCATCCAACTCGCTTGCTCACGAAGACCTAGGGCATTTTGAGGAAGCCCATCATTGGAATATACAAGCCAAGTTCTATAATGAAAAATTCCCACTAGTATATGAAAGTGACAAAATGAGAGACTCTCTATCATGAAGATCATGGTGCTACTTTGAAGCACGAGTGTGGTAAAAGGATAGTAACATTGTCCCTTCTATCTTTTTCTCTCATTTTTTTTGTTTGGGCCTTTCGTCCTTTTTATGGCTTCTTTTTTTTATTTTTCGTCCGGAGTATCATCACGACTTGTGGGGGAATCATAGTCTCCATCATCCTTTTCGTCACTTGGGACAATGCTCTAAAAATGATGATCATCACACTTTTATTTTCTTACAACTCAACAATTACAACTCGATACTTACAAAAAAATATGACTCTATATGAAAGCCTCCGGCGGTATACCGGGATATTCAATGAATCAAGAGTGACATGTATGAAAGAATTATGAACGGTGGCTTTGCCACAAATACGATGTCAACTACATGATCATGCTAGAAATATGACAATGATGGAGTGTGTCATAATAAACGGAATGGTGGAAAGTTGCATGGCAATATATCTCGGAATGGCTATGGAAATGCCATGATAGGTAGGTCTGGTGGCTGTTTTGAGGAAGGTATATGGTGGGTATATGATACCGGCGAAAAGTGCGCGGTATTAGAGAGGCTAGCAATGGTGGAAGGAAGAAAAGTGTGTATAATCCATGGACTCAACATTAGTCATGAAGAACGCATATACTTATTGGAAAAATCTACAAGTTATCAAAGCAAAGTATTACGCGCATGCTCCTAGGGGGATAGATTGGTAGTAAAATACCATCGCTCGTCCCCGACCGCCACTCATAAGAAAGACAATCAATAAATAAATCATGCTCCGACTTCATCACATAACGGTTCACCATACGTGCATGCTACGGGAATCACAATCTTTAACACAAGTATTTCTCAAATTCACAACTAATCAACTAGCATGACTCTAATATCACCATCTTCATATCTCAAAACAATTATCAAGCATCAAACTTTTCTTAGTATTCAACGCACTTAAAAGAAAGTTTTACAAATCTTGAATACCAAGCATATTAAGATTTTTTAAGAAAATTACCGTGATTTTTAAGACTCTAAAAATAATCTAAGTGAAGCATGAGAGATCAATAGTTTCTATAAAACAAATCCACCACCGTGCTCTAAAAGATAGAAGTGAAGCACTAGAGCAAAACTATAAAGCTCAAAAGATATAAGTGAAGCACATAGAGTATTCTAACAAATTCCAAATCATGTATGGCTCTCTCAAAAGGTGTGTGCAGCAAGGATGATTGTGGTAAACTAAAAAGCAAAGACTCAAATCATACAAGACGCCCCAAGCAAAACATATATCATGTGGTGAATAAAAATATAGCTCCAAGTAAAGTTACCGATGGAAGTAGACGAAAGAGGGGATGCCTTCCGGGGCATCCCCAAGCTTTGACTTTTTGGTGTCCTTAGATTATCTTGGGTGTGCCATGGGCATACCCAAGCTTAGGCTCTTGCCACTCCTTGTTCCATAATCCAACAAAATATTTCACCCAAAACTTGAAAACTTCACAACACAAAACTCAACAGAAATCTCGTGAGCTCCGTTAGCGAAAGAAAACAAAAGACCACTTCAAGGTACTGTAATGAACTCATTCTTTATTTATACTGGTGTTAAACCTACTGTATTCCAACTTCTCTATGGTTTATAAACTATTTTACTAGCCATAGATTCATCAAAATAAGCAAACAACACACGAAAAAAACAATCTGTCAAAAACAGAACAGTCTATAGTAATCTGTAACTAACGGAAACTTCTGGAACTCCAAAAACTCTACGAAAATAGGACGACCTAGGAAATTTCTTTATTTGTTAGCAGCAATTGGAATCAGTATTTTATCACGTTCTGGTGATTTTTAACAATTGTTTTCGTGAACAGAAAGTTTCTGGAAATTACAGCAAGATCAAATAACTATCATCCAAGAAGATCCTATAGGTTTAACTTGGCACAAACACTAATTAAAACATAAAAACACATCTAACCAGAGGCTAGAACAAATATTTATTCCTACACATAAGCAAAAAGCAAAAAAACTAAAAATAAAATTGGGTTGCCTCCCAACAAGCGCTATCGTTTAACGCCCCTAGCTAGGCATAAAAGCAAGGATAGATCTAGGTATTGCCATCTTTGGTAGGCAATACATAAGTAGATCTCATGATAGATTCATATGGTAATTTTATTTTCTTCCTAGGGAAGTGTTCCATGCCTTTCTTTAATGGAAATTGGAATCTAATATTCCCTTCCTTCATAGCAATAATCGCACCAACCGTTCTAAGGAAAGGTCTACCAAGAATAATAGGGCATAAAGGATTGCAAACTATATCAAGAACGATAAAATCTACGGGCAGATAATTCCTATTTGCAAAAATAAGAACATCATTAATTCTTCCCATAGGTTTCTTAATAGTGGAATCCGCAAGGTGCTAGTTTAGAGAGCAATCATCAAAATCACGGAAATCTAGGAAATCACACAAAGTTTTGGGAATAGTGGAGACACTAGCACCCAAATCACATAAAGCATCAAACTCATGATCTTTAATTTTAATTTTAATAGTAGGTTCCCACTCATCATAAAGTTTTCTAGGGATAGAAACTTCCAACTCAAGTTTTTCTTCATAAGATTGCATAAAGACATCAACGATATGTTTAGTAAAGGCTTTATTTTGACTATAAGCATGAGGAGAATTTAGCACGGATTGCAACAAGTAAATACAATCAATTAAAGAGCAACTTTCGTAATTAAATTCCTTGAAATCCAAAATAGTAGGTTTAGCAACATCTATGGTTTTTCTTTCTTCAATCCCACTTTTATCAATTTTAGCATCAAGATGTAAAAACTCAGAATTTTTGGAACTCCTTCTAGGTAGAGGTGGATCATATTCAGTCCCATCATTATCAAGATTCATATTGCAAAACAAAGATTTGATAGGGGACACATCAATAACTTTCAGATCTTCATATTTATTTTCATGGAAATTGGAAGAACACGCTTTAATAAAGGCATCTTTTGTAGCACGCATCCTAGCGGTTCTTTCTTTGCACTCATCAATGGAAATTCTCATGGCCTTGAGAGAATCATTGATATCATGCTTAGGAGGAATAGATCTAAGCTTTAAACAATCAACCTCAAGAGAAATTCTATCAACATTCCTAGCCAAATCATCAACTTTAAGCAATTTCTCTTCAAGCAAAGCACTGAAATTATTTTGCGAATTCATAAATTCTTTAACACTAGTCTCAAATACAGAAGGTATCTTATTAAAATTTCCATAAGAGTTGTTGTAGGAATTACCATAATTATTAGAGGGATTACTAGGATAAGGCCTAGGATTAAAGTCCCCTCTATACGCGTTGTTACCAAAATTATTCCTACCAACAAAATTCACATCCATAGATTCATTATTATTCTCAATCAAAGTAGACAAAGGCATATCATTAGGATCAGAAGAAACATTCTTAGTAGCAAATAATTTCATAAGTTCATCCATCTTTCCACTCAATACATTAATTTCTTCTATCGCATGCACTTTTTTATTAGTAGATCTTTTAGTGTGCCATTGAGAATAATTAACCATAATATTATCTAGGAGTTTAGTAGCTTCTCCTAAAGTGACTTCCATAAAAGTGGCTCCCGCGGCCGAATCCAAAAGATTTCTAGTAGCAAAATTCAATCCACAATAAAAGTTTTGTATAATCATCCACAAATTCAAACCATGAGTAGGGCAATTACGTATCTTTAATTTCATTCTCTCCCAAGCTTGTGCAACATGTTCATGATCAAGTTGCTTAAAATTCATAATATCGTTTCTAAGAGAGATGATCTTAGCGGGAGGAATATACTTACAGATAAAAGCATCTTTGCACTTGTTCCGAGAATCAATACGATTTTTAGGGAAAGACGAAAACCAAGCTTTAGCACGATCTCTAAGAAAAAAAGGAAATAGCTTCAATTTAACAATATCATTATCAACATCCTTTTTCTTTTGCATATCACACAAATCCACGAAGCTATTTAGATGAGTAGCGGCATCTTCACTAGGAAGGCAGGCGAATTGATCTTTCATAATAAGATTCAACAAAGCAGTATTGATTTCACAAGATTCAGTGTTGGTAAGAGGAGAAATCGGAGTGCTAAGGAAATCACTATTGTTGGTATTGGTAAAGTCACATAATTTGGTATTATCTTGAGCCATCATGACAAGCAAGCAATTCAACACACGAGCAAACAAAGAGCAAGCGAGAAAGAGCCAAACGGAAAAAGAGAGGGCGAATAAAACGGCAAGGGTGAAGTGGGCGAGAGGAAAACGAGAGGCAATGCGGGAGATAAGGGATTGTGATGGGTACTTGGTATGTTGACTTTTGCGTAGAGTTCACGGCAACGGCGCCAGAAATTCTTCTTGCTACCTCTTGAGCACTGCGTTGGATTTCCTTGAAGAGGAAAGGATGATGCAGCAAAGTAGCATAAGTATTTCCCTCAGTTTTTGAGAACCAAGGTATCAATCCAGTAGGAGGCCACGCGCGAGTCCCTCGTACCTGCAGAAAGCAAATAACTCCTTGCAACCAATGCGATAAGGGGTTGTCAATCCCTTCACGTTCACTTACGAGAGTGATATCTGATAGATAATATTTTTGGTATTTTTGTGGTAAAGATGCAAAGTAAAATAAAAGCAAAATAAAAAGCAAAGGTAATAATAAAGTGTAGGAAGATTGATATGATGAAGATAGACCCGGGGGCCATAGATTTCACTAGTGGCTTCTCTCAAGAGCATAACTATTTTACGGTGGGTGAACGAATTACTGTTGAGCAATTAACAGAACTGAGCATAGTTATGAGAGTATCTAGGTATGATCATGTATATAGGCATCACGTCCGAGACAAGTAGACTGACTCCTGCCTACATCTACTACTATTACTCCACTCATCGACCGCTATCCAGCATGCATCTAGAGTATTAAGTTCAAAAAAACAGAGTAATGCCTTAAGCAAGATGACATGATGTAGAGGGATAAATTCATGCAATATGATAAAAACCCCATCTTTTTATCCTCGATGGCAACAATACAATACGTGCCTTGCTGCACCTACTGTCACTAGGAAAGGACACCGCAAGATTGAACACAAAGCTAAGCACTTCTCCCATTGCAAGAAAAACCAATCTAGTAGGCCAAACCAAACTAATAATTCGAAGAGACTTGCAAAGATAACCAATCATACATAAAAGAATTCAGAGAAGATTCAAATATTGTTCATAGATAATCTTGATCATAAACCCACAATTCATTGGTCTCAACAAACACACCACAAAGAGATGATTACATCAAATAGATCTCCATGAGAGAGGGGGAGAACATTGTATTGAGATCCAAAAAGAGAGAAGAAGCCATCTAGCTACTAACTATGGACCCGAAGGTCCGAGCTAAACTACTCACACTTCATCGTAGGGGCTATGGTGATGATGTAGAAGCCCTCCGTGGTGGACTCCCCCTCCGGCGGAGCTCCAGAACAGGCCCCAAGATGGGATCTCGTGGGTACAGAAGGTTTCGGCGGTGGAATTAGGTTTTTGGCTCCGTATCTGATCGTTTGGGGGTAAGTAGGTATTTATAGGAGGAAGGAGCACGTCGGTGGAGCAACGGGGGGGCCCACGAGGCAGGGACGCGCCCTAGGGGGGTGGGCGCACCCCCCACCTTCGTGGCCACCTCCCTTCTTTCTTGACGTGGGGTCCAAGTCTCCTAGATCATGTTCGGTGAGAAAATCAGGTTCCCGAAGGTTTCATTTCGTTTGGAGTCCGTTTGATACTCCGTTTCTTCGAAACACTGAAATAGGCAAAAAAACAACAATTCTGGGCTGGGCCTCCGGTTAATAGGTTAGTCCCAAAAGTAATATAAAAGTGGAAAATAAAGCCCAATATGGTCCAAAACAGTAGATAATATAGCGTGGAGAAATCAAAGATTATAGATACGTTGGAGACGTATCAGGCATCCCCATGCGGCTCACCTCCTAGAAGGAGAAGGGCCTGTCCTGGGGTTCCTCGGTAGAGCTGACCGGACTCCAGACCTGCGTCAAAACATGATGAGCAAGAAAATCAAGCTCGTCAACATGGTCGAAGTCATGCTCTTCCGCCGAATCCTCCCGTGTCAAAGACGGGAATTTAATTTGTGGGAGTTCGACCCTGCCGAGCACCAGACACTAAGAGAGCTCTTCGACACGATGCACAAGGACGTCTGGAAGGTGCTGTTCAAGGGCGCCGAGGTACCTCCTCCCCTTACCGAGGATCGCGGACACTACGCAAAGCGCCCTGCCTATCCAGTAAGTCTTTTATATCTCATAAGATGTTCTTTTCCCCAGTATAACTACGCGCGGGATCTAAGCCTCCACGCCATTTAACAGGACTGGGTAGCGACAACGAAGCAGATCGATTGTCCAGCCCCCCTGCCCGAAGATCCAGCAGATGCTCTTCTAACGAAGATGCTGGTTCCGGCGCCTTATGGGGTGCCGGTGAAGAAGGCCAAGAAGAAGGCCACGGGGACCCGAAAGGGTCTCCGGCGCAAGGTTATATCGGACTCATCGTCCGAAAACACCGAGGCACACTCCTCCCACGTAGACGAGAAGGAAGAAGAGGAAAGCTCTCCCCCTCCCCCCAGCTAGGGGGTTCAAGAAAAGGAAGGCCGCCCCATCCAGGGAGGCCGAAGGGTCCAAGAAGGGAAGGACCCTCCTCCCAGACTGCTCCATGACGGCCGCTTTCAGTGACGAGGGGTGGTTACCCAGGGACAAGCCCCTGGCCAAGTCGTGAGTATTCGGATGCCGTAATAATTCTTGATAGGTTTTATTGCACTGCTTCTCATCACGACGAACATGATTATGCAGTCCGTCCCGAGCCCATATCGACGTATCTTCGTCGGATGGTTCTTTGGACCCGTCGGATATGAACAACGATTCACTCCCGATCGCCTCCTCCCCCTGCCCTACGGACGACGCCGAGGTGTTGTCTCGAAGGGGACTGAACCAACGGGAGACATTTCCGGAGGTGCCTCGAGGCGAGATTCCAGGCGCTGGGCGCCTGAGAGGCAAGACTCCCCTGGGCCCTGACGCCGGGGGCAAAAAGTCTAGCCCCAAGCCGAATACGGCGCCGGAACCTCCAGTGGTTCCGGATTCTATCAGGCAGCCCCTCGCCAAGAGGGGCAAGCCATCTGTGCTGATGGCCTCTATCCGTCCAGAGGCATTGGACAACTTGCTGGAAGTGCTTCGCGGCGCTTCCATTGACGAAGAGCACCACACTATTCTGAGTGCGGTGGTCAAAAAGGTCCAGTCCGCCAAGAGCGGACTGACTGAAGCCTATGTCAGCCTCCTAACAAGCTTTGAGGTGAGTAACTAAATTATAAGACAATGTTACCGCATAGACAGTAGCCCCTGATACTCTGTTTGGCGTTCGCGAAGAAAGGCCGAATAGAGGATCAAATAATAACCACATGATTCTAATCAGAATATGTCTATGTGCATATGCAGGCTTCACTACTGGCCGCTGCCGCACGTACTGCGGAGGTCGCCGCACTAAAGCAGGACCTTCAGTGGTCCAAGGAAGAGCTCGACCTTACCAAGAGGCAGCTCAAAGAGAACAAAGGTAAGTGATACCCCGTTTGTATATTGATAGAGATAAATATGGTTTTGGAATGATAGGATCGTCATGAATTTTTCTAGGTGCCACGACCGAAGTGGCGGCCCTGAAGAAGGCGCTATCCGAGGCCGAAGAAAAGCAGCCAAGGAGCGCCTCGAGCGAGAGAAACAAGAGGCCCCACTAGGCGAGGTGCAGCAAGAGCTCCATGCTCTCGTCAAGAAACACGAGTCCTTAGAGCATGACTCGAAGACGCAAGGGTCCGAGCTTGCGAAGGCCCTTGAAAATGCGCAACATGCCAAGGCCGAAGCCTAAAAGGTCCTCAAGGAAATTGAGGCGGTTAATAAGATAGCAGCGGGTAAGGCATTCTTTATGCAAAGCAAGCATGTGAAGGAAACTTTCTATTTAGTTACCCGAGTTCGGAGCTCTCCAAGAGCGTTCGCAGATCTACCCCACAGTGTGTCGGATGCCGCGGAGTTCTACCAGGGTGAGGAGGGGAGCTCGATGGAGAAGTTGTTCTGGTCTCAGTATACTTGGACCAAACACCCAATGCCCTTGAGCGACCAACTGAAGCAACTGGTCGAGCTCCACAAGGTGTCCGAACAGGCCATGAAGGGTCTTATAGTCCGGATGTGGCCTGGCGAGCCCCTGCCTGATAGCTACTTCGGCCTGGTGAGGCGGCTTGTGAATGCCTGCCCACGGCTTGAAGTCATAGAGCGGTCCGTCTGCATCGAGGGTGCGCGCAGGGCTTTTGCTAGAGCGAAGGTGCACTGGGCGAAGCTGGACGCCGAGAAGCTGGTGATGGAGGGGCCGCCGGAAGGCAAGGAGCATCATCACCCCGAAAAGTATTATGACAGTGTCCTGAAGGGTGCCCGCCTTGTGGCGGAGGAATGTGCTAAGGATGTAATATTCGAATGAATGTACTCATGTGATCCTGTAATATGAAACGAGTTCATTTGAGCTATGCAACACTTGTTAATTTAAAATATTACCTTCTGTGCGGCCGTTTATAAAATATGAGAGTTGGCCAGTCATCGGCTTCTGCCCCTTGTAACTAGTACTGAGGTGTTCGGGATAACCTGAGCACTATTTATCCCAATTTTGGGTCCTTAGAAGGAGGTGTTCAGCACAACGAATCAGGCAATCGGACTATAAAGCTTTATCACTCTCACATAGCCATAGAAGTCTACAATTTTAAATTTTGGCGAAGCCCCTAATATTCGGAAGGCCGAATTTGGGGCGCTACATACGCCTAAGTCGGGCAAGGCCGACTCCTCGCCCGAAGCGGAAAAAGTCTTTAAGGACTTAAGACCTCTCGAACAGCGACCAACTCTCGCCGCATCATGACAGTCAGTTTTCGGCTTTCTCGACTGAGCTGCTCGTCCGGAAGAACCGGGACACAATCGCAGTAGTTCTCCCAGTGCTACCTTAGCCGATTTGCGGAACGTAAGGTACCAAAACATGAGAGCCAGGCAAACCCAACTATTGACCTAAGACATGATTCGGAGACGATGCATATAATGTTATAAGTTCGGGGTGCCGCACTATCGAAAGTGTTCGGACTTCTCACGCCGTATTATGGGGTATACTGAAGCCCCTGGCGTACCAGAACGTACGGGTGCAATCTGTCGTAAATAAGCAGACAAGAAAAAAAGAAAGGGTAATGAAATAATTGTTGGGGAACGTTGCAGAAAATTAAAATTTTTCCTACGGTTTCACCAAGATCCATCTATGAGTTCATCTAGCAACGAGTATTCAGATTAGATAGCATCTACATACCACTTTGTAGATCGCCACCCGGTCGGATGGACGACCCCATGGCCAACATAGAGCGGCAAGCGGCGCCGCACACAAGCCGGCACGCGATCCACCCAAGGATTCGCATAAAAAAGATGGCCCAGCCAGATCCATCTACGGGCCAAGAAAGCAAGCTCTAGTTGGCAATGCAACACAACCAACATCCGAACAACACGGCACACCCAAATACAGGGGTGCCGCACACCCCCTATGTTTCACCGATGAGGTGCTGGACCATGAATTTCCAGCGGGATTCAAGCCCGTAAACATAGAGGCGTACGAAAGAACAACATACCCTGGGGTCTGGATTGAGGATTATATCCTCCACATACACATGGCCAGAGGAGATGACCTCCACGCCATAAAATACTTACCTCTCAAGCTCAAGGGGCCAGCCGGCATTGGCTTAAAAGCCTTCCCAAAAACACCATTGGAAGTTGGGAAGAGCTCGAGGATGCTTTTCGGGCAAATTTTCAAGGGACCTATGTCTGCCCTCCGGATGCAGATGATCTAAGTCATATAACTCAACAGCCCAGAGAGTCAGCCCGGAAATTCTAGAACAGATTTCTTAGTAAAAAGAATCAGATAGTCGACTGTCTGGACGCTGAAGCCTTAGCAGCTTTCAAACATAGCGTTCGAGACGAATGGCTCGCCAGACACCTCGGCCAAGAAAAGCCAAGAACAATGGCCGCATTAACAGGCCTCATGACCCGCTTTTGCGCGTGAGAGGACAGCTGGTTGGCAAGATGCAGCACCAGCGATCCAAGTACATCCGAAGTCAGGGATGGAAATGGGAAACCGCGGCGCAGCAAGGACCAGCTTCGGAATAAAGGAAACAGCCCAAAGAGCACGGCAGTCAACGCCGGATTCAAAAGCTCGCGGCAGAATCAGAAAAAGTCGCCCCTCAAGGATAACATGGACGAGCTATCCAACCTAAACAAAATCTTGGACAAGATATGTCAAATACACAGTACTCCCGGGAAGCCTGCAAACCATACCCACAGAGATTGTTGGGTCTTCAAGCAATCCGGCAAACTCAACGCCAAACACAAGGGGCTCGACACACCAAGTGAGGGGGATGACGAACCTCACAAGCAGAGCACCGGGAAACAAAAGAATTTCCCACAAGAAGTCAAAACAGTAAACTTACTCCACGTGACAAAAGGGAAAAAGAGAGTGGCGCATATAGAGATACGCGCCATACAGCCTATCCCAAAGGAGTCTCGCCACTGGTTGTTAAAACCGATCACCTTCGACCATCAGGATTACTCTCGAAGTATCCGGAACACAGGCCGGACTGCCTTGATGCTAGATCCGATAATCGACGGACTCCACTTTACACATGTCATGATGGACGGCGGCAGTGGCCTAAACCTGCTATATCAGGACACCATCCGCAAAATGGGGATAGACCCAACAAAAATTCGCCATAGCAACACTTCCTTTCAAGGAGTAACGCTAGGGCCGGATGCCCATTGTATGGGTTCTCTCCGGCTAGAAGTTATGTTTGGCTCCCCCGACAACTTCTGTTGCGAAAAGCTAACCTTCCACATCGCCCCATTTTCAAGCAGCTATCAAGCACTACTGGGACGCGAAGCGTTCGCCAGCTTTAACGCAATACCGCATTATGCATCTCTTACACTTAAGATGCCCGGTCCACGAGGCATCATCTCATTAAAGGGAAACATTGAGTGGTCCTCCCGCGTGGAAGACTGTGCGGCTGCCTTGACAGCCCCACACTAAAACGGCTTCACCAGCCAAAGCACCTAAACGGGTCGTTAAGACCACGGACACGGTTAGACGAGTCCAGCATAAAAATACAATGGATAAAGGCTTAATAGACATATACCCCTGTACTAGGGGCTCCGCGCATACAAAATAAGAGATAATAAAGCTCAATTTTACCGATTTTTGAATCATACTTTGTTTATTTAGTATAACATACATTTTCGCATGATCTTTTTCAACTAAGTTCCTCTCTTTTACAGATGAACACCGTGCTACGCCCGTCCAGGATACGGCACAACGGAGACACAGGCGCAGACGTGCAGCAGGGACCCGTTCCAAGGATTGTTTTCAGATTAATACCCTGCGTAAACCTTTTTTACCGTCTCTTGTTGATACACATCCCCTGGTTTCTTGGTATAACCAAGGAGGAGGCTGGCGTTTAGGCATGTGGCTACGTCAGAATTTTGCGCGTACCTGGACACAAGGGGCTTACTACCAAGGGCGTTGTTCAGCCCGTTCTCATAAAGACCGAATACCTTAGGGAGTGTTCGGCGTCGCGAGTTTGGCCTTATATGCATCATCTCCGAATCATGTCTTTTGTCAAATGTTGGGTTTGCCCGGCTCCTGTGTTTTGCTGCCTTACGTTCCGCTCCATCGGCTAAGGCGGCACCAGGAGAACTACTGCGATTGTGCACCGGTTCGGCCAGGCGAGCACATCAGTAGAGAAAGCCGAAAGCTGACTGTCATGATATAGAGTGAGACTGGTCAACCACTTGATGACCCACCGGAATCTTTAGGATTCCTCCGCATTAACGAAGGGCCGTTTTCCGGCCAGGCACATACGCGCCCCAAGTTCGGGCGAGCGCAGGCGCCACCAGGGGCTATATAAGTAGCCTCACTGTCAAACTCCTATGGCTAAGTGAAAGTGATAAAGCATCATAGTCCGATTGCCTAGTTCGCTGCGCTATCACCTCCTTTGTAGGACCAAGACGTTGGATCAAGTGTGAAAATGCGCCTTCTGCAAACACCCTCGCATTATTTGCGTGGGGGCTGAAGCCGACGACTGCCATCTTTCAGATTATATATACTTATATCTTAAACGGACGCACAGGAGGTATTATAGTACTTGCAGGCACAAGTATAAAAAGCTTCTACAATTTATCAAAACATTGTTTTACAATAATATATGCTATTCGAACATAGTATCCTTCGAGCACTGCATCTCTATTAAACGAGCGCCTTGCAGAACTTCCTGAAAATAGTGCTCGGCAGGTACTCGGCTTCCGTCCGATACTTGGGATGCAACAACGGTGGCCTCCAGCTCCGCCCAGTATGTCTTGACACGGGCAAGAGCCATCCGCGCACCCTCTATGCACGCTGACCTCTTCATCGCATTGATATGCGGCACCGCACCAAGGAACTGCTACACCAAGTTAAAATAACTTTTCGGCTCTAGCCTTTCCGGCCACATATGACTCATGACATACTTCATGGCGAGTCTGGATAACCTGTTTAGCTCGGCCCATTCAGCCAAACGATCGGTTAATGGCAGTGGACGCTCTGGA
The DNA here is from genome assembly GCA_032464435.1 of Aegilops umbellulata. Lineage (NCBI taxonomy): Eukaryota > Viridiplantae > Streptophyta > Magnoliopsida > Poales > Poaceae > Aegilops > Aegilops umbellulata. The sequence goes on along the minus strand of CP136054.1, from coordinate 60,489,790 downwards.
TTGTGGAACTGCGACCAGAAGAGCTTTTCCACTTCGCGATATTCTTGATCTCGGAAGTGTTCGGCCGCATCCACGGCACTCGCTGCCAAATCCAAATAGGTATCAGCCGTAATCCACATCTGGTCTAACGGAGCATGTTTAGGATCTCTGAATTTCCTCCGCAGCATAAAGGGCTTTCCAGCCGCGTCAGGCCTGACGCAGCTCCTCCTTCATAGCTCTCATCGCAGATTGAGCATCTTTGGCCTCGGTAGCGGCCTTCTCCAGGTCCGTATGTTCCGCCCGATCTTCATTTTGAAGAAGCTTGCAATTGTCAGCAGCGCTCTTCAGCTTCACGGCCATCTCGGCCATTTCCTTCTTGCGTCGGCAGTGAGCAGCCTATTCGGCTTTCAGCTCTTCAATTGCCTTTTCGGCTGCCGCATCACTTTTTCTGGCTTGCTCGTTGGCTCGGGCAAGTTCCGCCCGAAGGTTCTCTATGGCAGTGGCACCATCTACATTAAGCGCACATGTTGTAAGATACTTGCATCAAGCTCCTCTTACCAGGTGTCTCCAGAAAAGTTACATACCTTGTGCCTCGTCAAGCCGCTTGTTGACAAGCACGATGTCGGCATCTGCCACGTCAAGTTGCCGCTTTAGCCCGACAAATTCATCAGTCCGGCTGGCCACTGGACACTTCGCCACCTACGTATGAAGGCGACACATTAAACCTAGGATTATGATCCTTTGCACGCCGTCACTTTTGACAATGCGCAGAGTCTCAGGGGCTACTATCTACACAGGGCGCATTTTATTTATGCGCAACTGTCAAAAGGGTACTTTATTTTGCGTACCTCAAAACCTGTCAGTAAACTCCTGACGGCCTCATGCAATCCGCTCTCCGCTGATTAAATCCTTTCAATCACCGTACCCATCAATGCACGATGCTTCTCTGAGACAGATGCTCGCCCTAGCAGATCCTTTAGTTCCTCCGACCGCGCACCGGACGGTGCCGGACTCATCCTCTGGCCTTTTTCGAAGGCCGGACGCGGAGGGCTTTGGGGGGCCATATGACTACCTTCGGGCCATGCCGGATTCGGAGAAACCCTCCGCGACGATACCTCGGGGTCGCCCGCCTCGCAAGGCGGTATGGCAGGGGGAGGCGTTCTGCTCTCCATCATCTCCGGAAGAAGATCCCCCGAAGACGAGCTCTGCTGAGAAGGGCTGAGGTCCGAGCTACAAGGTAAATTTTCGATTACTTTTCTCAGATGTAAAGCAAGGATTCCTCTCATTTCTTTAAAAAGAAAGCTGCTCTCTACTTATGGCTCGGTGGAGGGTTGATCCCCTTGAGGGCATAATTCGGCCGAAGTATCCCCCGGCGCAGGACCCTCTGATGAAGATTTCTTCCCCCGCTTTGAGGCCACGGTCTCCGGGTCTTCAGAGGCGGTACTCTTCTTCCCCTGAGGAGAGGAATTTTCGATTCCTCCCTTCCGAACAGCCTCCTTCGAGGAGGCCATAGCTTCCTTGTCCCCTCCCTCGCCTTCCTCTGAAGGCACAACCTCCAACATCCTGACTAGCACGGGATCCGGCGTGGTCTCAGGGAGGGGGGCCAGACACCTGATTAGCTTTGCTTTCGCTATCCACTCCTGTTTAAAGGACAACTCTTTTAAGGGCAATTTTATGATAAATATGCGGATTGCGAGTCCGGGCACAGGGCTACTTACATGAGTATCCGGGCGATTGCAGCTCAGACCTGCGTCCTCGGTCAAGTCCGGACACATTGCTTGTGATCCGAAGAACAGTTTGTACATCTCAACGGGCGTCGCGCCCATGAAATGTTGGAGAGCTCGTGGTCCTTCCGGATTGAACTCCCACAGGCGGAGGGGGCGACGTTTGCACGGCAGGGTTCGGCGAATCAGCATGACCTGCGTCACCACGACCAGGCTGATGTCTCTTTCTAGGAGATCTCGGATGCGGCCCTGCAATAAGGGCACGTCATTGGATGGCCCCCAGTCCAGTCCTTTATTAACCCATGACGCTAGCTGTGGTGGTGGACCCGAGCGAAAGGCAGGTGGCGCAACCCACTTGGTGCCCCGGGGAGCGGTGATATAAAACCACTCACGTTGCCATAAGCTGGACTCCACTTGAAAAGAGACCTCGGGCCATGGAGCATCAGCATTCTTGCTTATAACAGCACCTCCGCACTCCGCGTGCCGTCCCTCGATCATCTTCGGCTCTACTTTGAAGGTCTTGAGCCATAGTCCGAAGTCAGGAATAATGTGGAGGAAGGCTTCACACACGATGATGAATGATGAAATATGGAGGATGGACTTCGTAGCTAAGTCGTGAAATTCCAGCCCATAATAAAACATGAGCCCCCTCACGAAGGTTTCCGTCGGGAAGCCTAGCCCCCGAAGGAAGTGAGACACGAACACCACGCTCTCACCAGGCTTGGGTGTGGGAATGATCTACCCTTGAGCAGGCAGCCTATGCGGGATTTCGCCGGTCAAGAGCCTGGCCTCTCTCAACTTTAGCATGTCCTCCTCCGTGACGGAGGAAGGCATCCATCGGCCTCGAAGGTCGGATCCGGACATCATTGAAGGTCCGAAGCGCCTGAAACCTAGGGCCTTGGGTGTTGGAACTCGAGGCGAATGGCGAACTCGATTGAGATTGAAAGAAAAGAGTAGGGCCTTGGTCTCTTTATAAGAGATTGAATACCAAGAGCCCTCCCCATGACCGTTTGGGACTGGCCTTTGATCGAGAAAACATAGCAACGGGCACGACTGGATTACCCACGTCCGTATTGATGAGAATCCTGTAAATGAAGGGGGCACGATCCCTGCTTCGATAGGACATGCCAAGGAAACCGCCTCGCAAAACGCACTGAGGTGGGACAGTAAAAACGATTCGAATAAAGGCTTGGCCGTGGTGTGATGTCATGCTACGGAATACGTCGGCAGATTAGATTTGTGTAAATATTATTCTCTCTACGGCAATATGTGGAATTTGTTTTCCAGAGCCGGACACTGTCCTTGTGTTCAAAGTTTTATATGAAATATTCGGGGAAGGAACCTACCTTGCAATACCGAAGACAATCTGCGCGCCGGACTCGTCGTCATTGAAGCCTGGTTCAGGGGCTACTGAGGGAGTCCTGGATTAGGGGGTGTCCGGATAGCCAGACTATACCTTCAGCCGGAATCCTGGACTATGAAGATACAAGATTGAAGACTTCGTCCCGTGTCCGGAAGGGACTTTCCTTGGCGTGGAAGGCAAGCTTGGCGATAGGGATATGTAGATCTCCTACCATTGTAACCGACTCTGTGTAACCCTAGCCCTCTCCGGTGTCTATATAAACCGAAGGGTTTTAGTCCGTAGGACATAATAACAATCATACCATAGGCTATCTTCTAGGGTTTAGCCTCCTTGATCTCGTGGTAGATCTACTCTTGTACTACCCATATCATCAATATTAATCAAGTAGTAGTAGGGTTTTACCTCCATCGAGCGGGCCGGAACCTGGGTAAAAACATCGTGTCCCTTGTCTCCTATTACCATCCGCCTAGACGCACAGTTCGGGACCCCCTACCCGAGATCCTCCGGTTTTGACACCCACAATCGCCAAGGTGAATCCGAAGAGTTTATACGTCAGTTACCCGAGGAGCCTCTTTTAGTTCTCGGCCTTTATCAATGCCTTGTTATTTTTACGCCACACCTCGCGTTCGAAGTTTTTCCCAAGCGGTACTGTACTCTTGCAGCCGAGCACGAACATCAAACTGCAGCTGACGTTTATTTTTGTAGCCAATCTCCATCGTCAGTCTGTATCTGAGGTGTCATAGATCAGCTTGGTTTGAAAAAGTTGAACGAGTTCAACCGAGCTTAATGCCGGAAATGACCTCTGTGGAGCGAGCCACTTGTCTCCGAGCTATACGCCGGACTGCTTCCGAGGTGATGCACCATCTCGTGCTTGGGATGATTTTTCGTGGATATATTTTCGATTGGTACAATTTATTCTCTGCCGAGATATATAGCTAGTAGCCCTCAAGGTGTTTATCAGCCTAAAATCTGAGATGCACCTGAAGGAAAACATGAAACAGATGATCCCAGTAGCCCCTGATACTCAGGTCGATTCGCAAAATTGGCTTGAGGATTAACTCCTAGCTCGGCAACATACGTAGGAATAGAAACACGGTGTGCAGTAGCCCCCAAGACTCAGGCTGGGTGCGGCCAACCGACCTTAGTATCATAATCTCCTCGGAAACTATTTTGTACTTTGAATTTTCTGCATTGAATCGTCAATGCAGTAGCCCCCGAGCCTTAATTTGGACATGGGTCGCCGGATTAAGTATCGATGTTTGTTTGACACAAAATTGAATTCTGGCTGCTCGACTATCTCAATAATACTGTGCCCTCGATTTTTAAATAGACGACTTGAATTTAAATTTAGTTCGTCCAGTATGTGTAATGATTCTATGTATCAAAGTGTCTGATTTCGGGCTCAGCAAACCCTGGATAGATTCAAACTTTGGGGTATGTGCGAAGAACTCAACCTCCCCAGTCTGCCAACCCATCGATCCCACGGCCTAGCTCGTTGAACTAAAAGGAAAGAAGACAAGGCGGTTTACCAAGGTTCGGGCCACCTTGCGGTGTAAAACCCTGCTTCTGCCTTGTGGTGGATAGGCCTCGAGGTGGGTTGAGGTTGAACTAATACACTGGAAGAACGACCTCAAGAGGTGTGTGTTCTTGAGCTGGTGGGGGAGAGGATGATCTAAATTATGCGCCCTCCCTACGTGGTGGCTAGGTCCTATTTAAAGTGTCCTTGGTCCTCTTCCCCAAGATGGAGCGGGAAGGGATCCCACATTTGCCAAATTTGAAGGGAGACAACTAGTACATCTTATCCTGACAAAAGTAGTCTTCTCCTGCAAAGCCTTTGGTTGTGATGCCGTGGTGGGCTCAGCGATGACCTCTGTCCTGCTATCCTGGCGGTCTGGGTCTTGTTGCATGGGAATGGAAACCTTTGGCTGAATCATCTGGACTCCGCTCCTGCGATTGCCTCCTTAGCACCAAAGAGGAAACTGTTGTCCTGCACCCGCTGGCGCCTTCCTAGCCTTGGTCGTCACGGCTCATGTCATCTGAAACTCGCGAGGTGAGGCTTGCATAGAAATCCCCGCTCCTCGTGAGCCAGCCTGAGGAGGCTGCTCCTTTTGGAGGTCTTGGTGTCCGCCGCCTCGTGAGGCTTGGTCCCTCGGGAGGGTCTTGAGTTATTGATGCTGAAGATGGGCCGTATCAGGTTGTCGGTGGAGCCACGCCGTGGGCCGCAGGCAGGCAAGTCTCGGTACCCCCGTTCCCAGAATGCCGACAGTAGCCCCCGGGCCCAAGGCGCGCTCAGACTTGGCTTCGAGGCAAAATAAAAGGGAAAGGCAGAAGCGCCATGGGCCCTAATCGCCTGCGGCCTCGGTCCACGCGTGGTGCTTGATGGTACGTGGGCGTTCCCACTTCCCCACGCTACCTCGATAACTGCCAGGCTTGGCGGCAGCCTGCTTCTAATGCAGCTTTGCCATCATTGCTCACCATGCTCGCCCTTGGCTCCTCCTCTTTCCTGCGAACCCACAGCTCTTCTCCGAGATTCAACGCCGGTGTGAATCCTCTCTTGCCGCCATGGCCCTGCGGTCAAAGAAGAAGGGAAAGTCCTAAGCTCCGGCCGAATCCCAGCCAGTCTTGGAGCCTACTCTTGAGCGGTCGACGGTGATCAATCAGGAGGGGTTGGCCAAGGTCCGGCTAGACCTGGCCTCTGATTCCAACGAGTGGAAGGCGACAATAGCTTGGCCCGCCTACGGGCTATGATCTACATGGAGGCCACCAAGATCCCCATCCATCTTCATTCTCTCTTCGCTGGCCTGATCCCCCCTTTCTTAGCAGATCCAGGCGATGTGTCGGTGGGAAACGACACCTATGGGATCACGAGAATCCCTTTCTACGGTTGCGGGGCGCGGGGGTCGTGGGAAGAGCGGATCGAGCAGGCAGTACACGATTCCTTTACCCAGGTTCGTGCCGCGAAGATGCGTAATACCCTACTCCTGCTTTGGTGGCTTATATGTTTGTGTTCTTGAGCTAGCTATGGGGCATGAGGAGCTCCAAAAAGCCGAATCCTCTTCCTGGTCGCCTGGGGCCTCCTTTTATAGGGAAAGGGGCTGCCACAGTGGCACACAGGAGGTGGAAAGGGTACAGTGATGCGAGGTTATCCCTCGCATTACATGACAAGGTGCATTTAATGCGCCTTGCTTAGGTGTCCTTGCTTTGTCGGGGGCGGGGAGCGTGCTGTCTCGTCCGTCGCCTCTCTCTCCTGCGTCGACACACGCCCTGGCCAGTGGTGCCTGTGATGCCATGTAGGTGGGCAGGCAGCCGAGGTGGCGCAGCGGTGGGTCTCCACGAGGATCTGCATGCCACCACACAGGTGCCTGCCTAGCTGGTTGGGTCGGCAAACACATGCGAACGGTGGTGGAGGCGTGACTGGCGCGGGTTCGATGGTGGCCCCATGGGTGTCCTTGGCAAGGGCCTTGTCGCGGCTCCGGTAAGGGTCTTGCCGTGGCGCCTGTTGTCGTCCCCGGCAAGGCTCTTGCCGGGGGCCTTGTGGTTCTCCTTGGCAGGGATCCCGCCAAGGACCATCATCTTCTAAAGTGTGCATCTGATCTTGGATGTCTTCACAAAGATCTGCATACCACCACGGGGATGCCTCCCGAATCCTTGCCCCATGGGGGCAGTGGACTCAAGGGTGACCCGCTCCGTAGGTGTGGGGCGAGCTGCCATGGCAAGGGTCTTGCTGGGTTGGCGAAAACCGCCTCCCGGCAAGGATCTTGCCGGGAGGGGCCCTCTTCGCCCCCTTCGTTCTTTGTGGTCTTGGTCTTGGCGTCGTTCTGCTCTTCTTTGGCTTCGACCTTACCTTGGTTCTACCTCCCTTGCCAGGCTCGGTGCGGCGGCGCCCGTGGCTCAGACTGCCCGTGCACTGTCATAGGGGTACAAAAAGTGTACCCCTCCTTTTGTACACCGGCAGGAGCCCCCGGGACTGGGCCACACATGAGCGCTACGCGTTGTTGGGCCAGGCCCAAGAATGGTGTGCGGGCAGGCAGGGCGGATTTTACCGCGGTAAGATTCTTCGCGCGCTGCGCCTCCCATGCTTCCCGCGCGTGGCGCGGCGTGGGGAGGTGGGCGTGACTTGGGCGGCATGCGTAGGGTCGCTCCCCGCGGGCATGCGTCACATCACAGTTAATGTGAAAGGAGGCGGCCCGCGTTCTCCCCCCATAAGAAGGAGTAACCGTGGGCGCGCTGCTCACTTTCCCCCTTCCTTCGTGCCTTTTCCAATCCCAGAGCTGTCGCTCCTTTTCTTCCTTCTCTTCCAAGCTTTTCGCCATCGCCTGTCGCTGCCGCCCTCCTTGCCTTCCTGAACCCTCTAAGCTCCTTGGCCGCCATGGTGCCCAAATCTGCCAAGGGCAAGGGGGTGGCTAAGGGCCTCGTGACCGTGGAGCCACCGGAGAGCGCGTTGCTGGGGGACAAGACGAAGTCCTCCTTCTTCTACCGCTCGTCGGTCGACGTCCACGAGCTCCGGGCTTCTTTCAATTCCTTGTGGGGAGTGAAGACGGGGGGAGAGAACTCGGGGCACCCGGCAACGCACGTCATTCCTGCTGCTTGCGCCGACCCTGCTCCAAATTGGTACCCCTTCTTTGTCGACTACTTTTCTTGTGGGTTATGCCCCACTTTCTCTGAGTTCTTCTGTGATATCATGCACACCTTTGGCTTCCGCCTTCTGGATTTTACTCCGAATGCGGTGGCGTGCATGTCTTGCTTTGCGCATCTTAGCGAGGGCTTTGTCGGAGTGCGGCCCAACACGGCGCTCTTCCGTCATTATTTTTACCCTCGAATCCAAACTGGAGGTGCCATTGCTGCTTGTGTCACCTGGATCCTAAGGTCCAAGGGGGCATACCCGGATAGCGCCATGAGAGAGAGGTGGGATGAATGTCATGACCGGTGGTGCTGGATCGAAGACGAAGACCCACCAGCATTTTGCAAGGTCCGCCTGACACCGCCCGTCCGTGGCAACGATTGGGGCGAGGTCGCCGCCGCCGATGGGAGGCTCACTATCGCCACCAATAGAATCCTCCGGCTGACCCGGGCGGGGCTACCCTGGAGATGATTGGGGCGGATTTCATCCGCCGTCGGATTGCTTTGCTGCACAATAAGGGGAGGCCAGCTTGGCTCTTCACGAACCCGGCCGATATCATGTGGCTCCGCCCTGGCCTCGATCACAATTTCACGGTGATGGGGCATGGCCACTTCTGCCAGCGGCTCTTCCAGCTGTATGTGGATAGTGACGGCGAGGTCGAGCTGACCGGCAAGGCTGCGAGTGTTGCCGTAAAGACTGGCAAGGCCGTCAAGGGGCCGCTCTTCAAATTGCCCGCGGGAGTCGTCCTGCTGTGTAACAGCTCTCGCCGGTCCGAGATCATCGCCATGATGCCGGACTGCAACACGCACTGCCCCGTCCTGAGCTGGAGGGAGCCGGCGGCCGCAGACGTGCGGCAGTTCTTCGACACCTTGGCTGAGGTGTATGTCAACGCCGACGCCGAGCGGCGGCTCATCATGGACACCACCCAGGCGGAGGTGGACTACATTGCCACCAGGGCGAAGGAGGCACAACTCGCCCTGGAGGTCGGCAGCGCCGGGGGCGTGGAGGACGAGGGCGCTGCGGCCGCGGAGGAGGAGCAACTCTCCTTGTGGGCGGCGGCCACCACGGGAGCCAGTGGTGCCGACACCGGGGCTCCGATCGTCGAGGACGCGGTCGACAAATCGTCGTCGGAGGAGGAGGACGCGGCGGCGGGTTCGACGCCAACCAGGGGAAGAGGGCGAGACCTGCGGCGGGCTTGCTCCGGCGAGCCAGTCCTGCCTGGCAGGGGCCCGCGGCCTCAATTGACCCTGGAAGGGTCCGGGCGCCACACGAGGGCCTCGGCAACGAAGAAGCTGACGACGGCCGCTGGGAAGAAGAAAGCGGAAGCCTCTTCCTCTTCTGGGCGCACACAGACCCCGCCGCCTTCCCTGCCCCCTCCGGAAGGCGTCGACTCGGATGACGACGCGGTGCTCCCCTTTGATCTCGGGCCCCTCAGCGCGGAGAGGAAAAGGAAGCCGGCGGTGGAGGAGGAGACGGATGATGAGCAAGTGCTCCATTCCTTATTGTCGTTTCCATTTCCCTGAATGGGGCCGCTTGTCCTGATCCATCTTGCTTTTGTAGGGATACGGAGACGTTGGCCCACAAGGTGAAGAGGGCGAGGACATTGGCGAGCAGCCAGCCCCCGGCCGGGGCTTCAACGACACCATTGGTGGTGTTGAGCAGCCCGGACAGCAGCCCCCGGCCTAGCCCCCAGCGTAAGTTCATCACCCCCTTTTTACTCGACTTAGGGTAGGTGCCCGATGCCACGATGTTGACCTTGTCGGGTTTGTAGGAGGGGAGCGGCAATAGGAGGAACCGCAGAGGGCTACCCCTAACACGCCACCCCCATCGACTACGCTGCCACGGGGGGGCATCCCCGGCAAGGGCACCAGGCGCGCAGCCCACACCCATGGAGGAAGAGGGGAACTTGGGCACTGGTGGCTCCGCCTCGACGCCAAAGACCTGCGGAGAGGGGACCTCTGCTTCACGGCCCGGCATTGGTGAGTCGCCTGCCCTTCGCCCTTTGTTCTTTTTTCTTGTGCTTCTCTTGGCTTCATTGCTCCTATCACCACCCAGGCTCTCCCCCAATGGACACGGAGGACGTGGACTCCGTTGTCAGGGATATTGCTTAAGAGGCCGCGGCTGAGGCCGACAAGGTGGCTGCCGAGGAGGCCGCCAAGAGCGCCGACGAAGATGCTGCTAGCGAGGCCGCCAAGGACGCCGCCGAGGGTGCCGGCGCGGGGGCGGCCAAGGCTGCCGATGAGGCCTCCGCCGAGGGCACCGGCGGTGGTCCTGCCCGGGGGACCGGCAAGGCCCCTGCCGAGGAAGAGGCGATGGATGACCAGCCTTCCTCCTCCTCAGCCTCGGGCCGCGGCAGGTACCTGAAGGTGGGTGATGACCTCTTCGTCCACCTCCTAGGGACGCCAAGTTGAGCGCCCGGCGAAAGGGAAGTTTTTGATGACGAAGTGCTTGCTGCCACCGGGTTCGAGATCGTCGATGTGCCGGGCGCCGGCGGCGGCGATTCTCCAGAGGAGCAGCTCTTCCACGCCATGGGGGCCAACTTCTGGAAGCTCCAAGCGCTCTACTGCGGCCGCCTGGACAAAGTTGAGTCCAGGGCGGCAGTGGTGGACAACACGGAGGCGGACTTCAAGGCGCGCGTCGCTGAAACGCAGGCTTGGTTCCACCAGTCTCGCGAGGAGCAGAGGGCCTTCCAGGAGAAATTGGCCCAGCGCGAGGTGGAGCTCGCCTTGAAGATGGCCGACATCGAGAAGGCCCAGGAGAAGGCGGCGAACTTAGCCGCCGTGGCCGAAGCCATCCGGAACCAGCATCAGGCCACCTTGAACTCCCAGGAGGAGGACCTCTCCGCGCGCGAGGCGAAGCTTGCCGCTACGCTCCGCCGCAAGGACAAGGAGCTCGAGGCCCTTGTCGCACGACGGACCCAGGAGCTGGAGCAGAGGCACAGAGAGGCGCTCGATGCCCAAGCCCAGGCCCACGCCGGCAAGGTGAGGGAGCTGGAGGTAGAGCGGGATGAGCTGAAGGAGCAGGCCCACCAGCTGTCCGGCAAGACGGACACGCTCAACCGCGCCTTCGTGGAGGCACAGGGAGCGGTCATCAGCAGGACTGGTGAGCTCTCCGAGGCGCGAGACTCCATCAGAGACCTCAAGCTAAAGCTGGAGGATCTCGAGAAGTTGTTGCCGGAGAGCAGAGCTCGGGAGGAGGCCTTGACAAAAAGCCTGGAGGAGGAGAAGCAGCGGGCAGCCGAGGCCGCCTCCCACCAAGAGTATGTGGCGGGCGAGAACAGGTGGATCAGCCATCTGGAGGTCGTCGCCGGCAGGGTTACCTCGCAATTGGCCACCATGGGGTTGCCAAATGTGAGGTACGCTCCTAAGCGCAGCGGGACCTTCAACGCCAAGCTGACACAGTTCTTCGAGGGCGTCCTCGGGGCCCTGGCCTATCTCCACTCCAACAGGACGGCCATGCTGGCCGAGGAGGCCCGGCGTCTTTGCCGGAGGGTCATGACCAAGGTCCTCACCAAGGTGGCATACTGGAATCCCGATCTTGACTTCGCGGATGCGATGAAGAGCTTGCCGGAGGATGCTGATCTCGCGGTGCTCAAGGAGCGCGTCAAGCCCATCACCGACTGCATCGGCGAAATCAAGAGGGTGGAAGGCCAGCGCCGGGACTAGGCGTCCCATTTTTCTTCGCCGCTGCGGGCCCTCGACCAAGATAAATTTTATCTTTAGTTAGAACCGCAGTAATGATGTGATGTAATATAACTCTGAAGTACTCTTTAATTTCATGCATGTTATTTCCCCGTTCAACTCCTCTTTGTATGTGTGCCCTACGCCGATCGGGAAGGCTTGCTGGCGCGAAAGCCCCAAGCGGCGTCTTGGGGACGGATCCCCATGGCCTGCCGTGTACGCGTGCAACCGGGTGAGCCACCTCCCCGTCCTGAACGTGGTCGCTCGAACTGTCGAGCTTGACTCGAGTCAGAATTGAGGACGTTGCCGATTACGGGAGGCTACCCTGCCACTCTCGACGCAGCCGCTTGAGCTGTTGAGCGGACTCGAAACAGGGCAAGGGCGTTGCCAATCGTGGTAGAGCCCCCTGGCGTGTAGTTTTTTTTCATACAAAGCGAACATCTCCGGGGGGAATAACCTCAAAATAAAAAGGGAATTATAGGCGAGAGTTCAGCGCAACTTAGCTTTTGTCCACGATCGCTCGAGTGTCGACCTCCTGGCCCCTTTTCTTCTTCAAAAATCGCGAAGACAAAGGAGCATCGAACTGACTGCTAAAGTTGATTCTCACAACTGCGCAGCCCCTGCCTGGCGGGCCAAATATGTCGGTGGGAAACGACACCTATGGGATCACGAGAATCCCTTTCTGCGGTTGCGGGGCGCGGGGGTCGTGAGAAGAGCGGATCGAGCAGGCAAAACACGATTCCTTTACCCAGGTTCGGGCCACGAAGATGCGTAATACCCTACTCCTGCTTTGGTGGATTATATGTTTGTGTTCTTGAGCTAGCTATGGGGCGTGAGGAGCTCCAAAAAGCCGAATCCTCTTCCTGGTCGCCTGGGGCCTCCTTTTATAGGGAAAGGGGCTGCCACAGTGGCGCACAGGAGGTGGAAAGGGTACAGTGATGCGAGGTTATCCCTCGCATTACATGACAAGGTGCATTTAATGCACCTTGCTTAGGTGTCCTTGCTTTATCAGGGGCGGGGGAGAATCCTGTCTCGTCTGTCGCCGCTCTCTCCTGCGTCGACATGCGCCCTGGCCAGCGGTGCCTGTGATGCCATGTAGGTGGGCAGGCAGCTGAGGTGGCGCAGCGGTGGGTCTCCACAAGGATCTGCATGCCGCCACGCAGGTACCTACCGAGCTGGTTGGGTCGGCAGCCGCATGTGAACGGTGGTGGAGGCGTGACTCGCGCGGGTCCGATGGTGGCCTCGCGGGTGTCCTTGGCAAGGGCCTTGCCGCGGCCCCGACAAGGGTCTTGCCGTGGCGCCTGCTGTCATCCCCGGCAAGGCTCTTGCCGGGGGCCTTGTGGTTCTCCTTGGCTGGGATCCCGCCAAGGACCATCATCTTCTAAAGTGTGCATCGGATCTTGGATGTCTTCACAAAGATCTGCATACCACCACGGGGATGCCTCCCGAATCCTTGACCCATGGGGGCAGTGGACTCAAGGGTGACCCGCTCCGTAGGTGTGGGGCGAGCTGCCACGGCAAGGGTCTTGCCGGGTTGGCGAAAACCGCCCTTGCCGGGAGGGGCCCGCTTCGCCCACTTTGCTCTTTGTGGTCTTGGTCTTGGTGTCGTTCTGCTCTTCTTTGGCTTAGACCTTACCTTGGTTCTACCTCCCTTGCCGTGCTCGGTGCGGCGGCGCCCGTGGCTCAGACTTCCCGTGCACAGTCATAGGGGTACAAAAAGTGTACCCCTCTTTTTGTACACCGACACGCTGCATCTGGAACCCCAATCCATAATCTTCCTCGTCCTCTTTGCCTTCCTATGCGAGGCAATGGTGGGCGTTTCTCCTTCCGTTGCCTTGTTTCGCCATTTCATCTCCCTCCACCTGATCGACGCCCGCCAGCGCTCGAGATGCATGGCCTTCTAGGCCATGGCGGCGACGGCTGGCTCAGACATTGACTTCACGCTCTGCCAAAATGTGAGGGGATACCGGAAGAAGTGGGTGTATGTGGATGCCGGCACGCTCAGCCCCCTACTCCTTCTCCCGCGAATACCAGCGGTGCCCAGCTCCGGCTGGAGGCACGCGAAGCTCGTCGACCATTGGCTCTGCCATGTCTGGCCCAGGCTGGCCAAGTTGAAGAAGGTTGGGGTGACAGCGCCGATGGTGGTGAGGGAGTTCGTCCGGTGGTGCAGCGCCCCATTTCAGCGCCATTATCGCCCAATGTGGACCTTCACAGGCCCCAAGGATCCCATAAGGCTCCAGCCTCCTTCGCTTCCTTCCAAGACACTACGTGTTGCTCGAGCTCCTGACGGCGACCCGGCACCTGCCACACTTCCGTAGGACGAATGCCTCTAGTTGCTCTGCTCGAGCAAGGAGGACTTCGTAAAGCAGATGCCCCTCTTTGACGAATGGTGGCTACGCCCAGGGGCCTTGATGGGCCTCGCGATAATCACATCTTCGTGGCTGCCATGCTTGTTGACCCCACGGCGCGCGCCCTGGACGAGGATGCAGGTGCACACTCTTTGACGAGTGGTGGCTACGCCCAGGGGGCCTTGATGGCCCCGAGTTGTCGCAGCCACTCGCCGCGCCGCCGCCCTTGCTCGCCGGCGCCCCGTCCCCGCGACGTCCCGTGCCAGATCCCGGCGAGATCCGGCCGAAGGAGACCTCCCCGCGCCCGGATCCGGTGAACCCTCGCCGGAGCGCCCCTCGCCGACCTCTCAGGCGACCTCCTCGCGTCAAGTCCTGCGACTTCTCCGGCCATCCTCGAAATCCGCACTCGGAAACCCTAGATCTGCGAGGTTGAATATTTTCTTGCATATATCTCCGATTTGTGCATATGATATATCAAAATGTTCGTCTCGTGATTCTCTTCATGTTAGTGTAATTTGAATGCATGTTACTATCCATATTGACACCATTATCCTCACTGCAAAAGTGCTATATGATGTTAACTGCTGGCATTTATCATAACTTGCTGATGTGTCTTCTTCATTGCATTTTGTGTGTGCATCCTATGAGCATCTTGTCTACATGTTTTAGGAGCATCTCCATGCCATCTTTACAGTGGTGCAAGTCTTGTATTTTTATGAGGTCTGTGGTGGCTAGCAGAAGCATGCAAAGTAGGCTACATGATGTTGCTGGTTTCAGACAGTATTTTTGCTAAGTCTTTTCCCGTTAAATTGTTATGCTATGTTGTCTTGTCGCCACAAGTAGATCCATGCATATTTTGATGAGGTTCTGTAAGCATGTTTTAAAGAGATATGGTTATGCTCTATCCATCCATGCCTCTGGTTGTAATTATGGAGTAGTGTAGCTTGTCTTTACCATGCTCTACATTTTCTTAATATTGTTGCTGGCAGATTGTTAACATGAATTTCATTTTTGCCATGTGTTTTGCTAGTGATCCATGCACCACATGAACTTTCTCTTGCCATGTTTAGCTTTAAAATTGTGTCTTCTTACTGTTGGTTACCTTGTGATGCCATGAAATGCTTTGCGGTGAGTGGCATGAGCTTGCAAAGTTGCTATCATGAATCTGTTTCCGCCATGCTCTGTTTTCTACCAAGTCTGAAGCTCTTCATATCACTTGCCATGTTTGCATTGAGCCTACCATATATTCTGTGCATCTTTGGCTAAATTTCATTAAGTGTGTTTTGTTCTTTGCCTTTATTACTAGTATGCCATGCCTTTGTTTGCCATGATACGTTACCGTGGCATGTTGTTTGCTAGCTCTAAACATTGCTATCTGATGCTGATTATGCCATGTTTAGTATTTTCACCAAGTCTGTGAAGCTGTTATCATTTGCATTTTTGCCATGCTGTTTTAGGCCTGTTCTGGTGAGTTCTAGCAGGAGCTCAGTGTTAATGATTTGTAGAGCTCCACCTGTACTTTTACTTCCATGTTCTTTGTTGCTATTTTGGAGTGATGTAGCATAGTTTCTCATTGCATCTTAACTGCTATGATGCTGTTAAGCGCAATTTTGCATCGTTCTTGTTTTGCTCATCATTAGCAAACCGTGCATCCGTTTCCGGTGAAACTTGTATCGATTTCGACCGAAATCACCCCATATTTCCATTGGCTTGCTTGGTTTGCTAAGTTGATGCCATGATCATATTTTCCCTTTCGGAGTGCCCATATGCATTGCACATTATATCTTGCATTCCATGCCATGTCTTGCATCATGTTGCTTGTGCATTGCACCATGATTGATTGTTGTTCCATTGCTTGTGTTCTTGCTTTGGGTAGAGCCGGGAGATGAGTTCGTGAACGAGGATCCTGTTGAGTACGTTTACGAGGAGCAAGCTTATGACAGCCCTGAGAACTTTGCATGCAAGATGATCATTACCACCGATATCACTTCTATCTTTGCTTGCTAGTTGTTCGTTCTATCTCTATGTCACGCTACCTACCACTTGTTTATCATGCTTCCCATATTGCCATGTCAAGCCTCTAACCCACCTTCCTAGCAAACCGTTGTTTGGCTATGTTACCGCTTTGGCTCAGCCCCTCTTATAGCGTTGCTAGTTGCAGGTGCCTTGCAGGTTGTTCCATGTTGGAACATGGATATGTTGGGATATCACAATATCTCTTATTTAACTAATGCATCTATATACTTGGTAAGGGTGGAAGGCTCGGCCTTATGCCTGGTGTTTTGTTCCACTCTTGCCGCCCTAGTTTCCGTCATACTGGTGTTATGTTCCTTTATTTTGCGTTCCTTACGTGGTTGGGGTTATGGGACCCCCTTGACAGTTCGCTTTGAATAAAACTCCTCCAGCAAGGTGTCGGTGTCAAAACCGGTGGATCTCGGGTAGGGGGTCCCGAACTTTTTGTCTAAGGCGGATGGTAACAGGAGGCGGGGGACACGATGTTTACGCAGGTCTGGGCCCTCTCGATGGAGATAATACCCTACTTCCTGCTTGATTGATCTTGATGATATGACTATTACAAGAGTTGATCTACCACGAGATCGTAGAGGTTAAACCCTAGAAGCTAGCCTATGGTATGATTGTTGTTGTCCTACTGACTAAACCCTCCGGTTTATATAGACACTGGAGGGGGCTAGGGTTACACAGAGTCGGTTACAAGGGAGAATATCTACATATCCGTATTGCCAAGTGTCGGTGTCAAAACCGGCGGATCTCGGGTAGGGGGTCCCAAACTGTGCGTCTTGGTCGGATGGTAACAGGAGACAAGGGACACGATGTTTTTACCCAGGTTCGGGCCCTCTCTATGGAGGTAAAACCCTACTCCTGCTTGATTAATATTGACGATATGGGTAGTACAAGAGTAGATCTACCATGAGATCAAGGAGGCTAAACCCTAGAACCTAGCCTATGGTATGATTGTTGTATGATGGAGTTGTCCTATGGACTAGAAACCTCCGGTTTATATAGACACCAGATAGGGTAAGGGTTACACAGAGTCGGTTACAATGGTAGGAGATCTTGAATATACGCATCGCCAAGCTTGCCTTCCACGCCAAGGAAAGTCCCATCCGGACACGGGACGAAGTCTTCAATCTTGTATCTTCATAGTCCTAGAGTCCGGCTGAAGGTAGAGTCCGGCTGAAGGTATAGTCCGGCCACCCGAACACCCCCTAATCCAGGACTCCCTCAGTAGCCCCCGAACTAGGCTTCAATGACGACGAGTCCGGAGCACTGATTGTCTTCGGCATTGCAAGGCGGGTTCCTCTCTAAATTCTGTGTACCTGTAGGAATAATTTCCGATTTTTGTAATGTAGCGCTCCTTGGCTTCCACGCCCAATAATGGTCGTCTTCCACGTGTCAAACGAATCCGAAAAGCCGGGGCGTTTTTACATCCACACCCCTAGCCACATAAACGAGCCACCTATTTAACGGGATGGGGATTCAGATCCAAACCACACCTTCTCCCCTCCGCGAGTAATCATCAGAGCGCTTCCAGCAAAGGTCCATTCCGTCATGGCCAGCCGTCGCAACTCCTCCTCTCGCCCTTCCAGTCCTAAAACCGGAGACTGGGAGAGTTGCTCCATCCCGCACAGCGAGTTAGTGTCGCTTCAGGCCAAGGGATTTCTCCCTCAGGCTTATATGGTCCCGGTCCGAACCGGACTCGCCACCTATAATGGCGGAAAACAAGCGGAGAGCACCCCCAATCCCTCTAAAGGAGAGCGGGTGTGCCTCGTTCCTTATCTAGTAAGGGGACTGGGATTTCCAATTCATCCATTTCTCCGTGGGCTTCTGGAGTTCTACGGCCTCCAGCTGCACAATCTCACGCCCGCCTCTATATTGCATATCGCGGGCTTCGTCGCCCTTTGTGAGCTATTTTTAGGTGTTGAGGCTCATTTCGCACTGTGGAAGAGGATATTCTGCCTGGTACCCCGTTCTCGAGAGGGGTCCATATATCAAGTGGGCGGAGCCGAAGTGTGGCGCATCGCCGGGACCGGATACCTATCCGGAACCCCAAAGAAAGCGTCTGAGGACTGGCCTTCGGAATGGTTTTATATAGATGATGTCCCACTACCGGATCCTATCCGGGTTGGTCTCCCTGAGTTCAACAGTGCTCCATCAAAGAAACGCTTGAGCTGGCGTCCGCGGAGCTCTCAGAGAGAAAGCGACAGAGACATCCTTTACTTGATGGGCCGGATAAGACTATTGGCTCATTCGGGACTAACCATGATTGGAGTCATGGCCGCATGCATTATGCGAGGGGTGCAACCACTTCAATATAGGGGCCACCCCATGTGGGATTTTAACGGGGAGGATGACGCCACCCGTTATGGTCGTAAGGGGCCAGCCTCAGCTGCCGCTCTAGTAAAGATCTTATCCTCTTTGTACAAGGGAGAAGAGGAGGAATTCCTCCGCGTCAAGCCGCAGGGCGCATTTACTATGTACAACCCTCCAAGTTGGGTAAGTGGACAATTGTGCTTGCCCGTTCGTTTTATATTCCCATGATTAAATATTTAGTCTAATGACTTCAACGCAGGAACTATGTTAGGAGGTAAAGGATATAAACAGCCGTCCTCCACAGCCCGAGGATCCAGGACGGTCCCTCAATCCGGACTCCGAAGAGGATCCGGACATATCGGTGGAGCTTATTGACGGGGTGTTCCATCAGCTAAGCAAGGACAATACCTTGGTGGCCATTACGGCTGATTACCCAGGGTTAATCCCGGCCTCCCAGGTGACAGAGACCGGAGCCTCATTCCCTTGAGAAGGATTCCATTCTCACGTATTTCAGTTTTTCTGACGACAAAAGTGTTTTGCAGGGGAGATTTCTGAGGCGGGAGGCCGAACCTGCGGCGGCTAGCCAACGAGGGGCCGCATGGCCCCGTGGGGTAAAAAGGAATGTGGTTCGGACTGAGATGCCGGCGCAGAGGTATAGCACACCCTCTTTTTCCCTGGTGTTATTCCTTTAGGGCATATTAACTTTTGTGCTATCTTCTGGACGAAGAGACCTCACCGGACTACATCCGGAGAGGTTGCCAATCGCGCCTCCACCAGCCAGGCTCCAACGCCTGGCCCAGAAGCAGAGGCGAGCACAAGGCACGCGCCGGACGCTCCTCCGACAGAGGATGCGGACAGGTTGTCTGCCACAAATTCTGAGGTGGAGTGTGCCATGAACCACAGGCGTCGCCGGACAGTTCTTCACGATGCTTGTTTCTCCCAAGAGGCATTAGATGCCTTCAATTCGGGAGATGCGTACCTCCGTGCCGCTCAAACTGGTTTAGCCAGAGCCACGGAGCAGTATGTAAAAGACATACGGGTAAGAAAATTTTGGTCAAATATATATATACCAGTAGCCCCCGAGACTTGAAACAGTTTGAGTAACTGATTTAAGGATCATTTGTTATGCAGATTCTTACAGAGAAGAATACCGTACTGTCCCAGGAGCTGGAAGAGTGCAAAGCCCAACTGGAGGCCGCACTAGCCGCGGCCGGGGAGCCCAAAGAGACCCCCTCTGGTAAGATACACTTCGAAAGATTAGTATTTTGCGGCGTGGGTGCAAATCTGACTAATCGTATTGCAGATGGCGCCGGACTCGATCCGGAGAGGCAACAACTCTTACGCCGGCTAAAGGCCGGTGAGAGTATGCTGACAAAGGTGAGGCAGGAGAAGAATAATCTTCAGGATGCCAACACCAAGTTGGACGTTGAACTTAAAGATGTTCGTGGCCAGCTGTCGGACTCCACTAAGGAGAATCAGCGGCTTCGACGCGGCATATTTAGTAAGTGCTTAAACAAACTTTGAAAAAAAAGAATTCGGCGAGGAAGTCGACTAACAGAGTAACGTCTGTAGGTATGCTAACAGGTTGTCCTGCAAAGGAGATGCCTGGTTCTACGGGTGACGTTCTTCTCGAGCTCGTGCAACTGCACGAGCGAGTTCGGCAGGCGATGCAAGGCATTGCCCAAGCCTTATGGCCTTCCCACTCCATGACCGAGGGCCTTGGAGAGCTTGCGGAGAAGCTTAAGGGAGCTCGGCGGCGCTTCCGGTTGTGGAAGATATCGGCCTGCCGACAAGGTGCTAGGGAGGCCTGGCCCATGGTGAAGACCCGGTTTACGAAGTCTGACCCAAACCACATGGCCGAGGTTAGACCTGTGGGCCCTGATGGGAAGGAGATCCCTGTAAGCTTAGTGTACGACCAAGTAGAATTGGCCGCGAAGTATTCCCAGCAGGACTGTAAATTAGATAGCCTGTTAGATGGTATTGAAGAGGAATACAATCAGTCATAGTGACTGTGTAATTTCAATTGACATGTGTAATGCCTTCTAGCCGGATTGTAGATCGTTTCTCGTTGCCGACCTTTTCGCTTCAACCTCGGGACCTGACGGTCCGGAGTGTGTCCGAATACCATAGCGGTTATATAAGAACCGGGGTATGCGTGGAGACCAGGCGTAGGGGTCATTAGTGCTTTATCAGACAAGTGCCCAACTAGTTATGTTATATTACATGGTTAGTAAGAAACATCTTCCAGAGAGAATAATTCCATTAGGGGTTCCCTTCGCTGGGAGGCATGCCCTAAAGTGCATGTCCGGACTGCATGAAAAAACGTAGAAAAAGGCATCTAGGGGCGCATAAGATAAGGAAAAAGATCATCTTTAATTCACCGACCGAATATTCCCTTAAGAACGCTAGCTTTCGGCTTCACACAGTCTTAGGTACACATCCGGCTGAACCGGCAGTAACAATCGCAGAGGTGCTCCCTTTGCCACCTAGCCGAACAATCGGGAACGTAGGGGCAAGCACAGGAGCCAGGAAACCCAGCTTGGCCAAAACTTAAGTCATATCGATGCATATAATGGTGAAAAAAGGTACATGCGGAAGTTTGACACATGTGTTGGGCGTGAAGCCCGTATGAATAAGCTTCTGTTAAGGAAGCCCCCAGGTTTAATGAGCGCGTGTAGCACGTCACTTGATGAGCCTTTAAGGGCTATAAGAGAAAAGAGGGGAAGGAGAGAAATTTAAGACAGAAAATGTAAAAAATGGACAGAGGAATGAGACAAACACAGAGTCCGGCGCTAGGCATAGAATCTTCGGAGACGGGCGGCGTTCCATGGGTTCGGCTCGAGTCGGTTATCCGACGCATCTCGCAGGCGGTACGCTCCACCAGTCAGGACTTGGTCGATTATGAAGGGACCTTCCCACTTGGGCTTGAGTTTGTCCTTTTTCTTATCCGGCAGGCGTAGAACTAGTTCACCAACATTGTAATTTTTGGCCCGTACTTCTTTGCTTTGATATCTTCGAGCCTGCTGTTGATAAAATGCGGAACGGGCTTTTGCCACGTCACGCTCCTCCTCCAAGGCGTCCAAGTTGTCCTGCCGATCGAGCTCGACTTCTCTTTCTTCGTACATGCGAACTCGAGGTGAGTCATGAATTATGTCGTAGGGCAGAACTGCCTCTGCGTCATACACCATAAAGAATGGTGTGTGTGTGTATCCGGTGGTGCGATTCGGCGTGGTCCGTAGCCCCCAGAGTACGGAGTCGAGCTCCTATACCCAGTGTGTGTTAGATTCCTTAAGGGATCGCGCTAGTCTGGGTTTAATGCCGCTCATGATAAGACCATTTGCACGTTCGACCTGGCCGTTAGTTTGTGGGTGATAGACGGAAGCATAATCGAGCTTGATGCCCATGTTTTTGCACCAGAGTTTTACCACGTCGGCGGTAAAGTTTGTACCGTTGTCGGTTATGATGCTGTGGGGGACGCCATAACGGTGTACAACCCCGGATATGAAGTCTATCACAGGTCCGGATTCGGCCGTTTTAACAGGCTTGGCTTCTATCCATTTGGTGAACTTATCCACTATGACTAGTAAGTATTTTTTCTTATGGGTCCCACCTTTAAGGGGTCCGACCATGTCAAGCCCCCAGACCGCAAAAGGCCAGGTGATGGGGATAGTTTGGAGTGCGGTGGGTGGCATATGGCTTTGGTTGGTAAAAAGTTGGCAACCAACGCATCGTTGGACTAGGTCCTGAGCGTCTATCCGGGCCGTCGGCCAATAAAAGCCTGTACAGGAAGCCTTGCTAACAAGGGACCGAGCAGCGGTGGTGACCACCGAGTCCGACATGAATTTCAGCCAGAAGGTTCCGCCCGTCCTCTTCGGAGATGCACCTTTGAGGGACTCCGGTAGTGCTTATCTTATAAAGCTCTCCCTCATGGACTTTATAGGCTTCAGATCGCCGCACTATGCAGCGGGCCTCATTTTGGTCCTCTGGGAGTTCCTGCCTAGTAAGGTAGGCTAGGAATGGTTCTGTCCACGGGGCGATAACCGCCATTATCATGTGTGCTGAAGGTGTAATTTCATTGGCAGAGCCTCCAATTATGTCAGTTGTTCGGCGTCGAGTGGTGCGGCTGAGTCCAGGCTGTTATTTGCGGGTTCCCCCTCCCATGCTATGGATGGCTTGAACAGTTTGTCCAAAAAGATGTTGGGAGGGACTACATCGCGTTTTGCTCTGATGCATGCCAGGACGTCCGCTGCCTGATTGTTTTCTCGGGCTATATGGTGAAACTCCAGCCCTTCGAACCGAGCTGACATTTTTAGGACGGCGTTGCGGTAAGATGCCATTTTTGGATCCTTGGCGTCGAAGTCTCCATTTATTTGGGATATCGCGAGGTTCGAATCCCCGCGTACCTCTAGGCGCTGGATGCCCATGGATACTGCCATCCGGAGACCATGTAGGAGGGCCTCATATTCGGCTGCATTGTTGGAGTCCGTGTACATGATCTGGAGCACATATTGGACTGTGTCTCCTGTGGGGGACGTCAGGACGACGCCAGCCCCCAGTCCGGCCAACATTTTGGAGCCGTCGAAATGCATAATCAAGTTTGAATATGTGCCGTACTCTTTAGGGAGCTCGGCTTCCGTCCATTCTGCGACGAAGTCGGCCAAAACTTGCGATTTAATAGCTCGCCGTGGCTTGTAGGTTATATCAAACAGGAGGAGCTCAATGGCCCATTTTGCGATCCGGCCCGTTGCGTCGCGGTTGTTGATAATGTCGTTGAGTGGTACCTCCGACGCTAGTCTTATCGAACACTCTTGAAAGTAGTGTCGTAGCTTCCGGGATGCCATGAATACCGCGTATGCAATCTTTTGATAATGGGGTACCGTGATTTGCATGGAGTGAGGACAGTGGACATGTAATAAACTGGCCTTTGAAGGGGAAATTTGTGTCCGTCCGTTTCCCGCTCGACGACGAGCACTGCGCTGACAACTTGATGGGTTGCTGCAATGTACAATAGCATTGGTTCGCCGGTGTTTGGCGCGGCCAGGACTGGGTTTGTTGCCAATATGGCTTTTATTTCATCGAGTCCGGCCGTGGCATCATCCGTCCACTCGAAGTGTTCGGTGCACCGAAGGAGGCGATAGAGGGGCAGTGCCTTTTCTCCCAAGCGGGAGATGAAGCGGCTTAGAGCCGCCACGCATCCGGTTAATTTTTGTATTTGTTTAAGGTCCTTTGGGATATCCAATTGTGACAAAGCTCGGATCTTGGCTAGATTCGCTTCAATTCCTCTACCGGATACAATGAAGCCCAAGAGCTTTCCGGCTGGAACGCCGAAAACGCATTTTTCCGGGTTGAGCTTGATGTCATATTTTCAGAGATTATCGAATGTAAGCCTCAAGTCGTCTACTAGAGATTCGACATGTCTTGATTTGAAGACCACATCATCCACATATGCCTCCACTGTTTTGTCGATCTGGTTTGCCAGACATGTCTGGATCATGCGCTGATATGTTGTGCCGGCGTTTTTCAGCCCGAAGGGCATTATGTTGAAGCAGAATGGGCCATATGGTGTGATGAATGTTGTTGCGGCTTGGTCTGATTCTGCCATCTTGATTTGATGGTAACCAGAGTATGCGTCGAGGAAACACAACAAATCATGTCCTGCGGTGGCATCGATAATTTGATCGATACTGGGGAGGGGGAAGGGATCCTTTGGGCAAGCCTTGTTAAGGTCCTTAAAATCGACACACAGGCGCCAGGATTTGTCCTTCTTTGGTACCATTACCAGGTTTGCTAGCCAGTCCGGATGTTTTATGTATCTAATGAATCCGGCCTCCAATAGCTTCGCTAGCTCCTCTCCCATAGCCTGTCTCTTGGGTTCGGAAAAACGCCGAAGGGCTTGTTTGGCAGGTTTGAATCCTTTTAGGATATTTAAGCTGTGTTCGGCCAGCCTGCGTGGGATTCCTGGCATGTCTGAAGGGTGCCAGGCGAAAATGTCCTAGTTCTCTCGTAGGAACTCTCGCAGTGCGGCGTCTACATCAGGGTTCAGTCGTGCCCCGATGGAAGCTGTTTTATTGGGGTCCGTTGGATGGACCTGGAATTTGACTATTTTGTCCGCTGGCTTGAAGGATGTGGACTTGGATCTCTTGTCGAGTATCACATCATCCCTATTAACCGTGGAGCGCAGCGCAGTCAGTTCCTCAGCCGCTAAGGCTTCGGATAGTGCCTCAAGGGCCAATGCGGCTGTCTTGTTTTCGGCGTGGAGTGCTATGTCCGGATCACTAGCGAGAGTGATAATTTCGTTCGGCCCGGGCATCTTAAGCTTCATGTACCCGTAATGGGGTATTGCTTGGAAGATTGTAAATGCTTCCCGCCCTAGTAAAGCGTGATATCCGCTGTTGAACGGGGCCACCTGAAACGTGACCTCTTCGGACCTGTAATTATCCTGCGTGCCAAACACCACATCTAGTGTGATTTTTCCTGTGCAGCACGCTTCCTGACTAGGGATTATTCCTCTAAAGGTTGTGCTGTTTTGCTCGATGCGGTTCCAATCTATTCCCATTTTTTGAAGGGTTTCCTCATAAATGATGTTCAATCCGCTGCCTCCATCCATGAGTACCTTGGTGAGGCGAAAGCCGTCCACTATTGGACTGAGGACCAATGCAGCTGGTGCTCGGGCTGTTCGGAATTTAGGTTCATTACTTGCATTGAAGGTAATAGCTGTGTCGCTCCATGGGTTTATTGTTGCTACTTGATAGACTTCGGCAAGGCTGCGGAGTGTTCTTTTTCGCATATTGTTTGATGCGAAAGTCTCGAAGACTGTGAGAACGGTACTGTTGTCCTCGGGGTGGCTTTCTGCGGCCTCCAAAATTAAGAGGTCCTCGCCAATTTTGGCCACCTGTCGTAGTATCCAACATGCTCTAAGGCTGTGAGTTGGTGTGGCGTCCTCTGTACTGTGAATTTTACAGGGTCCATCAAGCCATCTTTCCAGTACGGTTCCATGCCCTGTAGAGGGTTTTGGCTTTTTGGTGTTTAACCCGGGTGTCTTACGATGATGCACCCTCTTAGTTCGGACGGTATTGCTATTCAAGGCCGTGTTATCCCAAAATTTTATTTTGGTTTTCCAGGAACTTTCCATCGCACAGTACTTTTGTACTATGGACGCCAAGTCAGCGAAGCGTGTAATATCACGACGACTTATGGCGTGAAGGATTCCCTCGTCCGTGCAATTACTGCAGAAAATTGAGATTGCGTCTCCCTCGCGGCAATCCTTTATCCTGTTCATAACCAGGAGGAATCTGGCCCAGTAATGATGTACTGTTTCCTCGGGCTTTTGCCTGATTTGGGAAAGATCGCTTATGTTCGGGCGGGTGGGTGGTGTTGAATCTGAAACCTCACCCAATCTAAGATTCGGAGGCCGAAGAGCTTCCGAACTATGAAGTTCGGATTCTTGGATGTTGTCCAATGAATCTAGCCCGTTGCCTGATCCTAAGCTCAGGTCTTGAGTTACATCCACCCCTCCGCGGGTATCCGGCTTTGAGGGGTCGGGAATTCGGACGTAGCTAGTCCTTAAAATAGATGAAGGGTCGCCGCACTGCGCCTCTACCACGACAACGTGGTGGGTGACTTGGGGAGAGTTAATTTCTCTTAGATCGTGTTTAAGCCCAACCTGGTCGTAATCCGTAGCGACCCCTAGGGCGGCGATGCGATCCAAAAGCTCGTTTACCGAAGAGAGCTCCATTGGATCTAGCTGCTCGACGAGTTCCGAGATGACGTGAAGATTGCTTTTAATGACCCAAGAGGTCACTGTCGGCGCAACAGCCGAACAGGCGGTCATGAGAAAACCACCTAGCCGGAGGGTTTGGCCGACAGCCAAGGCTCCCTTAGTAACGGTGCCGTCTTTAAAGACGGGAAGAGGCATCCTTCCTGATTGCGACGACACAGAGGATCTCTCAATGAAAGCACCAATGTCGGTGTCAAAACCGGCACATCTTGGGTAGGGGGTCCCGAACTGTGCGTCTAGGACAGATGGTAACAGGAGACAAGGGACATGATGTTTTTACCCAGGTTCGGGCCCTCTCGATGGAGGTAAAACCCTACTCCTGCTTGATTAATATTGATGATATGGGTAGTACAAGAGTAGATCTACCACGAGATTAAGGAGGCTAAACCCTAGAAGCTAGCCTATGGTATGATTGTTGTATGATGGAGTTGTCCTACGGACTAGAACCCTCCGGTTTATATAGACACCGGATAGGGTTAGGGTTACACAGAGTCGGTTACAATGGTAGGAGATCTTGAATATCCGCATCGCCAAGCTTACCTTCCATGCCAAAGAAAGTCCCATCCGGACATGGGACGAAGTCTTCAATCTTGTATCTTCATAGTCCTGGAGTCCGGCTGAAGGTATAGTCCGGCCACCCGAACACCCCCTAATCCAGGACTCCCTCACCAAGCTTGCCTTCCACGCCAAGGAGAGTGCGATCTGGACACAGGACGAATTCTTCAATCTTGTATCTTCAAAGTCCAACAGTCCGGCTAAAGCATATAGTCCGGCTGTCCGAGGACCCCCTAATCCAGGACTCCCTCAGTAGCCCCTGAACCAAGCTTTAATGACGATGAGTCCGGCACGTAGATTGTCTTCGGCATTGCAAGGCGGGTTCCTCCTCCGAATATTGCGAGGCGCTTTTCTTGGCACGTCTTGTCGAAGCATAGATCGTGTCCCTCTTATTACGGGATTCTCATCAATACGGTGTGGGTTATCCAACCGTGCCATCAATTACGGCGCTTGGGGAATAAGCGGTATTACCAGGAAAGTGGGGAGGCATAGAATGCCTACTCCCTTTATAAGGGAACAAGGACTCCCTTTCATACCCATGCTTTCTTCTTCCCGATCCATTCCCCTCCGCCCAAGCTCCAGCGCCCAAGCGTTCATCTTCTCTGCCCACAAAAGCCTTCCGAAAATGTCCAGATCCGGAACAGGAGGCAAATGGATGGCCTCTACCGTCCGGGAGAAGGATATCAAAAAGCTTCGGGAGGCCGGGTATCTGGCCAAGAAAATCAGCCATCGTCTCCCGACGGCGGGACAGATCGTCCCTACTCTGGAACCCCACGAGAGGGTTGTATTCCTCTCTCACTTTGTCCGCGGGATAGGGTTTCCCGTCCACCCGTTCGTTCGCGGCATCATGTATTATTATGGGATCGATCTTCACGACCTGTCCCCTAATTTCTTCCTCAACATCTCGACATTTACTGTCGTGTGCAAGGCTTTTCTCCGCATCTCACCACATTTCGGCTTATGGCTGAAGATTTTTAATGTGAAGCCCAAGGTAGTGGGTGGCGAGCACGCCGAGTGCGGGGGCGCTATGGTGAGCAAGATGCCCAATGTTACATGGCCAACAGGCACCTTTAACGATTCCGTCAAGGAGTGGCAACAGCAGTGGTTTTACATCACCGAGCCGCGCGGCACGGAATGGGCCGCTACTCCCGAGTTTCGATCAGGTGCCCCCCTATGGCTTACATCCTGGTTCAAGAAGGGCCTGAACTGGTCCTCGTCCAACGAATTGTCGGTGCTCCAGACGCGCGTTAAAAATATGGGAGACAAGAACATTGAACTTGTCAATGTGGTCCAGGTGATGTTAGTTCGCCGGATCCTGCCTTGTCAACTCCGGACTTGCAATCTATGGGGGTTCGATCCGGCCAAGCACCAAACCTTGCGAGAGCTTTTCGGCTCCTCGCATGAGGACATCTGGAAGGTGCTTTTTAAGTCCAGCAAATCATGGCTGGACTGTGCCGAAGATCGCGTGTACCAACTATCCCGCTGCAAGTTCGGTAAGTCATCGTCCTTTTTATCCGCGTAACCCAAGGGAAGCACTTAATGTGTTTTCTACAACTCCCCTAGGGCTGGACGAAGAAGGCGGAGCGGATCCATTGTCCGGCCCCACTTCCCGAAGAACTGGCCGTCCCACTTCTGACGAAGATGCTAGTCCCGGCGCCTTACAAGGTGCCGAAGAAGACGGCCGAGAAGGGGGCCAAGAAGACCCGGGGCGGTCTTCTTCGCTGTGGCATTTAGGATACAATATCCGAAGGCTCTGATGCCCGTTCCGCTTTCGAAGAGGACGAGGAGGAGTAAGAAGATGAATCCCCTGCGGGGGAAAGAAGGAAGAGGATGGCCTCCGCACACTTGGAGTCCGAGTCGCCTAAAAGGGGAAAAGCTCCTCTTCCGGAGGAGTCCACTGCCGCCGCCGATAGCAGCCCAGCGTGGGATCCTAGGGACCAGCCCCTGGTGAACTCGTGAGTATATACAATCCGAATATGCTTATGCGTCTGGACTCATCATGGCATAATATTTTAACCTGAGCCATGTTTTTGTAGCCCGGCGAGGTCCCGTACCGAACAATCCTCATCAGAGGATTCGCTGAGCTCGGATAACATGGAGAGCGGGGCGCCCCCGAAGGCCCCTTCCTTCGAACAGGTGAATACCACCGAGGCTTCGTCCCAGAGGGACCCCGGCCAAGGAGGAGGAGAAAAGACCGTGAAAGCGGCGCCTTGAGGTCAAACATCAGGGGCCGAACACATGGGGGAGAAAATTCCCATGGAAGCTGACGGCGGGGGCCATGTTAAATTCGGCTCCCAGACGGATGCAGTTCCGGAGACTAGTATGGCTCCAGAATCAGGCAGGCAGCCTCTCTCAGCTGCAGGGGGCATACTGGCAACCTCTTTCCAACCAGAGGTGTCGGATGCTTTGTTGGTGGTGCTGAAGAGCGCCTCCATCGTCGATGAACACCGTGGCCTTATGGGTGCAGGGAAAGAAGATTCAGTCTGCTGAGAGTGGACTGAATGGAGCTTGTATCTGCCTTATAAAAGGTTTTAAGGTATGTTTTTTGAAGAGTGTCATGGTATGGATAGTAACCCCTGATACACTGTTCGGTGAAAGAAATAGCCGGACGGAGGATCAAATTTATGTTCGCGGGAAGACTCATTGAATGACATCTATTTCTCTTCTGTTATAAGCAGGTGTATGTAGCGGCTGCTGCCTCTC
Source organism: Aegilops umbellulata (assembly GCA_032464435.1). Taxonomy (NCBI): domain Eukaryota; kingdom Viridiplantae; phylum Streptophyta; class Magnoliopsida; order Poales; family Poaceae; genus Aegilops; species Aegilops umbellulata. Next base: position 60,460,708 of record CP136054.1, on the reverse strand, counting down.
AAACTGCGGAGATCTCCGGACTGAATCAAAGTCTGGAGCAGGCCCAAGAAGAACTTGGCCAGTTGAAAATGTAGTTGGGAGATAAACAAGGTATGCGCAAGTCTTGTTCGCGTTTATTGGGAATGAATTTTCAGTGTGATGAAATAGGCTTCATGATTTGCACTAGGGATGATGACCGAAGTCGAGGCCCTTAAGAAGGTTGTGGCTGAGGCTGATAAAAAGGCAACCACAGAGCAGGCTCTTCGTTAGAAGCACGAGGCCAGGGTTATTAAAGTTGAGCAGGAGCTGCAAGAGGCAGTGAAGAAATGCGAGACCTTGGAGCGGAGTTTAACGGAGAAAGAATCCGAACTCACCAAGGCGCATCAGGCCACGAGCGATGCCCGGGGGGAAACCCAAAGTGCCCTGTAGGAGATTCAAGAGGCGAGGAAGATCGCAGCGGGTAAGGCTTTTTCCTTGTAAAGCAAGTATTTGAGGAGAATATTATGTGTATCATTTTGGATTCGGATTTCTCCAGGGGTATTTGCGGAGTTGCCCCGCTGCATATCGGATGCCGCCCAATTCTACCGGGCCGAAGAAAGGAACACTGCGGATAAGCTCTTCTGGTCGCAGTATTTGGCACTGAACTATCCGGTGCCTTTTGCCGATCAACTGAAACAGCTGATCGAATTGCATAAGGCGGCGGAACTAGCCATGAAGGATTTGATTATCCGGCTATGGCCTGCCGAGCCGATTCCAAGCAGCTACTTCGCGCTCGTGAAGCGGCTTGTAAGAGCTTGCCCTCGACTTAACGTCATCAAGCGGTCGGTCTACATAGAGGGTGTGCGAATGCCCTTTGCCCGCACAAAGGTGCACTAGGGGAAGATGGATGCTGAGAAGCTGATGACCAATGGGCCGCCAGAGGGGAAGGAGCACCGCAAGCCCGAATTATATTATGAAAGTGTATTGAAAGGATCCTACAGCGGAGCTATGTACTAAGGACATTATATTTCCATGAATGCAAATCATGTTGTCCTTTGTAATGTCTGAACAGGGTCATTTATATTATTTATTTCATGTTATATCAAAATTTACCCTCCTGTGCGGCCATTTTATATGTTAAACCTGAGAGTTGGCCAGTCATCGGCTTCTGCCCCCACGTAGGAAGTACGGGGGTGTTCGGGATAAACCTGAGCACTCTTTATCCCAGTTTTTCCTCCATATTGCCCGTCCTGGTCGACGCAAAGGTGAGCTTGCAAATGAAATGTATGAAATGTTTGTGTGCCGGAGAGCGGTTGAGCCGCTGTATGCGGCCTATCTTGGCCTTCGCCGTAGTGTTTAATTGAGCCCTAGACGAACCGGGCTATGCTATCGCGAAGTAGCTCGAAGTCATTTGGCGGTATCCGGGAGCCTGGCAGTCAACTCGGGGTTCGGCTGCCAGGTGCTGCTCATTGCTTCTGTTGTTTAAGGCAACGGTGTACTTGTTGCTGCCGAAGGAAAGGTCGGCCTTGCCCTTAACCATGATGACGTCGCGTGGACCGGGCATCTTGAGCTTACGGTAGGCGTAATGTGGCATCGCGTTAAATCGAGCGAACGTGGTTCGTTCGAGCAGTGCCTGATAATCACTGCGGAAGGGGACGATTTCAAAGGTTATCTCTTCGATACGGTAATTGTCTGGTTATCAAAAGACTACCTCAAGGGCAATGGAGCCTGTACAATTGGCTTCCACACCTGGTATAATTCCTTTGCAAGTGGTTGTAGTGGGTTTGATCATCGAATGATCGATGCCCATCTCGTGCACTATGTCCTGGTAAAGCAGGTTTAGACTGCTGCCTCCGTCCATAAGGAATCGTGTGAGGTGGAACCCGTTAATTATTGGGTCAAGGACTAGTGCGGCTGGATTGCCCTGATTGGTGTTGACCGGATGATCTGTGTTCTTGAAGGTGACCAGCCCTAGTTTATATTGTGGGACGGCTGGTTCCGTTGAGTCGGCATCCCTAGGGTGCGTATCGGGTCCGGGTTGGGGATTTGGGTGGTGTTTACCATGTTCACCGTTTGGATTTGTGGGGGAAATTATTTTTCCCTCCTGTGTTCGGCGATCTGGGCTCTTCATCGCCATCATCACTTTGAGACCCCCCTTTACTATTTTTGGCGCCTGCCCTGCCAGCTTGCTTGAAGACCCAGCATTCTCTGTTGGTATGGGTGGCTGGTATCGGTGTCAAAGCCGGAGGATCTCGGGTAGGGGGTCCCGAACTGTGCGTCTAAGGCGGATGGTAACAAGAGGCGTGGGACATGATGTTTACCTAGGTTCGGGCCCTCTCGATGGAGGTAATACCCTACTTCCTGCTTGATTGGTCTTGATGATATGAGTATTATAAGAGTTGATCTACCACGACATCGTAGAGGCTAAACCCTAGAATCTAGCCTATGGTATGATTGTTGTTGTCCTACGGACTAAACACTCCAGTTTATATAGACACCGGAGGGGGCTAGGGTTACACAGAGTCGGTTACAAGGGAGGAGATCTACATATCCGTATTGCCAAGCTTGCCTTCCACGCCAAGGAGAGTCCCATCCAGACACGAGACAAAGTCTTCAATCTTGTATCTTCATAGTCCAACAGTCCGGCCCAAGTATATAGTCCGGCTGTCCGAGGACCCCTTAACCCAGGACTCCCTCAGTACCCCTGAACCAGGCTTCAATGACGATGAGTCCAGCGCGCAGATTGTCTTCGGCATTGCAAGGCGGCTTCCTCCTCTGAATATTCCATAGAAGAATTTGAACACAAGGGTAGTGTCCGGCTCTGCAAAACAAATTCCACATACCACCGTAGAGAGAATAATATTTCCACAAATCTAATCTGCTGACAACTTTTGTAGCATGACATCACACCACGCCCCGGTCATTATTCGAACAGTTTTTCACAACCTGCCACTGCACGTATTGCGAGGCGGTTTTCTTGGCACGTCTTGTCGAAGGAGAGATCGTGTCCCCCCCCCCTATTATGGGATTCTCATCAATTCGGGTGCGGGTAACCCAACCTCGCCATCAATTACGTCGCTTGGGGAATAAGCGAGTTTACCAGGTAGGTGGGGAGGCGCATAGTTTCTTCCGCCCTTATAAAGGGACAAGGATTCCTCCTTTTCACCCACGCCCTCTTCCTCTTTGCTCATCCATTCTCGTGCACTCGATCTCTAGCACCCAAGTTCGCATTTTCTCCTCCAACCACTCCAAGCATGTCCGGAGCGGGAGGCAAGTGGATGGTCTCCTCCGTTATGGAGGAGGACATCACAAAGCTACGGGGAGCCGGATATCTGGCTGCGGATATCACGCACTGGCTGCCAGATGTGGGGCAGATCATCCCAACTCCAGAGCCCAATGAGAGGGTGGTATTTCTTACCCACTTCGTCCGCGGACTGGGATTTCCTCTTCGCGGGCTCATGTTTTACTTCGGGCTAGACTTTCACGATCTGGCCCCCAATTTTATCCTCAACATCTCGGCGTTCATCGTCGTGTGCGAGGCCTTCCTCCACATCAAGCCCCACTTCTGCCTGTGGCTGAAGACCTTCAATGTTAAACCGAAGGTGGTGGTCGGCCAGCAAGCGGAGTGCGGAGGCGCCATGGTGGGCAAAATGCCCAACGTCACCTGGCTCGAAGGCTCCTATGTGGAGACCATAAAGGGGTGGCAATCGGGGTGGTTCTACATCACCGAGCCGCGCGACACCAACTTGGTGGCGGCCCCCGAATTTTCATCCGGAATCCCTGCTACCTCTTGAGCACTGCATTGGATTTTCTTGAAGAGGAAAGGACGATGCATCAAAGTAGCGTAAGTATTTCCCTCAGTTTTTGAAAACCAAGGTATCAATCTAGTAGGAGGCTACATGCGAGTCCCTCGTACATGCACAAAGAAAATAACTCCTCGCAACCAACGCGATAAGGGGTTGTCAATCCCTTCACGGTCACTTACGAGAGTGAGATCTGATAGATAATATTTTTGGTATTTTTGTGGTAAAGATGCAAAGTAAAATAAAAGTAAAATTAAAAGAAAAGGTAATAATAAATTGTAGGAAGATTGATATGATGAAGATAGACCCGGGGGCCATAGATTTCACTAGTGGCTTCTCTCAAGAGCATAAGTATTTTACGGTGGGTGAAAGAATTACTGTTGAGCAATTGACAGAATTGAGCATAGTTATGAGAGTATCTAGGTATGATCATGTATATAGGCATCATGTCCAAGACAAGTAGACCGATTCCTGCCTGCATCTACTACTATTACTCCACTCATCGACCGCTATCCAGCATGCATCTAGAGTATTAAGTTCAAGAAAATAGAGTAACGCCTTAAGCAAGATGACATGATGTAGAGGGATAAATTCACGCAATATGATAAAAAAAACCCATCTTGTTATCCTCGATGGCAACAATACAATATGTGCCTTGCTGCCCCTACTGTCACTAGGAAAGGACACCACAAGATTGAACCCAAAGCTAAACACTTCTCCCATTGCAAGAAAAACTAACCTAGTAGGCCAAACCAAACTGATAATTCGAAGAGACTTGCAAAGATAACCAATCATACATAATAGAATTCAGAGAAGATTCAAATATTTTTCATAGATAATCTTGATCATAAACCCACAATTCATCGGTCTAAACAAAGACACCGCAAAAACAAGATTACATCGAATAGATCTCCACGAGAGAGGGGGAGAACATTGTATTGAGATCCAAAAAGAGAGAAGAAGCCATCTAGATACTAACTATGGACCCAAAGGTCTGAGGTAAACTACTCACACTTCATCGGAGAGGCTATGGTGATGATGTAGTAGCCCTCCGTGATGGATGTCCCCTCTAGCGGAGCTCCGGAATAGGCCCCAAGATGGGATCTCGTGGGTACAGAAGGTTGCGGCGGTGGAATTAGGTTTTTGGTTCCGTATCTGATCATTTGGGGTACGTAGGTATATTTAGGAGGAAGGAGTACATCGGTGGAGCAACAGGGGGCCCACGAGGGTGGAGGGCGTGCCCTGGGGGGGTGGGCCCGCCCCCCTACCTCGTGCCCTCTTCCTTTCTTTCTTGACGTAGGGTCCAAGTCTCCTGGATCATATTCGATGAGAAAATCATGTTCCCAAAGGTTTCATTCTGTTTGGACTCCGTTTGATATTCCGTTTCTTCGAAACTCTGAAATAGGCAAAAAAACAACAATTCTGGGCAGGGCCTCCGGTTAATAGGTTAGTCCCAAAAATAATATAAAAGTGGATAACCAATATTGTCCAAAACGGTAGATAATATAGCATGGAGCAATCAAAAATTATAGATACGTTGTAGACGTATCAGGCATCCCCAAGCTTAATTCCTGCTCGTCCTCGAGTAGGTAAATGATAAAAACAGAATTTTTGATGCGGAGTGCTACTTGGCATAATTTCAATGTAATTCTTCTTAATTGTGCTATGAATATTCAGATCTGAAAGATTCAAGACAAAAGTTTAATATTGACATAAAAATAATAATACTTCAAGCATACTAACAAAGCAATCATGTCTTCTCAAAATAACATGGCCACAGAAAGTTATCCCTACAAAATCATATAGTCTGGCTATGCTCTATCTTCACCACACAAAGTATTTAAATCATGCACAACCCCGATGACAAGCCAAGCAATTGTTTCATACTTTTGACATTCTCAAAACTTTTTCAATCTTCACGCAATACATGAGCATGAACCATGGATATAGCACTATATGTGAAATAGAATGGTGGTTGTGGAGAAGACAAAAAGGGAGAAGATAGTCTCACATCAACTAGGCATATCAACGGGCTATGGAGATGCCCATCCATAGATATCAATGTTAGTGAGTAGGGATTGCCATGCAACGGATGCACTAGAGCTATAAGTATATGAAAGCTCAACAAAAGAAACTAAGTGGGTGTGCATCCAACTCGCTTGCTCACGAAGACCTAGGGCATTTTGAGGAAGCCCATCATTGGAATATACAAGCCAAGTTCTATAATGAAAAATTCCCACTAGTATATGAAAGTGACAAAATGAGAGACTCTCTATCATGAAGATCATGGTGCTACTTTGAAGCACGAGTGTGGTAAAAGGATAGTAACATTGTCCCTTCTATCTTTTTCTCTCATTTTTTTTGTTTGGGCCTTTCGTCCTTTTTATGGCTTCTTTTTTTTATTTTTCGTCCGGAGTCTCATCACGACTTGTGGGGGAATCATAGTCTCCATCATCCTTTTCGTCACTTGGGACAATGCTCTAAAAATGATGATCATCACACTTTTATTTTCTTACAACTCAACAATTACAACTCGATACTTACAAAAAAATATGACTCTATATGAAAGCCTCCGGCGGTATACCGGGATATTCAATGAATCAAGAGTGACATGTATGAAAGAATTATGAACGGTGGCTTTGCCACAAATACGATGTCAACTACATGATCATGCTAGAAATATGACAATGATGGAGTGTGTCATAATAAACGGAATGGTGGAAAGTTGCATGGCAATATATCTCGGAATGGCTATGGAAATGCCATGATAGGTAGGTCTGGTGGCTGTTTTGAGGAAGGTATATGGTGGGTATATGATACCGGCGAAAAGTGCGCGGTATTAGAGAGGCTAGCAATGGTGGAAGGAAGAAAAGTGTGTATAATCCATGGACTCAACATTAGTCATGAAGAACGCATATACTTATTGGAAAAATCTACAAGTTATCAAAGCAAAGTATTACGCGCATGCTCCTAGGGGGATAGATTGGTAGTAAAATACCATCGCTCGTCCCCGACCGCCACTCATAAGAAAGACAATCAATAAATAAATCATGCTCCGACTTCATCACATAACGGTTCACCATACGTGCATGCTACGGGAATCACAATCTTTAACACAAGTATTTCTCAAATTCACAACTACTCAACTAGCATGACTCTAATATCACCATCTTCATATCTCAAAACAATTATCAAGCATCAAACTTTTCTTAGTATTCAACGCACTTAAAAGAAAGTTTTACAAATCTTGAATACCAAGCATATTAAGATTTTTTAAGAAAATTACCGTGATTTTTAAGACTCTAAAAATAATCTAAGTGAAGCATGAGAGATCAATAGTTTCTATAAAACAAATCCACCACCGTGCTCTAAAAGATAGAAGTGAAGCACTAGAGCAAAACTATAAAGCTCAAAAGATATAAGTGAAGCACATAGAGTATTCTAACAAATTCCAAATCATGTATGGCTCTCTCAAAAGGTGTGTGCAGCAAGGATGATTGTGGTAAACTAAAAAGCAAAGACTCAAATCATACAAGACGCCCCAAGCAAAACATATATCATGTGGTGAATAAAAATATAGCTCCAAGTAAAGTTACCGATGGAAGTAGACGAAAGAGGGGATGCCTTCCGGGGCATCCCCAAGCTTTGACTTTTTGGTGTCCTTAGATTATCTTGGGTGTTCCATGGGCATACCCAAGCTTAGGCTCTTGCCACTCCTTGTTCCATAATCCAACAAAATATTTCACCCAAAACTTGAAAACTTCACAACACAAAACTCAACAGAAATCTCGTGAGCTCCGTTAGCGAAAGAAAACAAAAGACCACTTCAAGGTACTGTAATGAACTCATTCTTTATTTATACTGGTGTTAAACCTACTGTATTCCAACTTCTCTATAGTTTATAAACTATTTTACTAGCCATAGATTCATCAAAATAAGCAAACAACACACGAAAAAAACAATCTGTCAAAAACAGAACAGTCTATAGTAATCTGTAACTAACGGAAACTTCTGGAACTCCAAAAACTCTACGAAAATAGGACGACCTAGGAAATTTCTTTATTGGTTAGCAGCAATTGGAATCAGTATTTTATCACGTTCTGGTGATTTTTAACAATTGTTTTCGTGAACAGAAAGTTTCTGGAAATTACAGCAAGATCAAATAACTATCATCCAAGAAGATCCTATAGGTTTAACTTGGCACAAACACTAATTAAAACATAAAAACACATCTAACCAGAGGCTAGAACAAATATTTATTCCTACACATAAGCAAAAAGCAAAAAAACTAAAAATAAAATTGGGTTGCCTCCCAACAAGCGCTATCGTTTAACGCCCCTAGCTAGGCATAAAAGCAAGGATAGATCTAGGTATTGCCATCTTTGGTAGGCAATACATAAGTAGATCTCATGATAGATTCATATGGTAATTTTATTTTCTTCCTAGGGAAGTGTTCCATGCCTTTCTTTAATGGAAATTGGAATCTAATATTCCCTTCCTTCATAGCAATAATCGCACCAACCGTTCTAAGGAAAGGTCTACCAAGAATAATAGGGCATAAAGGATTGCAAACTATATCAAGAACGATAAAATCTACGGGCAGATAATTCCTATTTGCAAAAATAAGAACATCATTAATTCTTCCCATAGGTTTCTTAATAGTGGAATCCGCAAGGTGCTAGTTTAGAGAGCAATCATCAAAATCACGGAAATCTAGGAAATCACACAAAGTTTTGGGAATAGTGGAGACACTAGCACCCAAATCACATAAAGCATCAAACTCATGATCTTTAATTTTAATTTTAATAGTAGGTTCCCACTCATCATAAAGTTTTCTAGGGATAGAAACTTCCAACTCAAGTTTTTCTTCATAAGATTGCATAAAGACATCAACGATATGTTTAGTAAAGGCTTTATTTTGACTATAAGCATGAGGAGAATTTAGCACGGATTGCAACAAGTAAATACAATCAATTAAAGAGCAACTTTCGTAATTAAATTCCTTGAAATCCAAAATAGTAGGTTTAGCAACATCTATGGTTTTTCTTTCTTCAATCCCACTTTTATCAATTTTAGCATCAAGACGTAAAAACTCAGAATTTTTGGAACTCCTTCTAGGTAGAGGTGGATCATATTCAGTCCCATCATTATCAAGATTCATATTGCAAAACAAAGATTTGATAGGGGACACATCAATAACTTTCAGATCTTCATATTTATTTTCATGGAAATTGGAAGAACACGCTTTAATAAAGGCATCTTTTGTAGCACGCATCCTAGCGGTTCTTTCTTTGCACTCATCAATGGAAATTCTCATGGCCTTGAGAGAATCATTGATATCATGCTTAGGAGGAATAGATCTAAGCTTTAAACAATCAACCTCAAGAGAAATTCTATCAACATTCCTAGCCAAATCATCAACTTTAAGCAATTTCTCTTCAAGCAAAGCACTGAAATTATTTTGCGAATTCATAAACTCTTTAACACTAGTCTCAAATACAGAAGGTATCTTATTAAAATTTCCATAAGAGTTGTTGTAGGAATTACCATAATTATTAGAGGGATTACTAGGATAAGGCCTAGGATTAAAGTCCCCTCTATACGCGTTGTTACCAAAATTATTCCTACCAACAAAATTCACATCCATAGATTCATTATTATTCTCAATCAAAGTAGACAAAGGCATATCATTAGGATCAGAAGAAACATTCTTAGTAGCAAATAATTTCATAAGTTCATCCATCTTTCCACTCAATACATTAATTTCTTCTATCGCATGCACTTTTTTATTAGTAGATCTTTTAGTGTGCCATTGAGAATAATTAACCATAATATTATCTAGGAGTTTAGTAGCTTCTCCTAAAGTGACTTCCATAAAAGTGGCTCCCGCGGCCGAATCCAAAAGATTTCTAGAAGCAAAATTCAATCCACAATAAAAGTTTTGTATAATCATCCACAAATTCAAACCATGAGTAGGGCAATTACGTATCTTTAATTTCATTCTCTCCCAAGCTTGTGCAACATGTTCATGATCAAGTTGCTTAAAATTCATAATATCGTTTCTAAGAGAGATGATCTTAGCGGGAGGAATATACTTACAGATAAAAGCATCTTTGCACTTGTTCCGAGAATCAATACGATTTTTAGGGAAAGACGAAAACCAAGCTTTAGCACGATCTCTAAGAAAAAAAGGAAATAGCTTCAATTTAACAATATCATTATCAACATCCTTTTTCTTTTGCATATCACACAAATCCACGAAGCTATTTAGATGAGTAGCGGCATCTTCACTAGGATGGCAGGCGAATTGATCTTTCATAATAAGATTCAACAAAGCAGTATTGATTTCACAAGATTCAGTGTTGGTAAGAGGAGAAATCGGAGTGCTAAGGAAATCACTATTGTTGGTATTGGTAAAGTCACATAATTTGGTATTATCTTGAGCCATCATGACAAGCAAGCAATTCAACACACGAGCAAACAAAGAGCAAGCGAGAAAGAGCCAAACGGAAAAAGAGAGGGCGAATAAAACGGCAAGGGTGAAGTGGGCGAGAGGAAAACGAGAGGCAATGCGGGAGATAAGGGATTGTGATGGGTACTTGGTATGTTGACTTTTGCGTAGAGTTCACGGCAACGGCGCCAGAAATTCTTCTTGCTACCTCTTGAGCACTGCGTTGGATTTCCTTGAAGAGGAAAGGATGATGCAGCAAAGTAGCATAAGTATTTCCCTCAGTTTTTGAGAACCAAGGTATCAATCCAGTAGGAGGCCACGCGCGAGTCCCTCGTACCTGCAGAAAGCAAATAACTCCTTGCAACCAATGCGATAAGGGGTTGTCAATCCCTTCACGGTCACTTACGAGAGTGATATCTGATAGATAATATTTTTGGTATTTTTGTGGTAAAGATGCAAAGTAAAATAAAAGCAAAATAAAAAGCAAAGGTAATAATAAAGTGTAGGAAGATTGATATGATGAAGATAGACCCGGGGGCCATAGATTTCACTAGTGGCTTCTCTCAAGAGCATAACTATTTTACGGTGGGTGAACGAATTACTGTTGAGCAATTAACAGAACTGAGCATAGTTATGAGAGTATCTAGGTATGATCATGTATATAGGCATCACGTCCGAGACAAGTAGACTGACTCCTGCCTACATCTACTACTATTACTCCACTCATCGACCGCTATCCAGCATGCATCTAGAGTATTAAGTTCAAAAAAACAGAGTAATGCCTTAAGCAAGATGACATGATGTAGAGGGATAAATTCATGCAATATGATAAAAACCCCATCTTTTTATCCTCGATGGCAACAATACAATACGTGCCTTGCTGCACCTACTGTCACTAGGAAAGGACACCGCAAGATTGAACACAAAGCTAAGCACTTCTCCCATTGCAAGAAAAACCAATCTAGTAGGCCAAACCAAACTAATAATTCGAAGAGACTTGCAAAGATAACCAATCATACATAAAAGAATTCAGAGAAGATTCAAATATTGTTCATAGATAATCTTGATCATAAACCCACAATTCTTTGGTCTCAACAAACACACCACAAAGAGATGATTACATCAAATAGATCTCCATGAGAGAGGGGGAGAACATTGTATTGAGATCCAAAAAGAGAGAAGAAGCCATCTAGCTACTAACTATGGACCCGAAGGTCCGAGCTAAACTACTCACACTTCATCGTAGGGGCTATGGTGATGATGTAGAAGCCCTCCGTGGTGGACTCCCCCTCCGGCGGAGCTCCAGAACAGGCCCCAAGATGGGATCTCGTGGGTACAGAAGGTTTCGGCGGTGGAATTAGGTTTTTGGCTCCGTATCTGATCGTTTGGGGGTAAGTAGGTATTTATAGGAGGAAGGAGCACGTCGGTGGAGCAACGGGGGGGCCCACGAGGCAGGGACGCGCCCTAGGGGGGTGGGCGCACCCCCCACCTTCGTGGCCACCTCCCTTCTTTCTTGACATGGGGTCCAAGTCTCCTAGATCATGTTCGGTGAGAAAATCAGGTTCCCGAAGGTTTCATTTCGTTTGGAGTCCGTTTGATACTCCGTTTCTTCGAAACACTGAAATAGGCAAAAAAACAACAATTCTGGGCTGGGCCTCCGGTTAATAGGTTAGTCCCAAAAGTAATATAAAAGTGGAAAATAAAGCCCAATATGGTCCAAAACAGTAGATAATATAGCGTGGAGAAATCAAAGATTATAGATACGTTGGAGACGTATCAGGCATCCCCATGCGGCTCACCTCCTAGAAGGAGAAGGGCCTGTCCTGGGGTTCCTCGGTAGAGCTGACCGGACTCCAGACCTGCGTCAAAACATGATGAGCAAGAAAATCAAGCTCGTCAACATGGTCGAAGTCATGCTCTTCCGCCGAATCCTCCCGTGTCAAAGACGGGAATTTAATTTGTGGGAGTTCGACCCTGCCGAGCACCAGACGCTAAGAGAGCTCTTCGACACGATGCACAAGGACGTCTGGAAGGTGCTGTTCAAGGGCGCCGAGGTACCTCCTCCCCTTACCGAGGATCGCGGACACTACGCAAAGCGCCCTGCCTATCCAGTAAGTCTTTTATATCTCATAAGATGTTCTTTTCCCCAGTATAACTACGCGCGGGATCTAAGCCTCCACGCCATTTAACAGGACTGGGTAGCGACAACGAAGCAGATCGATTGTCCAGCCCCCCTGCCCGAAGATCCAGCAGATGCTCTTCTAACGAAGATGCTGGTTCCGGCGCCTTATGGGGTGCCGGTGAAGAAGGCCAAGAAGAAGGCCACGGGGACCCGAAAGGGTCTCCGGCGCAAGGTTATATCGGACTCATTGTCCGAAAACACCGAGGCACACTCCTCCCACGTAGACGAGAAGGAAGAAGAGGAAAGCTCTCCCCCTCCCCCCAGCTAGGGGGTTCAAGAAAAGGAAGGCCGCCCCATCCAGGGAGGCCGAAGGGTCCAAGAAGGGAAGGACCCTCCTCCCAGACTGCTCCATGACGGCCGCTTTCAGCGACGAGGGGTGGTTACCCAGGGACAAGCCCCTGGCCAAGTCGTGAGTATTCGGATGCCGTAATAATTCTTGATAGGTTTTATTGCACTGCTTCTCATCACGACGAACATGATTATGCAGTCCGTCCCGAGCCCATATCGACGTATCTTCGTCGGATGGTTCTTTGGACCCGTCGGATATGAACAACGATTCACTCCCGATCGCCTCCTCCCCCTGCCCTACGGACGACGCCGAGGTGTTGTCTCGAAGGGGACTGAACCAACGGGAGACAGTTCCGGAGGTGCCTCGAGGCGAGATTCCAGGCGCTGGGCGCCTGAGAGGCAAGACTCCCCTGGGCCCTGACGCCGGGGGCAAAAAGTCTAGCCCCAAGCCGAATACGGCGCCGGAACCTCCAGTGGTTCCGGATTCTATCAGGCAGCCCCTCGCCAAGAGGGGCAAGCCATCTGTGCTGATGGCCTCTATCCGTCCAGAGGCATTGGACAACTTGCTGGAAGTGCTTCGCGGCGCTTCCATTGACGAAGAGCACCACACTATTCTGAGTGCGGTGGTCAAAAAGGTCCAGTCCGCCAAGAGCGGACTGACTGAAGCCTATGTCAGCCTCCTAACAAGCTTTGAGGTGAGTAACTAAATTATAAGACAATGTTACCGCATAGACAGTAGCCCCTGATACTCTGTTTGGCGTTCGCGAAGAAAGGCCGAATAGAGGATCAAATAATAACCACATGATTCTAATCAGAATATGTCTATGTGCATATGCAGGCTTCACTACTAGCCGCTGCCGCACGTACTGCGGAGGTCGCCGCACTAAAGCAGGACCTTCAGTGGTCCAAGGAAGAGGTCGACCTTACCAAGAGGCAGCTCAAAGAGAACAAAGGTAAGTGATAGCCCGTTTGTATATTGATAGAGATAAATATGGTTTTGGAATGATAGGATCGTCATGAATTTTTCTAGGTGCCACGACCGAAGTGGCGGCCCTGAAGAAGGCGCTATCCGAGGCCGAAGAAAAGCAGCCAAGGAGCGCCTCGAGCGAGAGAAACAAGAGGCCCCACTAGGCGAGGTGCAGCAAGAGCTCCATGCTCTCGTCAAGAAACACGAGTCCTTAGAGCATGACTCGAAGACGCAAGGGTCCGAGCTTGCGAAGGCCCTTGAAAATGCGCAACATGCCAAGGCCGAAGCCTAAAAGGTCCTCAAGGAAATTGAGGCGGTTAATAAGATAGCAGCGGGTAAGGCATTCTTTATGCAAAGCAAGCATGTGAAGGAAACTTTCTATTTAGTTACCCGAGTTCGGAGCTCTCCAAGAGCGTTCGCAGATCTACCCCACAGTGTGTCGGATGCCGCGGAGTTCTACCAGGGTGAGGAGGGGAGCTCGATGGAGAAGTTGTTCTGGTCTCAGTATACTTGGACCAAACACCCAATGCCCTTGAGCGACCAACTGAAGCAACTGGTCGAGCTCCACAAGGTGTCCGAACAGGCCATGAAGGGTCTTATAGTCCGGATGTGGCCTGGCGAGCCCCTGCCTGATAGCTACTTCGGCCTGGTGAGGCGGCTTGTGAATGCCTGCCCACGGCTTGAAGTCATAGAGCGGTCCGTCTGCATCGAGGGTGCGCGCAGGGCTTTTGCTAGGGCGAAGGTGCACTGGGCGAAGCTGGACGCCGAGAAGCTGGTGATGGAGGGGCCGCCGGAAGGCAAGGAGCATCATCACCCCGAAAAGTATTATGACAGTGTCCTGAAGGGTGCCCGCCTTGTGGCGGAGGAATGTGCTAAGGATGTAATATTCGAATGAATGTACTCATGTGATCCTGTAATATGAAACGAGTTCATTTGAGCTATGCAACACTTGTTAATTTAAAATATTACCTTCTGTGCGGCCGTTTATAAAATATGAGAGTTGGCCAGTCATCGGCTTCTGCCCCTTGTAACTAGTACTGAGGTGTTCGGGATAACCTGAGCACTATTTATCCCAATTTTGGGTCCTTAGAAGGAGGTGTTCAGCACAACGAATCAGGCAATCGGACTATAAAGCTTTATCACTCTCACATAGCCATAGAAGTCTACAATTTTAAATTTTGGCGAAGCCCCTAATATTCGGAAGGCCGAATTTGGGGCGCTACATACGCCTAAGTCGGGCAAGGCCGACTCCTCGCCCGAAGCGGAAAAAGTCTTTAAGGACTTAAGACCTCTCGAACAGCGACCAACTCTCGCCGCATCATGACAGTCAGTTTTCGGCTTTCTCGACTGAGCTGCTCGTCCGGAAGAACCGGGACACAATCGCAGTAGTTCTCCCAGTGCTACCTTAGCCGATTTGCGGAACGTAAGGTACCAAAACATGAGAGCCAGGCAAACCCAACTATTGACCTAAGACATGATTCGGAGACGATGCATATAATGTTATAAGTTCGGGGTGCCGCACTATCGAAAGTGTTCGGACTTCTCACGCCGTATTATGGGGTATACTGAAGCCCCTGGCGTACCAGAACGTACGGGTGCAATCTGTCGTAAATAAGCAGACAAGAAAAAAAGAAAGGGTAATGAAATAATTGTTGGGGAACGTTGCAGAAAATTAAAATTTTTCCTACGGTTTCACCAAGATCCATCTATGAGTTCATCTAGCAACGAGTATTCAGATTAGATAGCATCTACATACCACTTTGTAGATCGCAACGGAAGCGTTC
This sequence comes from Aegilops umbellulata, assembly GCA_032464435.1. Taxonomy (NCBI): domain Eukaryota; kingdom Viridiplantae; phylum Streptophyta; class Magnoliopsida; order Poales; family Poaceae; genus Aegilops; species Aegilops umbellulata. The sequence continues at coordinate 60,445,275 of CP136054.1, read as the reverse complement.
AAGCGAACGTGGATGAGGTAGTCGTACTCGCCGTGATCCAATTCACCAATGATCTAGTACCGAACGGACGGCACCTCCGCGTTCAACACACGTACGGGACGGGAGACGTCTCCTCCTTCTTGATCCAGCAAGGCAAAGGAGAGGTTGGGGAAGAAGGCTTCAGCAGCAGCACGACGGCGTGGTGATGGTGGAACTGCAGTACTCCGGCAGGGCTTCGCCGTGCACTTACGGAGGAGGAGGAGGTGTTGGAGAGGGAGAGGGAGGCGCCAGGGCATTGGGTGCGCAGCCCCCTCCCCTGCCCCCCTTTATATAGGCCTCTTGGGGGGGCGCCAGCCCTGGGAGATCCAATCTCCCAAGGGGGCGGCGGCCAGGGAGGTTTCCCTCCCCCCCAAGCCATCTAGGAGGTGCCTTCCACCACTAGGACTCCTCCTAGATGGAATCCTAGGCGCATGGGCTCTTTGGGGCTGGTTCCCCTTGGCCCAAGCAGGCCAAGGCGCACCCCCTAAGGCCCATGTGGCCCACCAGGGCAGGTGGCCCCACCTGGTGGACCCCCGGGACCCCTCCGGTGGTCCCGGTACAATACCGATAACACCGAAACTTGTCCCGATGGCCAAAATAGCACTTCCTATATATAATTCTTTACCTCCGGACCATTCCGGAACTCCTCGTGACGTCCGGGATCTCATCCAGGACTCCGAACAACATTCGGGTTACTGCACATACATATCTTCACAACCCTAGCGTCACCGAACCTTAAGTGTGTAGACCCTACGGGTTCGGGAGACATGCAGACATGAACGAGACGGCTCTCGGGCAATAACCAACAGCGGGATCTGGATACCCATGTTGGCTCCCACATGCTCCACGATGATCTCATCGGATGAACCACGATGTCGAGGATTCAATTAATCCCGTATACGATTCCCTTTGTCAATCGGTATTTTACTTGCCCGAGATTCGATCGTCGGTATCCCAATACCTCGCTCAATCTCGTTATCGGCAAGTCAATTTTCTCGTTCCGTAATGCATGATCCTTGTGATCAAACACTTTGATCACCTTGAGCTCATATGATGATGCATTACCGAGAGGGCCCGGTGATACCTCTCCGTCAAGCGGAGTGACAAATCCCAGTCTCGATCCATGTCAACCCAACAGACACTTTCAGAGATACCCGTAGCATACCTTTATAGTCACCCAGTTACGTTGTGACGTTTGGCACACCCAAAGCAATCCTACGGTATCCGGGAGTTACACGATCTCATGGTCTAAGGAAAGGATACTTGACATTGGATAACTCTAGCAAACGAACTATGCGATCTTATGCTATGTTTAGGATTGGGTCTTGTCCATCACATCATTCTCCTAATGATGTGATCCCGTTATCGATGACATCTAATGTCCATAGTCAGGAAACCATGACTATCTGTCGATCAACAAGCTAGTCAACTAGAGGCTCACTAGGGACATGTTTGTTGTCTGTTATTCACACGTGTATTATGATTTCCGGATAACACAATTATAGCACGAATAAAGACAATTATCATGAATAAGGAAATATAATAATAATGCTTTTATTATTGCCTCTAGGGCATATTTCCAACAGTCTCCCACTTGCACTAGAGTCAATAATCTAGTTACATTGTGATGAATCGAACACCCATAGAGTTCTGGTGCTGATCATGTTTTGCCTTAGGGAGAGGTTTAGTCAACGGATCTGCGACATTCAGATTCGTGTGCACTTTACAAATTTCTATGTCTCCATCTTGAACATTTTCACGAATGGAGTTGAAGCGACGCTTGATGTGCCTGGTCTTCTTGTGAAACCTAGGCTCCTTTGCAAGTGCAATAGCTCCAGTGTTGTCACAGAAGAGCTTGATTGGCCCCGACGCATTGGGTATGACTCCGGGGTCGGTGATGAACTCCTTCACCCAAATTGCTTCATGTGCTGCCTCCGAGGCTGCCATGTACTCCGCTTCACATGTAGATCCCGCCACGACGCTTTGCTTGCAACTGCACCAGCTTACTGCCCACCATTCAAAATATACACGTATCCGGTTTGTGACTTAGAGTCATCCAGATCTGTGTCGAAGCTAGCGTCGACGTAACCTTTTATGACAAGCTCTTCGTCACCTCCATAAACGAGAAACATTTCCTTGGTCCTTTTCAGGTACTTCAGGATATTCTTGACCGCTGTCCAGTGTTCCTTGCCGGGATTACTTTGGTACCTTCCTACCAAACTTATGGCAAGGTTTACATCAGGTCTGGTACACAGCATGGCATACATAATAGAACCTATGGCTGAGGCATAGGGGATGACGCTCATCTCTTCTATATCTTCTGCCGTGGTCGGACATTGAGCTGAGCTCAATTTCACACCTTGTAATACAGGTAAGAACCCTTTCTTAGATTGATCCATATTGAACTTCTTCAATATTTTATCAAGGTATGTGCTTTGTGAAAGACCTATGAGGCGTCTCGATCTATCTCTATAGATCTTGATGCCTCATATATAAGCAGCTTCTCCAAGGTCCTTCATTGAAAAACTCTTATTCAAGTAGGCCTTAATGCTGTCCAAGAGTTCTACATCATTTCCCATCAAAAGTATGTCGTCTACATATAATATGAGAAATGCTACAGAGCTCCCACTCACTTTCTTGTAAACACAGGCTTCTCCATAAGTCTGTGTAAACCCAAACGCTTTGATCATCTCATCAAAGCGAATGTTCCAACTCCGAGATGCTTGCACCAGCCCATAAATCGAGCGTTTGAGCTTGCACACCTTGTCAGCATTCTTAGGATCGACAAAACCTTCCGGCTGCATCATATACAATTCTTCCTTAAGGAAACCATTAAGGAATGCCGTTTTGACGTCCATTTGCCATATCTCATAATCATAGTATGCGGCAATTGCTAACATGATTCGGACGGACTTCAGCTTCGCTACCGGTGAGAAAGTCTCATCGTAGTCAATTCCTTGAACTTGTCGATAACCCTTAGCGACAAGCCGAGCTTTATAGATGGTCACATTACCATCCGCGTCTGTCTTCTTCTTAAAGATCCATTTATTTTCTATGGCTCGTTGTTCAACGGGCAAGTCAGTCAAAGTCCATACTTCGTTTTCATACATGGATCCTATCTCGGATTTCATGGCCTCTAGCCATTTGTCGGAATCCGGGCCCGCCATTGCTTCCTCATAGTTCGAAGGTTCACCGTTGTCTAACAACATGATTTCCAAGACAGGGTTGCCGTACCACTCTGGTGCGGAACGTGTCCTTGTGGACCTTCGAATTTCAGTAGGAGCTTGATCAGAAGCATCTTGATCATCATCATTAATTTCCTCTCTAGTCGGTGCAGGCACCTCAGAAACGTTTTCTTGAGTTTCGCCATTTTCCGGTTCAAGAGGTAACACTTCATCAAGTTCTACTTTCCTCCCACTTACTTCTTTCGAGAGAAACTCTTTCTCTAGAAAGGATCCATTCTTGGCAACAAAGATCTTGCCTTCGGATCAGAGGTAGAAGGTATACCCAACAGTTTCTTTAGGGTATCCTATGAAGACGCATTTTTCCGACTTGGGTTCGAGCTTTTCAGGTTGAAGTTTCTTCACATAAGCATCGCATCCCCAAACTTTTAGAAACAACAGCTTAGGTTTCTTCCCAAACCATAATTCATACGGTGTCGTCTCAACGGATTTCGACGGAGCCCTATTTAAAGTGAATGCGGCAGTCTCTAAAGCATAGCCCCAAAAAGATAGCGGTAAGTCGGTAAGAGACATCATAGATCGCACCATATCTAATAGAGTGCGATTACGACGTTCGGACACACCATTACGCTGAGGTGTTCCAGGCGGCATGAGTTGTGAAACTATTCCACATTTTCTCAAGTGTGTGCCAAATTCGTGACTCAAGTATTCTCCTCCACGATCTGATCGTAGAAACTTGATCTTTCTATCACGTTGATTTTCAACCTCACTCTGGAATTCCTTGAACTTTTCAAAGGTCTCAGACTTGTGTTTCATTAAGTAGATATACCCATATCTACTCAAGTCATCAGTGAGGGTGAGAACATAACGATAGCCACCGCGAGCCTCAACACTCATTGGACCACACACATCGGTATGTATGATTTCCAATAAGTTGGTTGCTCACTCCATTGTTCCTGAGAACGGAGTCTTGGTCATTTTACCCATGAGGCATGGTTCGCACGTGTCAAATGATTCATAATCAAGAGACTCTAAAAGTCCATCTGCATGGAGCTTCTTCATGCGTTTGACACCTATGTGACCAAGGCGGCAGTGCCACAAATATGTGAGACTATTGTTATCAACTTTCACTCTTTTTGGTATTCACACTATGAATATGTGTATCATCACGTACGATATTCATTAAGAATAAACCATTAACCATCGGAGCATGACCATAAAACATATATCTCATATAAATGGAACAACCATTATTCTCTGATTTAAATGAGTAGCCATCTCGAATTAAGCGAGATCCAGATACAATGTTCATGCTCAAACTTGGCACTAAATAACAATTATTGAGGTTTAAAACTAATCTCGTAGGTAAATGTAGAGGCAGCGTGCCGACGGCGATCACATCGACCTTGGAACCATTCCCGACGCGCATTGTCACCTCATCCTTCGCCAGTCTCCGTTTATTCCGCAGCTCCTGCTTTGAGTTACAAATGTGAGCAACTGCACCGGTATCAAATAACCAAGAGCTACTACGAGTACTGGTAAGGTACACATCAATTACATGTATATCACATATACCTTTGGTTTTGCCGGCCTTCTTGTCCGCTAAGTATTTGGGGCAGTTCGCTTCCAGTGACCACTTCCCTTGCAATAAAAGCACTCAGTTTCGGGCTTGGGTCCATTCTTTGGCTTCTTCCCGACAACTTGCTCACCGGGCGCGGTAACTTCCTTGCCATCCTTCTTGAAGTTCCTTTTACCCTTGCCCTTCTTGAACTTAGTGTTTTATTCACCATCAACACTTGATGCTCCTTCTTGATTTCTACCTCTGCTGATTTCAGCATAGCATATACTTCAGGAATGGTCTTTACCATCCCCTGCATATTGTAGTTCATCACAAAGCTCTTGTTGTTAGGTGGAAGCGATTGGAGGATTCTGTCAATGACCGCTTCATCCGGGAGATTAACTTCCAGTTGAGTCAAGCGGTTGTGCAACCCAGACATTTTGAGTATGTGTTCACTGACAGAACCATTTTCCTCAATCTTACAGCTAAAGAATTTATCGGAGACTTCATATCTCTCGACCCGGGCATGAGCTTGGAAAACCATTTTCAGCTCTTCGAACATCTCATATGCTCCATGTCTCTCAAAATGCTTTTGGAGCCCCGGCTCTAAGCTGTAAAGCATGCCGCACTGAACGAGGGAGTAATCATCGCAGCGTGACTGCCAAGCGTTCATAACGTCTTGTTCTGCAGGGAGAATAGGTGCGTCACCCAGCGGTGCTCGTAGGACATAATCTTTCTTGGCAGCTATGAGGATGATCCTCAGGTTCCGGACCCAGTCCGTATAGTTGCTACCATCGTCTTTTAGCTTGGTTTTCTCTAGGAACGCGTTTGAAGTTGAGGACTACGTTGGCCATTTGATCTACAAGACATATTGTAAATATTTAGACTAAGTTCATGATAATAAAGTTCATTTAATCAAATTATTTAATGAACTCCCACTTAGATAGACATCCCTCTATTAGTCATCTAAGTATTACATGATCCGAGTCAACTAGGCCGTGTCCGATCATCACGTGAGACGGACTAGTCAACATCGGTGAACATCTTCATGTTGATCGTATCTTCTATACGACTCATGCTCGACCTTTCGGTCTTCTGTGTTTCGAGGCCATGTCTGTACATGCTAGGCTCGTCAAGTCAACCTAAGTGTTTTGCGTGTGTAAATCTGTCTTACACCCGTTGTATGCGAACGTAAGGACCTATCACACCCGATCATCACGGGGTGCTTCGGAACGATGAACTTTAGCAACGGTGCACAGTTAGGGTGAACACTTTCTTGAAATTATTATGAGGGATCATCTTATTTACTACCGTCGTCCTAAGTAAACAAGATGCAAAACATGATAAACATCACATGCAATCAAATAATAAACGTGACATGATATGGCCAATATCACATAGCTCCTTCGATCTCCATCTTGGGGCTCCATGATCATCTTGTCACCGGCTTGACACCATGATCTTCATCATCATGATCTTCATCATCGTGTCTCCATGAAGTTGCTCACCAACTATTACTTCTACTACTATGGCTAACGCGTTTAGCAATAAAGTAAAGTAATTTACATGGCGATTCTCAATGACACGCAGGTCATACAAAAAAATAAAGACAACTCCTATGGCTCCTGCCGGTTGTCATACTCATCGACATGCAAGTCGTGATTCCTATTACAATAGCATGAACATATCATCCATCACATATAGATCATTCATCACAACTTTGGCCATATCATATCACATAGCACTTGCTGCAAAAACAAGTTAGACGTCCTCTAATTGTTGTTGCAAGTTTTACGTGGCTGAATTAGGGTTCTAGCAAGAACGTTTTCTTACCTACGTTAAAACCACAACGTGATTTGTCAACTTCTATTTACCCTTCATAAGGACCCTTTTCATCGAATCCTCTCCAACTAAAGTAGGAGAGACAGACACCCGCCAGCCACCTTATGCAACTAGTGCATGTTAGTCGGTGGAACCGGTCTCACGTAAGCGTACGTGTAAGGTTGGTCCGGGCCGCTTCATCCCACAATACCGCTGAAGCAAGATAAGACTAGTAGCGGCAAGAAGAGTTGACAACATCTACGCCCACAACAAATTGTGTTCTACTCGCGCAAGAAGAACTACGCATAGACCTAGCTCATGATGCCACTGTTGGGGAACGTTGTAGAAAATTAAAATTTTTCCTACGGTTTCACCAAGATCCATCTATGAGTTCATCTAGCAACGAGTATTCAGATTAGATAGCATCTACATACCACTTTGTAGATCGCAACGGAAGCGTTCAAGTGAACGTGGATGAGGTAGTCGTACTCGCGGTGATCCAATTCACTGATGATCTAGTACCGAACGGACGGCACCTCCGCGTTCAACACACGTACGGGACGGGAGACGTCTCCTCCTTATTGATCCAGCAAGGCAAAGGAGAGGTTGGGGAAGAAGGCTCCAGCAGCAGCACGACGGCGTGGTGATGGTGGAACTGCAGTACTCCGGCAGGGCTTCGCCGTGCACTTACGGAGGAGGAGGAGGTGTTGGAGAGGGAGAGGGAGGCGCCAGGGCATTGGGTGCGCAGCCCCCTCCCCTGACCCCCTTTATATAGGCCTCTTGGGGGGGGCGCCAGCCCTGGGAGATCCAATCTCCCAAGGGGGCGGCGGCCAGGGAGGTTTCCCTCCCCCCCAAGCCATCTAGGAGGTGCCTTCCACCACTAGGACTCCTCCTATATGGAATCCTAGGCGCATGGGCTCTTTGGGGCTGGTTCCCCTTGGCCCAAGCAGGCCAAGGCGCACCCCCTAAGGCCCATGTGGCCCACCAGGGCAGGTGGCCCCACCTGGTGGACCCCCGGGACCCCTCCCGTGGTCCCGGTACAATACCGATAACACCGAAACTTGTCCCGATGGCCAAAATAGCACTTCCTATATATAATTCTTTACCTCCGGACCATTCCGGAACTCCTCGTGATGTCCGGGATCTCATCCGGGACTCCGAACAACATTCGGGTTACTGCACATACATATCTTCACAACCCTAGCGTCACCGAACCTTAAGTGTGTAGACCCTACGGGTTCGGGAGACATGCAGACATGACCGAGACGGCTCTCGGGAAATAACCAACAGCGGGATCTGGATACCCATGTTGGCTCCCACATGCTCCACGATGATCTCATCGGATGAACCATGATGTCGAGGATTCAATTAATCCCGTATACGATTCCCTTTGTCAATCGGTATTTTACTTGCCCGAGATTCGATCGTCGGTATCCCAATACCTCGTTCAATCTCGTTATCGGCAAGTCACTTTTCTCGTTCCGTAATGCATGATCCTTGTGATCAAACACTTTGATCACCTTGAGCTCATATGATGATGCATTACCGAGAGGGCCCGGTGATACCTCTCCGTCAAGCGGAGTGACAAATCCCAGTCTCGATCCATGTCAACCCAACAGACACTTTCAGAGATACCCGTAGCATACCTTTATAGTCACCCAGTTACGTTGTGACGTTTGGCACACCCAAAGCAATCCTACGGTATCCGGGAGTTACACGATCTCATGGTCTAAGGAAAGGATACTTGACATTGGATAACTCTAGCAAACGAACTATGCGATCTTATGCTATGTTTAGGATTGGGTCTTGTCCATCACATCATTCTCCTAATGATGTGATCCCGTTATCGATGACATCTAATGTCCATAGTCAGGAAACCATGACTATCTGTCGATCAACAAGCTAGTCAACTAGAGGCTCACTAGGGACATGTTTGTTGTCTGTTATTCACACATGTATTACGATTTCCGGATAACACAATTATAGCACGAATAAAGACAATTATCATGAATAAGGAAATATAATAATAATGCTTTTATTATTGCCTCTAGGGCATATTTCCAACAATAATAGGCTAACGCTATGTATTGTTGTTAAATAGTACGCCAAAGCATACGGATACAAGTAGTGCAATGAGCAAAAAAAAGGACTATTTGACATGTCCTATCCAAGGGCAAGCTGCGTATGGGTATGTAAAACAGGTATATCGATCGTTATCAGAGACCACCTGAGGATTCCCTTGTACGTCAGACCGTCTTGCTTCCTTGGTATTTCCTTACCCCAATGAGTCCAACGATTAGACTGCCAGAAAGGGCTTCCAGAGAGTAAGGTCCTGAAAGAGAGAAAAATGATGAAGGTATACAGCCCCTAAGGCGGTTGAGCCGCATTGTGGGACGTGCCATAGTGGTGCCTCCGCCTATGCCCATGGTATCTTGAGTGCGTAGTTATGTACGCGTGGCACAGATTTCGCTACTTGACTGGGACTAGGACAGAGGCTGAATTGCTAGTCGAGCTCAAAACGTGCCTGCCGATCCGCCTGCGGGGTACTCCGGACACGCGTGAAGGTGTCCGGGGTCTTTTTTGCCGAATTGTCGGCCTGCCTAATTAGGCTGCTTTGCGCTTCTGCTGCGAGAGCCGTAGTGTGCTCCTCCGTGGTCCTGGCATTTTGAGTTTGAGGTATGCATAATGTGGTACCGCATTGAATCTGGCAAATGTGGTTCGTCCGAGCAGTGCATGATAGCCGCTACGAAAGGGGACGATATCGAAGATTAACTCCTCGCTTCGGAAGTTGTCCGGAGATCTAAAGACCACTTCCAGTGTGATCGAGCCGTGCAACAGGCCTCTACACCTGGGATTACCCCTTTAAAGGTGGTTTTTGTGGGTTTGATCCTCGAGGGGTCTATGCCCATTTTGCGCACTGTATCCTGATAGAGCAGGTTCAGGCTGCTGCCACCGTCCATAAGAACTCGAGTGAGGTGAAATCCGTCAATGATGGGTCAAGGACCAATGCGGCAGATCCGCCATGACGGATACTAGTTTGGTGGTCCCTGCGATCAAAGGTGATCGGACAAGAGGACCATGGGTAGAACTTTGGGCCAACTGGTTCCATCGCATAGACGTCCCTTAGTGCACGCTTCCGTTCCCTCTTGGGAATATGGGATGCGTATATCATGTTCACCGTTTTCACTTGTGGGGGGAACCTCTGCTGTCCTCCTGTGTTTGGCGGTCGAGGCTCCTCCTCGTCGTCGCTATGTAGCCCCTTGTCCTTGTTTTCGGCATTCAACTTGCCAGCCTGCTTGAACACCCAGCATTCTCTGTTTGTGTGATTGGCTGGCTTATCAGGGGTGCCATGAATTTGACACGAGCGATCGAGTATGCGGTCCAAACGGGACGGGCCCAAATTGCTCCTTTTGAACGGCTTTTTCCGCTCACCGGATTTAGAGCCACTGAATCCGGCATTGACTGTCGTGTCTTCGGCGTTATCACCGTTGTTGCGGCGCTTCTATCTGTTACGATGTGGCTTGCCGTTAGTATATTTGGCATCTTAACTGCCAGGATCCCTTGATGTGCTGTTGCTGCGAGCCAGCCAGCTATCCTCGCCTGCGCAAAAGCGGGTCATGAGTGTAGTGAGGGCTGCCATGGACTTCGGCTTCTCTTGGCCGAGGTGTCGGGCGAGCCACTCGTCCCGGATGTTATGTTTAAATGTCGCTAAGGCCTTGGCATCCGGACAGTCGACAATTTGGTTCTTTGTAGATAGGAACCGAGTCCAGAATTTCCTAGCCGATTCCCTTGGCTGTTGGGTTATGTGGCTCAAGTCATCAGCATGTGGTGGTCGCACAAAAGTGCCCTGGAAGTTGTCAAGGAATGCATCTTCCAAATTCTCCCAACTGCCCATGGAGTTTGCTGGCCGGCTATTCAGCTAATGCCTAGCTGGTCCTTTGAGTTTTAGTGGGAGGTACTTGATGGCATGTAGATCGTCACCGCGGGCCATGTGGATGTGGAGGAGGAAATCCTCGATCCATACCGCAGGGTCTGTTGTGCCATCGTATGACTCAATGTTCACGGGTTTGAATCCTTCTGGGAATTCATGATCCATTACTTCATCAGTGAAGCATAGGGGGTGTGCGGCGCCTCTGTGCCGGGCTATGTCACGACACAGTTCATACGAGTCCTGTCTGTTGTATTCGGCCCGGCCGGATTTGCTTTTAGCGTATCCGGCGTGATGATCATCGTCACGCGTTGGGGCACGACCCCGTGATCCGTAGATCGATCTTGTATGTCCTGCTCTGTTTTCCAATACGTCTCGCAGGTCCCGCGTGTTGCCCCGGGCCTTGGTGTTTTTGTATGTATGGCGACGGGGTGTGGGCTGGACTTCGGGCTGATATGCCCCTGTGTCTCGGCCACGAGGTGGCCGATCAGCCGCATCATATGTTGGTAATGTATGTTTTAATTCTTCCTCCTTGAGTTGGGGTAGAAACCAACGCTTTGGGTAACTCTTGGTTGGGCGTTCAAGTTCATATTCTCGGCTGCCAGGAGTTCAGTCCATCTATCCGCTAGCAGATCTTGATCAGCTCGAAGTTGTTGTTGCTTTTTCTTCAGGCTATTTGATGTGGCTATAAGCCAGCGCTTGAGGCGCTCCTGTTCGATGGGATCCTCAGGCATGACAAATTCTTCGTCGCCGAGGCTCACCTCGTCTTCGGAGAGCGGCATGTAATTGTCATCCTCTGATTCTCCGCCCGCTGCCTGTTCCGGAGGGCTAGCTTGTTCATCCTCCCGCTCGAGGTCTGGCTGGAGGGGATTGTCGTCGTCTTCGGCACTATCCGGAGTGTTATTGTCTCTTGTGCTGGTATCGCTGCTTTTGCTGTGCCGGGACTTAGAGCGGCGCCAGTGACGTCGATGCTTGGATTGCTTCTTGGAGGGATTATCCTCCGTTGTCTTATCGCCATCCCCTTCTTTGGGGGTGTCCACCATGTATATGTCATATGATGAGGTGGCAATCCAGCGCCCTGTGGGCGGTGGTTCTTGTTCGTCTCCTGCATCGTCGTCCATACCGTCCATGTCTTCGGAGCCGAAATCGAGCATGTCGGTTAAATCGTCGACAGTGTCTATTAAGTGGGTGGTGGGTGGGTTGCGAATTTCTTCGTCATCCGCATCCCATTCTAGCCGTACATAGTTCGGCCAAGGGTCTCCTAACAAGGAGAGAGACCTTAACGAGTTTAGCACGTCGCCAAAGGTCGAGTGCTAAAAGATATCCGCGGAGGTAAACTCCATGATCGGTGCCCAATCAGATTCGATAGGCACGGACGCAGGCGGCTCGGAGCCCGTGGTCGGGGACGTATCCAAGTGTCTGGCAACACGGGTCTCATAGGAAGTGACGTCAGCATTCGGCTCTATCACCGATGAGTGTGCGGCCTTCGTGGCGGGGTCCATCCACCCGTCCTCAGGCGGCACAATATGTTCCGGGTTGAGGGCCGGAGTAGTTGCAGGTGTGATTTCGCGAACACTGTCCAACGGCGGAGCTAAGTCATGCTCGTCGTGACTGTGCGGCGCACCTGACATGGGCTGGAATCTGTCAGCGTTCTTGGAACGGGGGTCCCCAGACTTGCCTGCCGGCGGCCTGCGGCGTGGCTCGAATGGGGACCAGCGCAGCCCATCTTCCTCAACACAAGACTCAAGACCCTCGCGAGGGGCCAAGCCTCGCGAGGTGGACGACACGGCGCTTCCTCAGGCACGGCCTCCTCAGGCTGGCTCGCGAGGAGGCGGAGAGATCAAGGCGGGGTACCTCGCGAGGTGCCCATGACGCAAGCCATGACGATCGAGGGTGCCAGGCGGGCGCCAGCCCGCGCAGCGTTCCCCTTTCCTCTTTGGTTCAAAGGGGGCAAGCGCAGGCGAGAGGATCAAGCAAAGGCACCCATTTCGGTGCAACAAGACCAAGACCAGTCCAACGGTGGGAAGGATATCACCATGGAGCCCAGAACGGCGTCACCGCAGGGCCTTTGGCAGGCGAAGACCAACTTTAGTCAGGATAAGTGTACCGGATGTTCCCCTTCGAAATTGGCCAACTGTTGGCGCCCTTCCTGCTCAAATATTTGGGAAGAGGCCCAGGGCCTTTGCCTATAAATAGGACTAGCCACCCCCAGGGTAGAGGCATCTAGCATCTGGTAGCAACACGGCAGAGAGCAAGTAGAGAGAAAGAGAGAAGGGCGATTGGACTCCCCTAGCAGTTCATCCCCTCGCCAAGAACAGTCCCTCGCGAGGCTGTTCTTCCTTGTACTGTTCATCCTCATCAGCCCAAGAGGCAATCCACCCACCACAAACTAGAGTAGGGTATTAGACCAGAATGGTGGCCCGAACTAGTATAAACCCTGTGTCTCTTATGCTGTTCGTTCTGTAGTTTAGATCCTTGCGAGACGGAGCGGTAGATGGCACGATCTCCGCGCTCACCCTAGAGTTCGAACCTTAAGGGTCTGCCGGAACCCGTGATCCGACATTTGGCGCGCCAGGTAGGGGTGCACCGGAATCTGTCTTCCACCGCTCCGCTCTCCTCCGACCGTCGCATCCACGTCTGACGCTCGTCGGGCCCACGCCGAGCGCCGGGCCGCCATCGCTTCCCGCGTCGCCCAGACGGCCCCCGTTGGTGGGCGCCCTCGTCGTTCCCTGTCGCCCGCCGTCAACGCTGCCACCGGCCCGGTGGGGAACGAGCAGCAAGCATCATCTCAGCACCCGTCCGTGCGGCAAGACGGCCGCACCGCTACTCCATCGCTCACCCCGGCCGGCTCTTCATCCCGCACGCTCCGCGCACCCTTGGAGGCTCGAGCTGCGCTCATCGCGGCGAACAAGCTCTTGCGCTACCGCCCCGTCAACGACGTCTACGAGGAGTGGCTCGACCGCATCGCCGAGCTCGTCCGCGCCACAGGGGGCTCTCCCGCGCCGTCCTCACAGCTGCGCCGCACTCCGCCCCGCGTAGGCAATGAAGCTCAGTGGGCGTGCCAACTTCCTCCTTTCCAAGAAGACGCCATGGCTCCAAGGCGCGCGGCTCCTGGGCGGAACCCGCTCCGTCAGGCGCCAGCTCAGCAGGAACGAAGCTGCCAAGAAGTCCCTCGACCGCTAGAGGCTGCCCGGGCGCTCCCAGCCCCGGCTCGCCAAGACCCCGCTCCAGCTCCGGCATGTCAAGACCCCGCCCTGCTCCGAGCGGCAGTGCAAGGGGACCCGCAAGGCCAAGCTCTCCCTCAACCGAAGCCTCCCATGGTCACCGCAGGCTGCCTCGCCTACACCATCGAGCTGCGCAGCGTCGCATGGCCCGGCAAGTTCAAGCCGGACCTGCCCCCTCGCTACGACGGCACGATTGATCCCGCAGAGTTCCTCCAGCTCTACGAGCTGGGAATCGAAGCTGCCAGTGGGGACGAAAAGGTCATGGCGAATTGGTTCCCCATGGCGCTGAAGGAAGGAGCTCGTACTTGGCTCCTGAACCTGGCCCCAGGCACGATCTCCTCCTGGGACCAGATGTGCACTCGCTTCATCGCCAACTTCCAAGGTACCCGCGACCGGCCTCCCGTCGTGAGCGACATGCGCCGCATCAAGCAGCAACCTGGGGAGACCCTGCAAAAGTACATCCAGTGCTTCAACAGTGCACAGCTCAAGATCCCCAAGGTGTCCGAGGAAGCCATCATCTTGGCCTTCTCCGACGGCGTGCGCGACGTCAAGATGAAGGAGGAGCTGGAGATGCATGAAGACCTCTGCACCTCCCTGGAGCTGTTCAACTTGGCGACCAAGTGCGCCAGGGCTGAGGAGGGACGTCTCTCCCTCCTCGATCTGCCTGCCGCAGACCCAGAAGAGAAGAAGCCCAAGGCCAAGGACGTGAACCGCAAGGGGGCTGCCGTACTCGCGGCGGAACCAGACACCAAGCGGGGCAAGGATCTGCCCGAGTCCTCCAGGGGCAGCAGGTACTGCGTGTACCACGACCTCCACACCCACAACACCAACGAATGCCAAGATCTCCGCGCCGTGCGAGAAGGAAGAATCGGCCGTCGCCCTGACCGTGCTGACCGGGGCTACGGCCGAGGAGGAGGAAGAAACCCAGGACGCTGGGAATATCGTGGCCCGCGCCAAGGGTGGCGCGACCAACCTCGCGAGGACCGCTGGCATGACCAGCCTCGCGAGGGGGACTGGAGGGATCAGCCTCGTGAGGATCGCCCTCATGGCAACCCAGGCCTGCCGCCGCTGCCGCCTCAGCCAAGGAGGAATGAAGACCGCCACCAAGACGAGGGGGCTGGGGGCTTCCAAGAGCCGCGCATGATCGCCTGCATCCTGGGCGGAGCACAAGCCCCAGCCTCTCAGCGTATCTTCAAGCAGTTTGCCCGCGAAGTGAATGCAGTTCTCCCCAAGCTCGAAGCAATGCGTCCCCTCAGGTGGTCGGCGTGCGCCATCACGTTCAGCTCGGCAGACCAGCTCAAGTGCGCAGCCACAGCCGGAGTCCTCCTGATGCTTTGCTCACCGGTCATCAGCAACGTTCTGGTCACCAGGACCCTCATCGACGGTGGAGCCGGGCTCAACGTCTTGTCCATGGAAACCTTCAACAACCTCCAAGTGCCCTATGACCAGCTTCAGCCAACCAAGCCTTTCTCCGGAGTCACCGATGATTCCACAGTGCCAATCGGGCAGGTCCGCCTCCCTGTCACCTTCGGGGCCCGCAGCAACTACCGCACCGAGCTCATCGACTTCGATGTTGCCCACATCCGCCTGCCGTACAACGCCATCCTCGGGTACCCAGCGCTGGCCAAGTTCATGGCAGTGACTCACCACGGCTACAACGTCCTCAAGATGCCAGGAAGTGGCGGCGTCATCACGGTGCCCTGTGAAGAGAAGGATGTAGTGTGTTCCCTGGAGCGAGCCTTTCAGGCCGCGTCACTAGAAGACCCAGATCAGGGAAGCAGGAGGCTTCCCGAAACCACCCCCAAGAAGAAGAAGACGTCGCCGGGCTCAGCCCCTCAGGAGTCAGGCCCTTCAGGGCCCGTGTCCGCCCAGGGGGACCCTCCTTCCATCGCATAGGAAAGCGCGCCCGGCGCCCTCCTCAGGCAGGGTTCGGGGGCTCTCACCTGGAGGGCCACCGACCTAGCCAGGGTCACGAGGGAGGCGCTTGGGCACCGTGTGGAGGCGTGCTTCAAAGCAAGTTTCCCTCGAGAGGGGGCCAGGCAAGGAAGGTCAGACCAGCAAGAGCTCGTTAACAAGGCCATTCAAGAACTATAGGAGTCAAGGATCATGAGAGGTTGCCGTCATCCACCAGCTGTGGCTCCACATCCAGGTGAGGATGGTGGGCTGCGCGTCTGTGTCGACATACCAGGGCTCAATCAGATCGCCACGACGGAGCGCCTCTGGCCCTCCCAAGTGGGGTGCTGCGGAGGACCGCCCCACAGCTATGTTCGCATGCCTTACAGCCTGCCGAGCATGGCTGCGGCGTACCAGCGCCTCATGAGGGGCATCTTGGAGGCTCAGGAAGACAGGCGTTCTGCGGCCCTGGCGGAGATGGAGACAGCTCGCGAGGAGCCACCGGTGCCTCCAGAGCCTCCCGAGGCCCCAGGGCCTGGGGGCTCCTGAGGATCGGCTTCCGAGCCCACCGAGTCTGCTGCACCAACACCACGTCGCCAACGACATATTCAGGTGACATCTTGCAAGTTTCATTCTTAGCTGGGAGCGCCCTCCCAGGGTTGCGTCACTCCCAGGCCGCGTGGGTCCGTCCCCGTGGCATGTATCCCTTTTTATTTTCTTCAGTCATTAGCTTGCTCTGCTGGGGGCGCCCCTCGGGCTGCATCATCCCCAAGCCGCTCGGGCTAGGCCCAGCGGCATGTATCTTTCCCGCGTTTACTTCCAACTATGCATTCGCCTAGCATGCTTGATTACTTGATGCCGTCCACGGCACCTCTTCTTCTCTATGTCGACCACTTGCACGTTAAAGGGGGGGTGCCTGAGCATCGTGACTCAGGGCTCTTACTGGCTCTCCAGCCCTCACCCTCTGGTCTTGTCCACGGCATCGCGACCTGGCATACCAGCGACGGCTGAGACAAGCTCGAGCGCCGGGACCCGAGGACGTAGAGTGCAGGCATCTAATCAAATTTTGCAGGGACACATCTCAAGATACGGCCCAGTGCCAGGCGCAACCCGCCTAGAGGTAGGGCCTCGTGAGTCCCGCGCTGGCTCACGGGTGCCCAGATAGACCTCACCTAGCCCTACCGTGCCGGCCACGTGTCAGGGCGGGGCTGTACACGCCCCGGGGGCTCCTCCCGGAGGGGAGCCCCCTCCCACGTACCAGTGGAAGCACCATGCTCCGCGCCGGCTGACGACACTGCCGAGGAGCGGCTATGCCCGTACACATACGAAAGCGCTATGCTCCGCGCTGGTGATAAACAACTGAGGGTGGCCTCCGGGCCGCGTTAACCTCAGGGAGCCCAGAGCTCAGTGGTTGGCCTCATCGCAACGCCTCCGCTCGGGAGCGCCGTGCGAGGGGGCTGGGCACGGGGGCTACGACTGGGTCACGCCCAACCGTACGCCAACCAGCCAGGCCCCTCGGGCCTGGTTCGTCACGCATCTCTCCCCAAGCGGTGCCAAGGTAAGAAAGCCGTTTGCGCGTCAAGGGGGACTCTTGAGCATCGCGACTCAGGAGCCTAACTGGCTCCGTAGCCCCTCACTCCTTAGTTCCGAAAGGCTATGCTGGGTGAGGTACGCGCGGGGTCGGGCTCTGCAGACGTAGAACGGTAGCCCCGCCTACATCTCACCTCATCACCTGCTGTTTGCGCGTCAAGGGGGACTCCTGAGCATCGCGGCTCAGGAGCCTAACTGGCTCCGTAGACCCTCACTCTTTAGTTCGAAAGGCTATGCTGGGTGAGGTACGCGCGGGGTCGGGCTCTGCAGACGTAGAACGGAAAAAACACCTGCATCACGCTTCCCCACTTGTTGTTCGTGCGCCAAGGGGGACTCCTGAGCATCGTGGCTCAGGAGCCTAACTTGTCACGTAGCCCCTCACTACTTTGGTCCCGTCCTGGTTTCCGGTCGGGGCTAATGCTGGGTGAGGCACGCGCGGGGCCGGGCTCCGCCGGCGTAGAACACAAGCAAGTAGGGAAGAAGAACATAAAATTCGAGGAACTTAAAAGCAAATATTACAACCCATACTGTCGCCTTAGTACCAAACGCAAATTTAAATGCCTCCCCGAGGCGTCGTACATGTGCAGGAATCGAAAGAAGAACAGGAACAATAGCGAAGTCACTTGTCGACGGTGGAGCAGCGTGGAGTGGCTTCGCCTCGCGGAGCAGGAGGGCCCATAGCGCCTCGCTTTGGCCTGGTGCTGAAGGCCCGGAACTTCCCCAGCAGCGCCTCCGCGCGCCCCTTCACGGCTTCGACAGCGGTGGCGGTGCCCTCGCCGCTCACCGGCTCCAGCAGGCTGTCGAGGTCGGCGCTGGGATCGCGAAGATAGACGTGGGCAAAGACCCGCGTTAGCGCAGCAGAAGACAGGACACGCGCTTTGGCCTCAGTCGTGGGGGCGAGGCCAAGGGCGACATCCCCAAGGGCCTTAACCAGGAAGGGAAGCAGCTTGGCGGGGCCGTCCCCGTCACCGGCTAGCGGGCTATCCAGGCCGCTCTCGTAAAGCGTCTTCAGCGAAGCGTGGGCATCCTTCTCCATGTCCGCGAAGGCCACGCGGTCCTCGGCGAGGACCAGGGCCTTGGTGTCCAGGTCGGCCTTTGTCACCGCTAGCTCCTTCTTCAACGCACCTAAGCGGTCGCGGCGCTTCTTGAGCTTGGCCTCCCGGTCCTCGAGCACCGCCTCGCGAGCCTTCACCTCCTTCTCCTGCTCTTGGCGAAGGCGGACCTCCTCCGCAAGCTGGCCTCGCAAGCCCTGCAGCTCGTCCTCCAGCTCCTTGCAGCGGTCGCGGACTCCAACCACCTCTCCCAGGGCCGCATCTCGGGCAGCCTTCGCCTCGAGGGTGGCCTCCCTCTCTCCGTCACAGGCTGTTGAGGCCTAAACCAGCGCCACCCGAATCGAGGCATCAGAGTGAATCAACCCCGATGCCAGCTCCAGGCGCCCGGCCACCAGGCGAGGGTCGGCGCCGAGAAGATCCTGCCGCAGCCGGTCCAGCTCAGCAACGGCACGCTCCAGGATGGAAGAAGAAGGCGGAGAAACATCGGTGCGCTCCAAGACAATAGGAGCAACAGTCGGTGGAACGGGAGGAGAAGCTAGCAGCGCTAAGGCCACAGCGTCCCAAGGCGGAGTCCGCTGCGCCTCCCCAGCCGTAGCAGCGGCGCCAGACGAGGGCACCTCGGGGGTCACTTGAGCCATGGGGGCTGTCGCCCCAGCCAGATCAGCCAAGCCCTGCAGGGACGAGCGGGCAGGGGAGGCCCGCACGTCACGGTCGCCCTCCCCTGAAGGCGGAGGCGCCGCTGTGGATGGGGCCTCGGGAGCTCCCTTCAGCTTCTTCGCCATGGGCGCCAGCCTACTCAAGAGAAGCAATCATCAAGCCTTGCCGGCGGAACGAGAAACCAAAGACCAAGGATCGAGCACTTACGGGACGTCGCCAGAAAGCTCTAGCGGCCTCCGGCCATATTTGAAGCCTGAGAGCCGGCTGGAGGGGTCTACCTCAGAAGCAGAAGGCGCATCCGCGGCTCGCCCCGGAGTCAGGACGGGCCCGCGGGGAATCAACCCGGACCTGCCCTTCGTCGGGACTGGGAACAAGCCCCCGCTGCCCGGCACGTCGTTGTCATCATCATCATCATCGCTCAGCGAAAGGAGGAGAGTGCGGTGCTTGCGCTGGGGAGGGGGAGCCCTGGACTCTCCGTCAGTTGCCTCGGAGTCAGGACCTCCCTCCCGCTCCTCTTCGCCCTCCTCTCTGCTGGAATCGCCGGAAGACACGTCCATAGGTCCCTCGGGGGCCGCCACGGGCACGAGCCCGTCCCCGTTGAAGACGGGCATGGATTCCACCACCTGATCCCAATCGTCGCGGAGGAACAGGGGCGAGGGCGTGCCCTCCAACCTTGCTACCTCGCCCCCGACCAGGGATTGGAGGACCGCGGTCACATCCTCCTCGCCTACAGCTGTGGGGTCGGATGAGGCCTCCACATCGGGGGAGAGTACTGCCGAAGCGGAGCCAATTGGTGCTCTAGGAACTCCCTCAGCAGCGACACCCCAGTCAGCTTCGCCGCCGCCATGCTGGCCGGCTTCAGGTCAGCGTCCATCTTCGCCAACATCGACTTCGCGCGGGGATCAGTGAGCTCCGCTCGGGACCAGTCGCTAGAACTCACAGGCGGCTCCGTGGGAAGAATCAACCGAGGATGGACGCGCCCGGCGTCTACCAAAACCCACTTGCTCCGGAAGCCCTCGATCCTCTTCCCCGGATTTGAAATGGCCATGGCACTGCCGCACGCGACGAAGCCCGCGCACGCAGAAGGGGAACCACGGGAAGTCCGGAGGTAGAAGTAGTGGCGCAGCAAGGCCACTGAAGGCTGCACCCCCACATGAGCCTCGCAGTAGTAGGCGAAGATCGCCAGAAGAAGGATGGAGTTGGGGTGGAGATGTAGAGCTTGCAAGTTGTAATGACGGAGGACGGAGAGGAAGAGCTCAGAGAAAGGAGGCACCAAGCCCGCAGTGATGGAACTTACGAAGAGAGGATAGAAGGTGCTCCCTCGGCCCTCAGGGGTGGCGGAGCCGACCTTGAACACCTGCGCCCCGTTGAGGCCCTGCGCCACCGCCATCCGGTGCAGTCGGGCGAGGCTCGCCTCTGACACGTTGGGCGAGTCCAAAGCAGGCTAGAACCAAGCTTCAGCCGGGGGCTGGCGAGGCGCCATGGCTACCTAGGTCAACTGGGTGGAGCAGATCTGGAAACTTGGAGGGGGAGAGGAGAGACGCGACAAAGCGGATCTGAGCAGCGGCCGAGGAAGTGGAAGAGCAAAGCCGGAGTGGACGCCACGCCTTTAATGACCCACGTAGTTGCAGGAGCACGCACGTCCCATCAACCGCCACGCGGCGCCCAAGGCCGCAGGCTGTTAGGGCCCGCGGCGCTTCGCCCTTGCCCTTTCGCCTCTCGGCACGGCCAAGTCCATGCGCACCTTGGGCCCCGGGGCTACTGTCGGCGTTCTGGGAACGGGGGTCCCCAGACTTGCCTGCCTGCGGCCTGCGGCGTGGCTCGAATGGGGGCCTAGCGCGGCCCATCTTCCTCAACACAAGACTCAAGACCCTCGCGAGGGGCCAAGCCTCGTGAGGCGGACGACACGACGCTTCCTCAGGCACGGCCTCCTCAGGCTGGCTCGCGAGGAGGCGGAGAGATCAAGGCGGGGTACCTCGCGAGGTGCCCATGATGCAAGCCATGACGATCGAGGGTGCCAGGTGGGCGCCAGCCCGCGCAGCGTTCCCCTTTCCTCTTTGGTGCAAAGGGGGCAAGCGCGGGCGAGAGGATCAAACAAAGGCACCCATTTCGGTGCAACAAGACCAAGACCAGTCCAACGGTGGGAAGGAGGTCACCATGGAGCCCAGAACGGCGTCACCGCAGGGCCTTTGGCAGGCGAGGACAACTTTAGTCAGGATAAGTGTACCGGATGTTCCCCTTCGAAATTGGCCAACTGTTGGCACCCTTCCCGCTCAAATATTTGGGAAGAGGCCCAGGGCCTTTGCCTATAAATAGGACTAGCCACCCCCAGGTTAGAGGCATCTAGCATCTGGTAGCATCAAGGCTGAGAGCAAGTAGAGAGAAAGAGAGAAGGGCGATTGGACTCCCCTAGCAGTTCATCCCCTGGCCAAGAACAGACCCTCGCGAGGCTGTTCTTACTTGTACTATTCATCCTCATCAGGCCAAGAGGCAATCCACCCACCACAAACTAGAGTAGGGTATTACACCACAATGGTGGCCCGAACTAGTATAAACCCTGTGTCTCTTATGCTGTTCGTTCTGTAGTTTAGATCCTTGCGAGACGGAGCGGTAGATGGCACGATCTCCACGCGCACCCCAGAGTTCGAACCTTAAGGGTCTGCCGGAACCCGTGATCCGACAGAATCCGTAGAAGATCAAGTCTCCATGGATGTCGGCAGTATATTTCAAGTTTCCAAACCTGGCCTAATGGCGAGGGGCGTAGCTCTTGATCTGCTCCAGATGGCCAAGCGAGTTGGCCTGCAGTGCGAAGCCGTCGAATACGAAGATCTGTCCGGGGTGGAAAACCTCACCCTTGATCGCATCGTTACCGATGATCGAAGGAGCCATCAAGCCTTATGGTGACGGCACAGTGGAACACTCAATGAAAGCACCAATGTCGGTGTCAAAACTGGCGGATCTCGGGTAGGGGGTCCAGAACTGTGCGTCTAAGGCGGATGGTAACAGGAGGCGGGGGACACAATGTTTACCCAGGTTCGGGCCCTCTCGATGGAGGTAATACCCTACTTCCTGCTTGATTGATCTTGATGATATCAGTATTACAAGAGTTGATCTACCACGAGATCGTAGAGGCTAAACCCTAGAAGCTACCCTATGGTATGATTGTTGTTGTCCTACGGACTAAACCCTCCGGTTTATATAGACACCGGATGGGGCTAGGGTTACAGAGTTGGTTACAAGGGAGGAGATCTACATATCCGTATTGCCAAGCTTGCCTTCCACGCCAAGGAGTGTCCCATCCGGACACGGGACGAAGTCTTCAATCTTGTATCTTCATAGTCCAACAGTCCGGCCCAAGTATATAGTCCGGCTGTCCGAGGACACCTTAATCCAGGACTCCCTCAGCTGTCGTTCCTGGGGTGCCTTGAATTTGGCATTGACGATCGAGTATGCGGTCAAGACTGGATGGACCCGAATTCTTATTTTTGAGGGGCCCTTTCTGCTGACCGGACTTTGAGCCACTAAACCCGGCATTAACAGCAGTCTCTTCGGCGTTTTCACCATATTTGCGGCGCTTGTGTTTGTTGCATCGTGGTTTGCCATTGTTGTCCCTGGCCTCTGATGAGCCGGGTTTGCATGCTGTGTTGTTATTGCGAGCCAACCATCTCTTCGCCCACGCAAAAGCGGGTCAGAAGTGTTGTGAGGGCTGCCATGGATTTTGGCTTCACTTGACCGAGGTGCCGGGCGAGCCACTCCTCACGGATGTTGTGCTTAAATGCCGCTAAGGCCTCTGCGTCCGGACAGTCAACAATTTGGTTCTTCTTAGTTAGGAACCGGGTCCAAAATTTCCTGGCCGATTCCCCTGGCTGCTGAGTTATATGACTTAAATCGTCAGCATCCGGTGGTCGCACATAAGTGCCCTGGAAATTATCCAGGAATGCATCTACCAAGCTCTCCCAACTTCCAATGGAGTTTTCCGGCAAGCTATTCAGCCAATGCCGAGCTGGCCCTTTGAGTTTTAGCGGGAGGTACTTGATGGCGTGTAGGTCATCCCTGCGGGCCATGTGAATGTGGAGGAAGAAGTCTTCTATCCATACCGCGGGGTCTGTGGTACCATCATATGATTCAATGTTCATGGGTTTAAACCCTTCTGGGAATTCATGAACCATTACTCCATTGCTGAATCATAGGGGGTGTGCGGCGCCTCGGTGCCGGGCTATGTCACGACATAGTTCATACGAATTGTGTCGACTGTATTCGGCCCGGCCGGATTTGCTTTTAGCGTATCCGGTGTGACGATCATCGTCACATGTTGGAGCGCGACCCCGTGATCCGTAGATCGATCTTGTATGTCCTTCTTTGTTTTCGAATACGTCTCGCAGGTCCCGCGTGCTGCCTCGGGCCTTTGTGTTTTTGTTTGTCTGGCAACGGGGTGCGGGCTGGACTTCGGGCTGATATGCCCCTCTGTCTCGGCCACGAGGTGGCCGATTAGCCGCATCATACGCTGGTAATGTAGGTTTTAATGCTTCCTCCTCGAGTTGGGGTAGCGACCTGCTCTTTGGGTAACTCTTGGTTGGGCGTTCGAGTTCGTATTCCTCGGCCGCCAGGACTTCAGTCCATCGATCCACTAGCGCATCTTTATCAGCTCGAAGTTGTTGTTGTTTTTTCTTCAGGCTGTTTGTTGTGGCTATAAGCCGCCGCTTGAAGCGCTCCTGCTCGATGGGATCCTCAGGCACGATAAATTCTTTGTCGTCGAGGCTCACCTCATCTTCGGAGAGAGGCATGTAATTGTCATCCTCTGATTCTCCTTCTGCTGCCTATTCCGGACGGCTAGCTTGTTCATCCTCCCGCTCGAGGTCTGGCTGGAGGGGATTGTCGTCGTCTTCGGCACTATCCGGAGCGTAATTCTCTCTTGTGCCGGTATCGCTGCTTTTGCTATGGTGGGACTTAGAGCGGCGCCGCTGACGTTGGTGCTTGGATTGCTTCTTGGAGGGATTATCCTCCATTGTCTTATCGCCATTGCCTTCTTTGGGGGTGTCCACCATGTATATGTCATGTGATGAGGTGGTAGTCCAGTGCCCTATGGGCGGTGGTTCTTGTTCGTCTCCTGCTGTTGGGGAACATAGTAATTTCAAAAAAATTCCTACGCACACGCAAGATCATGGTGATGCATAGCAACGAGAGGGGAGAGTGTTGTCTACGTACCCTCGTAGACCGAAGCGGAAGCGTTGACGCAATGTAGAGGAAGTAGTCGTACGTTCTCCTCGTGATCCAACCGATCACAGCACCGTTACTCCGGCACCTCCGAGTTCTTGGCACACGTTCAGCTCGATGACGATCCCCGTGCTCCGATCCAGCAAAGCGTCGGGGAAGAGTTCCGTCAGCACGACGGCGTGGTGATGATCTTGATGTACTACCGGCGCAGGGCTTCGCCTAAGCACTGCAACGATATGACCGAGGTGGAATATGGTGGAGGGGGGCACCACGCACGGCTAAGGAACAATCACGAAGATCAACTTGTGTCTATGGGGTGCCCCCTGCCCCTGTATATAAAGGATGGAGGAGGAGGAGGCCGGCCAAGGCAAAGGTGCGGCCAGGATATGGATTCCTACTAGGACTCCAAGTTCTAGTAGGAGTCCACCAAAAGGGGAGGAAGGGAGAAGGAATAGGAGGAGAAGGAGAGGTGGCCGGCCCCCTTTTCCCTAGTCCAATTCGGACTAGAGGGGAGGGGGGGCGCAGCAGCCTTTTTCCTCTTCCCACTAAAGCCCATCAAGGCCCATTACTTCTCCCGTAATCCTGTAACTCCCCGGAACCTCCGAAAATACCCGAACCACTCAGAACCCTTCCGATGTCCGAATATAGTCGTCCAATATATCGATCTTTACGTCTCGACCATTTCGAGACTCCTCGTCATGTCCCCGATCTCATCCGGGACTCTGAACTCCTTCGGTATATCAAAACTCATAAACTCATAATATAACTGTCATCGAAACCTTAAGCGTGCGGACCCTATGGTTCGAGAACAATGTAGACATGACCGAGACACGTCTCCGGTCAATAACCAATAGCGGGACCTGGATGCCCATATTGGCTCCTACATATTCTACGAAGATCTTTATCGGTCAGACCGCACAACAACATACGTCGTTCCCTTTGTCATCGGTATGTTACTTGCCCGAGATTCGATCGTTGGTATCCAATACCTAGTTCAATCTCGTTACCGGCAAGTATCTTTACTCGTTCCGTAATACATCATCTCACAACTAACACATTAGTTGCAATGCTTGCAAGGCTTATGTGATGTGCATTACCGAGAGGGCCCAGAGATACCTCTCCGACAATCGGAGTGACAAATCCTAATCTCAAAATACGCCAACCCAACATGTACCTTCGGAGACACCTGTAGAGCACCTTTATAATCACCCAGTTACGTTGTGACGTTTGGTAGCACACAAAGTGTTCCTACGGTAAACGGGAGTTGCATAATCTCATAGTTAAAGGAACATGTATAAGTCATGGATAAAAGCAATAGCAACATACTAAACGATCGGGTGCTAAGCTAATGGAATGGGTCATGTCAATCAGATCATTCAACTAATGATGTGACCTCATTAATCAAATAACAACTCCTTGTTCATGGTTAGGAAACATAACCATCTTTGATTAATGAGCTAGTCAAGTAGAGGCATACTAGTGACACTCTGTTTGTCTATGTATTCACACATGTATTATGTTTCCTGTTAATACAATTCTAGCATGAATAATAAACATTTATCATGAATTAAGGAAATAAATAATAACTTTATTATTGCCTCTAGGGCATATTTCCTTCAGTCTCCCACTTGCACTAGAGTCAATAATCTAGTTCACATCGCCATGTGATTTATCAGCAATAGTTCACATCACCATGTGATTAAAACCAATAGTTCACATCGATATGTGACCAACACCCAAAGGGTTTACGGTGTGATCATGTTTTGCTTGTGAGAGAAGTTTAGTCAACGGGTCTGCCACATTCAGATTCGTTATGTATTTTGCATTTTTCTATGTCTACAATGCTCTGCACGGAGCTACTTTAGCTAATTGCTCCCACTTTCAATATGTATCTAGATTGAGACTTAGAGTCATCTAGATTAGTGTCAAAATTTGCATCGACGTAACCTTTTACGACGAACCTTTTTGTCACATCCATAATCGAGAAACATATCCTTATTTTACTAAGGATAATTTTGACCGATGTCCAGTGATCTACTTCCTAGATCACTATTGTACTCCCTTGCTTAACACAGTGTAGGGTATACAATAGATCTGGTACATAGCATGGCATACTTTATAGAATCTATGGCTGAGGCATAGGAAATGACTTTCATTCTCTTTCTATCATCTGCCGTGGTCGGGCTTTGAGTCTTACTCAATTTCACACCTTGTAATACAGGCAAGAACTCTTTCTTTGACTGTTCCATTTTGAACTACTTCAAAAAAATTTCAAGGTATGTACTTATTGAAAAACTTATCAAGCGTCTTGATCTATCTCTATAGATCTTGATGCTCAATATGTAAGCAGCTTCACCAAGGTCCTTCTTCGAAAAACTCCTTTCAAATACTCCTTTATGCTTCACAGAATAATTCTACATTATTTCTGATCAATAATATGTCATTTACTTATCAGAAATGCTGTAGTGCTCCCACTCACTTTCTTGTAAATACAGGCTTCACCGCAAGTCCGTATAAAACTATATGCTTTGATCAACTTATCAAAGCGTATATTCCAACTCTGAGATGCTTGCACCAGTCCATAGATGGATCGCTGGAGCTTGCATATTTTGTTAACACCTTCAGGATCGACAAAACCTTCTAGTTGCATCGTATACAACTCTTTTTTAATAAATCCATTAAGGAATGTAGTTTTGTTTATCCATTTACCGGATTTCATAAAATGCGGCAATTGCTAACATGATTCGGACAGACTTAAGCATAGATACGAGTGAGAAACTCTCATCGTAGTCAACACCTTGAACTTGTCGAAAACCTTTTGCGACAATTCTAGCTTTGTAGATAGTAACACTACTATCAGTGTCCGTCTTCCTCTTGAAGATCCATTTATTTTCTATGGCTTGCCGATCATCGGGCAAATCCATCAAAGTCCATACTTTGTTCTCATACATGGATCATATCTCAGATTTCATGGCCTCAAACCATTTCGCGGAATCTGGGCTCACCATCGCTTCCTCATAGTTCGCAAGTTCATCATGGTCTAGTAACATGACTTTTAGAACAGGATTACCGTACCACTCTGGTGCGGATCTCACTCTGGTTTACTTACGAGATTCGGTAGTAACTTGATCTGAAGTTACATGATCATCATCATTAGCTTCCTCACTAATTGATGTAGTAGTCACAGGAACAGATTTCTGTGATGAACTACTTTCCAATAAGGGAGAAGGTACAATTACCTTATCAAGTTCTACTTTCCTCCCACTCACTTCTTTCGAAAGAAACTCTTTCTCTAGAAAGTTTCCGAACTTAGCAACAAAAGTCTTGCCTTCGGATCTGTGATAGAAGGTGTATCCAACAGTTTCCTTTGGATATCCTATGAAGACACATTTCTCCGATTTGGGTTCGAGCTTATTAGGTTGAAGCTTTTTCACATAAGCATCGCAGCCCCAAATTTTAAGAAACGACAGCTTAGGTTTATTGCTAAACCATAGTTCATACGGTGTCGTCTCAACGGATTTAGATGGTGCCCTATTTAATGTGAATGCAGCTGTCTCTAATGCATAATCCCAAAAACGATAGTGGTAGATCGGTAAGATACATCATAGATTGTACTATATCTAATAAAGTACGGTTATGACGTTCGGACGCACCATTATGCTGCGGTGTTCCAGGTGGCATGAGTTTGTGAAACTATTCCACATTGTTTTAATTGAAGACCAAACTCGTAACTCAAATATTCATCTCTGCGATCAGATCGTAGAAACTTTATTTTCTTGTCACGATGATTTTCCACTTCACTCTGAAATTCTTTGAACTTTTCAAATGTTTCAGACTTATGTTTCATCAAGTAGATATACCCATATCTTCTCAAATCATCTGTGAAAGTCAGAAAATAATGATTTCCAACAATTCTATTGCTTGCTTCATTGTTCCGGAGAACGTCGTTTTAGTCATATTGCCTATGAGGCATGGTTCGCAAGCATCAAGTGATTCATAATCAAGTGATTCCAAAATCCCATCAGCATGGAGTTTCTTCATGCGCTTTACACCAATATGACCTAAACTGCAGTGCCACAAATAAGTTGCACTATCATTATTAACTTTGCATCTTTTGGCTTCAATATTATGAATATGTGTATCACTATGATCGAGATCCAACAAACTATTTCGTTGGTGTGTATAACCATAGAAGGTTTTATTCATGTAAACAGAACAACAATTTATTCTCTTACTTAAATGAATAGCCGTATTGCAATAAACATGATCAAATCATATTCATGCTCAACGCAAACACCAAATAACACTTATTTAGTTTCAACACTAATCCCGAAAGTATAGGGAGTGTGTGATGATGATCATATCAATATTGGAACCACTTCCAACACACATCGCCACCTTGCCCTTTAACTAGTCTTTGTTCATTCTGCAACTCCCGTTTCGAGTTACTGATCTTAGCAACTTGAACTAGTACCAAATACTGAGGGGTTGCTATGAACACTAGTAAAGTACACATCAATAACATGTATATCAAATATACTTATGTTCACTTTGCCATCCTTCTTATCCGCCAATCACTTGGGGTAGTTCCGCTTCCAGTGACCAGTCCCTTTGCAGTAGAAGCACTTAGTCTCAGGCTTAGGACCAGACTTGGGCTTTTTCACTTGAGCAGCAACTTGCTTGCCGTTCTTCTTGAAGTTCCCCTTCTTTCCTTTTGCCCCTTTTTGAAACTAGTGATCTTGTCAACCATCAACACTTGATGTTTTTCTTTGATTTCTACCTTCGCCGATTTTAGCATTGCGAAGAGCTTGGGAATATTTTCCGTTATCCCTTGCATATTATAGTTCATCACGAAGTTCTACTAACTTGGTGATGGTGACTAGAGAATTCTGTCAATCACTATTTTATCTGGAAGATTAACTCCCACTTGATTCAAGCGATTGTAGTACTCAGACTATCTGAGCACATGCTCACTAGTTGAGCGATTCTCCTCCATCTTTTAGCTATAGAACTTGTTGGAGACTTCATATCTCTCAACTCGGGTATTTACTTGAAATATTAACTTCAACTCCTGGAACATCTCATATGGTCCATGACGTTCAAAACGTCTTTGAAGTCCCGATTCTAAGCCGTTAAGCATGGTGCACTAAACTATCAAGTAGTCATCATATTGAGCTAGCCAAACGTTCATAACGTCTGCATCTGCTCCTGCAATAGGTCTGTCACCTAGCGGTGCATTAAGGACATAATTCTTCTGTGCAGCAATGAGGATAAACCTCAGATCACGGATCCAATCCGCATCATTGCTACTAATATTTTTCAACACAATTTTCTCTAGGAACATATCAAAATAAACACAGGGAAGCAACAATGCGAGCTATTGATCTACAACATAGATATGCTAATACTACCAGGACTAAGTTCATGATAAATTAAAGTTCAATTAATCATATTACTTAAGAACTCCCACTTAGATAGACATCCCTCTAATCTTCTAAGTGATCACGTGATCCAAATCAACTAAACCATGTCCGATCATCACGTGAGATGGAGTAGTTTCAATGGTGAACATCACTATGTTGATCATATCTACTATATGATTCACGCTCGACCTTTCGGTCTCTGTGTTCCGAGGCCATATCTGTTATATGCTAGGCTCGTCAAGTTAAACCTGAGTATTCCGCGTGTGCAACTGTTTTGCACCCGTTGTATTTGAACGTAGAGCCTATCACACCCGATCATCACGTGGTGTCTCAGCACGAAGAACTTTCACAACGGTGCATACTCAGGGAGAACACTTCTTGATAATCAGTGAGAGATCATCTTATAATGCTACCGTCAATCAAAGCAAGATAAGATGCATAAAAGATAAACATCACATGCAATCAATATAAGTGATATGATATGGCCATCATCATCTCGTGCTTGTGATCTCCATCTTCGAAGCATCGTCATGATCACCATCGTCATCGGCGCGACACCTTGATCTCCATCGTAGCATCGTTGTCGTCTCGCCAATCTTATGCTTCCACGACTATCACTACCTCTTACTAATAAAGTAAAGCATTACATCGCGATTGCATTGCATACAATAAAGCGACAACCATATGGCTCCTGCCAGTTGCCGATAACTCGGTTACAAAACATGATCATCTCATACAATAGAATTTAGCATCATGTCTTGACCATATCACATCACAACATGCCCTGCAAAAACAAGTTAGACGTCCTCTACTTTGTTGTTGCAAGTTTTACGTGGCTGCTACGGGCTTAAGCAAGAACTCATCTTACCTACGCATCAAAACCACAACGATAGTTTGTCAAATAGACTCCGTTTTAACCTTCTCAAGGACCGGGCGTAGCCACACTCGGTTCAACTAAAGTTGGAGACACAGTCTTCCGCAAGCCATCTATGTGCAAAGCACGTCGAGGGAACCGGTCTCGCGTAAGAGTACGCGTAAGGTTGGTCCGGATCGTCTCGTCCAACAATACCGCTGAACCAAAGTATGACATGCTGGTAGGCAGTATGACTTGTATCGTCCACAACTCACTTGTGTTCTACTCGTGCAAATAACATCAAAACATAAAAACCTAGGCTCGGATACCACTGTTGGGGAACGTAGTAATTTCAAAAAATTTCTTACGCACACGCAAGATCATGGTGATGCATAGCAACGAGAGGGGAGAGTGTTGTCTACGTACCCTCGTAAACCGAAGCGGAAGCGTTGACGCAATGTAGAGGAAGTAGTCGTACGTTCTCCTCGCGATCCAACCGATCACAGCACCGTTACTCCGGCACCTCCGAGTTCTTGGCACACGTTCAGCTCGATGACGATCCCCGGGCTCCGATCCAGCAAAGCGTCGGGGAAGAGTTCCGTCAGCACGACGGCGTGGTGACGATCTTGATGTACTACCGGCGCAGGGCTTCGCCTAAGCACTGCAACGATATAACCGAGGTGGAATATGGTGGAGGGGGGCACCGCGCACGGCTAAGGAACAATCACGAAGATCAACTTGTGTCTATGGGGTGCCCCCTGCCCCTGTATATAAAGGATGGAGGAGGAGGAGGCCGGCCAAGGCAAAGGTGCGGCCAGGATATGGATTCCTACTAGGACTCCAAGTTCTAGTAGGAGTCCACCAAAAGGGGAGGAAGGGAGAAGGAATAGGAGGAGAAGGAGAGGTGGCCGGCCCCCTTTTCCCTAGTCCAATTCGGACTAGAGGGGAGGGGGGGCGCAGCAGCCTTTTTCCTCTTCCCACTAAAGCCCATCAAGGCCCATTACTTCTCCCGTAATCCCGTAACTCCCCGGTACCTCCGAAAATACCCGAACCACTCAGAACCCTTCCGATGTCCGAATATAGTCGTCCAATATATCGATCTTTACGTCTCGACCATTTTGAGACTCCTCGTCATGTCCCCGATCTCATCCGGGACTCCGAACTCCTTCGGTATATCAAAACTCATAAACTCATAATATAACTGTCATCGAAACCTTAAGCGTGCGGACCCTACGGTTCGAGAACAATGTAGACATGACCGAGACACGTCTCCGGTCAATAACCAATAGCGGGACCTGGATGCCCATATTGGCTCCTACATATTCTATGAAGATCTTTATCGGTCAGACCGCACAACAACTTACGTCGTTCCCTTTGTCATCGGTATGTTACTTGCCCGAGATTCGATCGTCGGTATCCAATACCTATTTCAATCTCGTTACCGGCAAGTCTCTTTACTCGTTCCGTAATACATCATCTCACAACTAACACATTAGTTGCAATGCTTGCAAGGCTTATGTGATGTGCATTACCGAGAGGGCCCAGAGATACCTCTCCGACAATCGGAGTGACGAATCCTAATCTCGAAATACGCCAACCCAACATGTACCTTCGGAGACACCTGTAGAGCACCTTTATAATCACCCAGTTACGTTGTGACGTTTGGTAGCACACAAAGGGTTCCTACGGTAAACGGGAGTTGCATAATCTCATAGTTAAAGGAACATGTATAAGTCATGGATAAAAGCAATAGCAACATACTAAACGATCGGGTGCTAAGCTAATGGAATGGGTCATGTCAATCAGATCATTCAACTAATGATGTGACCTCATTAATCAAATAACAACTCCTTGTTCATGGTTAGGAAACATAACCATCTTTGATTAATGAGCTAGTCAAGTAGAGGCATACTAGTGACACTCTGTTTGTCTATGTATTCACACATGTATTATGTTTCCTGTTAATAGAATTCTAGCATAAATAATAAACATTTATCATGAATTAAGGAAATAAATAATAACTTTATTATTGCCTCTAGGGCATATTTCCTTCACCTGCATCGTTGTCCATACCGTCGATGTCTTCGGAGCCGAAATCGAGCATGTCTGTTAAATCGTCGACAGTGGCTACTAAGTGGCTCGTGGGTGGGGAGCGAATTTCTTTGTCGTCCACATCCCATTCTAGCCGTACATAGTTCGCCCAAGGGTCTCCTGATAGGGAGAGAGACCTCATCGAGTTTAGCACGTCGCCAAAGGGCGAGCGCCGAAAGATATCCGCGGAGGTAAACTCCATGATCGGTGCCCAATCGAATTCGATAGGCACGGACGCTGGCGGCTCGGAGTCCGTGGCCGGGGACGAGTCCAAGTGTCTGGCAACATGGTTCTCATAAGAAGTGATGTCAGCATTCGGCTCTATCGCCGCTGAGTGCACGGCCTCCGAGGCAGGGTCCATCCTCCCGTCCTCGGATGACGGAATCTGCTCCGGTTTGGAGGCCGAAGTAGTCACAGGTGTGATCTCTAGAGCATTGTCCAACGGCAGACCTAAATCATGCTCGTCGTGACTATGCGGCGCACCTGACATGAGCTCGAATCCGTCAAAGATCAAGTTTCCGCGGATGCCGGCAGTATAATTCAAGTTTCCATACCTGACCTGATGGCCAGGGGCATAGCTCTCGATCTGCTCCGGATGGCCAAGCGAGTTGGCCCGTAGTACGAAGCCGCCGAATACGAAGGTCTGTCTGGGGAGGAAAACCTCACCCTGGATCGCATCATTGCGATGATCGAAGGAGCCATCAAGCCTTACGGCGATGGCACAGTGGAACTCTCAATGAAAGCACCAATGTCGGTGTCAAAACCGGCGGATCTCGGGTAGGGGGCCCCGAACTATGCGTCTAAGGCAGATGGTAACAGGAGGCGGGGGATGCTACCTCTTGAGCACTGCGTTGGATTTCCCCGAAGAGGAAAGGATGATGCAGCAGTGTAGCATAAGTATTTCCATCAGTTTTTGAGAACCAAGGTATCAATCCAGTAGGAGGCTACGCGCGAGTCCCTCGTATCTACACAAAGCAAATAACTCCTCGCAACCAACGCGAATAGGGGTTGTCAATCCCTTCACGGTCACTTACAAGAGTGAGATCTGATAGATATGATAGATAATATGTATTTTTGGCATAGAGATGCAAGGTAAAATAAAAGGCAAAGTAAAAGAGCAAAGCAATATTAAAGTGATGGAAGAATAATATGATGAAGATAGACCCGGGAGCCATAGATTACACTAGTGGCTTCTCTCAAGAGCATAAGTATTCTACGGTGGGTGAACAAATTACTGTTGAGCAATTGACAGAATTGAGCATAGTTATGAGAATATCTAGGTATGATCATGTATATAGGCATCACGTCCGAGACAAGTAGACCGACTCCTGCCTGCATCTACTACTATTACTCCACTCATCGACCGCTATCTAGCATGCATCTAGAGTATTAAGTTCAAGAAAACAGAGTAACGCCTTAAGCAAGATGACATGATGTAGAGGGATAAATTCATGCAATATGATAAAAACCCCATCTTGTTATCCTCGATGGCAACAATACAATACGTGCCTTGCTGCCCCTACTGTCACTGGGAAAGGACACCGCAAGATTGAACCCAAAGCTAAGCACTTCTCCCATTGCAAGAAGAACCAATCTAGTAGGTCAAACCAAACTGATAATTCGAACAGACTTGCAAAGATAACCAATCATACATAAAAGAATTCAGGGAAGATTCAAATATTGTTCATAGATAATCTTGATCATAAACCCACAATTCATCGATCTCAACAAACACACTGCAAAAAGAAGATTACATCGAATAGATCTCCACGAAAGAGGGGGAGAACACTATATTGAGATCCATATAGAGAGAAGAAGCCATCTAGCTACTAACTATGGACTCGAAGGTCTGAGGTAAACTACTCACACTTAATCGAAGGGGCTATGGTGATGATGTAGAAGCCCTCCATGGTGGATGCCCCCTCCGGCGGAGCTCCGAAACAGGCGCCAAGATGGGATCTCGTGGGTACAGAAGGTTGCGGCGGTGGAATTAGGTTTTTGGCTCCGTATCTGATCGTTTGGGGGTACGTAGGTATATATAGGAGGAAGGAGCATTTCGGTGGAGCAACAGGGGGCCCACGAGGCAGGGGGCGCACCCTAGGGGGGTGAGGGCGCTCCCCACCCTAGTGGCCACCTCCCTTCTTTCTTGATGTGGGGTCCAAGTCTCCTGGATCATGTTTGGTGAGAAAATCACGTTCCCGAAGGTTTCATTCCGTTTGGACTCCGTTTGATATTCCGTTTCTTCGAAACACTGAAATAGGCAAAAAAACAGCAATTCTGGGTTGGGCCTCCGGTTAATAGGTTAGTCCCAAAACTAATATAAAAGTGGAAAATAAAGCACAATATGGTCCAAAACAGTAGATAATATAGCATGGAGAAATCAAAAATTATAGATACGTTGGAGACATATCAAGGGACACGATGTTTACCTAGGTTCGGGCCCTCTCGATGGAGGTAATACCCTACTTCCTGCTTGATTGATCTTGATGATATGAGTATTACAAGAGTTGATCTACCACAAGATCGTAGAGGCTAAACCCTAGAAGCTAGCCTATGGTATGATTGTTGTTGTCCTACGGACTAAACCCTCCAGTTTATATAGACACCGGAGGGGGCTAGTGAGGGAGTCCTAGATTAGGGGGTGTTCGGGTAGCTGGACTATACCTTCAGCCGGACTCCTGGACTATGAAGATACAAGATTGAAGGCCTCGTCCAGTGTCCGGATGGGACTTTCCTTGGCATGGAAGGCAAGCTAGGCGATGCGGATACTCAAGATCTCCTACCATTGTAACCGACTCTGTGTAACCCTAACCCTATCCGGTGTCTATATAAACCGGAGGGTTGTAGTCCGTAGGACAACAATCTTCATAGACAATCATACCATAGGCTAGCTTCTAGGGTTTAGCCTCCTTGATCTCGTGGTAGATCTACTCTTGTACTACCCATATCATCAATATTAATAAAGCAGGACGTAGGGTATTACCTCCATCAAGAGGGCCCGAACCTGGGTAAACATCGTGTCCCCTGCCTCCTGTTACCATCGATCCTAGACGCACAGTTCGGGACCCCCTACCTGATATCCGCCGGTTTTGACACCGACATTGGTGCTTTCATTGAGAGTTCCTCTGTCTCGTCGCCCTCGAGGCCTGATGGCTCCTTTGATCATCAACAACAATGAGATCCAGGGTGAGACTTTTCTCCCCGGACAGATCTTCGTCCTCGGCGGCTTCGCTCTGTGGGCCAATTCGCTTGGTCATCTGGAGCAGATCGAAAGTTACGCCCCTGGCCATCAAGTCAGGTTTGGAAGCTTAAATACACGGCTGATATCCGCGGAGACTTGATCTTCGACGGGTTTGAGCCACAGCCAAGCGCGCCGCACTATCTCGAGGGGCATGATCTAGCTCTGCCAACAGTGTCCTGGAGGCCGCACACGCGCCGGTTCCGACCCTTAACTCGGAGCCTATTGCGCCAAGCGAGGATGAACGATTGGACGTCACCTCGGGGCCTGCGATCTCAAAGGCGATCGAGCCGAACGCCAGCCCCGCACTCCGCGTGACCCGTGACCCCGAGGGTCCGGACTCCTCTCCGGACTCCGAATCCCCCACGCCCCTGCCAGTCGAATCCGATTGGGCGCCGATAATGGAGTTCACCGCCGCATACATCTTTCAGCACTCGCCTTTTGTCGACATCCTAAATTCACTCAAGTCTCTCTCTTTATCAAGAGAGCCCTTGCCGGATTGCGGTCAGTGAGGATGGGATACGGACCATGAAGAAATTCAAAGCCCACCCACCACCCACTTGGTAGCCACTGTCGACGATTTAACCGACATGCTTGACTTCGGCTCCGAAGACTTCGACGATATGGACGACGAGGTAGGAGACGAACAGGAACCGGCACCTGTAGGGCGCTGGAAGGCCACCTCGTCATATGACATATATATGGTGGATACTCCAAAAGATGGAGATGGCGACGGAACAACGGGGATGACACCTCCAAGAAACAGCAAAAGCGCCGGAGTCAGCGGCGCCGCTCTAAATCCCGCCAAAGCAAAAATGGTGATTCCGGCACCGGAGATAATAGTACCCCGGATAGCGCCGAAGAACACCCTCCCCAGCAAGATTCGGCGCAGGAAGATGGCGAAGCCATCCCTCATGAGAGAGCGGCAGATCGAGAGGTTGAGGATGATAACTATGTGCCTCCCTCCGAAGACGAGGCAAGCCTCGATGACGACGAATTCGTCGTACCATCAGACCCCGCCGAACAAGAGCGTTTCAAACGCAGGCTTTTAGCCACGGCAAACAACCTCAAGAAAAAGCAGCAACAGCTTAGAGCTGATCAAGATTTGCTAGCTGATAGATGGACTGAAGTCCTTGCGGCTGAAGAGTACGAACTCGAACGCCCCTCCAAGAGCTACCCAAAGCGCAGGCCACTACCCCGATTAGAGGAGGAAGCGCCTACATCACCAGCACACGACATGGCAGACCGGCCACCTCGTGGCCACGACAGAGAGGCCTCTCGGCCCTCCACTCAAGCCATGCCCCGACGCCGCTCAACTAAGGCACGGGAAAATGCGCCAGACCTGCGAGATGTACTGGAGGATAAGGCAAGACAAACAAGATCGATCTACGGATCGCGCAGGCGCCCTACGACACGTGACGATGATCTTCACCCCGGACACAACATATCCGGCAGGGCCGAACACAACAGACATAGCTCTTCTGAGCTGCGTCGTGATATAACCCAATACAGGGGCGCCGCACACCCACTATGCTTCACAGATGAAGTAATGGATCATAAAATCCCAGAGGGTTTCAAACCCGTAAACATCGAATCATACGATGGCACTACAGATCCGGCGGTATGGATCGAGGATTATCTCCTTCACATCCACATGGCACGTGGCGATGATCTACACGCCATCAAATACCTCCCGCTCAAACTCAAAGGACCGGCCCGACACTTGCGTAACAGCCTACCAGCGAACTCAATCGGTTCTTGGGAGGACCTGGAAGCCGCATTCCTCGACAACTTCCAGGGCACTTACGTGCGACCACCGGATGCCGACGACCTAAGCCACATAATTCAGCAGCCAGAGGAATCGGCGAGGCAATTCTGGACACGGTTCCTAACAAAGAAAAACCAGATAGTCGACTGCCCAGACGCAGAGGCCCTAGCAGCCTTCAAGCATAACATCCGCGACGAGTGGCTTGCCTGGCACCTCGGACAGGAAAAGCCGAAATCTATGGCAGCCCTCACGTAACTCATGACCCGCTTTTTGTGGCGACCGTTTTTCCGGACATTGATTTCCAGAAAATGGCCGTCGAGCTCATCAGCCCCAGGATTACTGTTAGCTGATGAGGCATCAACTTGATACAGAATTCCAAGCGAAAAAATTACATAAGACGTAGTACAAGACCATTCTGGCCTGTGAGTACAACAAACGGTTTCTAGTGGTTGATGGCGGAAGCGGTCTGTGGATCAACAGTGTATGGGACTCCATTCCCCACGGGAACAGCTGACCAGGTTAACTCCTATCTTCGCGAGGCTGCTATCATCGTTAATTTGTTTCCGGGGCTGCCATCGCAACGCTCCTCTCCAAGCAGATATCTGGCCAAGACAATAGCCAGGGACAAGCCAGTGAGTACTTTGAATGTACTCGCAAGTATTCAGAACACGAGTATAATATAGTTGATAAACATGCACTGAAACATCCCATGATGACATCGTCAGTTATAAATAAAACTTCTTTTGTGCATGCAAGCAAGTTATGTATATATGCCACATGAATAAGTAATGAGGGAGCGGGAATAAAATGCGGCAGTCGGGTGTCTGTGCGACACCACATAAAGGGCTTATAAGTAAATGAAATAACATGCATGCCACAGTCGGGCGTCTGAGCGACGCCACATAAAGGGCTTATAAGTAAAAGAAGAAAACAGCATGCCACAGTCGGGCGTCTGAGCGACGCCACATAAAGGGCTTATAAGTAAAATAATAACCAGTAATGCCACAGTCGGGCGTCTGAGCGACGCCACATAAAGGGCTTATAAGTAAAATAATAACTAGTAATGCCACAGTCGGGCGTCTGAGCGACGCCACATAAAGGGCTTATAAGTAAAATAATAACCAGTAATGCCACAGTTGAGCGTCTCAGCGACACCACATAAAGGGCTTGCAAAGTAAATAACCACAATGAACATCCAGGAGGTAGAACCGTCCCAAGGATACTCCGTATAAAAAGGATGGGTTAGTCCATAATTGTAATAACAATCGTAATTCATCAAAAACAGCACAAGTCACAAATCATGATCCAATTTTTGGTTTAACAGTTGCTCCTCCGAAGACCGACACTAAGACCGACACTTGACCCATCCCAGACTGTAATCCTTAACCATGGACACGGCTATTCGAATAGGTTTAATCTCTGCAGAGGGGGTACTCTTTACCCACGAGTAACAGATTTAGTCCATCGGGACTAATTCCATCTACGACCTTTTAGTTGAAAACACACCTAACTTGCACACACCAGCTTAACTCACCGGTGTCAGGAATCACCCACGACACTTGTTAAGCAAAACTCTAAGTGGGGAGGATACAACCTCGCGTGGCATGGGATCAAATTTATATCGCGCGCTCTAAGGGGTGGCCTCCCCTCTCGGTCCCAACCGGAAACACCCATGCCCCCGGACCAGGTGGCCAGCCTACCGGTTACAACCGGCACCTTCCACCATGGCCTCTCTATACGGTGTGTGCTTGAAAGGGGTTGACGACTTACTGAACCATACCCTACCTGCAGCAGGGACAAGTGGTAGTACATAGCAAGTATGGGGGTTAGTAGAACAAGACTCGATCTGTGGTCGACTCAGGAGGGTTTAGGTATTTCCTGCATGATTAGCATAACGAAAATATTTCATCAAAAGACAGACTGTCACGACCGGTTTTCCAATAAAAATATTTATTGAGAAACCAATCTTTAGAATCCAGTTTGAGATAAAACCTCCTCACTCATAGACAAACATTTGATACAATAAGCCAGTAGCATAAAATATATTACAGGGTTGAGCTGAGGGTGCTCAACAATTTATTAC
Source organism: Aegilops umbellulata (assembly GCA_032464435.1). NCBI lineage: Eukaryota > Viridiplantae > Streptophyta > Magnoliopsida > Poales > Poaceae > Aegilops > Aegilops umbellulata. The sequence continues at coordinate 60,405,682 of CP136054.1, read as the reverse complement.
AAGCGCGCCAATAATTATACATAAAGGCGGATATGACACAAGGGAGTGGTGGCATACTACTGACTCGGAATTAGAGTAATGGTAGAATAACACAGTGGGGAGTGGATATCATGGCTCTCAAACTAGCATCTCATCGAATGTCAGGGTGAGGCTCGATGAGTTTATTCGGGTTGCGGAAGCAGATGTAATACAGTGACCAAATCCAGGGTCGCACGAGACTGACTGGGATTCCTCTAGGCATCAGACTCGCTATCGAACTCTTCATCCATGAGATCACCTTCGTTAGCATTTGGCCAAATCAACAAGCCAGTGAGTACTTTGAAAGTACTCGCAAGACAGTTCGGACGTAAGATATAACAAATGCATGCATGAGTGCTTCATGATTAATTCACCAATGCATATTCAAAATATTAGCAAGCAAAGTAAGTAAAAAGGGAATCGGCGGTAGTCCGCCTGAAATCCCAACAGAATATAAAAGGAAACCGATCGGGTGTCTGAAGCGACGCCTCGAAAGGTGAACAAATAAATGAAATAAAATCATGCCACAGTCGGGCGTCTTAGCGACACCACATAAAGGGCTTTAAAAAGAAATGCCACAGGCGGCCGTCTTAGCGACACCACATAAAGGGCTTTAAAAAGAAATGCCACAGTCAGGCGTCTTAGCGACACCACATAAAGGGCTTTAAAAAGAAATGCCACAGTCGGGCGTCTTAGCGACACCACATAAAGGGCTTTAAAAGAAAATAATAGACATGCGTGCCACAGTCGGACGTCGGGGCGACATCACAGAAAGGGCTTTTAATGAAAGCAAATAACAGCACTGCCATAGTCGGACGTGTGAGCGACATCGCAGAAAGGGCTTTCTTCATAAGGAAAAATAATACGTATGATAAACAAACAGCTCATGATAATAAACGGGTTAGTCCATCTACAGGAATAAACATTTAACCGGACTTAGCACCCATGTGGTTCACCGGAGAATCTGTCACCAAAACTGGCACTCGTTAGAATAAGACGGCACAGAACTTGGATATGGATAAGATGATTTGAAGATTTGTGACTCTGCAGAGTTTGTACTAAAAATTTCGCATAGCCAACGGATTTCCGTAGTCACGAAGGACTAGTTCCGTTTACGATATTTCGGAAGAAAACATAGCTAACCAGTACACACCCATCCAACCTCTCGATGCCAGGAATCACCCTTGACATCGTCCAAGAAAAACTTTTGAGGCGGGGAGATCAAATTTATATACGCGCGCTCTAAGGGGTGCCCCCCTCTCGGTCCCAACCGGAAACACCCATGCCCCCTGACCGGATGACTGGCTTTAATCCAGGGCCATGGAACCATCATCCCGGCCTCTCCTTTTTGGTGTGTACCAGGAAAGCGGTTTGCAACTTACTAAACCATATCCCTTGCGGAAAACATGTGGTAGTACAGGGAGGGAAATGGATAGGAGCCGAGCCGATACGGGCTGACACTGAAGTCAATTTGTATGGCATAAGACTGGCATGCTACAACACTGCCATCTTACCCACCTTCATGCCAACACATGGCCATGCGTATTCACATCCAACAACGTATGGATCATCGAACTCACTTGCCTCAACAATGCATGAAAATAATGTTCATCGATATGCTCATCAACATGCCATGAAACTAGCTAAATGCAAAACATGCCAAGACACTCATCATATCAAAAGTTCAAACATGCTTGCCTGGTTCTGAGAAGTCGGAGTCTAGCTCGGTTAAGTTCGCGGTTCCGTCACCTCCTTCGGTATCTACAGTATAAAGAAAGTATACGCGCTATCGTGAATACCGAGAGGTGCACAAAATTTATTCCAAATATTTTTCAAATAAATCTGATAAAAAACTAGACACAAATTTAAAGAGGACAGAAAAAGAATCAATGAAAAATAAGCTTCTATTTAAAAGTTATTAGTGTTTTTGTACAGGGACCTATTTGTAATGAAACAGAAACTTCCCAGGGTTTTCTTTATAAAAACAGAAAGCGCTTCAGTCCCGAATACGCCAGTTCAGAGGAGAAAGCGTATTTTGCCCGAAGGCGTTTTCAGAAAATAATTCAAAAAAGATTAAAACGCTGAAGGGTGGACCCACCCGTCGGGTTTGAAAACGGAGGCAGAGTTTTGGCGCCAGAGGGCTGCGGCGATCGCCGGCGGCGATCCACGGCGGGGCAGGGGGATCGGAGGGTACCTCCGTGTTCAGGGCGCCATTCCGCGTCGGTTGGTGGTGGTGGTGGTCACCGGCGAGCACCACTTCGACGGTGGCTCCTGCTCCGGCGGACGGCGGTTCGGGCGTGGATGGAGCTCGCCAGAGAGGGCTGCAGGCATCAAATTGAGGTGGGGGTTAGAGCACTAGGTGTAAGAGAAGGCTACAGGCGAGAGCAGGGCGGCGGAGGAGTTCTCACTGGAGAGAACGTTGCCGGAGCCCGAGGCGGGCGGAGGTGGCCGGAGTCGAGGAAGAAAGGCCCCTCGAGGCCCTTCCTGTGGCTAGGCGGGGTCTGGCGAGGTGGTGGAGTTGTGTGGGGGCAAGAGCAAGCTCGGGGGGGCTATATTTAGGCGGTCCGAGGCGGTTGCCGTGAACGGATAAGTCCGGCGGGCGATTACGGTGGCGCTGTGGGTAGATGGCTGGCTTACGGGCTTGAGCATCGACTAAGTGAAGCACTGGTGCCATCCCAGTGTCCAACTCAGCACGGGAGGGAGGGTTACGGCCTGCCCTTGACGGAACGGCCGCACGGCACGCCGGCGGCAGAGAACGCGCTCTGCGAGTGCCAGGCCACGGCGGCGGTGCTGCATGCGTGCGCTGGCAAGGAGGTGGCCACGCGGAGCGCTCAGGAGGTTTGGGCGGTGCTGAACGGCGTTATGCCGCAGTGTTGCCCCTGTCGGCCGCTACGGTGGCTGTGCCGCCGCGGGACACGCCGGCGCTAGCGGGCCAGGGCGCCACCAATGCCAGGAAGGCGCCAAGCGCACGTGTGGTGCTCCAGATAGGAGGAAGAGGCGGCGAGCACGAGCCAAATGCACAGTTTCCTCGTGACTGAAACTCTGACGAAGAAACGACACTGAACTCTGAATTTTTACTGAATATGAACAGCAACAGTGCACGCCAGGTGTTCGACAGAATGATTTTGGCATGCAGGGATTTTTCCTTGAGCTGGTTTTTGGTGGAGTGGCTTCTCATTGCTTCAGTAGGCTGCCTGATTTTTGGTAGGATTTTTGGAGAAGTGGAAATATGAGTTTGACCAAATTTGGCAAATCTGGTCCAAACTTGCAGAGGCTGAATTTCGAAAAATTTGAAAAGAAGGGGAGTGAGTCAAGATGGTTCTAGGTTGAGGGTACCAAGGACTATCCAGGAGAGTTGGTTTGAGGTCCAAACACAAATGCAATAGGGTACTTGCTTTGTAAATGACTCAGGCTCAAAGTAAATGTCAGAAAAGATTTGAGAGATGAAATAATTAAAATAAAATCCAAAACTTGTTTGGACTAGTTGGGATAGAGAACTTAGATTGTTTTCAAGGAGGAGGGGAGGTTTTGGAGGGGTCTTACCACATGGGCAAAACAAAAAGTCATGGGTGGTTTTCAAGATATGAAAATCCCAAAACTTTTCATAGAGTTTCTTTTTTAAAAGAAAATGATTAAACTCCCAAAATTATAATTTGAGAAGGGAACCAACAGAAGAAGTTTTAAATGAACAAACACCAAAGTTTGAAGAAAAATAAAAGTCCTTGCCAAAGAAAAGGAAGTTTTTAAAGAGGAAGGATTTCTGGAAAGGAAATTTTTAAATGTCCTCTTTTAAAATCCAACAAAGTTTTTGATGAAAACCAAAAAAAATTTTGGAGTGTCACAACACCTACCCCCTTAGGAAAAATCTCGTCCCCGAGATTTCAGTTGTTCCATAAATAAGTGTGGATGCTCTGCTCGAAGAAAATCTTCTCTTTCCCAAGTTGCTTCACCATCGGTGTGATTGCTCCACTGAACTCTGAAAAATTTGATGGTCTTCTGTCGGGTCCTCCTTTTCAGACTCCTCTAATATTTTTACGGGACGTTCCCGATAGGTGAGGTCTGGTTGCACGTCAATGTTCTCATGGGATACTTGTTTCTCTGGGTTGCTCACGCACTTTCTTAACTGCGAAACGTGGAACACGTTGTGGATATCTGATAGTTCCTCAGGTAAGTCTAGCTGGTAGGCTACCATGCCTTTTCGGGCCACTATACAGAATGGTCCGATGAATCTTGGCGCTAGCTTTCCTTTAATCTTGAATCGTTGTAATCCCCTCATAGGGGATACTCGTAGGTACACGAATTCACCGGGTTCGAAGATGACCCCACGATGTTTCTGATCGTAATAACTCTTCTATCGGCTTTGAGCGGTCTTGAGTCTATTTCTGATTAGCTTGACCTTTTCCTCGGCTTCTCTGAGCATGTCTGGTCCGAAGATGCGGCTGTCTCCGGTCTCTGACCAATTTAACGGGGTATGACATCTCCGTCCGTACAAAGCCTCAGATGGTGCCATTTGCAGGCTGGCCTGGTAACTGTTGTTGTACGCGAACTCGGCATATGGCAGGCTTTCTTCCCAACTGGCTCCATAGGTGAGGACACATTCTCTCAGCATGTCCTCTAAAATCTGGTTTACGCGTTCTGTTTGTCCATCTGTCTGGGGGTGGTATGCTGTACTGAAGGCTAGTTGAGTTCCCAGAGCCCGTTGTAAATGATCCCAAAATCTCGAGACGAACTGAGTGCCTCTGTCGGATATTATAGTCTTCGGGACACCGTGCAAACAGACTATGCGGGAGAGATATATCCTGGCAAGCTTCTGAGTGGTGTGGTTCGTCTTTACTGGAATAAAGTGTGCCACCATGGTTAACCTGTCGGTGATGACCCATATGGCATCATTCCCGTGTCGTGACCGAGGTAGTCCGACAATGAAATCCATCCCTATTTCATCCCATTTCCACTCAGGTATTTTGTTTGGTTGCAGTAGTCCGGCTGGTCTCTGATGCTCAGCTTTCATGCGTTGACAAGAGTCGTAACATGCAATGAAGGTGGCTATGTCCCTTTTCATGCCGTGCCACCAAAATCTTTCCTGAATATCTTTATACATTTTGGTTCCTCCCGGGTGGATCGAGTACGGGGCGATGTGGGCTTCAGCTAAAATTTGTTGTTTAAGGTCTTCTATGTTTGGCACGTAGAGTCTTCCTCCGTACCATAATATCCCTCCATCGTCTACGACGAATTCCGAGGCCTTGCCCACACTCACCTTTCTTTTTATGCCTTCGATGCTAGGGTGACCAGGTTGAGCTCCTTTAATTTTCTTCACAAGGTCGGGTTGTATCTCCAAATTTGTTATGGTGCCTTCTGCTACCATCAACAAGTTGAGTTTGGCAAATTCTTGTTGGAATTCGGGTCTCAAGCTTTGCAGACTGCTTTCGTCGGAGCTGGGGTTCCGACTAAGAGCATCAGCCACTACATTTGCTTTACCTGGATGGTAGTGGATACCAACATCATAATCCTTTACCAATTCCAACCAGCGTCGTTGCCGTAAATTTAGTTCTGGCTGCGTGAAATTATATTTGAGACTTTTATGGTCCGTATATATTTCACATCGATTTTCAAGTAAGAAATGCCTCCACTCCTTAAGTGCATGAATGACAGCTGCCATTTCTAAGTCATGAGTGGGATAATTTTCCTCATGCTTGCGAAGCTGCCTTGAAGCATAGGCGACAACCTTGCCTTCTTGCATCAATACGCATCCGAGACCTTTTCTGGACGCGTCACAATACACTTCAAAATTCGTGATTCCTATTACAATAGCATGAACATCTCATACATCACATATAGATCATTCATCATTCATCACAACTTTAGCCATATCATATCACAAAGCACTTGCTGCAAAAACAAGTTAGACGTCCTCTAATTGTTGTTGCAAGTTTTACGTGGCTGAATTAGGGTTCTAGCAAGAACGTTTTCTTACCTACGTAAAAGCCACAACGTGATTTGTCAACTTCTATTTACCCTTCATAAGGACCCTTTTCATCGAATCCGCTCCAACTAAAGTGGGAGAGACAGACACCCGCCAACCACCTTATGCAACTAGTGCATGTTAGTCGATGGAACCGGTCTCACGTAAGCGTACGTGTAAGGTTGGTCCGGGCCGCTTCATCCCACAATACCGCTGAAGCAAGATAAGACTAGTAGCGGCAAGAAGAGTTGACAACATCTACGCCCACAACAAATTGTGTTCTACTCACGCAAGAAGAACTACGCATAGACCTAGATCATGATGCCACTGTTGGGGAACGTTGCAGAAAATTAAAAATTTTCCTACCGTTTCACCAAGATCCATCTATGAGTTCATCTAGCAACGAGTCATGGGAGAGAGATTGCATCTACATACCACTTTGTAGATCGCGAGCGGAAGCGTTCAACGAACGGGGATGAAGTAGTCGTACACACCGTGATCCAAATCACCGGAGATCCTAGCACCGAAAGCACGGCACCTCCGCGTTCAACACACGTACGGTCAGCGTAACGTCTCCTTCTTCTTGATCCAGCAAGGCAAAGGAGAGGTTGGGCAAGAAGACTCCAGCAACAGCACGACGGCGAGGTGATGGTGGAGCCGCAGTACTCCGACAGGGCTTCGCCGAGCTCTATGGAGGAGGAGGAGGTGTTGGAGAGGTAGAGGGAGGCGCCAGGGCATAGGGTATTCAGCCCCCCTCCCCTCCCCCCTTTATATAACCCCTTGGGGGGGCGCCGGCCCTAGGAGATGGAATCTCCTAGGGGGGGCGGCGGCCAGGGAGGGGGGCTTGCCCCCCAAGCAAGGGGGGCGCCCCCTTTAGGGTTTCCCCCCCCCCCCCCAAACCCTAGGCGCATGAGCCCTTGGGGGGGTTGGCGCACCAGCCCACTATGGGCTGGTTCCCTCCCTCATACGGTCCATGGGGCCCTCCGGGATAGGTGGCCCCACCCGGTGGACCCTCCGGGACCCTCCGGTGGTCCCAGTACAATACTGATAACCCCGAAACTTGTCCCGATGTCCGTATGATGACTTTCCATATATAAATCTTTACCTCCGGACCATTCCGAAACTCCTCGTGACGTCCGGGATCTCATCCGGGACTCCGAACAACATTCAGGTTACTGCATATACATGTCTTCACAACCCTAGCGTCACCGAACCTTAAGTGTGTAGACCCTACGGGTTCGGGAGACATGCAGACATGACCGAGACGGCTCTCGGGCAATAACCAACAGCGGGATCTGGATACCCATGTTGGCTCCCACATGCTCCACGATGATCTCATCGGATGAACCACGATGTCGAGGATTCAATTAATCCCATATATGATTCCCTTTGTCAATCGGTATTTTACTTGCCCGAGATTCGATCGTCGGTATCCCAATACCTCGTTCAATCTCGTTACCGGCAAGTCACTTTTCTCGTACCGTAATGCATGATCCCGTGATCAAACACTTTGATCACATTGAGCTCATTGTGATGATGCATTACCGAGAGGGCCCGGTGATACCTCTCCGTCAAGCGGAGTGACAAATCCCAGTCTCGATCCATGTCAACCCAACAGACACTTTTAGAGATACCTGTAGTATACCTTTATAGTCACCCAGTTACGTTGTGACGTTTGGCACACCCAAAGCACTCCTACGGTATCCGGGAGTTACATGATCTCATGGTCTAAGGAAAGGATACTTGACATTGGAAAACTCTAGCAAACGAACTATGCGATCTTATGCTATGTTTAGGATTGGGTCTTGTCCATCACATCATTCTCCTAATGATGTGATCCCGTTATCGATGACATCCAATGTCCATAGTCAGGAAACCATGACTATCTGTCGATCAACGAGCTAGTCAACTAGAGGCTCACTAGGGACATGTTTGTTGTCTGTTATTCACACATGTATTACGATTTCCGGATAACACAATTATAGGACGAATAAAGACAATTATCATGAACAAGGAAATATAATAATAATGCTTTTATTATTGCCTCTAGGGCATATTTCCAACAGTCTCCCACTTGCACTAGAGTCAATAATCTAGTTACATTGTGATGAATCGAACACCCATAGAGTTCTGGTGCTGATCGTGTTTTGTCTTAGGGAGAGGTTTAGTCAACGGAACTGCGACATTCAGATCCGTGTGCACTTTACAAATTTCTATGTCTCCATCTTGAACATTTTCACGAATGGAGTTGAAGCGACGCTTGATGTGCCTAGTCTTCTTGTGAAATCTGGGCTCCTTTGCAAGTGCAATAGCTCCAGTGTTGTCACAGAAGAGCTTGATTGGCCCCAACGCATTGGGTATGACTCCGAGGTCGGTGATGAACTCCTTCACCCAAATTGCTTCATGTGCTGCCTCCGAGGCTGCCATGTACTCCGCTTCACATGTAGATCCCGCCACGACGCTTTCCTTGCAACTGCACCAGCTTACTGCCCCACGATTCAAAATATACACGTATCCGGTTTGTGACTTAGAGTCATCCAGATCTGTGTCGAAGCTAGCGTCGACGTAACCTTTTACGACGAGCTCTTCGTCACCTCCATAAACGAGAAACATTTCCTTAGTCCTTTTCAGGTACTTCAGGATATTCTTGACCGCTGTCCAGTGTTCCTTGCCGGGATTACTTTGGTACCTTCCTACCAAACTTACGGCAAGGTTTACATCAGGTCTGGTACACAGCATGGCATACATAATAGAACCTATGGCTGAGGCATAGGGGATGACGCTCATCTCTTCTATATCTTCTGCCGTGGTCGGACATTGAGCTGAGCTCAATTTCACACCTTGTAACACAGGTAAGAACCCTTTCTAAGATTGATCCATATTGAACTTCTTCAACATTTTATCAAGGTATGTGCTTTGTGAAAGACCTATGAGGCGTCTCGATCTATCTCTATAAATCTTGATGCCTAATATATAAGCAGCTTCTCCAAGGTCCTTCATTGAAAAACTTTTATTCAAGTAGGCCTTAATGCTGTCCAAGAGTTCTACATCATTTCCCATCAAAAGTATGTCATCTACATATAGTATGAGAAATGCTACAGAGCTCCCACTCACTTTCTTGTAAACGCAGGCTTCTCCATAAGTCTGCGTAAACCCAAACGCTTTAATCATCTCATCAAAGCGAATGTTCCAACTCCGAGATGCTTGCACCAGCCCATAAATCGAGCGTTGGAGCTTGCACACCTTGTCAGCATTCTTAGGATCGAAAAAACCTTCCGGCTGCATCATATACAATTCTTCCTTAAGGAAACCATTAAGGAATGCCGTTTTGACGTCCATTTGCCATATTTCATAATCGTAGAATGCGGCAATTGCTAACATGATTCGGACGGACTTCAGCTTCGCTACCGGTGAGAAAGTCTCATCGTAGTCAACCCCTTAAACTTGTCGATAACCCTTAGCGACAAGCCGAGCTTTATAGATGGTCACATTACCATCAGCGTCTGTCTTCTTCTTCAAGATCCATTTATTTTCTATGGCTCGCCGTTCAACGGGCAAGTCAGTCAAAGTCCATACTTCATTTTCATACATGGATCCTATCTCGGATTTCATGGCTTCCAGCCATTTGTCGGAATCCGGGCCCGCCATTGCTTCCTCATAGTTCGAAGGTTCACCGTTGTCTAACAACATGATTTCCAAGACAGGGTTGCCGTACCACTCTGGTGCGGAACGTGTCCTTGTGGACCTTCGAATTTCAGTAGGAGCTTGATTAGAAGTATCTTGATCATCATCATTAATTTCCTCTCTAGTCGGTGCAGGCACCTCAGAAATGTTTTCTTGAGTTTCGCCGTTTTCCGGTTCAAGAGGCAACACTTCATCAAGTTCTACTTTCCTCCCACTTACTTCTTTCGAGAGAAACTCTTTCTCTAGAAAGGATCCATTCTTGGCAACAAAGATCTTGCCTTCGGATCTGAGGTAGAAGGTATACCCAACAGTTTCTTTAGGGTATCCTATGAAGACGCATTTTTCTGACTTGGGTTCGAGCTTTTCAGGTTGAAGTTTCTTGACATAAGCATCGCATCCCCAAACTTTTAGAAACGACAGCTTAGGTTTCTTCCCAAACCATAATTCATACGGTGTCGTCTCAACGGATTTCGATGGAGCCCTATTTAAAGTGAATGCGGCAGTCTCTAAAGCATAGCCCCAAAAAGATAGCGGTAATTCGGTAAGAGACATCATAGATCGCACCATATCTAATAGAGTGCGATTACGACGTTCGGACACACCATTACGCTGAGGTGTTCCAGGCGGCGTGAGTTGTGAAACTATTCCACATTTTCTTAAGTGTGTGCCAAATTCGTGACTCAAGTATTCTCCTCCACGATCTGATCGTAGAAACTTGATCTTTCTCTCATGTTGATTTTCAACCTCACTCTGAAATTCTTTGAACTTTTCAAAGGTCTCAGACTTGTGTTTCATTAAGTAGACATACCCATATCTACTCAAGTCATCAGTGAGGGTGAGAACATAACGATAGCCACCGCGAGCCTCAACACTCATTGGACCACACACATCTGTATGTATGATTTCCAATAAGTTGGTTGCTCGCTCCATTGTTCCTGAGAACGGAGTCTTGGTCATTTTACCCATGAGGCATGGTTCGCACGTGTCAAATGATTCATAATCAAGAGACTCTAAAAGTCCATCTGCATGGAGCTTCTTCATGCGTTTGACACCTATGTGACCAAGGCGGCAGTGCCACAAATATGTGGGACTATTGTTATCAACTTTAACTCTTTTGGTATTCACACTATGAATATGTGTATCATCACGTACGAGATTCATCAAGAATAAACCATTAACCATCGGAGCATGACCATAAAACATATCTCTCATATAAATGGAACAACCATTATTCTCGGATTTAAATGAGTAGCCATCTCGAATTAAACGAGATCCAGACACAATGTTCATGCTCAAACTTGGCACTAAATAACAATTATTGAGGTTTAAAACTAATCCCATAGGTAAATGTAGAGGCAGCGTGCCGACGGCGATCACATCGACCTTGGAACCATTCCCGACGTGCATCGTCACCTCGTCCTTCGCCAGTCTCCGTTTATTCCGCAGCTCCTGCTTTGAGTTACAAATGTGAGCAACTGCACCGGTATCAAATACCCAAGAGCTACTACGAGTACTGGTAAGGTACACATCAATTACATGTATATCACATATACCTTTGGTTTTGCCGGCCTTCTTGTCCGCTAAGTATTTGGGGCAGTTCCGCTTCCAGTGACCACTTCCCTTGCAATAAAAGCACTCAGTTTCGGGCTTGGGTCCATTCTTTGGCTTCTTCCCGGCAACTTGCTTACCGGGCGCGGCAACTTCCTTGCCGTCCTTCTTGAAGTTCTTTTTACCCTTGCCCTTCTTGAACTTAGTGGTTTTATTCACCATCAACACTTGATGCTCCTTCTTGATTTCTACCTCTGCTGATTTCAGCATAGCATATACCTCAGGAATGGTCTTTACCATCCCCTGCATATTGTAGTTCATCACAAATCTCTTGTAGCTAGGTGGAAGCGACTGGAGGATTCTGTCAATGACCACTTCATCCGGGAGATTAACTTCCAGTTGAGTCAAGCGGTTGTGCAACCCGGACATTCTGAGTATGTGCTCACTGACAGAGCTATTTTCCTCCATCTTACAGCTAAAGAATTTGTTGGAGATCTCATATCTCTCGACCCGGGCATGAGCTTGGAAAACCATTTTCAGCTCTTCGAACATCTCATATGCTCCATGTCTCTCAAAACGCTTTTGGAGCCCCGGCTCTAAGCTATAAAGCATGCCGCACTGAACGAGGGAGTAATCATCGCAGCGTGACTGCCAAGCATTCATAACGTCTTGTTCTGCAGGGAGAATAGGTGCGTCACCTAGCGGTGCTCGTAGGACATAATCTTTCTTGGCAGCTATGAGGATGATCCTCAGGTTCCGGACCCAGTCCGTATAGTTGCTACCATCGTCTTTCAGCTTGGTTTTCTCTAGGAACGCGTTGAAGTTGAGGACTACGTTGGCCATTTGATCTACAAGACATATTGTAAAATTTAGACTAAGTTCATGATAATAAAGTTCATTTAATAAAATTATTTAATGAACAACCACTTAGATTGACATCCCTCTTCCAGTCATCTAAGTATTACATGATCCGAGTCAACTAGGCCGTGTCCGATCATCACGTGAGACGGACTAGTCAACATCGGTGAACATCTTCATGTTGATCGTATCTTCTATATGACTCATGCTCGACCTTTCGGTCTTCTGTGTTCCGAGGCCATGTCTGTACATGCTAGGCTCGTCAAGTTAACCTAAGTGTTTTGCGTGTGTAAATCTGTCTTACACCCGTTGTATGTGAACGTTAGAATCTATCACACCCGATCATCACGTGGTGCTTCGAAACAACGAACTGTCGCAACGGTGCACAGTTAGGGTGAACACTTTCTTGAAATTATTATGAGGGATCATCTTATTTACTACCGTCGTCCTAAGTAAACAAGATGCAAAACATGATAAACATCACATGCAATCAAATAATAAACGTGACATGATATGGCCAATATCACATAGCTCCTTCGATCTCCATCTTGGGGCTCCATGATCATCTTGTCACCGGCTTGACACCATGATCTTCATCATCATGATCTTCATCATCGTGTCTCCATGAAGTTGCTCGCCAACTATTACTTCTACAACTATGGCTAACGCGTTTAGCAATAAAGTAAAGTAATTTACATGGTGATTCTCAATGACACGCAGGTCATACAAAAAAATAAAGACAACTCCTATGGCTCCTGCCGGTTGTCATACTCATCGACATGCAAGTCGTGATTCCTATTACAATAGCATGAACATCTCATACATCACATATAGATCATTCATCATTCATCACAACTTTGGCCATATCATATCACATAGCACTTGCTGCAAAAACAAGTTAGACGTCCTCTAATTGTTGTTGCAAGTTTTACGTGGCTGAATTACGGTTCTAGCAAGAACGTTTTCTTACCTACGTTAAAACCAAAACGTGATTTGTCAACTTCTATTTACCCTTCATAAGGACCCTTTTCATCGAATCCGCTCCAACTAAAGTAGGAGAGACAGACACCCGCCAGCCACCTTATGCAACTAGTGCATGTTAGTCGGTGGAACCGGTCTCACGTAAGCGTACGTGTAAGGTTGGTCCGGGCCGCTTCATCCCACAATACCGCTGAAGCAAGATAAGACTAGTAGCGGCAAGAAGAGTTGACAACATCTACGCCCACAACAAATTGTGTTCTACTCGCGCAAGAAGAACTACGCATAGACCTAGCTCATGATGCCACTGTTGGGGAACGTTGCAGAAAATTAAAAATTTTCCTACGGTTTCACCAAGATCCATCTATGAGTTCATCTAGCAACGAGTCATGGGAGAGAGATTGCATCTACATACCACTTTGTAGATCGCGAGCGGAAGCGTTCAACGAACGGGGATGAAGTAGTCGTACACATCGTGATCCAAATCACCGGAGATCCTAGCACCGAAAGCACGGCACCTCCGCGTTCAACACACGTACGGTCAGCGTAACGTCTCCTTCTTCTTGATCCAGCAAGGCAAAGGAGAGGTTGGGGAAGAAGACTCCAGCAACAGCACGACGGCGAGGTGATGGTGGAGCCGCAGTACTCCGACAGGGCTTCGCCGAGCTCTATGGAGGAGGAGGAGGTGTTGGAGAGGGAGAGGGAGGCGCCAGGGCATAGGGTATTCAGCCCCCCCTCCCCTCCCCCCTTTATTTAACCCCTTGGGGGGGCGCCGGCCCTAGGAGATGGAATCTCCTAGGGGGGGCGGCGGCCAGGGAGGGGGGCTTGCCCCCCAAGCAAGGGGGGCGCCCCCTTTAGGGTTTCCCCCCCCCCCCCAAACCCTAGGCGCATGAGCCCTTGGGGGGGTTGGCGCACCAGCCCACTATGGGCTGGTTCCCTCCCTCATACGGCCCATGGGGCCCTCCGGTATAGGTGGCCCCACCCGGTGGACCCTCCGGGACCCTCCGGTGGTCCCGGTACAATACCGATAACCCCGAAACTTGTCCCGATGTCCGTATGATGACTTTCCATATATAAATCTTTACCTCCGGACCATTCCGAAACTCCTCGTGACGTCCGGGATCTCATCCGGGACTCCGAACAACAATCGGGTTACTGCATATACATGTCTTCACAACCCTAGCGTCACCGAACCTTAAGTGTGTAGACCCTACGGGTTCAGGAGACATGCAGACATGATCGAGATGGCTCTCGGGCAATAACCAATAGCGGGATCTGGATACCCATGTTGGCTCCCACATGCTCCACGATGATCTCATCGGATGAACCACGATGTCGAGGATTCAATTAATCCCGTATACGATTCCCTTTGTCAATCGGTATTTTACTTGCCCGAGATTCGATCGTCGGTATCCCAATACCTCGTTCAATCTCGTTACCGGCAAGTCACTTTTCTCGTACCGTAATGCATGATCCCGTGATCAAACACTTTGATCACATTGAGCTCATTGTGATGATGCATTACCGAGAGGGCCCGGTGATACCTCTCCGTCAAGCGGAGTGACAAATCCCAGTCTCGATCCATGTCAACCCAGCAGACACTTTCAGAGATACCCGTAGTATACCTTTATAGTCACCCAGTTACGTTGTGATGTTTGGCACACCCAAAGCACTCCTACGGTATCCGGGAGTTACATGATCTCATGGTCTAAGGAAAGGATACTTGACATTGGAAAACTCTAGCAAACGAACTATGCGATCTTATGCTATGTTTAGGATTGGGTCTTGTCCATCACATTATTCTCCTAATGATGTGATCCCGTTATCGATGACATCCAATGTCCATAGTCAGGAAACCATGACTATCTGTCGATCAATGAGCTAGTCAACTAGAGGCTCACTAGGGACATGTTTGTTGTCTGTTATTCACACATGTATTACGATTTCCGGATAACACAATTATAGCACGAATAAAGACAATTATCATGAACAAGGAAATATAATAATAATGCTTTTATTATTGCCTCTAGGGCATATTTCCAACATAAATCTGCGGTAATATCCTGCCATTCCCAAGAAACTTCGTATGTCTGTTACGCTGGCTGGTGACTTCCAGCCAAGTACGGCCTTTACTTTCTCCGGGTCCACTGCGATACCGTCTTGGGTCAGTACGTGGCCTAGAAAGCCTACTTGTCTTAGCCAAAATTCGCACTTGCTGAACTTGGCGTACAATTGATGTTTCCTGAGTTCTCCTAGCACAATTCTGAGATGTTCCGCGTGCTCTTCTGGTGACTTGGAGTATACCAGAATATCGTCGATGAATACCACAATGAACTTGTCCATAAACTTCATAAATACTTTGTTCATGAGGTGAACAAAATATGCGGGGGCGTTTGTTAATCCAAATGGCATTACTGTGAACTCATATAGTCCATATCTGGAGGTGAAAGCTGTCTTGGGGATATCTTCTGTTCGCACCTTCAGTTGATGGTATCCTGACCTTAAGTCGATTTTTGAGAATACCTTGGCCTGAGCGAGCTGGTCAAATAAATCGCTTATTCTTGGCATTGGGTATTTGTTCTTGATTGTGACCATGTTAAGTGCTCGATAGTCAATACACAATCTCAGTGTTTCGTCTTTCTTTTTGGCAAATAAGATTGGTGATCCCCAAGGTGAGGAACTGGCTCGAATGTATCCTTTGTCCAGCAATTCCTTTATTTGTTTCTTCAACTCAACCAATTCGGATGGTGCCATTCTGTATGGTTTCTTGTATATGGGGGTGGTCCCTGGTGCAAGCTCAATGCTGAATTCTATCTCTCGGTCTGGTGGCATGCCTGGTAGCTCTTCGGCCATCTGGAAATTCACATACTACTGGAACCTTGTTTAGCTCAGAAACGTCCACCTTATTCAATATCGGTTGTCGGGGTATTTTTCTTTCCTTGGCGGATACCCTTATTGTCTTCCCGTGGTGATGCGTGAGGATTACAGTCCGGTTGAAACAATCAATGAAACCTTTATTGGTGGTTAGCCAGTCTATCCCGAGGATGACATCCAGTCCTTTATTTTCCAACACAATAAGATTTGCGTGAAACTTCAGCCCTTCGAACTCAATAATCACATCCTGACAGTAATTCTGAGTAACTTGATGAACCCCAGGGGACTTGATGATCATGGATTTCTCCAAAGGAAGCATCGAAAAATTATTTGCGAAGCAAAACTTTTCGAAATAAAAGAGTGAGAAGCTCCAGAATCAAACAAAACCATTGCAGGTATTGTGTTGACAGGTAACGTACCGAGTACGATATTCGGAGCATTTTGTGCCTCCTCTTTGGTTACGTGGTTCAGATGACCCTTCCTGTGGTTGTTGTTGGGATTGAAATTGTTTCGCTTGGGCGCTGAATTATTGTTGCCGTTGTTCGGCTTTGGGGCTGAGTTTCTAGGCTTGGGACACTGCTTGGTATAGTGTCCTTCTCCACAGGCGTAGCAAGTAATGCCGGGGCGATATGTGAACTCCTTGTCCCTTGCATGAAAATTCTTGATTGGGCGTGAGACGTTGGACGCGGACTTGTGTGTACCACCCTTTTGAAAATCTGTCTTGCTTCGATGATTGCGAGCATGGTTGGTCTGGTCCCTTTTTCGCTTGCGGAAATCTTCCAAACTGCGCCTCTCATTTTCCAGAGTAATGGCCTTGTCCACTAGTGTCTTAAAATCTGGAAAAGTGTGCACGACTAGTTGGCATTTAAGCGCGGGCGCTAGATCGTCAATGAATTTCTCCATCTTCTTGCTTTCAGTCATACGATCTTCATTGGCGTAGCGAGACAATGGTGTAAATTGACCGTTGTAATCTGACATTGTCATGTTCCTTTGTTTGAGGTCATCGAACTCTCTCTTTTTGATATTCATAATACTCTTAGGAATGTGTGCGCCACGAAAGCCTTCCTTGAAATCATCCCAGGTTATATCATTTTCGTTGGGATGCATGTGCAAGAAATTCTCCCACAAAGATGCAGCTGCTCCTGTGAGATAGTGCGGAGCATAAAGTACCTTTTTGGGGTCTGAACATTTTGCAATAATTAATTTTCTCTCCATATCTCGAAGCCAGTCTTCGGCCTCAAGAGGCTTGTCAGTATGAGAAAATGTTGGGGGACGCGTCTTCTGTAGCTCAGATAACTTGGAATGCTGCTGATACTGCCCATGGTGATTTCCCATGTTGATGACTTGGTTCATCATTTCCCGATGTTGTTGCTGACTCTGTTCATAAAGGTGGCACATTTGAGAGAGTGTCGTTTTACTGCCCTGTTGATTCGACTGTCCTTGAGTGAAATTGTTGCCTGGTTGAGTGTCATGATATTGACTTGACTGCCCTTGTGCAAAATTGTCGTCCGGTTGAGTGCCATAGTTTTCCTCTGGCGGAGCTGGCATGGAGCGAGTCCAAGGACGAGACATTTTTCACTCTGGGGATATATTTTGTAAAACCCATAAGAAAAACGAAAAGGGGCGCAAAAAAAATCCATAAATGCACAAGGTTGGCAAATAAATTAAATAGCCAAGATTACTTAAGGGAAAACAAATCGATTTGCGCACGGAGAAGGACTGCTCATTATGTATCTTACACGCGGGCGATAATTATACAATACATCACTCAGGATATGCGTACATAATCCTGACATGTTATTTAGGCTAGTGCACTTCTCCACCTCTTACATGATGCGCAAACAGGTTACTTCCCACAACATATCTTACAAGGCGGTACATCGCATGACGGCTAAACATACTTAGTCGGAGATGTTGATGATGTCCTTGGCCCTGCCAAGGGTGAGGCGTAGCGAGGCTAGGGACTCGACTTCCTCCTCGCTGATAGGCTGCATACGGGTAGTGCTGTGACGAGTAGATGGAGCGGGTGCCAGGGGCGGAATAACACGAACAGGAGTTGGCGTGAGGGGCGGTGCAGTGCGCGCTGGAGTGGGCGCAATGGCTCGGTTGAATTCTTCAGTAGAAGGCAGGCGACGAGCAGGTGCACAAGATGCGGAGGACGAGACAAAAGTCAGTGGCGGTGCGGTGGGCAGGAGCTGAGTCCATGCGGTCGGCCACGAAGTCGTCCACCAAGTTGTCGAAGGCTGCCTCCCAGGGCCCGAAGATACCCAATAAGCATCTCAAAGGCCTCGTCTCATTCTCCTCTGGGGCAGGAGTATGCGTAGTGACAGGTGCATGGCACGTGGCATGGGAGATAGCGGTAACGACGAGCCTTCATCACGGGAAGGATATCCCTGAGACGAGCTACCGACTCGCGGGCTGCCATCTGAATAGCATGCTTCTCTGTGGGCATGGCTCTCCCCACGAACCGGAAGCGGCGTAACTCACCACGCCCTCCCCTGAATTGCACCGAGGCCTGGTGCATGGTCATACTGTCGTTGACTTTGCTGGCAGAGTGAGACGACTGGGTGCATAGATGGCCCCGTCGCGACCTGAACGATGAAGGAGAGAAGCTTGACGAACCCATCGGGCACGTTGGCGAAGGTCTGAGACTCGCAGCTGTTGTCGGCCATCTACAAAAGTAGGCAAAATTTTTGAATAGTCAGATCATAAATATATGCTGACTGTTTGAAAAATGACTACAATTGTAAAAAAAAATATAAATTGGCTCCATCATGCTAATAACCGATTAGCGATCGCACCTAATGGCTTCCTACAGTCAGCCTGGCTCTGGTACCAAGCTTGTCACGACCGGTTTTCCAATAAAAATATTTATTGAGAAACCAATCTTTAGAATCCAGTTTGAGGTAAAACCTCCTCACTGGTAGACAAACACTTGATACAATAATCCAGTAGCATAAAATATATTACAGGGTTGAGCTGAGGGTGCTCAACAATTTATTACAAGCGCGCCAATAATTATACATAAAGGCGGATATGACACAAGGGAGTGGTGGAATACTACTGACTCGAAATTAGAGTAATGGTGGAATAACAAAGTGGGGAGTGGATATCGTGGCTCTCAAACTAGCATCTCATCGAACGTCAGGGTGAGGCTCGATGAATTTATTCGGGTTGCGGAAGCGGATGTAATACAGTGACCAAATCCAGGGTCGCACGAGACTGACTGGGATTCCTCTAGACGTCGGACTCGCTATCGAACTCTTCATACATGAGATCACCTTCGTCAGCATCTGGCCAAATCAACAAGCCAGTGAGTACTTTGAAAGTACTCGCAAGACAGTTCGGACGTAAGATATAACAAATGCATGCATGAGTGCTTCATGATTAATTCACCAATGCATATTCAAAATATTAGCAGGCAAAGTAAGTAAAAAGGGAATCGACGGTAGTCCGCCTGAAATCCCAACAGAATATAAAAGGAAACCGATCGGGTGTCTGAAGCGACGCCTTGAAAGGTGAACAAATAAATGAAAGAAGATCACGCCACAGTCGGGCGTCTTAGCGACACCACATAAAGGGCTTTAAAAAGAAATGCCACAGTCGGGCGTCTTAGCGACACCACATAAAGGGCTTTAAAAAGAAACGCCACAGTCGGGCGTCTTAGCGACACCACATAAAGGGCTTTAAAAAGAAATGCCACAGTCGGGCGTCTTAGCGACACCACATAAAGGGCTTTAAAAAGAAACGCCACAGTCGGGCGTCTTAGCGACACCACATAAAGGGCTTTAAAAAGAAACGCCACAGTCGGGCGTCTTAGCGACACCACATAAAGGGCTTTAAAAAGAAATGCCACAGTCGGGCGTCTTAGCGACACCACATAAAGGGCTTTAAAAAGAAATGCCACAGTCGGGCGTCTTAGCGACACCACATAAAGGGCTTTAAAAAGAAATGCCACAGTCGGGCGTCTTAGCGACACCACATAAAGGGCTTTAAAAGAAAATAATAGACATGCATGCCACAGTCGGACGTCGGGACGACATCACAGAAAGGGCTTTTAATGAAAGTAAATAACAGCACCGCCACAGTCGGACGTGTGAGCGACATCGCAGAAAGGGCTTTCTTCATAAGGAAAAATAATACGTATGATAAACAAACAGCTCATGATAATAAATGGGTTAGTCCATCTACAGGAATAAACATTTAACCGAACTTAGCACCCATGTGGTTCACCGGAGTATCTGTCACCAAAACTGGCACTCGTTAGAATAAGTCGGCACAGAACTTGGATATGGATAAGATGATTTGAAGATTTGTGACTCTGCAGAGTTTGTACTAAAAATTTCCCACAGCCAACGGATTTCCGTAGTCACGAAGGACTAGTTCCGTTTACGGTATTTCGGAAGAAAACACAGCTAACCTGTACACACCCATCCAACCTCTCGATGCCAAGAATCACCCTTGACATCGTCCAAGAAAAACTTTTGAGACGGGGAGATCACAATCTCGAATAGCATGGGATCAAATTTATATACGCGCGCTCTAAGGGGTGCCCCCCTCTTGGTCCCAACCGGAAACACCCATGCCCCCTGACCGGATGACTGGCTTTAATCCAGGTCCATGGAACCATCATCCCGGCCTCTCCTTTTTGGTGTGTACCAGGAAAGCGGTTTGCAACTTACTAAACCATATCCCTTGCGGAAAACATGTGGTAGTACAGGGAGGGAAATGGATAGGAGCCGAGCCGATACGGGCTGACACTGAAGTCAATTTGTATGGCATAAGACTGGCATGCTACAACACTGCCATCTTACCCACCTTCATGCCAACACATGGCCATGCGTATTCACATCCAACAACGTATGGATCATCGAACTCACTTGCCTCAACAATGCATGAAAATAACCTTCATCGATATGCTCATCAACATGCCATGAAACTAGCTAAATGCAAAACATGCCAAGACACTCATCATATCAAAAGATCAAACATGCTTGCCTGGTTCTGAGAAGTCGGAGTCTAGCTCGGTTAAGTTCGCGGTTCCGTCACCTCCTTCGATATCTATGGTATAAAGAAAGTATACGCGCTATCGTGAATACCGAGAGGTGCACAAAATTTATTACAAATATTTTTCAAATAAATCTGATAAAAAACTAGACAAAAATTTAAAGAGGACAGAAAAAGAATCAATCAAAAATAAGCTTCTGTTTAAAAGTTATTAGTGTTTTTGTACAGGGACCTATCTATAATGAAACAGAAACTTCCCAGGGTTTTCTTTATAAAAACAGAAAGCGCTTCAGTCCCGAATACGCCAGTTCAGAGGAGAAAGCGTATTTTGCCCGAAGGCGTTTTCATAAAATGATTCAAAAAAGATTAAAACGCCGAAGGGTGGACCCACCCATCGGGTTTGAAAACGGATGCAGAGTTTTGGCGCCAGAGGGCCGCGGCGATCGCCGGCGGCGATCCACGGCGGGGCAGGGGGGTCGGAGGGTACCTCCGTGTTCAGGGCGCCATTCCGCGTCGGTTGGTGGTGGTGGTGGTCACCGGCGAGCACCATGTCGACGGTGGCTCCTGCTCCGACGGACGGCGGTTCGGGCATGGATGGAGCTCGCCGGAGAGGGCTGCAGGCATCAAATTGAGGTGGGGGTTAGAGCACTAGGTGTAAGGGAAGGCTACGGGCAAGAGCAGGGCAGCGGAGGAGTTCTCACTGGAGAGAACGTTGCCGGAGCCCGAGGCGGGCGGAGGTGGCCGGAGTCGAGGAAGAAAGGCCCCTCGAGGCCCTTCCAGAGGCTAGGCGGGGTCTGGCGAGGTGGTGGAGTAGTGCGGGGGCAAGAGCAAGCTCAGGGGGGCTATATATAGGCGGTCCGAGGCGGTTTCCGTGAACGGATAAGTCCGGCGGGCGATTACGGCGGCGCTGTGGGTGGACGGCTGGCTTACGGGCTTGAGCATCGACTAGGTGAAGCACTGGTGCCATCCCAGTGTCCAACTCAGCACGGGAGGGAGGGTTACGGCCTGCCCACGACGGAACAGCCGCACGGCTCGCCGGTGGCAGAGAACGCGCTCTGTGGGTGCCAGGCCACGGCGGCGGTGCTGCATGCGTGCGCTGGCAAGGAGGTGGCCACGCGGAGCCCTCAGGAGGTTTGGGCGGTGCTGAACGGCGTTATGCCGCAGTGTTGCCCCATGTCGGCCTCTACGGTGGCTCTGCCGCCGTGGGACACGCCGGCGCTGGCGGGCCAGGGCGCCACCGATGCCAGGAAGGCGCCAAGCGCGCGTGTGGTGCTCCAGACAGTAGGAAGAGGCGGCGAGCACGAGCCAAATGCGCAGTTTCCTCGTGACTGAAACTCTGACGAAGAGACAACACTGAACTCTGAATTTTTACTGAATATGAACAGCAACAGTGCACGCCAGGTGTTTGACAGAATGATTTTGGCATGCAGGGATTTTTCCTTGAGCTGGTTTTTGGTGGAGTGGCTTCTCATTGCTTCAGTAGGATGCCTGATTTTTGGTTGGATTTTTGGAGAAGTGGAAATATGAGTTTGACCAAATTTGGCAAATCTGGTCCAAACTTGCAGAGGCTGAATTTCGAAAAATTTGAAAAGAAGGGGAGTGAGTCAATATGGTTCTAGGTTGAGGGTACCAAGGACTATCCAGGAGAGTTGGTTTGAGGTCCAAACACAAATGCAATAGGGTACTTGCTTTGTAAATGACCCAGGCTCAAAATAAATGTCAGAAAAGATTTGAGAGATGAAATAATTAAAATAAAATCCAAAACTTGTTTGGACTAGTTGGGACAGAGAACTTAGATTGTTTTCAAGGAGGAGGGGAGGTTTTGGAGGGGTCTTACCACATGGGCAAAACACAAAGTCATGGGTGGTTTTCAAGATATGAAAATCCTCAAACTTTTCATAGAGTTTCTTTTTTAAAAAGAAAATGATTAAACTCCCAAAATTATAATTTGAGAAGGGAACCAACAGAGAAGAAGTTTTAAATGAACAAACACCAAAGTTTGAAGAAAAATAAAAATCCTTGCCAAAGAAAAGGAAGTTTTTAAAGAGGAAGGATTTCTGGAAAGGAAATTTTTAAATGTCCTCTTTTAAAATCCAACAAAGTTTTTGATGAAAACCAAAAAAAAATTTGGAGTGTCACAGAGACTCACCACTCATCGTACCCCTCATGCCATTACCGGGCTCACTCGTCTCGACGAGGAGCTAGGGACAAGCTCGGGTCTACAGAGACTTTCCCATTTTCCCATCCGGTAGGCACGAACAGCATACGAGGGTGATCCTTCTCACAAATATGTCCATTTCCAACAACGAGGAAATTTCGAATAAACATTTATGCAATTGATCACATCACCACATAAAATAACGAGTTCCACGTATTGAGGTGGTGTCATAAACGTGTCAAACAATGCATGTAAAATATTATGCCAGGGCTCTGAATGCTTGCCTTCATGGTGAGGAAAGGCAGGGTGCACTCCAAGGCCTTTGAAAGATTTCCTTCCTCTCTCCAAAAATCCTATTTTAAAATAAATTAAATTAACACACAATTCCAAAGCAGCACAAAAAATTTGTTTGAATTTTTTTGAAATAAATCTTAAAATAAACTAGACCATATTTGAGAGAGGTATGAAAAAGAATTAATTCATTTGGAGTTGTATTTAAAAAGTTATAGGCAGTCAAAGTTGTGGTCAAAATCTATTAGTTAAATAAAACAGACAAGAAAACGTTTTGAACGGGATTACGCTTTCGCACAGAGAAGACGTACTTGAGCCTTTACGCCTCCACTTATCCAACGTGGATGGCGCCTGAGTCACTGACTGTGGGCCCGGGGGACCCACTGGTCAGGTTTGACTAGTTGACCTCCCTCCTCTTCCTCTGCCCCGAGAGGAGGCGGAACTCCGGCGATGCTCGCTGGCAAACGGCGGCACCGTTCGGGAAACGGAGGTCACCTGCAGGCTCAGGGGATCGAGACGGTCACTCCGGTAGTCGTTACGGCCTCGGGGGTGGACGGAGCTGCCGGCGGCGAGCTTCGCGGCGGACGGAGGCCGTCGGGCAAAGTGATTTTTCTCCCGCGGTGAGCCCTGATCAAAATCGAGCAGGGGAAATGGTTCATGGGAGGAAGAGGAAGCTCTTGGTGAAGAGAACGGAGAGGGGGACGCCCTGGTGGTGCCCGAATGAACGTGGCAGTGGTGGCGGCCGTGGTTGCCGAAGATGGGGAAGGAGGCCTCCCCGGGTCGTTTGGCTGCCCAAGGGGGCCCTAGGGAGATGGCTTGGGGTCGCCTGCGTGCGAAGACGAGCTCGGGGCTCCTTTATATAGCGTCTCCAAGTCGGTTCGCGGCTGCCGTGGATGAGCTCATCGGCGGACCGCCTTACTGTGCGGCAGGGCGACGTGGCGGTGGTTGGCTAGTTCCAGGCGCTAACGACGACCGCTACACTGTCGAGGGGGCGAGCTGGCGCGCTGTGGGGGTTTGGGCGGCGCCGACTGGGGCTGGAGCCACTTCGGACGCCGACGTGCCGCCAAGAACGCCCTGACGGCGGCGCTGTAGCGTGCCAGGGTGGTCGGGGTGGCGTCGCGATGCAGGGGGATACGTGGCGGCTAGCTGCTGTTGGCTAAGGGCCGGAACAGGTGCGGGGCAAGACGCGGCGGCTCGGACGCACGTGCGTGCCAAACGCACGCTCTGCTCGCGCTCCGGGCGTGCACGGGACGTGCTCGACGTAATGCCAGAGCCTGCTACAGAGCATTGGGTGAGGCTGGCACTTAACAGACCCAGGTTAGGAGTAACTGGGAGCCTAGTGGACAAGTTGGTTTGATCAAAGGTCCAAGCTCACAGTGAAATGCCAAAATTCATGTCAAAACGGATCATGCCCATAAGGTGTTTGACAAAATGCCAAGGGCACTTAGGCATTTCTTGGAGGGGCCAAAATCTCCAGATGGTGGTCTCATTAAGTGCACAAGAAGGTGGTGAGGTTAGTTTGTCAAAAGCAGAAACTTATTAGTGCAAGTTTTGCAAAACTTCAATTCTGGACAGAAAGTAAAAGGCATTACTTCATGGACCAAAATTGATCCAATAGGTGCATGCTTTTGGACTTAGAGGTTTAGCAGGGAGGACTATAAGTAGAAAAAAGAATCAGGAGCCAAAGAGCAAGCAAAAATATGGTTGATGTACAAATCATCAAGTTGGTCCAGAATGAAAATGAGGTTGATACACTCATATTTTTCAAATAACATCATTGGGTTTTTGCACAAAGCTGAAACAAAGGCTATTATCAACATCCCATAATTTTGGTGGAGGCTAGAAAGAAATATTTAAATGAGATGTAGTGCAAAATTGCCCACAGGACCGGTGAAGGAAATTGGGTGTAGAGCTCTAAATATTCCATGAAATAAAGATGTTATTGCACAAAAGTGATTTAAAAACATCACATCACAACTCCAAATTTTGGTTGGAATTTTAGGTAAATTAATCAAATGGTTGTAGTTCAAATGTGGCCATATAATTTTGGAAAGACTATTTTTTCAGAAATAAATAACACTCAAGCAAATTAATTGTTTAATTGTTCTACTAATAAAATAAGAGTTTTTCTTAAGATGTTAAACAAGTCAAATAACAAATTTGAGAAGTTTTCACTTTGGAAAAAAAATCTCCATCACAACAAAAAAAATGTTTCAAAAACAACAAGGGGGTCCAGAAAATCAAAGTTTTAATTCCTGGCAAAAAATTTAACCCATTAAAACAGGGTCAAAATTTTGGGGTGTCACACTTTTGCGTGGGCGAAGATAGCTGGCTAGCTCGCAGCAAAAACTTATCAAAGAACCCTGGTAATTCGGATACTAAGGACAAAAGTGGCAGGACACGTCGAAATAAGCAAAAGCGCCGCGTTAGCAGTGACAGCAATGAAGATATGGCAGTTAACGCCGGATTCAGAGGCTATAAATCCGGTCAGCGGAAAAAGGCATTTAAAAAGAATAGTCAGGGCCCGTCCATTTTGGACTGAATACTCGACTGCTTGTGTCAGATCCATGGCACCCCCGAAAGGCCAGCCAATCACACCAACAGGGATTGTTGGGTGTTCAAGCAGGCAGGCAACCTAAGAGCCGAAAACAAAGACAAGGGGCTGCATAGCGACGACGAGGAGGAGCCCAGGCCGCCGAACAAGAATGGACAGAAGGGGTTTCCCCCACAAGTGCGGACGGTGAACATGATATACGCAACCCACATTCCCAAGAGGGAGCGGAAGCGTGCGCTACGGGACGTATACGCGATGGAGCCAGTCGCCCCAAAGTTCAACCCATGGTCCTCCTGCCCGATCACTTTTGATCAAAGGGACCACCCCACTAGCATCCGTCATGGCGGCTTTGCCGCATTGGTTCTCGACCCAATCATCGACGGCTTTCATCTCACAAGAGTCCTCATGGACGGCGGCAGTAGCCTGAACCTGCTTTACCAGGATACAGTGCGGAAAATGGGCATAGATCCCTCAAGGATTAAGCCCACAAAAACGTCCGTTAAAGGCGTCATACTGTGACATTCCAAAAAAAATATTTGGTTTCATCAAAAACCTTGTTGGATTTTGAAAAGAGGGCATTGAAATTTTTTCCAGAAAACCTTCCTCTTAAAAACTTCCTTTTCTTTGGCAAGGATTTTTATTCTTCTTCAAACTTTGGTGTTTGATCATTTAAAACTTTTTCTCTGTTGGTTCCGTTCTCAAATTATATTTTTGGGAGTTTAATCTTTTTCTTTTAAAAAAAAGAAACTCTATGAAAATTGGAAATTTTCATATCTTGAAAACCACCCATGATTTTGTGTTTTGCCCATGTGGTAAAACCCCTCCAAAACCTCCCCTCCTCCTTGAAAACAATCCAAGTTCTCTGTCCCAACTAGTCCAAACAAATTTTGGATTTTATTTTAATTATTTCATCTCTCAAATCTTTTCTGACAATTATTTTGAGCCTGAGTCATTTTCAAAGCAAGTACCCTATTGCATTTGTGTTTGGACCTCAAACCAACTCTCCTGGATAGTCCTTGGTACCTTCAACCTAGAACCATCTTGACTCACTCCCCTTCTTTTAAAAATTTTCAAAATTCAGCCTCTGCAAGTTTGGACCAGATTTGCCAAATTTGGTCAAACTCATATTTCCACTTCTCAAAAAATCCTACCAAAAATCAGGCAGCCTACTGGTGCAATGAGAAGCCACTCCACCAAAAACCAGCTCAAGGAAAAATCCCTTCATGCCAAAATCATTCTGTCGAACACCTAGCGTGCACTGTTGCTGTTCATATTCAGTAAAATTCAGAGTTCAGTGTCGTTTCTTCATCAGAGTTTCAGTCACGAGGAAACTGTGCATTTGGCTCGTGCTCGCCGCCTCTTCCTCCTGTCTGGAGCACCACATGCACGCTTGGCGCCTTCCTGGCGTCGGTGGCGCCCTGGCCCGCCAGCGCCGGCATGTTCCGCGGCGGCAGAGCCACCGTAGTTGCCGACAGGGGGCAACACTGTGGCATAACGCCGTTCAGCACCACCCAAACCTCCTGAGGGCTCCGCGTGGCCACCTCCTTGCCAGCGCATGCATGCAGCACCGTCGCCCTGGCCTGGCACGCGCAGAGCACGTTCTCTGCCGCCGGCGTGCCGTGCGGCCGTTCCGTCAAGGGCAGGCCGTAATCCTCCCTCCCGTGCTGAGTTGGACACTGGGATGGCACCAGTGCTTCACCTAGTCGATGCTCAAGCCCGTAAGTTGGCCGTCCACCCACAGCGCCGCCGTAATCGCCCACCGGACTTATCCGTTCACGGCAACCGCCTCGGACCGCCTATATATAGCCCCCCCCGAGCTTGCTCTTGCCCCCGCACAACTCCACCACCTCGCCAAACCCCGCCTAGCCACTGGAAGGGCCTCGAGGGGCCTTTCTTCCTCGAATCCGGCCACCTCCGCCTGCCTCGGGCTCCGGCAACGTTCTCTCCAGTGAGAACTCCTCTGCCCCCTACTCTCGCCCGTAGCCTTCTCTTACACCTAGTGCTCTAACCCCCACCTCAATTTGATGCCTGCAGTCCTCTCCGGCGAGCTCCATCCACGCCCGAACCGCCGTCCGCCGGAGCAGGAGCCACCATCGACGTGGTGCTCGCCGGTGACCACCACCACCACCAACCGACCCGGAATGGCGCCCTGAACACGGAGGTACCCTCCGATCCCCCTGCCCTGCCGTGGATCGCCGCCGGCGATCGTCGCGGCCCTCTGGCGCCAAAACTCTGCCTCCGTTTTCAAACCCGACGGTGGGTCCACCCCGTCAGCGTTTTAATCTTTTTGAACCGTTTTCTGAAAACGCCTTCGGGCAAAATACGCTTTCTCCTCTGAACTGGCATATTCGGGACTGAAGCGTTTTCTGTTTTTATAAAGAGAACCCTGGAAAGTTTCTGTTTCGTTACAGATGGGTCCCTGGACAAAAACACTAATAACTTTTAAACAGAAGAGTATTTTTGAGTGGTTCTTTTTCTGTCCTCTTTAATATTTTGTCTAGTTTTTTATAAGATTTATTCAAAAAATATTTGGAATAAATTTTGTGCACCTCTCGGTATTCACGATAGCGCTTATATTTTTCTTTATACCGTAGATACCGAAGGAGGTGACGGAACCGCAAACTTCACCGAGCTAGGCTCCGACTACTCTGAACCAGGCAAGCATGTTTGAAATTTTGATATGATGAGTGTTTCCGCATGGTTGCATTTAGAAAGTTTCATGGCATATTGATGAGCATACCGATGAACGTTAATTTTCATGCATAGTTGAAGCAAGTGAGTTCGATGATCCAAACGTTGTTGGATGTGAATATGCATGGACATGTGTTGGCATGAGGATGGGTAAGATGGTTGTGTTGTAGCATGCCAGTCTTATGCCATACTATTTGACTTCAGTGTCAGCCCATATCGGTTCAGTTCCAATCCATTTCCCTTCCCGTACTACCACAAGTTTTCTGCAAGGGATATGGCTTAGTAGGTTGCAAACCACTTTCCTGGCACACACCAAAAGGAGAGGCCGGGATGATGGTTCCATGGCCCTGGATTAAAGCCAGTCATCCGGTCAGGGGCCATGGGTGTTTCCGGTTGGGACCGAGAGGGGGCACCCCTTAGAGCGCGCGTATATAAATTTGATCCCATGCTATTCGAGATTGTGATCTCCCCGTCTCAAAAGTTTTTCTTGGACGATGTCTAGGGTGATTCCTGGCATCGTGAGGTTGGATGGGTGTGTACTGGATTGCTGTGTTTTCTTCCGAAATACCGTGAACGGAACTAGTCCTTCGTGACTACGGAAATCCGTTGGCTGTGGGAAATTTTAGTAGACAACTCTGTAGAGTCATAAATCTTCAAATCATCTTCCAAGTTCAGTGCTATCTTATTCTGACAAGTGCCAGTTTTGGTGACAGATACTCCGGTGAATTACACGAGTGCTAAGTCCGGTTAAATGCTTATTCCTGTGGATGGACTAACCCGTTTATTTTCTTGAGTTGATTGCTTCATGAAGAAAGTCCTTTCTGCGATGTCGCTTAGACGTCCGACTGAGGCATTATTATTACTTGTATTTCTTTTAAAGCCCTTTATGTGGTGTCGCTAAGACGCCCGACTGTGGCATTTATTTTAAAGCCCTTTATGTGGTGTCGCTGAGACGCCCGACTGTGGCATTTCTTTTAAAGCCCTTTATGTGGTGTCGCTGAGACGCCCGACTGTGGCATTTCTTTTAAAGCCCTTTATGTGGTGTCGCTAAGACGCCCGACTGTTGCATTTCTTTTCAAGCCCTTTATGTGGTGTCGCTAAGACGCCCGACTGTGGCATTTGTTTTAAAGCCCTTTATGTGGTGTCGCTAAGACGCCCGACTGTGGCATTTATTTTTAAGCCCTTTATGTGGTGTCGCTAAGACGCCCGACTGTGGCATTTCTTTTAAAGCCCTTTATGTGGTGTCGCGTAGACGCCCGACTGTGGCATGAATTTCTTTTATTTATTTGTTCACCTTTCGAGGCGTCGCTTCAGACACCCGATCGGTTTCTTTTATTTGTTGGGATTTCAGGCGGACTACCGCCGATTCCCATTTTACTTACCTTGCCTGCTAATATTTTTGAATATGCATTGGTAAATTAATCATGACTCATACATGCATGTATTTGTTATATCTTACGTCCGAACTGTCTTGCGAGTACTTTCAAAGTACTCACCGGCTTGTTGATTTGGCCAGATGCTGACGAAGGTGATCTCATGGATGAAGAGTTTGATAGCGAGTCCGATGCCTAGAGGAATCCCAGTCAGTCTCGTGCGACCCTGGATTTGGTCACTGTATTATATCCGCTTCCGCAACCCAAATAAAATTCATCGAGCCTCACCTCGACGCTCGATGAGATGCTAGTTTGAGAGCCATGATATCCACTCCCCACCGTGTTATTCCTAATTCCGAGTCAGTAGTATGCCACCACTCCCTTGTGTTATATCCGCTTTCATGTATAATTATTGGCGCGCTTGTAATAAATTGTTGAGCACCCTTAGCTCAACCCTGTAATATATTCTATGCTACTGGCTTATTGTATCAAGTATTTGTCTACCAGTGAGGAGGTTTTCTCTCGAACTGGACTCAAAAGATTGGTTTTTCAATAAACATTTTTATTGGAAAACCGGTCGTGACAAGCTTGGTACCAGAGCCAGGCTGACTGTAGGAAGCCACTAGGTGCGATCGCTAATCGGTTATTAGCATGATAGAACCAATTTATATTTTTGCAATTGTAGTCATTTTTCTCACAGTCAGCATATATTTATGATCTGACTATTCAGAATTTTTGCCTACTTTTGTAGATGGCCGACAACAGCTGCGAGTCTCAGACCTTCGCCAACGTACCCGATGGGTTCGTCAAGCTTCTCTCCTTCATCGTTCAAGTCGTGATGGGGCCATCTGTGCGCCCAGTCGTCTCACTCTGCCAGCACAAAGTCAACGACAGTCTGACCATGCACCAGGCCTCGGTGCAATTCAGGGGAGGGCGTGGTGAGTTACGCCGCTTCCGGTTCGTGGGGACAGCCATGCCCACGGAGAAGCATGCTATTCATATGGCAGCCCGCGAGTCGATAGCTCGTCTCAGGGATGTCCTTCCCATGATGAAGGCTCGTCGTTACCGCTATCTCCCATGCCACGTGCCCTACACCTGTCACAGCGCATACTCCTGCCCCAGAGGAGAACGAGACGAGGCCTTGGAGATGCTTATTGAGTATCTTCGGGCCCTGGAGGCAGCATTCGACAACTTGGTGGACGACTTCATGGCCGCCCGCATGGACTCAGTCCATGGCTGTGCTGCCAATAGGAGGGAGCTCCTGCCCACCGCACCGCCACTGACTTTTGTCTCGTCCTCCGCATCTTATGCACCTGCTCGTCGTCTGCCTTCTACTGAAGAATTCAACCGAGCCATTGCGCCCACTCCAGCGCGCACTGCACCGCCCCTCACGCCAACTCATGTTCATGTTATTCCGCCTCTGGCACCCGCTCCATCTACTCGGCGCAGCACTACTCGTATGGAGCCTGTTAGCGAGGAGGAAGTCGAGTCCCCAGCCTCGCTACGCCTCACCCTTGGCAGAGCCAAGGACATCATCAACATCTCTGAGTGAGTACGTTTAGCCGTCATGCGATGTACCGCCTTGTAAGATATGTTGTGGGAAGTAGCCTGTTTGCGCATCATGTAGGAGGTGGAGAAGTGCACTAGCCTAAATAACATGTCAGGAATTATGTATGCATATCCTGAGTGATGTACTGTATAATTATCGCCCACGTGTAAGATACGTAATGAGCAGTCCTTCTCCGTGCGCAAATCAATTTTTTTAAGTAATCTTGGCTATTTAATTTATTTTCCAACGTTGTGCATTTATGGATTTGTTTTTGCGACCCTTTCGTTTTTCTTATGGGTTTTACAAAATATATCCCCCGAGTGAAAAATCCCTCGTCCTTGGACTCGCTCCATGCCAGCTCCGCCAGAGGAAAATTAATGCACTCAACCAAGCAACAATTTCACTCAAGGACAGTCGAGTCAACAGGGCAGTGAAACGGCACTCTCTCAAATGTGTCGCCTTTATGAACAGAGTCAGCAACAACATCAGGAAATGATGAACCAAGTCATGAACATGGGAAATCACCATGGGCAGTATCAGCAGCATTCCAAGTTATCTGAGCTACAGAAGACATGTCCCCCAACATTTTCTCATACTGACAAGCCTCTTGAGGCCGAAGACTGGCTTCGAGATATGGAGAGAAAATTAATTATTGCAAAATGTTCAGACCCCGAAAAGGTACTTTATGCTCCGCACTATCTCACAGGAGCAGCTGCATCTTGGTGGGAGAATTTCCTGCACATGCATCCCTACGAAAATGATATAACCTAGGATGATTTCAAGGAAGGTTTCCGTGGTGCACACATTCCTAAGAGTATTATGAAAATCAAAAATAGAGAGTTCGATGACCTCAAACGAAGGAACATGACAGTGTCTGATTACAACGGTCAATTTACTCTATTGTCTCGCTACACCAACGAAGATCGTATGACTGAAAGCAAGAAGATGGAGAAATTCCTTGACGGTCTAGCGCCCGCGCTTAAATGCCAACTGGTCATGCACACTTTTCTAGATTTTAAAACACTGGTGGACAAAGTGATTATTCTGGAAAATGAGAGACGCAGGCTGGAAGATATCCGCAAGCGAAAAAGGGACCAGACTAACCATGCTCGCCATCACCGAAGCAAGACAGATTTTCAAAAGGGTGGGACACACAAGTCCGCATCCAACGTCTCACGCCCAATCAAGAATTTCCATGCAAGGGACAAGGACTTCACATATCGCCCCGGCATTACTTGCTACGCCTGTGGAGAGGAAGGACACTATGCCAAGCAGTGTCCCAGGCCTAGAAACTCAGCCCCAAAGCCGAACAACGGCGGCAATAATTCAGCGCCCAAGCGGAACAATTTCAATCCCAACAACAACCACAGGAAGGGTCATCTGAACCGCGTAACCAAAGAGGAGGCACAAAATGCTCCGGATATCGTACTCGGTACGTTTCCTATCAACACAATACCTGCAATGGTTTTGTTTGATACTGGAGCTTCTCACTCTCTCATTTCGAAAAGTTTTGCTTTGCAAAATAATTTTTCGAGAAATCCATGATCATCAAGTCCCCTGGGATTCAGCAAGTTGCACAGAGTTACTGTCAGGATGTGGTTATTGAGTTCAAAGGACTAAAGTTTCACGCCAACCTTATTGTGTTGGAAAATAAAGGACTGGATGTCATCCTCGGGATGGACTGGCTAACCACCAACAAGGGTTTCATTGACTGTTTCAACCGGACCGTAATTCTCACACACCACCACGGGAAGACAATAAGGGTATCCGCCAAGGAAAGAAAAATACCCCGGCAACCGAGATTGAATAAGGTGGACGTTTCTGAGCTAAACAAGGTTCCAGTAGTGTGTGAATTTCCAGACGTATTCCCCGAAGAGCTACCAGGCATGCCACCAGACTGAGAGATAGAATTTAGCATTGAGCTCGCACCAGGGACCACCCCCATATACAAGAAACCATACAGAATGGCGCCATCCGAGTTGGTTGAGTTGAAGAAACAAATAAAGGAATTGCTTGACAAAGGATACATTCGAGCCAGTTCCTCACCTTGGGGATCACCAATTTTATTTGCCAAAAAGAAAGACGGAACACTGAGATTGTGTATTGACTATCGAGCACTTAAGGTCACAATCAAGAACAAATACCCAATGCCAAGGATAAATGATTTGTTTGATCAACTCGCTCAGGCCAAGGTATTCTCAAGAATCGACTTAAGGTCAGGATACCATCAACTGAAGGTGCGAACAGAAGATATCCCCAAGACAGCTTTCACCTCCAGATATGGACTATATGAGTTCACAGTAATGCCATTTGGATTAACAAACGCCCCCGCATATTTTGTTCACCTCATGAACAAAGTATTTATGAAGTTTATGGACAAGTTCGTTGTGGTATTCATCAACGATATTCTGGTATACTCCAAGACACCAGAAGAGCACGCGGAACATCTCAGAATTGTGCTAGGAGAACTCATGAAACATCAATTGTATGCCAAGTTCAGCAAGTGCGAATTTTGGCTAAGACAAGTAGGCTTTCTAGGCCACGTGCTGACCCAAGACGGTATCGCAGTGGACCCGGAGAAAGTAAAGGCCGTACTTGGCTGGAAGTCACCAGCCAGCGTAACAGACATACGGAGTTTCTTGGGAATGGCAGGATATTACCGCAGATTTATTAAAGGATTCTCCACCATAGCCAAGCCCATGACACAGTTACTTAAGAAAGACAAGAAGTTTGAATGGACAGAAGCCTGCGAGAAGAGTTTCCAAGAGCTAAAGCAGAAGTTAACGACAGCAACGGTATTAATTGTGCCAGACATACATAAGAATTTTGAAGTGTATTGTGACGCGTCCAGAAAGGGTCTCGATGCGTATTGATGCAAGAAGGCAAGGTTGTCGCCTACGCTTCAAGGCAGCTTCGCAAGCATGAGGAAAATTATCCCACTCATGACTTAGAAATGGCAGCTGTCATTCATGCACTTAAGGAATGGAGGCATTTCTTACTTGGAAATCGATGGGAAATATATACGGACCATAAAAGTCTCAAATATATTTTCACGCAGCCAAAACTAAACTTACGGCAACGACGCTGGTTGGAATTGGTAAAAGATTATGATGTTGGTATCCATTACCATCCAGGTAAAGCAAATGTAGTGGCCGATGCTCTTAGTCGGAACCCCAGCTCCAACGAAAACAGTCTGCAAGGCTTGAGACCCGAATTCCAACAAGAATTTGCCAAACTTGACATGTTAATGGTAGCAGAAGGCACCATAACAAATTTGGAAATACAACCCAACCTTGTGGAGAAAATTAAAGAAGCTCAGCCTGGTCACCCCAGCATCGAAGGCATAAAAAGAAAGGTGAGTATGGGCAAGGCCTCGGAATTCGTCGTAGACGATGGAGGGATATTATGGTACGGAGAAAGACTCTGCGTGCCAAACATAGAAGACCTTAAACAGCAAATTTTAGCTGAAGCCCACATCGCCCCGTACTCGATCCACCCGGGAGGAACCAAAATGTTTAAAGATATTCAGGAAAGATTTTGGTGGCACGGTATGAAGAGGGACATAGCCACCTTCATTGCATGTTGTGACTCTTGTCAACGCATAAAAGCTGAGCATCAGAGACCAGCCGGACTACTGCAACCAAACAAAATACCTGAGTGGAAATGAGATGAAATAGGGATGGATTTCATTGTCGAACTGCCTCGGTCACGACACGGGAATGATGCCATCTGGGTCATCACCGACAATTTAACCAAGGTGGCACACTTTATTCCAGTAAAAACGACCCACACCACTCAGAGGCTTGCCAGGATATATCTCTCCCGCGTAGTCTGTCTGCACAGTGTCCCGAAGACTATAATATCCGACAGAGGCACTCAGTTCGTCTCGTGGTTTTGGGATCATTTACAACAGGCTCTGGGAACTCAACTAGCCTTCAGTACAGCTTACCCACCCCAGACTGATGGGCAAACAGAACGCGTAAACCAGATTTTAGAGGACATGTTGAGAGCATGTGTCCTCACCTATGGAGCCAGTTGGGAAGAAAGCCTACCATACGCCGAGTTCGCGTACAACAACAGTTACCAGGCCAGCCTGCAAATGGCACCATTTGAGGCTTTGTACGGGCGAAGATGTCGTACCCCGTTAAATTGGTCAGAGACCCGAGACAGACGCATCTTCGGACCAAACATGCTCAAAGAAGCTGAGGAAAAAGTCAAGCTAGTCAGAAATGGACTCAAGACCGCTCAAAGCCGACAGAAGAGTTATTACGATCAGAAACATCATGGGGTCAGCTTCGAACCCGGTGAATTCGTATACCTACGAGTATCCCCTATGAGAGGACTGCAATGATTCAACATTAAAGGAAAGCTAGCGCCAAGATTTATCGGACCATTCTGTATAGTGGCCCGAAAAGGCATGGTAGCCTACCAGCTAGACTTACCTGAGGAACTATCAGATATCCACAACGTGTTCCATGTTTCGCAGTTAAGAAAGTGTGTGAGCAACCCAGAGAAACAAGTATCCCATGAGAACATTGACGTGCAGCCAGACCTCACCTATAGGGAACGTCCCGTAAAAATATTAGAGGAGTCTGAAAGGAGGACACGACAGAAGACCATCAAATTTTTCAGATTTCAGTGGAGCAATCACACCGATGGTGAAGCAACTTGGGAAAGAGAAGATTTTCTTTGAGCAGAGCATCCACACTTATTTATGGAACAGCTGAAATCTCGGGGACGAGATTTTTCCTAAGGGGGTAGGTGTTGTGACATTCCAAAAAAAATTATTTGGTTTTCATCAAAAACCTTGTTGGATTTTGAAAAGAGGGCATTTAAATTTTTTCCAGAAAACCTTCCTCTTAAAATCTTCCTTTTCTTTGGCAAGGATTTTTATTTTTCTTCAAACTTTGGTGTTTGATCATTTAAAACTTTTTCTCTGTTGGTTCCCTTCTCAAATAATATTTTTGGGAGTTTAATCTTTTTCTTTTAAAAAAAGAAACTCTATGAAAATTGGGGATTTTCATATCTTGAAAACCACCCATGATTTTGTGTTTTGCCCATGTGGTAAAACCCCTCAAAAACCTCCCTCCTCCTTGAAAACAATCCAAGTTCTCTGTCCCAACTAGTCCAAACAAATTTTGGATTTTATTTTAATTATTTCATCTCTCAAATCTTTTCTGACAATTATTTTGAGCCCGAGTCATTTTCAAAGCAAGTACCCTATTGCATTTGTGTTTGGACCTCAAACCAACTCTCCTGGATAGTCCTTGGTACCCTCAATGTAGAACCATCTTGACTCACTCCCCTTCTTTTCAAATTTTTCAAAATTCAGCCTCTGCAAGTTTGGACCAGATTTGCCAAATTTGGTCAAACTCATATTTCCACTTCTCCAAAAATCCTACCAAAAATTAGGCAGCCTACAGGTACAATGAGAAGCCACTCCACCAAAAACCAGCCCAAGGAAAAATCCCTACATGCCAAAATCATTCTGTCGAACACCTGGCGTGCACTGTTGCTGTTCATATTCAGTAAAATTCAGAGTTCAGTGTCGTTTCTTCGTCAGAGTTTCTGTCACGAGGAAACTGTGCATTTGGCTCGTGCTCGCCGCCTCTTGCTCCTGTTTGGAGCACCACAAGCGCTTGGCGCCTTCCTGGCGTCGGTGGCGCCCTGGCCCGCCAGCGCCGGCGTATTTCGCGGCGGCAGAGCCACCGTAGCGGCCGACAGGGGGCAGCACTACGGCATAATGCCGTTCAGCACCGTCCAAACCTCCTGAGGGCTCCGCGTGGCCACCTCCTTGCCAGCGCACACATGCAGCACTGTCGACGTGGCCTGGCACGTGCAGAGCGCGTTCTCTGCCGCCGGCGTGCCGTGCGGCCGTTCTGTCAAGGGCAGGCCGTAATCCTCTCTCCCGTCCTGAGTTGGACACTTGGATGGCACCAGTGCTTCACCTAGTCGATGCTCAAGCCCGTAAGCCGGCCGTCCACCCACAGCGCCGCCGTAATCACCCGCCGGACTTATCCGTTCACCGCAACCGCCTCGGACCGCCTATATATAGCCCCCCCGAGCTTGCTCTTGCCCCCGCACAACTCCACCACCTCGCCAGACCCCGCCTAGCCACTGGAAGGGCCTCGAGGGGCCTTTCTTCCTTGACTCCGGCCACCTCCGCCCGCCTCGGGCTCCGGCAACGTTCTCTCGAGTGAGAACTCCTCCGCCGCCCTACTCTCTCCCGTAGCCTTCTCTTACACCTAGTGCTCTAACCCCCACCTCAATTTGATGCCTGCAGCCCTCTCCGGCGAGCTCCATCCACGCCCGAACCGCCGTCCGCCGGAGCAGGAGCCACCGTCGATGTGGTGCTCGCCGGTGACCACCACCACCACCAACCGACGCGGAATGGCGCCCTGAACACGGAGGTACCCTCCGATCCCCCTGCCCCGCCGTGGATCGCCGCCGGCGATCGCCGCGGCCCTCTGGCACCAAAACTCTGCCTCCGTTTTCAAACCCGACGGGTGGGTCCACCCCATCAGCGTTTTAATCTTTTTGAACCGTTTTCTGAAAACGCCTTCGAGAAAAATACGCTTTCTCCTCTGAACTGGCGTATTCGGGACTGAAGCGTTTTCTGTTTTTATAAAGAGAACCCTGGAAAGTTTCTGTTTCATTACAGATGGGTCCCTGGACAAAAACACTAATAACTTTTAAAAAGAAGAGTATTTTTGAGTGATTCTTTTTCTGTCCTCTTTAAAGTTTTGTCTAGTTTTTTATCAGATTTATTTGAAAAATATTTGGAATAAATTTTGTGCACCTCTCGGTATTCACAATAGCGCGTATATTTTTCTTTATACCGTAGATACCGAAGGAGGTGACGGAACCGCAAACTTCACCGAGCTAGGCTCCGACTACTCTGAACCAGGCAAGCATGTTTGAACTTTTGATATGATGAGTGTTTCCGCATGGTTGCATTTAGCAAGTTTCATGGCATATTGATGAGCATACCGATGAACGTTAATTTTCATGCATAGTTGAAGCAAGTTAGTTCGATGATCCAAACGTTGTTGGATGTGAATATGCATGGCCATGTGTTGGCATGAGGATGGGTAAGATGGTTGTGTTGTAGCACGCCAGTCTTCTGCCATACTATTTGACTTCAGTGTCAGCCCGTATCGGTTCAGTTCCAATCCATTTCCCTTCCCGTACTACCACAAGTTTTCCGCAAGGGATATGGCTTAGTAGGTTGCAAACCACTTTCCTGGCACACACCAAAAGGAGAGGCCGGGATGATGGTTCCATGGCCCTGGATTAAAGCCAGTCATCCGGTCAGGGGGCATGGGTGTTTCCGGTTGGGACCGAGAGGGGGGCACCCCTTAGAGCGCGCGTATATAAATTTGATGCCATGCTATTCAAGATTGTGATCTCCCCGTCTCAAAAGTTTTCCTTGGACGATGTCTAGGGTGATTCCTGGCATCGAGAGGTTGGATGCGTGTGTACTGGATTGCTGTGTTTTCTTCCGAAATACCGTAAACGGAACTAGTCCTTCGTGACTACGGAAATCCTTTGGCAATGGGTAATTTTAGTACACAACTCTGCAGAGTCATAAATCTTCAAATCATCTTCCAAGTTATGTGCTATCTTATTCTGACAAGTGCCAGTTTTGGTGACAGATACTCCGGTGAATTAGACAAGTGCTAAGTCCAGTTAAATGCTTATTCCTGAGGATGGACTAACCCATTTATTATCTTGAGTTGATTGCTTATCATGAGTATTATTTTTCCTTCATGAAGAAAGTCCTTTCTGCGATGTCGCTTAGACGTCCGACTGAGGCATTATTATTACTTGCATTTCTTTTAAAGCCCTTTATGTGGTGTCGCTAAGACGCCCGACTGTGGCATTTCTTTTAAAGCCCTTTATGTGGTGTCGCTGAGACGCCCGACTGTGGCATTTCTTTTAAAGCCCTTTATGTGGTGTCGCTAAGACGCCCGACTGTTGCATTTCTTTTCAAGCCCTTTATGTGGTGTCGCTAAGACGCCCGACTGTGGCATTTGTTTTAAAGCCCTTTATGTGGTGTTGCTAAGACGCCGAACTGTGGCATTTCTTTTAAAGCCCTTTATGTGGTGTCGCTTAGACGCCCGACTGTGGCATTTCTTTTAAAGCCCTTTATGTGGTGTCGCTAAGACGCCCGACGGTGGCATTTCTTTTAAAGCCCTTTATGTGGTGTCGCTAAGACGCCTGACTGTGGCATTTCTTTTAAAGCCCTTTATGTGGTGTTGCTAAGACGCCCGACTGTGGCATTTCTTTTAAAGCCCTTTATGTGGTGTCGCTAAGACGCCCGACTGTGGCATTTCTTTTAAAGCCCTTTATGTGGTGTCGCTTAGACGCCCGACTGTGGCATGAATTTCTTTTATTTATTTGTTCACCTTTCGAGGCGTCGCTTCAGACACCCGATCGGTTTCTTTTATTTGTTGGGATTTCAGGCGGACTACCGCCGATTCCCATTTTACTTACCTTGCCTGCTAATATTTTTGAATATGCATTGGTAAATTAATCATGACTCATACATGCATGCATTTGTTATATCTTACGTCCGAACTGTCTTGCGAGTACTTTCAAAGTACTGACTGGCTTGTTGATTTGGCCAGATGCTGACGAAGGTGATCTCATGGATGAAGAGTTTGATAGCGAGTCCGACACCTAGAGGAATCCCAGTCAGTCTCGTGCGACCCTGGATTTGGTCACTGTATTATATCCGCTTCCGCAACCCGAATAAAATTCATCGAGCCTCACCTCAACGCTCGATGAGATGCTAGTTTGAGAGCCATGATATCCACTCCCCACCGTGTTATTCCACCATTACTCTAATTCCGAGTCAGTAGTATGCCACCACTCCCTTGTGTTATATCCGCCTTTATGTATAATTATTGGTGCGCTTGTAATAAATAATGGAGCACCCTTAGCTCAACCCTGTAATATATTCTATGCTACTGGCTTATTGTATCAAGTATTTGTCTACCAGTGAGGAGGTTTTCTCTCGAACTGGACTCAAAAGATTGGTTTCTCAATAAACATTTTTATTGGAAAACCGGTCATGACACATACCAGGTGTAGAAGCCAACTGTACAGGCTCAGTAACACTTGATGTGGTCTTCGGATCTCCGGATAACTTCCAAAGCAAAGAGTTAATCTTCGATATAGTCCCGTTTTGCAGTGGCTATCATGCCCTGCTCGGACGAACCGCATTTGCAAAGTTCAATGCGGTGTCGCACTACGCATACCTCAAGCTCAAGATGCCGGGCCCTCGAGGAGAAATCACGATCAACGGAAACACCGAACGCTCCCTCTGTACGGAGGAACACACGGCGGCTCTCGCAGCGGAAGTACAAAGCAGCCTTCTTAGGCAATTCTCCATTCTGGCCATTCAAAAGCCAGACACTGCCGCGCGCCCGGAGTAACCTACAACAAGACCGCCTGGCACGTTCTGAGCAGGCGTAGCAATGCGGCCCCAACCCCAGCCTTCGCGACATCGCGAAATCAGTGCCTCGCGTACATAACTACGCCCTCGAAATACCTTGGGCACAGGGGAAGGGCACAATAACGGCACGCCCGAAATACGGCTTAAAACATACTAGGGGCTGCCGAATTCCTTTTCCTTTTTCTCACTTTCAGGACTCTACATTTCGGACGACCTGTTCGGCAATTCGACTGCCGCACAAACGATGCAAGATCCAGGGAGGCAGACAAGCAACACCGCATTATGGAACTCCTAGGTGGTCTCTGTTACGAGCAGTATACCTGTTTTGAGTACAATTCCGCGGCCTGCCCCTGGTCAGGACATGTTAAATAGTCCAATATATTTTTGCTTATCGCACTACTTGTATCGTTCGGCTTTGATCAATA
This sequence comes from Aegilops umbellulata, assembly GCA_032464435.1. NCBI lineage: Eukaryota > Viridiplantae > Streptophyta > Magnoliopsida > Poales > Poaceae > Aegilops > Aegilops umbellulata. The sequence goes on along the minus strand of CP136054.1, from coordinate 60,364,255 downwards.
GCCTCTTTATCAACAATGCATAGCTTTTTGTCTATTTTTTGCATTATCCTCTTTTCATATATATGTCTATTCAATAACATGATCGCACCCGTACACCATGGTACGACAAACACGCCAGGGGCTTCAGTACCCTTCAATCTGGTGTGAGAAGTCCGTACACTTTCCCAAGTGCGGCACCCCAAACATATAGCACTCTATGCATTGGCTCCGAATCATGATTTGGGTCAATAGTTGGGTTTTCCCGGCTCCTATGTTTTGGTGCCTTACGTTCCGCTATATCGGCTAAGGTAGCACTAGGAGAACCACTGCAATTGTGCCCCGGTTCAGCTGGGTTAAGCACCTGAGTGGAGAAAGCTAAAGCTGACTGTTATGACAAGGCGAGAGACCGGTCGCTGTTCGGGAGGTTTTTCGAGTCCCTAAAGACTTATGCCACTTCGAGCGAGGAGCTGGCTTTGTCCGGCCAAGGCGTGGATAGCGCCTCGAACTCGGTCTTCCGAACTAGGGGCTTCGCCGAAATTTAAATTTATAAAGTTCTATGGCTAAGTGAGAGTGTTCAAGCATTATAGTCCGATTGCCTGGTTCGTTGTGCTGAGTGCCTCCCTCGAAGGACCCAACTATGGGAAAAAGAGCGCTCAGGTTTATCCCGAACACCCCAGCACTAGTGGCATGGGGGCAGAAGCCGACGACTGGCCATCTCTGAATTTTTGATAAACGGCCGCACAAAAAATAATATTTTAAATTCAATAAGCATTGCTTGGCGCATATGAACAAGTTTTCAGCTCACATGATAAAACACGAGCGAGTTCATTGAAAAATTCTTTGGTACATTCATCCGCCACAAGGCGGGCACCCGCAAGAACATCCTTGTAGTAGTTCTCGGGCTTGCGATGCTCCTTCCCCGGCGGCGGGCCCGTCCTTCACAAGCTTCTCACCGTCCAGCTTACCCCAGTGCACCTTTGCACTGGCAAGGGCCCTTCGAGCACCTTCGATGCATACGGAGCGCTTGATGACGTCAAGCCTTGGACATGCCTCAACCAGCCGCCGCACGAGCCCGAAATAGCTCCCAGGCAGGGCCTCTCCGGGCCACAGCCGAACTAGGAAGCCCTTCATGGCTTGTTCGGCTGCCTTGTGGAGCTCGACCAGCTGTTTAAGCTGGTCGCTCAAGGGCACAGGGTGTCCGGCCTCACAATACTAAGACCAGAACACACTCTTCGTCGAGCTGCCCTCTTTAGCTCGGTAGAATGCGGCGGCGGCGGATACGCTGCGGGGAAGATCTGCGAACGCCCCTGGAGAACTCCGGATTCGGGTAAGTGAGAAGTAGTTTACTTTTATATTTCTACTTTGCATTAAGAATGCCTTACCCGCTGCTATCTTTTTCATCTCCCCAACTCTTGGAGGGCCTTTTGGGCTTCGGCCTTGGCACCCTTGGCAATCTCAACGGTCGACGCGAGCTCGGATGCTTGCGCCTTTGACTCAAGCTCCAGGCCCTCATGTTTTTTCATGAGAGGCCGTAGCTCTTGCTGCACCTCGCCGACCTGAGCCCCAAGTCTCTCTCGCTCGGTGCGCTCCTCAGCGAATTTCTTTTCAGCCTCAGATAGCGCCTGCTTAAGGGTTGCCACCTCAGTCGCGGCCCCTATAATAAGCAGTACAATCCTATTTTTTTACAATCACGCCTTTCTATAGGCACCTTTTTCTGTAGGGTATTTCTTACCTTCCTTTTCCTCGAGCTACCGTTTGGCAAGGCCGAGCTCTTGCTCGGTCCGCTCGAGGTCCTTTTTTAGGACACCCACCTCCGCAGTCAGTGCGGCGGTGGATAGCAGCGAAGCCTGCATACGCATATTGACTCTTTTTTGTTAGACTCCTGCGAAATTTATTAGATCCTCTATTCGGCTTTTCTTTCCGAACGCCAAGCAGAGCATCAGGGGCTACGGTCTATGTGGTAATATTTTGACATATTTTTACTTACCCCGAAGCCTGTCAGAAGGCTAGCGCAAGCTTCAGTCAGTCCGCTCTTGGCGAACTGAACCTCTGGATCACCGTACTCATGATAGTACGGTGCCCCTCGTCGGTGGAGGCGCCGTCAAGCACCTCCAGCAGATTGCCCAGCGTCTCCGGTTGGACGGAAGCCGCTGGCTCAGAAGGCTTGCTCCTCTTGGGAGGAGTTCGCCTGCCGCGGTCCGAAACTGTTGAAGTTTCCGGCGCGGTGTCTGGCTCAAGGCCGGACTTGGAGCCCTGGGGGGGTCTTGTCCCCTTCAATCCTGGAGTCCGGGAGGTTGCCTTGCGGCTCCTCCAGGACCACCTCCTCCTTCCCCGGAGCTTGTCGCGACCCCACTTCGGCGTCGTCTATAGTGCGGGGGGAGACAGCGGGCGGGACTGAGTCCACGTCCGATGGGTCCAGGGAACCGCCCGATGATTCGTTGAATTAGGCCTGGGGCGGGCTGCATAATTATGGTCGACGTTAGGGAGAGCTGTGCACTAAAGGAGCATCATGAGTTACTCTGACATCCGAACTTACGATTTCGCCAGACGTTTGGCCCTGTTCGGCCATTCCTCCTCACCCTCTTTGGCATCGTGGGAGTAGTCCGGCGGAGGGTTCTTCCTTTTTCTAGACCCCTCCCCCCCCCCCGGCTGGGGCGGCCTTCTTCTTCTCTTCTCCCTCCGCTGGGGGGGAGAGTCTTCTTCTTCCTCCTCCTCGTTTTCCTGGGAGGAGGGCGTCTCGTACTCGTCAGTCGACGAGTCCGACACCACCACGTTACGGGCACTCTTTCGAGTCCCGGTGCTCTTCTTCTTCTTGACTTTCTTCTCCGGCACCACATAAGGTGCCGGAACCAGCAGCTTCACTAGGACCGCAGGGGCTGGGTCTTCGGGCAGGGGAGCCGGACAGTTAATTGGTCCGGATATCGCCTGCCAAGCCTGTTAAAGGTATGGGCGTTTAGATCCCGCATAGAGTCAAACTATGAAAAAATAAAAAGACCTTGATATCCTGTCGAAGGTAAAGATAGCTCACCGCGCTAGCGTGACGCTGCGTGCTGTATCCGCGATCCTCGGAAGCGGATGTTGGGGCCTCGGTGCCTTTGATTAGCGCCTTCCAGACGTCTTCATACGTCGTGTCGAAGAGCCTGTTGAGGGTCCGGTGCTGCGCCGGGTCAAACTACCACAAATTGAAGTCCCGTTGTTGGCACGGGAGGATCAGGCGAACGAGCATGACCTGGACTATATTGACAAGCCGGGTTGGCTTGTTTACCAGGGACTGGATGCATGTCTTCAGTCCGGTCACCTCTTCCTCGTTGCCCCACGACAGGCCGGTCTCTTTCCAGGACACGAGCCGCGTGGGGGGTTCGGATCTAAACTCGGGGGCAGCAACCCATTCCGGGTCACGAGGCTCGGTGATGTAAAACCACCCGGCTTGCCACCCCTTTAGGGTCTCCACAAAGGAGCCCTCGAACCAGAGGACGTTGGCTATCTTGCCAGCCATGGCGCCTCTGCACTCCGCTTGGCTGCCGCGCACCACCTTGGGCTTGACGTTAAAGGTCTTGAGCCAAAGGCTGAAATGGGGGCGAACGCGGAGGAAGGCCTCACACACGACGATAAACCCCGAGATCTTGAGGATGAAGTTCGGGGCCAGATCGTGGAAATCTAGGCCGTAGTAGAACATGAGTCCCCGGACGAATGGGTGAAGTGAAAAACCCATTCCGCGGAGGAAGTGGGGAAGGAAAACTACCCTCTCATGGGGCCTTAGGGTGGGGAGAAGCTGCCCCTTCTCGGGAAGCCGGTGCGGGATGTCCTTGGACAGGTATCCGGCCTTCCTTAGCTTATTTACTTGAACCTCCGTGACGGAGGAGACCATCCACTTGCCTCCCGCTCCGGACATTGCTAGAGAAGGTTGAGGTGGGAAGGGCGGGCTTGGGCGCTGGAGCTTGAGTGCGCAAGAGATGGATTGGCAAAGGAGGAAGAAGGCGTAGGTAAAAGGGTGGATCATTATCCCCTTATATGGGCCGATGCGGTTATGTGTCACCACCTACCTAATAAAACTCGCTTGCCTCCTAAGCGCCGTGGTAAATGGCGCTGTCGGATCACCGGTTCCGGCAGACCCTTAAGGTTCGAACTCTGGGGTGCACGCGGAGATTATGCCCACTACCTCTCCGTCTCGCCAGGATCTAAACTACTGAAAGAACAACACAAGAGACACGGGGTTTATACTAGTTCGGGCCACCATTGTGGTGTAATACCCTACTCTAGTATGTGGTGGGTGGATTGCCTCTTGGGCTGATGAGGATGAACAGTACAAGGAAGAGCAGCCTCGCGAGGGTCTGTTCTTGACTAGGGGTTGAACTGCTAGGGGAGTTCAATCGCCCCTCTCTCTCTCTCTCTCTCTACCTGCTCTACGCTTGCTCTCAATGCCCGATTAGTTGTTAGCTCAGTCGCTATGTGTCCCTACCCTGGGGGTGGCTAGTCATATTTATAGGCAAAGGCCCTGGGCCTCTTCCAAAATATTTGAGCGGGAAGGGCGCCAACAATTGGCTAATTCAAAGGGGAACATCCGGTACACTTATCCTGACTAAAGTTGGTCTTCGCCTGCCAAAGGCCCTGTGGTGACGCCGTTCTGGGCTCCACGATGATCTCCTTCCCACCGTTGGACTGATCTTGGTCTTGTTGCACCGAAATGGATGCCTTTGCTTGATCCTCTCGCCTGCGCTTGCCCCCTTTGCACCAAAGAGGAAAGGGGAACGCTGCGCGGGATGGCGCCCGCCTGGCACTCTCGATCGTCATGGCTTGCGTCATGGGCACCTCGCGAGGTACCCCGCCTTGATCTCTCCGCCTCCTCGCGAGCCAGCCTGAGGAGGTCGTGCCTGAGGAAGCACCGTGTCGTCCGCCTCGCGAGGCTTGGTTCCTCGCAAGGGTCTTGAGTCTTGTGTTGAGGAAGATCGGCCGCGCTGGGCCCCCATTTGAGCCACGCCGCAGGCCGCAGGCAGGCAAGTCTGGGGACCCCCGTTCCTAGAACGCCGACAGTAGCCCCGGGCCCAAGGCGCGCATGGACTTGGCCGCGCCGAGAGGCGAAAGGGCAAGGGCGAAGCACCGCGGGCCCTAACAGCGTGCGGCCTTGGGCGCCGCGTGGCGGTTTGATTGGACGTGGGCGGTACTGTTCACCCACGCTCCCTTATTCTGCGCCGCGCTAGGTTGCCCCACAATTGTACACAGTCGCCCCCTTCCTATTGCTCGGCCGTCCCCTGTTCTTCCTTCCACCGAACTCTAGCTCTTGCCTCCAATCCCATCTCACATCTCTTCTCTCCCGTCCTCCGCCATGGCTCCGTCGAAGAAAGAGAAAGGGAAGAAGCCTGCGTCCCCATCTCGCCCGCCGCCGCCGGTGGCGCCCGCCGTCGGCCGCTCAAACATACTCAATCGGGAGTGCCTGGATAGGCTCAGTCCAGCTCTGGCCACCGTCTTCAACGAGTGTGGGAGGACAACGGCCTGGCCTACGTCTCACTTCCCCACTGATAGGATTATCACCGAGGTTCATTACTTTGCCGACGCCTTGTGGGCGGGTCTGGTCCCTCCTTTCTCCGATTTCTTCAACGTCGTCCTCTCCCATTACCAGATCCACATGATGCACCTGGGTCCTGAATCCATTGCCCTCCTCTCGGTCTTTGCTTTTGTTTGCGAGGCGCTGTTGGGCATCCCTCCTTCTGTTGCCTTGCTGCACCATTTCTTCTCTCTGCGCCTTGTCGACCCCACTCAATGCTCGGCATGCGTGAGCTTCGTAGCTTCGCTTGAGATTGCGGCCTCTGGCATTGACTTCAACCTCCCCCCGCCTTCAGCGGTGGCTGTACGTTGATGTCGGGGTGCCCAGCCCCCTGCTGGCGAAGCCGACTTCGCCTGCTGCGCCCAATTCGGGTTGGGGCCAGGAGACGCTCGTGAGCCCCCAGCTCGCCTTCGTCTGGCGCCGCTTCATGTTCTTGAAAAAGCTCGGCGTAACGGCGCCCAAGGTGGTGAAGGAGTTCCTATTGCGCCGCATTGCCCCTCTCCAACGCCATTCTCGTCGAATGTGGGCCTTCAGCGGGCATGGTGATCACATGAGGCTTCAGGAAGAAGACTTGACGCCCGCAGCGCTAAGGACAGTGCTCTTGGTCCTGACTGGCGACCCCAACCCCGGCAGCATCTAGCGGGGAGGAGCTCTGCTGTATCTCTGCCAGAACAGGGATGACTTCGTGAGGCAAACGCCCTCCTTTGACGAGTGGGGGCTACGCCCTGCCGGCTTCCAAGGGCTTCGCGAGAATCCTGTGGTGGTGACTGCCCTTCCGGTTGGCCTAGGTGAATCCTCCTCGAGTGGTGGAGCAGGGAGGCAGGAGACAGCGGGGGTCGAGAGAGCCACTGATGAGGTGACCGCACCTGGCGATGCTCTTGATGGGGCAGCTCCCGAGGCTGGTGCCGCCGGGGCTGCGGGCGAGGTGCAGCCGCTTCCGACCCTTGAGGCCGAGGCTCCTGAGCCCCCGGCCGTGCCTTCTGGCGAGGCAACTGATTGTGCACGTCAGGCATGTGTCCTCGACGCAAGTCGCCTTGGTGCTCCGACCTCTTCGCAGGTTGATTCCTGTGCACCTCTCCTGGGCCACTTCCGTGTGGACTTTGAGGCCCTCCGGAGAAAAAAGGAGGCCTTGGGCGATGACTTCCCTTGCCGCTTGCTGAAGCGCCGAAAATACCTTGCTACCGATGAGTAAGTCTTCTCCTTTCCTGTTTCTTGGCCCACTTGCTGCATCTACTGATCCTTGCTCTGCAGGCCTCTTCCTGCTGAGCTTGCTGAAGCCGCCGAGTTGCCGCCTCCCTTGGCTTCGTCTCCTCCGCCGCCCCTGAGTGCCCCCGAGCAGCACTACCCTTGTGGTGAGGGCGAACGACGGGGTGGACCATCACGTAGCACGCGGCGACCCTTCTGTCCCCGTGATCTCCTTCCGCGGGCCCTCTCTCGGCATAGGCAGCCTGCCATGGGCTCCTCGTCTGGTCGCGGGCTGCGACGGGCTGAAGCTCGTCCTTCTCTTGAGGTCGGGTTGGCCCCAGGCCGGGCTTCTGGTGCGGCGCGCCCGGCCGTCGTGAGGGCTCCAGCCCCCAGCCCCCTGCCCGGAGCAGGGGCGATGGTCCGCGGTCCTCGGCGCTTGCTTGGGGCAGATGATGATGTGGAAGACGTGCTCGAGCGTGCTCGGGAGCGCCGCACCCGTCGCCACGAATTTCTTCGAAGGGCGAGTGGCGCTGTGGACCTGCTTGGGCAGGAGCTCGCTGATGAAGATGCACGCCTAGAGGCCGAGGGTCTGCGCCTGGCCGCAGAGAGGCGCGAGCTGGAGGCCGCTGTTGCCCTCGCGCGTCATCAGCGCGACCTCGACGACGACGAGGCGAAGGCGTCGCTGGAGGCCTTTCTGGCGGCTTGATCCCAGGCCGCTAAGGAGGCCCGAGGAGCAGATCGACGGCGAGAAGCAGCAGAAGAACGGGCTTGGGATCTCTTGGCCCAGTGCCACTCGTTGGAGGAGCAAGCGGAGCTGCGCGAGGCAGCCCTTGCATCGATGAAGGTGGCTTCTGGCGACCCGGCTGAGCTTCGAAAGCGCGAGGAAGCGTTGGTGCTGGAAGCCGCCGAGCGCACCCGTGAGTACGAGCAGCTGGAGACGAGGGAGCGCCTAGTGATGTAGGTGGAAGACGAGGTCGCTGTGCGGGAAGCGCGTGTCCTGGAGGAGATTTGTCGTCGGGTGGCGACGGCACGCCAAGGCCTCGAGCGTGAGTTCGAGGGGAAGCTGGGGATGATCCGGGTCGAAGCCGAGGGCAGAACCGCCGCCTTGAGGGCCCAACGGGATGAGGCAACGCGACGGTCCGATGCCTCCCTGGCCGCTCTTGAGGCAGCGCAAAAGGAGCTAGCCGCCTCCCAGGCCGAGGTGCTCCGCCTTCGCCAGCGGATGGAGGAGGCTGTGGCCGTTGAGCGTCAGAATGCCGACGAGATACGCCAGTGGCATGTTCTGGAGCACGTGCACGGCCCCATGCTCACCACGCTCAGGGAGAGGGCTAACACTGCCCTGGGGAACATCTGCGAGGCAGCCGTCGGCGAGCCGCACACGATCAACTACGCTGGCAACCTGCAGTTCTTCACCGCTGTGGTGACGCAACTGGAGGCACGGTCGGCCAGGGCCGACAGGTTCGTGGAGGAGAGGATCCGTGCCCTGCTCCGGCGCGCCTTTTCCCGTGTCTTCAGCCATCTTCAAAACATGGACCCCCACTTCGACTTCGATGCCGCCATCGCCCCAGTCCCCCAGGCCGTCCGAGGCGACCTCGCGGACTGGGTGGAGAACAACGTGGACGCGCTCGTCCGGGCCTTCACTTCGGATGACGACGACGTGATCGTGGCTGCCGACGAGGGCGGTGTGGTGGATGGTCCCGACGCCGCTGATGGTGACGCAGACAATGAAGGCGAGTTCAGCGACGACAGCGACAGCTCGGGAGACGCTCTCGAGGATGCGCTGGGAGATTTGTCAGACTGACCATGTACTGCTCCCGTCTTTTTACCCTGCATGGATAGAACTCAGGTGTTTGGCCTGACGGTTGTGAGAGCATTTTTGGGAGGGGAAGCCCCTCATGTAAGAACTTGTGTCCATTATATCAGTAGTAGTCAAATTGCGCGCGTGCCTGACGGTAAGCCGGTTTACCTTTGTTCTCCGCTAGCTCCGAGGCTGCCTGCAAGAGGGCGCTGCGCCTTGGGTGTTCTCCAGTTGAGTCCTCAGGATGCGGGGTCATTGCCGATGAGAAACTTCACAAACGTGGGCCTTCTTCGCAGGCTCCGGGCCTTCTCCCGAGCGGGACGGCTTCACAGGCATTCGCCTTCTTCACAGGCTCCGGGCCTTCTCCCAAACGCAATGACTTCACAGGCATTCGCCTTCTTCACAGGCTCCGGGCCTTTTCCTAAACGCAATGACTTCACAGGCATTCGCCTTCTTCACAGGCTCCGGGCCTTTTCCTAAATGCAATGACTTCACAGGCATTCGCCTTCTTCACAGGCTCCGGGCCTTTTCCTAAACGCAATGACTTCACAGGCATTCGCCTTCTTCACAGGCTCCGAGCCTTCTCCCAAACGCAATGACTTCACAGGCATTCGCCTTCTTCACAGGCTCCGGGCCTTCTCCAAAACGCAATGACTAAACGCAATGACTTCACAGGCATTCGCCTTCTTCACAGGCTCCGGGCCTTTTCCTAAACGCAATGACTTCACAGGCATTCGCCTTCTTCACAGGCTCCGGGCCTTTTCCTAAACGCAATGATTTCACAGGCATTCGCCTTCTTCACAGGCTCCGGGCCTTTTCATAAACGCAATGACTTCACAGGCATTCGCCTTCTTCACAGGCTCCGGGCCTTTTTATGAGAAGACAATCTCCGCAAGCACCAAAGGTCATCTCGTGAGGGGGCGACAGCGGCAGTCTGGGCTGTGCTCAAGCTAGGCCTGGCCCGACTCGTGAGGGGCTCGCGAGGGGAGGCAGATGTAGTGAGGCGGTGACCAGAACGCGAGAAATGGTTCGAACGAGACCAAGCACCCCTTCCCCGAACACACGCGAAGCTCAAATTCGAATTCAACTTAAATCTAGTGGGGGAAAAGTTACAACCAAAGGAAGAAGGCAATGAAAGCAGACAAAAAAGGCCGCGTCCGGCACCTAATCTAGTCTTGGACGTCTTCTCACCAGCGCGGAGCTAAGTGCTGTCCACTGGGCATGGGAGGGAGCCCCAGGGCCTGAGGCCGGCACCCCTGAGACTCCGGGGCGTGTACAGCCCCACTCATTATTACGTGAGAGTGTCACGGGGCGGCGAGCTTCACAGGCACTGGGCCTTCTTCACAGGAACCGGCCTTGCTTCATATCGCCAGACGAGGGCCCCGCCTTGCGCCACATTCTAGTGCCACCAACGATGACCGGAAACCAGGACGCCGCCGGTGGGGCAGAGCGTTCGCCAGCGGTTCCCCCGACGACCACAGGTCCTCCGCCAGGGGCAGGCCCGTAGGCGCCTCCCCAGCGGAGGGCCTACCGCCTAAGAACGCCTTGCTCCGAACGCCGCGGTGATGACGTAGGATCTCTACTCCTCTCCTGCAGCCCCCTGCGTCCTCCTCCCGAGGGGTAGGAGGCCGCGGGAGCGGGGCAGCTGCTTGCTGCGGCGACCTGCACCTCCTGCGATCCATGGTTAGCGTACGCCTGCTCTTGAGGAATTAGCGTTACCCGATAGTCGCCGCCTCCCGCGTGGCCGAAGGGGCCGTCCCGGGGCTCCTGGAAGGGCTCGACCTCTTGCGTCTCGTCTCCCCAGCTGGGGCTGAGGAGTGAACCTTGCTTGCCCTCGTGAGCGTGCCCTTGGTCCATCATGTGGGGCACGTATTCTTCTGGCGCCGCCATCCCGAAGGCTGTGCTGTAGTGCTCCATGCGCCATGTGGCGTTGCTTGACGTGCCCACCACTCGGTGGTAGCGCGGCTGCCCACTGGCGCCGTGGGACGCACCGAGCCCCTCTCCTGCACGCGCCGGGGGCGGGGGTAGCGCCACCGTCAGTCCAGCGCCGGTGGATTCGCTGGTGTTGGAGCAGCCCTGAGGCCCGCGAGAGCGTGCGGGGCCTCCTCGCACGTCGCCCTGGACTTGAGGCGGGAGCTGGACGCAGAAGGGGTGAGCCCCCGAGGCGGCAAAGACCAGGAGTTCGGCGACCCGTCCCAACAGTACGTCGCGGCCGCCTTCCAGCAGCCTACACTGCAGCAGCTCCCGGGCCATCGTGAGCGCGGCCCTTGAATTCGCCTGCTCAGGGCGGGTGTACGGTGTCGTGGTTGCGGCGTGATTGGAGGCCCTTGCCGCCGACCGCGCCTGCCGCGGTGTGAGGGTCGCGGAAGCTTGTCCGCGTCGCCCGCGGCCCACAGTGCCCTGCGGACCACGAGCTGCCTGGGGTGCGGGGTCGCCCGGGGCGGGTGGCTCCGCGCAGATGGGCCACGCCGCCCATGGACCTTGGTTGCCCGCCTGGTCGCCAGACATGATGATGATGATGCGACGGGAGGCGGAGCGGTAGGGAGGCAAATCCCGGCGCACCCCTACCTGGCGCGCCAAATGTCGGATCACGGGTTCCGGCAGACCCTTAAGGTTCGAACTCTAGGGTGCGCGCGGAGATTATGCCCACTACCTCTCCGTCTCGCAAGGATCTAAACTACTGAAAGAACAACACAAGAGACACGGGTTTATACTAGTTCGGGCCACCATTGTGGTGTAATACCCTACTCTAGTTTGTGGTGGGTGGATTGCCTCTTGGGCTGATGAGGATGAACAGTACAAGGAAGAGCAGCCTCGCGAGGGTCTGTTCTTGACTAGGGGATGAATTGCTAGGGGAGTTCAATCGCCCCTCTCTCTCTCTCTCTCTCTACTTGCTCTACGCTTGCCCTCAATGCCCGATCAGTTGTTAGCTCAGTCGCTGCGTGTCCCTACCCTGGGGGTGGCTAGTCCTATTTATAGGCAAAGGCCCTCGGCCTCTTCCCAAATATTTGAGCGGGAAGGGCGCCAACAATTGGCCAATTCAAAGGGAACATCCGGTACACTTATCCTGACTAAAGTTGGTCTTCGCCTGCCAAAGGCCCTGTGGTGACGCCGTTCTGGGCTCCACGGTGACCTCCTTCCCACCGTTGGACTGATCTTGGTCTTGTTGCACCGAAATGGATGCCTTTGCTTGATCCTCTCGCCTGCGCTTGCCCCCTTTGCACCAAAGAGGAAAGGGGAACGATGCGCGGGCTGGCGCCCGCCTGGCACCCTCGATCGTCATGGCTTGCGTCATGGGCACCTCGCAAGGTACCCCGCCTTGATCTCTCTGCCTCCTCGCGAGCCAGCCTGAGGAGGCCGTGCCTGAGGAAGCACCGTGTCGTCCGCCTCACGAGGCTTGGCCCCTCGCGAGGATCTTGAGTCTTGTGTTGAGGAAGATGGGCCGCGCTGGGCCCCCATTTGAGCCATGCCGCAGGCCGCAGGCAGGCAAGTCTGGGGACCCTCGTTCCCAGAAGGCCGATAGGCGCGGTTGGGCTACCCACGTCCGTATTGATGAGAATCCCGTAAAAAGGGGCACACGATCTCTGCTTTGACAAGACGTGCCAAGGAAACCGCCTCGCAAAACGTGCTGAGGGGGAAAAAGTAAAAACAATTCGTAAAAGGACTTGGCCGTAGTGTGATGACGCACTGCGGAATACGTCAGCAGATTTGATTTGTGTTAATATTATTCTCTCTATGGCAATATGTGGAAACTTATTTTGCAGAGCCGGACACTATTCTTGGTGTCTACAATCTTCTATGAAGGACTTGGAGGAGGAACCCGCCTTGCAATGCCGAAGACAATCTGCGCGGCGGACTCGTCGTCATTGAAGCCTGGTTCAGGGGCTACTGAGGGAGTCCTGGATTAGGGGGTGTTCGGGTAGCCGGACTATACCTTCAGCCGGACTCCTGGACTATGAAGATACAAGATTGAAGACTTTGTCCCGTGTCCGGATGGGACTTTCCTTGGCGTGGAATGCAAGCTAGGCGATGCGGATACTCAAGATCTCCTACCATTGTAACCGACTCTGTGTAACCCTAACCCTATCCGGTGTCTATATAAACCGGAGTGTTGTAGTCCGTAGGACAACCATCTTCATACACAATCATACCATAGGATAGCTTCTAGGGTTTAGCCTCCTTGATCTCGTGGTAGATCTACTCTTGTACTACCCATATCATCAATATTAATCCAGCAGGAGTAGGGTATTACCTCCATCGAGAGGGCCCGAACCTGGGTAAAAACATCGTGTCCCTTGTCTCCTGTTACCGTCCGGCCTTGACGCACAGTTCGGGACCCCCTACCCGAGATCCGCCGGTTTTGACACCGACAGCTAGGGTTACACAGAGTCGGTTACAAGGGAGGAGATCTACATATCTGTATTGCCAAGCTTGCCTTCCACGCCAAGGAGAGTCCCATCCGGACAAGGGACGAAGTCTTCAATCTTGTATCTTCATGGTCCAATAGTCCGGCTGTCCGAGGACCCCCTAAGCATATTTTGCGTTCCTTACGTGGTTGGGGTGATGGACCCCCTTGACAGTTCACTTTGAATAAAACTCCTCCAGCAAGGCCCAACCTTGGTTTTAGCATTTTCCTAATAACAACCTAAAATTTTGCCTAGGGAGTAGTTAACCAGAGGATCATCTTCATTCATCCCCTCGGGCCAGTGCTCCTCTGAGTGTTGGTCCCAACCGGGCAGCCTGCGGGGCCACCTCGGGGAAACTTGAGGGTTGGTTTTACTCGTAGCTTGTCCCATCCGGTGTGCCCTAAGAACGAGATATGTGCAGCTCCTATCGGGATTTGTCGGCACATTCGGGCGGTCTTGCTGGTCTTGTTTTACCATTGTCGAAATGTCTTGTAACCGGGATCCCGAGTCTTATCGGGTTGTTTCGGGAGAAGGAATATCCTTCGTTGATCGTGAGAGCTTGTGATGGGCTAAGTTGGGACACCCCTACAGGGTATAAACTTTCAAGAGTCGTGCCTGCGGTTATGTGGCAGATGGGAATTTGTTAATATTGGGTTGTAGAGAACATGACACTAGACTTAATTAAAATGCATCAACCGCGTGTGTAGTCGTGATGGTCTCTTTTTGGTGGAGTCCGAGAAGTGAACACGGCTGGGTTATGTATGAGCATAAGAAGTTCAGGATCACTTCTTGATCATTTCTAGTTTATGACCGTTGCGTAGTTTCTCATCTTACTCTTGTACTCGTATGTTAGACACCATATTTGCTTAGCACTTGCTGCAATTTCACCTCATAACCACATCCTACCCATAAGCTTAAATAGTCTTGATCTCGTGGGTTTTGAGATTGCTGAGTCCTCGTGATTCATAGATACTACCAAAACAGTTGCAGGTGCCGATGTTACCAGTGCAGGTGATGCCACCGAACTCAAGTGGTAGTTCAACGAGGACCTTGTGTGACGCCCGGAGACCGACGCTTCAGACGCCTTCCTTGTTTTCATTGTCGCCGTCCGTTTTATTTGTTTGTCGCATTCATCATCGCATTGCATCCGGATGTGTTTCATAAAACTTGTAGTTGCTCGTAGTTGTCGCGTTCCCCTCGCTTTCGTTGACCTTCCGAGATCAACCTTGTTCTTCGTTTTCCCTCTTGCCTTAACCGGAGTCTCTTTGCTCAGTGCATCGACCCCTCGCCCGTGTCCGAAACTTCCCCAAACCCGAACCGGACTATCGTTACCGTTGGCTCCGGATCATCCCCAAACATCTACAAAAAACATCTCCGTTTTCCTACCTCGTCCCCGTGCCCGCAACAGCGGAGCAGGAGCGCTCGCGCCCGAGCCTCGCCGACCCTACAGGCCGCCCCCTGTCGTGGATCTAAGACTGACAGTAGAATGGGGGGTATGTATGAGGAGGCCAGATCCTAGCTCTGGCGGAGTTGTACACATGAGTTTTACGAGTTAAAGCCCTTCGCGGAGGAAGTAATAGCCCTACGTCTCAGTGCCCGGAGGCGGTCGAATGGATTATGAGTGTGTGTGTTACAGGATCTCGCCTTGGTGCGAACCCTTGTCCCAGTGGAGGGGGGTGGCTTATATATATTGCGCCAGGACCCCAGCCAGCCCACGTTATAAGGAGTTCAATGTACATAAAGAGATGGCATTATTGGTAATGCTAGTAATAAAGAGACATAAATGATCATTAAGTCTATGAAGTAACGTCCGACCGTTGCTGCGCAGAGTGACTTTAGATCTTCTGTCTGTCGAGTGATAGTTGTTGCGGTCGAGTGACTTCGAGTCTTCCGAGTGGAATGTTTATGGTCGAATGGATGATGATATCCCTCAAATGCTTCTGGCTTTTAGGGTGATGTCCTAGGGGAGGGTATCTAGGTCAGGCCTATGACCAACCCTAGGTACATAGCTTCATCATTAGCCCCCGAATGGTTTAGGGTTCGAGTGGAGAAGGAGTTGGGAATACCTCCAATTAAATTTTGGCGCTTCGGAAGCGTCCTACTGGGATCAAAGGAACAATCATGATGACTTGAACTTCTTTTTCAGTCGGCTTGATCCATTCTTGGTTTTGTCGATTGAACTTCTATTGCTAAGCTTCGAGTATTGATATGGAAAAAATCTCCAGTCTGACAGGCTGCTCTGTTGCTCGCGGATCTCGCGGGATTCAAATTTTGGGAAGCGCGCGGGGTGGAGGAGGCTGCAGTAATCGGGATGGACTAGGCAGGGCCGCCTCGATCTCTACGCCACCTTTTTCGCCATGTATCGCGCGCGTGACTGTTGCGGGATTCGATAGGATCGCCTGGGCCCACGGGTCAGCCACTCGTAAACGACCTCATATAAGGCGTTGGGCACGGGTTTTTTGCATAGTGCGTTGCCATTCCTCCCCTTTCTCCTCTGTTTTCTCCACCACATTTGCCTCTGCTCTCGGTGTCGCCGCTCTGTTCAAGCTCCGCTCACTGCAATGGGGAAGGAGAAGACGGTGGCCCTGGACCGCGCGAAGAAGGCGACGGCGAAGGCGAAGGGTAAGAAGTCCAGCCGGGGCGGATCTTCGTCGAGGTCCGGCCTGCTGCGCGGCTGGATCCAGGGCGATTGGATTCGGTCGACGATCCGTCAGGACAACATCAATGATCTGTTCGAGGGGGGGCTGATCCCCCACGAATCAGCGCGGCTCCCAGAGGACGAGACCGAGCCGCGGCCGCATTCGGGTGAGTGCGTTCTCCTCACTACTCACATCGACCGCGGGTTTTCTTTGCCTCCCCATCCTTTTTTCGGGGTTTCTTAAACTTCTCGGGAACACAACTTCATCACTTTTCCCCCAACACCATCGCGTACCTTGCTGCCTTCGTGTCCATGTGCGAGAATTTCCTGGGTTGTCGACCACACTGGGGCCTCTTCAAGCACATTTTCACGTGTCCTTCTCAGTCAGTCAAGAAGGCCAATCCAAGTGACGAGAGGACGCATGTGATTCAGATGTGTGGGGGTCTTGGGATTCAAATGAGAGGTAAAAGCACTTTCCCAGCCATCCTTCCCGAGTCAGTCAGAGGGTGGCAATCGACCTGGTTCTCTTGCAAAGACCAGCCGACTCCAGGTTAGTCGACTGGACTTCCTCCCTTTTCCATGGCTCGAGTCGAGAAGCCCTCCGCCTTGAAAGTGAATCTGGAGGAGAAAGCGGAGGTGAAAGTGCTGGTCGAGCGAGTGGTCCAGCTCGTTCGTGATGCCGTGACCGGCATGGATCTGTTGGAGGTCTTCCTTAGACAACGCATTCAGCCGCTTCAAGCTCGTGACCATCCTATGTGGATGTATTCGGGCATTGATGACACCACTCGGATCCACCCGGAGGAAGTCGACGACGATACGGTGGAGCATAGGCTGAGGGGTATCACTAGCAACAAGGATAATCCCAGGGGGTCTAGGAGGATCCCTCCACTCCACAACCCATATGAACCAGACAAGGTCCAACTCTAAATTGCCGAGTGTTTTCTTGATTTATCGTGTACCTACTCACTGTCAACCGACTGATTCTTGTTTTTCTTGTTGCCTTTCAGGCCCTTACTGAGATGTACTCGATGCCTAACGGGGAGTAGGAGAAGCATCCAGAGGGGGAGGCGAGCGGAGGCGAGAGCGGCGAGTGGCACTCTGATGGAGAAGAGGATGAGGAGAGCGATGACCCGAGTGATGAACAAGAGGTCGACTTACCTCCATGTAGGGAAAGGCGATCCAAGCACACTTTCGATCTGGCAAGCATCCGTGGCAAAGCGACTGCTCAGACTGGGAAATCGTCAAAGCGCCCTCAGACGTCTTCTCTAGCGCCAACTGAAAAGGCCCCGAAGCAGTCCAAGGTTGCAGCACCGAAGAGACAGAAGGCTCTCCCCAAAACCAAAATCGACATCCCTATTTGCTTCTACGTGAATACTTTGTCTTCATTTTTTTTACCCGAGGTTCTGTGTTGTCTACTCTTTTCTTGGTTTGACCGGATGAATCTTGAAACCAGCAGTGCCGCTACCTCTAGGACTTCTGCTTACAAAAACGAGGACGAGGACATGGAAGATGCGGTTACTTCCAACCCAGGTATGACCTTCGTAATCTTGTCTTTGTTTTGTCGATTGAACTGCGGTCGGCTGAATTCTGGCGACTAATCTTTTTGCAGCTCCTCCCAACGTCATTGATCTCCCAGATGACGACGAGGATGTGCCACTGAGGCTCTTGGGAAGAAGAAGCAAGAAAACGTCCACTGGTAAGACGCCTCAATCGACGCCGGTGATGGAACCGGTAATCCAGGATGCCAATGATGCCAATCGGACTTCTGTCACCTTCGCCATACCACTGTCGAGTGCTCAGCCTTCAGCGTCAGCCGCGCAGACTCCAGCAGATCCACCTTCACTTTTTGCTGCACATCACGTCCCATAGGACCAGGTGGGCGCTGCCAAAGAAGCTATACATCAGGTGGGCATTATGATGGAGCAGATGAAGATGGTCCGGGAAGCTAGCCAAGTTGCATATGACACCAGCTCAGCTCTCAAGAGCAATGTCCAGGTTAGCAGATTACCGACCGACTCTTTAGGTTGTCGCTTGTTCTGTTAGGATATGCTACCTGAAAATTTTCTTTGAAGGGTCTTTTCATCCGTCTGCGTGTCGCATTTGTACACCCAATGCGTGTTTTGACTTGCCACTGAGCAAATTTGTATCTTGATTCGACTAGGTTGTGTCGATTGAATCTTTGAACTAGTGGGGGCACGCTGAGTGCACCCACTTTGTGTAGTCCCTGAGGCCATAATTGACTGTGGGCAGTCGACTGTGGTCTGAGAATCTGAATTTTCTCACTCGGCCTGGACGGGCCTTGTCGAGTGGAACCTGAACCAGTGGGGGCGCGCTAAGTGCACCCACTGGGTGTAGTCCCCGAGACCGTGGTCGACTGCGAGCAGTCGACTATGGTTTGAGAACAACTATTTTTACACTCGGCCTGGACAGACCATGTCGAGTGGAAACTGGACAAGTGGGGGCACGCTAAGTGCACCCACTGGGTGTAGTCCCCGAGACTACTGTTGGATGTTTGATTCGGCAGTAGTCTTAGAACTTGTTGAATTTATCAGACTATTGTTCTGAAGTAACCATTCTTTCCATCCGTCCATTGACTGTCTTTTGATGACAGAAATCTTGTGAACTTGCATCTCATTTTGCCGATCTGGAGATGAAGCAGATTCAGCTCAACCTCGACCTGGAGCTGGCCAAGACAAACTTGCAGAAGGCCAAGGATGAAGCCACTGGTATGAGAAACCTTATCGACGGATTTGTTTTTGAACCGAATGTTATTCGATTTTTCTGAACCGAGTGTTATTTCTTTCAGAGACCCTAAACCAGGTTCTGGTGAAGAAGGACCAAGACCTTGCAGCCGCACAGAAAACAGCTGATGAGAAAACTGCATCTCGCTGAACAGAAGCTGGCTTCAGTCGGCAAACTGGAGGAAGAGAATGCCAAACTGAAAACTGCACTTGATGAAGCCAACAAGGAGGTGACTCATCTGAAGAGGGGCAAGAAGGACCTGACTGAAAAGATGAAAGGCATTGCTCGCAAGAGGAACGATCTGGAGAGCTATCTGGGAGGGCTTGCCAAGAAGCTGTTCGTCGTGCTTGAAGGTATTTCCTTTGTCCGACTGACTTGTTACTGTCGACTCGATATATAACCACTGATGTATTGTGTTGAGCAGAATTTTGCCGGAACTTTGAGGAAGAGACCGGGCAAATTGAGACAAACTTGGACCCCATCCAGTCTCCTGTTAAAGACGAAGCTGCCATGAATGTGCTCCGATTGGAGTCCCGTGTCGCTGGCGTTGTTGACTACCTTGCTCGACTGAAGGTTGTGGTGTCGTGGATCGATACAACACTCTGGCCAAGGGCGACGCTTCTGAATGACCTCGAGTCTTTGATGACTCGACTTAATGAGATTCCCAGTCGAGTGCAGGAATGGAAGAAGTCTTCTGCTTGATGCGGTGCTGATGTGGCCCTGTCCCTGGTTCGTGTCCATTGCAAGGAAGCGCGAGAAGAGAAGCTTGCGGCAATCAAGGTGGCCAATACAAAAAGGCATGACTTCCAATCCTTCATGGAAACCTTCATTGATGCTGCCACTCGGATTGCTAATGGAATCGACCTGGATGAGTTCGTCGAGCCTGCTAGCCTTCCTCCTGCGGAGTAAACAAACTATATGCCTCACTTTAAATTTGCCTCGGAATGCCGAGTGATTTTGTAATCGTTAAACTCCTTCGGGCTTGATGCCCGAGTACTTTAATCCATGGTCCAGAACCTTAGGATTTAACCGAACTTGGTTTATCTCTGAATATCCTTGTGTTTGCCTTCGAGTGGAACTTGTTTCTTCACTCGTAATATACTTTGAACTTGTGTTGTAGCTCTGAAGAGAAGGTCGCAGTCGACCTGCACCTCGTCGCCCTTGCGGATCAGGATGGAGCTCACATTGTATTTGTGGCGCAGCTCTGAGGAGGAGGTCGCAGTCGACCTGCGCCTCGTCGTCCTTGCGGATCAGGATGGGGCGCACATTGTATTTGTGGCGCAGCTCTGAGGAGAAGGTCGCAGTCGACCTGCACCTCGTCGTCCTTACGGATCGGGATGGAGCGTGTGGCCAAGTCCCCAAGCGAGAAGGTCGGTTCTCACTCGAAACGTATTTTTTACTTAGGCGAGTACTGGACTGGAGCTAAGCCCCCGAGTGAGAGGGTTGCTCGCCACTCGGTAGGATTATTCAAACTTAGGCGAGTACTGGACTGCAGCTAAGCCCCCCCGAGTGAGAGTCTTGCTCACCACTCGGTAGGATTTTAAACTTAGACGAGTACTGGACTGTAGCTAAGCCCCCGAGTGAGAGTCCTGCTCATCACTCGGTAGGATTTTTAAACTTAGGCGAGTACTGGACTGCAGCTAAGCCCCCGAGTGAGAGGCTTGCTCACCACTCGGTAGGATTTTTCAAACTTAGGTGAGTACTGGACTGCAGCTAAGCCCCCGAGTGAGAGGCTTTCTCACCACTCGGTAGGATTTCTCAAACTTAGGCGAGTACTGGACTGCAGCTAAGCCTCCGAGTGAGAGGCTTGCTCACCACTCAGTAGGATTTTTCAAACTTAGGAGAAAAGGATTCGCAGCTAAGTCCCCGAGTGAGAGGCTTGCTCATCACTCGTTAGGATTTTTAAACTTAGGCGATTACTGGACTGCAGCTAAGCCCCCGAGTGAGAGGGTTCCTCACGACTCGGTAGGATATTTTGAACTTAGGCGAAACGGGTTCGCAGCTAAGCCACCCACTGGGGGATTTAGGGCACATAAAAAAGGAACAACAATCATTTATGAGACTGTAAAAACTGTGTCTTTGGTAATCAAACTAGAAGGTGTTTCTTATTACATCTCAATAGTCTGAATGCTTAAGCGTAAAAGGGGCGGAGCAGCTCCGCATTCCAAGCGCATGGCTTGTCTTTCTCGTGCTCGACATTGTAAAGGTGGTATGCTCCATTGTGGAGCACTCTGGTGATGATGAAGGTGCCTTCCCAAGCAGGAGCGAGCTTGTGTGGTTTCTGCTGATTCACTCGAAGAACCAAGTCTCCCTCTTGAAATGCTGGACCCCTCACATTTCTGGCGTGGAATCGACGCAGGTCTTGCTGATAAATGGTCGACCGGATCAGGGCCATTTCTCTTTCCTCTTCCAGTATATCAACCACGTCTTGCCGAGCCTATTCTGCTTCATCTTCTGAGAAAAGTTCGACTCGGGGTGCATTGTGGAGCAAGTCACTCGGAAGTATAGCTTCAGCTCCATAG
This sequence comes from Aegilops umbellulata, assembly GCA_032464435.1. Classification (NCBI taxonomy): domain Eukaryota; kingdom Viridiplantae; phylum Streptophyta; class Magnoliopsida; order Poales; family Poaceae; genus Aegilops; species Aegilops umbellulata. The sequence goes on along the minus strand of CP136054.1, from coordinate 60,343,443 downwards.
AGCAAGAAGAATGGAGTTCGGCCAGTCGACCGATTAGGAGTTGTCCTCAAACCTCAAAGCACTGATGGAAGTTCATCGATCCAGGCACCTGCTGCGTGCTTAAGATCACGCATCAGTCGGGGTTTCAGTCCCTTGAGAATTAATCTGTTTGCTCTTTCATCTTGTCCATTCGACTGGGGATAGGCGACTAAAGCATAGTGGACTCGAGTGCCCTAGGAAGCGCAGAAGGTTCTGAACTCATCAGAATCGAAGTTCGGCCCATTGTCAGTGATGATGTTGTGCGGAACACCATATCTGAATGTTAACTCTCTGAGGAAGCTGACAGCAGTACCGGCTTCAAGATTTCGGATAGGCTTGGCTTCAATCCATTTAGTAAACTTGTCGACGGCCACGAGCACATGAGTAAAGCCGCTCCTACCAGTTCTCAGGGGCCCAACCATATCCAATCCCCAAATAGCAAAGTGCCAGACGAGTGGAATGGTCTTCAGGGCTGATGCAGGCTTGTGAGACATGTTGGAGTAAAACTGGCAACCTTCACATTTGTCGACTATTTATTTCGCCATTTCATTTGCTCGCGGCCAATAAAATCTCGCTCGGTATGCTTTGGCCACAATGGTCCGAGAGGACGCATGGTGACCACAGGTCCCCGAGTGGATATCATTGAGGACCACTCGACCTTCTTCTGGTCTTATGCATTTCTGGCAGACTCTAGTTACACTTTATCTGAACAGTTGTCCCCTTATCACAGTAAAGGCCTTGGATTGACGGACGATCTGTCGATCCTCTTCTTCATCCTCTCTGAGTTCCTTCCTAAGAATGTATGCAATGTATGGCACTGTCTAGTCAAGAGTGATGACCAAAACCTCCATGATCAGGTCGACCACGGCTGGGACTTCGACTTCAGTCGGATCAGTGGCACTCTTAGGTTGTGGGGGCTCTTCTGTGAAAGGATCTTCTTGAACCGAAGGTGTAAGAACATGTTCCAAAAACACATTGCTGGGAATGGTTTCTCTCTTGGAACCTACTTTTCCCAAATCATCAGCCGCTTGATTTTTCAGTCGGGGTATATGATGGAGTTCCAACCTCTCAAACTTCTTCTCTAACTTTCTCACCGCATTGCAATAGCCAGTCATGGCTGGGCTTCTGACGTCCCACTCCTTCATTACTTGATTAACCACCAAATCCGAGTGGCCGTAGACCATGAGGCGACAGACGCCGAGTGAAATGGCCATACGCAACCCGTACAGAAGTGCTTCATATTCAGCTTCATTGTTGTAGGAGTCGAAATGAATCTGGAGAACATAGCTGAGTTTGTCGCCTCGGGGGGATACCAATACCAACCCAGCACCTGAACCATTCAGCATCTTGGATCCATCAAAGAACATGGTCCAATGCTCCGAGTGAATCTGAGTCGGCAGTTGCTGTTTGACCCACTCGGCTAGGAAATCTGCTATTGGTTGGGACTTGATAGCTTTCTTTGCCTCAAACCTGATATCCAAGGGAAGGAGTTCAATCGCCCACTTTGCCACTCGACTAGTTGCATCTCTGTTGTTCAGGATTTCTAACAACGGTGCGTCGCTGACGACTGTAATGGAGTGATCAGAGAAATAGTATGCAACCTTCTTCGTGGTCATGTAAATCTCATAAACAAGCTTATGATAATGTGGATATCTTTGCTTGGATGGAGTCAAAACATTAGAAACATAATATACTGGGTGCTGAACTTTATAGGCTTTTCCTTCTTCTTCCCGCTCGACTGTGAGTACCATAGTGACAACTTGTCCAGTGGCTGCAATATAAAGCAGTAAATGCTCTTCGCTGATTGGGGCAGCGAGCACCGGCTAGGTGGAAAGCAGGGCTTTGAGCTCTGCAAACGCTGCATCAGCTTCAGGAGTCCACTCGAACTTGTCAGATTTCTTGATCAGTCGGTAAAGAGGCAATGCCTTTTCACCGAGGCGAAATGAATCAACTCAAAGCGTCCAAACAACCAGTAAGCTTCTGGACATCATGAACACGCATAGGGCGCTTCATCCGGAGTATGGCACCGACTTTTTCTGGGTTCGCGTCGATTCCTCGTTCAAAAATGAGGAAGCCGTGTAACTTTCTGCCAGGAACTCCAAATGTGCACTTTGATGGATTAAGCTTGATATCATACCTTCTCAGGTTGGCAAAGGTTTCAGCAAGGTCAGCCAGTGATGACCCACAAGTATAGGGGATCTAACGTAGTTGAGGAAGTCCTGGATTAGGGGGTATCCGGACAGCCGGACTATAACCTTTGGCCGGACTGTTGGACTATGAAGATACAAGATTGAAGACTCCGTCCCGTGTTTGGATGGGACTCTCCTTGGCGTGGAAGGCAAGCTTGGCAACACGGATATGTAGATCTCCTTCCTTGTAACCGACTCTGTGTAATCCTAGCCCCTTCTGGTGTCTATATGAACCGGAGGGTTTAGTCCGTAGGACCAACAACAATCATACCATAGGCTAGCTTCTAGGGTTTAGGCTCTCTGGTCTCGTGGTAGATCAACTCTCGTAATACTCATATCATCAAGATCAATCAATCAGGAGTAGGGTTTTACCTCCATCGAGAGGGCCCGAACCTGGGTAAAAACATCGTGTGCCTTGTCTCCTGTTACCATCCGCCTAGACGCACAGTTCGGGACTCCCTACCAGAGATCCGCCGGTTTTGACACCGACATTGGTGCTTTCATTGAGAGTTCCACTGTGTCGTCACCGCAGGGAAGGATGTCTCGTCTCATCCTTAAAGACAACATTACCGCCGGGAGAGCCTTGGCTATCGGTCAAACTCACCGGCTAGGTGGTTTTATCATGACCGCCTGTTCGGCCGCGGCACGAACGATGACTTCTCGGGTCATCGAAAACAGCCTCCACGTCAACTCTCCGCCGAGCAGATGGATCCAATGGAGCTCTCTTCCCTGAACGAGCTCTTGGATCGCATCGCCGCCTTGGGAGTCGCTACGGACTATGATCGGATTGGGCTTAAACCCTATCAAAGGGAGATTACGTCTCCACCGGTCACCCATCATATCACGGTGGTGGAGGAACAATGCAGCGATTCTTCCTCTATCTTGAGGACTAACCATGTCCGGATTCCTGAGCTTTCCGAGCCGGACACCCGTTTACGGGAGGAAATCATCCAAGCCCTGAACCTAGAGTCAGGCAGCGGGCTAGATTTATCGGGCAACATCCCGAAACCCGAGCTTCCAAGATTGGAAACTCCTCGGCCCCTGGGTCTCAGATCGGGTGAGGGTTCGGACTTAATTCCACACACACCCACCCAAACATAAGCGATCTTTCCAACATCAGGCAAGAGCCCCAGGAAACAGTACATCATTATTGGGGCAGATTCCTCGTGATGAACAAGGGTAAGGACTGTCGCGAGGAAGACGCAGTCTCATTCTTTTGCAATAATTGCATGGACAAGGGAATCCTTAACGCCATAAGTCGCCATGATATATCACACTTTGCTGACTTGGCATCCATAGTACAAAAGTATTGTGCGATGGAAAGCGCCTGGAAAACCGAAACTAAATTTTGGGATAATCCGGCTCCGAATACACACCCGGTCCAAAGTAAAAGCGTGCACTACCAGAAGACACCCGGTTTAACTACAAAAAAGCAAAAACCCTCTACAGGGCAAGGAACCGTATTGGAAGGATGGCTTTAACGGACCCTGCAAAATTCATAGTACAGAAGGTACCATACCAACACATATCCTTAGAGCATGTTGGATACTCCGGCAGGTGGCCAAAAGTGGCAAGGATCTTCTCATCCCAGAGGCCACAGAGCACCATCCCAGGGATAACAACACGGTATTAACAGTCTTCGAGACCTTCGCATCAAATAACAGGCGCAAGCGAACACTCCGCAGCCTTGCGGAAATCTGCCACGTGGCAAAAATAAATCCATGGAGTGACGCGGCTATTACCTTCAATGCCAGTGACGAACCTAAATTCCGAACAGCCCGGGCACCAAAGTACTCATTGACGGCGGCAGTGGATTAAACCTCATCTATGAGGAAACTCCCCAGAAAATGGAAATAGACTGGAACCGCATTGAGCAAAGCATCACAACCTTCAAGGGAATCATCCCTAGTCGGGAAGCACGCTGTGCTGGGAAAATCACACTAGATGTGGTATTCGGCACGCCAGAGAACTACAGGTCCGAAGAAATTACATTCCAAGTGGCCCCGTTCAGTAGCGGATACCACGCCCTTTTAGGGAGGGAGGCATTCACAATCTTCCAAGCCATCACCCATTATGGGTACATGAAGCTCAAAATGCCTGGACCCAACGGAATCATCACTCTCGCTAGTGATCCGGACACAGCCCTTCGAGCCGAAAACAAAACAGCCGCATTGGCCCTCGAGGCATTATCCGAAGCCCTTGCGGCCGAGGAATTAACTGCATTACGTTCCACAGTGGACAGGGACGATGTGATACTCGACAAAAGGTCGATGTCCACCTCTTTTAAACCCTTTATCTCCCGCCTAGGAGAAAACGCATTACCCCTTTATCGCCTCCTTCGATGCACCGACCACTTTGAGTGGACAGATGCTGCCACAGCCGGATTGGAAGAAACAAAAGCCATACTGGCAACCAACCCAATCTTGGTCGCGCCTAACATCGGTGAACCAATGCTGCTATACATAGCGACGACTCATCAAGTCATAAACGCAGTGCTCGTCGTCGAACGAGAAGCGGACGGACATAAATTCCCCCTTCAAAAGCCGGTATATTATGTATCCACTGTCCTCACTCCATGCAAATCACGGTACCCGCATTATCAAAAGATAGCATATGCACTATTTGTCGGTGTTCTGGGAACGGGGGTCCCCAGACTTGCCTTCCTGCGTCCTGCGGCGTGGCTCAAAGGGGGTCCCAGCATGGCCCATCTTCATCAACACAAACCCAAGACCCTCGCGAGGGGCCAAGCCTCGCGGGGTGGACGACACGGAGCTTCCTCAGGCACGGCCTCATCAGGCTGGCTCACGAGGAGGTGGAGAGATCAAGGCGGGGTACCTCACGAGGTGCCCGTGACGCAAGCCATGACGACCAAGGGCGTCAGGTGCGCCAGCCCGCACAGTGTCCTCCTTTCCTCTTTGGTGCAAAGGGAGCAAGCGCAGGCGAGAGCATCAAGCAAATGCACCCGTTTCGGTGCAACGAGACCAAGACTACTCCAACGGCAGGGAAGAAGTCATTGTGGAGCCCAAGCCAGCGTCACCACCAGAGCCTTTGGCAGGCGAGGACCAACTTTAGTCAGGATAAGTGTACCAGATGTTCCCCTCCAAAATGGCCAATTGTTGGCGCCCTTCCCGCTCAATATTTGGGAAGAGGCCCAGGGCCTTTGACTATAAATAGGACTAGCCACCCCCAGGGTAGAGACACCTAGAGGCATCAAGGAAAGGAGAGACAATTCCGATCGCATCAGGATCGGATCGAGCATCACACACACACACACACACACACACACACACACAGAGAGAGAGAGAGAGAGAGAGAGAAGGGTGACTGAACTCCTCCTAGCAGTTCATCGCCCCAGCCAAGAACAGACCCTCGCGAGGCTGTTCTTCCTTGTATTGCTCGTCATTATCAGCCCAAGATGCAATCCACCACACCACAAACTAGAGTAGGGTATTACACCACAATGGTGGCCCGAACTAGTATAAACCCTGTGTCTCTTGTGCTGTTCTTTCTATAGCTTAGATCTTAGCGAGGCGGAGGGGTGTAGGTAGGTAGAAGGCGAAATCTCCGCGTGCACCCCAGTGTTCGAACCTCAAGGGTCTGCCGGAACCCGAAATCCGACATTTGGCACGCCAGGTAGGGGTGCGCCGGAATTCATCTTCCACCGCCCCGTTCTCCGCCAACCATCGCGTCCATGTCTGACGCTCGTCGGGCCCGCGTCGAGCGCTGAGCCGCTCTCGCTTCCCGCGTCGCCCAGATGGCTCCCGTCGGCGGGCGTCCACGCCGTTCCCCGTCACCTGCTGCCAACGCCACCACCGGCCCGGCTGGGAACGAGCAGCAAGCGTCGTCTCGGCATCCGCCCGTGCGGCAAGATGGCCGCACCGCTACTCCCTCGCTCACCCCAGCTGGTTCTTCGTCTCGCGCGCTCCGCGCACCCATGGAGGCTCGAGCTGCGCTCATCACGGCAAACGAGCTCCTGCGCTACCGTCCCGTCGACGACGTCTACGAAGAATGGCTCGACCGCGTCGCCGAGCTCGTCTGCGCCGCAGCGGGCTCTCCTGCGCCCTCCGTTCCGCTGCACCGGACCCCGCCCCGCGCGGGCGACGAAGTTCCGAGGGCGCCCTAGCCGCCTCCTCTTCAAGAAGACACCCTGGCTCCAAGGCGCGTGGCCCCTGGGCGGAACCCGCCCCGTCAGGTGCCCGCGTGGCAAGAGCAGAGCTGCCAAGAAGTCCCTCGCCCGCAAGAAGCTACCCGGGCGCTCCCTGCTCCAGCACGTCGCGACCATGCTCCTGCTCCCGCACGTCAAGACCCCGCGCTGCTCCCAGCTACAGCGCATGGGGACTTGCAAGACCAAGCTCTCCGTCAACCAAGGCCTCCCGTGGCCACAGCAGGCTGCCGTGCCTTCACCGTCGAGCTACGTAGCGTCGCGTGGCCCGGCAAGTTCAAGCTAGACCTGCCTCCTCGTTACGACGGCACGGCTGACCCTGCGGAGTTCCTCCAGCTCTATGAGCTGGGCATCAAAGCTGCCAACGGAGACGAGAAGGTCTTGGCAAACTGGTTTCCCATGGCGCTCAAGGACGGGGCTCGCACCTGGCTCCTGAACCTGGCTCCAGGCACAATCTCCTCCTGGGGCGAGATGCGCACCCGCTTCATCGCCAACTTCCAAGGTACTCGCGACCGGCCACCCGCCGTGAGCGACATGCGCCGCATCAAGCAACAACCCGGAGAGACCCTGCAAAAGTACATCCAGCGCTTCAACAACGCACGCCTCAAGATTCCCAAGGTGAGCGAGGAGGCCATCATCTCAGCCTTCTTCGACAGCGTGCGCGACGTCAAGATGAAGGAGGAGCTGGCGATGCATGAGGACCTGTGCACTTCCTTGGAGCTATTCAACTTGGCGACCAAGTGCGCCAGGGCTGAGGAAGGGCGTCTCTCCCTCCTCGAGCTGCCTGTCGCGGACCCAGAAGAGAAGAAGCTCAAGGCCAAGGATGTGAAGCGCAAGGGGGCTGCCGTGCTCGCGGTAGAACCAGACACCAAGCGGGGCAGAGATCAGCCCAAGTCTTCCAAAGGCAGTCGGTACTGTGTGTACCACGACCTCCACACCTACAACACCAACGAATGTCAAGAGCTTCGAGTCGTGCGAGAGGGAAGGATCGGCCGTCGCCCCGACCGCGTCGACCGGGGCTACGGTCGAGGAGGAGGAAGGAACGCAGGACGCTGGGAAGACCGCGGCCCGCGCCAAGGGTGGCGCGATCAACCTCGCGAGGATCGCTGGCGAGACCCGCCTCACGAGGGAGACTGGAGGGATCAGCCTCGTGAGGACCGCCCGCAAGGCAACGCAGGCCTCCCTCCGCTGCCGCCACAGCCAAGTAGGAACGAGGACTGCCATCAGGACGAAGGGGCTGGGGGCTTCCAGGAACCATGCGCGATCGCCTGCATCCTGGGCGGGGCTCAAGCCCCAGCCTCTCAGTGCATCTTCAAGCAGTTCGCCCGCGAAGTGAATGCAGTCCTCCCCAAGCTCGAAGCCATGCGCCCTCTCAGGTGGTCGGCGTGCGCCATCACGTTCAGCTCAGCGGATCAGCTCAAGTGCGCGGCCACAGCCGGAGTCCTCCCGATGCTTTGCTCCCTAATCATCAGCAACGTGGTGGTCACCAGGACCCTCATCGACGGTGGGGCAGGGCTCAATGTCATGTCCGTGGAAACATTCAACAATCTCCAAGTGCCCTACAACCAGCTTCAGCCGACCAAGCCTTTCTCCGGAGTCACCGACGGCTCCACGATCCTGATTGGGCAGGTCCGCCATCCCTGTCACCTTTGGGGCACGCGACAACTACCGCACCGAGCTCATCGACTTCGACGTCGCTCACATTCGCCTGCCGTACAATGCCATCCTCGGGTACCCAGCGCTGGACAAGTTCATGGCCGTAACCCACCACGGCTACAACGTCCTCAAGATGCCAGGGAGTGGCAGAGTCATCACGGTGCCCTATGAAGAGAGGGATGCGGTGTGTTCCCTGGAACGAGCCTTTCATGCCGCGTCACTGGAAGACCCAGATTGCGGAAGCAGGAGGCTTCCCGAGACCACCCCCAAGAAGAAGAAGACATCGTCCGGACCGGCCCCTCAGGGCCCGCGCCTGCCCAAGGGGCACCTCCTTCCATCGCATAGGAAAGCGCGCCCAGCGCCCTCCTCAGGCAGGGCTCGGGGGCTCTCCCCTGGAGGGCCACCGACCTGGCTAAGGTCACGAGGGAGGCGCTTGGGCACCACATGGAGGCGTGTTTTGAAGCACGTTTCCCTCAAGGAGTAAGGCAAGGAGGGCCAGACCCTCAGGAGTTCGTCAGCAAGGCCATTCAGGAGATACAGGAGTCAAGAGTCATGAAAGGCGACCGCCGCCTACCAGTTGTTGCTCCCCATCCAGGCGAGGATGGTGGGCTGCGCGTCTGCATCGACATACCAGGGCTCAATCGAGTCGCTTCTCTGGAGCGCCTCTGGTCCTCGAGAGTGGGGCGCTGCGGAGGTCCACCCCACAGCTACGTTCGCATGCCTTACGGCCTGCCGAACGCGGCTACCACGTACCGGCGCCTCATGAGGGGCATCATGGAGGCTCAAGAGGCCAGGTGTTCTGCAGCCCTGGCGGAGACGGAGATGGTCCGCGAGGAGTCACCAGCGCCTCCGGAGCCTCCCGAGGCCCCTGGCCTGGGGGCTCGTGAGGATCGGCTTCCGCAGCCCATCGAGTCTGCTACACCAACACTCCTTCATCCTCAACATCATCAAGTGACATCTTTCAAGTTTCATTTCCGACTGTGAGCGCCCCTCGGGGCTGCATTATTCCCAGGCCGCGTGGGCCCGTCCCTGCAGCATGTATCCCTTTTATTTCATGTTGATTAGCTTGCTTTGTTGGGGGCGCCCCTCGGGCTGCATCATCCCCAAGTCGCTCGGGCCTGACCCGGTGATGCCTACCTTCCCAGCATCTATTTGAATGAATCCACTCCTTCGCGGCTAATGTGTTTGACCCAGTTGCCTGCTCAACTGACGCCGACTGATGGAACTGCTCCCATAATGGCACAACGCTTGCGCATGGGTCCGTGCCTGCAACGCCGACAAACCTGAATGGCTGAGCTCTGGCCGCGGCAGCCCCGCATGGCGCCACCTCGTCAAGCCTTCAGTGCCTCATCTCCCCTCGGAAGCAATCAACGGCTGACTGTCAATTGTCATGGCAACCCCTCATTCTTCCTATGATGTGTCTACAGGATCTCCTAAAGGAGCTGCGCCAGGCGAGGCCCTCGCGGTGTCTCCTTCACTCTCGTCCGCGCGAACCGCTTGCACGTTAAAGGGGGGGTGCCTGAGCATCGCGACTCAGGGCTCCTACTGGCTCTCCAGCCCTCACCCTCTGGCCTTGACCACGGCATCGCGACTTGGCATACCAACGACGGCTGAGACTCGCTCGAGGGCCGGGACCCGAGGACGTAGAGTAGAAGGGGGAGCAAAGGCGAGGGGGGATGGACATGCGAGGACCTAGCCGAGCAGCCTCACGCCTGCCGATGCGCGGACCCGGTGACACACCAGGGAGCGGTCCCAGATTCTCGAGATAAGTCACCGCCTGAAAGCACCAGCTACCGTGGCGCCATCCCCGCACCTAATGCAATCCCGTGTTAGCGACGCCGCTCTCCTTTCTCACCGAACGATGGCTGCTTGAGCACCAAAGGGGACCTCCTGAGCATCGCGACTCAGGGGCTCTTACCGGACCCCGGGTCGCTCACCTCCTGGCCTTGACCACGGCATCGCGACCTGGCATACCAGCGACGGCTGAAGTCGCCTTGGGACTGGGACCTGTCGGCGGAGAGCACCAAGCCCTCGCGAGGTTTGAAAGGGAGAACTGAGCTAAGACGGAATGAGCAACTCGCACCATTCTACGACAAGGGTCATATCAACGAACAGGATCACAGGCACCTTACAAGCCCCCACGGGGCGCGTCTTTGATTCCTCGCAGGGAACAGATCCTAAAAAGACGCTAACTACGCGCACCCCTGCAAAAGACGCCATCATCAACAATGGGCCGTCAAGCACTAGCGCCAACCCCATCCAGATCAGAGTCCGCGACGGCCAGACGAGCCCGCCCTGCTCCAGGAGCGGCGCCGGCTCGGGGGCTCGTAGCTGTCGTCGCTCGTCTCTAGAGTCGCGAAGAGCTCGCCGGAGTCGCGGGATCCTCCAACGCCTCCGCCGCCTTAGGGGCCGCCAAGGGAGCGGTTGGCGGGCCTAGTCCTCGCCGTAGCAGGGTCCTGACCACCTCTCCCTGGTTTGGTCTAAGCACAGATGGCATTAATCCTTTTGGGGAGCAGAGCAGCAACCATAGCACCTGGCCTGTGACTCTATGTTTGTATAACCTTCCTCCTTGGTCGTGCATGAAGCGGAAGTTCATTATGATGCCAGTGCTCATCCAAGGCCCTAAGCAACCCGGCAACGACATTGATGTGTACCTAAGGCCATTAGTTGCGGAACTCTTACAACTGTGGAATGGAACAGGTGTACATGCGTGGGATGAGCACATGGGGGAAGAATTTGACCTAAAGGCGTTGCTGTTCGTGACCATCAATGATTGGCCTGCTCTCAGTAACCTTTCAGGACAGACAAACAAGGGATACCGCGCATGCACGCACTGTTTGGACGATACCAACAGTATATATTTGGCTAATTGTAAGAAGAATGTGTACCTGGGACATCGCCGATTTCTTCCGAGAAGGCATCCCGTAAGAAAGAAAGGCAAGCATTTCAAAGGTGAGGCGGATCACCGGACGAAGCCTCGCCACCGTACTGGTGCTGATGTACATGATATGGTCAAGGATTTGAAGGTGGTCTTTGGAAAGGGTCCTGGTGGACAACCTGTTCCGAATGACGCTGACGGACGCGCACCCATGTGGAAGAAGAAATCTATATTTTGGGACCTGCCCTATGTCAAAGACCTAGAGGTCCGCTCCGCAATCGACGTGATGCACGTGACGAAGAATCTTTGTGTGACCCTGCTTGGCTTCTTGGGCATGTATGGGAAGACAAAAGATACACCTGAGGCACGGGAGGACCAGCAACGTATGCACGGAAAAGACGGCATACATCAGGGTCATGCAAGCTATGCTCTTACCAAAGAAGAGAAGGAAATCTTCTTTGAATGCCTGCTCAGTATTAAGGTACCGTCTGGCTTCTCGTCGAATATAAAGGGAATAATAAACATGGCAGAGAAAAAGTTCCAGAACCTAAAGCCTCATGACTGCCATGTGATTATGACGCAACTGCTTCCGGTTGCATTGAGGGGGCTTCTACCGTAAAATGTTCGATTAGCCATTGTGAAGCTATGTGCATTTCTCAATGCAATCTCTTAGAAGGTAATCGATCCAGAAATCATACCAAGGTTAGAGAATGATTTGGTGCAATGTCTTGTCAGTTTCGAGTTGGTGTTCCCACCATCCTTGTTCAACATCATGACGCACGTCCTAGTTCACCTATGCGAAGAGATTAACGTTTTGGGTCCTATATTTCTACACAATATGTTCCCCTTTGAGAGGTTCATGGGAGTCTTAAAGAAATATGTTCATAACCGTGCTAGGCCAGAAGGAAGCATCTCCAAGGGTCGTCAAAATGAGGAGGTCATTGAGTTTTGTATTGACTTTATTCCTAACCTTTAGCCGATTGGTGTTCCTGAATCGCGGCATAAGGGCAGACTGGATGGAAAAGGCACGCTATGAGGGGAACAAATAATATGTATGGACGGACATTCTCTCACTGAAGCACACTACACAGTTCTACAGAATTCCACCTTGGTGGCTCCGTATATGGATGAACACAAGAATTTGCTACGCTCCAAACACCCGGAGCGGTCTGATGACTGGATTACACGTGAACAAACTAGGAGTTTCGCCAGCTGGTTGCAGACACGTACCATGCATGACACCTCTATTGAAGATGACCTGTACTTGCTGTCCCAGTTACCATCTTCGAATATAATGACTTTCAAAGGGTACGAGATAAATGGTAATACATTTTACACGATCGCCCAAGATAAGAAGAGCACCAACCAAAACAGTGGTGTCCGCTTTGATGCAGAAACCAAGACGGGAAAGGAAACATATTATGGTTATATACAGGACATATGGGAACTTGACTATCGACGTGGTTTGAAGGTCCCTTTGTTTTGGTGCAAATGGGTCAATATGACACGAGGCGGGGTAACGGAAGACCCGCAGTACGGAATGACAACAGTGGATCTCAACAATCTTGCGTATGCAGACGAACCATTCGTCCTAGCCAATGATGTGGCACAGGTTTTCTATGTGAAGGACATGTCTACCAAGCCAAGAAAAAGAAAAGATAAGGAAGCGAATGCATCGTACGATGAGCCAAAGCGGCACATAATTCTTTCTGGGAAGAGAAACATCGTGGGAGTGGATGACAAGACAGACAAGTCAGAACATTATGAAAAGTTTAATGAAATTTCTCCATTCACAGTGAATATTGACCCGAGCATCCCGTTAAATGATGAAGATTTTCCATGGTTAAGTCGCAAAGGGACACACTCGAAGAAAAAGTTTCACACCCAAAGATCTGGGATGTGATCGGCTTCACTATCATCACTTTCTTCTGTGTTTCACACCCAGCAGGGAATCTCTGTAATAGTTAGGGTAGTTAATTATGTGTTTTAGCATTTGAAACGCGAAGAAATTTTATGTGCAAACAAATTCTTTCATGCCTTTACTGATTTTTAAAGTTAAGTTATTCACAAACTAGTGATTCACACTAATTTAAAATAATTCAAAATTTAAACTATTCAAATTTGAAAACTACGGGCACTAACAGAAAATTTGTAATTTTTTGTACCTAAAGCAAAAATATTCGCAAAGAAATTCTAAATACACAAAAAAAACAACTCAAAAATAAATAAAGCAAAAAAATAAAAAAAACCCGCCTACTAGGCCAGAGCGGCCTGCATACGACTAGAAACCCAACCTATTGTTGGGCCAGGATGCAGGCCCGCAAAGGCCCAGTAGGCCCACAGGGCAGCACAAAACATGTAGTCCTAGTAGGCCTGCTTTGGAGAGGAGCTCGAGAGAGCTACCGCACGGGGGTTTATAAACCAGTGCGGTCGCCCCTCGGCTAGCGAGGTGGGACTAAACTTGCCGCACCGCACCTGCGCCAGTGCACCCCCTTTAGTACCGGGTCGTGGCACGAACCGGTACTAAAGGGGGGCCTTTAGTACCGGTTGGAGCCACCACCCGGTACTAAAGGGGGTCGCTTCCCACCGCTTGGCCTGGCCAAAACAGGCCTTTAGTACCGGTTGGTGGCTCCAACCGGTACTAAAGGCCCCTCCTATATAAACAACACTTACGAAAATTTCAGTTTCTCATCTGGTTCTTCTCCTCTGCACCGTCGACGCCCGCCGCCCCCGTACTCCATCCCTCATCGCCGCCCCCGTCGCCGCCCCGTCCCCGTCGCCGCCGCCCCATCGTCCCCGTCCCCGTCGTCCCCGTTGTCACCGCCGCCCCGTCCCGGCCCGTCCCGCGTCGTCCCCGTCCCCGTCGTCGCCGCCCCATACGTCCCCGTCGTCGTCGCCGCCCCGGCCCGTACGTCCCCGTCCCCGTCGTCGCCGCCCCATCGTCGTCATCCCCGTCGTCGCCGCGCCCGTCGCCGTCCCCGTCCCCGCGCGCCCCCCGTCGCCTCTCGCCTCGCCGGTGAGCGCGCACACACACATACATTTTTTGTTTTTTAGTTATACAAATAGTTAGAAATTTTTCTATTTTTTAGAAATTGTTAGAAATTTTTCTGTTTTTTAGAAATTGTTAGAAATTTTTCTGTTTTTAGAAATAGTTAGAAATGTTAGAATTGTTAGAATAGTTAGAAATGTTAGAATTGTTAGAAATTTTTCTGTTTTTTAGTTATAGAAATAGTTATAAAAAAGTTAGAATTGTTAGAAAATTTTCTGTTTTTTAGTTATAGAAATAGTTATAAAAAAGTTCGAAAATTTTCTTTTTTTTAGTTATAGGAATATTAGAAATGTTATAGAAATGTTAGTTATATATAGCACTGTTAGAAATGTTATAGAAATGTTAGTTATATAGAAATGTTAGAAATTTTAGTTATCAAAATCCAATCATTAAAAAAATGTTACTTTTTGCGGGCATATAGCTAGTATTTGTTCTCGACGATGCCCGGCCCGCATCCTCGCCGTCGACCCGTCCGCGACGACGTCCGGCTGACCCATGTCCGGGACTGGGCTCCGCCGGGCTGGCACTGGGAGGTGCTGCCTGGAGGGGTGCGCCGCTTGATGAGGAACCCGGCCCCGGGTCCCGTCGTCGACCCTGATCTCGTTTGGTGGCGTTCGCGTGGGCCAGTTTCGGTGCGGAGGGAGCCGGCCCCACCGGAGGTGGTACGTCACCGTGTCAGGGAGGAAGACGAGCACGTCCATCGCTACATGGTTGCGTTAGAGGGCGGCAGGTTCTCCAATACCTGGCAGTTTCTTCAGGGATCTCACTTTAGCTATGATCCTGTGAGGGTTCCTTCTCTTTGGGTGTCCATCGCCCGCGGCGCCGCAGGAACCGCGAGTGTCCTAGATTCTTCTGTAGTATTCGATCTTTAATTAGCTACCTAGCCAGTGATGTACTATTCAATATTATATATTATTTGAGACGATGTATTCGAGATTATATCTATTATTCGAGACGATGTATTCGAGATTATATCTATTATTCGAGACGATGTAATTTGAATACTAAATTGTTTTATATTTCTTTTGGATTAGTTAAATAAAAGCTATGGCGGACAATACCAACAGAGAGGGAGAACAGACCATGTTCGATATGATACGCGGGCCAGATGATGATCAGAATGAAGAAGATTATGGCGGCTCCGAATTTCTAAACAACACCGGAGAGGGTGATATGATATTCGATCGCGACGACCGAATTGATGAAGTCATGAACTACGATTATGACGATGACGAAGAACATGTTGATCCTGAAACAACAAAGACCGGCGAAGTATATATATTTATATAAGAAGGCATCTGGTGATCATCACATGTTTTAAATGAGTTGAAGATATATTAACGAATCGATCTTTTTTATTTCAGCCATCCGGATCGAGCAAATCTTCAGGCAACAGGACGAAACGAGGCCCGAACAAAAAGTTGAAGGAGGGCGTAAAGTACAACATCGAGGCAATCAGACCTAATGGCGAACCATTAGCGCCTAAGAAGATTGCGGACAAGTTCGTTCGTCAGTGCGGAGTTCTTGTGAAAGACCAACTCCCGATCTCCCTTCAAGAATGGAGAGAGCCAGCAAAGCCACGTCCAAATGTTACTTTTGTCGACGACAGACAAAAAAACTGCTTTGGGATACTCTCATGGAACATTTCACCCTACCAGATCATTTCACAGATGCAGATGTGGAGAAAGTCAAGGACGCCGCTCTTAGGAAGATGGCGGTTGCATTCAACAACCACAAGAATCGTGTATGGGACAAGTACATCAAGGATGGAAGGAAGACTCCAGTATTCGAGAGAACACTAGAGAATCAAAGTGCTCATTGGGACGATTTCGTGAAATTCAAGGATTCAGAATTAGCTAAGGAACGGTCGATAATAAACAAGAAGAATGCCGAAAAAAAGGATAAGTTCCATAAGCTGGGGCCAGGTGGCTACGCGGTGGCAATGCCTAAGTGGGATAAGTCTGAGAAAGAGATGGAGGATGCAGGTGTCACTCCGGTTACTAAGAGCTGCCCCCCAGGTGCAGGTCTTGGCTCTATGCGCATGGGGGGGAGTTGGACCCGAAGACAGGCAAAGTTTCGACGAAGGCATGTCTGAACGGAGCCGACGATAATATACTTGCTGCAATAGAAGTGGCTCGAACGGGGGTGTTCCAGCCCAACAGAGAGAACGACGAGCTTACGCGTGCCCTGGGAAATCCTGAACACCCGGGAAGAACACGAGGCAAGGGCGCTATTCCGTGGTATGAGGGGTTTTCGGACTGGAACGCCGACTACAAAACCCGTGCGATAAGGAAGATTGCAGAGGAGAAGCAGAGGAAGATGGAGGAGGAGAAGAGGAAGCTGGACTATGAACGCCTTCAAGGCCTAGAATCAGAGCACGCGGACTTGGCAGTTAAATTCCAGCGGCAGCATGAGCAGATCGACTCACTTAGCCAGCAAAGGGGGTCTCAGCAGCTGCAGCAGCTAGCGGATGATCCAGCATTGGATACCACCGCCCCATCCATGCCGAGAAGTAGCGTGGGTTCCGCCCTGTTTGACGCAATGCTGGATAGATACCCCGTGGATGACATCACGGAGAACACTAACTGCGAGCTACACTTCAAAATTAAGAACATATCCTTGAAGGTGGCAGACGGCATTGCTTATACAAATTCCCCCGATGCAACCTTCCATTGCAACTCGATTCCAGCAGGCTATGCTCGTGTCGTGGTTGATGAGGTGGTGGACCAATATTCGGGGCTAGAGCTTGACATTCCTGGAGGTGACGAGGAGCACACACTCGGAGAGGCCAAACATCGTATCATCCTATGGAGAAAGGATTGCATCATTTTTCGAAGGCCACCGACACCGCGTCACCCGACTCCTCGTCGAAGTCCGCCACCGATTCAGCAGACTACCGCTCCTCCAAGTCCACCAACGCGTGAGGCCACTCCTCCTCGTCCAACTCAGCCCCGTCAGCCGTGTCCGCCGCCTCAGCAATCGCAGAAGAGACACCCCGCAACTATGGTGCTTAGCGGTACGAGTCGAGGTCATAGTACAGGAAGTACAGGCGGAGGCAAGCGATATAAATATGGTCCAAACCTCAATACTCATCTTCCTGAGAGGGCTTACGACAGGACCCAGGAGCAAACCAATGCCATAGTGCGGGCAGAAGTCGACGCCCATTTTGGACCGAAACCGCCACCGCCGCCAAGGGAGAAAGTGCATGTGGAAAAGATTGACCACTTCATTCGTATGGCTCAACCACCAGCTCCTAAGCCTGTTGACACAGACTATGAGCGCCACATCAGGAAGTTAAATCGACAACGTCTACAGAAGGAGGCGAGCTCGAGCTCGAGCAAACAACAAGCAGCTGTGAAGAAATGCGGGAAAACCGTTGCCCAGCTGGGAGAACAGGCGGCGCAATCGATACCCCCGCTTGTTGTGCCAACAACACGTGACAGTACGCGCGCCCAATATTATTGTGGGCAAACAGTTTATGTTCCCGAGGTGGGCGATGTGGTAATAACCCAGGAGCATATAATGCAGGCTGAAACTCTCAACATCACTGTTGGACAACTCCTCGAGATCGAGGACATGCGTGTGCTTAGAGAGGAGGAAATAAAACAGAAATATGCCCGGGGCCAACCTTTGGTCAAGCCAAAAGAGGTCAAGAAGCTCCCAACGAGAATGTATGAATTGCATCAATGGTACATGGACATTACCAAGAGATCCGATCGAGAGTCCCTCATGGTGCAAGTCAAGAAGGATCAGTACTACTATGAGAAAGCTGTGGCCGTTGAGTATTCAGAACTATTTCAGTTATACAATCAAGACGCACTCGACAAATCTATCGTCAGTTGCTATTTTCTGTAAGTGATTTCTTTCTGTAATTTAAGTCTAAAGCTAGCTGTAGTGATCCTTTTGATCAATCATTACCTCTAATTATCCTCACTATATTCTTTTCTGTGGTATTATGCAGGATGAAGATGTATGAAATGAAAAAAGGTGGACGCTATGGCATTGGGTTCATTGACCCAAACACCGTTAATGAATACACATGGAGAATAGATCCATATCATGAAAAGCATGTAGAGGACAGCATGCTAGAGTTCTTGAAGCGCCTCAAATACAATGAAGATATACTACTTCCTTACAACTTCAAGTGAGTCACACTGTCTTGTACTACAAATTCTCTGTGTTTGCCTACTAGCTAGCTACATGTTTTTGCTTACATATGCCCGCTTAATTAAGACATGCAAACGTGTGTGCATGGGAACAGTTGAAATATTGGACTCACTACTCAAAGCAAATAGTGACTATAACATCTTGTTTGGGATAGTCAACATGTAATTTCAATCATTATTAACTATATATCTCGGCCTATTTAGTTCGTCATTTCATGATATGAACTATTTAATAACCCCTTTATTCATTTTCTTTGTCGGCGGGCAGGGCTTGGGCAAGGTTCATCAGCGTCACTCCAGGCGAATGGAAACGACAACTGAAATGGTTTCGACCCAAGGTAAGTAATTAAGTAGTACTAGCTAGCTAGCTAGCTGCCATCTCTTTAATTATCATGCTTGATTAATTATTATCTGATCAACTTAAATTCCATTCTTGTAAAGGCCCTGAAGCAGGCGCAGGGGACTGATCTATGTGCATTCTGCGTCTGCGAGAACATTCGCATGATGGCGTCCGAAAGGAGCAGATCTCAAAGACGGGAATGGGTACGCTTGTTAGAACACTATTCACAATTTTTACACCATTATTGATATCTAGTCACACAACTAATACACATGCATATTGATCTCCTTCTTAACAGTTCACAGAGGTGCGGGACAAGCTCCTAGAAACGGAGCGCGTAGAAGCACTTCAAGAGGAAATAGCGGGATTTTTGCTCGACCAGGTCATAAATCTGAAGGAAGAATACTATTGCCCGCTACCGCCCCCATCGTCCAGGTCATGAACCACTTCCAATTGTCATCGTGCTCCGAAGACACCAATTAGGCTAATGCCACTGGCTCCGAAGGCAACATGCATATGTAGGAGAAATTGTATATAGCTATACATGTGTGTATGTGTGAATTAATATGGTGGTTTGTGAGACATTGATGATATATATATGATTGGTTCTACTAGAAATTCTATTTATATATATATATATATATATATATATATATATATATATATATATATATATATATGCATAACGTGTACAATGTGTAGTATCGTAAAATACCAGCAAACGAAAAAGAATTACAATGGAAAACACAAAATTAAATGTAAAAGAAATCATAAAACCAAAAACCCCCCAAACATTTTAGTACCGGTTGGTGTTACCAACCGGTACTAAAGGGCTCCCGGCCCCCGGAGCTGGCTCGTGCCACGTGGTTGCCCTTTAGCACCGGTTCGTGCTGAACCGGTACTAAAGGGGGGCCTTTAGTGCCCACACTTTAGTGCCGGTTATGGAACCGACACTAAAGGGCCTTACGAACCGGTGCTATTGCCCGATTCTGCACTAGTGGAGGTAGTGAATAACTCTTGTATCTTTGCTAATTTCTACATTACATATCCTTGAGAAGACACGGACCGTCCTGCTTTTGTTTTTTGTTTTCAAACGCAAGAAAATTGATTCCGTTAATTCATTGGACTGATGTGGAGGCCAATAACATGTGAGTAGCTGCACCTTTTGCTTTCACGTAAGGACATGTGGAAAGAAACTGATTTGTAAACCTACCATTGTGTTCGCTAGATATGATTTGTAAACCTACCATTGTGTTCGCTAGATATACTGCATGTTCATGTGTACAGAATGCTGGTCACTCAATTTATCTATCCATGCAATTTCACTTCATGACTCATCCGTAATCACCCTTGCAGCTCCTGCACTTATCTACAACTTATTATGAATATTTCTTACCATGCTAATCATGTTGCAGGCAAAGGAAATGATGTTGGCTCTGCTAGATGGAACAAATTTGAACTAATGTTCTGCTGAGAATTCTACTTCTACGTACATCAAAGTTATCCACAATTGACTTGTGATTTCTCATCATAGTTGTTTCCTTCACTGCTCCTTTGTTTTGCTTGGTAGATTTTTGTCATGGGTTACTAAAGAGATTAGAAAATAGAGGCTCACGCCTCAAGATGTTTGATGTTAGGACTAAAAAGAAAGGAGTGGACCATTTTTTTGTTTGGCAAGTTTGTTAGCATCAAACTGTATCAAGTTCAGTGACTCATGTGCATATGGTACTGTAGATAAGATTTTTTCCAATTTTTTCCATCCCATATTTGCCGAGTGCGTGACTTCTTTTACATAACATGTGCCAATTGTAAGTGTGTTTAATAGAATGATTCGTGCAAAATTTTATCCAAGCTAATGAGTGAATTAGAACGAAAATCACGAGAGATGAGTAGAATCAGAACTGATACCCAAGCTGGGAGCCCTTTTCCGGTTTCGTATTTCTGTACGAAAACTGTATTCTATATTGAATTGGTGGGCGCAGGACATGTTGTCTATTTTAACTCAATCCACTGCTCTCTTTGAATTTCTTCATCATCATTGTATTTTTTTCCATCTGGGTCTCTCTATGTCCCCTTCTTAGGTTGTGCAAGAGTAGCATCATCACTGTAGATTATTAATGAGATGGAGACACATGCTGGTGCAAAAATTCCTGCATTGTCGTGTTGTAGGGGACAGTATGAAGGTTGTATGATAAGGAGTTTCTACAGTGCACCATATCAAAATTGAAGATATCATACTGTTGTTGCAATTCTTTGATATATGTAGTTTTTCCTGGTCGGCTTTTAGTGGAGTGGGTGTGTTGGGGCGCACATTGATTCAGAATGGTGTTCCCCATTCTCTATAATACAGTTGTTGCAATGCTTTGATACGTGGAGGGATGGAGTTCACTTAGAATCTTAGTCGATGATAACTTCTTTTCCTTGATGTATATCCTAACAGGTTCCTTTCAAAATTACTTTTGTGAAGTAGCCTCATTAGTTATACACCATCCTGTTGTTGCTCCTTGGTCTTATAGTTATGTGCTTGCTTAACTGATGAATGTTCTTCTACACTATGAATATGATGTTGGTTGTTCAGAGACATGAAAAATGTTCAGGGGTTGTGTTCTTGGGTCTTCCTTATATTTAAGTTCTTGGGTCTTCCTTATATTTAGAGAGCGTACATGTAGAATAGATATAGTGTCTAGATCCAAATTTATGCAAGTGTTGGTTACATCATGTGTGCATTTCTTAGTTTAGTGCTCAACAGATAACTAAAAGTTTGTTTCTTCGGGTTCGCGACACACTCTTCCCACTGCTGGGTAGTTTCAAATCATGATTCTTCGTTGTTTCGTAATATACCATTTATCTTTCGTTTGACCAAATTAATCACTATTAGATATCTCTATGTCTGCCACAGTTGACTTCTGAGCTTGAGCTTTGCAGTTTTCCCTGCTCATCTCCTATTGCTCATGGAAATTCTATAATGAGCCATAATATTTTCAAGTCACATGTATTTTTTTTCTTTTTTCTAGATAAATGGAATATCATATTGGCAGTTGATAAGTAGTTTTTATTAGAGGTGTGCCAATGTTTATCGATCTGTTTGTAACCATGCATTTGCATGATTGTAATACATCTCCTTCTTTGCCATCTTCAACTTTTTTATATGTTGTTTTGTTTCTACTTAATTGATACCAAAAGATACACACGAAATTACCGTACATATTTTTAGAATTTATAATTATTTACTATTTTACTGTTTGGACCATAGTATACATAGTGAGGACTTACCGACGGGCGCGGCGTATCGCCGCGTGGGCTAAGCTAGTACGTTTCCTAGATGCAAGTCGTGCAATGCTCATGCACCATTCCTAAGCTAACCAGTCAATGAAAGTCTTCGCTCTGGCTCTTGCTCCGTCGCCGCCTGCGAGCATGTCCAGGCCTCCGCGTGCGCGCCCCCGCGGTGCTGCTGCTCCGCCTCCTCCGCCCGTGGCCCGGCTTCCCGCGCTGTTGCACCGCCTGCGCCACCCGGCCTACGGTCGGCTTACGCCACTCGGCCGGCTCTCCGCCGCCTGTCCGCGCACCCGCGCGGCCGGCGGGCTCCTCCTCCCGCGATGCCCTGGCCGCCCGCTCGCGCGCCTGCACGTCGCCCCGCCTCACTACCAACCTCCGCGCCTTTCCACCGGCGCGGCCGCGCTCGCATCAGCCGCCTCCGCGCCCGGGCGCGCCGGCTCCGTTCGACTCCTCGCTCCACCGGCTTCGCCCCGTGGCCAGCTTCCTCCGCATCCGCGCGCCCGCCCAGCCGCCCAGGCCTGCTCCGGGTCCGGCTCCCTCCGCCAGCCGGCCTCGCCGGCATCTCGTACGCGCCTCCGGCAGCCGGCTCCAAGCGCCCGCAGCGCCGCGTTCGCGCCTCCCCAGCGACCCGACTGCATTGTGCCGCCTCCGCCCCGTCGATCCGCGGCTGACTCCACACATCTCGCGCGCCCCCTGCTGGCTCCGCAGCGTGCGCCGCTCGTTCGTGTTGTTGCTGCCTCCTTGCGCTCCGCCTCCCACGCGCCCGCCCGGCCGCACGGCCGGCTGCGCCGCGCCCGTCAGCGTCCGGCCTCGCCCCGCGGCCGGCCTCTCCCGCCTCCGCGCGTCTGCCTCGGGCCTGCTGCGGGTCCTCCGCCCCGCCTCCGCCAGCACCCGACGCGCGCCAGCCGGCCCCCGTTACTCGTTGCTGCTCGCTGACTGCCGCCTTCTGCGAGCAGAGGAAGAACTAAAGAAAACAGCGATCCGGTTGGAAACAAGAAGAAAAGAGAAAGAGGCCGGCTGCCCCACGTGAGGACAAGAAGAAAAGTCAAGGGCCGGCTGAAGAAAAAATAAAAAAATATCATGCATCTGATTTCTCACGTGGAGTCGGACAAACAGAAAAAGAAAGAGGAAAGAGAGAGGCCGGCTGGTTCAGCATAATGCGCCGGCTGAAGCAAAGAGAAAAGAAGTGGCCGGGTGGTGGCGTCCGGTTGCTTACATGCAGTCGGACAAAGAGAAAAAAAAAGAGAGGAAGGATGCGACTGCGCAGACTGCTGCCCAGCCGACTGCACTGGTTGACCGCCCGCGTCGCCGCTCGGCCGGCTGGTTCGTCTTCCCGCTTCGCTGCCTTCCGACCGATGAGCCGGTCCGGCTGCGCACAGCCCGCAGGAGAAGAAAAAGAAGAAGACAAAATAGTTGCTGGGAGATCCGGCCTGACTGCTCAGCAGTCGGCCTGAATCTCGAGGGCTACACCCAGCGGGTGCGCTGACACGCCCCCGCGAAGAGGAAGACAAAGTAGTTGCCGGAAGATCCGGCCCGACTGCTCAGCAGTCGACCCGAATCTCGGGGGCTACACCCAGTGGGTGCGCTGGCGCGCCCCCACGAATGATTGCAACAAACAAAAACAAAAGACAAAAGAAGAGTTTTGTCCGGCTGCCAGCAGCCGGCAGAAGAGAAGAAAGAAGAAAAAGGGTGTTGCAAGATGCCTCGCCACCTGGCCGGTCGAGCCTGACCGGCCGGGACCCCTTCGAGCACCCAGCGGGTGCGCCGGCGCGCTCAGCAAGCGTTGAGCCGCGCCGGCTGTCTTCGGCAAACTCCGCCTCGGCTACACAAAAATCAATGTGAGCTCCTCACCCGCATATTTTTGCACCGCAAGAGCATGAATAACCCCGAGCGATGCCCGGGGGCTATCTCCGCATTTTATTACAGTTGCATCACTGTTCGCCCCGGCCTGAGACGTTAGTTCCCGCAGACGGTTTAGTAGCGTGCGCGGTACCAAAGGCCCACTCGCAGTCACAGACCGCAGAGCGGCTGTCCGGCTGGCAAGAGTGAACGCTGGAGGCCACCCACGCGAAAAACGTCCGGGAAGAAAAACGGTTCGGGCGACCCGGTCGTTTCCTTTATGAGTATCTACTCGGTTGAATTTGCTCCCAGACTCTGAGTACTGTTGTCGGTGTCAAAACCGGCGGATCTCGGGTAGGGGGTCCCGATTTGTGCGTCAAGCTCGGATGGTAACAGGAGACAAGGGACACTTTATTTTACCCAGGTTCGGGCCCTCTCGATGGAGGTAAAACCCTACTCCTGCTAGATTAATATTGATGATATGGGTAGTACAAGAGTAGATCTACCACGAGATCAAGGAGGCTAAACCCTAGAAGCTAGCCTATGGGTATGATGATGGTTATGATGTGTTCGTCCTACGGACTACAACCCTCCGGTTTATATAGGCACCGGATAGGGTTAGGGTTACACAGAGTCGGTTACATTGGTAGGAGATCTTGAACATCCGCACGCCTAACTTGCCTTCCACGCCAAGGAAAGAACCTTCCGGACACGGGACGAAGTCTTCAATCTTGTATCTTCATAGTCCTGGAGTCCGGCTGAAGATATAGTTCGGCTATCCGAACACCCCCTAACCCAGGACTCCCTCAGTAGCCCCTGAACCAGGCTTCAATGACGACGAGTCCGGCGCGCAAATTGTCTTCGGCATTGCAAAGCGGGTTCCTCCTCCAAATTCTTCAAGAATATAATAAACACCAAAAAATAGTGTCCGGCTCTGCAAAACAAGTTTCCACGTATTGCCATATAGAGAATAATACAAACACAAATCAAATCTGCTGACGTATTCCGCAGTGCGTCATAACACTGCGACCAAGCCTTCTGTATGGATTATTTTTTGTTGTTCCACCGCAACACGTTCAACGAGGCGGTTTCCTTGGCACGTCTTGTCGAAGCAGAGATCATGTGCCCCTTTTAATGGGATTCTCGTTAATACGGACGTGGGTAACCCAACCGCGCCATTTTACCACGGCGCTTGGGAGGCAAGCGAGTTTTATTAGGTAGGTGGGGACGCATAACCGCATCCGCCCATATAAGGGGATAAGGATCCACCTTTTTACCTACGCCTTCTTCCTCCTTTGCCAATCCATCTCTTGCGCACTCAAGCTCCAGCGCCCAAGCCCGCTCTTCCCAGCTCTAATGCCGGAATGTATCCGAGCTCCAACGCCGGACTATATCCGAGCTCCAACGCTGGACTGTATCCGAGGTGTCGTAAATCACCTTGGTTCAAAGAAGTTTGAAGGAGTTTAGCCGAGCTTAATGCCGGAAATGCCCTCTATGGAGCCAGCCACTAGCGCCCGAGCTTTATGCCGGACTGCTTCCGAGGTGGTGCACCACCCCGATTGTGAGCCGATTTTTGTCAATATTTTTTATTGGTGCAATTTATTCTCTGCCAAGATATATAGCGAGTAGCCCTCAAGGTGGGTGTCGGTCTAAAACCCGAGATGCACATGAAGGATGACATAAGACCGCTGATCCCCGTAGCCGCTGAGACTCAGGTTGATTTGCAAAATCGGCCTGAGGATCAAGTCCTAGCTCGGCAGAATACTTCGGGACACTAAAAGCGGCGTGCTCAGTCCTCGAGACTCAGGTTGGGTGCGGCCGACCAACCTGAGGATCAAAATCTCCTCGGAAACTATATTGCACATAAAATTTTCTGCATTGGACAAGCAATGCAGTAGCCCCCGAGACACTGGTCGGGTGGCAACACCAGATCAGGGGATCGATGTGCCCCTTTAATATGTTTAAATAATAAGCCCGAAGCCCAGTAGCCCCCGAGCCTTAATGCGGGCACGGGTGGCCGAATTAAGGATCAATATCCATAGTAAAATCACAAATTATGTGTAATGACTCTATGTATCCAAGTACTTTACGTCATTAATGCTCGAATCCGCATTGTACAAAACTTTGTTGACCGACCATCGGCTTCTACCTCCTCGGCCAGTAGCCGAGGAGTGTTTGTCTTACTTTATAAAGCCTTTATGAGGGCAAAGTTTTATGACAAACAAGGCAATCTGGCCATACGGTTTTATAAACAAAGGTACGCGGAGAGATATGTTATATTACTGTTTAACAGAAGAAATGTCTTCCAAAGAAAATAGTCCCGCTATCGGTTCCTTTCTTTGGGTTGTCATGCTAAGCATGATCATAAAGCCTCGGCTCCCATGTAAGAGCAAAATATTGAGGATTTAGTTTGGGAGGCCAGTTAATAGCCCCCGGTAGTGTTCGGCGACAGTCGAGGTCAAGCCGTAAACACTTCGGCCAATTTTATGAACGGCCCATAGTCATCGGATCGCTGACCAGTTTACGCTTATTGTGACAGTCAGTTTTCGGCTTTCTCCACTGAGGTGCTTGACCATGCGAGCTGGAAGCACAATCGCAGTGGTTCTCCCTTTGCACACCTAGCCGAACAAAGCGGAATGTAGGAGGCAAGCACAGGAGCCGGGCAACCCAACTATTGACCGAAGACACAATTCGAAACCGATGCATATATAGCAATATCCGAGAATGTTTTTGCCGAATCCATAAAGGTGTCCGGCGTTGCACTGCGAGACTAATGCTGGAAAAGCACAAATAGTTTAAAAGTGCCAAAAAGCTTGGAAAACCAAGAAACGTCAGTAAAAACATGACGTCCGAACAATATCAAGTGTTCGGTGCCAACTCGAAAATTGGTCTTAGAAAAAAGAAGTGCTTCTGTCGTGCTTTAACATGATACATCCTATCTCAAGACTTCGAGCGGGTCAGCCTACGGCTTCAACCTCCTATCCCGAGGGCGGAGTACTTCTCATCAGGCCAGTTTAGCAAACTAAACTCTAGCGGCTTTTGAGAGAGAAATTAGGCTCCCCGGCTAGTGACCACACACTCGTGTCGAAAAAAGGAGTGATAAATAATAATAACTTTGCAACGACTAAGAAGAAAAACACTTAGTATGAAACGACTCAAATAAACATAAGAGCCCCCAAGTGACTTGGGTAAAAGTTGACTATATAATGTAAGGTGACATGTAGAATGCCTTCTAGCTGGATTGTAGATCGTTTGTCGTTGCCGACCTTTTCGCTTCAACCTCGGGACCTGACGGTCCGGAGTGTGTCCGAATACCATAATGGTTATATAAGAACCGAGGTATGCATGGAGACCAGGCGTAGGGGTCATTAGTGCTTTATCAGACAAGTGCCCAACTAGTTATGTTATATTACATGGTTAGTAAGAAACATCTTCCAGAGAGAATAGTTCCGTTAAGGGTTCCTTTCGCTGGGGTGGCGTGCCCTGAAGTGCACATCCGGACTGCAAATGCAGGAAAACATCTGGGGGCATGTATAAGTAAAAAAGGTTCGTCTTTAGTTCACCGACCGAATATTCCCTTAAGAACGCTAGCTTTCGGCTTCACCCAGTCTGAGGTACACATCCGGCTTATCCGGCAGTAGCAATCGTAGAGGTGCTCCCTTTACCGCCTAGCCGAACAATCGGGAACGTAGGGGTAAGCACAGGAGCCAGGCAACCCAGCTTGGCCAAAACTTAAGTCATATCGATGCATATAATGGTGAATAAAAGGTACATGCGGAAGTGTGACACATGTGTTGGGCATAAAGCCCGTATTAATAAGCTTCTGTTAAAGAAGGCCCCAGGTATAATGAGCGCGGGTAGCGCGTCAAGTATGTGTGAACAAAGTTTGGACAAGAAATTTTTTTTACAAGCAACTTTTTTTTCAAAAAAGTATAACGCTTGATTGAACCGAACACAAGTTAGAAATTAAAGCTTTGAGCATGACAGTGACTTAGCTGGTTAATGTGTTCGCAGTCCGAGCTTGATGCGGGACAAGGTTCTATCCCCCAAGCTAGTCCCGAGGTGGCGGAGCGGAGAGCTCGACACGCCGAAGTGGTGACATAGCACGGTCGATGCAGACCGGCAGAGCGACGCCGAAGTCCCCGGATCATTTTCCTGTGCACAAAAAATAGTGCAAACGGGAGATAATGGTAATAATGATAAATAAAAAATCGTTGCATAATGAATAATTTATGCAAAGTGAGTAATAAAAGAAATATGGCCTGGCGCCAAAGTCGATGTCGATGCAGGGCGTCGGCGTGATGCGGTAAAGGCGTGGCAAAGCCTGAATTCACAGGTCGGTCCGCGCTCCGGATGCGGCGTTCGTCGGACTATGTACGGAGACTGACCGAACCAGCATGCGACCGTCGTTAATGCGGCCACCATTTGATAGACCTGTGAACATATGATGGACAAACCAGAGTAATAATTCCTTGGAAAAAATGAACCCAAACATGCAAAAAATATTAGGATTAATAGCACCTGGTTTATTTGTTGTAGTAATCCAAAGAAAGATGATGCTGGCAAAGGTTGGCTCGCCGAGGCGAAGCCCTCGGTCCGGCCAATCATGACGAAGCTGGTCGGCTAGTGACGCCGAAGTGTCCGGAGTAGGTTGATGAAGAGATGATGAATCCTTCGGTCCAGCAGAGATGTCGAAGCCTCGAGGCCAGTCGATGAGTCGAAGTAGTCCGGTGTGATGGACACCGGCTTGAAGGGGCAACAGTGCGGCCCTGCCGATGCAGGTCGTGACGTGGTAGATGCCGGCTTGATGAAGCGACCGTGCGGTGATGCCGGTATGCCCGCTCCGTGTAATCCGTGGGGCGGTGATGTTGGTGATGATTTGTCCTTCGCGATGCCGGACTCTTGTTCGGCTTGCCGAGATGATGATCCGAAGAAGTTTGAGCTCGGCTCAACAAAGTGACGACGTGTCTAGCATAGGTCGGCAGCCGTGGAGCAATATTGTCGGACTGGTTTGACACCAGCAATGATGTTGAAGATCATGTTCAAAAGATCTTAAAGTTAGTGGGATGTGTTCGGGAACAATACACAATATCCCATACAAAACTTCCTTCAAAAAGGATGTCCGAAATCCCGTTCATAAAAAAGATGAATTCGGGTCGGATACGTTCTCGCGCAGAAAACAGATCCGAAAAGTGATACACTAATCGGAAGGTTCCCGGAGTTTGGACGGTCGGATCGAGCTGAAATTTTGAAGGGTGGTAGATATAGTAATTCCGCAGCCGATCAACGGTTGGATCTTCCAAAGGACACCCGAGCTAGAAGCTGGACACCACGCCCTAAACTCGTCCAGATTCCCGTCCAGATTTGACAGGGCTCCGGTATATTATGGATTGCCGGAGATTCCTCCATCGGAGCTCGACGAAATTTTCCAGGGTTGTTGTAGACTCAATTCCGCAGAATTCCACCAAAGCGATCGTCAAAGCGATACTTGAGGAGGTGGCGGCAGAAGATACGAGTTCGCTGTTCAGAAAAACAGCACGGTCGCTTGAGGGCAATGTTGACGTTGAGCCCCCGAGCTTCATGGATGATTCCTCCGTGATCTTGATAGAGATCGGAGTTGATGTTTGATGAAGGCCCTAGTCCGAACATGGTGATCCGAACACGGGGCGCAATTCTTGGTCGAACCAAGGTGACCAGTCGAGCTGGTGACGAAGATGCCGAAGTCGCAGTTGATCTGCAGGCGAGCCATCGATCCTTTTGTCGATCACACAGCGGAACTCTCAATGAAAGCACCAATGTCGGTGTCAAAACCGGCGGATCTCGGGTAGGGGGTCCCGATCTGTGCGTCAAGGTCGGATGGTAACAGGAGACAAGAGACACTTTATTTTACCCAGGTTCGGGCCCTCTCGATGGAGGTAAAACCCTACTCCTGCTAGATTAATATTGATGATATGGATAGTACAAGAGTAGATCTACCACGAGATCAAGGAGGCTAAACCCTAGAAGCTAGCCTATGGGTATGATGATGGTTATGATGGGTTCGTCCTACGGACTACAACCCTCCGGTTTATATAGACACCGGATTGGGTTAGGGTTACACAGAGTCGGTTACATTGGTAGGAGATCTTGAATATCCGCACGCCTAACTTGCCTTCCACACCAAGGAAAGAACCTTCCGGACACGGGACGAAGTCTTCAATCTTGTATCTTCATAGTCCTGGAGTCCGGCTGAAGATATAGTTCGGCTATCCGAACACCCCCTAATCCAGGACTCCGTCAACTGTACACTCCACTTTGCGGCCAACTCTCAGCCACAGACCGCAGAGCGGCTGTCCGGCAAGCAAGAGCTCAAGCCAAAAAGCGGAGGGAACACGAAAAAGATTAAGGGGGCTCGGACGAAACCGAGTCGGCACCCTCCGCATAAAACTTGCAATGCTAAAAGCAAACATTTTATAAATCTACGTGGACTAACTTCGTCTTTTTCATGATCATTTCCATGAACACTCGGCAAAAAACCTCCGCCCAACTTTGCCAAGTTGCCCGGAGGCTTGGGGGCTACTGTCGGAGTAATTGGACACGGATACCTCGAAGACGGCGAGACAATAAATCAAGACATCGGGGCTAATAAAGCCCCTCAGTCCAAACTACCCGGCCGACTGCTGGCTGCGGGCTGCTGACTGCTCCACCAGGCCGGCTGTTGGCTGCTGACTGCCCGCCGCCCCTGCCGGCTGCTAGCTGCCGACGGCTCCACCAGGCCGGCTGCTGGCTGCCAGCTTCCCGACCACCCCTGCCGGCTGCTGGCTGCCGACTTCCCGACCGCCCCTGCCGGCTGCTGGCTACCAACTGCTCCACCAGGCCGGCTGCTGGCTGCCGACTGCTCCACCAGGCTGGCTGCTGGCTGCCGACAACTCCAACCAGCCGGCTTCCCGAAGTCAACTGCAGCCTGACACGACCCTGACGTAACGGTTGTACCTGAGCACTGTACACGCGACACCCCAGCCATCATGTACAGTGACACTTGTCCCTGGGCACTATGTATGAAGTGACCAAGGGGACAAGTGTGACATCCCACCATACCTTGCTCTCATGCCACCACATAGCTTACATGCTAAGCTAGCCATGCCTATATAAGGCACACACCCATCCATCCATCCATCCACACTCACTCACGCATGAGCACACAAGCACCACCACGACCATTCCATTCGGCCACTAGCTAGCCACTCTCTCACTTGTGCTCATATGCATATACGAGGCCAGATGCCTACGACACTAACCTCAGATACAGCTCCAGGAGCACTCTGTACCAGATATACCAGATATACTCAGACATGTAGGAGTAGGGGTGTTATCTCTCCGGAGAGTGCCGAACCTTGGTAAACTAGTGCGTGCTACTCGCATACCCGTCCCTGGATATTCCGGCAGCAGTCTTGCCCTCACATGAAGCCACCTTGTGGCATATGTCGTCTTGCACCCCCCGTGAGAATACCACGACAGACACAGTGGTCGCCGGTGTGGGCGTCCTGGAGGTCGCTGCGCCGCCCGGAGGTGGCACAACGATACCCCTGGAGGGCCCCACGCCGCCTGTGGGGCCCCCAGCTCCTTATTTGGATATGGCGACGTGCGGCCGGTCATTTGGTGCGCGAACGACGCCGCTCGCCAGGCTTCGACTGCCAGGGCAATGCTGGTTCTCGCGGACCGCGGCCTGGGTCCTGTCCACGACTGGGCCACTGCTCGTCCGCACCGGCACGGGTTGTTCGGCTCCCAACGAGCCGATCGACGCGGCCGTCTTCTTCTTAGGAGCCATGGCGATGAAGAGATGCTAGGCTAACTACTAGACCAGATTCTCACAATCGCGTGCCCCTGCCTGGCGCGCCAAAGATGTCGGTATGGAACGACACCTATGGGATCACAAGAATCCCAACTACGGGATCCGGGGCGCGGGGTTGCGAGAAGAGTAGGGCTAGTAAATAGCACAAGGATCGTTTACCCAGGTTCGGGCCGCGAGGATGCGTAAAACCCTAGTCCTGCTTTGGTGGGTGTATTTCAGAGAGTTCTTGAGCTCTCGAATTAGCTATGGTGAGTGCGTGGTTTGAAAGAGCCGAATCCTTCTCTAGTATGCCATGGGCCTCCTTTAATAGGCGAAAGGGGCTGCCACAGTGGCATACAGGAGGTGGAAAGGCATACATTATTGCGAGCTTATCGCTTGTATTACAGGACAAGACGCATTTAATGCGTAGCTTAGGTGTCCCCTTGCTTTATTGGGGACGGGGGCGAGGCCCGTCCCGTCCATCGCCGCTCCTCCTCGCTCCGACACGCGCCCTGGCCAGTGAGGCATGCGGTGCCATGTAGGCAGGCAGGCAGCTGAGGTGGCGCGGTGGTGGAGCCTTCACGTAGATCTGCATGCCGCCATGCAGGCGCTCGATGAGTTGGCCTGGGAGCTGCATGTTGCCACGCAGGTGCCTGCTCAGCTGGTTGGGCTGACAACTGCATGTGAGTGGCGGTGGAAAATTGGTTGGCGCGGGCCTTGCGGTGGCCCTGCTGACGTCCTTGGTGAGGGACTTGCTGGGTGGCCCGGCAAGGGTCTTGCAGGGTGGCCCGGCTAGGGTCTCGCCGTGGCGCGCTGTCGTCCCCGGCAAGGACCTTGCCGGGGGTCTGGTGGCCTTCCTCGGCAAGGATCTTGCCGAGGGTCGTCGTCTTCTAATCCTCATCTGACATTGAGTGTTCCTTGTCTTCACAAAGATCTGCATGCCACCACGGAGGTGCCTCCCGAGCACTGGCCCAACGTGATGTCGGAGACCGTGGGCTCAAGGGTGGCTCGCTCTGTTGGTGTGGGGCGAGCTGCCCCGACAAGGGTTTTCCGAGGGAACCTGCTTCGTCCCTCTGCTCTTTGTGGTCTTGGCCTTGGCGTTGCTCTGATCATCTTGGGCTTCGGTCTTACCTTGGCTCACCTCCCCTGGTCTGCTTGGTGTGACCTTGGGCGCGGCTCCGACTGCCCATGCATAGGTAAAAGGGGTACAAAAGTGCGCCCCTCTTTTTGTACACCGACACTTAGGCTAAAAGCCTAAGCTTGGGGAGTACGTGTTCCTCACCGACATTACATTCATGTTCTCACACTCAATCTAGTTGTCGATGCTCACAATTTTCATTGTATTATCCATGCTAGTTTATTTTCTTTTTCTTGCTTTCTTCTTGTGTGTTTGATAAACCTTAAGAAAAACAAAAAAAATTAGTTGTAGCTTTTAGCTAGTTTACTTTCCATGCTTGTAGTAGTAATAATTAAAAGAAAACCCAAAAAAAGATTTCTCGTTCCTCTTTTACTTGTTGGGAGCTTTCCCGTGTAAATAGTTTTATTTCTTTTCTTTTCTTTGGGGTCGAAAGGAGAAGACCATAATGAAAATGTTAAAGTGGCTCTTATATGCATTATTGTTGATTTAACCAAAAGCCATATTACCTTGTCTTCTCATGTGTGTCAGATGCTTGCAGATTCCAGCTTAGTCCAATGCACGTGCACTATTATTACTATACACATCGTTCGGTCGTGCAAGTGAAAGGCAATAATGACGATATATGCTGGACTGATTGAGATGAGAAAAGCTGGTATGAACTCGACCTCTCTTGTTTTTGTAAATATGATTAGTTCATCGTTCCTGATTCAACCTATTATGAATGAACATGTTTGCAATGACAATTAGAGATTACAGTTGCTTATGCCATGCTTAATTAGCTAGGAGTTTATAATGGTTTACCTTGCGTGCCAACATGTTATTAAAATGGTTGTGATGTGGTATGATAGGGTGGTATCCTCCTTTGAATGATTCAAGTGACTTGACTTGACACATGTTCATGCATGTAGTTGAAACAAAATCAATATAGCCTTCATGATATTTATGTTCATGGTGGATTATATCCTGCTCATGCTTGCACTCAATGTTTATTAATTTTAATGCATGTTCATGACTCTTGTCCCTCTCTAGTTGGTCGCCTCCCAGTCTTTTTCTAGCCTTCACTTGTACTAAGCGGGAATACTGCTTGCGCATCCACTTCCATAAACCCCAAAGTTATTCCATATGAGTCCACTATACCTCCCTATATGCGGTATCTACCTGCCGTTCCAAGTAAATTTGTATGTGCCAAACTGTCGGTGTCAAAACCGGCAGATCTCGGGTAGGGGGTCCCGAACTATGCGTCTAGGCGGATGGTAACAGGAGACGAGGGACACGATGTTTTACCCAGGTTCGGGCCCTCTTGACGGAGGTAAAACTCTACGTCCTGCTTGATTAATATTGATGATATGGGTAGTACAAGAGTAGATCTACCACGAGATCAAGGAGGCTAAACCCTAGAAGCTAGCCTATGGTATGATTGTTGTTGTCCTATGGACTAAAACCTTTCGGTTTATATAGACACCGGAGAGGGTTAGGGTTACACAGAGTCGGTTACAATGGTAGGAGATCTACATATCCGTATCGCCAAGCTTGCCTTCCACGCCAAGGAAAGTCCCTTCCGGACACGGGACGAAGTCTTCAATCTTGTATCTTCATAGTCCAGGAGTCCGGCGGAAGATATATTCCGGCTATCCGGACACCCCCTAATCCAGGACTCCCTCAATAGCCCCTGAACCAGGCTTCAATGACGACGAGTCCGGCGCGCAAGTTGTCTTCGGCATTGCAAGGCGGGTTCCTCCTCCAAGTACTTTGTAGAAGATTTTTGAACACAAGGATAGTGTCCGGCTCTGCAAAACAATTTTCCACATATTGCCATAGAGAGAATAATATTTACACAAATCTAATCTGCTGACATATTCCGTGGCGTGACATCACACCACGGCCAAGCCTTTATTCGAATCGTTTTCACTGTCCCACCTCAGCGCGTTTAGCGAGGCGGTTTCCTTGGCACGTCCTGTCAAAGCAGAGGTCGTGTCCCCTTTATTTACGGGATTTCTCATCAATTCGGACGTGGGTAACCCAATCGTGCCCGTTGGCAGGTTTTCTCGATTAAAGGCGAGTCCCAAGCGGTCACGGGGAGGGCTCCTGGTATTCAACCTCTTATAAAGAGACCAAGGCCTTACACCTTTTTCAATCTCAAACGAGTTCGCCCGTCGCCTCGAGTTCCAGCACCCAAGGCTCCAGATTTTAGGCGCTTCGGATCTTCGACAATGTCCGGTTCCGACCTTCAAGGCCGATGGATGTCCTCCTCCGTCACGGAGGAAGACGTGCTAAAGTTGGGAGAGGCCAGGTTCTTGACCGGTGAAATTTCGCATAGGCTGCCTGCTCAGGGGCAGGTCATTCCCAGTCCCAAGCCCGGTGAGAGCGTGGTGTTCATGTCTCACTTCCTTTGGGGGTTAGGCTTCCCGATGGATCCCTTCGTGAGGGGGCTAATGTTCTATCATGGGCTGGAATTTCACGACTTAGCACCGGAGTGCATCCTCCATATTTCCTCATTCATCGTCGTGTGTGAAGCATTCCTCCGTGTTACTCCTCACTTCGGACTGTGGCTCAAGACCTTCAAAGTAGAGCCGAAGATGATCGACGGACGTCACACAGAGTGCGGAGGTGCTGTTATAAGCAAGAATGCCGATGCTCCATGGCCCGAGGGCTCTTTCCAGGAGGAGTTCGGCTTATGGAAACGAGAGTGGTTCTATATCACCGCTCCTAGGGGCACCAAGTGGGTGCCTCCACCTGCCTTTCGCTCGCCCCCCCCCCCCCTCCACAGCTAGCGTCATGGGTCAATAAAGGACTAGACTGGGGGCCATCCAGGGACGTGCCCTTGTTGCAAGGCCACATCAGGGATCTCTTAGAAGGAGACCTCAGCCTGGTCAAAGTGACGCAGGTCATGCTGATCCGCCGTACCCTGCCCGAAAAACGTCGCTCCTTCGCATGTGGGAGTTTAATCCGGAGGGACCGCGAGCTCCCCAGCATTTTATGGGCGCGACACCCGCGGAGATGTATAAACTGTTCTTTGGATCACAAGCAATGTGTCCGGATTTGACCGAGGACGCAGGTCTGAGCTGCAATCGCCCGGTTACTCAGCTAAGTAGCCTTGTGCCCGGACATGCTATCCGTATATTTGTCATAAACTTGCCCCTAAAAGAGATGTCCTTTTAAACATGAGTGGGTAGCGAAAGCAAAGCTGATCAGGTGTCCGGCTCCCCTCCCCGAGACCAGGCCAGATCCCGTGCTAGTCAGGATGTTGAAGATTGTGCCTTTGGAAAAAAGCAAGGGATGGGACAAGGAAACTACGGCCTCCTCGAAGGAGGCTGTTCGGAAGGGAGGAACCAAAAATTCCTCTCCTCAAGGGAAGAAGAGGACCGCCTCTGAAGACCCGGAGACCATGGCCTCAAAGCGGGGGAAGAAATCCTCGTCAGAGGGTCCTACGCCGGTGGATACCTCGGCCGAATTATGCCCTCAAGGGGACCAGCCCTCCAGCGAGCCGTAAGTAGAGAAAGATTTTCTTCTTGAGAGATGAGAGAAATCCTTGCTGTCAAAAGTGACAACGCGCAGAGGATCATAATCCCAGGTCTGATATGCCGCCTTCATACGTAGGCGGCGAAGTGTCCGGTGGCTAGCCGGACTTATGAGTTTGCCGAGCTAAAGCGGCAACTTGACGTGGCAGATGCCGACATCGCGCTTGTCAACAAGCGGCTTGACGAGGCACAAGGTATGTAATTCCTCTAGCGGCACCTGGTAAGAGGAGCTTTACACCAATATCTTACAATGTGTATGCTTGACGCGGATGGTGCCGCTGCCATGGAGAATCTTCGGGCGGAACTTGCCCGAGCCAAGGAGCAAGCCAGGGAAAGTGATGCGGCTGCCGGAAAGGCAATTGAAGAGCTGAAAGCCGAACAGGCTGCTCACTGCCGAAGCAAGAAAGAGATGGCCGAGATGGCCGTGAAGCTGAAGAGCGATGCTGATCGTTGCAGGCTTCTTGAAAAAGAAGACCGAGCGGGGCAGACGGGCTTTGAGAAGGCCGTTGCTGATGCCAAGGATGCTCGCCCTGCGATGAGAGCCGCGAAGGAGGAGCTGCGTCAGCCCAGAGAAATCGCGTCTGGTAAGCCCTTCATGTTGCGGAGAAAGTTTTGTGATCCTAAGCATGCTCCGTTAGACCGGCTTTGGAGTACGGTGGACACCTATCTGGATTTGGCAGCATGCTGCTGATGCGACCGAGCACTTTCGAGATCAAGAAGATCGTGAAGTGGAAAATCTCTTCTAGTCACAGTTCCACAATCCAGAGCGTCCACTGTCAGTGGCCGATCATATGGCCGAATGGGCAGAGCTGAATAGGCTGTCCGGACTCGCCACGAAGAGTGTCATGAGTTATCTGTGGCTGGAGAAGTCGGAGCCGAAGAGTTATTTCGACTTGGTGCAACAGTTCCTTGGTGCGGTGCCGCGTATTAATGCTATGAAGAGGTCAGCGTGCATAGAGGGTGCGCGGATGGCCCTTGCCCGTGTCAAGACATACTGGACGAAGATGGAGACCACCGCTGTTGCATCCCGAGATTCGGACGGAAGCCGAGTACCTGCCGAGCACTATTTTCAGGAAGTTCTGCAGGGCGCTCGTGTAATAGAGACGCAGTGCTCGAAGGATGCTTTGTTCGAATTGCACATGTTATTGTAAAACACTTTTTTGGTAAATTGTAGAAGCTTTTTAGACTTGTGCCTTCAAGTATTGTAACACCTCCTGTGCGGCCGTTTAAGATATATATATCATCTGAAAGATGGCAGTCGTCGGCTTCAGCCCCCACGCAAATAATGCGGGGGTGTTTGCAGAAGGAGCATTTTCACACTTGATCCAACGTCTTGGTCCTACAAAGGAGGTGATAGAGCAGTGAACTAGGCAATCGGACTATAATGCTTTATCACTTTAACTTAGCCATAGGAGCTTGACAGTGAGGCTACTTAGATAGCCCCTGGTGGCGCCTGCGCTTGCCCGGATTCGGGGCGCGTGTATGCCTGGCCGGGAAACGGCCCTTCGTTAATCCGGAGGAATCCTATAGATTCCGGTAAGTCACCGAGTGGTTGACCAGTCTCACGCTATATCATGACAGTCAGTTTTCGGCTTTCTCTACTGAGGTGCTCGCCTGGCCGAATCGGGGCACAATCGCAGTAGTTCTCCTGGTGCCGCCTTAGCCAATAGAGCGGAACGTAAGGCAGCAAAACACAGGAGCCGGGCAACCCAACATTTGACCAAAGACATGATTCGGAGCTGATGCATATAAGGCCAAACTCGCAACGCCGAACACTCCCTAAGGTATTCGGTCTTTATGAGGGCGGGCGGGTCAGCGCCCTTAGGTATAAGCCCCTAGTGTCCAGGTACGTGCAAAATTCTGACGTGGCCACATGCCAAGACGCCAGCCTCCTCCTTGGTTATACCAAAAGAAAAACCAGGGGATGTGTATCAACAAGAGACAGTAAAAAAGGTTTACGCAGGGTCTTAATCTGAAAAGAATCCTTGGAACGGGTCCCTGCTGCACGTTTGCGCCTGTGTCTCCGTTGTGCCGTATCCTGGGCGGGCGCAGCACGGCGTTCATCTGTAAAAGAGAGGAACTTAGTTATAAAAAGGTCGTGCCGAACAGAAGTTATACTAAATAAACAAAGTATAAATTGAAATGGGTAAAATTGAGCTTAAATGTCTCTTATTTTATATGTGTGGAGCCCCTAGTATGGGGGTATACGGCTATTAAGCCTTTATCAATTATATGATTATGCCGGACTCGTCTAGACGTGTCCGTGGTCTTGACGACGTATTTAAATATTTTGACTGGTGAAGCCGTTTTGTCGTGGGGCAGTCAAGGCAGCCGCACAGTCCTCCGCGCGGGAGGCGCACTCAATGTTTTCCCTTTATTGAGATGATGCCTCGTGGACCGGGCATCTTGAGCGTAAGGGATGCGTAATGCGATATTGCGTTAAAGCGAGCGAAAGCTTCATGTCCCAATAGTGCTTGATAGCTGCTTGAAAATGGGGCGATGTGGAAGGTTAGCTTTTCACGACGGAAGTTGTCGGGGGAGCCGAACATAACTTCTAGCCGGAGAAAACCCATGCAATGGGTATCCGGACCTGGCATTACCCCTTGAAAGGAGGTTTTGCTATGGCGAATTTTTGTTGGGTCTATCCCCATGTGGCGGATTGTGTCCTGATATATCAAGATTAGACCACTGCCGCCATCCATTAGGACATTTGTAAAATGGAGGCCGCCGATTACTGGATCAAGTACCAACGCAGTCTAGCCTGCGTTCTTGGTACTTCTAGAATAATCCAGATCATCAAAGGTGATTGGTTTTAACAACCAGTGGCGAGACTCCTTTGGGGTAGGCCGCATGGCGCGTGCCTCGATGGGTGCCGCTTGTTTTGTTATATGAAGTAAGTTTACTGTTTTTACTTCTTGTCGAAAATTCTTTTGTTTCCTGGTGCTCTGCTTGTGGGGTTCGTCATCGTCCTCACTTAGTGTGTCGAGCCCCTTGTGTTCGGCGTTGAGTTTGCCGGATTGTTTGAAGACCCAACAATCTCTGTGGGTATGGTTAGCAGGCTTCCCAGGAGTACTGTGTATTTGACATATCCTGTCCAGGATTTTGTTTAAGTTGGATAGCTCGTCCCTGTCATCCTTGAGGGGCGGCCTTCTCTGATTCTGCCGCGAGCTTTGGAATCCGGCATTGACTGCCGTGCTCTTCGTACTGTTTTCCTTAGTCCGGCGCTGGTCCTTGTTGCGTCGCGGTTTTCCGTTTCCATCCCTAGTTTCGGATGTACTTGGGTCGCTGGTGCTACATCTTGCCAACAAGCTGTCCTCTCCTGCGCAAAAGCGGGTCATGAGGCTTGTTAATGCGGCCATTGTTCTTGGCTTTTCTTGGCCGAGGTGTCTGGCGAGCCATTCGTCTCGAACGCTATGCTTAAAAGATGATAAGTCTTCGGCGTCTGGACAGTCTACTATCTGATTCTTTTTAGTGAGAAATCTATTCCAGAATTGCCGAGCTGACTCTCTGGGCTGTTGAGTTATGTGGCTGAGATCGTCTGCGTCCAGAGGGAGGACATAAGTCCCTTGAAAATTTGCTCGGAAAGCTTCCTCGAGCTCTTCTCAACTTCCAACTGTGTTTTCGGGAAAGCTTTTGAGCCAATGCCGGGCTGGCCCTTTAAGCTTGAGGGGTAAGTATTTTATGGCATGGAGGTCATCTCCGCTGGCCATATGTATGTGGAGGATATAATCCTCGATCCAGACTCCAGGGTCTGTTGTTCCATCATACGCCTCTATGTTTACGGGCTTGAATCCCGCTGGAAATTCATAATCCAGGACCTCATCGGTGAAACATAGGGGGTGTGCGGCACCCCTGTATCTGGGTGTGCCGTGATGTTCGGATGTTTGTTTTGTTGCATTGCTTACGAGAGCTTGCTTTCTTGTCCCATAAATAGATCTGGCTGGGCCATCTGTTTGAGGCGAATCCTTAAGTGGATCGCGTGTCAGCTTGTGTGCGGCGCCGCTTGCCGCTCCGTGCTGGCCATGGGGTCGTCTATCCGACCGGGTGGCTTTCTTACTTTTTGACTGTGGGGGCTCTAAGGCCTCCTCGTCGAATTCATGCAGTAGCTTTCACTTCGGATAGCTTTTTGTGCGGCGACTGCCGCCGTATTTGTCTGCGGTGTTGAGTACTTTGCTCCATCTGATTCTGAATGCGTCTTCCGCAGTTTTGAGCTTCCGCTTCTGTTTTTTCAGGCTACATGCAGTGGCAACGAGCCTTTTGTGGAGGTTCTTCTGCTCCATGAGCTTATCCGGTGTAAGGTCGTCCGGAATGCCGTTTTCGCCGGAGACAGGTTGTTCGGTTTGTTTATCCAAGTTGTCCTGTTTGTACGTTTGCTCTAAGGCATGCTCGTCGTCCGCTGGCTCGTCCTGCTCTACGGCTGGGTCTGTATGGCTACTGTCTTTGTAGAGGTGGGGCTTGGAGCGGCGCTTACGTCGCCGCTTTGCTTGCTTTTTGAGAGAATGATCCCTTGTTGCATCCCTGTGTTCCTCGTCTTTGCTTCCTTTAGGTGTGTCCACCATGTACACATCATGACATGAGGTGGTTGTCCAGTGCCCTATAGGCGTTGGTTCATGTGCGTCTCCTACATTGTCGTCCATACCGTCGATGTCTTCGGAGTCGAAATTGAGCACGTCGTTTAAATTACCGACAGTGGCTACCTAATGGGTGGTGGGTGGGCTTTGAATTTTTTCATCGTCCGTTTCCCAACCTTGCTGACCGTAGTCCAGCCAGGGCTCTCCTGATAAAGAGAGAGACTTTAGCGACTTCAGAATATCGCCAAAGGGCAAGTGCTGAAAGATGTCCGCGGCGGTGAAATCCATGATCGGCGCCCAATCGGATTCGATTGGCAGAGGCGCGGAGGGCTCGAATTCGGGAGAGGAGTTTGGCCCCTTGGAGTCACGAGGCTTACAGGGGACAGGGCTAGTGTTCGGCTCAATCGCCTTAGAGATTGCAGCCCCCGA
Organism: Aegilops umbellulata; assembly: GCA_032464435.1. Taxonomy (NCBI): domain Eukaryota; kingdom Viridiplantae; phylum Streptophyta; class Magnoliopsida; order Poales; family Poaceae; genus Aegilops; species Aegilops umbellulata. The sequence goes on along the minus strand of CP136054.1, from coordinate 60,302,404 downwards.
GGCGGCGTCCAACCACCCGTTCTCGATCGGCGCAGTTGGCTCCGAATTAAGGGTCGGAGCTGGCGTAGGTGCGGCCTCTAGGGGACTGTTCAGCGGCAGAGCTAGATCGTGCTCGTCGTGACAGTGCGGCGCGCCCGGCTGCGGCCCGAATCCGTCGAAGATCAAATCTCCACGGATATCAGCCGTATAGTTCAAGCTTCCAAATCTGACCTGATGGCCAGGGGCGTAGCTTTCGATCTGTTCCAGATGGCCTAGCGAATTGGCCCGCAGTGCGAAGCCGCCGAATACGAAGATCTGTCCGGGGAGAAAGGTCTCACCGTGGACTGCATCACTGTTGATGATCGGAGGAGCCATCGGGCCTAAAAGCGACGACACAGAGGAACTCTCAATGAAAGCACCAATGTCGGTGTCAAAACCGGCAGATCTCGGGTAGGGGGTCCCGAACTGTGCGTCTAGGCGGATGGTAACAGGAGACGAGGGACACGATGTTTTACCCAGGTTCGGGCCCTCTTGATGGAGGTAAAACCCTACGTCCTGCTTGATTAATATTGATGATATGGGTAGTACAAGAGTAGATCTACCACGAGATCAAGGAGGCTAAACCCTAGAAGCTAGCCTATGGTATGATTGTTGTTGTCCTACGGACTAAAACCCTTCGGTTTATATAGACACCGGAGAGGGTCAGGGTTACACAGAGTCGGTTACAATGGTAGGAGATCTACATATCCGTATCGCCAAGCTTGCCTTCCACGCCAAGGAAAGTCCCTTCCGGACACGGGACGAAGTCTTCAATCTTGTATCTTCATAGTCCAGGAGTCTGGCGGAAGATATAGTCCGGCTATCCGGACACCCCCTAATCCAGGACTCCCTCACAAACTCTAATCCTTCAAATGAAATTCTGTTTTGTATGCTCAAATAGCCCATGTATCAACTAGGGCTCTCTGTATCTTCCATGCTAGGCGGGTTATTCTCAAGAGGAGTGGACTCCGCTCCTCACTCACGAGAAAATGGTTGGTCACTGGGATGCCCAGCCCCATGCTCTAAGCAAATCAAATCGAAATAATTGCAAACAAAATTCCCCCAGGGTTGTTGCTAGTTGGAGGCACTCGTTGTTTCGAGCCAGCCATGGATTGATGCTTGTTGGTGGTGGGGGAGTATAAACTTTACCATTCTGCTTGGGAACCGCCTATAATGTGTGTAGCATGGAACATATCGAGATCTCTCGGTTGTTATGTTGCCAATGAAAGTATGTCGCTCAAAATATTATTCATCTCTATTTCAAAATCGAGCTCTGGAACCTCTACAAATCCTTGCTTCCCTCTGCGAAGGGCCTATCTATTTACTTTTATGCTGAGTCTGTCGGTGTTCTGGGAACAGGGATCCCCAGACTTGCCTGCCTGTGGCCTGTGGCGTGGCTTAAAGGGGGGCCCAGCACGGCCCATCTTCATCAACACAGACCCAAGACCCTTGCGAGGGGCCAAGCCTCGCGGGGCGGACGACACGGAGCTTCCTAAGGCACGGCTTCATCAGGCTGGCTCGCGAGGAGGCGGAGAGATCAAGGCGGGCTACCTCACGAGGTGCCCGTGACGCAAGCCATGACGACCAAGGGCGCCAGGCGGGCGCCAGCCCGCGCAGTGTCCTCCTTTCCTCTTTGGTGCAAAGGGAGCAAGCGCAGGCGAGAGCATCAAGCAAAGGCACCCATTTCGGTGCAACAAGACCAAGACCAGTCCAACAGTAGGGAAGAAGTCATTGTGGAGCCCAGGCCAGCGTCACCACCAGAGCCTTTGGCAGGCGAGGACCAACTTTAGTCAGGATAAGTGTACCAGATGTTCCCCTTCAAAATGGCCAATTGTTGGCGCCCTTCCCGCTCAATATTTGGGAAGAGGCCCAGGGCCTTTGCCTATAAATAGGACTAGCCACCCCCAAGGTAGAGGAAGTTAGAAAGGCACAGACGATAGATAGAGGATAAAGAATTAGAGAGAGAGAGAGAGAGAGAGAGAAGGGTGACTGAACTCCTCCTAGCAGTTCATCGCCCAGCCAAGAACAAACCCTTGCGAGGCAGTTCGTCCTTGTATTGCTCATCATCATCAGCCCAAGAGGCAATCCACCACACCACAAACTAGAGTAGGGTATTACACCACAACGGTGGCCCGAACTAGTATAAACCTCGTGTCTCTTGTGTTGTTCTTTCGATAGCTTAGATCTGAGTGAGGCGGTGGGGTGCAGGTGAGTAGAAGGCGAAATCTCCGCGCGCACCCCAGTGTTCGAACCTCAAGGGTCTGTAGGAACCCGAAATCCGACATTTGGCGCGCCAGGTAGGGGTGCACCGGAGTTTTCCCTTCCGCCACCGCCACGACCTGCCTCACGATGAGTAGCGCGTCGCCCACTCCGGCCGCCGGCGCCTGCATGGGGGCCAGGGGGCTCCGAGCCCTGGCCCCATCCCTGCAACGGGTACGGTGGCCGGACAAGTTCAAGCCAACGACGCCGCCGCGCTACAGCGGCGCGACTAATCCGCTGGCCTTCTTGCTGGCGTACGAGGAGGCCATCCTCGAAGTTGGAGGTGATGATAAGGTCATGGCCAACTGGCTTCCCGTGGCCCTCACCGGCGCTCCGCGCGCATGGCTGCTCCACCTGCCGGCAGCCTCCGTGGCCTCTTGGGAAGAGCTCCGCAGCCTCTTCCTCGCCCACCACGCTACACCAACACCCCCGGTCGTCGCGGCCCTCCAGGGCGGCTCGCAGGCGCCGCCTACAAGTCACCACGTCAAGCCGTTCATCCGTCGGGTCAGCGCCGCTTCCACGCGGTAGGGGGCTCTCCCGGACCGGGCGGCGCCCGAGGCCGGCCTGACCTTCAGCTCGGAGGATCACCCCTCCAACTCGGCCTGCTCGGGGTGCGCTCCCCATGCTGTGCACCCCCACCATCTGCCAGGTGGCCGTCACCAGAACTCTCATCGATGGCGGCACGGGCCTCAGCGTGCTCTCGGTTGAGGCCTTCAACCTCCTCTGCATACCCCTGGAACGGCTGCAACCCAGCCGGCCCTTCTCAGGCGTTAGGAGCGGATCATCCAGCTCCTTGGGACAGATCCGGCTCCCAGTAACCTTCGGCACCTACGACAACTTCCGCATGAAGCTAATCGACTTCGACATCGCCCCCATCGGCCTCCCCTACAACGCCATCCTCGGCTATCCAGCGCTGGCCCAGTTCATGGCCGCGACGCACCTGGCGTACCGCCTCATGAAGATGCCCGGGAGCAGCGGTGTCCTCACCGTGCAGGGGACACCGGAGACGCGCTACGAGTGCTCAAGCTTGCCTTCAAGACAGCGGCGTCGACACAGCCCGCCAACTCGGAGACCCCCGAGCCCAAGGGGGCTGCACCTGCCAAGAAGAAACAGTTGTTCACTCAAGACAAGGTAGAGACCAAGAAGATACCCGTCGATGAGGACGGGTCCACCAACGCCACTTTCACCATAGGCGCCAACCTCGAGCCCGAGCAGGAGGAGGCCCTAGTCAAGTTCCTGCGCGCGAACAAGAAGGTATTCGCTTGGGAGCCTGACCAGTTGGCGGGGATTCCTAGGAGCGTAATCGAGCATCACCTTAACATGTGCCCCAACGTGTGCCCTGTGAAGCAAAAGGCAAGGCGGCAGTCCACAGAAAAGCAGGCCTTCATCATCCAAGAGACCCGCAAACTAGAAGCCGCTGGGGTCATTCGCGAGGTCCGATACCCGGATTGGTTGGCCAACCCTGTCGTTGTGCCAAAGAAGGGAGGGAAGGAGCGCATGTGTGTCGCACCAACCTCAACAAGGCATGCCCGCAAGATCCTTTCCCTCTCCCCCGCATCGACCAGATCGTCGATTCCACCGTAGAATGCGACCTGCTATGCTTCCTGGATGCCTTCTCTGGGTATCACCAGATCAAGATGGCGGTAGAAGACGTCGAAAAGATAGCCTTCCTAACCCCGTGTGGGGTGTACTGCTACACATGCATGCATTTGGGATGCGTAACGCAGGGGCAACCTTTCAGCGGCTGATGCACATCACCTTGGGCCTGCAGCTCGGGAAGAATGTTGAGGCTTACATCGATGACATTGTGGTGAAGTCTCGGGAGGACAGGACCCTGATACAAGACCTGGAGGAAACCTTCACGAGCCTCAACGCAGTGAACCTGCGGCTCAACCCAGAGAAGTGTGTGTTCAGAGTCCCCTCGGGCAAGCTCTTGGGTTTCCTCGTGTCCCACCGAGGCATCGAGGCTAACCCGGAAAAGGTCAAGGCGGTCGAGGACATGAGCCCACCGAAGACCCTCAGAGAAATGCAGAAGCTCATTGGGCGCGTGACCGCGCTAGGGTGCTTCATCTCCAAGTTGGGGGAGCGAGCGCTGCCCTTCTTCCAGCTAATGAAGAAAAAGGGGCCCTTTGAATGGACTGAAGAGGCCGACAAGGCGTTCCAAGATCTCAGGAGGTACCTGACCAGCCCTCCGGTCATGGTGGCCCCGCGCCCTCAAGAGGCCCCTCTCCCGGATCGCCAGCCTCCGGAGGCCTCATCGCCTCAGGAGGCGCCATGGTCTCCGGAGGGCGCCATCAGCACTGACACACCCAACCTCGTTGAGCACCCAGTGTACTTCATCAACACGGTGTTGCGGGATGCGAGGGCACGGTACCCCATGCCTCAGAAGCTCCTCCATGCGCTACTGGTGGCCTCGCGCAAGCTGCGCCACTATTTTCAGGGTCACCCCATCAAGGTCGTCTCGTCATACCCCTTGGAGAGAGTGCTTAGGAGCCCTAACTCAGCCGGAAGGGTCGTTGAGTGGAACATAGAACTGCAAGCATTTCAACTCGAATTCAGCACGACCAGAGTCATCAAGGGAGCAGCATTAGCGGATTTCGTGGCAGAATGGACGGAGGCACCAGGCCTCAAGGCCGACGAGGATCGATCCCTCTTCCCGGGAAGCGAAGCGCCAGAAGGCTGGGTCATGTACTTCGATGGGGCGTTCTCCAGGCATGGCACTGGGGCTGGGGCGGTGCTTATATCACCCACTCAGGACAAGCTCTATTACGCTGTACAACTCTGTTTCCAGCAAGGTGGAAAGGTCTCCAACAACATAGCGGAATATGAAGGTCTAATAGCGGGCTTGAAGGCCGCAGCTGCCCTGGGAGTGAAACGCCTCACCATCAAGGGCGATTCGCAGCTCCTTGTCAATTTCTCCAATAAGGTGTACGAGCCGAAAGATGAGCACATGGAAGCCTACCTTGCGGAGGTCCGCAGGATGGAGAAGCAGTTCTGGGGGTTGGAGTTGCAGCATGTGCCCCGTGGCACCAATCAGGAGGCCGACGACATCGCCAAACGGGCGTCCAGGGGGTTACCTCAGGAGCCTGGCGTCTTCGAGGAGCGGCTCTTCAAGCCCTCAGCCCTGCCGTCATTGTCAAACACGGCTCAGCCTCGGGAGGAGCTCCCCCAACCACCTGCCTCAGGAGCCCCAGTCTGTGGCCCGGCCTCAGGAGCACGCCTGCTCCTGACGATGGAACCTCAGGAGGGGTACTGGATCACGGAGCTCCGGAATTACTTAACACAAGGGACCCTGCCGGAGAAGGAGGAGGAAGCGGAGCGTGTGGCACGGCAAGCCACGACATACTGCATCAAGGATGGAGAGCTCTACCGGAAGCGACCAAACGACGTATCCCTGCGCTGCATCTCCAGGGAGCAAGGAAAGGAGCTGCTGGAAGATATACACGGCGGAGACTGTGGACATCATTCATCGTCACGGACCCTCGTCGGCAAGGCATTCCGTAGTGGGTTTTATTGGCCCACCGCACTCAATGACGCCGTCGAACTGGTGAAGGCTTGTGAGGCCTCCCAGTTCCACGCCAAGCAGATACATCAGCCGGCAGGAGGCCTGCAGACTATACCCCTTTCGTGGCCGTTCGCAGTCTGGGGGCTGGACATCCTGGGCCCGTTCCCTCGGGCGCCAGGGGGCTACCGCTACCTCTACGTCGCCGTGGACAAGTTCACCAAGTGGGCTGAAGTAGAGGCCGTCTGCACCATCCCCGCGGGTGTTGGAAATATGCCCTAGAGGCGATAATAAATGGATTATTATATTTCCTTGTTCATGATAATTTTCTATTGTTCATGCTATAATTGTATTGTTCGGAAATCATAATACATGTGTGAATACATAGACCACAGTGTGTCCCTAGTAAGCCTCTAGTTGACTAGCTCGTTGATCAATAGATAGTCATGGTTTCCTGACTATGGACATGGGGATGTCATTGATAACGGGATCACATCATTAGGAGAATGATGTGATGGACAAGACCCAAACCTAAGCATAGCATAAAGATCGTGTAGTTCGTTTGCTAGAGCTTTTCTGAATGTCAAGTATCATTCCTTAGACCATGAGATTATGCAACTCCCGGATACGGTAGGAGTGCTTTGGGTGTATCAAACGTCACGACGTAACTAGGTGACTATAAAGGTGCACTACAGGTATTTCCGAAAGTATCTGTTGGGTTGGCATGAATCGAGACTGGGATTTGTCACTCCGTGTGACGGAGAGGTATCTCTGGGCCCACTCGGTAAGACATCATCATAATGAGCTCAATGTGATCAAGGTGTTGTTCACGGGATGATGTATTACGGGAACGAGTAAAGAGACTTGCTGGTAACGAGATTGAACAAGGTATCGGTATACCGACGATCGAATCTCGGGCAAGTATCGTACCGATGGACAAAGGGAATTGAGTACGGGATTGATTAAGTCCTCGACATCGTGGTTCATCCGATGAGATCATCGAGGAGCATGTGGGAGCCAACATGGGTATCCAGATCCCGCTGTTGGTTATTGACCGGAGATCGTCTCGGTCATGTCTGCATGTCTCCCGAACCCGTAGGGTCTACACACTTAAGGTTCGGTGACGCTAGGGTTGTTAAAGATATTAGTATGCAGCAAACCGAAGGTTGTTCGGAGTCCCGGATGAGATCCCGGACGTCACGAGAGGTTCCGGAGTGGTCCGGAGGTGAAGAATTATATATAGGAAGTGTCGTTTCAGCCATCGGGAGTGATCTGGGGGTCACCGGTATTGTACCGGGACCACCAGATGGGTCCCGGGGGTCCACCGGGTGGGGCCACCTATCCCGGAGGGCCCCGTGGGCTGAAGTGGGGAGGGAACCAGCCCATAGTGGGCTGGTGCGCCCCCCCCCCATGGGCCTCCCCCCTGCGCCTAGGGTTGGAAACCCTAGGGCAGGGGGCGCCCCACATGGCTTGGGGGGCAAGCCATCCCCCCTGGCCGCCGCCCCCCCTGGAGATGGATCTCCAGGGCCGGCGCCCCCCTAGGGGGCCTATATAAAGGGGGGGGGGCAGCCGCACCCTGCAGCCTTGGCGCCTTCCTCTCCCCGTTACACCTCTCCCTCTCTCCACAGAAGCTTGGCGAAGCCCTGCTGGAACTCTGCTGCATCCACCACCACGCTGTCGTGCTGCTGGATCTTCATCAACCTCTCCTTCCCCCTTGCTGGATCAAGAAGGAGGAGACGTCGGTCATCCCGTACGTGTGTTGAACGCGGAGGTGCCGTCCTTTTGGCGCTGGTCATCGGTGATTCGGATCACGGCGAGTACGACTCCATCATCCACGTTCTCCTTGAACGCTTCCGCTGCGATCTACAAGTGGTATGTAGATACTCTCCTATCCCCTCGTTGCTAGAATACTCCATGGATAGATCTTGGTGATGCGTAGGAAAATTTTAATTTCTGCTACGATCCCCAACAGTGGCATCATGAGCTAGGTCTATGCGTAGTTTCTATGCACGAGTAGAACACAAAGTAGTTGTGGGCGTCGAATTGTCAATTCTTCTTGCCGTTACTAGTCCTATCTTGGTTCAGCGGTATTGTGGGATGAAGCGGCCCGGACCAACCTTACACGTACGCTTACGTGAGACCGGTTCCACCGACTGACATGCACTAGTTGCATAAGGTGGCTGGCGGGTGTCTGTCTCTCCCACTTTAGTTGGATCGGATTCGATGAACAGGGTCCTTATGAAGGGTAAATAGAGACTGACAATTCACGTTGTGGTTTTAACGTAGGTAAGAAAACGTTCTTGCTAGCAACCTATAACAACCACGTAAAAACATTGCAACAACAATTAGAGGACGTCTAACTTGTTTTTGCAGCAAGTGCTTTGTGATGTGATATGGCCAGAAGTTGTGATGAATCATGTGATGTATGAGATGATCTTGTTATTGTAATAGGAATCACGACTTGCATGTCGATGAGTATGACAACCAGCAGGAGCCATAGGAGTTGTCTTTATTTATTTATGACCTGCGTGTCAACTTGAATCGTCATGTAATTGCTTTACTTTATTGCTAAAACGTTAGCCATAGTAGTAGAAGTAATAGTTTACGTGACAACTTCACGAAGACACGATGATGGAGATCATGATGATGGAGATCATGGTGTCATGCCGGTGACGACGATGAACATGGCGCCCCGAAGATGGAGATCAAAGGAGCGAAATGATGTTGGCCATATCATGTCACTATTTGATTGCATGTGATGTTTATCATGTTTTACATCTTATTTGCTTAGAACGACGGTAGCATAAATAAGATGATCCCTCATTAAAATATCAAAAATGTGTTCTCCCTAACTGTGCACCCTTGCTAAGGTTCGTCGTTCCGAAGCACCACGTGATGATCGGGTGTGATAGCTCCTTACGTTCGCATACAACGGTTGTAAGCCAGATTTACACACGCAATACACTTAGGTTGGATTGACGAGCCTAGCATGTACAGACATGGCCTCGGAACACGGAGGACCGAAAGGTCGAACATGAGTCGTATAGAAGATACGATCAACATGGAGATGTTCACCGATGATGACTAGTCCGTCTCACGTGATGATCGGACACGGCCTAGTTGACTCGGATCATGTAACACTTAGATGACTGGAGGGATGTCAAATCTGAGTGGGAGTTCATTCATTAATTTGATTAGATGAACTTAATTATCATAAACTTAGTCTAAATCTTTACAATATGTCTTGTAGATCAAATGGCCCACGCTAATGTCACCCTCAACTTCAACGCGTTCCTAGAGAAAACCAAGCTGAAAGATGATGGCAGCAACTATGCGGACTGGGTCCGGAACCTGAGGATCATCCTCATAGCTGCCAAGAAAGATTATGTCCTAGAAGCACCGCTAGGTGATGCACCATTCCCAGCAAACCAGGACGTTATGAACGCCCATCAGTCTCGTGCTGATGATTACTCCCTCGTTTAGTGCGGCATGCTTTACAGCTTAGAACCGGGGCTCCAAAAGCGTTTTGAGCAACACGGAGCATATGAGATGTTCGAGGAGCTGAAATTGATTTTCCAAGCTCATGCCCGGGTCGAGAGATATGATGTCTCCGACAAGTTCTTTAGCTGTAAGATGGAGGAGAATAGCTCTGTCAGTGAACACATACTCAAGATGTCTGGGTTACACCACCGCTTGACTCAGCTGGAAGTTAATCTCCCGGATGAGGCGGTCATTGACAGAATCCTTCAGTCGCTCCCACCTAGCTACAAGAGCTTCGTGATGAACTACAATATGCAGGGGATGGAAAAGACCATTCTTGAGTTGTATTCAATGCTGAAATCTGCAGAGGTGGAGATTAAAAAGGAACATCAAGTGTTGATGGTGAATAAAACCACTAAGTTCAAGAAAGGCAAGGGTAAGAAGAACTTCAAGAAGGACGGCAAGGAGGTTGCCGCGCCTGGTAAATCAGTTGCCAGGAAGAAGTCAAAGAATGGACCCAAACCTGAAACTGAGTGCTTTTATTGCAAGGGAACTGGTCACTGGAAGCGGAATTGCCCCAAGTACTTAGCAGATAAGAAGGCCGGCAACACTAAAGGTATATGTGATATACATGTAATTGATGTGTACCTTACCAGTGCTCATAGTAGCTCCTGGGTATTTGATACCGGTGCCGTTGCTCATATTTGTAACTCAAAACAGGAGCTGCGGAATAAACGGAGACTGGCGAAGGACGAGGTGACGATGCGCGTCGGGAATGGTTCCAGGGTCGATGTGATCGCCGTCGGCACCCTACCTCTACATTTACCTACGGGATTAGTTTTAAACCTCAATAATTGTTATTTAGTACCAAGTTTGAGCATGAACATTGTATCTGGATCTCGTTTAATACGAGATGGCTACTCATTTAAATCCGAGAATAATGGTTGTTCTATTTATATGAGTGATATGTTTTATGGTCATGCTCCGATGGTTAATGGATTATTCTTAATGAATCTCGTACGTGATGTTACACATATTCATAGTGTGAATACCAAAAGATGTAAAGTTAGTAACGATAGTCCCACATACTTGTGGCACTGCCGCCTTGGTCACATTGGTGTCAAGCGCATGAAGAAGCTCCATGCAGATGGACTTTTAGAGTCTCTCGATTATGAATCATTTGACACGTGCGAACCATGCCTCATGGGCAAAATGACCAAGACTCCATTCTCAGGGACAATGGAGCGAGCAACCAACTTGTTGGAAATCATACATACAGATGTGTGTGGTCCAATGAGCGTTGAGGCTCGCGGAGGCTATCGTTATGTTCTCACTCTCACTGATGATTTGAGTAGGTATGGGTATGTCTACTTAATGAAACACAAGTCTGAGACCTTTGAAAAATTTAAGGAGTTTCAGAGTGAGGTTGAGAATCAACGTGACAGAAAAATAAAGTTCTTACGATCAGATCGTGGGGGAGAATATTTAAGTCACGAATTTGGCACACACTTAAGAAAATGTGGAATCGTTTCACAACTCACGCCGCCTGGAACACCTCAGCGAAACGGTGTGTCCGAACGTCGTAATCGCACTCTATTGGATATGGTGCGATCTATGATGTCTCTTACAGATCTACCGCTATCATTTTGGGGATACGCTCTAGAGACAGCCGCATTCACTTTAAATAGGGCTCCGTCAAAATCCGTTGAGACGACACCGTATGAATTATGGTTTGGGAAGAAACCTAAGCTGTCATTTCTGAAAGTTTGGGGTTGCGATGTTTATGTCAAGAAACTTCAACCTGAAAAACTTGAACCCAAATCGGAAAAATGCGTCTTCATAGGATACCCCAAGGAAACAGTTGGGTATACCTTCTACCTCAGATCCGAAGGCAAGATCTTTGTTGCCAAGAACGGGTCCTTTCTAGAGAAAGAGTTTCTCGCGAAAGAAGTAAGTGGGAGGAAAGTAGAGCTTGATGAAGTACTACCTCTTGAAAATCAGAGTAGCGCAGCTCAGGAAAATGTTCCTGTGGTGCCTGCACCGATTAGAGAGGAGGTTAATGATGATGATCAAGATACTTCTGATCAAGCTCCTACTGAACTTCGTAGGTCCACAAGGACGCGTTCCGCACCAGAGTGGTACGGCAACCCTGTCCTGGAAATCATGTTGTTGGACAACGGTGAACCTTCGAACTATGAAGAAGCGATGGCGGGCCCAGATTCCGACAAATGGCTAGAAGCCATGAAATCCGAGATAGAATCCATGTATGAAAACAAAGTATGGACTTTGAGTGACTTGCCCGATGATCGGCAAGCCATAGAAAATAAATGGATCTTCAAGAAGAAGACAGACGCGGATGGTAATGTTACCATCTATAAAGCTCGACTTGTCGCTAAGGGTTATCGACAAGTTCAAGGGGTTGACTACGATGATACTTTCTCTCCCGTAGCGAAGCTGAAGTCTGTCCGAATCATGTTAGCAATTGCCGCATACTATGATTATGAGATATGGCAAATGGACGTCAAAACGGCATTCCTTAACGGCTTCCTTAAGGAAGAATTGTATATGATGCAGCCGGAAGGTTTTGTCGATCCTAAGAATGCTAACAAAGTATGCAAGCTCCAGCGCTCCATCTATGGGCTGGTGCAAGCATCTCGGAGTTGGAACATTCGCTTTGATGAGATGATCAAAGCGTTTGGGTTTATGCAGACTTATGGAGAAGCCTGCGTTTACAAGAAAGTGAGTGGGAGCTCAGTAGCATTTCTCATATTATATGTGGATGACATACTATTGATGGGAAATGATATAGAATTCTTGGAAAGCATAAAGGCCTATTTGAACAAGTGTTTTTCAATGAAGGACCTTGGAGAAGCTGCTTATATATTAGGCATCAAGATCTATAGGGATAGATCAAGACGCCTCATCGGTCTTTCACAAAGTACGTACCTTGACAAGATTTTGAAGAAGTTCAAAATGGATCAGTCCAAGAAGGGGTTCTTGCCTGTATTGCAAGGTGTGCGATTGAGCACGGCTCGATGCCCGACCACGGCAAAAGATATAGAAGAGATGAGTGTCATCCCCTATGCCTCAGCTATAGGGTATATTATGTATGCCATGCTGTGTACCAGACCCGATGTAAACCTTGCCATAAGTTTGGTAGGTAGGTACCAAAGTAATCCCGGCAAGGAACACTGGACAGCGGTCAAAAACATCCTGAAGTACCTGAAAAGGACTAAGGATATGTTTCTCGTTTATGGAGGTGCCGAAGAGCTCGTTGTAAAGGGTTACGTCGATGCTAGCTTCGACACAGATCTGGATGACTCCAAGTCACAAACCGGATACGTGTATATTTTGAATGGAGGGGCAGTAAGCTGGTGCATTTGCAAGCAAAGCGTCGTGGAGGGATCTACATGTGAAGCAGAGTATATGGCAGCCTCGGAGGCAGCACAAGAAGCAGTCTGGGTGAAGGAGTTCATCACCGACCTAGGAGTCATACCCAATGCGTCGGACCCGATGACTCTCTTCTGTGACAACACTGGAGCAATTGCCCTTGCGAAGGAGCCCAGGTTTCACAGGAAGACCAGGCATATCAAGCGTCGCTTCAACTCCATTCGTGAAAGTGTTCAAAATGGAGACATAGAGATTTGTAAAGTACATACGGACCTGAATGTGGCGGATCCGTTGACTAAACCTCTCCCTAGAGCAAAACATGATCAACACCAAAATTCCATGGGTGTGCGATTCATCACAATGTAACTAGACTATTGTCTCTAGTGCAAGTGGGAGACTGTTGGAAATATGCCCTAGAGGCAATAATAAATGGATTATTATATTTCCTTGTTCATGATAATTGTCTGTTGTTCATGCTATAATTGTATTGTTCGGAAATCATAATACATGTGTGAATACATAGACCACAATGTGTCCCTAGTAAGCCTCTAGTTGACTAGCTCGTTGATCAATAGATAGTCATGGTTTCCTGACTATGGACATGGGGATGCCATTGATAACGGGATCACATCATTAGGAGAATGATGTGATGGACAAGACCCAAACCTAAGCATAGCATAAAGATCGTGTAGTTCGTTTGCTAGAGCTTTTCTGAATGTCAAGTATCATTCCTTAGACCATGAGATTATGCAACTCCCGGATACGGTAGGAGTGCTTTGGGTGTATCAAACGCCACAACGTAACTGGGTGACTATAAAGGTGCACTACAGGTATCTCCGAAAGTATCTGTTGGGTTGGCATGAATCGAGACTGGGATTTGTCACTCCGTGTGACGGAGAGGTATCTCTGGGCCCACTCGGTAAGACATCATCATAATGAGCTCAATGTGATCAAGGTGTTGTTCACGGGATGATGTATTACGGGAACGAGTAAAGAGACTTGCCGGTAACGAGATTGAACAAGGTATCGGTATACCGACGATCGAATCTCGGGCAAGTATCGTACCGATGGACAAAGGGAATTGAGTACGGGATTGATTAAGTCCTCGACATCGTGGTTCATCCGATGAGATCATCGAGGAGCATGTGGGAGCCAACATGGGTATCCAGATCCCACTGTTGGTTATTGACCGGAGATCGTCTCGGTCATGTCTGCATGTCTCTCGAACCCGTAGGGTCTACACATACTTAAGGTTCGGTGACGCTAGGGTTGTTAAAGATATTAGTATGCAGCAAACCGAAGGTTGTTCGGAGTCCCGTATGAGATCCCGGACGTCACGAGAGGTTCCGAAGTGGTCCGGAGGTGAAGAATTATATATAGGAAGTGTCGTTTCAGCCATCGGGAGTGATCTGGGGGTCACCGGTATTGTACCGGGACCACCAGATGGGTCCCGGGGGTCCACCGGGTGGGGCCACCTATCCCGGAGGGCCCCGTGGGCTGAAGTGGGGAGGGAACCAGCCCATAGTGGGCTGGTGCGCCCCCCATGGGCCTCCCCCCTGCGCCTAGGGTTGGAAACCCTAGGGCAGGGGGCGCCCCACATGGCTTGGGGGGGCAAGCCATCCCCCTTGGCCGCCCCCCCCTGGAGATGGATCTCCAGGGCCGGCGCCCCCCCTAGGGGGCCTATATAAAGGGGGGAGGGAGGGTAGCCGCACCCTGCAGCCTTGGCGCCTCCCTCTCCCCGTTACACCTCTCCCTCTCTCCACAGAAGCTTGGCGAAGCCCTGCTGGAACTCTGCTGCATCCACCACCACACCGTCGTGCTGCTGGATCTTCATCAACCTCTCCTTCCCCCTTGCTGGATCAAGAAGGAGGAGACGTCGATCGTCCCGTACGTGTGTTGAACGCGGAGGTGCCGTCCTTTCGGCGCTGGTCATCGGTGATTCGGATCACGGCGAGTACGACTCCATCATCCACGTTCTCCTTGAACGCTTCTGCTGCGATCTACAAGTGGTATGTAGATACTCTCCTATCCCCTCGTTGCTAGAATACTCCATGGATAGATCTTGGTGATGCGTAGGAAAATTTTAATTTCTGCTACGATCCCCAACAGCGGGTTCCGCGGTCAAGTTCATCAGGGGCATCGTGAGCCGGTTCGGGGTGCCGAACCGCATCATCACAGACAACGGTTCGCAGTTCACCAGTAACTTCTTCAAAACATATTGTGCTAACCTTGGAACGCAGATATGCTACGCTTCGATGCCGCACCCCCGAAGCAACGGCCAGGCCGAGCGAGCCAACGCAGAGGTCCTGAGGGGCCTCAAGACTAGGACGTTCAAGAAGAAGCTGGAGGCCTGCGGCAGAGGTTGGTACGATGAGCTTCAGTCCGTGTTGTGGTCCATCCGCACAACCGCGACCAAGACGACTGGAGAGACCCCGTTCTTCCTGGTCTACGGTGCCGAAGCGGTCCTCCCTCACGAGGTCAGACGTCGCTCCGCACAGGTCCTGGCGTTCGACGAGGTGCGGCAGGACGCCATGCGGCGGATGGACCTCATGCTGGGGGAGGAACGTTGCCGAGAAGCCGCGCTGCGAGCGGCGAGGTACCAACAAGCACTGCGGCGATACCACTGCCGCAACATCCGCCCCAGAACTCTCGAGGTAGGAGACCTCGTGCTCAGACGGGTTCTCTCCAGGGAGGGACTGCACAAGCTCTCTCCCATGTGGGAGGGCCCGTTAAAGGTTGTTCATGTTTCCAGGCCTGGCTCCGCGCGCTTGGACACTCAGGAGGGGGTGCCGGAGGTTCTACCCCTAAAAAGGCCCAGAGCCTGTGAAGAAGGCGAACGCGTGTGAAGATTATCCTTTTTGGAAAAGGCCCAGAGCCTGTGAAGAAGGCGAATGCCTGTGAAGATTATCCTTTTTGGAAAAGGCCCAGAGCATGTGAAGAAGGAGAATGCCTGTGAAGACTATCCTTTTTGGAAAAGGCCCGGAGCCTGTGAAGAAGGTGAATGCCTGTGAAGACTATCCTTTTTGGAAAAGGCCCGGAGCCTGTGAAGAAGGCGAATGCCTGTGAAGACTATCCTTTTTGGAAAAGGCCCGGAGCCTATGAAGAAGGCGAATGCCTGTGAAGACTATCCTTTTTGGAAAAGGCCCGGAGCCTGTGAAGAAGGCGAATGCCTGTGAAGATTATCCTTTTTGAAAAGGCCCAGAGCCTGTGAAGAAGGCGAATGCCTGTGAACTGTCGCGTTTTGGAAAAGGCCCGGAGCCTGTGAAGAGGGCAAATGCCCATGAAGCTTGCTTCCCCCAAGAAAGGCCCGGAGCCTGTGAAGAAGGCCAACGCCGCCCGTGACACTCTCACGTAATAATGAGTTGGGGCTGTACACGCCCAGGAGTCTCGGGAGCGCCGGCCTCAGGCCCTAGGGCTCCCTCCCACGCCCAGTGGCAGCACTTAGCTCCGCGCTGGTGAGAAGACGTTGAAGACTAGATTAGGTGTCGGACGCGGCTTTTTCCTTTGCTTTCCGCAGTTGGCTTGTTTATTCTTATTCGAAGTTTTATTGAAGTTGTTGCCGTCTTTGACTTGTGGTTCTTCGACTTTTCACTCTCCTGCCTCGATTTCTTTTATGCAAGGCCTCGCGAGGGGGGGCAGCCGAGCGCCCTCGCGAGTGTTTCTGTCCTAGTCGTTCAAAGGTTTCGCGACCTGGGTCCATTACAGGAGCACCCCTCCAGTCCGTGCCCCACGGGCACCGCGACACGAACACAGGGCCTGGGTCGGTCGCCCCCCCCCCCACGGCTGGGGCCGGGAACTATCCACGCGCGGGCACGTAGCCGGAAGGCACGATAACGGAAGCAAAGCGATGATTAACAGCAATAACCCAAACACGCCCCCGCGGGGCTCCATGCTACTATATTTTTACGCAGGAAAAAGGAGAAGAAAGAACAAATCAGGCGCAACTCGCCTCACGCCGGCCAGCAGGGAAGACTCGAGCTGCCTCCGGGACTCAGGCAGACTCCCTCTCGCGCTTCACCGAGGCGCGACGGCGGGCAGACGCGCTACCACCTCCCAAGCAGGTACGACGGCGTGGAGGCTGACCGCGGCCACCGCTAGAAGAGTCGCCGCCTGAGGAAGAACCGGTGAAGCTTGGGGAACCCTGAGCGCCGCCAATCACGCGAGCGCTGTCCTCTCCATCATCGCCGGGGCTGGGTCCCCGGCCGCGGTCGTCGTCCTCAGGGCAGCACCCTGCGCGGCAACCATCTTCCCCAAACAACCTCACGTAGAGGGTGGCATCGCCGTCAAACTTGAAGTGCAGGGTACACTGACGGCTCAGGCCACGCGCGCGGGCAAACGTCTGCCAACCGCGGGTCAAGGCCAGGCTCCTGGCTGCAGAGACCTCTAGTGAAGCCCATGAGGCCCGGCTGCAGCAGCCGTTTTCCTGAAGCCAGAGGCCACCCGGGGCGCCGGCCGGGAGCGCGCCGAGGAGGAAGCGAGGAAGTTGAAGCCGGGTGCTAGTCGGCTCCGCTGACCACACAACGAACTCCGGCAGCACCTCTGCGGCGCGAAAGCGCGGCCTAGGGGAACGCACGACCGAAGCGCGCCCCCGGCCGCAGCAGTCTGCCCGTCACCGTGCTGGAAATCATCTCCACGGCCGCGGGGAGCTGCCGTGGTGGCCACAGGATGTTTGCGAGGGCGGGGGAGAGGCAGGCTCAACCTGGCGAGCCTTCCCCTTCTCGGTGGCCGAGAACCTCCTCGACGGAGCCATGAAGGAGAAGGAGAAGCAACAAGAGATGGACTGGAAGGGCGCGTGCCGCTCCGTACTTATGGCCGGCGAAGGCCAACCGTCGGCCTCCACGATCGCAGGTAATCATGACCCGCTTTGTATGCAGGGACTTTTCCAATCCACGCAGTTGCCGAGGAGTCATGGGGAAGTGGAGACGCCCATGTCTAATCAACCGGCACGCGGCGCCCAAGGCCGCAGGCTGTTAGGGCCCGCGGCGCTTCGCCCTTGCCCTTTCACCTCCCTGCACGGCTAAGTCCGGGCGCGCCTTGGGCCCGGGGGCTACTGTCGGCGTTCTGGGAACGGGGGTCCCCAGACTTGCCTGCCTGCGGCCCGCGGCGTGGCTTAAAGGGGGCCCCAGCATGGCCCATCTTCATCAACACAGACCCAAGACCCTCGCGAGGGTCCAAGCCTCGCTGGGCGGACGACACGGAGCTTCCTAAGGCACGGCTTCATCAGGCTGGCTCGCGAGGAGGCGGAGATATCAAGGCGGGGTACCTCACGAGGTGCCCGTGACGCAAGCCATGACGACCAAGGGCGCCAGGCGGGCGCCATCCCATGCTGTGTCCTCCTTTCCTCTTTGGTGCAAAGGGAGCAAGCACAGGCGAGAGCATCAAGCAAAGGCACCCGTTTCGGTGCAACAAGACCAAGACCAGTCCAACAACAGGGAAGAAGTCATTGTGGAGCCCAGACCAGCGTCACCACTATAGACTTTGGCAGGCGAGGACCAACTTTAGTCAGGGTAAGTGTACCAGATGTCCCCTTCAAAATGGCCAATTGTTGGCGCCCTTCCCGCTCAATATTTGGGAAGAGGCCCAGGGCCTTTGCCTATAAATAGGACTAGCCACCCCCAAGGTAGAGGTAGTTAGAAAGGCACAGACGACAGATAGAGGATAAAGAATTAGAGAGAGAGAGAGAGAGAGAGAGAGAGAGAGAGAGAGAGAGAGAGAGAAGGGTGACTGAACTCCTCCTAGCAGTTCATCGCCCAGCCAAGAACAAACCCTCGCGAGGCAGTTCTTCCTTGTATTGCTCATCATCATCATCCCAAGAGGCAATCCACCACACCACAAACTAGAGTAGGGTATTACACCACAACAGTGGGCCGAACTAGTACAAATCCTGTGTCTCTTGTGATGTTCTTTCGATAGCTTAGATCCGAGCGAGGCGGTGGGGTGCAGGTGGGTAGAAGGCGAAATCTCTGCGCGCACCCCAGTGTTCGAACCTCAAGGGTCTGCCGGAACCCGAAATCCGACAGAGTCCTCACCTTCTTATTAAAAGGCACCAGCTGGAGAGCACCTCTGTCATTTGCATCCATTACTGTTAATTTATATTGGGTATGACTGGATCTCTTTTACCATGAATTACAATCTTTAGTTAGTCCTTGATCTTTAAAGGTGCTCTGCATTTATGTTTTGCGGTCTCAGAAAGGGCTAGTGAGATACCATCTTGTTATAACATATCATGATTGTTTTGAGAAAGTGTTGTCATCCGAGATTTATTATTATTGCTCACTAGTTGATTTGCCATTGACATGAGTAAACATGAGACCTAAGTGTTATTGTGAATATGGTTAGTTCATAATCTTTGCTGAAAACTTGAATGCTGGCTTTACATATTTATAAGAACAAGAGCAAACAAAGTTTGTAAAAGTTTTTCCTTATCACTTTCAGTTTACCAACTGAATTGTTTGAGGACAAGCAAAGGTTTAAGCTTGGGGGAGTTGATACGTCTCCATCGTATCTACTTTTAAAAAGATTTTTGTCCTTGTTTTGGACTCTAACTTGCATGATTTGAATGGAACTAACCCGGATTGACGCTGTTTTTAGCAGAACTGCCATGGTGTTATTTTTGTGCAGAAATAAAAGTTCTCGGAATGACCTGAAACTTCACGGAGATTATTTTTGGAATTAATAAAAAATACTGGCGAAAGAATCAAGGCCAGGGGGCCCACACCTTGTCCACGAGGGTGGGGTGCACCTACCCCCTGGGCGCGCCCCTGCCTCGTGGGCCCCCTGGTGCTCCACCGACCTCAACTCCAACTCTATATATTCATGTTCGGGGAGAAAAAAATCAGACTAAAGGATTCATCGCGTTTTTCGATACGGAGCCGCCGCCATGCCCTAATCTCTCTCGGGAGGGCTGATCTGGAGTCCGTTCGGGGCTCCGGAGAGGGGAATCCGTCGCCATCTTCATCATCAACCATCCTCCATCACCAATTTCATGATGCTCACCGCCGTGCGTGAGTAATTCCATCGTAGGCTTGCTGGACAGTGATGGGTTGGATGAGATTTACCATGTAATCGAGTTAGTTTTGTTAGGGTTTGATCCCTAGTATCCACTATGTTCTGAGATTGATGTTGCTATGACTTCGCTATGCTTAATGCTTGTCACTAGGGCCCGAGTGCCATGATTTCAGATCTGAACCTATTATGTTTCCATGAATATATGTGAGTTCATGATCCTATCTTGCAAGTCTATAGTCACCTATTATGTGTTATGATCCATTAACCCCGAAGTGACAATAATCGGGATCATTACCTGTGATGACCGTAGTTTGAGGAGTTCATGTATTCACTATGTGTTAATGCTTTGGTCCGGTACTCTATTTAAAGGACGCCTTAATATCCCTTAGTTTCCATTAGGACCCCGCTGCCACGGGAGGGTAGGACAAAAGATGTCATGCAAGTTCTTTTCCATAAGCACGCATGACTATATTCGGAATACATGCCTACACTACATTTATGAACTGGAGCTAGTTTTGTGTCACCCTATGTTATAACTATTACATGAGGAATCGCATCCGGCATAATTCTCCATCACCGATCCAATGCCTACGAGCTTTTCACATATTGTTCTTCACTTATTTACTTTTCCGTTGTTGTTGTTACATTTACTACAAAACAACTACTGCTACTTTTCCCACTATTACCGCTACTATCATATTACTTTTGTCGATGTACAAAAAGAGGGGTACACTTTTTGTACCCCTATAACTGTGCACGGGCAGTCTGAGCCACGGGCACCACCACACCAAGCAAGGCAAGGGAGGTGAGCCAGGGTAAGACCGAAGCTCAAAAGAACTAGAACGACGCCAAGGCCAAGACCACGAAGAGCAAAGCGGACGAAGCGGACTCCCCCGGCAAGATCCTTGCCAGGAGACAGCTTTAGCAACCCCGACAAGACCCTTGCCGCGGCAACTCGCCCCACACCTACGGAGCAAATCACCCTTGAGTCCACTGCCCCATGGGGCAAGGATTCGGGAGACATCCCCGTGGTGGCATGCAGATCTTTGTAAAGACATTCAAGATCAGATACGTACTATAGAAGATGACGACCCTTGGCGGGATCCCAGCCGAGGAAGACCACAAGGCCCCCGGCGAGCGCCTTGCCGGGGATGATAGCAGGTGCCTCGACAAGACCCTTGCCGGGGCCCCGGCACGGCCTTTGTCGAGGACACCCACAGGGCCACCATCAGGCCCACGCCGACTAAACCTCCACCACCGTACGCATGCAGCTGCCGACCCAACTAGCTGGGCAGGCACCTGCGTGGCGGCATGCAGATCTTTGTGAAGACCCACCACTGCGCCACCTCAGCTGCCTGCCTACCTACATGGCATCACAGGCATCGCTAGCCAGTGCGCGTGTCGACACAAGATGAAGCGGCGACGGACGAGACAGGTTTCTCCCCCCTCCCCGATAAAGCAAGGACACCTAAGCAAGACGCATTAAATGTGCCTTGTCATGTAATGCAAGGGATAACCTCGCATCACTGTACCCTTTCCACCTCCTGTGTGCCACTATGGCAACCCCTTTTTCTATAAAAGGAGGCCCGAGGCGACCAGGAGGAGGATTCAGCTTTTTGGAGCTCTTCACGCCCCATAGCAAGCTCAAGAACACATATATACAATCCACCAAAGCAGGAGTAGGGTTTTACGCATCCTCGCGGCCCGAACCTGGATAAACGAACCGTGTGCTATCTGTTTGATCTGCTCTTCTCACGACCCCGTGCCCTGCTAACCGTAGTAGGGATTCTTGTGATCCCATAGGTGTCGTTCCCACCGACATCTTTGGCGCGCCAGGTAGGGGGCGCAGTTGTGAGAATTGGCTCTAGCAGTTAGTTCGACACCTCTTCATCATCATGGCGCCCAAGAAGAAGACGGCGGTGGCGGTTGGCCAGTCAGAAGCCGGACAGCCCGTCCCGACACGGGCGAGCGGCGGACCGGTCGCAGAAAGGACCCGGGGCGCTGCTCGCGAACACCAACACCATCCCAGCAGCCGGAGTTTGGGAGGCGGCAATGTTTGTGCGCCCGGTAACGGGCCACACATCGCCAAATCCAAAGGCGGAGCCAGGCCCTCCGCGGGTGGAGCTGGACCTTCCAAGGTCACCGCCGCCCCACCCGAAGGCGACGTAAGGGCCTCCAAGACTCCCACGCCGGCGCCAACAGCGCGCTCCTCTCAGGCAGCGCGTAACGAACGGCGTCATCACGCCGAAGATCCCGGGCGTCGCCGCTGGAAGAGCCCCGAGCACCGCTACCGGGACGTGGAAAACCTGCCCACTCGCCGAAGCGCTGGTGAAAACGGCATGCAACCGCGGGATAAAGATAGAGCTCCTTATGACGTGGTCAGAAGTCGAAGCGCGTCGCGATCCGTGCAGGTTTCGCTGCCACCAACGCCAGCAGAGGCTCTGGCGCGCGCAGTTGCTCCTCGACTTTCCTCCCACTACGAGGAAACTCGACGAATGGAGAGCCACTATCCGAAGCCTTGTTGCGATGGCCAACAAAGATGAACCGAGTCCGGTGGAGCCCCCGGGTCGACGCACCGATGGAGTCCCACGCACTAGTGGCGGAAAAGCCGGCGGCGCCGCGACCACGGTGCATTCGCCTCCTCCTCGCCCGGTACCGCGGACGCCAGCTCATCGCCACATTACGGGCGACAATATCTCCATAGCGTCGTCTGACCCGCGGACCCACTGTGACCAACGCCAAGTTCTTCGGGAACGATCCCATGAAGACGCTCGAACCACTATCGAGCGCCGGCGCGGAGCGCGCCACCAGTCAGACAGGCGAGCAGGGCCTGCTGTGAACCACACGGCCCCGGAGAGCCATGGAGGCCTACCTTATGAGGTAAGCTGTCCGGCTTTTACCCGTGAGTTGCGGCAGTTCCAGTGGCCCACTCACCGCACCTTCAAACCTGACATTGGCGAAAAGTACAACGGCAAGACCCACCCGTCTGAGTTCCTCAGCATCTACACCATCGCGATGCAAGCTGCCGGAGCCCGCGACGATAAGGTGCTTAAGAATTACTTTCCATTGGCTCTTAAACCCAACGCCATGTCGTGGTTGATGCACTTGCCGATATACTCTATTTCCTCCTGGTCGGATTTGTGCCATGAGTTTGTGGGCGCCTTTACTGGAGGTCACCAAGCCCATGGCCAAGCAAGTGACCTGCACGTAATTCCCCAGAAGGGAGGCGAGAGTCTGCGCAAGTATATACAGAGGTTCAGCTGGGTACAGTACAATATCCCTGATGTTCACCCTGCCGCCATCATCAGCGCATTCCATCAGAACGTGCGTAACTGCAAGATGCGCGAAGAACTGGCAATGAACAAGGTGAAAGATGTGGCAGAACTCTATGTTCTTGCTGACAGATGTGCCCGAGTTGAGGAGGGAAGGAAGTACCCCGGCGAAGATGCCGGCGTGGAAACCGGCTCCTCAGATGAGGATACTGCCGCCCCGGCGAAGAAAAGGCCGGCGCCACAACAGGAAGCGCAGAGGTAAAGCCGTGCTTGCCGTCGAGGGATCTGACGACGCCAGCTCCGCCAAGAAAACCAAGGCATATGACCCCGACAACAAACATTATTCGATAATATATAGATTCAATGTAATACCAACATATTTCACTAAAAAAGTATAAAGCTAGGAGGGCCGCCCTATGAAGATCCGCCTGGTCCACCAGCTCCATGGCCAGGCGGTCGCGCTCCTGGGCCACCTTGCTGCACTCCTCCTCCTTGGCGCGCAGCACGGTTTGGGCTTCGCCCAGGTGCTGCTGCAATGTGGCGTTGGATCCTGCAAGGACAAGAAAGAAGAGACAATCAACAATCAACAATCAACAAAGAAGAAAAGTGGTTGCCGGGAGATCCGGCCCAACTACTCAGCAGTCGGCCCGAATCTCGGGGGCAACACCCAGCGGGTGCGCTGACGCATCCCCGCAAGAGAGAAAAGATGGAGGATTACTCCGGCTATTGGACAGGTCAGCGGTCCGCTTGGCCAGCTCCTGGACCTGGGAGTTGAAAGCAGCCACATGGATGTTGTGGTAATCCTGCAACAAAGACAACAGAAGGAAATAAAGGGTCAGCATTCGGAACTTACCTTTAAGTTCCGAGCCGCCTGCTCAGCAGCCGGCCCGGAACTCGGGGGCTACACCCAGTGCGTGCGCTGGCGCGCCCCCATGGAAGACTACAAGAATAAAAAACAAAGCACAAGAAACATACCCGGACGGCCGCTCGCGTCGCCAAGAACGCCTTCGTATACTGCTGGAGGGCGGCGCCTTGGGCCTGAAGCTAGGCCTGAACGTTGTACGCGGCCGTGTTCAGGACACCCGTCCCGCCCCCAGGCGTCCATTCTGGTGGGGCGGCACTGGTGGCATCTTCGTCAGGGGCCGACAAGCTCACAGCCCTGATCTCCTGCGGCTGTGGTGCTGAAGCCGCCTTCACCGCACGCTGGTGCACCGGAGTACGGACCATGGGGGTCGCCCCCACCACCAGCTCGCCACTGACCGGCGGCGCCGGCGGCACGTCAGGCCGAATGCCTTGGGCCTTAGTAGTCGGTGCTTGCGGGGGCACCTCCGTCCCCAAGACGGTGGCTTCGCCCCCTCTCCTCTCCATGACCGACTGATCGTTGCCGGCTCCTCCAGTCAGCGTCGGGATATCTGGCGCTGGTGGCACCGCGCACAGTGGGATGATGAGTTGCAGAGTCCGACCGCGTGTGGCCTCTTCCGCTTGCACCTTCGCGGCCGTGTCCGCCTGGGCCTTGGCTGCAGCGTCCGCCTGGGCCTTGGCCGCGGCGTCGGTTTGGGCCTTGGCCACAGCATCCGCGTCCGCCTGCGCCGCCTTGGCCGCCTCCACCTTCTCCCATTCTGCCTCCTCCCGCTCCCCGCCCACCTCCCGCGCATTCCTTTTTGTCGCCTCCTGGAGGTCGGCGAGCAGATCTAAGCGGCGGGTGTTGGTGGAGCCCTCCGCCACCCCGATCACAGAAGCAGAGGCGGACCGCACAAGAGAGAGCGGGGCCTTGTTCAAGCAAGATAAGAGAAAACTCACAAAGAGTTTGCAAGAAAGACGAAAAGAAAACGCAAGAAAAGTCAAGCACTTACGCGGACACCATCGGGGGCTGCTTCGGGGTTTTCTAGAGCTGGGCTGCCTTCGCGGCGGCCTCCTGCCACCTGGTCGCGGCAGCCGTGTTCTTGGGCTTCTACGGCCGGCTGTCGAACAGCAACGAGCCGGCTCGGCGCTTCGGTGTACCGCCAGGTGCAGTCGGCACGGCTGAAGAGCTCGTGCCCGCCTTGTTGGCGTCATGCGTGTGGCGCGGCTCCTTCTCCTCCTCTTCGTCATCCCGCCAATCCTGCCCCACCACCGCCACCTGTGGCGTCCTCCTCCTCCATGGCGGCTGCCCCCAAGTCGGGGTCGTCCACGTCGCTTCTCGACAGGTCCGACATGTACACATGACCCGGCGCCAGAGCGTCGCCGGCCGACTGGGTCGAGATGACCTGTGCCATTGCTGACTGATCAGACGGCAAAGAAAGAACTCGAACAAACAAAGAAGAAAAAGAATTACAAAACTCACCACGGGGGGCGGGTGCGCGCGGTCGTATGGCCGCTTGCCGAACTGCCACTCCTTCTGTGACAGTTTGAAGTTGGAGAAGTAGTTTACCAGATGGACCACCTCCATGTCCGGCAGCTCCCATGTGCACATCCGGCACGGGTCCCAGTGCTCCCTCAGGCTGCTGACGATGTGGGGGTTGGCTTGGAGGGGGAGCACCCAGCACGCCACATAGGCGGCCAGCAGGTCCGAGCCCTTGAGGCCCTCCGACTCCGTCATCACCTGAAGTCGAGCGAGGGCGGCGGAGGAGGCGGCCAATAGGGAGCTCGGCTTGTACTACTAGTTGGCACGCGGCTCAGCAAGTGGGCTGGCTACGTAAGCCGACAACTTGATGTATTCCCTCGTCGAATGAATATTCTTGATGTAGAAGCAGGACTTCTGCCACAGCTTGGCTGACTGCAACGGGAGATAGCCGGGAAGCGGTTCCCGGCACCCGGACGCCGCACCGCCACGCAGGCTCCGCACTGGGCCGCCGTGCCCTTGGCGACTGTGCTGAGCTTGAGGTAGAAGCACTCCCCCATAGTTCGAGAGTGGGGAGAGTACCAAGGTAGCCTTCGCACATAGTAACAAAGGCGGCCAGCACCACCACCGTGTTTGGAGTGAGGTGGTGCGGCTGGACTCGGTAGAAATTAAGGAAGGAGCAGAAGAAGCCACTCGCCGGAAGGCCGAAACCGCAAAGAAAATGGGACCGGAAGACGACGCGTTCGTCGTCCTCCGGCACCGGCGAGATTTCTGCCTTGGGGGGACACGCACCTTCACCTTCGTCTCCCGGGCCAGCTGTCGTGTCTGGTGAAGAAAGGAGAGGTGGTCGTCGTGGACGTTGGAGCCGTCCTAGTCACCGGACCGTAAGCGCGCCATGGACGAAGGAGCTCGTCGGAGGCGCAGCGCGGTGGCGAGCGGACGAAACCACGGCGAAGCAAGAAGCCCGCGGTGAGAAGAGGACCGCGGCGAGAGGAAGACCGGCGACGGAGAGCTGCGGCAGCGCTTCGGCGAGGAGAAGAGACGCTGCGGCAGCAGAGAGGAGAAGAGGAAGAATGGCGAAGGAGAATGGAGAGGAGGGCGCGCGTGCGTCTACCGCCCCCCTCCTCCCCCTACTTATAGCCCCAGGCAATGGAGTCGAGGGAGCGAGAACGTGAGGGGTCATGGGATTAACTACGCCCACTCCCCCACGATCCCACGATTACCGCGCTAGTAAGGGCATGTATTAATTGCCGCAGGAGCCCAACCGTCCACCTCGGCCACAACGGATCCGCGCGCATGCCGAGGCCCTGTAGTGGCGGGCCCCCGCCTATGGCAACATCTCGTCACGCGCGTGGGCTGGCAGGCCGGCCTGGCCTGCCGGTGCCGCGTGGCAGGCGGGCAACGAGCGGCAAGACTGACGTCGGGCTGGCGTGCCACCTGGCCCCCACCATGATGTTTCAAAATAACCAGGCGGCCTGCCTGGTCACGGCCGGCTCCTAGCAGTCGGCGCTCCTGAAGACAGATGAAGCAAAACCGCCAGACCACTCGGAGTAGGAAGCTACTGAGGCTTCTCGCCTTTTCAGCCGCAGCGCCCCACCATCTTCGGGGACTACTATCGGAGTAAATGACCACGGGTAGCCTCATCAGCCTCCCAAGGTATTTCAAGACATCAGGGCCGACTGCGCCCCTCAAGGATCAAAGACAAAGGACCGCCTTCTTGGGGTTGGCCGGTCCAAGCGGCTGGCTGCCAGAAGGCGGCAGAATCCAGAAGACGACCATGAAGTGGGCTGACTCCTAGCAGGCAGCCTCCAAGGAGGCCGGCTCCTAGCAGGCGACCCCCCGTGCCCACAAAGTTAGCACCCACATAAACATGACGGGACGGGGTGTGGCTACAGTGCAGCCTGCCACCCTCGAATTCAGGGCGGAGCGTGGTCACAGTGCAGCGTACCAGGCGGACATCCCACGCCTGGCGCGACACTGTTGCCATGCTGCTCGTGACATCGCCCATGGCAGAGAGCCATGCTCCCACGACGGGCTGTCGGTAGGGCCCGCAGGCGACGGGCCCTACCTGTCCGTGAGAAGCCAGAAGGCGCCGAGCCCTGACCATTCGGCTCAGGGGGAGGCCGGCTCCTAGCAGGTGGCCTTCCCCCTTTCTTGAAGTTTGTGCACCATTAACCAGAAGGGACGGGGAGTGGCTACATTGAACGCACACCAGGCGGCGGGACTGTAGCCAAGCCCTCCCCGACAAAGCACACATAATCAAAAGCATGACTAAAGTACTAAGCAGTCGGCAAGACCCGCCAGCAGGGGGCGCGACCTGTCGGTCAAGTACAAGACAGCCGGCGGGACCTACCAGGCGGCGGGTCCCAGCGGCCGGCGGAGAAGCCGGCCACCAGAGACACTAACAGTTGGGTCCTACAACTGGCCAGATTATCGTTATACCCCTAGGAGGTAGGCCTATATAAACCCCCCCAGGGCACCCATGCAAAGGGTTCAGCCTCTGAGACAACACACGCACATAAAGAGAGGAGTAGAGCTAGCCTTGCCCTTCTTCCTCCTCCAGCCAAACAGCTCAAGGAGACCCCGCAGAGCAGGACTGGGGGTGTTATCTCCTAGGAGGACCCCGAACCTGGGTAAGATGCGTCGGCGCACGTGTTTACAACTTATCCCGTTTCCAGGCACCGGCGACGTATTACTCTCCCCCACCATGATAAGCCATCCTTTGGCATATGTCGCACGAAACCCCTGATACGACTCCAACGTATCTATAATTTTTTTATTATTCCATGCTATTATATTATCTGTTTTGGATGTTTAATGGGCTTTAATATGCTCTTTTATATTATTTTTGGGACTAACCTATTAACCGAAGGCCCAGTGCAAATTGCTATTTTTTTGCCTATTTCAGTGTTTCGCATAAAAGGAATATCAAACGGAATCCAAGGAATATCAAACGGAATCCAGGAGACTTGGAGTGGAAGTCAAGGAAGCGGTGAGGAAGCCACGAGGCAAGAGGGCGTGCCCCCACCCTCGTGGGCCCCTCGCAGCTCCACTGTCGGTG
Source organism: Aegilops umbellulata (assembly GCA_032464435.1). Classification (NCBI taxonomy): domain Eukaryota; kingdom Viridiplantae; phylum Streptophyta; class Magnoliopsida; order Poales; family Poaceae; genus Aegilops; species Aegilops umbellulata. Next base: position 60,274,094 of record CP136054.1, on the reverse strand, counting down.
TACTAAAGTAGGGGTACCTTAGTACCCCAGACTTGTGCACGGGCAGTCGTAGCACCCTGCGGCAAGGCCCGCCCCGGAAGCGCCAAGAGAAGACCAAGCTTTCAAGACAAGGCCCCCGGCAAGAGGAGCTTGCCGGGCCAAGAAGACGAGGCCCCCGGCAAGAGGAGCTTGCCGGGCCAAGAAGACAAGACCCCGGCAAGAGGAGCTTGCCGGGACGATCCCGCCGTGGCGCGCCAAGCGCCCCGGCAAGGCCTGACAGCTGGCACGCTATCAGGCACAGGAAGACGACCCCCGCGGCAAGCCACTTGCCGCGGCAAGATCGCCACCTCAAGACTGCGCTCCAGCTCGCCCGCCCACGCGTCACTCTGGGGCTTCCCCCGAGGGCACGTGGCGAGGCACCGCGCAGCCTGGGGCATGCAGCGGCATGCAGCCGCCCTCGTGGCGAACGGTGGCGCACCTAACGGTCCGCCTCGGTGCTGTCCGGGCGACCGTGACGGGCATTTAATGCCCTTGTCCCCTACCGTCAGAAGTAGGTATGATAACACTGTGCCGCACTGTAGCGCCACCGTTCCCACACTATTACAGCTACCACCCCTTTTACACTTTTACCCCTTCCTCTTACGTTGACACCTGTCGGTGACCCCTTTGCGCTATAAAAGGAGGCCCGTGTGCAACGTAGAGGGGGTTCGGTTCCGGAAAGGTTCCGGGGTTGGGTTCGGAGATTCGGCATCCAGACAGCCATACGCTCGGTGCAGCTAGCTCCCCAAGCTCCCGAGCTCCCCAGTTCAATACAACCAAGCAGGAGTAGGGTTTTACGCGTCCATCGCGGCCCGAACCTGGGTAAACCGCTCGTGTGCCCGCCTCGATCTGCTCTCTGTGCTCCCTCCGCCCCCCTCACCGGACAACGAAAGGGGCTCCGGCCCCATAGGTGCTCGCGGGGGGACGCCCGTCCGCCCCGACATCCACCGACCTACTTCTTTCGCCTATATATACTCTTATACCCTAAAAACATCCAGGGGAGCCACGAAACAGTTTTTCCACCGCCGCAACCTTCTATACCCATGAGATCCCATCTTGGGGTCTTTTTCGGTGCTCCGCTGGAGGGGGAATCGATCACGGAGGGCTTCTACATCAACACCATAGCCTCTCCGATGATGTGTGAGTAGTTTACCACAGACCTTCGGGTCCATAGTTATTAGCTAGATGGTTTCTTCTCTCTCTTTGGATCTCAATACAAAGTTCTCCTCGATCTTCTTGGAGATCTATTCGATGTAATTATTTTTTGCGGTGTGTTTGTCGAGATCCGATTAATTGTGGGTTTATGATGAAGATTATCTATGAACAATATTTGATTCTTCTTTGAATTCTTATATGCATGATTTGATATCTTTGTAAGTCTCCTCGAATAATCGTTTTAGTTTGTCCTACTAGATTGATATTTCTTGCAATGGGAGAAGTGCTTAGCTTTGGGTTCAATCTTGTGGTGTCCTTTCCCAGTGACAGCAGGGGCAGCAAGGCACGTATTGTATTGTTGCCATCAAGGATAAAAAGATGCGGTTTATATAATATTGCTTGGGTTTATCCCTCTATATCATGTCATCTCTTGCCTAATGCGTTACTCTGTTCTTATGAACTTAATACTCTAGATGCATGCTGGATAGCGGTCGATGTGTGGAGTAATAGTAGTAGATGCATAATCCTTTCGGTCTACTTGACATGGACGTGATGCCTATGTTCATGATCATGCCTAGATATTCTCATAACTATGCGCTTTTCTATCAATTGCTCGACAGTAATTTGTTCACCCACCGTAATATATGCCATCTTGAGAGAAGCCACTAGCGAAACCTATGGCCCCTGGGTCTACTTTACATGATATAAGTTTCCGATCTACAATTCTTGTTTACTATCTATTTATTTTGCAATCTTTATTTTCCAATCTATACAACAAAAATACCAAAAATATTTATCTTATTATCTTTATCAGATCTCACTTTTGCAAGTGGCCGTGAAGGGATTGACAACCCCTTTATCGTGTAGGTTGCAATGTTCTTGATTATTTGTGCAGGTACTAGGCGAATTGCGTGTAGTCTCCTACTGGATTGATACCTTGGTTCTCAAAAGCTGAGGGAAATACTTATGTTACTTTGCTGCATCACCCTTTCCTCTTCAAAGGAAAACGAACGCATGCTCAAGAGGTAGCAAGAAGGATTTCTGGCGCCGTTGTCGGGGAGATCTGCGCACAAGTCAAGACATACCAAGTACTCATCACAAACTCTTCTCCCTCGCATTACATTATTTGACATTTGCCTCTCGTTTTCCTCTCCCCCACTTCACATTTGCCGTTTTATTCGCCCCTTTTCCGTTCGCTTCTTTCCGCTTGCTTCTTGTTTGCTTGTGTGTTGGATTGATTGTTTGTCACGATGGCTCAAGATAATACTAAATTGTGTACTTTTCCAATACAAACAACAATGATTTTATTAGCACTCCGGTTGCTCCTATTACCGATGTTGAATCTTGTGAAATTAATTCTGCTTTGTTGAATCTTGTCATGAAAGATCAATTTTTTGGCCTTCCTAGTGAAGATGCCGCTACCCATCTAAACAACTGCGTTGATTTGTGTGATATGCAAAAGAAGAGAGATGTGGATAATGATATTATTAAATTGAAGCTATTTCTGTTTTCGCTTAGAGATCGTGCTAAAACTTGGTTCTCTCCTTTTCCGAAAAATAGTATTTATTCCTGGAATAAGTGCAAAGATGCTTTTATCTCTAAGTATTTTCCTCCCGCAAAGATCATCTCTCTTAGAAACAATATTATGAATTTTAAGCAACTTGATCATGAGCATGTTGCACAAGCTTGGGAGAGGATAAAATTAATGATACATAATTGCCCTACACTTGGTTTGAATTTATGGATGATTATATAAAAAAATTATGCTGGATTGAATTTTGCTTCTAGAATTATTTTAGATTCGGCCGCGGGAGGCACTTTTACGGAAATCAGTTTAGGAGAAGCTACTAAACTCCTAGATAATATTATGGTTAATTATTCTAAATGGCACGCCGAAAGATCTACTAGTAAAAAGGTCCATGCGATAGAAGAGATTAATGTTTTGAGTGGAAAGATGGATGAACTTATGAAATTGTTTGCTAATAAGAGTGCTTCTTATGATCCTAGTGATATGCCTTTGTCTACTTTTATTGAGAATAATAATGAATCTATGGTTGTGAATTTTGTTTGTAGGAATAATTTTGGTAACAACGCGTATAGAGGAAACTTTAATTCTAGGCCGTTCCCTAGTAATTCCTCTAATAATTATGGTAATTCCTACAACAACTCTTACGGAAATTTTAATAAGATGCCCTCTGATTTTTAGACTAGTGTTAAAGAATTTATGAATTCGCAAAAGAATTTCATTGCTTTGCTTGAAGAAAAATTGCCTAAGATTGATGAGTTGGCTAGGAACATGGATAGAATTTCTCTTTATGTTGATTCCTTGAAACTTAGATCTATTCCACCTAAGCATGACATCAATGAGTCTCTCAAAGCCATTAGAATTTCCATTGATGAGTGCAAAGAAAGAACCGCTAGGATGCGTGCTAAAAAAGATTGCTTTGTGAAAGTGTGTTCTTCTAGTTTTCATGATAATAATAATGAAGATCTAAAAGTGATTGATGTGTCTCCTATTAAATCTTTGTTTTCCAATATGAATCTTGATAAAGACGGGACTGGAGATGAGTCAACTTTAGTTAAAAGGCGTCCCAATGATTCAGAGTTTTTAGATCTTGATGCAAAAATTGGTAAAAGTAGGATTAGAGGTCAAAACTTTACATAGCAATGAACCCACTATTTTGGATTTCAAGGAATCTCATTATGATAATTTCTCTTTGATAGATTGTATTTCCTTGTTGCAATCCGTGTTAAATTCTCCTCATGCTTATGATCAAAATAAGGCCTTTACTAAACATATCGTTGATGCTTTAATGCAATCTTATGAAGAAAAGCTTGAATTATAAGTTTCTATCCCTAGAAAACTTTATGATGAGTGGGAACCAAATATTAAAATTAAAATTAAAAATCATGAACGCTATGCTTTATGTGATTTGGGTGCTAGTGTTTCCACGATTCCAAAAACTTTGTGTGATGTGCTAGGTTTCCATTAATTTGATGATTGTTCTTTAAATTTGCATCTTGTGGATTCCACCATTAAGAAACCTATGGGAAGGATTAATGATGTTCTTATTGTTGCAAATAGGAATTATGTGCCCGTAGATTTTATTTTTCTTGATATAGATTGCAATCCCACATGCCCTATTATTCTTGGCATACCTTTCCTTAGAACGATTGGTGCAATTATTGATATGAAAGAAGGAAATATTAGATTCCAATTTCCATTAAGGAAAGGCATGTAACACTTTCCTAGGAAGAAAATTAAGTTACCTTAAGAATCTATTATGAGAGCCACTTATGGATTGCATACCAAAGATGATAATACCTAGATCTAATCTTGTTTTTATGCCTAGCTAGGCGCGTTATAGCGCTTTGAAAGCACAAGTGCTCCTCAGGTGGTTTTGGTAATTAATGACAACATATCTCTTGTTGGACTAACACTTTTATCTAGTATATTTCAGATAAGTTCAACAATAGAGTGGCATGAACTAAAGGTTGTGGGAACTCCTTCAAGATGCTAAGGACAAAGGATTGGCTAAAGCTTCAAGCTCAAGACTCTTCATTTTACACTTTTAGTGATCCAAGATCACATTGAGTCTATAGGAAAAGCCAATACTATTAAGAATGGATGAGGTGTTGCCTAATGAGCCTCTTGCTCCATGTGCTTTGTGATATGCTCCAAACCCTCAGCTACTTTCCCACTTCCACATATGACCTTGTAACACCCCGGATGTAACTTGCCATATTTGTAACTCCAACTCTTGCCATTTTCGGCAATGTGATATGATTTCCCCTCCGTGGTTGGGTTTTCTTTCTTTTGCATTTTGTCCTTGTCATGCATTTCATATCATGTCATCATGTGCATCGCATTTGCATACGTGTTCGTCTCATGCATCCGAGCATTTTCCCCGTTGTCCGTTTTGCAATCTGGCGCTCCTATGTTCCCCGGCGTCCCCTTTTACCTTTTTTCGGTATTAAACTTTCTCGGAATGGACGGAGGTTTGTCAAGCGGCCTTGGTATAGCACCGGTAGACAGCCTGTCAAGTTTCGGGTCATTCGGAGGTCGTTTGATACTCCAACGGTTAACCGGGTAACTGTGAAAGCCTCTTTTGGCGCAGCCCAACACCCCCTTCAAAGTGGCCCAAAACCCATCCAGACCCTCTCCATCCTCTCGGTCGTCGGATCACGATCACGTGGCCGAAAACCACACCTCATTTGGAGCTTCCTAACTCCCTCTACCTATAAATATGTGCATCCCCTTCAAAATTCGGGTCCAAACCCTAGCCTCTTCCCCTGCACGCCGCCGGACATGTCCGTCCGCGCCGGACGCATCGCCGCCGCCGCCCGCATCCAATGGGAAGCCTCCACGTGGCACCCGCCTGCCGGCCGCCGCCGCAGCCCGCTCGGGCCCGGCTCGGGCCCGCCCGGCCCGGATCTCCCCCGCCGCCTCCCGCGAGCTCCCGTGGAGCCGCGCGCCGCCCGCCGTCGCCGCTCCGCCGCCCCGCCTCAGCGCCTGTGCGCCGCCCTCGCCATCACCGCCGCCGCTCGCCTCGGGGCACGCTCGCCGGCGCCGGCCATCGCTCCGGCCGCGCTCGCGCCGACCACGCCACCGCGCAACCGCCACCGTCTCGTCCTCCCGCCGGCCGGCGACTTCGCCGGAGACCGCGCCTCGCCGGACTCCCTCGAGCCCGCCGGAGCCGTCCCGCGCCAGATCTGGGCGGGTGGATGAGATCCACCCGTCCCCCGATCCAAACGCGCCTCCGCCGCCCCCAGATCTCCTCGTCCCGCACGCCTCCGTCCCGGGTTGACTTTTCCGCGGGGTATAATTTCCTCCCAAGTCATTTTCCTGCAGATATTTTGTTGCATGTTCATCGCATCATAACTTGCTGCATGCTGCTCCGTTTCGTGCGTGTAGCATATCAGATTGTTCATCCCGATGAGTACATCATTTTATCTCATTGCATCATTTTCATTTGAGTTCATCTTGGTGCCCGAAATGCTGTTGGAAGAGGGCTATGTGATGTTAGTTTCAGATCTGTTTCAGAACATGCACTTTTGTCATTTTTGCCATGATTGATGTGTGCATCCTATGAGCTTGTGCCCTACATTTGTTTTGTAATATGCCATTCCATCTTTACAGGCGTGTATGCCGTGTAATTTTGTGGTCCTTGTGGTGACTAGCACAAGCATGCAAACTAGGGATCATATTGTTGCTGATTTCAGGGACTTAGTAATTTCACTAAGTCATTCCCTGCTGTTATTTTTATGCCATGTGTTCTTGTTGTTACAGAGAGATCTATTCCTATTTTGAGCATGATCCGTAAGGGTGTTTTGAACATATGGATTTGATCTATCTATCCATGCCTTTGTTAGTAATTATGTAGTGCCATAGCTTGAGTCAATCGAGCTCTACTTTTGCTATAAAATATTACTGGCAGATTGTTTACATGTTATTCGATTTTGCCAAGCTTGTTGTAGTTGATCCTTACATGCTATGATGTTGTACTTTCCATGATTAGCTTCTATGCGATGTCTTCTTGGTGGTTGTATGCTTAGTCTATCATTTAATCCTCTGTAGTGAGTGCATCGAGCTCGTAAACATGCCTACTTGTTATCTGTTTTTGACATGTCCAGTTTTCTGCTAAGTCTGAAAACTGTAACTAATCTTGCTTATTTGACATGGGTGCTATTATATTTTCTGGTCATTTTTGGCTCATGGTCAGTAAGGGACTTTTGTTAAATGATTTGAGTAGATCCATGCCATGCCTTATTTTGCTATTTCCTGTTCCTGTAGCATGTTGTTTCCTTGCTCTAAACATGTCATCCTGATGTTAATTTCTGGCATGATGTTATTTTCACCAAGTCTGTGAACCTGTTATCTTTTGCACTTTTGCCATGCTTGTTTGGACCTGTTGTGGTGTGATTTAGCAGTAGTTCAATGTTCATCTTTTGTCAAGCATCTTGAGTAGATCACTGCCATATGCTTTGCTGATATGTTTGGGTGCAGTAACTTAATTACTTGTTGCTTGCTAAGTAGCATCATGCTGTTAATGGCAGAATCTTGTCATTCTTGTTTTGCTTGTCATTTGCAAACCGTGCATCCGATTCCGGTGATCTTTATATCGATTTCAACCGAAATCACCTCACTTTTCCAGTGGCATACTTGGTTTGCCAAGATTATGCCTTGTTCATCTTTTTCCTTCCGGAGCACGCATATGCATTGCATACCACATCTCGCATATCATGCCATGTTTATGTGATGGTTGTTTACTATGTTGCTTGCTTCTTTCCGGTTTGTTTCTCTCGTTAGCTTCGGTTTCGTTCCGGAGTTGTGAGGATTTATTCGACTACGTCCGCTTGTCTTCTTCATGGACTCGTTCTTCTTCCTTGCGGGATCTCAGGCAAGATGACCATACCCTCGAAATCACTTCTATCTTTGCTTGCTAGTTGCTCGCTCTTTTGCTATGCCTATGCTGTGATACCTACCACTTGCTTATCATGCCTCCCATATTGTTAAACCAAGCCTCTAACCCACCTTGTCCTAGCAAACCGTTGTTTGGCTATGTTACTGCTTTGCTCAGCCCCTCTTATAGCGTTGTTAGTTGCAGGTGAAGATGAAGTTTGTTCCTTGTTGGAACATGGAGATGTTGTTCCTTGATTGGAACATGTTTAATTGTTGGGATATTACAATATCTATTATATTATTAACGCATCTATATACTTGGTAAAGGGTGGAAGGCTCGGCCTTATGCCTGGTGTTTTGTTCCACTCTTGCCGCCCTAGTTTCCGTCATATCGGTATTATGTTCCCGGATTTTGCGTCCCTAACGCGGTCGGGTGATTTATGGGACCCCCTTGACAGTTCACTTTGAATAAGACTCCTCCAGCAAGGCCCAACATTGGTTTTACCATTTGCCTCACCTATGCCCTTTTATTTCTCTTGGGTTTCCGGAGCCCAAGGGTCATCTTTATTTTAGCCCCCCCGGGCCAGTTCTCCTTCGAGTGCTGGTCCAAACCGTCAGCCGCCGGTGGCCACCAGGGGCAACTCTGGGTTCGCCTACCGGAAGTTTGGACAATCCGGTGTGCCCTGAGACCAAGATATGTGCAGCTCCTATCAGGATTTGTCGGCACATCCGGGCGGCTTTGCTGGTCTTGTTTTATTGCTGTCGAAATGTCTTGTAGCTGGGATTCCGAGACTGATCGGGTCTTCCCGGGGAGAAGGAATATCCTTGGTTGTTCGCGAGAGCTTATCATGGGCTAAGTTGGGACACCCCTGCAGGGTTTGAACTTTCGAAAGCCGTGCCCGCGGTTATGTGGCAGATGGGAATTTGTTAATGTCCGGTTGTAGAAAACCCGAAGTTGATCTTAATTAAAACACATCAACCGCGTGTGTAACCGTGATGGTCTCTTCTCGGCGGAGTCCGGGAAGTGAACACGGTGTTGGAGTTATGCTTGACGTAAGTAGTTTCAGGATCACTTCTTGATCATAGTTGTTCGACGTGCTTTTTTCCTTCTCTTCTCGCTCTCATTTGCGTATGTTAGACACCAGATATGCTAGTCGCTTGCTGCAGCTCCACCTCACTATACCCAGTCCTACCTTTAAAGCTTAAATAGTCTTGATCTCGCGGGTGTGATATTGCTGAGTCCCCGTGACTCACAGATACTTCCAAAACCAGTTTGCAGGTGCCGATGAAACCGTGCAGGTGAAGTACCCGAGCTCAAGGAGGAGCTCGATGAAGACCTTGTTCATTGTGTTGTTTCATTTCAGTTGATCAGTAGTGGAGCCCAGTCGGGACGATCGGGGATCTGTGTAGCATTTGGGGTAGTCTTCTTTTATTTTGGTTCCGTAGTCGGACCTTGATTGTATTTGTTTGATGTAATGCTTTACTCATGTATTGAGTGAAGTGGCGATTGTAAGCCAACTATGTATCTCTTTCCCTTATGTATTACATGGGTTGTGTGAAGATTACCTCACTTGCGACATTGCTTTCCATGCGGTTATGCCTCTAAGTCGTGCTTCGACACGTGGGAGATATAGCCGCATCGAGGGCGTTACAGACCTAAACCCTAAGCCAAATTCGGTCATACCGATTCTTTCTATCCGGCGCCACCGAGTTTTTCATATGTCATAGCCACTGCCAAAACCCTAGCAGATCGGTTCTACCGATAGGGATCTCAGTCTCACCGAGATGGGATTGCAATCTCACTGTGCATATCCATTGTCGAAATCGGTCTCACCGAGTTTAGGCAATCGGTACTACCGAGATTACAATGCAAACTCTCTGGATAACTCATTACCAAAATCGGTCCAACCGAGTTTCGTAATCGGTCCCACCGAGTTTGCCTGACCAACTCTCTGGTTAGCTAATTACCAAATCGGTCTCACCGAGTTTGTGTAATCGGTCTCACCGAGATTACGTTATGCCCAAACCCTAACCATATTGATCCTACCGAGATGCATGTCAGTCCCATCGAAAATCTCTAACGGTCACTAGTTTACCATTTCGGTCCGACCGAGTTTATTGGTTCGGTCCCACCGAGATTGGTAGATTGTGTGTAACGGTTGGATTTTAAGTGGAGGCTATATATACCCCTCCACCTCCTCTTCATTCGTGGAGAGAGCCATCAGAACACATCTACACTTCCAACTCATATGTTCTGAGAGAGAACCACCTACTCATGTGTTGAGACCAAGATATTCCATTCCTACCATATGAATCTTGATCTCTAGCCTTCCCCAAGTTGCTTTCCACTCAAATCTTCTTTCCACCAAATCCAAATCCTGAGAGAGAGAGAGAGTTGAGTGTTGGGGAGACTATCATTTGAAGCACAAGAGCAAGGAGTTCATCATCAACACACCATTTGTTACTTCTTGGAGAGTGGTGTCTCCTAGATTGGCTAGGTGTCACTTGGGAGCCTCCGACAAGATTGTGGAGTTGAACCAAGGAGTTTGTAAGGGCAAGGAGATCGCCTACTTCGTGAAGATCTACCGCTAGTGAGGCAAGTCCTTCGTGGGCGATGTCCATGGTGGGATAGACAAGGTTGCTTCTTCGTGGACCCTTCATGGGTGGAGCCCTCCATGGACTCGCGCAACCGTTACCCTTCGTGGGTTGAAGTCTCCACTAACGTGGATGTAGGATAGCACCACCTATCCAAACCACGGGAAAAACATCCGTGTCTCCAATTGCGTTTGAATTCTCCAAACCCTTCCCTTTACATTCTTGCAAGTTGCATGCTTTACTTTCCGCTGCCTATATACTCCTTGCATGCTTGCTTGATATGTATTGTGTATGTTGAAATTGTGCCTAAAACATCACTCAAACCAAAAAGGCTTAAAAACTGCTACTTTAGCACTAAGTGTCTAATCACCCCCCCTCTAGACACATACACTTCTAGATCCTACAAGTGGTATCAGAGCATTGGTCTCCATTGCCTTGGTTTAATCACCTTTGGAGGAAGATGGATGTGTCTACTTTAGGGAGTCTTAGACATAAAGTGCCTATTCTTGATGGAGAGTATTTTCATGAATGGAAAAATGAGATGCTTATGATTTTCACTCAATATCATTTGAACAAGTATATTGCTAGTCCCTGTGCTCCTCATGTTGATCCTATGCATCCCACTCTAGATGAAGATGTTGACATGATTCGCAATCTTAGAACCGTTGAGCTCATCATTAGAGGATTGCCCAAATACTTGATTGCTAGTTTACCCACTCTTAAATGCGCCTATACTATATGGAAATTTCTTGAGGAACGATTCCCCGATTATTCCTTGAAAAACTTGGATAAAATTCTCCATAAATCTATTGCCATGAGTAAAATGAATTCTAGTAATCCTAGTTTTGGTGATTGTCTACTTGAGCTTACTAATCTCCTGCATGCGAAAGGAAAGGTTGGAATCATTAGTGATATCATATCCGAAGCTATAAGAATTCATAAAAGTGACAACTTTGATGATCATTTATCTAATGAATCACTTTCTCTAGGAAATGATGAGTCGCAAGATCATGTTGAACATGGATACTATGATGATAGTGATGATAGTGACTTCGATCTTGATGATGCAATGAGACACTTTGGTCTTATGGCAAATCTTCGAGGATATGTGTCAGGAGGAAAGGAATGGGTTCTCGATAGTGGATGTACCGACCATATGACCGGAGATGAAGAGATGTTCCGTGAGCTTGCTGAAAATGACGGCCCTCGAAAATATGTCACCTTTGGTGATAATTCAAAAGGTAAGGTGGTTGGCCTTGGTAAGGTGGCCATCTCACACGATAGCTCCATTCAGAATGTCATGCTTGTTGAATCCCTTGGCTACAACTTACTTTCAGTATCTAGACTTGCTGATTTCGGATTGAATGTCCTATTTACTGAAGTAGATTGCCAAGTGTTTCGTCGAGATAATCATAAAATGGTCTTTACCGGTATACGTAGAGGTGACCTTTATATTGTTGACTTCTCAAAAAGGGCACAACCTAAAACTTGCTTTATTGCTAAATCCTCAAAAGGTTGGTTGTGGCATAGACGACTAGGTCACGTTGGCATGAGAAACCTTGACAAGCTTATTAAAGGAAATAATATCCTTGGAGTTAACGATGTCATATTTGATAAGGATAGACTTTGTAGTGCTTGTCAAGCAGGTAAACAGGTTGGAGGAAGGCATCCCGTGAAGAACATCATGACCACAAGGAGGCCACTCGAGCTACTTCATATGGATCTTTTTGGTCCCAATGCCTACAAGAATCTCGGTGGAAATTCTTTTGGTCTAGTTATAGTTGATGATTTTTCAAGATTTACGTGGGCGTTCTTTCTTGATGATAAATCGCAGGTCCAAAAGATCTTCAAAAACTTCGCTACAAAGGCCCAAAATCAGTTTGACGTGAAGATCAAGAAGGTTCGGAGCGACAACAGAACGGAGTTCAAGAACACAAATGTGGATACCTTTCTTGATGAAGAGGGGATTTCACATGAGTTCTTGGCTACGTACACACCTCAACAAAATGGAGTTGTTGAGAGGAAGAACCGGACGCTCATCAAAATGGCGAGAACAATGCTTGATGAGTACAGGACGCCGAAGCACTTTTGGGCAGAAGCGGTTGAGACGGCTTGTCATGCAACAGATCGCTTGTATCTTCACAAGCTACTCGGCAAGACGGCATACGAGCTCCTTATCGGTAACAAACCCCAAGTTGGATACTTTCGAGTATTCAGCTCAAAGTGCTACATTCTAGATAAGCACCGTCGTTCAAAGTTTGCTCCTAAGTCTCATGAAGGTTTCCTACTTGGTTATGGCTCAAACTCTCACACTTACCGTGTCTACAACAATTTCACCCGAAAAGTTGAAGAAATGGTAGATGTGAAGTTTGATGAATCTAATGGCTCGCAAGTAGAGCAATTGCCAATTGATGTAGGAGATAAAGACCCTTCAGAAGCAATCCAAGACTTGTCTATTGGCACAATTCGTCCAATGGAGGTGAAGGAGAATACCTCGTCCGTCCAAGTGGAAGCTTCTACTTCATGACAAGGTCAACCAAGAATTAACACGGAAGCATCCACAAGTGGGACACACCAAGATAAAGAAAATGAGGAAACGCATCAAGACGAACATCAACAACCTCCTTCTCCAACACGAGAAGAGAACAACAACGTCAACAATGAAGAAGACCAAGAAGAAGAACAAGATGAAGAAGAAGTTCAACGAAGACCCAAGCAAAAGCTTTCACGAGTTCGAGCAAGAATTGCCAAAGATCATCCCGTCGAGCAAATCTACAATGATATCCAAACCGGGAGAATTACTCGCTCAAAAACTCGTTTAGCTAACTTTTGTGAAAACTATTCATTTATCTCTAGCATTGAACCTATGAAGGTAGAAGAAGCATTGGAAGATCCGGATTGGATAAATGCTATGCATGAAGAGCTACACAACTTTGAGAGAAACCAAGTTTGGACATTGGTTGAGAAGCTCGACAACAACCAGAACATCATCGGTACCAAATGGGTGTTTCGCAATAAGCAAGATGAAGATGGACAAGTGGTCCGCAACAAATCACGTCTCGTCGCCTAAGGATACACACAAGTCGAAGGTATGGACTATGGTGAGACATATGCTCCCGTTGCTAGACTTGAGTCCATTCGCATCTTACTTGCCTTTGCTAATCACCACAATATCACCTTGTACCAAATGGACATTAAAAGTGCTTTTCTAAATGGTGAAATAGAGGAGGAAGTTTATGTCAAACAACCTCCCGGCTTTGTCAATCCTAAGAAACCTAATCATGTTTACAAACTACACAAAGCTCTATATGGTCTTAAACAATCTCCTAGAGCATGGTATAAATGCTTGACCAAGTTCCTTATTGCAAGTGGTTTTGAAATTGGAAAAATTGACTCCACACTTTTTACTAAAAGGGTTAATGGAGAACTATTTGTGTGCCAAATTTATGTTGATGATATTATATTTGGTTCAACTAACCCTCGTTTGAGTGAAAAGTTTGGAAAGCTAATGTCAGAGAAGTTTGAGATGTCTATGATGAGTGAACTCACATTCTTTCTCGGTTTGCAAATCAAGCAAACTAAGGAAGGTACATTTATCTCTCAAACGAAGTATACCAAAGACCTATTCAAGAAGTTCAATATGCAAGAATGCAAAGGTATGTCTACACCCATGCCTACTAGTGGACATAATGATTTGACCAAAGATGGTGAACCGGTTGATCAAAAGGTTTATCGCTCTATGATTGGTTCATTGTTATACCTATGTGCCTCTCGTCTCGACATTATGCTAAGTGTGTGCATGTGTGCACGATATCAAGCTGCTCCTAAAGAATGTCATCTTAAAGCGGTGAAAAGGATAGTGAGATACCTAATTCATACACCAAATTTTGGCATTTGGTATCCTAAGAGGTCCTCTTTTGATCTTGTTGGCTATTCCGACTCGGATTATGCCGGAGACAAGGTTGATAGAAAGTCCACTTCGGGTACATGTCAATTTCTTGGTAGATCTCTTGTGTCTTGGTCCTCCAAGAAACAAAACTCGGTATCCTTATCCACCGCCGAAGCGGAATATATTGCAGCTGGCTCATGTTGTGCTCAATTACTTTGGATGACCCGAACTCTTAAAGATTATGGGGTCTATGTGAAACATGTTCCATTGCTTTGTGACAATGAAAGTTCTATCAAAATTGGTCATAATCCTGTGCAACATTCCCGAACTAAGCATATTGAAGTTCGTCATCATTTCATTCGAGACCATGTTGCAAAGGGTGACATTGATCTTAAGCATGTTCGCACCGATAAGAAATTAGCGGATATATTCACTGAACCGCTTGATGAGAAAGTGTTTTGCAGGTTGAGAGAAGAATTGAACATCATTGATGCTTCAAACTTGGAGTAGAAACTCCATTGGATACATGCAAGACATGAGCTTATGACTAATCCTTGATATATCTCTTACGATCACTATCTTATGTCTTGGATATATTTGCATCTTGCATGTTATCTAACCCGTGTAGGTACTTGGATGAATCTATTTCTATGAGATTGCAACTCTCTCACATCTTGAGCAATCTCTACATCACCAAGTCTCTATACAACGGTGGTTGACAAGGAAGCACGAAACCACTCAAACATATCCTTTGACTAATTCTATGATTGAGCTTCATGATTGTCATGTTGGACATAAAAGTGTTTTTCCTTGCAAGAACTAACCCATGTAGGTAGATGAACTCAAACTCTAAGTGGTGCTCCCAACTCTTGATGAGCTACATCAACCTCGAGCACCCACACAAGTTCAAATACATGAGCAAGATCCACACCACCACCCAAGGTATGTTATTCCATCTTAGAGAAGCTTTACTCCATGACATGAGTGAAAGCAACTCAACAAGATGAGAATACATCAAGATGCTTAAACGAAAAATGGTAACCCCATTTTGAGCTTAAACGATGAGTATGACCTATGATCAAGTGTTCTCACTTGACTCCTAAGTCAATATACTCTAACATAGGTGACTATGTCACCGCCCAATTCTAGCTGAAGTTCTCTTGTGTTCTTTTCTGTATTATTGCATTTGTCCCTTGCATATTTGCTTATCTCTTTTTTATCAAAAAAAAACTTCATCTAGAACTTTCATTCTTTTTTTTTGCTTCTTGTTCTGTATATTTCTGCATCAAATTCCTTGCAAATCTTTCAGTTAATTCATTGCAAATCTTTGTGAGATCTTATTTGACTAGTGAGCTGAGGTGACAAGTGTTTTCTCTGAAGTAAACTCGGTTCTACCGAACTGAACTTTTCGGATCAACCGAATCCCTTCGGTACCACCAAAACGTGAAGCTCGGTGCCACCGATTGTGCAACAGGAAAACAGCTTGCCACTTATTCCATATTTCTTCCGATCCAGGTCCACTCGATGAATCTTATCCGCTACAAGCATCACAGTTTTACCCATTGCTTTATGTTGCATCTCAAGGACCAAACCTTTTCGACAGATTCCAGTAAGACCTTCTTGGAAATTGATGTCAAAGGGGGAGAGAGAGATCTCACATCAAAGCTTATCACCAGATCTTCAGGGGGAGAGAATACTCAAGGATCCCATATGCTTGATGATTAAGAGGAGAGATGCCACATGTCTTGTTGGGGGAAAGACATGTTCATATGTGCTTGTGCACTAAGCTTTATTCATTTATATCTTTCAGCTCTGATTTTCTATTCCCTATCTTCTCCATATATCCCATGTCAGATTCAGGGGGAGCAAGACACCTAAGGGAAAGAAATCATTCAAATTCATTGCATATCTTTACTCTTGGGGACATGTATAATTCAATGTGGTACTCTGTACTCACTCTCTACATGTCATCCCAGTCTTGGTACTCTTGTGGTCTCTTTTGTTTGCTCTGGCTAGTGGATGTATCTGTGTTATCTAACCTTGTTTGTGCAGGTTCATTCCATCCTAAGCCAACTCAAGACTACAAGGTAAGCATATGCATCAGAATCATGAGTATGAGGAATTCTTGCTTTTGTACAAACTGTTTGCAAGAAGGACTCATAAACATGAAGGTATTCCTCTTAATAATCTGTTGCTCTGATGCATATGGCCAAGATACATGTAACACATTGCCTACTCTATCATGGTTATGCTTTCACATGCTTCTACATTTTATACTCACATGATTGCATACATGTAGGGGGAGCCTATGTTTGTTACATGTCCTTCCAAAGTTTTACTTATTATTCTTTGTATCCTTATCTAAAGCTTTGATGTATGTTGCCATCAATTACCAAAAAGGGGGAGATTGAAAGCACAAGTGATCCTCAGGTGGTTTTGGTAATTAATGACAACATATCTCTTGTTGGACTAACACTTTTATCTAGTATATTTCAGATAAGTTCAACAATGGAGTGGCATGAACTAAAGGTTGTGGGAACTCCTTCAAGATGCTAAGGATAAAGGATTGGCTAAAGCTTCAAGCTCAAGACTCTTCATTTTACACTTTTAGTGATCCAAGATCACATTGAGTCTATAGGAAAAGCCAATACTATTAATAAGGGATGAGGTGTTTCCTAATGAGCCTCTTGCTCCATGTGCTTTATGATATGCTCCAAACCCTCAGCTACTTTCCCACTTCCACATATGACCTAAACCCTAAGCCAAATTCGGTCATACCGATTCTTTCTATCTGGCGCCACCGAGTTTTTCATATGTCATAGCCATTGCCAAAACCCTAGCAGATCGGTTCTACCGATAGGGATCTCGGTCTCACCGAGATGGGATTGCAATCTCACTGTGTATATCCATTGTCGAAATCGGTCTCACCGAGTTTAGGCAATCGGTACTACCGAGATTACAATGCAAACTCTCTGGATAACTCATTACCAAAATCGGTCCAACCGAGTTTAGTAATCGGTCCCAACGAGTTTTCCTGACCAACTCTCTGGTTAGCTAATTACCAAATCGGTCTCACCGAGTTTGTGTAATCGGTCTCACCGATATTACGTTATGCCCAAACCCTAACCATATCGGTCCTACCGAGATGCATGTCAGTCCCACCGAAAATCTCTAACGGTCACTAGGTTTACCATTTCGGTCCGACCGAGTTTATTGATTCGGTCCCACCGAGATTGGTAGATTGTGTGTAACGGTTGGATTTTAAGTGGAGGCTATATATACCCCTCCACCTCCTCTTCATTCGTGGAGAGAGCCATCAGAACACATCTACGCTTCCAACTCATATGTTCTGAGAGAGAACCACCTACTCATGTGTTGAGACCAAGATATTCCATTCCTACCATATGAATCTTGATCTCTAGCCTTCCCCAAGTTGCTTTCCACTCAAATCTTCTTTCCACCAAATCCAAATCCTGTGAGAGAGAGTTGAGTGTTGGGGAGACTATCATTTGAAGCACAAGAGCAAGGAGTTCATCATCAACACACCATTTGTTACTTCTTGGAGAGTGGTGTCTCCTAGATTGGTTAGGTGTCACTTGGGAGCCTCCGACAAGATTGTGGAGTTGAACCAAGGAGTTTGTAAGGGCAAGGAGATCGCCTACTTCGTGAAGATCTACCGCTAGTGAGGCAAGTCCTTCATGGGCGATGGCCATGGTGGGATAGACAAGGTTGCTTCTTCGTGGACCCTTCGTGGGTGGAGCCCTCCGTGGACTCGCGCAACCGTTACCCTTCGTGGGTTGAAGTCTCCACTAACGTGGATGTAGGATAGCACCACCTATCCGAACCACGGGAAAAACATCCGTGTCTCCAACTGCGTTTGAATTCTCCAAACCCTTCCCTTTACATTCTTGCAAGTTGCATGCTTTACTTTCCGCTGCCTATATACTCCTTGCATGCTTGCTTGATATGTATTGTGTATGTTGAAATTGTGCCTAAAACATCACTCAAACCAAAAAGGCTTAAAAACCGCTACTTTAGCACTAAGTGTCTAATCACCCCCCTCTAGACACATACACTTCTAGATCCTACACGCTTGTTGGGAGGCAACCCAATTTTATTTTTCTTCCTTGATTTTTGTTCCTGTTTAGCGATAAATAATTCATCTAGCCTCTGGTTACATGTGGTTTTGTGTTTTAATTAATGTTTGTCCCAAGTAGAATTTTTAGGATAACCTACAGTGATAATTAATTTGATCTTGCTGAAAAACAGAAACTTTTGCGCGCCCGAAAATAATTTTCATAAATCACAGGAACGTGCTTTTCAGTTGATTATTTTTGCAGAAGATTAATAAACAAATTGCTTACGACTTCCTAATGTCTCAGAAGTTTTGAAGTTACATAAGTATGCGTATGAATCAGATTGCTACAGACCGTTCTGTTTTTTGACAGATTCTGTTTTTCGTGTGTTGTTTGCTTATTTTGATGAATCTATGGCTAGTATCGGGGGGTATGAACCATGGAGACGTTGGAATACAGTAGGTTTAACACCAATATAAATAAATAATGAGTTCATTACAGTACCTTAAAGTGGTGTTTTGTTTTCTTATACTAACGGAGCTCGTGAGATTTTCTGTTGAGTTTTGTGTTGTGAAGTTTTCAAGTTTTTGGGTAAAGATTTGATTGATTTTGGAATAAGGAGTGGCAAGAGCCTAAGCTTGGGGATTCCCAAGGCACCCCAAGGTAAAATTCAAGTACAACTAAAAGCCTACGCTTGGGGATGCCCCGGAAGGCATCCCTTCTTTCGTCTTCGTCTATCGGTAACTTTACTCGATGCTATATTTTTATTCACCAAATGATATGTGTTTTGCTTGGAGCGTCTTGTATGATTTGAGTCTTTGCTTTTTAGTTTACCACAATCATCCTTGCTGTACACACCTTTTGGGAGAGACACACATGAATCAGAATTTATTAGAATACTCTATGTGCTTCACTTTTATCTTTTGAGCTAGATAATTTTGCTCTAGTGCTTCACTTATACCCTTTTAGAGCACGGTGGTGGTTGTATTTTATAGAAATTATTGATCTCTCATGCTTCACTTATATTATTTTGAGATTCCTTTAGAACAGCATGGTAATTTTCTTTGGCTATAAAATTAGTCCTAATATGATAGGCATCCAAGATGGGTATAATAAAAACTTCCATATAAAGTGCATTGAATACTAAGAGAAGTTTGATACTTGATGATTGTTTTGAGATATGATGGTGGTGATATTAGAGTCATCCTAGTAGAGTAATTGTGAAATTGAGAAATACTTGTGTTGAGGTTTGCAAGTCCCGTAGCATGCACGTATGGTAAACGTTGTGTGACAAATTTGAAGCATGGGGTGTTCTTTGATTGCTTTCCTTATGAGTGGAGGTCGGGATCGCGCGATGGTTAACTCCTACCAACCGTTCCCCTAGGAGCATGCGTAGTAGTACTTTGCTTCGAGGGCTAATAAATTTTTGCAATATGTATATGAGTTCTTTATGACTAATGTGAGTCCATGGATTATACGCACTCTCACCCTTCCATCATTGCTAGCCTCTACGGTACCGTGCATTGCCCTTTCTCACCTTGAGAGTTGGTGCAAACTTCACCGGTGCATCCAAGCCCCGTGATATGATACGCTCTATCACACATAAGCCTCCTTATATCTTCCTCAAAACAGCCACCATACCTACCTATTATGGCATTTCCATAGCCATTCCGAGATATATTTCCATGCAACTTTCCACCGTTCCGTTTATTATGACACGCTCCATCATTGTCATATTGCTTTGCATGATCATGTAGTTGACATCGTATTTGTGGCAAAGCCACCTTCATAATTCTTTCATACATGTCGCTCTTGATTCATTGCATATCCCGGTACACCGCCGGAGGCATTCACATAGAGTCATATTTTGTTCTAAGTATCGAGTTATAATTCTTGGGTTGTAAGTAAATATAAGTGTGATAATTTTCATTATAGAGCATTGTCCCATGTGAGGAAAGGATGACGGAGACTATGATTCCCCCACAAGTCGGGATGAGACTCCTGACGAAAAATTAAAAATAGGAGGCCAAAGAAGCCCAAATAAAAAAAGAGGCCAAAGAAGCCCAAATGAAAAAAATGAGAGAAAAACAGAGAAGGGACAATGTTGCTATCCTTTTTCCACACTTGTGCTTCAAAATAGCACCATGATCTTCATGATAGAGAGTTTCTTATTTTGTATTGTCACTTTCATATACTAGTGGGAAATTTTCATTATAGAACTTGGCTTGTATATTCCAATGATGGGCTTCCTCAAAATGCCCTAGGTCTTCGTGAGCAAGCAAGTTGGATGCATACCCACTTAGTTTCTTTCTGAACTCTCATACATTTATAGCTCTAGTGCATCCGTTGCATGGCAATCCCTACTCCTCGCATTGACATCAATTGATGGGCATCTCCATAGCCTGTTGATTAGCCGCGTCAATGTGAGACTTTCTCCTTTTTTGTCTTCTCACATAACCTCTATCATCATACTCTATTTCACCCATAGTGCTATGTCCAAGGCTTGCGCTCATGTATTGCGTGAGGGTTGAAAAGGCTGAACCGCGTCAAAAAGTATGAACCAATTGCTTTGCTGAAACTGGGGTTGTGCATGATGGGAGCATTTTGTGTGACGAAAATGAAGCATGGCCAAACTATATGATTTTGTAGGCATAAGCTTTCTTTGGCTATGTTATTTTGATATGACATAATTGCTTGGTTAGCATGCTTGAAGTATTACTATTTTTATGTCAATAATAAAACTTTGTCTAGAATCTTTTGGATCTGAACATTCATGCCACAATAAAGAAAATTACATTGAAAATTATGTTAGGTAGAATTGCACATAAAAAAATTGTTTTTATCATTTACCTACTCGAGGACAAGCAGGAATTAAGCTTGGGGATGCTTGATACGTCTCCAACGTATCTACAATTTTTGATTGTTCCATGCTATTATATTATCTGTTTTGGATGTTTAATGGGCTTTAATATGCTCTTTTATATTATTTTTTGGACTAACCTATTAACCGAAGGCCCAGTGCAAACTGCTGTTTTTTTTTTGCCTATTTCAGTGTTTCGCAGAAAAGGAATATCAAATGGAATAAAACCTTCGCGAGGATTGTTTTTGGAACAAACGCAATCCAGAAGACTTGGAGTGGAAGTCAAGGAAGCGGCGAGGAAGCCACGAGGTAGGAGGACGCACCCCCACCCTCGTGGGCCCCTCGTAGATCCACCGACCTACTTCTTTTGCCTATATATACTCTTATACCCTGAAAACATCCAGAGGAGCCACGAAACACTTTCTCCACCGCAGCAACCTTCTGTACCTGCGAGATCCCATCTTGGGGCCTTTTCGGGCGCTCCGCCGGAGGGGGAATCGATCACAGAGGGCTTCTACATCAACACCATAGCCTCTCCGATGATGTGTGTTTAGTTTACCACAGACCTTCGGGTCCATAGTTATTAGCTAGATGGCTTCTTCTCTCTCTTTGGATCTCAATACAAAGTTCTCCTCAGTCTTCTTGGAGATCTATTCGATGCAATTTCTTTTTTGCGGTGTGTTTGTCGAGACCGGATGAATTGTGGGTTTATGATAAAGATTATCTATGAACAATATTTGATTCTTCTCTGAATTCTTATATGCATGATTTGATATCTTTGCAAGTCTCTTCGAATTATCGGTTTAGTTTGGCCTACTAGATTGATCTTTCTTACAATGGGGTAAGTGCTTAGGTTTGGGTTCAATCTTGCGGTGTCCTTTCCCAGTGACAGCAGGGGCAGCAAGGCAC
This sequence comes from Aegilops umbellulata, assembly GCA_032464435.1. Classification (NCBI taxonomy): domain Eukaryota; kingdom Viridiplantae; phylum Streptophyta; class Magnoliopsida; order Poales; family Poaceae; genus Aegilops; species Aegilops umbellulata. The sequence goes on along the minus strand of CP136054.1, from coordinate 60,252,189 downwards.
GTATTGTATTTTTGCCATCGAGGATAAAAAATGGGGTTTATATCATATTGCTTGAGTTTATCCCTCTACATCATGTCATCTTGCCTAATGCGTTAATTACTCTGTTCTTATGAACTTAATACTCTAGATGCATGTTGGATAGCGGTCGATGTGTGGAGTAATAGTAGTAGATGCAGAATCGTTTCGGTCTACTTGACACGGACGTGATGCCTATGTTCATGATCATGCCTAGATATTCTCATAACTATGCGCTTTTCTATCAATTGTTCGGCAGTAATTTGTTCACCCACCGTAATATATGATATGTTGAGAGAAGCCACTAGTGAAACCTATGGCCCCCAGGTCTACTTTACATCATATAAGTTTCTGATCTACAATTCTCATTTACAATCTATTTATTTTGCAATCTTTATTTTCCAATATATACAAAAAAATACCAAAAATATATATCTTATTATATTTATCAGATCTCACTTTTGCAAGTGGCCATGAAGTGATTGAGAACCCCTTTATCGCGTTGGTTGCAAGGTTCTTGATTGTTTGTGCAGGTACTAGGCGATTTGCATGTAGTCTCCTACTGGATTGATACCTTGGTTCTCAAAAACTGAGGGAAATACTTACGTTACTTTGCTGCATCACCCTTTCCTCTTCAAGGGAAAACCAACACATGCTCAAGAGGTAGCAGCCCCCGACAGTCCTCGCAGCACTTCAGCATTCGCCCTCTCAGCTTGTCCGTTGCTTTTGGGATGGGCAACAGAGGCAAATGGCACCTTGCTTCCGAGGGTTTGAACGTATTGCATGAAGGTGCAACTTGTGAATTGGGTGTCGTTGTCTGTGATGACTCTGGCGGGTACGCCAAAGCGGCATACCAATCCCTCCAGGAACTTGATAGCTGACTGTGTGGTTGCCTTCCTCATGGGCTCCACCTCTGGCCACTTTGTAAACTTGTCGATGGAGACGTACAAGAATTCAAAGCCCCCGGTAGCATGGGAAAGGGGCCCAAGATGTCAAGCCCCCAGACCAAGAATGGCCATGACAAAGGAATTGTCTGGAGAGCTTGAGCAGACTGATGTATATTCTTGGAGTGGAACTGGCAGGCTTCACACCTGGTGACTAGCTCAATTGCATCTTGGAGGGTCGTGGGCAAGTAGAAACCTTGCCGGAAAGCTTTTCCAACCAAGTCCCTTGATCCAATATGGGAGCCGCACATGCCTTTGTGTATCTATGCCAACAGTTCCTTTCCCTCTTCGTGGCAAATGCACTTCAATTTCACACCATTGGGCCTCCTTCTATATAGTGTGTTGTCGACGAACTGATACATACTGGCCCTCTGGGCTACTCTTTCAGCTTCTTCTTGATCTTCGGGAAGATCTCCTGTTTGGAGGTAGTGGACTATGTGATGTGCCCAAGTTGGAGTCTGGGGCTCGACAACAAGGACAAATGGCACCTCCTCGTTCCTGGGAGCACACGCCTCGACCGTAGGAACTTGTGGTTTGGCAGGAGGGTGCTGCTCACCACACGAAGTTGAGTTTTTCGCGCCAACCTCTCTATCGGGGGGTTTAGGAAGCTCTGTTGGGAGAGGCCTGCCGGAGTCCAGTTTCCTCCTCTTTCTGGCCATCGTTGCTGGGGATACTGAGGGCTGAGTCAGGTGGCGCACAAAGTCCCTGGTTCCATAGGAAGCTTTTGGGCAGGGCATTTAGACAGATGATCGGCGATGTTGTTTTCCGCACGTTGTCCGTGCTCTGTTTGTAATCCGTCAAAGCGCTCATCCAACTTTCTCACCTCCTCAACGTATGCCTCCATCAATGGGCTCTGGTAATCCTTGTTCACTTGCTTCATCATGAGCTGTGAGTCTCCTCGAATGATCAACTTCTGGATTCCCAAATCTGTTGCAATCCTCAGCCTGGCAAGGAGTCCTTCATATTCTGCGGTGTTGTTGGTAGCCTGTGATACGTCTCCAACGTATCTATAATTTTTGGTTGTTCCATGCTATTATATTATCTATTTTGGATGTTTTATATGCATTAATATGCTATTTTATATTATTGTTTGGACTAACTTATTAACCTAGAGCCCAGTGCCAGTTTTTGTTTTTCCCTTGTTTTTGAATTTCGTAGAAAAGGAATATCAAACGGAGTCCAAATGGAATAAAAATTTCACGATGATTTATATTGGACCAGAAGACACACGTGGGACTTGGAGTCCAAGTCAGAGAAGCCCCGAGGAGACAACAAGCTAGGGGGCGCGCCCCAGGGGGGCGCACCCCTAGGGCTTGTGGCCCCCTCAGAGACCCCCTGACCTGTGATGTCTAGTACGCAACTTGTTCTTGTAGAGTTGTGTTGGGCCTCCAAGCACAGAGTTTTGTAGGATAGTGGTAATTTTCCCTCAAGTGGATGACCTAAGGTTTATCAATCCGTGGGAGGCGTAGGATGAAGATAGTCTCTCTCAAACAACCCTTCAACCAAATAACAAAGAGTATCTTGTGTCCCCAACACACCAAATACAAAGGTAATTTGTATAGGTGCACTATCGGCGAAGAGATGGTAATAAAAGTCTAGTAATGATAGTAGATATTGGTTTTTGTAATAGTAACAATAAAAAAACAGCAAGGTGGCAAATAACAAAAGTGAGCACGACCGGTATTGCAATGCTTGAAAATGAGGCCTAGGGTCCGTACTTTCATTAGTGTAATCTCTCAACAGTGCTAATCTAATAGGATCATATAACCATCCCACAAAAGTGCGATGAAGAATCACTCGAAAGTTCCTATCTAGCGGAGAACATAAGACGGAATTGTTTGTAGGGTACGAAACCACCTCAAAGTTATTCTTTCCGATCAATCTATCCTAGAGTTCGTACTAAAATAACACCAAGCTATTCTTTCCGGATGATCTAACCAAGAGTTTATACTAAAATAACACCAAAGCAAATTCTGATTCATAATATTCAATCCAACACAAAGAACTTCAAAGAGTGCCCCAAGATTTCTACCGGAGAAACAAAGACGAGAACGTGCATCAACCCCTATGCATAGATTACCCCAATGTGACCTCGGGAATCCGCGAGTTGAGTGCCAAAACATATATCAAGTGAATCAAAATAAAACCCCATCGTCACCACGGGTATTCATATGCAAGACATATATCAAGTGCTCTCATATCCATAAAAGTATTCAGTCCGATAAAACGAAATCTCAAAGGGAAAACTCAATTCATCACAACAAGATAGAGAGGGGAAAACACCATATGATCCAACTATATTAATAAAGCCCGCGGTACATCAAGATCGTGACATCTCAAGAACACGAGAGAGAGAGAGAGAGAGATTAAACACATAGCTACTGGTACAAACCCTCAGCCCCGAGGGTGGACTACTCCCTTCTCATCATGGTGGCCGCCGGGATGATGATGATGGCCATCGATGATGATTTCCCCCTCCGGCAGGGTGCCGAACGGGCTCCCAATTGGTTTTTTTCTGGCTACAGAGGCTTGCGGCAGCGGAACTTCTGATCTAGGGTTACTTCTCATGGTTCTCTATTTATAGGACTTTTGGGCATTGGAATCACGTGAAGATGGACCTCAAGGTTAGCAAAACCCATCGGGGCACGGACAAGGGCCCAGGCGCGCCCCGGTGTCTTGTGTCGTACTCCTTCACCTTCTAGTCCTTCCACGAAGCTTCGGGGTCTCTTTTGTTCCAAAAAAATCATCAAAAAGTTTTAGCTCATTTGGAGAACTTTCATTTCTGCACAAAAAACAACACCACGATAGTTCTGCTGAAAACAGCGTTAGTCCGGGTTAGTTCCATGCAAATCATACCAAAACCATATAAAATTATTGTAAACATGGCATGAATACTTCATAAATTATAGATATATTGGAGACGTATCAGCATCCCCAAGCTTAATTCCTACTCGTCCTCAAGTAGGTAAATGATAAAAGAAATAATTTATGAAGTGTGAATGCTATCAAAGTGCATAAGTTTAATCAATGATAATTTCAATCACTTCTCCTAACATCATAACAACAACTCTTTCTCATAAAACTCATCATGACAAAGTAGCAACCAATTCACATGTTAAGGTTCGAACTATGAATTCTCTTGAAATTCAACAACCTATATTCTTAGTCACCAAACAATTGCAATTCAACTTATTCAAAAGAGTCTAAGTAAGAGCTCCACATACTCAATCATCATATAGTGTTTCATGATTGCTACTACACAAAGCATATTCTTAGAACAAATGGCATCCATTGAACATAGAGAAAGATAGGGGCTTAATATTTTGCCTCTCAACTCATTTATCATAGAGATAATTGTCAACAATAATAAATCATGATCAAATATATTTGACTGGTCATATGTGCCTAGACCTTTCCACATCACATGAGTCTTGCCAACTAGAGAATAATTGAGGTTGAAATGAGAATTTGTACTATTGACTCTTTGCATAAAAGTAAATACTAAAAAGTAAAAGATAGGCCCTTCGTAGAGGTAAGCAGAGGTTGTCATGCGCTTTTTATTTGGATGCCCAAACTCTTAATGCAAAGGAATGTCACATTATATTGCCCCTTATGATACCAACCTTCATTATGTAGTCCGTTGCTTGTATTACTTTGCCATCACAAGTTCGTACAACGCTCAATTTTCCCTTACAATAAAAGATCAAACATATTTAGGAGCAATTTTTATTGCTTTATGCACCGATGACAACTTACTTGAAGGATCTTATTCAATCCATAGGTAGGTATGGTGGACACTCATGGCAAGAAACTGGGTAACAATATAACTTCTATGCAAATATACCCAAACATAACTCATTACGTTGTCTTCCTTGTCCAACTTCAACTAATTTGCTCAAGTTTGAAAATAATTAATGGGTATTCACAATCATAGAAGATGTCCAAGATAATATTTTTGCATGTGAAAGTTCTCTTCCTTATAGTAATAATTCATGAATTGCTTGTATGACCAATATTGTGATTGTCACGCTTCAAAAGATTTCAGTTTCTAAAGCCAATGTGAAGCTACTACTAGGCATGATATGAACTAATTTCAACTTCATGATGTTCAATTCATTCAACAATTTACTCATAGAATATAAGTGAAGCACAAGAATAAATAACAAACTACTCTAAAAAGATATAAGTGAAGATCAAGCGAGTAGTTAAGTAAATAGGTAGTTAATTGTGGACTCTCTTATTTAAAAGTTTCAGATATAATTATTTTATTAAAATATCAAGCAAAACAAAACAAAATGGCATTCCAAGAATAGCAGAACTCGCGTGAAGAAGCAAAAACTTAGGATCAACCGATACTAACAGATAATTGTTGAAGAACAAAGGTGGGATGCCTACCAGGGCATCCCCAAGCTTAGATGCTTGAGACTTATTAGAATATTAACTTGGGATGCCTTGGGCATCCCCAAGCTTGAACTCTTGTGTCTTATTCATTCCTCTCATATCACGGTTTCCCTAAATCTCAAAAACTTCATCCACACAAAACTCAACAAGAACTCGTGAGATAAGTTAGTATAAATCAATGCAAAAACCTTATCATTCTCAACTGTAGCAAATCACTAAAATTATTATTTAACACTGCATACTAAATGCCTCTGCATATTTAATAGTTATGTCCTCAAATAAAATCATTAAACAAGCAAACATATGCAAACAATGCAAACATAACAGCAATCTGCCAACTAAGTCTAACCCACTTCCTATGCATAGGGATTTTGTGAGCAAACAATTTATGTGAATAAGAATCAACTAGCATAGGAAGGCAAAACAAGTGTAACTTCAAGATTTTCCACACATAGAGAGGAAATTTGATATTATGGCAATACCTACAAGCATATGTTCCTCTCTAATAATAATTTTCAGTAGCATCATGAATTAATTCAACAATATAACTATCACATAAAGCATTCTTTTCTTGATACATAAGCATAGAAATTTTGTTACTATCCACATAAGCAAATTTATTCTCATGAATAGTAGTGGGAGGAAACTCAACAAAATAACTATCATGGGATTGAAAATTGAAATTATGATGACAAGTATCATGGTTCTCATTATTCTTTATAACATACATGTCATCACCATAATAATCATAGATAGCAACTTTGTTGTCATAATCAATTGAAACCTCTTCCAAAATAGTGGATTCATCACTAAATTAAGTCATGACCTCTCCAAATCCACTTTTTTCAATATTGTAACAAGATTCAACACCCTCCAAAATAGTGGAATCATTACCTAGAGTTGACACTCTTCCAAACCCACATTCATCATTCTAATCATGATAAATAGGAGGCATGCTACCACTACATCAAAACTTGGGGGAATAAAAATATCATCTTCGTCAAACATAGCATCCCCAAGCTTATGGCTTTGCATATCACTAGCATCATGGATATTCAAAGAATTCATACTAGCAAAATTACAATCATGCTCATCATTCATGGATTCTATGCCAAAGATTTTCTAGCATTCTTCTTCTAACAATTGAGCACAATTTTCCTTTCCATCAAATTCATGAAAGACACTATAAAGATGAATAATATGAGACCACCTCAATTCTATTTTTTTGTAGTTTTCTTTTCATAAACCAAACTAGTGATAAAACAAGAAATGAAAAGATTCAATTGCAAGATCTAAAGATATATGTCGGTGTCAAAACCGGCGGATCTCGGGTAGGGGGTCCCGAACTGTGCGTCTAGGCGGATGGTAACAGGAGACAAGGGACACAATGTTTTACCCAGGTTCGGGCCCTCTTGATGGAGGTAAAACCCTACGTCCTGGTTGATTAATATTGATGATATGGGTAGTACAAGAGTAGATCTACCACGAGATCAAGGAGGCTAAACCCTAGAAGCTAGCCTATGGTATGATTGTTTTATGTTGTCCTACGGACTAAAACCCTCCGGTTTATATAGACATCGGAGAGGGTTAGGGTTACACAAAGTCGGTTACAATGGTTGGAGATCTAAATATCCGCATCGCCAAGCTTGCCTTCCACGCCAAGGAAAGTCCCTTCCGGACACAGGACGAAGTCTTCAATCTTGTATCTTCACAGTCCAGGAGTCCGGCTGAAGGTATAGTCCGGCCATCCGGACACCCCCTAATCCAGGACTCCCTCAGTAGCCCCTGAACCAGGCTTCAATGACGACGAGTCCGGCGTGCAGATTGTCTTCGGCATTGCAAGGCGGGTTCCTCCTCCAAGTACTTCATAGAAGATTTCAAACACTAAGGATAGTGTCCGGCTCTGCAAAATAAGTTTCCACATATTGCCATAGAGAGAATAATATTTACGCAAATCTAATCTGCTGACGTATTCCGTAGCGCGACATCACACTACGGCCAAGCTTTTATTCGAATCGTTTTTACTCCCCCACCTCAGCGCATACTGCGAGGCGGTTTCCTTGGCACGTCTTGTCAAAGCAGAGATCGTGTCCCCTCATTTACGGGATTCTCATCAATATGGACGTGGGTAACCCAACCGCGCCATTTATCATGGCACTTGGGAGATAAGCGAGTTTTACCAGGCTGGTGGGGACGCTTAACTGCATCTGCCCATATAAGGGGATAAGGATCCACCTTTTTACCTACGCCTTCTTCCTCCTTTGCCTATCCATCTTCCGCGCACTCGAGCTCCAGCGCCCAAGCCAGCACTTCCCACCTCAACGTTCTCCAGCCATGTCCGGAGCGGGAGGCAAGTGGATGGTCTCCTCCGTCACAGAGGGCCACGTCAAAAAACTGAGGAAGGCCGGATACTTGTCTAATGACATCGCGCACCGGCTTCCTGAAAAGGGGCAGCTCATCCCCACCCCGAGGCCCCATGAGAGGGTAGTATTCCTTCCCCACTTCCTCCGCGGACTGGGTTTTCCTCTCCACCCGTTCGTCCGGGGGCTCATGTTCTACTATGGCCTGGATTTCCATGATCTGGCCCCGAACTTTGTCCTCAACATCTCGGCGTTTATCGTCGTGTGCGAGGCTTTCCTCTGCATCCGCCCCCATTTCAGCCTATGGCTCAAGACTTTCAACGTCAAGCCGAAGGTGGTGCGCGGCAACCAGGCGGAGTGCGAAGGCGCCATGGCGGGCAAGATGGCCAACGTCCTATGGCTCGAGGGCTCCTTTGTGGAGACCCTGAAGGTGTGGCAGTCAGGGTGGTTTTACATCACCAAGCCGCGTGACCCTGAATGGGTCGCAGCCCCCGAGTTCCGGTCCGGACCCCCTACGTGGCTCACGTCTTGGAAAGAGACGGGCCTGTCGTGGGGCAACAAAGGAGAAGTAACCGGACTGCAAAAATGCATCCAAACCCTGGTGAACAAGCAGCTCAAGCTTGTCAATGTAGTCCAGGTTATGCTTGTCCGCCGGATCCTCCCGTGTCAACAACGGGATTTCAATCTGTGGGAGTTCGACCCAGCGCAGCACCCAACCCTAAGCAGGCTCTTCGACACGACGTACGAAGACGCCTGGAAGGTGCTGTTCAAAGGCGTCGAGGCTCCCGCATCCGCTTCCGAGGACCGCGGATTCAGTACGCAGCGTCACGCTGGCGAGGTAAGCTATTTTTACCTTTTACAGGATGTTGGTTTTTCATAGTTTGACTCTATGCGGGATCTAAACTCCCTTTCCTTTGACAGGATTGGCAGGTGAAGTTCGGACAGATCGACTGTCCGGCCCCTTTGCCCGAAGACCCAGCCAATGCTCACTTAGCGAAGCTGCTGGCTCCGGCACCTTATGTGGTGCCGGAAAAGAAGGCCAAGAAGAAGACCACAGGGACTCGAAAGAGTGCCCGACGTCTGGAGGTGTCGGATTCATCATCCGACGAATTCGAGACGCACTCCTCCCGTGAAGACGAGGAGGAGGAAGAAGAAGCCTCTCCCCCTCCAGCGGGGGGAGGAAAGAAGAGGAAGGCCGCCCCAACAGGGGAGGCCGAAGGGTCCAAGAAGGGGAAGACCCTTCCTCCGGACTACTCCACCGACGCCAACGAGGGCGAAGACGAGTGGCCGCATAGGGCCAAGCGCCCGGTGAAATCGTAAGTATTCGGATACCAGAGTGATTCATAGTACTCCTTTATGGCACAACCTTTCCTTATGTCGAATATAATTATGCAGCCCGCCCATGGCCGGGCTCGACGAGTCGTCGAGCGGCTCCCTGGATTCGTCGGACGTGACTTTAGTTCCGCCCGCTACCTCCCCCCGCACTGCGGAAGATGTCGAAGTGGCGTCGCAACAAGTTCCGGGCCAAGTGGAGGTTGTCCTGGAGGAGCCGCGAGGCGACCTCCCAGACTCCAGGAGTAGGGGGACGAGACCCCCCAGGGCTCCAAGTCCGGCTTTGCGCCGGACACCGCGTCGGAACCCTCAATGGTTCCGGAGTGCGGCAGGCGAACTCCTTCCAAGAGGAGCAAGCCTACTGAGCCGGTGGCCCCCGTCCAACCGGAGGCACCGGACAATCTGCTGGAGCTGCTTAAGGGCAACTCCATCGACGAGGAGCACCGCACTGTTATGAGTGCGGTGATCCAGAAGGTTCAGTCCACCAAGAGCGGACTGACTGAAGCTTGTGCCAGCCTTCTAACATGCTTTGAGGTAAGTAAAAAATATGTAAAAATGTTACCGCATAGACAGTAGCCCCTGATGCTCTCTTTGGCGTTCGGAAAGAAAAGCCCAATAGAGGATCTAAAAAAGTCGCAGGAGGCTAACAGAAAAGAGTCAATATGCGTATGCAGGCTTCGCTGCTAGCGACCGCCGCACTGACTGCGGAGGTGGGCGCTCTGAAGCAGGGCCTCAAGCGGTCCGAGCAAGAGCTCGGCCTTGCCAAGCAGCAGCTCGAGGAGAAAGAAGATAAGAGATACCTTATAGAAAAATTTATAAAAAGATGCAATTGCAAAAAATGACAGGATTAACGTGGCTTATTGTAGGGGCCACAACTGAGGTGGCGACCCTCAAGCAAGCGCTGGCCGAGGCCGAGAAGAGAGCGGCCACGGAGCGCACCGAGCGGGAGAAATATGAGGCGCAAGTTGGCGAGGTACGGCAAGAGCTCCAGGCTCTCATGGAAAAACATGAGAGTTTGGAGCTTGACTCAAGGACGCGAGCGTTCGAGCTTGCAGCGGCCATTGAAACTACCAAGTCTGCCAAGGCCGAATCACAGAAGGCCCTCCAAGAGTTGGATGCGGTGAAAAAGATAGCGGCGGGTAAGGCATTCTTTATGCAAAGTAAACATGTAAAAGTGAGCTACTTGTTACATACCCGAATCCGAAGCTCTCCAGGAGCATTCGCAGATCTTGCCCGTAGCGTGTCCGATGCCGCCGCATTCTACCAAGCCGAAGAGGGCAACTCGACGGAGAAAGTGTTCTGGTCTCAGTATGCTGAGGCCGGACACCCTGTGCCCCTGAGCGACCAGCTGAAGTAGCTGGTCAAGCTCCACAAGGCGGCCGAACAGGCCATGAAGGGCCTCATAGTTCGGCTGTGGCCTGGTGAGGCTCTGCCTGGGAGCTACTTCGGGCTGGTGCGGCGGCTGGTGGAGGATTGTCCAAGGCTCGAGGTCATCAAGCGCTCCATCTGCATCAAAGGTGCCCGTAGGGCCCTTGCCCGTGCTAAGGTGCACTGGGGCAAGCTTGATGCGGAGAAGCTTGTGAAGGACGAGCCACCGTCGGGGAAAGAGCATCGCAAGCCCGAGAATTATTATAAGGATGTTCTGAAGGGTGCCCGCCTTGTGGCGGATGAGTGTGCCAGGGATGTAATTTTTTAGTAAACTCTCTCGTTTTGTCCTGTGCGCTGAAAACTTGTTCATATGCGCTAAGCAATGCTTTTTGAATTTAAAATATTACTTTTTGTGCGGCCGTTTCTCAAAAATTGAGAGATGGCCAGTCGTCGGCTTCTGCCACCATGCCACTAGTGCTGGGGTGTTCGAGATAAACCTGAGCGCTCTTTTTCCCATGTTTGGGTCCTTCGAGGGAGGCGCTCAGCACAACGAACAAGGCAATCGGACTATAATGCTTGAACACTCTCACTTAGCCATAGAACTCTATAATTTTAAATTTCGGCGAAGCCCCTAGTATTCGGAAGACCGAGTTCGGGGCGCTAACCACGCCTTGGCCGGACAAAGCCGACTCCTCGCTCTAAGCGGCATAAGTCTTTAGGGACTCGAAAAACCTCTCGAACAGCGACCGGTCTCTCGCTTCATCATGACAGTCAGTTTTAGCTTTCTCTATTGAGGTGCTCAGCCCAGCTCAACTGGGGCACAATCGCAGTAGTTCTCCTAGTGCTACCTTAGCCGATATAGCGGAACGTAAGGTACCAAAACATAGGAGTCCGGCAAACCCAACTATTGACCCAAGACATGATTCAGAGCTGATGCATATAATGCTATAAGTTCGGGGTGCCGCACTTGTGAAAGTGTTCGGGCTTTTCACACCATATTGAGGGGTACTTAAGCCCCTGGTGTATTGGCCGTACCAAAGTGTACGGGTGCAACATGTCGTTAATGAACATATATTTGTAAAAAGAGTAATGCAAAAATAGATAAAAGCAATGCATTGTTTATTAAAAATGATGCGATCAAGGCAGAATGATACAAATGGCGCGATAAGCAAAAGGTTGGACTATTTAACATGTCCGGTCCAGGGGCAGGCCGCGGAATTGTATGCAAAACAGGTATACTGCCAGTGATAGAGACCACCTGGGAGTTCCATAATGCGGCATGGCTTGTCTGCTTCCCTGGTTCTTGCATCGTTTGTGCGGCAGTTGGATTGCCGAACAGGTCGTCCGAAGTATGGAGTCCTGAAAGTAAGAGAAAATAAAGAAATCGGCAGCCCCTAGTGCGGTTTAAGCCGTGTTTCGGGCGTGCCGTGATAGTGCCCCTCCCCCTGTGCCCATGGTATTTCCAGAGCGTAGTTATGCACGCGAAGCACTGGTTTCGCTATTTCGCGAGGGCTGGGGTTGGGGCCGCGTTGCTACGCCTACTCGGAACGTGCCAGGCGGTCTTGTTGTAGGTTACTCCGGGCGCGCTTGACGGTGTCCGGATGTTTAACGGCCGTACTGGAGAGCTGCCTTGAGAGGCTGCTTTGTACATCCGCTGCGAGGGCCGCCATGTGCTCCTCCGTTCGGAGGGAGCATTCGGTGTTTCCATTGACCGTGATTACTCCTCGAGGGCCTAGCATCTTGAGCTTAAGGTATGCGTAGTGCAGCACCGCATTGAACTTTGCGAATGCGGTTTGCCCGTGCAGTGCATGATAGCCACTGCGGAACGGGACTATGTCGAAGATTAACTCCTCGCTTCGGAAATTATTCGGAGATCCGAAGACCACTTCGAGTGTAACTAATCCTGTACAGTTGGCCTCTACACCTGGTATGACGCCTTTAAAGGTCGTTTTGGTGGGATTAATCCTCGAGGGATCTATGCCCATTTTCCGCACTGTATCCTGGTAAAGCAGGTTCAGGCTGCTGCCGCCGTCCATAAGGACTCTTGTGAGATGAAATCCGTCAATAATTGGGTCTAGAACCAATGCGGCGAACCCGCCATGACGGATGCTAGTGGGGTGGTCCCTTCGATCGAAGGTGATCGGGCAGGAGGACCATGGGTTGAACTTTGGGGCGACTGGCTCCATCGCATATACGTCCCTTAACGCACGCTTCCGCTCCCTCTTGGGGATGTGGGTTGCGTATATCATGTTCACCGTCCGCACTTGTGGGGGGAAACCCTTCTGTCCACTGTTGTTCGGCGGCCGGGGCTCCTCTTCGTCGTCGCTATGCAGCCCCTTGTCTCTATTTTCGGCATGTAACTTGCCTGCTTGCTTGAACACCCAACAATCCCTGTTTGTGTGATTGGCTGGCTTTTCGGGGGTGCCATGTATCTGGCATAAGCGGTCGAGTATGCGGTTCAAACTGGACGGGCCCTGAGTATTTCTTTTGAATGGCATTTTCCACTGACCGGATATATAGCCTCTGAATCCGGCATTGACTGCCGTATCCTCGTTGATGTCGTTGTTAACGCAGCGCTTTTGCTTGTTCCGACGCGACCTGCCACTTTTGTCCTTGGTGTCCGAATTACCAAGGTTCTTGGTCAATTTATTGCTACGAGCTACCAGATGTCCTCCCCCGTGCAAAAGTGGGTCATGAGTGTCGTGAGGGCTGCCATAGATTTTGGCTTTTCCTGTCCAACGTGCCGAGCAAGCCACTCATCGCGGATATTATGCTTGAAGGCTGCTAGGGCCTCTGCGTCCGGACAATCGACTATTTGGTTTTTCTTTGTTAGGAACCGTGTCCAGAATTGCCTGGCTAATTCCTCTGGCTGCTGTATTATGTGGCTTAGGTCATCGGCGTCTGGTGGCCGCACATAGGTACCCTGGAAATTGTCGAGGAATGCGGCTTCCAGGTCCTCCCAACAACCGATTGATTCTGCCGACAAGCTGTTAAGCCAATGCCGAGCTGGTCCCTTAAGTTTGAGTGGGAGGTATTTGATGGCGTGTAGATCATCGCCGCGGGCCATGTGGATATGAAGGAGATAATCCTCGATCCATACCGCAGGATCTGTAGTGCCATCGTATGATTCGATGTTCACGGGTTTGAAACCCTCGGGGATTTGATGATCCATTACTTCGTCTGTAAAGCAATAGTGGGTGTGCGGCGCCTCTGTATTTGGCTATATCACGACACAGCTCAAACGAGCTTTGTCTATTGTGTTCGGCCCGGCCGGATTTATTGTATCCGGAGTGACGATCAGCGTCACGTGCCGCGGGGCGCCCGCGCGATCCATAGATCGATCTTGTTTGCCTCGCCTTGTCCTCCAATATGTCTCGCAGGTCTGGCGCGTTTTCCCGTGCCATAGAATGTTTTGAGAGGCGCTGGGGTGCGGCTTGAGTGGAGGGCCGAGAGGCCTCCCTGTCGCGGCCACGAGGTGGCCGGTCGGCCATATCATGCGCTGGTGATGTAGGTTTAGGTGCTTCCTCCTGGGGTAGCGACCTGCGCTTTGGGTAGCTCTTGGAGGGGCGTTCGAGTTCATACTCTTCGGCCGCAAGGACTTCAGTCCATCTGTCGGCTAGCAAATCTTGATCAGCTCTAAGTTGTTGCTGTTTTTTCTTGAGGCTGCTCGCCGTGGCCATAAGCCTGCGTTTGAAACGCTCTTGTTCAACGGGGTCCTCTGGCACGACGAATTCGTCGTCGTCGAGGCTTGCCTCGTCTTCGGAGGGAGGCATATCATTATCATCCTCAACCTCTCTGTCTGCCGCTCTCTCATGAGGGCTGGCTTCTCCATCCTCCTGTGCTGAATCTTGCTGGAGGGGGTGTTCTTCGGCGCTATCCGGAGTATTATTATCTCCCGTGCCGGAATCATCGTTTTTTGCTTTGGCGAGATTTAGAGCGGCGCCGCTGACGCCGGCGCTTAGGCTGTTTCTTGGAGGGGTCGTCCCCCGCCGTTCCATCGCCATCTCCTTCTTTTGGGGTATCCACCATATATATGTCATACGATGAGGTGGCTTTCCAGTGCCCTATAGGTGCTGGTTCTTGATCGTCTCATGCATCGGCGTCCATACCGTCGATGTCTTCGGAGTCGAAGTCGAGCATGTCGGTTAAATCATCAACAGTGGCTACAAAGTGGGTGGTGGGTGGGCTTTGAATTTCTTCATCGTCCGTATCCCAACCTTGCTGACCGCAGTCCGGCCAGGGCTCTCCTGATAAAGAGAGAGACTTTAATGATTTTAGAATATCGCCAAAGGGCGAGTGCTGAAAGATGTCCGCGGCGGTAAACTCCATGACCGGCGCCCAATCGGATTCGATTGGCACGGGCGTGGAGGGCTCGGAGTCCGGATAGGAGTCCAGCCCCTCGGAATCACGGGCCTTGCGGAGTGCGGGGCTAGTGTTCGGCTCGGTCGCCGTTGGGATCGCAACCCCTGAGGCGGCGTCCAACCACTCATCCTCGATCGGCGCAGTTGGTTCCGAATCGAGGGTCGGAACCGATGCATGTGCGGCCTCCAGGGCACTGTTCGGTGGCAGAGCTAGATCATGCCCATTGCGACAGCGCGGCACGCTCGGCTGTGGCTCGAATCCGTCGAAGATCAAGTCCCCGCGGACGTCAGCCGTGTAGTTTAAACTTCCAAATCTGACCTGATGGCCAGGGGCGTAGCTTTCGATCTGCTCCAGATGGCCAAGCGAATTGGCCCGCAGTGCGAAGCCGCCAAAGATGAAGATCTGTCCGGGGAGAAAAGTCTCACCCTGGACTGCATCGTTGTTGATGATCGAAGGAGCCATCGGGCCTGAAAGCGACGACACAGAGGAACTCTTAATGAAAGCACCAATGTCGGTGTCAAAACCGGTGGATCTCGGGTAGGGGGTCCCGAACTGTGCGTCTAGGCGGATGGTAATAGGAGACAAGGGACACAATGTTTTACCCAGGTTCGGGCCCTCTTGATGGAGGTAAAACCCTTCGTCCTGCTTGATTAATATTGATGATATGGGTAGTACAAGAGTAGATCTACCACGAGATCAAGGAGGCTAAACCCTAGAAGCTAGCCTATGGTATGATTGTTGTATGTTGTCCTACGGACTAAAACCCTCGGGTTTATATAGACATCGGAGAGGGTTAGGGGTACACAAAGTCGGTTACAATGGTAGGAGATCTAAATATCCGCATCGTCAAGCTTGCGTTCCACGCCAAGGAAAGTCCCATCCGGACACGGGATGAAGTCTTCAATCTTGTATCTTCACAGTCCAGGAGTCTGACTGAAGGTATAGCCCGGCCATCCGGACACCCCCTAATCTAGGACTCCCTCAATATACCATCAATCACTCACCTCCATGGCAACGGCGCCAAAAAAGAGCTTGATGTCTACTACGCAACCAGGGTCGTCCCATAGATATACGAGGCCCAGGGGCAATGAGGGAGTCCTGGATTAGGGGGTGTTCGGGTAGCCGGACTATACCTTCAGCCAGACTCCTGGATTATGAAGATACAAGACTGAAGACTTCGTCCCGTGTCCGGATGGGACTTTACTTAGCGTGGAAGGCAAGCTTGGCGATGCGGATATTCAAGATCTCCTACCATTGTAACCGACTCTGTGTAACCCTAACCCTATCCGGTGTCTATATAAACCGGAGGGTTGTAGTCCGTGGGACAATCATCTTCATACACAACAATCATACCATAGGCTAGCTTCTAGGGTTTAGCCTCCTTGATCTTGTGGTAGATCTACTCTTGTACTACCCATATCATCAATATTAATCAAGCAGGAGTAGGGTATTACCTCCATCGAGAGGGCCCGAACCTGGGTAAAAACATCGTGTCCCTTGTCTCCTGTTACCATCCGGCCTTGACGCACAGTTCGGGACCCCCTACCCGAGATCTGCCGGTTTTGACACCGACATTGGTGCTTTCATTGAGAGTTCCTCTGTGTCGTCGCCTTCAAGGCCCGATGGCTCCTTTGATCATCAACAACGATGAGATCCAGGGTGAGACTTTTCTCCCCGGACAGATCTTCGTCTTCGGCGGCTTCGCTCTGCGGGCCAATTCGCTTGGTCAACTAGAGCAGATCGAAAGCTACGCCCCTGGCCATCAAGTCAGGTTTGGAAGCTTAAACTACACGGCTGATATCCGTGGAGACTTGATCTTCAACGGGCTCGAGCCACAGCCAAGCGCGCCGCACTATCTCGAGGGGCATGATCTTGCTCTACCTCCGAACAGTGCCCTGGAGGCCGCACACGCACCGGTTCCGACCCTTAACTCGGAGCCTATTGCGCCAATCGAGGATGAGCGGTTGGACGTCACCTTGGGGGCTACGATCTCAGAGGCGATCGAGACGAATGCCAGCCCCGCACTCCGCGTGACCCATGACTCCGAGGGTCCGGACTCCTCCCTGGACTATGAAACCCCCGCGCCCCTGCCAATCGAATCAGCTTGGGCGCCGATAATGGAGTTCACCGCCGCAGACATCTTTCAGCACTCGCCTTTCGGTGACATCCTGAACTCTCTCAAGTCTCTCTCTTTATCAGGAGAGCCCTGGCCGGATTACGGTCAGCGAGGATGGGATACGGACGATGAAGAAATTCAAAGCCCACCCACCACCCACTTTGTAGCCACTGTCGACAATTTAAACGACGTGCTCAACTTCGACTCCGCAGACATCGACAGCATGGATGACGATGCAGGAGATACCGATGAACCAACGCCCATAGGGCATTGGACAGCCACCTCATCTCACGATGTGTACATGGTGGATACCCCTAAAGGAAGCAACAACGACGAAAAAGGGGACGGAACGGGAGATCGACCCCCCGGAAAGCAATCAAAGCGTCGGTGTAAACGCCGACCCAAGCCCCACCTCGATTAAAACCCAGCCATAGAGCAAGACGAGCCGGTAGACGACGAGCAGGCCTCAAAGCAGCCGTCCGAACAGGGTAACACGGATAGAGAAACCGAACATCCCTCCACTGGCGAAAACGGCATTCCGAACGACCTTACGCCGGATAAACCCATAGAGCAGAAGAGTCTCCACAAGAAGCTTGTTGCAACTACCCGCAGCCTGAAAAAGCAGAAGCGGAAGCTAAAAACAGTGGAAGATGCACTCCGGATTAGATGGAGCAAAGTAATCAATACCGCAGATAAGTACGGCGACGGTCGCCGCACTAAAAGCTATCCAAAAAGAAAGCTACTGCCTGAATTCGACGAAGAGGCCCTAGAGCCCTCGCATTCAAAAAATAAGAAAGCCACACGGTCGGATAGACGACCCCACAAAATGGCAACTGGCGCCTCACTCAAAACGGCACGCGACCCACCTAAGGATTCGCATCATGGCCCAGCTAGGTCCATTTATGGGCCAAGAAAGCAAGCTCTCGTCAGCAATGCAAAAAAGCCATCATCAGAATCCGGCACACCCAAATACAGGGGCGCCGCACATCCCCTATGTTTCACCGATGAGGTTCTGGACTATGAATTTCCAGAGGGATTCAAACCCGTCAACATAGAGGCATATGATGGAACAACAGACCCCGGAGTCTGGATCGAGGACTATATCCTCCACATACATATGGCCAGAGGAGATGATATCCACGCCATTAAATATTTACCCCTCGAGCTCAAAGGTCCAGCCCGGCATTGGCTTAAAAGCCTTCCCGAAAACACAATTGGAAGTTGGGAAGAGTCGAGGATGCTTTCCGAGCAAATTTTCAAGGGACCTATGTCCGCCCTCCGGATGCAGACGATCTTAGTCACATAACCCAACAGCCCGGAGAATCAGCTTGGTAGTTCTGGAATAGATTCCTCACTAAAAAGAATCAGATAGTCGACTGTCCGGACGCCGAAGCCTTAGCAGCTTTCAGGCATAATGTCCAAGACGAATGGCTCGCCAGACACCTCGGCCAGGAAAAGCCAAGAACAATGGCCGCTCTAACAAGCCTCATGACCCGCTTTTGCACAGGAGAGGACAGCTGGTTGGCAAGGTGCAGCCCCAGCGACCCAAGTACATCCGAAACTAGGGATGGAAACGGAAAACCGCGACGTAACAAGGATCGTCGCCGGACTAAAGAAAAAAGTCCGAAGAGCACGACAGTTAATGCCGGATTCAAAGGCTCATGACAAAATCAGACAAAACCACCCCTCCAGGACAACAGGGATGATCCGTCCTACTTAAATAAAATCCTGGACAGGATATGTCAGATACACAGTACTCCTGGGAAGCCTGCTAACCATACCCACAGAGATTGTTGGGTTTTCAAACAATCCGGCAGACTCAACGCCGAACACAAGGGGCTCGACACACCAAGTGAAGACAAGGACGAACCCCAGAAGCAGAGCACCAGGAAACAAAAGAACTACGCACAAGAAGTAAAAACAGTGAACTTACTTCACATAACAAAACGTGTGGCGCCCATAAAGTCACGCACCACACGACCTATCCCCAAAGGGTCCCGCCACTGGTTGTTAAAAGCAATCATCTTTGATCAGCTAGATTATTCTAGAAATATCAAGAATGCAGGCTCGACTGCCTTGATACTCGATCCAATAATCGGCGGACTCCAGTTTTCAAATGTCCTTATGGACGGCATGTCACATCCTAGTTAGACCATGCATTAGAGTGTGCATCATGTTTGCTTTCAACAGAAACTTGAAATGGGGAAGGCAGAACCCCCAGCACCCCTCCTGAAATCAACTAGGGTTTAGAAAAAATAATTTCAATGAACCTAAAATGCCCTTCTAAAATGTTCACCCTCTTTATCTTGGGTTAGAACCTCTGGCAAAATAGGTGCACAATTTTCTAGGTCAACAAAAGGTCACTGAATTAAATCATATGTATGTTGCCTTTGGAAATCTAAATGCTAATAAATATTTTAAATGTTCAAATAATTCTGGAATTAAGTCAAGGCTGTTAGGAATAATCCCAACAGAGCCCACAATTATTTTCAGGATTTTAGGAAGTGCCTAAGTATTTTAAATAATACCACAAAGTTGCAGAAAAATAGAAAAAGGAAACAAAATAGGAAAACATTACCTGGCGCCACCCACCAGGCCCATCTGCCGGCCCAGCCCAGCCACCGCGCCAGCGAGCAGCTTGGCTTGGCCAGGCAGGCAGCCAGGTGCTCGACGGCGAGCACCGCATGCGCGCCACGCAGCTGTCGCCGCCTTGCCGCTCCCCTCGTCGCGCTGTCGACGCGGGACGAACCCTCTCTCTCTCCCCGACCTCGCAGACATCCGCACGCCCCTCTGGCTCCTCTCCTTCGCTCTCCCTCACCATGGCCGACGCAGTTGTCGCCGTTCTGCCACCGTAGTCGCGTCCAACGCCGTCCCCATGCTGCACCACCATGTCCACTCGCTTCGCCGTCGTTGACCGCTTCGAACAGGCCGAGCCCCGAGCCCTCACATGCTCTGCAGCACCTCCACAGACCCCGCCTTCGTCAGCCACCACCGGAGATCCCTTTCGACGTCGCCGCCGCATCAGCTCGTCCCCGACCGCGCCGTCTGGCTCTACGTGACCGCCGTGAGCTCATCTACCTTCCCATCCTCCCCGTTTGCTTTCTCGTGCACCATAGCAACTGCACGAAGCTCACCTGCACGCACCGCCGCGCAGCTCATCACGGACGTGGCTCCGGCCAAACTCCGGCCACGCCACCGTGTCTGAACACCTCACCGCATCACCAGGAGATCAACGCACCACTCCACGCACCTCGCCGTGCCCCGTAGCCTCGGGCTCACTTTCACCCGACTCCGGTGACCGCAAAGCTCGTCGCCGGCAACGTTTCTGGCCACCCCGAGCCCAACCACCGCCACCAAACGCCGCGGCTTGCTTCCAGCTACGCGCAGATGCTCTCCGCCGCTCGTTTGGTCGCCGGAACGTGCAAATGCACTTCCACCGCCGTGTCTAGCCTCGCCGGCGGCTAGACGCCGGCGAGTTTGACCTGTTGACTTTGACTGGGTGGGCCCAGGTTGACTCCTCTAAGTCAATGACAATTGGAGCCCCCCTCTGCTAACTAATTAGATTAGTTTTAATTAAAATTATTTAGTTAATTAACTACTGACATGCGGGACCCACTGGTCAGTTTGACCTGGACGACCCCGTTGACCTCTCACGTCATCCTGACGCAATGCTGACGCAGTAATTAAATTACTAGAATTATTTCTATACTGGAAATTACAGAAATTAGTCCAAACTTCAAAAATTCATAGAAATTAATATGTAACTCCAAATGCAAAGATTTATATATGAAATTTGATCAGAAAAATCCAATCTATCCATTGGTACTGGTTTCGTGCATGTCAGAACAAGTTAAACCTGCTGTTTATACAATACAAGATGATGCACTAATATAGCTATGTAAAATGAGCTAACACTTGAACCTTTGGTTCAAATAAGCACTTTCCTTCTGGTTTAGCTTGCATTAGGCCAAGACACTTTCATATTTCCATGTCATAGCATGCATCATAATGTTGCATATCGTCATGTGTTGATTGTGTTTCGATGTGTTCTTCGTGGTAGGTTCTGCCTCCGAGGATATTCTCGAGTATCCAACTGAAGGGCAGTATCCCGCTACCTCTCCATCAGGAAAGCAACCCATTGATCATTCCGATACAAACCCATGTTCTCGCTTCTGCTCTTGTTTTACTGCATTAAGACAACGCGATTGAAACTGCTGTGTGTCGCGGTAGTTGAACCCACTTCCTTTGCATGACCTGTCATTGCCACAGTAACTAGATGAAACCCACTAGCATGTGTAGGAGTTGATTGAGCAATATGTGTGTGTGTTCCTGCCATGCTATGCTTGCTATGCTTAGAGTTGTGTCAGGTCTAGCTCATCGGGATGATGAACTAGAGTGAAAGGTTGTGTCGGTAACAAGGGTGAAGTGTTGAATACGATTTGGTAAAGGAATCGATGAGAGGCCATGTAGGAGTACATGGTGGGTTGTTTCATTGAGGCCGTCCCTAAGAACTGAGATCTGTGTGTGTGATTTAAGACTTAGCTACTACCACGCATTGGGCCCGAAACCAATGGACCCTCTCGACTTATTAACCGCACTTGTCCTCTGACCGGGAGTTGCAAAGTAGTTTCTGGTGTTTGTAGTATGCTGGGGGCCGCACACAGCGCTGACCATAGGGGTGGGTTGTGTTGCGGTAGACACGTGGCACGGTGTACCGATTCGCCCGTTTGGTTTCTCGGGAACCCTGCTCACATCGTTCGGGGCCGTTAGTGGAAACCTCGGCCGGACTCCCTGCGGATGGAACCCGAATAGGCGATAAACCTGGACTAGGGACTTGTGTGTTTAGTCAGGTCGTGGCCGACACCCTCGCTGGGCTTCCGCTTGAAGGTTGCCGAGTACATGTCGTGTAAACGGCGATAAGTGGTGAGAGCGTGTGTGAAGAAGTACACCCCTGCAGGGTATAAAACTATTCGAATAGACGCGTCCGCGGTAAAGGACTACTTGGTCACCTATACAGTTCATAGACAAGTAAATGGATACTACTAAAAATCTCAAGATAAGTGTGAGTACCGCAGATGGCCCTCTCGTAGGATGACGAGAGAGGATCCACGGTGGAGTATTGTGTTGGTGATAGTGGACTCGTGTGCGACAAATGATTTACAAGTTGTGTCTATCGTAGGATAGCTTAGCTAAGAGTCAAAGCTGGCTTGCTGCAATAACTCCACTACCTTCTTGAGAATGTGCATGTATAGTAGGATCCTGTTGTAAGACTTGCTGAGTACCTCCGTACTCATGTTGCTTTAATCAATGTTTTTCAAACGACAACACCAACCCCTCTGATGGGTTCTATGTAGACCTCGACATTGACGAGTGACTTATCACCCAGGTGGTGATCCAAGACTTGTGAAGGGTCGATGTAGATAGACAGGCTTCGTCAAGCCTTCTTTCTTTCTAGTGTCTGTACTCAGACTACTTTGCTTCCACATGTGCTTGTATGTTTGTATGACTTGAGTGTCGGGTCATGCGACCCCTACCTGTATGAATGTTATGTATGGCTCCTCGGAGCCTTCTAAATAAAGTACTTGAGTTGTAGAGTTTTGTTGTGATGCCACGTTGTATTTACTCATACCGGGCATATTGTGTGTATGATTGAAATGCTTGGTATGAGTGGGATCCGACTATCTAGTTGTTTATCCTTGGCAGCCTATCATATGGGGAAATGTAGTCTAGTGCTTCTGAGCGATAGTAGTCCGCTACAGCCCGGTTCACCGGAGTCCTGCTAGCCCAACACTACTGCTCGGAACACTTGACTGGCCGACATGTGATTCATGTCGTTCCTGTGTCTGTCCCTTCGGGGAAATGTCACGCGGTGTTATCCGGAGTCCTGCCTAGCCTGCTACAGCCCGGTTTACCGGAGTCCTGTTAGCCCAGTGCTACAGCCCAGGTTTATACGTTGATGACCGACATGCTCGATGTGATTCATGTATGCCTGTCCTCATGGGTTAGCGCCGCTTTGGGTTCACGACTAGCCATGTCGGCCCGGGTTC
Source organism: Aegilops umbellulata (assembly GCA_032464435.1). Taxonomy (NCBI): domain Eukaryota; kingdom Viridiplantae; phylum Streptophyta; class Magnoliopsida; order Poales; family Poaceae; genus Aegilops; species Aegilops umbellulata. Next base: position 60,229,244 of record CP136054.1, on the reverse strand, counting down.
TTTGTCATATGGATGCTAGCGACACTATCATATACATGAGCCAAAAGACGCAAACGGTCCCGGGCCAGGTAAGGTGGCACCCGTGGGGTTACCGTGCGTGAGGCCGCAAAGTGATATGATGTGTTACATGCTGGATCGGTGTGACTTAGGATCGGGGTCCTGACAGCGTTGGCATCAGAGCCGGACTGCCTGTAGGTTCGCTAAGCCAAACTGGTCGATGTCGAGTCTAGAAATGCTTTAGTTATATGTAGGGGAATTGATTGTGGGAGGGAACGTAAGGCTCTTTTTACTCCTTTACCTTATACCCTCTTATCTGAGTCATTCTCTTCTCATTCTGCGTGGGTTAAGGACTAGGCTCTCTTCTATCTATCAGGTTCACGTGTTACTAAATCTGTAGTAACTTATAGGATTGTTGGTTACAACCCAGTTTAGTTCTACTACATTTTAGTATGTTGCCAGATGAACCAGAACCCTGATATGATGATGTTGAGTGGTTTTGCAAACTGTTGTGAATGACTCAACTCTTTTTCTGAGCATTTACAGCCGTTATGCTGTCCAATTTCTCCTAGAAAATTCTAATGCCTTTGCATTATTTTGTGCTTCCAGATGGCCACCCGTCCCCAGAACCAAGTGGTTCGTCTGACCCGTTGCATTGGTATATGTGGTCATACAGCCATGTTGGTCCGACTGATGGTCGAGACAGGTTACCGATGGTATCCCGAATATACCGTCGAGGAGCAGTTTAGAGACTTTAATCAAAGCCAATATCTGTGCACGGTCAGGATATATCCATCTTATCCCGGAGCTACTGAAGCGCTCCACTGTTCTTATGGACTTGGGATTACTATCGGAATGTCAGTGCAGGATGCAGCCTACTCGATGATGACTATTATTCGAGCCAGAACTGCCCTATTGTGCAACACCGATTTCCGCTACATGCCAGCATCCCTCCCTGGGGCGCATGGTTACCTTCAGGGTATGTACAGTGATGCATCCCATGAGGACTCACTCCTCCGCACCACTACTGAGATGTTGGAAGACAAGGACCGTGAAAATTGGGCCTTGCTTATGGAGCTCTTTAATGCTCGTTCTGATCACTGGGCCACTTTGACGAGGTTTGCACCTGCCGTGCAAGCCGGATACATGGACATGAGGGACTTGTACCCTGTGCGGGCTGGTCTTCCAGATTTTATGGAGGGGCGTGAGGTAGGAGGCATCACCCCTCCTCGTGGACCTCGTCTGCCGCCGTTTGTTGGACCAAGGCCACATCCGAGTCCCTATGGTCCGCAAGCTCCGCAGGACCGTCTGTTCCCAGATGATCATGTTCCGCTTCCAGGCTTGGGTGGTGACTTCTATGAGCACTACTACAGAACTGTCTGAGCTAGTAGTAGTCTCGCTAGTGTTGTAACAATTATATGTCCACCGTCCTGCGTGACTGTGGAATATGACTTAGTGTGTATCCAATTCCGGAGGTGTAGAAAAATAATGTATAGGAGCTTGGAATGCCTCCGATGAGATGTAACGTCTTTCATCATAGTTGTACTCTAGCTTGGGCTTGTACTAAACTATGTATGGTGTGTATGACCGTTGGTATATATATGGCAGTTTCTATATTACCATGTCATACGGATGAACATCTCTGCATTCCGTGTTGTCCATTACATTCCGCATTTCCTTGCCAGATTTTGCCATCCTTGTCTAAATCGTTGTCTTGTTTTCCTAGGATGGTCAACACCCGCAACAACTCTGCTGCTCCGGAGCAGGGTGAAGCTAGTGCAACTAGAGATGAAAACCTTCCTCAACCGCCTTCTCTGGCCGAAGTGATGCTGGAGGCAGAGCGAAACAAGCGTGAGACCAACCGCTTGCTAGAGCGGATTGAGCAGAATACTGCACGCCAGCAGAGGAACAACCCGGTGTCAATCAATGACTTTGTCAAGCTGTATCCACCGAAGTTCAACCATTCCGTCGAGCCTCTCGATGCAGATGACTGGCTTCGCAGCATCGCCCACAAGCTACCTTCTGCCAACGTAGCCGAAGATGATAAAGTCACCTTTGCTGCTTATCACCTCGAAGGCCCTGCTAGCCTTTGGTGGGAGAATTATGAAGCTATGCGCCCGGTCGGCCAAAACACTACTTGGGCTGATTTCAGTGCCGCTTTTCGTGAGCATCACATTCCGGAAGGCCTCATGGATCGCAAGAGGGAGGAGTTCTGTAACTTCACCCAGGGTAGACTGACTGTAGATGCATACAGTCGTGAGTTTGGAAAGCTTGCACGCTATGCTCCCGAAGAGGTATCCACCGACGCCAAGAAGCAGGCAAGGTTCCGCAAGGGACTTAGCCTCGAGCTTCGCCGTGACCTTCGTCTGCACGATTGCACCTCTTTCCTGAAGTTGGTCAACAAGGCCATCAGTGCCGAGACAGGGCAGACTGACTTTGAAGCTTCACGCAAGCACTCCCGTGACCTTGGGTCTTCATCTGGCTCTGGATCTCAGAAGCGCCGGGTCTGGGTTCCAAATACTGCTCTGCCACCCCGGTATACCCCAAGGCCATCCTTTGAGGCGCCTCGCCCCAACCAGCAGTATGTACCGCCCAAGACTTATGGTGGCCCCGCTGCTAATGCTGCTCCACGCCCCAACATGATAACTTGCTTCAAGTGTGGTGAACCGGGTCACTACATCCGTGAGTGTCCCCAGAACAACTCCAACTAGTTCGGAAAGTCTGTTGGCCGTGGTAAGCCAACAGCAAAGGTGCTTGTCGCCAAGCCAGCCACCACTGCTCGTGGCCATGTCAACTACATCTCAGCTGAAGAGACTCAGGAGGACCCCAACGTTGTTCTCGGTATGCTCCTTGTTAATTGCCATCCGGCAACTGTTCTCTTTGATACTGGAGCATCTCATTCATTTATTTCTGAGAGCTATGCTCGATTGCACAACACCACATTTTGTGACATGCCCACCTCCATGGTAATTCAAACCCCTGGTTCTAAGTGGCAAACCTCTAGAATCAACCATGGTAATGAAATTCTGGTCGACAGGTTGGTATTCCTTGCATCACTAATAGCTCTCAAGTCCTCGGACATTAACATCATCTTGGGTATGGACTGGATGTCAGCCCATTACGCCAAGATTGATTGCTCATCTAGAACCGTTCAACTCGCCCATCCATCGGGCAAGACAGTCAATGTTTTGACCCGAGTGTCGGAGCGTCAGCTCTACTCTCTAAATGCCAACCCCCTTCCAGACCTTGAAGATATTCCGGTAGTCCGTGATTTCCCGGATGTCTTTCCAGAGGAACTGCAAGGTGTTCCACCTGACCGAGATGTCGAGTTCGTGATAGACCTTTTTCTAGGAACCGTCCCAATGTCTAGAAGACCTTATAAGATGGCACCCCTAGAACTAGCCGAACTTAAGAAACAACTCAATGAATCCTTGCAAAAGGGTTTCATCCGTCCTAGTTCTTCTCCATGGGCTTGCCCCGTCCTCTTCGTCAAGAAGAAGGATGGAACGGATCGGATGGTTGTAGATTACCGACCTGTCAATTTGGTCACTATCAAGAACAAGTATCCGCTCCCCAGGATCAACGATCTGTATGACCAGCTCGCTGGATCCTCAGTCTTTTCCAAGATGGATTTGAGGTTGGGCTACCATCAAATCAAAATCAAGAACAGGGACATTCCCAAAACGGCCTTTGTTACTCGTTATGGCCAATACGAGTACACCGTCATGTCCTTCGGTTTAACCAATGCTCCAGCCACTTTCTCTCGGTTAATGAACTCGATCTTCATGGAGTATTTGGATAAATTCGTCGTGGTATACCTCGATGATATACTCATCTACTCCAAGAATGAGGAAGAACATGCCGAACATCTAAGGTTAGTATTGATGAAACTTCGAGAGCATCGCCTTTATGCCAAATTCTCTAAGTGCGAATTCTGGTTGCCAGAAGTGACCTATCTAGGCCATGTAATCTCTGGTAAGGGCATTGCTGTCAATCCCGAGCGAGTTCAAACCATCCTTGACTGGACTCCACCTGAAACGGTCAAGCAAGTTCGGAGTTTTCTTGGGTTAGCGAGCTATTGTCGCCGCTTCGTCGAGAATTTCTCCAAAGTTGCTAAACCTCTAACTGAACTCCTCAAGAAAGATAAAAAGTTCGAGTGGACCCCACAGTGCAAGTTCAGCTTTCAGGAACTGAAAAGACGCCTGACATCTGCTCCCGTACTGGTACCACCAGATTTCTCTAAGGACTTTGTTATCTATTGCGACGCCTCGCGACAAGGACTAGGTTGCATACTCATGCAAGATCGTCATGTGATTGCCTACGCATCTCGACAGTTGCGTCCACATGAGGATAACTATCCCACTCATGATCTAGAGCTTGTAGCTGTACCATGCACTCAAAACCTGGCGACATTACCTTCTTGGTAATCGTTGCGAAATCTACACTGATCACCAAAGTTTGAAATACATCTTCACCCAACCGGATTTGAATCTCAGGCAAAGACGTTGGGTCGAGTTGATCACGGATTATGACTTAGGAATAACTTACACCCCAGGCAAAGCCAATGTCATGGCCGATGCGCTAAGTCGTAAATCTTATTGTAACAACCTGATGTTACAACAAAGTCAACCACTTCTCCACGAGGAATTTGGTAAGCTTAACCTTCACATTGTTCCTCGAGGATTCCTTTCCACCCTAGTGGCGAAACCTACCCTTACAGATCAGATCATCAAGGCACAAAAGGTGGATCCGGGAATTTTCCGTATCAAGAGAAACATCAAGAAAGGAGTTGCAGATTGTTTCTCCATTGATGATCAAGGTGTCGTGTTCTTTGGAGACCGCCTAGTGGTTCCCAAGGTACGCAACTTGAGGCGATTGATCCTTAAGGAAGCTCATGAATCCCCTCTCACCATTCATCCCGGTAGTACTAAAATGTATCAAGACCTACGCCAGAGGTTTTGGTGGACTAGGATGAAGAGAGAAATCGCTCAATACATTGCTAATTGCGACGTCTGTCGTCACGTTAAAGCAGAGCATCAACGGCCTGCTGGCACCCTTCAACCATTGGGAATTCCTGAATGCAAATGGGATAAAATCGGTATGGACTTCATTACCCGGTTTCCCAGAACCAAAAGAGGGAATAATGCTATCTTCGTTGTTGTCGATCGTCTTTCCAAAGTAGCCCACTTCTTACCTATCCGCGAGAGTATAACCGCTAGCCAGCTAGCTGATTTGTACATCTCCCGAATAGTGTCTCTTCATGGTGTTCCATTGGAAATTAATTCAGACCGTGGAAGTCTTTTCACCTCTCGATTTTGGGAAAGTTTCCAAAATGCTATGGGGACTCGTCTCTCCTTTAGCACCGCCTTCCATCCTCAATCAAGTGGTCAAGTAGAACGAGTCAATCAAATCCTGGAGGATATGCTCCGAGCTTCTGTCATCTCTTTCGGTATGAATTGGGAGAAGTGCCTTCCATTCACCGAGTTCGCTTATAACAACAGTTATCAAGCTAGCTTAGGCAAAGCTCCCTTCGAAGTTCTCTATGGACGAAAATGTCGAACGCCTCTTAACTGGTCAGAAACCGGCGAGAGACATCTCTTTGGCCCGGATATGATCCAGGAAGCAGAAGAGCAGGTTCGCATTATTCGTGAGAAATTGAAAACAGCCCAATCTCGACAAAAGAGCCAGTATGACCGCAAGCATAAGCCCATGGCTTATGAAGTCGGCAAGATGGCTTATCTTCGGGTTACACCTTTAAAGGGAACCCATCGATTCGGTATCAAAGGCAAATTGGCTCCTCGTTACATTGGACCTTTTCGCATTCTTGCCAAACGAGGAGAAGTTGCCTACCAGTTGGAACTACCCCCGCATCTCTCCATAGTTCATGATGTCTTCCATGTTTCTCAACTCAGGCGTTGCTTCTCGGATCCTATCCCTGGAGTGGACCACGAAACGCTTGATCTCCAAGATAACCTCACATATCGAGAATATCCCGTTCGGATCCTCGATCAAGCCGAGTGTACCACTCGACGCCAGAATATCAAGTTTCTCAAAGTTCAATGGTCACACCATTCCGAGCAAGAAGCTACATGGGAAAGGGAGGATCGTCTTTGACTTGAGTACCCCACCTTCTTTCCGATGGATCCTAAATCTCGGGACGAGATTCTTTCGAGTGGGGGTGAGTTGTCACATCCTAGTTAGACCATGCATTAGAGTGTGCATCATGTTTACTTTTAACAGAAACTTGAAATGGGGAAGGCAGAGCCCCCAGCGCCCCTCCTGAAATCAACTAGGGTTTACTAAAAATAATTTCAATGAACCTGAAATGCCCTTCTAAAATGTTCACCCTCTTTGTCTTGGGTTAGAACCTCTGGCAAAATAGGTGCACAATTTTCTAGGTCAACAAAGGGTCACTGAAATAAATCATATGTATGTTGCCTTTGGACATTTAAATGCTAATAAATATTTTAAATGTTCAAATAATTCTGGATTTAAGTCAGGGCTGTTAGGAATAATCCCAACAGAGCCCACAATTATTTTTAGGATTTTAGGAAGTGCCTAAGTATTTTAAATAATACCACAAAGTTGCAGAAAAATAGAAAAAGGAAACAAAATAGGAAAACCTTACCTGGCGCCACCCACCAGGCCCACCTACCGGCCCAGCCCAGCCAGCACGCCAGCGAGCAGCTTGGCTTGGCCAAGCAGGCAGCCAGGTGCTCGACGGCGAGCACCGCATGCGCGCCACGCAGCTGCCGCCGCCTCGCCGCTCCCCTCATCGCGCTGTCGACGCGGGACGAACCCTCTCTCTCTCCCCGACCTCGCAGACATCCGCACGCCCCTCTGGCTCCTCTCCTTCGCTCTCCCTCGCCATGGCCGACGCAGCCGTCGTCGTTCTGCCACCGTAGTCGCGTCCAACGCCGTCCCCGTGCTGCACCACCGTGTCCACTCGCTTCGCCGTCGTCGACTGCTTCGAACAGGCCGAGCCCCGAGCGCTCACACGCTCTGCAGCACCTCCACCGACCCCGCCTTCGTCAGCCGCCGCCGGAGATCCCTTTCGACGTCGCCACCGCATCAGCTCGTCCCCGACCGCGTCGTCTGGCTCTACGTGACCGCCGTGAGCTCAGCTACCTTCCCATCCTCCCCGTTTGCTTTCTCGTGCACCATAGCAACTGCACGAAGCTCACCCGCACGCAGCGCCGCGCAGCTCGTCGCCGACGTGGCTCCGGCCAAACTCCGGCCACGCCACCGTGTCTGAACACCTCACCGCATCACCAAGAGCTCAACGCACCACTCCACGCACCTCGCCGTGCCCCGTAGCCTCGGGCTCACTTTTGCCCGACTCCGGCGACCGCAAAGCTCATCACCAGCGACGTTTCCGGCCACCCCGAGCCCAACCACCGCCACCAAACGCCGCGGCTTGCTTCCAGCTACGCGCAGATTCTCTCCGCCGCTCGTTTGGTCGCCGGAACGTGCAAATGCACTTCCACCGCCGCCTCTGGCCTCGCCGGCGGCTAGACGCCGGCGAGTTTGACCTGTTGACTTTGACTGGGTGGGCCCAGGTTGACTCCTCTGAGTCAATGACAAGTGGGGCCCCCCTCTGCTAACTAATTAGATTAGTTTTAATTAAATTATTTAGTTAATTAACTACTGACATGCGGGACCCACTGGTCAGTTTGACCTGGATGACCCCGTTGACCTTTGACGTCATCCTGACGCAATGCAGACGCAGTAATTAAATTACTGGAATTATTTCTATACAGGAAATTACAGAAATTAGTCCAAACTTCAAAAATTCATAGAAATTAATATGTAACTCCAAATGCAAAGATTTATATATGAAATTTGATCAGAACAATCCAATCTATCCATTGGTACTGGTTTCATGCATGTCAGAACAAGTTAAACCTGCTATTTATACAATACAAGGTGATGCACGAATATAGCTATGTAAAATGAGCTAACACTTGAACCTTTGGTTCAAATAATCACTTTCCTTCTCGTTTAGCTTGCATTAGGCCAATACACTTTCATATTGCCATGTCATAGCATGCATCATAATGTTGCATATCGTCATGTGTTGATTGTGTTCCGATGTGTTCTTCGTGGTAGGTTCTGCCTCCGAGGATATTCTCGAGTATCCAACTGAAGGGCAGTATCCCGCTACCACTCCATCAGGCAAGCAACCCATTGATCATTCCGATACAAACCCATGTTCTCGCTTCTGCTCTTGTTTTACTGCATTAAGACAACGTGATTCAAACTGCTGTGTGTCGCGGTTGTTGAACCCACTTCCTTTGCATGACCTGTCATTGCCACAGTAACTAGATGAAACCCACTAGCATGTGTAGGAGTTGATTGAGCCATATGTGTGTGTGTGTTCCTGCCATGCTATGCTTGCTATGCTTAGAGTCGTGTCAGGTCTGGCTCATCGGGATGATGAACTAGAGTGAAAGGTTGTGTCGGTAACAAGGGTGAAGTGTTGAATACGATTTGGTAAAGGAATCGATGAGAGGCCATGTAGGAGTACATGGTGGGTTGTTTCATTGAGGCCGTCCCTAAGAACTAAGATATGTGTGTGTGATTTAAGACTTAGCTACTACCACGTATTGGGCCCGAAACCAATGGACCCTCTCGACTTATTAACCGCACTTGTCCTCTGTCCGGGAGTTGCAAAGTAGTTTCTGGTGTTTGTAGTATGCTGGGGGCCGCACATAGCGCTGACCATAGGGGTGGGCTGTGTTGCGGTAGGCACGTGGCACGGTGTACCGATTCGCCCGTTTGGTGTCTCGGGAACCCTGCTCACATCGTTCGGGGTCGTTAGTGGAAACCTTGGCCGGACTCCCTGCAGATGGAACCCGAATAGGCGATAAACCTGGACTAGGGACTTGTGTGTTTAGTCAGGTCGTGGCCGACACCCTCGCTGGGCTTCCGCTTGAAGGTTGCTGAGTACATGTCGTGTAAACAGCGATAAGTGGTGAGAGCGTGTGTGAAGAAGTACACCCCTGCAGGGTATAAAACTATTCGAATAGCTGCGTCCGCGGTAAAGGACTACTTGGTCACCTATACAGTTCATAGACAAGTAAATGGATACTACTAAAAATCTCAAGATAATTGTGAGTACCGCGGATGGCCCTCTCGTAGGATGACGAGAGAGGATCCACGGTGGAGTATTGTGTTGGTGATAGTGGACTCGTTTGCGACAAATGATTTACAAGTTGTGTCTATCGTAGGATAGCTTAGCCAAGAGTCAAAGCTGGCTTGCTGCAATAACTCCACTACCTTCTTGAGAATGTGCATGTATAGTAGGATCCTATTGTAAGACTTGCTGAGTACCTCCGTACTCATGTTGCTTTAATCAATGTTTTTCAGACGACAACACCAACCCCTCTGATGGGTTCTATGTAGACCTCGACATTGATGAGTGACTTATCACCCAGGTGGTGATCCAAGACTTGTGAAGGGTCGATGTAGATAGACAGGCTTCGTCAAGCCTTCTTTCTTTCTAGTGTCTGTACTCAGACTACTTTGCTTCCGCATGTCCTTGTATGTTTGTATGACTTGAGTGTCGGGTCATGCGACCCCTACCTGTATGAATGTTATGTATGGCTCCTCGGAGCCTTCTAAATAAAGTACTTGAGTTGTAGAGTTTTGTTGTGATGCCATGTTGTATTTACTCATACCGGGCATATTGTGTGTATGATTGAAATGCTTGGTATGAGTGGGATCCGACTATCTAGTTGTTTATCCTTGGCAGCCTATCATATGGGGAAATGTAGTCTAGTGCTTCTGAGCGATAGTAGTCCGCTACAGCCCGGTTCACCGGAGTCCTGCTAGCCTAGCACTACTGCTCGGAACACTTGACTGGCCGGCATGTGATTCACGTCGTTCTTGTGTCTGTCCCTTCGGGGAAATGTCACGCGGTGTTATCCGGAGTCCTGCCTAGCCTGCTACAGCCCGGTTTACCGGAGTCCTATTAGCCCAGTGCTACAGCCCGGATTTATACGTTGATGACCGACATTCTCGATGTGATTCATGTATGCCTGTCCTCATGGGTTAGCGCCGCTTTGGGTTCACGACTAGCCATGTCGGCCCGGGTTCTTTGTCATATGGATGCTAGCGACACTATCATATACGTGAGCCAAAAGACGCAAACGGTCCCGGGCCAGGTAACGTGGCACCCGTGGGGTTACCGTGCGTGAGGCCGCAAAGTGATATGATGTGTTACATGCTGGATCGGTGTGACTTAGGATCGGGGTCCTGACACGGCGGCAGTGGAGTAAACCTGATATATCAGGATACAATCCATCACATGGGAATAAACCCAGCACGAATCCGCCGCAGCAAAACCTCCTTTCAAGGGGTAACACCTGGCCCGGACACCCATTGTATGGGTTTTATCCGGCTCAAAGTTATATTCGGCTCTGCCGATAACTTCCGCAGCGAAAAGTTGACCTTCCATATCGTCCCGTTCTCAAGTCGCTATCAAGCACTACTGGGACGTGAAGCTTTCGCTCGCTTTAACGCAATTCCGCACTATGCATCCCTCACGCTTAAGATGCCCGGTCCACGAGGCATCATCTCTTTGAAGGGGAAGCACTAAAGTGCGCCTCCCACAAGCGGAGGACTATGCGGCCGCTTTGACAGCCGCACAATAAAATGGCCTCACCGGCCAAAAAATTTCGACATAGGTCATTAAAGACCACGAACGCGGATAGACGAGTTCGGTACAAATTCATCATTAATGCAGGCTTAATACAATAAAGCTCAATTTCATATAATTTACTTTATATTTTGTCCATTTTAAACTTTTGTTCCGCACGACCCGTTTTCAACTCAGTTCCTCTCTTTTACAGATGAACGTCGTGCGGCGCCCGTCCAGGATACAGCACAATGGAGACACAGGCACAGACGTGCAGTAGGGACCCGTCCTAAAGGATTCTTTCTAGATTAAGACCCTGCGTAAACCTTTTTTACTGTCTCTTGTTCATACACATCCCCTGGTTTTTTCTGATATAACCAAGGAGGAGGCTGGCGTCTTGGCATGTGGCCACGTCAGAATTCTTGCACATACCTGGACACTAGGGGCTTTCTTTTTGATTAAAAGTGTTGTGTTGCCCGCACTTATAAAGACCGAACACCTTAGGGAGTGTTCGGCGTCGCGAGTTTTGGCATTATATGCATCAGCTCCGAATCATGTCTTTGGTCAAATGTTGGGTTGCCCGGCTCCTGAGTTCGGCTACCTTACGTTCCGCTCTATCGGCTAAGGTAGCACCAGGAGAACTACTGCGATTGTGCCCTGGTTCGGTCGGGCGAGCACCTTAGTAGAGAAAGCCGAAAACTGACTGTCATGATGTAGCTTGAGACTGGTCAGCCACTCAATGAACTATTGGAATCTATCGGATTCCTTCGCTTTAACGAAGGGCCGCTTCACGGTCAGGCACATACGCGCCCCGAACTCGGGCGAGCGCAGTCGCCACCAAGAGGCTACCTAAATAGTCCCACTGTCAAGCTCCTATGGCTAAGTGAAAGTGTTAAAGCATTATAGTCCGGTTGCCTGGCCCGCTGCCCTATCACCTCCTTTGTAGGACCAAGACGTTGGGTTAAGTGTGAACATGCGTCTTCTGCGAGCACCCTCGAACTATGTGCGTGGGGGCTAAAGACAACGACTGCCATCTTTCAGATTTTGTATATATATACCTTAAAACGGACGCACAAGAGGTGTTCTTAATACTTGAAGGAACAAGTATAAAAAGGCCACTATAGTTTATCAAAATATTACTTTATAATTACATATGCTATCATAACATAGCATCTTTCGAGCACTGCGTCTCTATTATACGAGCGCCTTCAAGGACTTCCTGAAAATAGTGCTCGGAGGGTACTCGGCTTTTATCCGAATCTTGGGACGCAACAACGGTGGCCTCCATCTCTGCCCAGTATGTCTTGACACGGGCAAGAGCCATCCTTGCGCCCTCTATGCAAGATGATCTCTTCATTGCATTAATACGCGGCACCGAATCAAGGAATTGCTGCACCAAGCTGAAATAACTCTTCGGTCCCGATCTCCCCGGCCACAGATAACCCATGACGTACTTCATGGCGAGTCCGGACAACCTATTCAGTTCGGCCCATTGGGCCAAACGATCGTCCACCGCAAGTGGACGCTCTGGATTGTGAAACTACGACCAGAAAAGCTTTTCCACTTCGTGATCTTTTTTATCTCGAAAGTGTTCGGTCGCATCAGCAGCACTCGCTGCCAAATCCAGATAGGTGTCCTCCACACTCCACATCTGGTCCAACGGAGCAAACCTCGGATCGCAAAACTTCCTCCGCAGCATAAAAGGCCTTCCAGCCGCAATCTTTCCGGCTTTGCGCAGCTCCTCCTTCGCAGCTCTCATCGCAGAGCGAGCATCTTTAGCATCCGTAATGGCACTCTCTAAGTCCATCTGCCTAGCCCGGTCTTCTTCTTCAAGAAGCTCGCAACGGTCAGCAACGCCCTTTAACTTCACGGCCATCTCGGCCATCTCCTCCCTGCTTTGGCAGTGAGTAGCCTGTTCGGCTTTCAGCTCTTCAAGGGCTTTCTCGGCAGCCGCATCGCTTCTTCTGGCTTGTTCCTTAGCTCGGGCAAGTTCTGCCCTAAGAATCTCCATGGCGGCCGCACCATTTGCATCAAGCACATACATCGTAAGACACTGACATAATGCTCTTCTTACCTATTGTCGCCCGAGGAATTACATACCTTGAGCCTCATCAAGCCGCTCTTTGACAAGCGCGATGTCGGCATCTGCCACGTCTAGTTGCCGCTTTAGTTCGGCAAAATCCTCAGTCCGGCTTGATTCCGGACACCCCGCCGCCTGCACTCAAAGGTGACATCTTAGACCTAGGACTATGATCCTCCGCGTGCCGTCATTTCTTGACGACGCGCAGAGTCTCAGGGGCTACTATCTACACAGGGCGCATCTTATTTATGCGCAACTGACAAAAGTGTACACTATCTAATGTACCTCAAAACCCGTCAGTAAACTCTTGACGGCCTCATGCAATCCGCTCTCTGCGGATGAGATCCTTTCAATCACCGTGCCCATCAATCCACGGTGCTCCTCCGAAATAGAAGCTCGCCCCAGCAGAATCTTTAGCTCCTCCGACCGAGCGCCAGACGGTGCCGGACTTGTCCCATGACCTCTTTTGAAGGCCGGACGCGGAGAACCTCGGGGGGCCATATAGCTATCTTCCGCCCCTGCCGGATTCGGAGAAGCCCTCCGCGACGACACCTCAGGGTTGCCCGCCTCACTAGGCGGCACGGCAGGGAGAGGCGTCCCGCTCTCCATTGTCTCCGGAAGAAGATCCCCCGAAGATGAGCTCTGCTGAGAAGGGCTGACGTCCGAGCTACAAGGTAAAAATTCGGTTAATCTTCTCAGATACAAAATCAAGGATTTCTCTCATCTCTCAAAAGGAAAACCTCTCTTTACTTACGGCTCGCTGGAGGGCTGATCCCTTTGAGGGCGCGGTTCGGCCGAAGAACTCCCCGGCGTAGGACCCTCTGACGAGGATTTTTCCCCCCGCTTCGAGGCCATGGTCTCCGGGTCGTCAGAGGCGGCTCTCTTCTTCCCCTTCGGAGAGGAATTGTCGGTTTCCCTTCGGAGTGGCCTCCTTCAAGGAGGCCACAGTTTCCTTGTCCTCCCCCTTGCTTCCCTCCAGAGGCATTATCTCCAGCATCCTGACTAGCACGGGACCCGGCCTGGTTTCGGGAAGGGGAGCCGGACACCTGATCAGCTTTGCCTTCGCTATCCACTCCTGTTTAAAAGGACAGCTCCTTTAGGGGCAGGTTTATGACAATTATGCGGATAGAAGGCCCGGGCACAAGGTAACTTACTTGAGTATCCGGGCGATTGCAGCTTAGGCCTGCGTCCTCGGTTAAGTCTGTACACATCTCTTGTGATCCGAAGAATAGTTTATACATCTCCATGGGCGTAGCGCCCATGAAATTCTGGAGAGCTCGTGGTCCCTCTGGATTAAACTCCCACAGACGAAGGGAGCGACGTTTGCCGGGCAATATTCGGCGAATCCGCATGACCTGCGTCACCTTGACCAGGCTGAGGTCTCCTTCCAAGAGATCCTTAATGCGGCCCTGCAACAAGGGCACGTCTTTGGGCAAACCCCAATTCAGCCCTCTGTTGCCCCATGACGCTAGCCATGGTGGTGGACCCGAGCGAAAGGCAGGAGGCGCCACCCACTTGGTGCCCCGGGGAGCGGTGATATAAAACCACTCTCGTTGCCACAAGCCTAGCTCCTCTTGAAAAGAGCCCTCGGGCCATGGAGCATCGGCATTTTTGCTTATAACGGCGCCTCTGCACTCTGCGTGCCGACCCTTGATCATCTTCGGCTCCACTTTGAAGGACTTGAGCCATAATCCGAAGTGAGGGGTAACGCGGAGGAACGCTTCACACACGACAATAAACAAGGAGATATGAAGGATAGATTCTGGAGCTAAGTCATGGAATTCCAGCCCGTAATAAAATAGCAGTCTCCTCACAAAGGGGTCCATTGGGAAGCCTAACCCCCGAAGGAAGTGAGACATGAACACCACGCTCTCACCTGGCTGGGGACTGGGAATGACCTGCCCTTGAGCAGGCAACCTATGCAAAATCTCGCCGGTCAGGAACTTAGCCTCCCTCAACCTTAGTACGTCCTCCTCCGTGACGGAGGAAGGCGTCCATCGGCCTTGAAGGTCAGAACCGGACATTGTCGAAGGTCCGAAGCGCCTGGAATCTGGAGCCTGGGGTGTTGGAACTCGAGGGGACGGGCGAACTCGTTTAAGATTGAGAAAAGAAGCAAGGCCTTGGTCTCTTTATAAGAGGTCGAATACCAAGAGCCCTCCCCGTAAACGTTTTGGACTCGCCTTTAATCGAGGGAACGTGCTAACGGGCATGATTGGGTTACCCATGTCCGTATTGATGAGAATCCCGTAAAAAGGGGACACGATCTCTGCTTTGACAAGACGTGCCAAGGAAACCGCCTCGCGAAACGTGCTGAGGTGGAAAAGTAAAAACGATTTGTGTAAAGAACTTGGCCGTAGTGTGATGACGCACTGCGGAATACGTTAGCAGATTTGATTTGTGTTAATATTATTCTCTCTATGGCAATATGTGGAAACTTATTTTGCAGAGGCGGACACTATTCTTGGTGTCTACAATCTTCTATGAAGGACTTGGAGGAGGAACCCGCCTTGCAATGCCGAAGACAATCTACGCGCCGGACTCGTCGTCATTGAAGCCTGGTTCAGGGGCTACTGAGGGAGTCCTGGATTAGGGGGTGTTCGGGTAGCCGGACTATACCTTCAGCCGGACTCCTGGATTATGAAGATACAAGACTGAAGACTTCGTCCCGTGTCCGGATGGGACTTTCCTTGGCGTGGAAGGCAAGCTTGGCGATGCAGATATTCAAGATCTCCTACCATTGTAACCGACTCTGTGTAACCCTAACCCTATCCGGTGTCTATATAAACCGGAGGGTTGTAGTCCGTAGGACAATCATCTTCATACACAACAATCATACCATAGGCTAGCTTCTAGGGCTTAGCCTCCTTGATCTCGTGGTAGATCTACTCTTGTACTACCCATATCATCAATATTAATCAAGCAGGAGTAGGGTATTACCTCCATCAAGAGGGCCCGGACCTGGGTAAAAACATCGTGTCCCTTGTCTCCTATTACCATCCGGCCTTGGCGCACAGTTCGGGACCCCCTACCCGAGATCCGTCGGTTTTGACACCGACAAGCAAGACAACAATGAGGGGCCCTTCTTGAAACACAAAAGCTCAAATTAAATATACAATGCATAACATTGATTGATTATCTTTGGACTCTTAAGACTGACAGTACAACTATTTATCGATCAAGAGAATTGTATCGTGATGGTACTGAAACAATACAGCTCCACAAAAAATTGATTTCTGAATTGTCAATGGAGACATTTCTTTTTCTGCACAACAAATGACCTTGTCGAAAGTGGTTGCTACTTAAAACATTTGTGTTACCATTAGATATAAAACTAATGCATCAACTTACATTTGTTTCTGAATCCTCCCAATCTGCATGTTCACAAAAAAAATTCTTCACAGAAATAATAACTCACCTCTTCCAAACTATCCTGCATAAGGCATGGCAAATCAAACTGACTATTTTATGTTTATACTATGATGATCAAAACATGCAGATTCCCTCAAATAATTACTAGTTTTGAAGAACTTAGCAATTGAACCCTTTTGGGATTCCACTACCGGACAAATAATTTCTTGAAGACATGTTTCTAAATAAGCTGCATAAAAATGGTTAATACAAGGATTAACAGCACCTGGAAACGAAATGATGGATGTAGATGGCTTGATCCATATGCCGCAGTAATCAGCACGAACAAAAGTACAACGCCATGAGGTGAATAAAATTTCTCCCTTCTCTAGTCTCCTGCGTGAGCAATCTCCCATGTTTGGATCCAATGAAGAGCAGAAGAATACCAATGTAGATTCGGTGGATGTGCGATGTGGAATCCTACGCAGAGCTATTTATCAATTAATATCTGAATTATTGAACAGAATTACTAGAAAGAGAACATCTACCCTCTCGATCTCTCTCCAAAGTCTAGGGAACGAGCCGAGCGTTGAGAAGGAAGGAGAGCCGATTGGGGAATTACACCATTAATGGCCGGCCATGACACTGGAATTGATGAGGCGCGGTAGGGGCGGCCGGCAAAGCTGAGCCTGGGATCGGGGAAGCAAAGGAGTCGCGGGTCAAGTACAGACAGACTACGATCTTGAGCCTTAATTTTTTCGTTCATTTTCTGGTCTGCCTGAAAGAATAGTACCTGGCCCGGGCCCCTGCCTCCCCGGGGCCCAGGGCGGGCGCCCCGTTTGCCCGACCTATGGGCCGGGCCTGTACGCAACTTGTTCTTGTAGACTTGTGTTGGGCCTCCAAGCGCAAAGTTTTGTAGGAAAAAGCAATTTTCCCTCAAGTGGATGTCCTAAGGTTTATCAATCTGTGGGAGGCGTAGGATGATGAAAGTCTCCCTCAAACAACCCTGCAACCAAACAACAAAGAGTCTCTTGTGTCCCCAACACACCAAATACAATGGTAATTTGTATAGGTGCACTAGTTTGGCGAAGAGATTGTTATAAAAGTGTAGTAACGATAGTAGATATTGGTTTTTGTAATAGTAACAATAAAAAACAGCAAGGTAGCAAGTAACAAAAGTGAGCACAAACGATATTGCAATGCTTGAAAATGAGGCCTAGGGTATGTACTTTCGCTAGTGCAATCTCTCAGCAATGCTAATCTAATTAGATCATATAACCATCCCTCAAAGTGCAATGAAGAATCACTCCAAAGTTCCTATCTAGCGGAGAACATAAGACGAAATTGTTTGTAGGGTACGAAACCACCTCAAAGCTATTCTTTCCAATCAATCTATCCTAGAGTTCGTACTAAAATAACACCAAGCTATTCTTTCTGGTCGATCTAACCAAGAGTTCGTACTAAAATAACACCAAAGCAAATTCAGATTCATAATATTCAATCCAACACAAAGAACTTCAAAGAGTGCCCCAAGATTTCTATTGGAGAAACAAAGACGAGAACATGCATCAACCCCTATGCATAGATTACCCCAATGTGACCTCGGGAATCCGCGAGTTGAGTGCCAAAACATATATCAAGTGAATAAAAATAAAACCCCATTGTCACCATGGGTATTCATATGCAAGACACATATCAAGTGCTCTCAAATCCATAAAAGTATTCAATCCGATAAAACAAAATCTCAAAGGGAAAACTCAATTCGTCACAACACGATAGAGAGGGGAAAACACCATATGATCCAACTATATTAACAAAGCCCGTGATACATCAAGATCGTGACATCTCAAGAACATGAGAGAGAGAGAGATATTACACACATGCTATTGGTACAAACCCTCAGCCCCGAGGGTGGACTACTCCGTCCTCATCTTGGTGGCCGCCGGGATGATGAAGATGGCCATCGGTGATGATTTCCCCCTACGGCAGGGTGCCGGAACGGGCTCTTGATTAGTTTTTGGTGGCTACAGAGGCTTGCAGCGGCGGAACTTCTGATATAGGGTTACTTCTGATGGTTTCTCTATTAATAGGATTTTTGGGCGTTGGAATTACGTGAAGATGGGCCTCGTGGTGAGCACAACCCACGAGGGCACGGACAAGGGCCCAGGCGTGCCCCGGTGTCTTGTGCCCTACTCCTTCACCTTCTGGTCCTTCCATAAAGCTTCGGGTGTCTCTTCTCTTTCAAAACAAATCATCAAATAGTTTCAGCTCATTTGGAGAACTTTCATTTCTGCACAAAAAACAACACCACGGTAGTTCTGTTGAAAATAGCGTCAGTCCGAGTTAGTCCATGCAAGTCATACCCAAACAATATAAAATTATTGTAAACATGGCATGAATACTTCATAAATTATAGATACGTTGGAGACGTATCAACCTCCTACCTTGGCCTATAAATTCAAAAATATTCCAGAAACCCTAAGAGCATCCACCAAAATACTTTTCCGCAGCCACAGGTCTCTCACCTAGTGAGATCCCATCTAGAGGCCTTTTCCGGAACTCTACCAGAGGGAGATTCGATCATGGAGGGCTTCTACATCAACTCTATTGCCCTTCTGATGAAGCGTGAGTAGTTTACCACAGACCTAAGGGTCCATAGCTAGTAGCTAGATGGCTTCTTCTCTCTCTTTGATCTTCAAAACAATATTCTCCTCGATGTTCTTGGAGTTCTATCCAATGAAATCTTCTTTAGCGGTGTGTTCGTCGAGATTCGATGAATTTTGGATTTATGATCGGATTATCTATGAATATTATTTGAGTCTTCTCTGAATTCTTATATACATGATTTGATATCTTTGTATTTCTGTTCGAATTATTGGTTTGGTTTGGCCAAGTAGATTGGTAGTCCTTGCAATGGGAGAGGTGCTTAGTTTTGGGTTCAATCTTGCAGTTTCCTCACCCAGTGACAGAAGGGGTAGCGAGGCACGTATTGAATTGTTGCCATCAAGGGTAAAAAGATGGGGGTTATTCATCTTGCTTGAGTTTACCCCCTACATCATGTCATCTTGCTTAAAGCGTTGCTATGTTCTTATGAACTTAATACTCTAGATACAGGAAGGAGTTGGTCGATGTGTGGAGTAATAGTAGTAGATGCAGAATCGTTTCGGTCTACTTGTCACGGACTAATGCCTATATTCATGATCATTTCCTTAGATATCGTCATACCTTTATGGTTTTCTATCAATTTCTTGACAGTAATTTGTTTACCCACCATATTATTTTCTTTCAAGAGAGAAGCCTCTAGTGAAACCTATGGCCCCGGGCCTCTTTTCCATCTATTACTTTCAGATCTATAAACAAAAAACCCAAGAATAACTTCCTACAATTTATTTACTTTTGTTTTGTTATACGTTTTAGTAATCTTTTATATCAATCTCTATCGTATCTCACCTTTGCAAGTGACCATGAAGGGATTGACAACCCCTTTATCGCGTTGGGTGCAAGTGTTTAATTGTTTGTGCAGGTGCATAGATTGGTGACTTGCTTGTATCTCCTACTGGATTGATACCTTGGTTCTTAACTGAGGGAAATACTTATCTCTACTGTGCTGCATCACCCTTTCCTCTTCAAGGGAAAAACCAACGCAAGCTCAAGAAGTAGCAGGAAGAATTTCTGGCGCCGTTGTCGGGGAGATCTACATCAAGCCTACCAAGTACCCATTGTCGGTGTCAAAACCGGCAGATCTCGGGTAGGGGGTCCCGAACTGTGTGTCAAGGTCGGATGGTAACAGGAGACAAGGGACACTTTATTTTACCCAGGTTCGGGCCCTCTCGATGGAGGTAAAACCCTACTCCTGCTAGATTAATATTGATGATATGGGTAGTACAAGAGTGAATCTACCACGAGATCAAGGAGGCTAAACCCTATAAGCTAGCCTATGGTATGATTGTGTATGATGATGGTTGTATGGTTGCGTAGTTGTCCTACGGACTACAACCCTCCGGTTTATATAGACACCGGATAGGGTTAGGGTTACACAGAGTCGGTTACAATGGTAGGAGATCTCGAATATCCGCACGCCTAGCTTGCCTTCCACGCCAAGAAAAGATCCTTCCGAACACGGGACGAAGTCTTCAATCTTGTATCTTCATAGTCCTGGAGTCCGGCTGAAGGTATAGTTTGGCTATCCGAACACCCCCTAATCCAGGACTCCCTCAGTAGCCCCTGAACCAGGCTTCAATGACGACGAGTCCGGCGCGCAAATTGTCTTCGGCATTGCAAGGCGGGTTCCTCCTCCAAGTTCTTCAAGAAGATTATAAACACCAAGTATAGTGTCCGGCTCTGCAAAATAAGTTTCCACATATTGCCATACAGAGAATAATACTAACACAAATCAAATCTGCTGACGTATCCCGCAGTGCGTCATAACACTGCGGCCAAGCCTTCTACATAAATCGTTTTCATTGTTCCACCTCAGCTCATTTAGCGAGGCGGTTTCCTTGGCACGTCTTGTCGAAGTAGAGATCATGTGCCCCCCTTTAGCGGGATTCTCATTAATACAGACGTGGGTAACCCAACCGCGCCATTTACCACGGCACTCGAAAGGCAAGTGAGTTTTATTAGGTAGGTGGGGACGCAGAACCGCATCCGCCTATATAAGGGGATAAGAATCCGCCTTTTTTACCTACGCCTTCTTCCTCCTTTGCCCATCCATCTCTTGCACACTCAAGCTCTAGCGCCCAAGTCTGCTCTTCCTTCCTTAACCTTCTCCAGCAATGTCCGGAGCGGGAGGCAAGTGGATGGCTTCCTCCGTGACGGAGGCTCAAATCAAAAAGCTAAGGAAAGCCGGATACTTGTCCAAGGACATCCCGCATCGGCTTCCTGAGAAGGGGCAGCTTCTTCCTACCCCAAGGCCCCATGAGAGGGTAGTGTTTCTTCCCCACTTCCTTCGCGGACTGGGCTTTCCACTTCACCCATTTGTCCGGGGGCTCATGTTCTACTACGGCCTGGATTTCCATGATCTGGCCCCGAACTTTGTTCTCAACATCTCGGCGTTTATCGTCGTGTGTGAGGCCTTCCTTCGCGTCCGCCCCCACTTCGGCCTCTGGCTCAAGACCTTCAACGTCAAGCCCAAGGTGGTGTCCGGCACCTAGGCGGAGTGCGGAGGCGCTATGGTTGGCAAGATAGCCAACGTCCTCTGGTTCGATCGCTCCCTCGTGGAGTCCCTAAAGGGGTGACAGGCTGGGTGGTTTTACATCACCGAGCCCCGCGATCCGAAATGGGTCGCGGCCCCTGAGTTCAGATCCGGACCCCCCACACGGCTCATGTCCTGGAAAGAGACAGGCCTGTCGTGGGGCAACGAGGATGAAGTGACTGGTTTGCAAACATGCATCCAGTCCCTGGTGGACAAGCCAATCCGGATTGTCAATATAGTCCAGGTCATGCTCGTTCGCCTGATCCTCCCGTGCCAAGAACGGGATTTTACTTTGTGGGAATTCGACCCGGCGCAGCACCAAACCCTCAGTAGGCTATTCGACACGACGTATGAAGACATTTGGAAGGTGCTGACCAAAGGCGCCGAGTCCCCCACATCCGCCTCCGAGGATCGCGGATACAGCTCGCAGCACAACGCTGGCGAGGTAAGCTATCCATACCTTTGACAGGTTTGTTATGCTCTTCTACATAGATTAGCTCTATGCGGGATCTAAACTCCCTTTACCTTTCACAGGCTTGGCAGGAGGTATCCGAACCAATTAACTGTCCGGCTCCCCTGCCCGAAGACCAAGCCCCAGCTCTCTTGGAGAAGCTGCTGGCTCTGGCACCTTACGTGGTGCCGGAGAGGAAGGCCAAGAAGAAGAAAACCACCGGGACTCGAAAGAGTTCCCGCAACATGGTGGTGTCGGACTCGTCATCTGACGAGTCCGCAACACCCTCCTCTCGTGAAAACTAGGAGGAGGAACAAGGAAGCTCTCCCCCTCCAGCGAGGGGAGCAAAGAAGAAGAAGGCCGCCCCAACGGGGGAGGCCGAGGGGTCGAGGAAAAGGAAGACCCCTCCGCCGGACTACTCCCTCGATGCTGAAGAGGGCGGAGAGGAGCTGCCGTACAGAACCAAGCGTCCGGCGAAATCGTAAGTGCTTGCATACCAGAGTGACTCATGATATTCTTTTAATGTGCGGCTTTCCCTAATATCGCCTGTGCTTTATGCAGCCCACCCCATGCCGAACTCGTCAATTCGTCGAGCGGCTCCCTGGATTCATCAGACGTGAACTCTGTTCCGCCCGCGGTCTCCCCCTGCAGGGCGGACGACACCGAAGTGGCGCCCCGCCAAGCTTCGAGGCAGGAGGAGATGGTCCTGGAGGAGCCACAAGGCAATCCTCCGGACCCCAGGAGTAAAGGGGACGAAACCCCCCAGGGCTCCAAGTCCGGCTTTGTGCCGGACACCGCACCGGACTCGACAGTCCCGGTCCTCGATGGGCGAACTCCTTCCAAGAGGAGTAAGCCATCTGAACCGGCGGCCTCCGTCCAACCGGAGGCGCCGGACAATCTGCTGGAGGTGCTTAAGGGCACCGCCATCGATGAGGAGCACCGTACTGTTATGAGTACGGTGATCCAAAGGGTTCAGTCCGCCAAGAGCGGACTGAATGAAGCTTGCGCTAGCCTTCTAACAGGCTTCGAGGTAAGTAAAAATATGTCAAATTATTTACTGCATAGACAGTAGCCCCTGATGCTCTGTTCGGTGTTCAGAAAGAAAAGCCGGATAGAGGATCTAGTAATTTTCGCAGGAGTCTAACAAAAAAATCAAATATGCGTATGCAGGCTTCGCTGCTGTCCACCGCCGCACTGACTGCGCAGGTGGATGTCCTTAAAAAGGACCTCGGGCGGACCGAGCAAGAGCTCGGCCTTGCCAAACGGCAGCTCAAGGAGAAAGAAGGTAAGAAATACCCTAAAAGGAAAAAAAGTGCCAATAGAGAGGCTCGATTGCAAAAAGAAATAACAGGATTTGTGCTGCTTATTGTAGGGACCACAACTGAGGTGACAACCCTGAAGCAGGCGCTGGCTGAGGCCGAGAAGAAAACGACCGAGGAGCGCGCCGAGCGAGAAAGGCTTGGGGTCCAAGCCGGCGAGGTGCAGCAAGAGCTGCAGGCTCTCATGAAAAAACATGAGGGTTTGGAGCTTGAGGCGAAAACGCAAGCATCCGAGCTCGCCTCGGCTATTGAGACCGCCAAGAGTGCCAAGGCCGAAGCCCAGAAGGCCCTCCAAGAGTTGGAGGGTGTGAAAAAGATAGCAGCAGGTAAGGCATTCTCAATGCAAAGTAGGAATATAAAAATGAATTACCTATTACTTACCCGAATCCGGAGTTCTCCAGGGGCGTTCTTCGATCTTCCCCGCAGTGCATCCGACGCCGCCGCGTTCTATCGAGCTGAAGAGGGCAGCTCGACGGAGAGTTTTCTCTGGTCTCAGTATTCTGAGGCCGGACACCCTGTGCCTTTGAGCGATCAGCTGAAACAGCTGGCCGAGCTCCACAAGGCGGCCAAACAGGCCATGAAGGGCTTACTAGTTCGGCTGTGGCCTGGAGAGGCCCTGCCTGGGAGCTATTTTGGGCTAGTGCGGCGGCTGGTGGAGGCCTGTCCACGGCTTGAGGTCATCAAGCGCTCCGTCTGCATTGAAGGTGCCCGGAGGGCCCTTGCCCATGTAAGGGTACACTGGGGCAAGCTGGACGGAGAGAAGCTGGTGAAGGACGGGCCACCGCAGGGGAAGGAGCATCGCAAGCCCGAGAACTACTACAAGGAAGTTCTTGCCGGATCCCGCCTTGTCGCGAATGAATGTACTAAAGATGTAATATTTGAATGAACTCGCTCGTTTGTATCCTGTGCGCTGAAAACTTGTTCATATGCGCTAAGCAATGCTTATTGAATTTAAAATATTATTTTTTGTGCGGCCGTTTATCAAAAATTGAGAGATGGCCAGTCGTCGGCTTCTGCCCCCATGCCACTAGTGCTGGGGTGTTCGGGATAAACCTGAGGGCTCTTGTTCCCATAGTTGGGTCCTTCGAGGGAGGCGCTCAGCACAGCGAACCAGGCAATCGGACTATAATGCTTGAACACTCTCACTTAGCCATAGAACGTTATAATTTTAAATTTCGGCGAAGCCCCTAGTTCGGAAGGCCGAATTCGGGGCGCTATCCACGCCTTTGGCCGGACATAACCAGCTCCTCGCTCGAAGCGGCATAAGCCTTTAAGGACTCGAAAACCTCTCGAACAGCGACCGGTCTCACGCCCTCTGTTGGAAAAGGCAGTGCCTAGTAAGCGCTTAGGCACGCCTAGGCGCTAGGCGATTGCCAAACGCCTCGCCTAGGGCATAAATGGAAGTCTAGGCAGGGCAAACAAGGAATTCTCTACCTAAGCGAGAAATCATGTCATATTGCACTGATATACCAAAAAAGCCATATTCCAATGGCAGTAGCTGGCAATTAACTCATTTGTATGCCCTAAATTAATATCGACACACATATAGTACACGCAATTACACTGTGATAGTGAAACTATATTACGGCCTACGCCACGCCTAGGGCGCTTAAGCACCGCCTAGGCACTAGGCAAAGGCCAACCACCTCGCTTACGCCTACCGCTTTTTCCAACCTTGCTCACGCCTTATCATGACAGTCTATTTTAGCTTTCTTCACTGAGGTGCTCAACCCACCTGATCTGGGGCACAATCGCAGTGGTTCTCCTAGTGCTACCTTAGCCGATAGAGCGGAACGTAAGGTACCAAAACATAGGAGCCGGGCAAACCCAACATGTGACCAAAATCATGACTCGTAGCCGATGCATATAGTGCTATAAGTTCGGGGTGCCGCACTTGTGAAAGTGTACGGACTTCTCACAACCAGATAGAAGGGTAACGAAGCCCCTGGCGTGGTTTGCCGTACCATGGTGTACGGGTGCGATCATGTTATTTAATAAATATATATATATGTGTGTGTGTGTATATATATATAAGAGGATAATGCAAAAGATAGACAAAAAGCTATGCATTGTTTATAAAGAGGCTGTTTATCAAAGCCGAACGATACAAGTAGTGCGATAAGCAAAAAAAGATATTAGACTATTTAACATGTCCTGACCAGGCGCGGGCCGCGAAGTTTGGAAACAGATATATCGCTCGAAATAGAGACCACCTGAGAATTCCGGAGTGCGGCGTAGCTTTGTCTGCTTTCCTGGGCCTTGCATCGTCCGTGCGGCAACACTGCCGAACAGGTATCCAGAGTATGGAGTCCTGAAAGTAAAAAAGAAAAAATCCGGCAGCCCCTAGTACGTTTGACGCCATGTTGTAGGCATGCCGTTAATGTGCCCCTCCCCCTGTGCCCATGAGATTTTAAGGGCGTAATTGTGTACTCGAGGTACTTGCTCCGCTATGTTGCGATGGCTGGGGTCGGGGCCGCATTGCTACGCTTGCTCTGATCATGCCAGGTGGTCTTGTTGCAGGTTACTCCGGGCGCGCTTTGCATTGTCCGGCTTTTTAACGACCAGACTGGAGAGTTGCCTTGAAAAGCTGCTTTGTACTTCCGCTGCGAGGGCCGCAGTGTGCTCCTCCGTACAGATGGAGCGTTCTGTGTTTCCGCTGACCGTAATCACTCCTCGAGGGCCTGGCATCTTGAGCTTGAGATATGTGTAGTGCGGCACCGCATTGAATTTAGCGAATGCGGTACGTCCGAGCAGGGCATGATAGCCACTGCGGAATGGCACTATATCGAAGATTAACTCTTCGCTTCGGAAGTTATCCGGAGATCCGAAGACCACATCAAGTGTTATCGAGCCTGTGCAATTGGCCTCTACACCTGGGATGACGCCTTTAAAGGTCGTCCTTGTGGGCTTGATCCTCGATGGATATATGCCCATTTTCCGCACTGTATCCTGATAAAGCAGGTTCAGGCTACTGCCGCCATCCATGAGGACTCTTGTGAGATGAAATCCGCCCACGATTGGGTCAAGAACCAATGCGGCGAAACCGCTGTGATGAATGCTAGTGGGGTGGTCCCTTCGATCGAAAGTGATCGGGCAAGAGGACCATGGGTTGAACTTTGGGGCGACTGGCTCCATCGCGTATACGTCCCGTAGCGCACGCTTCCTCTCCCGTTTGGGAATGTGTGTTGCGTATATCATGTTCACCGTCCGCACTTGTGGGGGAAACCCTTTCTGTCCATTGTTGTTCGGCGGCCTGGGCTCCTCCTCGTCGTCGCTATTCAGCCCCTTGTCTTTGTGTTCGGCTCTTAACTTGTCTGCCTGCTTGAACACCCAACAGTCCCTGTTGGTGTGATTGGCTAGCCTTTCGGGGGTACCGTGAATCTGGCACAAGCGGTCGAGTATCCGGTCCAAACTGGATGGGCCCTAGGTATTCTTTTTAAATGGCTTTTTCCGCTGACCGGATTTATGGCCTCTAAATCCGGCATTTACTGCCGTATCCTCATTGCTGTCGCTGCTAACGCGGCGCTTTTGCTTATTCCTACGTGACCTGCCACTTTTGTCCTTGGTATCCGAATTACCATGCTTCTTCGATAAGTTGTTGCTGCGAGCCAGCCAGCTATCCTCGCTCGCGCAAAAGCGGGTCATGAGTGTCGTGAGGGCTGCCATGGATTTCGGCTTTTCCTGTCCCAGGTGCCGGGCAAACCATTCGTCGCGGATGTTATGTTTGAAGTCTGCTAGGGCCTCTGCATCCGGACAATCGACTATCTGATTTTTCTTTGTTAGGAACCGTGTCCAGAATTGCCTGGCCGATTCTTCTGGCTGCTGGATTATGTGGCTTAGGTCGTCGGCGTCCGGTGGCCGCACATAGGTCCCCTGGAAGTTGTCGAGGAATGTGGCCTCCAGGTCCTCCCAAGAACCGATTGAGTCTGCTGGGAGGCTATTGAGCCAGTGTCGGGATGGTCCCTTGAGCTTAAGGGGCAAATATTTGATGGCGTGCAAATCATCGCCAGGTGCCATGTGGATGTGAAGGAGATAGTCCTCAATCCATACTGCCGGATCTGTCGTACCATCGTACGACTCTATATTGACGGGTTTGAAACCCTCTGGGATTCTATGATCCATTACTTCGCCTGTGAAGCATAGTGGGTGTGCGGCGCCCCTGTACTGGGCTATGTCACGACGCAGTTCGGAAGAGTTGTGCCTGCTGTGTTCGGCCCGGACGGATTTATTGTGTCCGGGGTGAAAATCATCACGTGTCATCGGGCGTCCGCGCAATCCGTAGATCGATCTTGTTTGCCTTGCTTTATCCTCCAGGACGTTTCGCAGGTCTGGCTCGTTTTCCCGTGCCTTGGTTGAGCGGCACCGGCGCATGGCTTGTTTGAAGGTTCGGCAGGCCTCTCTGTCGTGGCCGCGAGGTGGCCGGTCTGCCATGTCATGAGCTTCCTCCTCTGATTGGGGTAGCGGCCTGCGCTTAGGATAGTTTTTGGAGGGGCGCCCGAGTTCATGCTCTTCGGCCGCAAGGACTTCAGTCCATCTGTCAGCTAGCAAATCTTGATCAGCTCTAAGCTGTTGCTGCTTTTTCTTTAGGCTGTTCGCCGTGGCTAGAAGCCTGCGTTGAAAGCGCTCTTGTTCGGCGGGGTATGATGGTACGACGAATTCATCGTCACCGAGGCTTGCCTCCACTTCGGAGGGAGGCATGTAGTTATCATCCTCAACCTCTTGCTCTGCCGCTCTCTCCTGAGGGCTGGCTTTTCCATCTTCCTGCGCCGAATCTTGCTGGTTCTGGTGTTCTTCGGCGCTGTCCGGGGTAGCATTATCTCCCGTGCCAGAATCACCGTTTCTGCTGTGGTGGGATTTAGAGCGGCGCCGTTGGCACCGGCGTTTTGGCGGCTTTTTCGAGGTGCCGTCCTCCGCAGTTCCATCGCCATATCCATCCTTTGGAGCATCCACCATGTATATGTCATATGACGAGGTGGCGGTCCAGCGCCCTATAGGTGCTGGTTCTTGTTCATCTCCTCCTTTGTCGTCCATACCATTGAAGTCTTCGAAGCCGAAGTCAAGCATGTCGGTTAAATCGTCGACAGTGGCTATTAAGTGGGTGGTGGGTGGGCTTTGAATTTCTTCGTCGTCCGAATCCCAACCTCGCAGGCCATAGTCCGGCCTGGGCTCTCCTGATAAAGAGAGAGAGACTTGAGAGAATTCAGGATATCACCGAGAGGTGAGCACTGAAAGATGTCCGCGGCGGTGAACTCCATTACAGGCGCCCAATCAGATTCGATCGGCAGGGGCGCGGAAGGCTCGGAGTTCGGAGAAGAGTCCGGCACCTTGAAGTCTTGGGCCGCGCGGAGTACGGGGCTGGCGTTCGGCTCGATCGCCTTTGAGATCGCAGCCCCCGAGGTGACGTCCAACCGTTCGTCCTCAAAGTACGCAGCAGGCTCCGAGTCGAGGATCGGGGCCGGAGCGTGCGCGGCCTCCAGGGTACTATTCGGAGGCAGAGCTATATCATGCCCCTCGAAACAGTGCGGCGCGCTTGGCTATGGCTCGAATCCGTCGAAGATCAAGTCTCCGCGGATATCCGCCGTGTAGTTTAAGCTTCCAAACCTGACTTGATGGCCAGGGGCGTAGCTTTCGATCTGCTCCAGATGACCAAGCGAATTGGCCCGCAGAGCGAAGCCGCCGAAGACGAAGATCTGTCCGGGGAGGAAAGTCTCACCCTGGACCACATCGTTGTTGATGATCAAAGGAGCCATCGGGCCTAAAAGCGACGACACAGAGGAACTCTCAATGAAAGCACCAATGTCGGTGTCAAAACCGGCGGATCTCGGGTAGGGGGTCCCGAACTGTGCGTCAAGGTCGGATGGTAACAGGAGACAAGGGACACTTTATTTTACCCAGGTTCGGGCCCTCTCGATGGAGGTAAAACCCTACTCCTGCTAGATTAATATTGATGATATGGGTAGTACAAGAGTGGATCTACCATGAGACCAAGGAGGCTAAACCCTAGAAGCTAGCCTATGGTATGATTGTGTATGATGATGGTTGTATGGTTGCGTAGTTGTCCTACGGACTACAACCCTCCGGTTTATATAGACACCGGATAGGGTTAGGGTTACACAGAGTCGGTTACAATGGTAGGAGATCTCGAATATCCGCACGCCTAGCTTGCCTTCCACGCCAAGAAAAGATCCTTCCGGACACGGGACGAAGTCTTCAATCTTGTATCTTCATAGTCCTGGAGTCCGGCTGAAGGTATAGTTCGGCTATCCGAACACCCCGTAATCCAGGACTCCCTCACCCATCATAAACTCTCATCTCTTGCATTACATTATTTTCCATTTGCCTCTCATTTTCCTCTCCCCCAGTTCTAAAACGATTTTCAAAAAATACAAAAAGATTTGCCTTTTTATCCGCCTTCTTTCTGTTTGCCATTATGTCTTACTTTGTTTGTTTGCTCGTTTACTTGGCATAATTGTGTTTCTTCAAATTCAGGAGCAAATAGATTTATGGATCCTCATCCACTTGCTATTCTTTTTAAAAGATCCAATTACGATGAACCAATTGCTAGTGAAGTGAGTGCACTAGATTATCTCTATGAGGTTTCGCTTTAAATTCATGAATTAATTATGATGAAGTGTTGAAAGAAGAAAATTATAAAGTGATCCATGATAGTGCCTTGAATGAAAATCATGATTGCAGTGATGTTATTATAAATTCCATTAATGTCAATTGTGTTAATGATATGAAAAACCATAAGCTTGGGGATGCTATTTTTTGCTCTGTCTACTACTTGTTGCAATGATCATGATTGGGGTGATTCTTATTATGATCTTGAAAATTTATTTAAGCCCCATGATGAATATGAGATTGATAATAATGTCTGCAATAATATTGCAAGCGGGTTTGGAAGAGTGTCAACTTTAGATCCCACATATTTGGACAATGTTCAATCTTATGAAATTTTTGATAAAAGTGGGTTTGGAGAGGTCATGACTTTAGTTAATGTTAATCCCACTATATCGGAAGAGTGTCAACTTCGCATGCATGAGGATCATGTTGAGAATATGTTATGTGATAGCTATATTGTTGAATTTGCTTATGATCCTACATGTAATTATTATGAGAGAGGAAAATATGGTTGTAGAAATTTTCATGTTACTAAATTACCTCTCTTCATGTTGAGATTGCTATCGTCTCTTTCTTATTCCTTACATATGCTAGTTTTTGCTTGCCTTGATAATTTGTTTGCTTATCAAATGCATATGAATAGGACATATGTTAGACTTAGATATGTTTGTGATGTGTTTTGTGATGCTCTCTTTGTGCTTCAATTCTTGTCTTTCATGTGAGCATCATTGAAATTATAAATGCCTAGCTAAAAGGCTTTAAAGAAAAGCGCTTGTTGGGAGACAACCCAATATTTTTCCATGCTGTTTTGCAATAAATTTATCCTCTAGCCTCTAGTTAGATGAGTTTTCATGTTTTAATTAGTGTTTGAGCCAGGTAAGACCTTTGGGATGGTCAACGGTGATAGTTCATTTGATCTTGCTTAAAAAACAGAAACTTCTACGCCTAGTAAAATAATTTTCAAAAATCACAGAATAGTGCTTTTTGATCTGAATTGTTTACATAAGATTTATGTACAAATTTCCCATGTTGTCCTGAATTTTCAGAATTTTTGGAGTTATAGAAGTATACGAAGTTTCCTGATTACTACAGAGTGTTTTGTTTTTGACAGATTATGTTTTCTATGTGTTGTTTGCTTATTTTGATGAATCTATGGGTAGTATCGGGGGGTATGAACCATGGATAAGTTGGAATACAGTAGATATTACACCAATATAAATAAAGAATGAGTTCAAAACAGTACCAAAAGTGGTGATTTATTTTCTTATACTAACGGATCTCATGAGTTTTCTATTGAGTTTTGTGTTGTGGAGTTTTCAAGTTTTCGGTAAGGATTTGGTGGTCTATGGAATAAGGTGTGGCAAGAGCCTAAGCTTGGGGACTGATAATCCCCAAGTGAAGGGAATCATCGTAGCAATTTCCAAAGGTGTAAGTGATAAGTATGGAGTGTCGAACCCACAAGGAGCTAAAGGTAAGATCAATATTCTCTCAAGCCCTATATGCCACTGATACGACTCTACATACAACGAACGTTTGCTTCCAACTAGAAACGAGAAATAAAACTACGTTGTGGGTATGAAGATGATAACTTTGTATGATACCGGAGAGCTAAAATATAAAAGTAGGTGTTGTTATCAGAAAGTTAGAATATATTACTAAATATTATAAGTAGCGAGTGTGGAATAATGGTGGATCGGTGTGCGGAATTGTCCTAGGCAATTGTTAACAAGACCGGTAATCACTATTGCAGTTTCATATGAGGGAGAGGCATAAGCTAACATAATTTCTCTACTTGGATCATATGCACTTATGATTGGAACTCTAGAAAGCATCCACAACTACTAAAGATCATTAAGGTAAAACCCAACCATAGCATTAAATCATCAAGTCCTCTTTATCCCATACGCAACAACCCCCTTACTCGGGTTTGTGTTTCAGACACTCATGCAACCCACTATAAGCGAATCATAAACGTATTGCAACACCCTACAGCAGGAATCCCTCACGCTTGCGCGACACGGAGGGCACCATAGGACAGCGCCAAAGTAAAACATACAACTCATACCAATCTAGATCATCAATCAACCCAAAGACAAAAGATATCTAGTCAAAACATCATAGGATGGCAACACATCATTGGATCATAATATGTGGCATAAAGAACCATGTTCAAGTAGGGATTACAGCAGGGTGCGGGAGAATGGACCGCGTAAAATAGATGAGTATGGTGATGATGATGGTGATGGTGATGTTGATGAAGACGATCACCGCAACGATGATTCCCCTCCTGATGGCACTCCGGCACCACCAAGAGAGAGGAGGAGAGGTTCTCCCCCTTGTGCTTCCTCCTCCATGGCCTCCCCCCTAGATGGGGAGAGGTTGTCCTTCTGGTCCTTGGCCTTCATGGAGATGATGGCCCCTCTGGGATCCTCCTCCATGGCCTCCGGTGATGATGGCCCCCTCCGGCAGGGTGCCAGAGAGGGCCTAGATTGATTTCTCATGGCTACAGAGGCTTGCGGCGGCGGAACTCCTGATCTAGGTTAATTTTCCGAGGTTTCTGTATTTGTAGGAATTTTTGGCGTAGGTTTCACGTCAAGGGGGTCTCCGGGCTGTCCACAAGGCAGGGGGCGCGCCCACCCCCTGGAGCGCGCCCCCACCCTCGTGGGAAGCCCGGGACTCCTCTGGCCCAACTCTTGCACTCCTGAGGCTTCTTTCGGTCCATCAAAATTCATCGAAAATTGGCACATCAATTGGACTCCGCTTGGTATTCCTTTTCTGTAAAACTCAAAAACAAGGAGAAAACGGAAACTGGCATTGGGATCTAGGTTAATATGTTAGTCTCAAAAATCATATAAAATAGCATATAAATGCATATAAAACATCCAAGGTTGATAATATAATAGCATGAATACTTCATAAATTATAGATACGTTGGAGATGTATCAGCATCCCCAAGCTTAATTCCTGCTCGTCCTCGAGTAGGTAAATGATAAAAGAAATAATTTATGAAGTGTGAATGCTAGCAAGTGCATAAGTTTCATCAATGATAGTTTCAATCACTTTTTATAGCATCATTACATATCATAACAGTAGCTCATTTTCATAAAACTTTTCATGATCAAGTAACAAGCTATTCACATGTTAAAGTATAGATCATAAACTTTCTTGAAACTAACAAACTATATTATCAGTCATCAAACAATTGCAATTCATCTTATTTTCAGGAAGGGTCTATGTCAGAGCTTTGATTTAGCAAACTCCACATACTCAACTATCATTTATTCTTTCATAGTTGCTAACACTCACGTGATATTTATGGGTTCACAGTTTTAACTGGACAACGGAGAAAGATAGGGGCTTATAGATTCGCCTCCCAACCTTTTACCTCAAGGCTAATGTCAACAATAATAGTTCATGATAACTTACATCCAATTGGATATATGTACCAGGATCTTTCCAACACAATGTGCTTGCCAAAGGATAAAATGTAAAAAGGAAAGGTGAAGATCACCATGACTCTTGCATAAGGATAGAAGATAAAACTAAAAGATAGGCCCTTCGCAGAGGGAAGCAGAGGTTTTCATGCGCTTTTATGGTTGGATGCACAAAATCTTAATGCAAAAGAACGTCACTTTATATTGCCACTTGTGATATGGACCTTTATTATGCAGTTCGTCGCTCTTATTTCTTCCACATCACAAGATCGTATAAAGCTTATTTTCTCCACATTAATAGATCATACATATTTAGAGGGCAATTTTTATTGCATGCACCGATGACAACTTACTTGAAGGATCTTACTCAATCCATAGGTAGGTATGGTGGACTCTCATGGCAAGACTGGTTTAAGGAATGTTTGGAAGCACAAGTAGTATCTCTACTTGGTGCAAAGAATTTGGCTAGCATGAGGGGGGGGGGGGGAAGCAAGCTCAACATGTTGGATGATCCAAGACAATATACTTTATTTCGGATATAAGAAAACATAACCCATTACGTTTCTTCCTTGTCCGACATCAACCTTTTAGCATGTCATATTTTAATGAGTGCTCACAATTGCAAAAGATATCCAAGATAGTATATTTATATGTGAAATCTCTCTTCCTTCAATATTCTTCCATGAATTGTTCAAGTGACCAATTCTACGTTTGCTAACTTCCAATAAGTTTACTACTTATACTTATTATGTGTGAAGTCATTACTCCCCATGTTATAAGCATATGAAACATATATAAATTCAGATTTATGATATTCAATTCATTCAACCATTTACTCATAGGATATACGTGAAGCACATGTGTAAATGACAAAGTACTCCAAAAGATATGAGTGAAGAAGACTGAGTAGTCAAATAATTAACTAGCCATGGGAGGATTCTTTTTCATTCAATATTTCAGATCCAATGATTTTATTCAAACAGCAAGTAAAATTGAAAACACGCTCGAAGCAAAACACAAATCATGTGAATAAAAATATAGCTCCGAGCAAGGTATACCGATAGTTTTGAAGACGAAAGAGGTGATGCCTTCCGGGGCATCCCCAAGCTTAGGCGCTTGAGCCTTCCTTGAATATTACCTTGGGGTTCCTTGGGCATCCCCAAGCTTAGGGTCTTTCCAATCATTATTCTCCTCATATCGATATCTCACCCAAAGCTTGAAAACTTCAATCACATAAAACTTAACGAAACTTCGTAAGATAGGTTAGTATGATAAAAAGTAAATTATTCACTTTGGTACTGTCAAAGACAAGGTTCATAATTGTTCCCACACAATGTCTACTGTACCATATCATTTCTACAATTTATATTGAGGAATATAAGCCATAGAAACTAGAAAACAAGCAAATTATGCAATGAAAACAGAATCTGTCAGAAACAGAACAGTCTGTAATGATCTGAACATAAACCATACTTCTGCTACTCCAAAAATTATGAAATAAATTGGTGGATGTGAGGAATTTGTCTATTAATCTTCTGCAAAAAGAATCAACTCAAAATCACTCCTCTGTAAAAAAATGGTAGCTAATCTCGTGAGCGCAAAGTTTTTGTTTTTTACAGCAAGATCACATTATCTTTCACCCAAGTCTTCCCAAAGGTCTTACTTGGCACTTTATTGAAACAAAAGCTATAAAACATGATTACTACAGTAGCTTAATCATGTAAACACACAAAAACAGTAAGGGTAAATATTGGGTTGTCTCCCAACAAGCGCTTTTCTTTAATGCCTTTTAGCTAGGCATGATGATTTCAATGATGCTCACATAAAATATAAGAATTAAAACACAAAGAGAGCATCATGAAGAACATGACTAGCACATTTGAATCTAACCAACTTCCTATTCCTAGGTATTTTGTGAGCACATAATTTATAGGAACAAGAATCAACTAGCATAGGAAGGCAAAACAAGTATAACTTCAAAACTTTAAGCACATAGAGAGGAAACTTGGTATTATTGCAACTCTTACAAACATATATTCCTCCCTCATAATAATTTTCAGTAGCATCATGAATGAATTCAACAATATAACCATCACATAAAGCATTCTTTTCATGATCTACAAGCATAGAAATTTTTCTACTCTCCACATAAGCAAAATTCTTCTCATTCAAAATAGTGAGATCACTAATTCCTAAAGTTGACACTCTTCCAAACCCACTTTAGATGATAATTTTATTCATACTCCAAAAGATATAAGTGAAGTTCATGGAGCATTCTACGATTAATATAGACTAACCAATGTCCAAGCTCAAAATGTATAAGTGAAGCACATGAAGCATTCTATAAACTACTGCCGACAGGTGGGTGTCGTCGGTTAGCGACATGCCTATAGTCACATCCTCTGTCAACCGAACTACTGCCGACATTGCAAATATAATTTGGAAAGTAAATCTTCAACCAAAATCATAGACCTAGGCACTAAGAATTGAACCATGATTCTAAAATAGTCAGATACATTCTTTCTGATTGCTTCTTTTGTGAGGAATTGCCGGAACATAAATCCTTCAAAAAGAAAGCTCATCAAGGACCTACATAAATTAAATCATATTTATGGTCATAAGATCAATAGTATATTAGATGTGCATTTAATTTCTGTAAGAATGTCCCACACAACAAAATACATGCAACTTGATCTGTACTTTTAAATAATTAGATGAGTGAAAGTACATAACTAACTTATTTCCAAATAATACACGCTTGAGGATTCCTGAAAAAAAAAGTACGCACTTGAGGCATCAGACATGTACATTATTCAAGATTCTCCAAAGTTTGTCATTTTAGCTTATTTTTCACGCGTACGGAAGCCGTCATTTTGTATATCACTTCAAAACCTACACAAACTTCGACGTACAAAAAACATTTCACAGGGAGAATTCTTGAAAAAACAATTTATTTTGTATGCACCGCCCACCTCAGGCCATGCATGCCGCCCTCATCGAGTTAGTGCACCACCGTTCTGCATCTCAGATGGTGTCGGTCATGTCCATCTTCTTATCGCGCCTGTTGGGCCTCATGGATAGCGCGTCAAGTTTTGATCTGTCCGGCTAGCTCGGTCAGAGCTTGTTGTTGCGGCGGCAGGGAGAAGATGACACGCGTGCCTACTTTTCCCAGTAGTCTTTTTTTTTCTGAAACGTTGTTTTCCCCGGAGTTAGAACAACCTATGTTATGTCTATTCTCTTCCTTTTTATGTACGTCCGTGGTGCTTTTTGCAGTTGCCCATGCGGACACCCGTTTAGGTTTACCTCTATCGACGTTCAATGTACAACAGCTAGATATAGGCCAAGGCCCAACTGGAGCACAGCTCGGCGAAGTGACCAAGAACGCAGTGGATGACCGATCCGGTCGATAATAAACCTAGACGTATAGATAACGACTTAATAAACATATGCCCGTGCATTGCGATGAGAGAAAATTGTATTTCATGTCTCTTGGTCACAGACCGTGCATTGCAATGGAGAATATTCACTTATGCATGCATGGGTGATATAGTGAGATTGCGATGAGAGAAAATTGTATTTCAGGTCTCTTGGTCACAGACCGTGCATTGCAATGGAGAATATTCACTTATGCATGCATGGGTGATATAGTGAGATGATGTTGTCAAGAATCATAATCAAAAAATTCATTCAACTTAATCCTCCTTTTGTTGAAGGCTCATGCATGCACATACATGTATTTGTCTACATAAGCAATTCATAGTTGAGTCCCCTTTCATCCACCGAGAAACAAAAACATATCTGGATGCAATTTTCTCATTTTCCAATTAAACCTAGACACCATGTGCCACCCTTAACTCTCGTCACCCAATGTCAACTTAAGCCTAATTTAGTGTTAAAAAGAAAAGACAATTAATTAACTCTTTTGTCACGCAAGTACCTACTAAAACCTAGTTTAGTGTTCCAATCAAAAGACGATGATATGTTCGTAAAATATCTATTTTCTTATCAAGTTAATGGCGAATGAAAATAATTTAGCTCAATGGCAAAATGACACATGTGAACTGCACGTGTTCTAGCCTAACTACCAATCTGTAACTTCCACAAATAAAATAAAAATCGTAGGGTTCCTTAAAAAAAACTAAACCCATGGGGAGGTTAAAAGGTACAAAACGATAAAAGAAACTTAGGGAGAAGATTAATCATTTGCAAAGAAGAAAACACAGGATAAGGTAAACGATTGTACACCAGGGTGCCACACTACATATAGCAAATTACTTCGGCTACAACCATTCACTGCACTGCCGTAGCATGATTGTCTACTTCATCGCAGCACATCTGACGACTGGGACCTGCGTTGGTGTGTGCCATGTGTACATCGTATATATAGTTCCAATACATCGAGTCGAATGTTCTTTTTCAGTCAGCTGATGGGTAGGTGCTCCTTTTCCTACATATTCAAAGCATATAGTAGTACCAATATTTGAGATTGCTACAGATTCGAAACGCATGCCTGCTGACAAACAAACACAAAGCTCTAGCCGGTTCGTCCCTTCCGACAACCTCCTGCAACGGGACCTTCCAGCTGCGCCGCATGCAGCGGATGCCTCGCGTACGACGAGCTTCGGTCGGTCATGGTTCTTATGGAGGCGCCGTTGCTGGTGAAGAGGCAGGCCGTGGTCGAGGAGGCCGACGCGGCGCCCATATCACCTTCAACATTCCCTGCCTCTACAGCATCAACTCTGCCACGCAGCACTTCGCCGGCCGCCTCGGCAACCTTCAGCTCTCCGCCGCTGCCGTCGGCCTCTCCGTCGTCTCCAACTTCTACTTCGGCTTCCTCCTCGGCATGGGGCGCGCTGGAGACACCATGCGGGCAGGCGTACGGGGCCTATACATGCAGCGCTCCTGGATCGTCCTTGCCATATCGCCCCGGCCAGGTGGACGCCATCGCCGGCATCCATCCATCTAGGTGATTTTTGTGGACTTAATTTTTGTGCTCCCTCTGCTCCTTGTTCACGGATGGCTTGCTGATTTCTAGGCAACTTAGAAACGTACTTAAATTAGTGGAATTAGGTCTAACGATTCAAGGTGGGACTATTATTAGACGAACCCTGACTTGTAACCCAACTGATTGCTAGGTCGGTCGGCGTCTTCGTATGTATGTGAAGGAAGTGTTGAGCGTATGTTGTACACTGCATATGTATAGGACTAGGGTCTGTATTTATACCGTTGTCTCTCTCTCTCCCCTCGTATATTTGTAAATCTTGGGAGACAAGTAGAGGACGGTCCACTCTGTACCTATATATGTGCACCATGCACACGATCAATGATTATCGATTCGTGCAATCTCATTCTTCCTAACTAACATGGTATCAGTTTAGCACGCCGATCCCTTTCCCACCTTCCGCACCAGCCGCCGCCGCGCGCCACAGCAGCCGCAGCCGCCTCCCTTGCGCCGCCGTTGTCCACCGCCGCCGCCGCGCCCCTTCCCCTCGCAGCCGCTGCCTTCCCCTCTGTCGCCGCTGCCTTCCTCCCCAAGTCGCCGCCGCGCCCCCAAAACCCTAACCCTACCCCGCGCCGCCGCCACTATCCTCCTCCCACCCGAGCCGCCTCACCCCTCCCCTTGCCGCTGCCCCCATGGCGTCCCCCCACTCCGGCAACTCCAATCCGTTCGCCGGACTCGTACCCGACGCCACCGCCGTTCGTGATCTCGACATCCACACCCGCGTTCCCATCAAGCTTGATCAGTCCACCTCCTCGTACTACGCGTGGAAGACCTACTTCAACCTCGTCTTCCGCGAGTACCACCTCCTCGAGCACGTCGACGGGACCGTGGATGGCGATCTCATGGTGGATGATCCGGACTGGGCGGCCATTGTGGCCTCTCTCATCCGGTGGTTCTACCTTACCGTTGTTGGGTAACGTTGCAGAAAAATAAAATTTTTCCTACGGTTTCACCCAGATCCATC
Organism: Aegilops umbellulata; assembly: GCA_032464435.1. Lineage (NCBI taxonomy): Eukaryota > Viridiplantae > Streptophyta > Magnoliopsida > Poales > Poaceae > Aegilops > Aegilops umbellulata. The sequence continues at coordinate 60,190,192 of CP136054.1, read as the reverse complement.
TATGAGTTCATCTAAGCAACGAGTCATGGGAGAGAGATTGCATCTACATACCACTTGCAGATTGCGTGCGGAAGCGTTCAAGGGGATGGTGATGACGTAGTCGTACTCGGCGTGATTCGAATCACCGATGACCAAGTGCTGAACTCACAGCACCTCCGCGTTCAACACACGTACGAGACGATCGACGTCTCCTCCTTCTTGATCCAGCAAGGGGAAGGAGAGGTTGAGGAAGAAGACTCCAACGGCAGCACAACGGCGTGGTGATGTTGGTGCAGCAGAACTCCGACAGGGCTTCGCCAAGCACGTACGGAGGAGGAGAGGTGTTGGGGAGGGGAGGGGCTGCGCCTTGACTTGTGTGTGCAGCCCTCCCCTCACCCCTCTATTTATAGGGGAATGGGCAAGGGGGGCCGGCCCCCTCTAGATGGATCTAGAGGGGGGGGCGGCGGCCAAGGGGGAGGGGGCTTGCCCCCCAAGCAAGGGGGGCGCCCCCTTTAGGGTTCCCCCAAACCCTAGGGCGCATGGGCCCTTAGGGGGGAGGCGCACCAGCCCACTTTGGGCTGGTTCCCTTCCCCCTTACAGCCCATGAGCCCTTCCGGGAGAGGTGGCCCCTCCCGGTGGACCCCCGAGGCCCCTCCGGTGGCCCCGGTACAATACGGATATGCCCCCGAACTATTCCGGTGTCCGTATGACAACTTCCCATATATAAATCTTTACCTCCAGACCATTCCGGAACTCCTCGTGACGTCCGGGATCTCATCCGGGACTCCGAACAAGATTCGGTAATCACATCCAAGTCTTCCTAATAACCCTAGCGTCAACGAACCTTAAGTGTGTAGACCCTACGGGTTTGGGAGACATGCAGACATGACCGAGACGACTCTCGGGCAATAACCAATAGCGGGATCTGGATACCCATGTTGGTTCCCACATGTTCCTCGATGATGTCATCGGATGAACCACGATGTCGAGGGTTCAAGCAACCCCGTAAACTATTCCCTTTGTCAATCGGTAGGTTACTTGCCCGAGACTCGATCGTCGGTATCCCAATACCTCGTTTAGTCCCGTTACCGGCAAGTCACTTTACTCGTACCGTAATGCATGATCCCGTGGCCAAACACTTGGTCACTTTGAGCTCATTATGATGATGCATTACCGAGTGGGCCCGGTGATACCTCTCCGTCATACGGAGTGACAAATCCCAGTCTTGATCCGTGTCAACCCAACAGATACTTTCGGAGATACCTGTAGTGCACCTTTATAGTCACCCAGTTACGTTGTGACGTTTGGTACACCCAAAGCACTCCTACAGTATCCGGGAGTTACACGATCTCATGGTCTAAGGAAAAGATACTCGACATTGGAAAGCTCTAGCAAAACGAACTACACGATCTTGTGCTATGCTTAGGATTGGGTCTTGTCCATCACATCATTCTCCTAATGATGTGATCTCGTTATCAATGACATCCCCATGTCCATAGTCAGGAAACCATGACTATCTATTGATCAACGAGCTAGTCAACTAGAGGCTTACTAGGGACGTATTGGTGTCTAGTATTCACACATGTATTACGATTTCCAAATAACACAATTATAGCATGAATAAAGACAATTACCATGAACAAGGAAATATAATAATAATACTTTTATTATTGCCTCTAGGGCATATTTCCAACAGTCTCCCACTTGCACTAGAGTCAATAATCTAGTTACATTGTGATGAATCGAACACCCATAGAGTTCTGGTGTTGATCATGTTTTGCCCTAGGGAGAGGTTTAGTCAACGGATCTGCGACATTCAGATCCGTGTGCACTTTACAAATTTCTATGTCTCCATCTTGAACATTTTCACGGATGGAGTTGAAGCGACGCTTGATGTGCCTGGTCTTCTTGTGAAACCTGGGCTCCTTGGCAAGTGCAATAGCTCCAGTGTTGTCACAGAAGAGTTTGATCGGCCCCGACGCATTGGGTATGACTCCTAGGTCGGTGATGAACTCCTTCACCCAAATTGCCTCGTGCGCTGCCTCCGAGGCTGCCATGTATTCCGCTTCACATGTAGATCCCGCCACGACGCTCTGCTTGCAGCTGCACCAGCTCACTGCTCCACCATTCAACATATACACGTATCCGGTTTGTGACTTAGAGTCATCCAGATCTGTGTGGAAGCTAGCATCGACATAACCCTTTACGACGAGCTCTTCGTCACCTCCATAAACGAGAAACATGTCCTTAGTCCTTTTCAGGTACTTAAGGATATTCTTGACCGCTGTCCAGTGTTCCTTGCCGGGGTTACTTTGGTACCTACCTACCAAACTTACGGCAAGGTTTACATCAGGTCTGGTACACAGCATGGCATACATAATGGATCCTATGGCTGAAGCATAGGGGATGACGCTCATCTCTTGTTTATCCTTTGCCGTGGTCGGGCATTGAGCCGAGCTCAATTTCACACCTTGCAATACAGGCAAGAACCCTTTCTTGGACTGATCCATTTTGAACTTCTTCAAAATCTTATCAAGGTACGTGCTTTGCGAAAGACCTATGAGGCGTCTTGATCTATCTCTATAGATTTTGATGCCTAATATATAAGCAGCTTCTCCAAGGTCCTTCATTGAAAAACACTTGTTCAAATAGGCCTTTATGCTTTCCAAGAATTCTATATCATTTCCCATCAATAGTATGCCATCCACATATAATATGAGAAATGCTACGGAGCTCCCACTCACTTTCTTGTAAACGCAGGCTTCTCCATAAGTCTGCATAAACCCAAACGCTTTGATCATCTCATCAAAGCGAATGTTCCAACTCCGAGATGCTTGCACCAGCCCATAAATGGATCGCTGGAGCTTGCACACCTTGTTAGCATTCTTGGGATCGACAAAACCTTCCGGCTGCATCATATACAGTTCTTCCTTAACATAGCCGTTAAGGAATGCCGTTTTGACGTCCATTTGCCATATCTCATAATCATAGTATGCGGCAATTGCTAACATGATTCGTACGGACTTCAGCTTCGCTACGGGAGAGAAAGTCTCGTCGTAGTCAATCCCTTGAACTTGCCGATAACCCTTAGCGACAAGTCGAGCTTTATAGATGGTGACATTTCCATCCGCGTCCGTCTTCTTCTTGAAGATCCATTTATTTTCTATCGCTCGCCGATCATCGGGCAAGTCTGTCAAAGTCCATACTTTGTTTTCATACATGGATCCTATCTCGGATTTCATGGCTTCTAACCATTTGTTGGAATCCGGGCCCGCCACCGCTTCTTCATAGTTCGAAGGTTCACCGTTGTCCAACAACATGATTTCCAGGACAGGGTTGCCGTACCACTCTGGTGCGGAACGTGTCCTTGTGGACCTACGAAGTTCAGTGGAAGCTTGGTCCGAAGTATCTTGATCATTATCATTAACCTCCTCTCTAATTGGAGCAGGCACCACAGGAACATTTTCCTGCGCTGCGCCATTCTCCGTTTCAAGAGGCAGTACTTCATCAAGCTCCACTTTCCTCCCACTTACTTCTTTCGAGAGAAACTCTTTCTCCAGAAAGGTTCCGTTCTTGGCAACAAAGATCTTGCCCTCGGATCTTAAGTAGAAGGTATACCCTATGGTTTCCTTAGGGTATCCTATGAAGACGCATTTTTCCGATTTGGGTTCGAGCTTTTCAGGTTGAAGTTTCTTGACATAAGCCTCGCATCCCCAAACTTTTAGAAACGACAGCTTAGGTTTCTTTCCAAACCATAATTCATACGGTGTCGTCTCAACGGATTTAGACGGTGCCCTATTTAAAGTGAATGTGGCTGTCTCTAGAGCGTATCCCCAAAAAGATAGCGGTAAATCGGTAAGAGACATCATAGATCGCACCATATCCAATAAAGTGCGATTACGACATTCGGACACACCATTACGCTGAGGTGTTCCAGGCGGCGTGAGTTGTGAAACTATTCCACATTTTCTTAAGTGTGTGCCAAATTCGTGACTTAAGTACTCTCCTCCATGATCTGATCGTAGAAACTTGATCTTTCTGTCACGTTGATTCTCAACCTCACTCTGAAACTCCTTGAACTTTTCAAAGGTCTCAGACTTGTGTTTCATTAAGTAGACATAGCCATATCTGCTCAAATCATCAGTGAGTGTGAGAACATAACGATATCCTCCGCGAGCCTCAACGCTCATTGGACCGCACACATCAGTATGTATAATTTCCAATAAGTTCTCGCTCCATTGTTCCGGAGAACGGAGTCTTGGTCATTTTGCCCATAAGGCATGGTTCGCATGTGTCAAACGATTCATAATCGAGAGACTCTAAAAGTCCATCAGCATGGAGCTTCTTCATGCGCTTAACACCAATGTGACCAAGGGGGCAGTGCCACAAGTATGTGGGACTATCGTTATCAACTTTACACCTTTTGGCATTCACACTATGAATATGTGTATTATCACGCACGAGATTCATTAAGAATAAACCATTAACCATCGGAGCATGACCATAAAACATATCACTCATATAAATAGAACAACCATTATTCTCGGATTTAAATGAGTAGCCATCTCGTATTAAACGAGATCCAGATACAATGTTCATGCTCAAACTTGGCACTAAATAACAATTATTGAGGTTTAAAACTAATCCTGTGGGTAAATGTAGAGGTAGCGTGCCGACGGCGATCACATCGACCTTGGAACCATTCCCGACGCGCATCGTCACCTCGTCCTTCGCCAGTCTTCTCTTATTCCGCAGCTCCTGCTGTGAGTTACAAATATGAGCAACAGCACCGGTATCAAATACCCAGGAGCTACTACGAGCACTGGTAAGGTACACATCAATTACATGTATATCACATATACCTTTAGTGTTGCCGGCCTTCTTATCCGCTAAGTACTTGGGGCAATTCCGTTTCCAGTGACCATTTCCCTTGCAATAAAAGCACTCAGTTTCAGGTTTGGGTCCATTCTTTGACTTCTTCCTGGCAACTGATTTACCAGGCGCGGCAACCTCCTTGCCGTCTTTCTTGAAGTTCTTCTTACCCTTGCCTTTCTTGAACTTAGTGGTTTTATTCACCATCAACACTTGATGTTCCTTTTTGATCTCCACCTCCGCGGATTTTAGCATTGAATACAACTCGGGAATGGTCTTTTCCATCCCCTGCATGTTGTAGTTCATCACGAAGCTTTTGTAGCTAGGTGGGAGCGACTGAAGGATTCTGTCAATGACCGCCTCATCCGGAAGATTAACTTCCAGCTGAGTCAAGCGGTTGTGCAACCCAGACATCTTGAGTATGTGTTCACTGACAGAGCTATTTTCCTCCATTTTGCAGCTAAAGAACTTGTCGGAGACTTCATATCTCTCGACCCGGGCATGAGCTTGGAAAATCAATTTCAGCTCCTCGAACATCTCATATGCTCCGTGCTTATCAAAACGCTTTTGGAGCCCCGGTTCTAAGCTGTAAAGCATGCCGCACTGAACGATGGAGTAATCATCAGTGCGTGACTGATGGGCGTTCATAACGTCCTGGTTTTCTGGGAATGGTGCATCACCTAGCGGTGCATCTAGGACATAATCTTTCTTGGCTGCTATGAGGATGATCCTCAAGTTCCGGACCCAGTCCGAGTAGTTGCTGCCATCATCTTTCAGCTTAGTTTTCTCTAGGAACGCGTTGAAGTTGAGGCTGACATTACCGTGGGCCATTTGATCTACAAGACATATTGTAAAGATTTAGACTAAGTTCATGATAATTAAGTTCATCTAATCAAATTAATGAATGAACTCCCACTCAGATTAGACATCCCTCTAGTCATCTAAGTGTTACATGATCCGAGTCGACTAGGCCGTGTCCGATCATCACGTGAGACGGACTAGTCATCATCGGTGAACATCTCCATGTTGATCGTATCTTCTATACGACTCATGTTCGACCTTTCGGTCTCCGTGTTCCGAGGCCATGTCTGTACATGCTAGGCTCGTCAAGTTAACCCTAAGTGTTTTGCATGTGTAAAACTGTCTTACACCCGTTGTATGAGAACGTATGGATCTATCACACCCGATCATCACGTGGTGCTTCGAAACGACGAACTTTAGCAACGGTGCACAGTTAGGGGAGAACACTTCTTGAAATTTTGTAAGGGATCATCTTATTTACTACCGTCGTTCTAAGTAAACAAGATGCATAAACATAATAAACATCACATGCAATTATATAGTAGTGACATGATATGGCCATCATCATATAGCTCCTTCGATGTCCATCTTGGGGCTCCATGATCATCTTGTCACCGGCATGACACTATGATCTCCATCATCATGATCTCCATCATCGTGTCTCCATGGAGTTGCTCGCCAACTATTACTACTACTACTATGGCTAACACGTTTAGCAATAAAGTAAAGTAATTTACATGGCGACACGCAGGTCATAAAAGAATAATGACAACTCCTATGGCTCCTGCCGGTTGTCATACTCATCGACATGCAAGTCGTGATTCCTATTACAATAACAAGATCATCTCATACATCACATGATTCATCACAACTTCTGGCCATATCACATCACAAAGCACTTGCTGCAAAAACAAGTTAGACGTCCTCTAATTGTTGTTGCAAGTTTTTACGTGGCTGTAATAGGTTGCTAGCAAGAACGTTTCTTACCTACGTTAAAACCACAACGTGAATTTGTCAATCTCTATTTACCCTTCATAAGGACCCTGTTCATCGAATCTGATCCAACTAAAGTGGGAGAGACAGACACCCGCCAGCCACCTTATGCAACTAGTGCATGTTAGTCGGTGGAACCGGTCTCACGTAAGCGTACGTGTAAGGTTGGTCCGGGCCGCTTCATCCCACAATACCGCTGAACCAAGATAGGACTAGTAACGGCAAGAAGAATTGACAATTCGACGCCCACAACTACTTTGTGTTCTACTCGTGCAATAGAGAACTACGCATAGACCTAGCTCTGATACCACTGTTGGGTAACGTTGCAGAAAAATAAAATTTTTCCTACGGTTTCACCAAGATCCATCTATGAGTTCATCTAAGCAACGAGTCATGGGAGAGAGATTGCATCTACATACCACTTGCAGATTGCGTGCGGAAGCGTTCAAGGGGATGGTGATGACGTAGTCGTACTCGTCGTGATTCAAATCACCGATGACCAAGTGCTGAACGCACAGCACCTCCGCGTTCAACACACGTACGGGACGATCGACGTCTCCTCCTTCTTGATCCAGCAAGGGGAAGGAGAGGTTGAGGAAGAAGACTCCAATGGCAGCACGACGGCGTGGTGATGTTGGTGCAGCAGAACTCCGACAGGGCTTCGCCAAGCACGTACGGAGGAGGAGAGGTGTTGGGGAGGGGAGGGGCTGCGCCTTGACTTGTGTGTGCAGCCCTCCCCTCACCCCTCTATTTATAGGGGAAGGGGCAAGGGGGGCCGGCCCCCTCTAGATGGATCTAGAGGGGGGGCGGCGGCCAAGGGGGAGGGGGCTTGCCCCCCAAGCAAGGGGGGCGCCCCCTTTAGGGTTCCCCCAAACCCTAGGGCGCATGGGCCCTTGGGGGGAGGCGCACCAGCCCACTTTGGGATGGTTCCCTTCCCCCTTACAGCCCATGAGCCCTTCCGGGAGAGGTGGCCCCTCCCGGTGGACCCCCGAGGCCCCTCCGGTGGCCCCGGTACAATACCGATATGCCCCTGAACTATTCCGGTGTCCGTATGACAACTTCCCATATATAAATCTTTACCTCCGGACCATTCCGGAACTCCTCGTGACGTCCGGGATCTCATCCGGGACTCCGAACAAGATTCGGTAATCACATCCAAGTCTTCCTAATAACCCTAGCGTCAACGAACCTTAAGTGTGTAGACCCTACGGGTTCGGGAGACATGCAGACATGACCGAGACGACTCTCGGGCAATAACCAACAGCGGGATCTGGATACCCATGTTGGTTCCCACATGTTCCTCGATGATGTCATCGGATGAACCACGATGTCGAGGGTTCAAGCAACCCCGTAAACTATTCCCTTTGTCAATCGGTAGGTTACTTGCCCGAGACTCGATCGTCGGTATCCCAATACCTCGTTTAGTCCCGTTACCGGCAAGTCACTTTACTCGTACCGTAATGCATGATCCCGTGGCCAAACACTTGGTCACTTTGAGCTCATTATGATGATGCATTACCGAGTGGGCCCGGTGATACCTCTCCGTCATACGGAGTGAAAAATCCCAGTCTTGATCCGTGTCAACCCAACAGATACTTTCGGAGATACCTGTAGTGCACCTTTATAGTCACCCAGTTACGTTGTGACGTTTGGTACACCCAAAGCACTCCTACAGTATCCGGGAGTTACACGATCTCATGGTCTAAGGAAAAGATACTCGACATTGGAAAGCTCTAGCAAAACGAACTACACGATCTTGTGCTATGCTTAGGATTGGGTCTTGTCCATCACATCATTCTCCTAATGATGTGATCTCGTTATCAATGACATCCCCATGTCCATAGTCAGGAAACCATGACTATCTATTGATCAACGAGCTAGTCAACTAGAGGCTTACTAGGGACGTGTTGGTGTCTAGTATTCACACATGTATTACGATTTCCAAATAACACAATTATAGCATGAATAAAGACAATTACCATGAACAAGGAAATATAATAATAATACTTTTATTATTGCCTCTAGGGCATATTTCCAACAACCGTCTCCCCGGACATCTTCCACACGGTCGTCTCGGAGGATGACGACGCGTGTGCCATATGGACCAAGATCAACAACCTCTTCACCGATAACAAGCTTCAACGTCTTGTGTTTTTGCAGCAGGAATTTTTCGGGTGCCACCAAAATGATTCCTCCATCGATGACTACTGCATCCGCCTCAAGCGCCTCGCCGATGAGCTCCGCGATATCAGCGCCAAGGTGTCGGACGAGCTCATGCTTAGCACCCTCACCGCCGGCCTCAATGAGGATTTCGGCAACGTGGCTTCGAACCTCTCCCTGCTGCCGAACCCGACTTTCCAGTCCGTCACCGCGTACTTACGCTTGGAGGAACGACGGATGAAGAAGGTCAAGGCCCACGTCCACCACACCGCCCTCGCCGCCGGGACATCTCATGGGAAGCCGCAGCCGCACCGCCCCAACCGCGTCCGCCGGCGCCATCGGGGTACTACCCCCTCCTGCCCACTCCGCCCGCACCTCCCTCTCCTCAACAACAGCAGCAGGGCGGGGGCGGCGGTCGCCGCAACAGGCGTCGTGGGGGAGGGGGCGGCAGTCGCCCCCAGCAGCAGCAGCATCAGCAGCCAGGGTACAGGGGGACCAGCGCCAACATCAGCCCTCCCCGCCCTGGGCCGTCGGCCCTAACCCGTGGACCGGCGTGGTCCATGCTTACCACATGCCAGTCCCACGGGCCCCGGGCATCCTTGGGCCGCACCCGGCCGGACCGCAGGCGCACCTCGCTGCCGCACCCTACCAGGCGGGTGGGGGCGGCAACGCCCCTGGTGGCTACGCGCCGGGCGGCTACGCGCCTGGTGGCTACGCGCCTCCGCCCACTAGTAGAAAAAGGGTCAAACGTGAAGCACATTAGTGTCGGTTTGTATTTGAACCGGTACTAATGGTACCATTAGTGCCGGTTCGAACGGATTTGCATTAATGCCGGTTCGTGTTGAACCTTTAGTACCGGTTCGTGGCACGAACCGGTACTAAAGGTCTAACCTTTAGTACCGGTTCGTGCCACGAACCGGAACTAACGGGGTCTGAACTATAGTACCGGTTGGAGACACAAACCGGCACTATAGGGCAATTTTCAAACTCTACCCCCCCCCCCCCCCCCCCCCGTGGATCGCCTTTTCAGTTTTTAAAAAAAATAAACGAAAATGATGGAAATGTCAAAAAAATGAAAGAAAATAAGTTTCCCATGTGATATGTGGTCTAGTTGTTGGGAAAATTTGCAAATGTGAATTTTGACTTTATTTGCAAAATCTCTCTGAAATTTGTAAAAATGGGCATAACTTTTGCATACTAACTCGGATGAAAAAGTTTTTTATATGAAAAATCATCTACTCGAAAAGTTACATCCAAATTTAACTGGGGGAACCCCGTTAAACATTTGCAAAATCCTCAAAAACCTAATAGAAAAAAGTTAAAAATTTTGAAAAATATTCAAACTGTGGGCATAATGTGGTCAAACAATGGTCAAACTAGTTATTCTAGAATATTAGTGTTACTAAATAATTATTTCAATTTTTTGAATTTTGGTCAAATCTGGTCAAACTATGGTCAAACTATGGTCAAACTATGGTCAAACTTATTCAAGAAATATTAGCGTTACTAAATAATTACTGTTTTTTTAGAATAATAGTTTCAAACTCAAACGGTGAAATGTGTGACTTCATGCTCAAGCTAAACTCTGGAGGGTTAATAGGATTGACATCTTACTATTGTTAGGAAAACAACAAGTGCAGACTCGGAAACGAAGGAGAATAGAACCTGAAAGTTAAGCGTGCTCGGGCTGGAGTAGTGAGAGGGATGGGTGACCGGTCGGGAAGTTAGATGATTTGGAATGAGTAATCCACACTTGAGCAGTTAAGAGAGGTGATTAGAGACTAAATCATCAAATAATTCAGAAAAAATAAAAATAAAAAAAATCAATTTTTTTCCAAAAAATTCAAAAAAAAACTACCGGTTGGTAACACCAACCGGTACTAAAGGTCCCTCGTACCAGGGCGCGAGCTCACGCCACGTGGTGGCACTTTAGCGCCGGTTCGTGCCGAACCGGTACTAAAGGGGGGGCTTTAGTGCCGGTTCCATAACCGGCACTAAAGTGTAACGCCCCGGATCCGATGCGCCAGGTGTCCGCCAGTTATTCGCTGTTGTTGCTTTGTCATTTGCTTGCGTGTTGCATCTTGCCATGTCATCATCCGCATTGCATCATCATTTTTTTTTCCAAACTTGCATCCGTCCGGGTTCTCTGAGTTCTCTCCCTTGTCCGTTCTGAGACCAACCACACTTGCATGCGCCTGCGGCATGTACAAAATATTATTTTATAAGTGGCCGAGAAATGTTCTCGGAATGGGATGAAAGTTGGCATGCGGCGTTGTTTTGTTGTTAGTAGGTCGCCTGCCAAGTTTCATCGCATTCGGAGTCCGTTTGGTGCCCCAACGGATAACTATAGCGGCATTATAGCCGGTCTAACGTCGGACGTTTTCGGTCTCCGGAAACAATTGCCGGGCTGCACTCCTCTCCTCACCTCTCCTCTCCTCTCAACCCAACCACTCTAGCACAGTCCGAAAACCCCCTCTCCTCAGTCCACCTAGGTCCCCTAACCCCTCTCTCTCGATCGGATCCGTCGGATCGCGATCGGAGGCTCCGAAAACCCCTCCTAACCCCTCCAAACCCTAACCTAGCCCCCTTGTCTATATATAGACCTTCGCCTTCCATTTTTGGGCATCCCTAGCACCTCCACCTAACCCTAGCCTTCCCCTCGGATCAGCCGCCGCCGCCTCCCTCTATCCCCTCGTTTTCCGGCGCCGTCCACCTCCTCAGCGCCACTTGGCGAGTCGCCAGTGGGCGCGCCGCCTCCAGCCGACGCCCGCAGCCACCCAGGCGCTGCCACGCGTCCTCCCCTGGCTTCCCCGCCACCGAGGCCCGCCCGGCCCACGTCGGTCCGCACCGGGTCGAAACGGGCCCGAACCCCGCCGCCGCCTGGCTCTCCCCGCTCCCCGGTGCCCCGCTCGATCCGGATCGGGAGGAGCCCGATCCCGATCTCCTCGCGCCGCCCGACCGCACTCCTACGCGCCGCCGCCGGATCCCCGCTGTCAGTGAGCAGCGCTCCGCTCCAGCCCTTCTCCTCCTCCTCCTCCTCCTGTTTCCCCTCTCTCTCTCTCTCTCTCTCACGGCGGCCCCCCCTCTCTCTCCTTCCCAGGAATGAGCAGGAGCTCGCCCAAGCTCCATGGCGCCGCCGCGTCGTCCTGCTTCGTCCGGTGACCTCCGAGCAGCGCCACCCGCCGGATCTGCTCGAGCTCGCCTCGCCCTGCGCCTCAAGTCCCTCGCCGTGCCATCCCACCGGAGTCCGCCAAGTCCCAGCGCCGCCGCCCTCTGCTTCGCTGCGAGCGCGTCCCTGCCTGCGCCCGTCGACCTGGCTTCGTGGGCCTCGTCCCTGCCCAGCGTCCTCCTAGCTGAGGCCCAGCTCCGCGCCAAGCCCAGCTTCCCCGCCGGCCTGCTGCTTCCTCCTTCCTTCCTGGGCCAAGGCCCGTGGTGAGCGCCCAGCAGCCTCTGTTTCGGCCCGTGTCATATTTTTTTTCCGTCTGGCGAATTTGTCTAATATCCAGTGAATTACCTGTTTTGCAGAAAAACCCCTAATCTTCATGCATATAATAACTCTTGAACCGTGCATCGGATTAAAATGATTTATATATGAAAAATGCTCAGAAAATTGTGTAGTTTAATAATATCCCACTTTCATGCATGTTTAAAATGTTTAACTTGCTGTTTGTTTAAATTTGCACAAATGCCATGTTAAAATGATTTAATTCATAACTAATTAACCGTAACTCGGATTTAAATAAATTATATATGTAAATGGGGTGGAAAAATGCCTAGTTTAACATGTTGCACTTTATTTTCCTGTTTAACAACATTAAAATTGTGTTTAGGTCAGAACAGTACCAAATCTATTATTTGCTTATGAGGAGTTTCCGGAATTGTTGTTTGTTGTTCCGGCCTCATTTAAACTTGCCTAGATAGGTAGTTTTCATATGCATCACCCCTTGCCATGTTTAACAACATTTAATATTGTTGGGTACATAAACAAGAAAGAACTAAATAATTGTTGTGGTGTTTCGTCAATATGCAACTCGTTGCATATTGAGCTCCACTTAATTTGTAGTGTTGTTTGTTGCACTTTGCCATGCCACGCATCTTTAAACCGGACATGCATCATACTTGGTTGTGCATCATGCCATATTCATGTGCTGGTTGTTTACTTTGTTGTGTGCTTCTTTCCGGTGTTGCTTCTTCGGGTTGATTCCGTTATCATCGCGTTTGTGAGGACCCGTTCGACTACGTCCGTTTGTCTTCTTCATGGACTCGTTCTTCTTCCTTGCGGGATTTCAGGCAAGATGACCATACCCTCGAAATCACTTCTATCTTTGCTTGCTAGATTGCTCGCTCTTTTGCTATGCCTATGCTGCGAGACCTACCACTTGCTTATCATGCCTCCCATATTGTTAAACCCAGCCTCTAACCACCTTGTCCTAGCAAACCGTTGTTTGGCTATGTTACCGCTTTGCTCAGCCCCTCTTATAGCGTTGTTAGTTGCAGGTGAAGATGAAGTTTGTTCCTTGTTGGAACATGGAGATGTTGTTCCTTGTTGGAACATGTTTACTTGTTGGGATATCACAATATATCTTATTTAATTAATGCATCTATATACTTGGTAAAGGGTGGAAGGCTCGGCCTTATGCCTGGTGTTTTGTTCCACTCTTGCCGCCCTAGTTTCCGTCATATCGGTGTTATGTTCCCGGATTTTGCGTCCCTAACGTGGTCGGGTGATTTATGGGACCCCCTTGACAGTTCGCTTTGAATAAGACTTTTCCAGCAGGCCCAACCTTGGTTTTACCATTTGCCTACCACCTATCCCTTTCCTTGGGCCTGATCAGGCTGAGGGTCATCTTTATTTAGCCCCCCGGGCCAATGCTTGTCTAAGTGTTGGTCCAAACTAGAGCACCGTGCGGGACCGTCCCTTGGCAACTTGGGTTATGTTGGTTCCTGTATGCTTCGCTTATCCGGTGTTGCCCTGAGAACGAGATATGTGCAGCTCCTATCAGGATGTCGGCGCATCGGGCGGTTTTGCTGGACTTGTTTTATTGCTGTCGAAATGTCTTGTAGCCGGGATTCCGAGACTGATCGGGTCTTCCCGGGGAGAAGGAATATCCTTCGTTGATCGCGAGAGCTTATCATGGGCTAAGTTGGGACACCCCTGCAGGGTTTTGAACTTTCGAAAGCCGTGCCCGCGGTTATGGGCAGATGGGAATTTGTTAATGTCCGGTTGTAGAAAACCCGAAGTTGATCTTAATTAAAATACACCAACCGCGTGTGTAACCGTGATGGTCTCTTCTCGGCTGGGTCCGGGAAGTGAACACGGTTGTTGGAGTTATGTTTGACGTAAGTAGTTCAGGATCACTTATTGATCATAGTTGTTCGACCGTGCTTTGCCTTCTCTTCTCGCTCTCTTTTGCGTATGTTAGCCACCATATATGCTAGTCGCTTGCTTCAGCTCCACCTCACTATCCTTTCCTACCTATAAGCTTAAATAGTCTTGATCTCGCGGGTGTGAGATTGCTGAGTCCTCGTGACTCACCAGATACTTCCAAAACCAGTTTGCAGGTGCCGATGAGACCGTGCAGGTGACGCACCCGAGCTCAAGGAGGAGTTTGATGGAGATCTTGTCCTTTATGTTGTTTCGTTCTAGTCGATCAGTAGTGGAGCCCAGTTGGGGTCGATCTTGGTCCTTTGTCGCTTTTGGGGTTTCTTCTTTTATTTTGGCTCCGTAGTCGGGCCCTAATTGTAACTGTTTGATGTAATGTTTTATTCATGTATTTGTGTGAAGTGGCGATTGTAAGCCAACTATGTATCTCTTACCCTTATGTATTACATGGGTTGTGTGAAGATTACCTCACTTGCAACATTGCTTTCAATGCGGTTATGCCTCTAAGTCGTGCTTCGACACGTGGGAGATATAGCCGCATCGAGGGCGTTATAAGTTGGTAATCAGAGCCTTCCCCGACCTTAGGAGCCCCCACTGATTGATCGTTTTTAGCGGCCGAGTTGTGTCTAGAAAAATGTTTTGAGTCATTTAGGAATTATATATCGGAGAGTTTAGGAATTCTTTTTACTCCCCAGTCCCTTCGACCTTCTGGTAAGGCATCCTGACGTAGAGTTTTGACTCTTCTCTTCTCAAATTTCACTAAAAAAATTTTAGGATCACGCGGGTATATTACAATCGTTCCGATGGTTTTATGATGACAACATTGTCTTGGTTGCCTCCTGACATTTAGGGGTTGTGGCAGTGTCCCGGGGAGTTGAGCTCCGAGGTGTTGTCGTCATAATATTATCGTTGCGGTTTTGGAATACCTGAGTTTAGTACGCCGACATCGAAAATCTCTTTTGTACAGTTGTTGGTGAGATAACCCTGATAGCCCAGTACTGTGGCGAGTGCGGGGGTATTGCCATGACTTGTATAAGGGATGCTTTTCGAAGGTTGAGGTAGATGATTTCCGAAGGTTTCTTGGTTATGTGTTGAACGATGGATACAGTTGGTTGTAGTATTTGCTAGTTTGGGTGAGATATTATGCTTCCCCTGTATCCCCAACACCTGATTGCATAACCAGAAAGTTTCGGGAGTTTATAAGTGGGAATTCAAGTATCTCGTAGGAATTCTTTCCAACAGACACATGATACGATATGGGGTCTATCATATGTTTGTTTCCGGCTTATTTTGCAGGCCAAATCCTTTGTTTTTGTTTTGTTTTATTTGTGTTATTCGAGTTGCTTCAATGTCAAGTGTTGATTCCATACCTTTCCTAAACGGTGTTCTCATATTCCTATGTGGATACCAATCCTTCATGATAATTGATCTTGCGAATAAATTATCATTTCTTCTCAATGGTGTTTGCTTCATCCGTTCCAAGTTGTCTTTGTTTTCCCGCCCTCCCACCCTTATTTCTTCAAGGACTCAGATTTCTTATTCAAGTATCCATTTTATTCTTGTGAAGCCTCTCCATTCTTCTCCTTCATGTTCTTACCCGGTGTTTCTCATGAAGATGCTAACGGAGCCTCAAGTTTATAATTATTGGTTCTTTTATCTTCCCCGGTGTGTTCAATGCAATCTTTCGATGGTGATCACATCTTTTCCTCATTTCAATACCTTCTCATTCCGGTGCACCTCTTAATCATCCACTTCTCGCTATTCAATTGTTCCAGAGTGATGAAGATATCTCAGAAGATTCAAGCTTCCATTCTCAATTCACTCAATTTTTTTTGAGGATGCTATCTCTTTCAAGCCATTTAATTCAACCGGTGCAATATCCCTTTCAAGCAATCACTTCAACGGTGTGTCTTTTGAGTGGGCCCTAACCCACAGGTCTTTTCCCAGGATCTTACCTGACTCTTTTAATCTTCCCGGAGCTATTCCTAAATTCTTTTCGAAGTTTGACGTAAGAATGAATTTTCATCAGTCATGTGCCTTCTCCAAGATCGCATCCAAATTCTTTTCATTATTGGTTCAACCTTTCTATTTTTCATCCCGGAGTATCTCAACTATTCATGGTGGTGTTTCTCATCATCATTCTCAACATTTGAAGACCGAAGAAGAGTTTCTCTTAAATCTTGCTCCATTATCTTCAACATTCATGGTCCTAGCTTGTTGCCATCCTCTCATAATTGTTTTTCGATTGTGAGAATAAGTTTTCACCCATCCGGAGCAATTCAGGAGTCTTTCAGTTTGATTCTCCGGAGCCCATCATCTCAATATTATTCAAGCTTTCAGCTCTCGTTCTCGAAATCTTACCGGTGCATCTTTCAATATTCTCTAATCAGTTCATGATCTCTTCGTTCTCATGTATCTAAATCCTAGCAAGCATCTTCGTTCATTTGCTAATTCTTCCCGGTGTTTCTTTATCTTTTCTTCGTCCATTTTAAATTCTTATGGTGGTCCGTTCAAGATCCTTCTTCCTTTGTATCATATAGATTCATTCATTCTTTCCAATCCTACCGGTGGTTCGTTGAAGTCCTTCTCAAGTCTGCGCTATATCTCTCTCAATCCTTTCTATGGGAATAAGTAGTATGCCAAATCCATTGCTTGTCATCAAGTTAATTGGTGAAGGACACGCATAATGTAATTCTTATTCTTGTTTCATCCAAGTGATTAATTCATTCTTTCGGAGTTTATTCATGATGAATAAATTCTTGATTTCATTTGTTCATCTTTCTTTCCGGAGTTCCATGTTTTCTCAATTATCTCACCACGGAGATCCATCTGAATCATGGCAAGGCTTCAATCTTATTCTTTTCATCCTACATTTCTTTGTGATCATTCTTTTATTACCGGAGTTCTTCATGGAGGCTCTACATGATGGTTCATCAAGGATTTAATTCCTTCTCGAAGTGTTCATCGAGATTCTTTTCAGAGGAGCTCAAGTATTCTTCATCTTGCATTTTGAAGTGCAATCCTTTCAACCGTATCATTCGAGGTGGTATTATGTCATTCTTGATAATTGGAGTTCTTGCTTCATGATTCACATGTTGTCAAGAATGAGGTATTTTAAATCCATCAATCTCTTCATTGGAGTTATCTTGGGTTATATTTCAACTAAAGCCTTCCCTAAGGATTGTTGCTATTTATGGTGATCATTAATGACCCAAGTTCTTCTTTTATCCTCCCGATGATATAGCTTTCTCGTCTCCTTGTTCTTATCAATCCAATCTTCTTTTCCCGTGAGTGGCAGGTTGTCACCTCATAATTTGAGATGCATTCCTTAAGACCATATCAAGCTTGTGCTTCTTGTTGTTGATTTGCTAACAACTCCGTTTGATTCTTCTTTGCAAGGATGTTTTCCTACTTCATTTGTGGCAGAAGTTATCATTTTCTTCTCCATTCCTTTATTCCAATGATCTATCTTATATTTCTTCTTCCGGAGGCATTGTGATGTTGATCCCTTCACTCTTCTTCTCGAATGGTGAGGATCATGTTCTTTGCTTTTGCTTATCCATTCAACCGGAGTGTCGTGTCCTTCATTCAAGTTCTATCATCTTATCAAGTTTATCCTCTCTTCTCAACCGGAGTGCTGTTTGGAATCATTCTTACCCCTTGTGTCATTCTTATAATTGTTTTCGAGGCAGTGTGTTGTCGATTTCGTCAAGTATCATCCCATCTTCTCAAGTTCATATTCGATCCCTTCCATTTTCCAACCGGAGCGTTATCGTAATTGATCATTATCGTTCTTTGTACATCTCGTTTTAACCGGAGTGTTGTATCATCTCTTCAATATCTTTTCATCTCATCAAGTTTTTCTTCTCTTTTCAGTCGGAGTGCTGCCCATATCATATCATTCTTATTCCTTCCTATCTTGTTTTCACCGGAGTGGTTTCAATATCTATATTATCACTAAACCTCTTGATTCTCGTCGTATCACTTGTTCTTTTTTTTCTAACGGAGTGTTTTCAACTTTGTTCATCTTCATTGTTTTCGTTCTTTCATTTTGTTCAACCTTTCAAGGTTCATTGGTTTCACTCGTTTGCCAAAGAAGCAACTTAGTTTTATATCTTCTCCTTCTCTTCCGTTTTCCCCTCCGGTGCCATTCTAGATCTCGGGACGAGATCCTCTCGTAGTGGTGGAGTGTTGTAACGCCCCGGATCCGATGCGCCAGGTGTCCGCCAGTTATTCGCTGTTGTTGCTTTGTCATTTGCTTGCGTGTTGCATCTTGCCATGTCATCATCCGCATTGCATCATCAATTTTTTTTCGAAACTTGCATCCGTCCGGGTTCTCCGAGTTCTCTCCCTTGTCCGTTCTGAGACCAACCACACTTGCACGCGCCTGCGGCATGTCCGAAATATTATTTTATAAGTGGCCGAGAAATGTTCTCGGAATGGGATGAAAGTTGGCATGCGGCGTTGTTTTGTTGTTAGTAGGTCGCCTGCCAAGTTTCATCGCATTCGGAGTCCGTTTGGTGCCCCAACGGATAACTATAGCGGCATTATAGCCGGTCTAACGTCGGACGTTTTCGGTCTCCGGAAACAATTGTCGGGCTGCACTCCTCTCCTCACCTCTCCTCTCCTCTCAGCCCAACCACTCTAGCACAGTCCGAAAACCCCCTCTCCTCAGTCCACCTAGGTCCCCTAACCCCTCTCTCTCGATCGGATCCATCGGATCGCGATCGGAGGCTCCGAAAACCCCTCCTAACCCCTCCAAACCCTAACCTAGCCCCCTTGTCTATATATAGACCTTCCCCTTCCATTTTTGGGCATCCCTAGCACCTCCACCTAACCCTAGCCTTCCCCTCGGATCAGCCGCCGCCGCCTCCCTCTATCCCCTCGTTTTCCGGCGCCGTCCACCTCCTCAGCGCCACTTGGCGAGTCGCCAGTGGGCGCGCCGCCTCCAGCTGACGCCCGCAGCCACCCAGGCGCTGCCACGCGTCCTCCCCTGGCTTCCCCGCCGCCGAGGCCCGCCCGGCCCACGTCGGTCCGCACCGGGCCGAAACGGGCCCGAACCCCGCCGCCGCCTGGCTCTCCCCGCTCCTCGGTGCCCCGCTCGATCCGGATCGGGAGGAGCCCGATCCCGATCTCCTCGCGCCGCCCGACCGCACTCCTCCGCGCCGCCGCTGGATCCCCACTGTCAGTGAGCAGCGCTCCGCTCCAGCCCTTCTCCTCCTCCTCCTCCTCCTGTTCCCACCCCCCCTCTCTCTCTCTCTCTCACGGCGCCCCCCTCTCTCTCCTTCCCAGGAATGAGCAGGAGCTCGCCCAAGCTCCATGGTGCCGCCGCGTCGTCCTGCTTCGTCCGGTGACCTCCGAGCAGCGCCACCCGCCGGATCTGCTCGAGCTCGCCTCGCCCTGCGCCTCAAGTCCCTCACCGTGCCACCCCACCGGAGTCCGCCAAGTCCCAGCGCCGCCGCCCTCTGCTTCGCTGCGAGCGCGTCCCTGCCTGCGCCCGTCGACCTGGCTTCGTGGGCCTCGTCCCTGCCCAGCGTCCTCCTAGCTGAGGCCCAGCTCCGCGCCAAGCCCAGCTTCCCCGCCGGCCTGCTGCTTCCTCCTTCCTTCCTGGGCCAAGGCCCGTGGTGAGCGCCCAGCAGCCTCTGTTTCGGCCCGTGTCATATTTTTTTTTCCGTCTGGCGAATTTGTCTAATATCCAGTGAATTACCTGTTTTGCAGAAAAACCCCTAATCTTCATGCATATAATAACTCTTGAACCGTGCATCGGATTAAAATGATTTATATATGAAAAATGCTCAGAAAATTGTGTAGTTTAATAATATCCCACTTTCATGCATGTTTAAAATGTTTAACTTGCTGTTTGTTTAAATTTGCACAAATGCCATGTTAAAATGATTTAATTCATAACTAATTAACCGTAACTCGGATTTAAATAAATTATATATGTAAATGGGGTGGGAAAATGCCTAGTTTAACATGTTGCACTTTATTTTCCTGTTTAACAACATTAAAATTGTGTTTAGGTCAGAACAGTACCAAATCTATTATTTGCTTATGAGGAGTTTCCGGAATTGTTGTTTGTTGTTCCGGCCTCATTTAAACTTGCCTAGATAGGTAGTTTTCATATGCATCACCCCTTGCCATGTTTAACAACATTTAATATTGTTGGGTACATAAACAAGAAAGAACTAAATAATTGTTGTGGTGTTTCGTCAATATGCAACTCGTTGCATATTGAGCTCCACTTAATTTGTAGTGTTGTTTGTTGCACTTTGCCATGCCACGCATCTTTAAACCGGACATGCATCATACTTGGTTGTGCATCATGCCATATTCATGTGCTGGTTGTTTACTTTGTTGTGTGCTTCTTTCCGGTGTTGCTTCTTCGGGTTGATTCCGTTATCATCGCGTTTGTGAGGACCCGTTCGACTACGTCCGTTTGTCTTCTTCATGGACTCGTTCTTCTTCCTTGCGGGATTTCAGGCAAGATGACCATACCCTCGAAATCACTTCTATCTTTGCTTGCTAGATTGCTCGCTCTTTTGCTATGCCTATGCTGCGAGACCTACCACTTGCTTATCATGCCTCCCATATTGTTAAACCCAGCCTCTAACCACCTTGTCCTAGCAAACCGTTGTTTGGCTATGTTACCGCTTTGCTCAGCCCCTCTTATAGCGTTGTTAGTTGCAGGTGAAGATGAAGTTTGTTCCTTGTTGGAACATGGAGATGTTGTTCCTTGTTGGAACATGTTTACTTGTTGGGATATCACAATATATCTTATTTAATTAATGCATCTATATACTTGGTAAAGGGTGGAAGGCTCGGCCTTATGCCTGGTGTTTTGTTCCACTCTTGCCGCCCTAGTTTCCGTCATATCGGTGTTATGTTCCCGGATTTTGCGTCCCTAACGTGGTCGGGTGATTTATGGGACCCCCTTGACAGTTCGCTTTGAATAAGACTTTTCCAGCAGGCCCAACCTTGGTTTTACCATTTGCCTACCACCTATCCCTTTCCTTGGGCCTGATCAGGCTGAGGGTCATCTTTATTTAGCCCCCCGGGCCAATGCTTGTCTAAGTGTTGGTCCAAACTAGAGCACCGTGCGGGACCGTCCCTTGGCAACTTGGGTTATGTTGGTTCCTGTATGCTTCGCTTATCCGGTGTTGCCCTGAGAACGAGATATGTGCAGCTCCTATCAGGATGTCGGCGCATCGGGCGGTTTTGCTGGACTTGTTTTATTGCTGTCGAAATGTCTTGTAGCCGGGATTCCGAGACTGATCGGGTCTTCCCGGGGAGAAGGAATATCCTTCGTTGATCGCGAGAGCTTATCATGGGCTAAGTTGGGACACCCCTGCAGGGTTTTGAACTTTCGAAAGCCGTGCCCGCGGTTATGGGCAGATGGGAATTTGTTAATGTCCGGTTGTAGAAAACCCGAAGTTGATCTTAATTAAAATACACCAACCGCGTGTGTAACCGTGATGGTCTCTTCTCGGCTGGGTCCGGGAAGTGAACACGGTTGTTGGAGTTATGTTTGACGTAAGTAGTTCAGGATCACTTATTGATCATAGTTGTTCGACCGTGCTTTGCCTTCTCTTCTCGCTCTCTTTTGCGTATGTTAGCCACCATATATGCTAGTCGCTTGCTTCAGCTCCACCTCACTATCCTTTCCTACCTATAAGCTTAAATAGTCTTGATCTCGCGGGTGTGAGATTGTTGAGTCCTCGTGACTCACCAGATACTTCCAAAACCAGTTTGCAGGTGCCGATGAGACCGTGCAGGTGACGCACCCGAGCTCAAGGAGGAGTTTGATGGAGAT
This sequence comes from Aegilops umbellulata, assembly GCA_032464435.1. Taxonomy (NCBI): domain Eukaryota; kingdom Viridiplantae; phylum Streptophyta; class Magnoliopsida; order Poales; family Poaceae; genus Aegilops; species Aegilops umbellulata. The sequence goes on along the minus strand of CP136054.1, from coordinate 60,168,191 downwards.
CTTGTCCTTTATGTTGTTTCGTTCTAGTCGATCAGTAGTGGAGCCCAGTTGGGGTCGATCTTGGTCCTTTGTCGCTTTTGGGGTTTCTTCTTTTATTTTGGCTCCGTAGTCGGGCCCTAATTGTAACTGTTTGATGTAATGTTTTATTCATGTATTTGTGTGAAGTGGCGATTGTAAGCCAACTATGTATCTCTTACCCTTATGTATTACATGGGTTGTGTGAAGATTACCTCACTTGCAACATTGCTTTCAATGCGGTTATGCCTCTAAGTCGTGCTTCGACACGTGGGAGATATAGCCGCATCGAGGGCGTTATAAGTTGGTAATCAGAGCCTTCCCCGACCTTAGGAGCCCCCACTGATTGATCGTTTTTAGCGGCCGAGTTGTGTCTAGAAAAATGTTTTGAGTCATTTAGGAATTATATATCGGAGAGTTTAGGAATTCTTTTTACTCCCCAGTCCCTTCGACCTTCTGGTAAGGCATCCTGACGTAGAGTTTTGACTCTTCTCTTCTCAAATTTCACTAAAAAAATTTTAGGATCACGCGGGTATATTACAATCGTTCCGATGGTTTTATGATGACAACATTGTCTTGGTTGCCTCCTGACATTTAGGGGTTGTGGCAGTGTCCCGGGGAGTTGAGCTCCGAGGTGTTGTCGTCATAATATTATCGTCGCGGTTTTGGAATACCTGAGTTTAGTACGCCGACATCGAAAATCTCTTTTGTACAGTTGTTGGTGAGATAACCCTGATAGCCCAGTACTGTGGCGAGTGCGGGGGTATTGCCATGACTTGTATAAGGGATGCTTTTCGAAGGTTGAGGTAGATGATTTCCGAAGGTTTCTTGGTTATGTGTTGAACGATGGATACAGTTGGTTGTAGTATTTGCTAGTTTGGGTGAGATATTATGCTTCCCCTGTATCCCCAACACCTGATTGCATAACCAGAAAGTTTCGGGAGTTTATAAGTGGGAATTCAAGTATCTCGTAGGAATTCTTTCCAACAGACACATGATACGATATGGGGTCTATCATATGTTTGTTTCCGGCTTATTTTGCAGGCCAAATCCTTTGTTTTTGTTTTGTTTTATTTGTGGTATTCGAGTTGCTTCAATGTCAAGTGTTGATTCCATACCTTTCCTAAACGGTGTTCTCATATTCCTATGTGGATACCAATCCTTCATGATAATTGATCTTGCGAATAAATTATCATTTCTTCTCAATGGTGTTTGCTTCATCCGTTCCAAGTTGTCTTTGTTTTCCCGCCCTCCCACCCTTATTTCTTCAAGGACTCAGATTTCTTATTCAAGTATCCATTTTATTCTTGTGAAGCCTCTCCATTCTTCTCCTTCATGTTCTTACCCGGTGTTTCTCATGAAGATGCTAACGGAGCCTCAAGTTTATAATTATTGGTTCTTTTATCTTCCCCGGTGTGTTCAATGCAATCTTTCGATGGTGATCACATCTTTTCCTCATTTCAATACCTTCTCATTCCGGTGCACCTCTTAATCATCCACTTCTCGCTATTCAATTGTTCCAGAGTGATGAAGATATCTCAGAAGATTCAAGCTTCCATTCTCAATTCACTCAATTTTTTTTGAGGATGCTATCTCTTTCAAGCCATTTAATTCAACCGGTGCAATATCCCTTTCAAGCAATCACTTCAACGGTGTGTCTTTTGAGTGGGCCCTAACCCACAGGTCTTTTCCCAGGATCTTACCTGACTCTTTTAATCTTCCCGGAGCTATTCCTAAATTCTTTTCGAAGTTTGACGTAAGAATGAATTTTCATCAGTCATGTGCCTTCTCCAAGATCGCATCCAAATTCTTTTCATTATTGGTTCAACCTTTCTATTTTTCATCCCGGAGTATCTCAACTATTCATGGTGGTGTTTCTCATCATCATTCTCAACATTTGAAGACCGAAGAAGAGTTTCTCTTAAATCTTGCTCCATTATCTTCAACATTCATGGTCCTAGCTTGTTGCCATCCTCTCATAATTGTTTTTCGATTGTGAGGATAAGTTTTCACCCATCCGGAGCAATTCAGGAGTCTTTCAGTTTGATTCTCCGGAGCCCATCATCTCAATATTATTCAAGCTTTCAGCTCTCGTTCTCGAAATCTTACCGGTGCATCTTTCAATATTCTCTAATCAGTTCATGATCTCTTCGTTCTCATGTATCTAAATCCTAGCAAGCATCTTCGTTCATTTGCTAATTCTTCCCGGTGTTTCTTTATCTTTTCTTCGTCCATTTTAAATTCTTATGGTGGTCCGTTCAAGATCCTTCTTCCTTTGTATCATATAGATTCATTCATTCTTTCCAATCCTACCGGTGGTTCGTTGAAGTCCTTCTCAAGTCTGCGCTATATCTCTCTCAATCCTTTCTATGGGAATAAGTAGTATGCCAAATCCATTGCTTGTCATCAAGTTAATTGGTGAAGGACACGCATAATGTAATTCTTATTCTTGTTTCATCCAAGTGATTAATTCATTCTTTCGGAGTTTATTCATGATGAATAAATTCTTGATTTCATTTGTTCATCTTTCTTTCCGGAGTTCCATGTTTTCTCAATTATCTCACCACGGAGATCCATCTGAATCATGGCAAGGCTTCAATCTTATTCTTTTCATCCTACATTTCTTTGTGATCATTCTTTTATTACCGGAGTTCTTCATGGAGGCTCTACATGATGGTTCATCAAGGATTTAATTCCTTCTCGAAGTGTTCATCGAGATTCTTTTCAGAGGAGCTCAAGTATTCTTCATCTTGCATTTTGAAGTGCAATCCTTTCAACCGTATCATTCGAGGTGGTATTATGTCATTCTTGATAATTGGAGTTCTTGCTTCATGATTCACATGTTGTCAAGAATGAGGTATTTTAAATCCATCAATCTCTTCATTGGAGTTATCTTGGGTTATATTTCAACTAAAGCCTTCCCTAAGGATTGTTGCTATTTATGGTGATCATTAATGACCCAAGTTCTTCTTTTATCCTCCCGATGATATAGCTTTCTCGTCTCCTTGTTCTTATCAATCCAATTCTTTTCTCGTGAGTGGCAGGTTGTCACCTCATAATTTGAGATGCATTCCTTAAGACCATATCAAGCTTGTGCTTCTTGTTGTTGATTTGCTAACAACTCCGTTTGATTCTTCTTTGCAAGGATGTTTTCCTACTTCATTTGTGGCAGAAGTTATCATTTTCTTCTCCATTCCTTTATTCCAATGATCTATCTTATATTTCTTCTTCCGGAGGCATTGTGATGTTGATCCCTTCACTCTTCTTCTCGAATGGTGAGGATCATGTTCTTTGCTTTTGCTTATCCATTCAACCGGAGTGTCGTGTCCTTCATTCAAGTTCTATCATCTTATCAAGTTTATCCTCTCTTCTCAACCGGAGTGCTGTTTGGAATCATTCTTACCCCTTGTGTCATTCTTATAATTGTTTTCGAGGCAGTGTGTTGTCGATTTCGTCAAGTATCATCCCATCTTCTCAAGTTCATATTCGATCCCTTCCATTTTCCAACCGGAGCGTTATCGTAATTGATCATTATCGTTCTTTGTACATCTCGTTTTAACCGGAGTGTTGTATCATCTCTTCAATATCTTTTCATCTCATCAAGTTTTTCTTCTCTTTTCAGTCGGAGTGCTGCCCATATCATATCATTCTTATTCCTTCCTATCTTGTTTTCACCGGAGTGGTTTCAATATCTATATTATCACTAAACCTCTTGATTCTCGTCGTATCACTTGTTCTTTTTTTTCTAACGGAGTGTTTTCAACTTTGTTCATCTTCATTGTTTTCGTTCTTTCATTTTGTTCAACCTTTCAAGGTTCATTGGTTTCACTCGTTTGCCAAAGAAGCAACTTAGTTTTATATCTTCTCCTTCTCTTCCGTTTTCCCCTCCGGTGCCATTCTAGATCTCGGGACGAGATCCTCTCGTAGTGGTGGAGTGTTGTAACGCCCCGGATCCGATGCGCCAGGTGTCCGCCAGTTATTCGCTGTTGTTGCTTTGTCATTTGCTTGCGTGTTGCATCTTGCCATGTCATCATCCGCATTGCATCATCAATTTTTTTTCGAAACTTGCATCCGTCCGGGTTCTCCGAGTTCTCTCCCTTGTCCGTTCTGAGACCAACCACACTTGCACGCGCCTGCGGCATGTCCGAAATATTATTTTATAAGTGGCCGAGAAATGTTCTCGGAATGGGATGAAAGTTGGCATGCGGCGTTGTTTTGTTGTTAGTAGGTCGCCTGCCAAGTTTCATCGCATTCGGAGTCCGTTTGGTGCCCCAACGGATAACTATAGCGGCATTATAGCCGGTCTAACGTCGGACGTTTTCGGTCTCCGGAAACAATTGTCGGGCTGCACTCCTCTCCTCACCTCTCCTCTCCTCTCAGCCCAACCACTCTAGCACAGTCCGAAAACCCCCTCTCCTCAGTCCACCTAGGTCCCCTAACCCCTCTCTCTCGATCGGATCCATCGGATCGCGATCGGAGGCTCCGAAAACCCCTCCTAACCCCTCCAAACCCTAACCTAGCCCCCTTGTCTATATATAGACCTTCCCCTTCCATTTTTGGGCATCCCTAGCACCTCCACCTAACCCTAGCCTTCCCCTCGGATCAGCCGCCGCCGCCTCCCTCTATCCCCTCGTTTTCCGGCGCCGTCCACCTCCTCAGCGCCACTTGGCGAGTCGCCAGTGGGCGCGCCGCCTCCAGCTGACGCCCGCAGCCACCCAGGCGCTGCCACGCGTCCTCCCATGGCTTCCCCGCCGCCGAGGCCCGCCCGGCCCACGTCGGTCCGCACCGGGCCGAAACGGGCCCGAACCCCGCCGCCGCCTGGCTCTCCCCGCTCCTCGGTGCCCCGCTCGATCCGGATCGGGAGGAGCCCGATCCCGATCTCCTCGCGCCGCCCGACCGCACTCCTCCGCGCCGCCGCTGGATCCCCACTGTCAGTGAGCAGCGCTCCGCTCCAGCCCTTCTCCTCCTCCTCCTCCTCCTGTTCCCACCCCCCCTCTCTCTCTCTCTCACGGCGCCCCCCCCTCTCTCTCCTTCCCAGGAATGAGCAGGAGCTCGCCCAAGCTCCATGGTGCCGCCGCGTCGTCCTGCTTCGTCCGGTGACCTCCGAGCAGCGCCACCCGCCGGATCTGCTCGAGCTCGCCTCGCCCTGCGCCTCAAGTCCCTCACCGTGCCACCCCACCGGAGTCCGCCAAGTCCCAGCGCCGCCGCCCTCTGCTTCGCTGCGAGCGCGTCCCTGCCTGCGCCCGTCGACCTGGCTTCGTGGGCCTCGTCCCTGCCCAGCGTCCTCCTAGCTGAGGCCCAGCTCCGCGCCAAGCCCAGCTTCCCCGCCGGCCTGCTGCTTCCTCCTTCCTTCCTGGGCCAAGGCCCGTGGTGAGCGCCCAGCAGCCTCTGTTTCGGCCTGTGTCATGTTTTTTTCCGTCTGGCGAATTTGTCTAATATCCAGTGAATTACCTGTTTTGCAGAAATACCCCTAATCTTCATGCATATAATAACTCTTGAACCGTGCATCGGATTAAAATGATTTATATATGAAAAATGCTCAAAAAATTGTTTAGTTTAATAATATCCCACTTTCATGCATGTTTAAAATTTTTAACTTGCTGTTTGTTTAAATTTGCACAAATGCCATGTTAAAATGATTTAATTCATAACTAATTAACCGTAACTCGGATTTAAATAAATTATATATGTAAATGGGGTGGAAAAATGCCTAGTTTAACATGTTGCACTTTATTTTCCTGTTTAACAACATTAAAATTGTGTTTAGGTCAGAACAGTACCAAATCTATTATTTGCTTATGAGGAGTTTCCGGAATTGTTGTTTGTTGTTCCGGCCTCATTTAAACTTGCCTAGATAGGTAGTTTTCATATGCATCACCCCTTGCCATGTTTAACAACATTTAATATTGTTGGGTACATAAACAAGAAAGAACTAAATAATTGTTGTGGTGTTTCGTCAATATGCAACTCGTTGCATATTGAGCTCCACTTAATTTGTAGTGTTGGTTGTTGCACTTTGCCATGCCACGCATCTTTAAACCGGACATGCATCATACTTGGTTGTGCATCATGCCATATTCATGTGCTGGTTGTTTACTTTGTTGTGTGCTTCTTTCCGGTGTTGCTTCTTCGGGTTGATTCCGTTATCATCGCGTTTGTGAGGACTCGTTCGACTACGTCCGTTTGTCTTCTTCATGGACTCGTTCTTCTTCCTTGCGGGATTTCAGGCAAGATGACCATACCCTCGAAATCACTTCTATCTTTGCTTGCTAGATTGCTCGCTCTTTTGCTATGCCTATGCTGCGAGACCTACCACTTGCTTATCATGCCTCCCATATTGTTAAACCCAGCCTCTAACCACCTTGTCCTAGCAAACCGTTGTTTGGCTATGTTACCGCTTTGCTCAGCCCCTCTTATAGCGTTGTTAGTTGCAGGTGAAGATGAAGTTTGTTCCTTGTTGGAACATGGAGATGTTGTTCCTTGTTGGAACATGTTTACTTGTTGGGATATCATAATATATCTTATTTAATTAATGCATCTATATACTTGGTAAAGGGTGGAAGGCTCGGCCTTATGCCTGGTGTTTTGTTCCACTCTTGCCGCCCTAGTTTCCGTCATATCGGTGTTATGTTCCCGGATTTTGCGTCCCTAACGCGGTCGGGTGATTTATGGGACCCCCTTGACAGTTCGCATTGAATAAGACTTTTCCAGCAGGCCCAACCTTGGTTTTACCATTTGCCTACCACCTATCCCTTTCCCTTGGGCCTGATCAGCCTGAGGGTCATCTTTATTTAGCCCCCCGGGCCAATGCTTGTCTAAGTGTTGGTCCAAACTAGAGCACCGTGCGGGACCGTCCCTTGGCAACTTGGGTTATGTTGGTTCCTGTACGCTTCGCTTATCCGGTGTTGCCCTGAGAACGAGATATGTGCAGCTCCTATCAGGATGTCGGCGCATCGGGCGGTTTTGCTGGACTTGTTTTATTGCTGTCGAAATGTCTTGTAGCCGGGATTCCGAGACTGATCGGGTCTTCCCGGGGAGAAGGAATATGCTTCGTTGATCGCGAGAGCTTATCATGGGCTAAGTTGGGACACCCCTGCAGGGTTTTGAACTTTCGAAAGCCGTGCCCGCGGTTATGGGCAGATGGGAATTTGTTAATGTCCGGTTGTAGAAAACCCGAAGTTGATCTTAATTAAAATACACCAACCGCGTGTGTAACCGTGATGGTCTCTTCTCGGCTGGGTCCGGGAAGTGAACACGGTTGTTGGAGTTATGTTTGACGTAAGTAATTCAGGATCACTTATTGATCATAGTTGTTCGACCGTGCTTTGCCTTCTCTTCTCGCTCTCTTTTGCGTATGTTAGCCACCATATATGCTAGTCGCTTGCTGCAGCTCCACCTCACTATCCTTTCCTACCTATAAGCTTAAATAGTCTTGATCTCGCGGGTGTGAGATTGCTAAGTCCTCGTGACTCACCAGATACTTCCAAAACCAGTTTGCAGGTGCCGATGAGACCGTGCAGGTGACGCACCCGAGCTCAAGGAGGAGTTTGATGGAGATCTTGTCCTTTATGTTGTTTCGTTCTAGTCGATCAGTAGTGGAGCCCAGTTGGGGTCGATCTTGGTCCTTTGTCGCTTTTGGGGTTTCTTCTTTTATTTTGGCTCCGTAGTCGGGCCCTAATTGTAACTGTTTGATGTAATGTTTTATTCATGTATTTGTGTGAAGTGGCGATTGTAAGCCAACTATGTATCTCTTACCCTTATGTATTACATGGGTTGTGTGAAGATTACCTCACTTGCGACATTGCTTTCAATGCGGTTATGCCTCTAAGTCGTGCTTCGACACGTGGGAGATATAGCCGCATCGAGGGCGTTATATAAAGGCCCTTACAAACCGGTACTAATGGTCCGTTTTCTACTAGTGGCCGGCGTCCTTCGGTTATGCGCCGCCGCCTGCACCAGCTCATCCCGGTGGCCACCCGCTTCCTCTGGTTCCATGGGATCCCGCTCTGCTCGCTGCACTTCACTCGGTGCCGTCTCCCTCCAATTACGGAGGTGGCGGTGATTGGTAAATGGACACGGGGGCTACCGCCCACATGACGTCGCACCCCGGTAACCATGCCTCTTCCTTCCCGGTCACCACTTCGAACCGCATCACTTTTGGTGATGGTCCCTCCTTACCCATTACTCATGTCAGTCATAGTTTCTTTCTGTCTAATTCTATGCCTATTAACATGACTAATGTTCTTGTCTCACCTAACCTAGTTAAAAATCTTGTCTCCGTTCGTCGTCTTGCATGTGACAATCCTCTCACCGTTGAATTTGATGGCCTTGGTTTCTCTGTGAAGGACGCCCGTACGCGGATGGTGCTCCAGCGATGTGACAGCCCCGACGACTTATACCCGGTGCACTCCGCCTCCACCGCCATCGCCTCTCCAGTCGCCCTCGCCGCCGGTGTCGACCTCTGGCACGCACGCTTGGGTCACCCCAACTCCACCGTCCTTCGCCAGATTCTCAAGAGTTTTTCATTTTCATGTAATAAATTCGACGAGCACACTTGTCATGCTTGTCGTCTCGGCAAGCACGTTCGTCGACCGTTTAGCGAGTCAAACACTATTTCTTCTTTTCCGTTTCAGTTAATCCATAGTGATGTTTGGACATCTCCCGTTGCGAGCAACACCGGTTTCATATATTATCTTGTTTTACTTGATGATTTCTCTCACTTTGCGTGGACGTTTCCGCTCCGTCGCAAATCCGATGCTCTCGCCACTCTCACGGCCTTTTACTCCTACATCACAACCCAGTTCGGGCACCCTATCCTCGCCCTCCATACTGACAACGGCAAAGAGTTTGACAACGCTGCCACTCGCCATCTTCTCGCCTCTCACGGTACCACCTTTCGTCTCACATGCCCCTACACATCTCAGCAGAATGGCCGCGCCGAGCGGATCCTCCGCACTCTTAACGACTGCGTCCACACGTTGTTGTTTCACTCCAACGTGCCCCCACGGTTCTGGCCTGATGCTCTCGCCACCGCCACTCTCCTAGTTAACATTAGGCCTTGTCATCCACACTGGAACTACACACCCCACCACCTTCTTTTTGGTTCCCCCCCCCCCTCCTATGATGGTCTTCGCATCTTCGGATGCTTGTGTTATCCCAGCACCGCCTCCACTACACCACACAAACTCGCTCCTCGCTCCGTAGCATGTATCTTCCTAGGCTACCCTCCTAACACCAAAGGTTACCGGTGCTACGACCCCGTCTCCCACCGTGTGTACACCTCCCGACACGTGTACTTTGATGAGCGGTTTTTTCCTTTTCATCAGGTTCCACCTTCTGCAGCAGACTCGGCGCTCCCTTATGGTGTCTCGGATGCGGACTCGGTGATGCGCCCGGCGCGGCCTCTCCTGGCCCCGGCGCGGCTCCTGCCGGCTCCTCCCGGTGCGGCCTCGGCGCGCCCCCTCGCGGAGGGCCCCTCTACAGTGCACCCCGCCGCGGGCCCCTCTGGCGCGGCCCCGGCCGCACGCCCCCCGGCGCGGCCCTGCATGGCCCCGGGTGGCCCTTAGGTTCCACCACGCCAGGCGACGTGGCTGGCCCCGCCCCGGCCGGCGCTACCTCGGCTGACCCCACCACTACAGCCGGCTCCGGTCCCGCTGCAACGGCGGGCGTTACGGACTCTTCACCACCCCCGTCCGTCGCTCCCTCCGCAGCCGACCCGCCTTCCACCGGCATGGTGACACGGTCCCGCGCCGGCATCCACCGCCCCAGCACGCGCTATGCTGCTGACGTGTACGCGTGCGGAGTGTCGACATCATCCTCTCCACCGTCGCCCATACCCTCGTCCGCACGCGCCGCTCTTCGTGATCCACATTGGCTCGCCGCGATGCGCGAGGAGTTTGACATGTTGCAGCGCAACCGCACATGGCATCTTGTGCCGCGACCCCCTCACGCCAACGTCATTAGTGGAAAATGGGTGTTTCGCCACAAGACCAACCCTGACGGTTCTTTCGAGCGCAACAAGGCTCGTTGGGTGGTGCGCGGTTTCCGCCAGCGCGCCGGCGTGGACTTCACCGACCGCTTCGCTCCGGTTGTTAAACCGGGCACGATCCGTACGGTGCTTCAGCTAGCGGTCTCCCGGGCCTGGCCAGTGCATCAGTTGGATGTCTCCAACGCGTTTCTACACGGCCATCTCATGGAGCGGGTCTTCTGCGAGCAGCCGACTGGTTTTGTTGACGCCGAGCATCCCGACCATGTCTGCCTGCTCTCTCGGTCCCTCTATGGACTGAAGCAGGCCCCCAGGGCGTGGTACCAGCGTATGGCCGGGTTCCTACAACAGTTTGGGTTTCATACAACCCGCTCCGACACGTCGCTGTTCGTCTATCATCAGGGCACTGCCACTTCCTATCTATTGCTCTATGTGGACGACATTATCCTGACGGCATCCTCGCCTGGGCTTCTTCAGCAGCTCACGGCTCGTCTACGCGATGAGTTTGCCCTCAAGGATCTTGGAGCATTGCACTACTTCCTTGGCATTGAGGTCGCTCGTCGTGCCGACGGGTTCTTTCTGCATCAGCAGAAGTACGCTCATGAGCTTCTCGAGCGCGCGGGCATGCTTAATTGCAAGACCGCATCCACGCCTGTTGACACCAAGGCGAAGGTTTCTGCTTTGGAGGGTTCCCCTGCGCCAGATGCGGTGTTCTACCACTCCATCATCGGTGCCCTGCAGTATCTCACCCTCACTCGGCCTGACTTGCAGTATGCAGTTCAGCAGGTGTGCCTCCATATGCACTCCCCGCGTGATTCCCATTGGACTCTGGTGAAGCGTATCCTTCGGTATATACTCGGCACTATGACCATGGGACTCACCCTGACGGCTTCCTCCTCCATCGACATGGTCGCCTACTCTGATGCTGATTGGGCTGGCTGCCCGGACACGCGTCGTTCTACGTCAGGCTATTGTGTCTACCTTGGGCCTTTGATGATATCGTGGTCGTCCAAGCGGCAGACCACGGTCTCTCGCTCGAGCGCCGAGGCGGAGTATCGGGCAGTGGCTAACGCCGTTGCTGAGTGCTCTTGGCTCCGTCAGCTTCTCCAGGAGTTGCTCTGTGTGGTTCCCAAGGCCACGATCGTCTACTGTGACAACGTCTCCGCCGTCTACCTCTCCGCCAACCCTGTCCACCATCGTCGTACGAAGCATATTGAGCTCGACATTCACTTCGTTCATGAGCAGGTGGCTCTTGGGAAGGTTCGTGTTCTACACATTCCTACCACTCAGCAGTTTGCCGACGTTATGACTAAGGGACTACCGACCCCAGTCTTTGAGGAGTTTCGGTCCAGTCTCTGTGTCTCCGGCGACGCTTCGACTGCGGGGGGGTGTTGAGCGTACGTTGTACACTGCATATATATAGGACTAGGGTATGTATTTATACCGTTGTATCTCTCTCTCTCCCCCCGTATATTTGTACATCTTGGGAGACAAGTAGAGGCCGGTCCACCCTGTACCTATATATGTGCACCATGAACACAATCAATTATTATCGATTCGTGCAATCTCATTCTTCCTAACTAACAGGAAAGTCTTGAGAGCACACTAAAATTTTGCCAATCACGTGTGTGCTTTTTTTTGTTGGGCCGGGCTTTTGCGCAAATCTTGGGGAGGCAAGGTGCAGCTCACTCTATAGCAGTTGGGCTGGGCTTTTAATGAAATCTTGAAAGAGGCATGGTGGAGCAGATGTTGTGGAATAGTTCCTTGCTCGTTGTTACTGATTAGTACCACCTTTTTTATAGGAAAATAGAAAACATAATCTGGGTGAACGGATGAAAAAATCGGAGAAATGCACCTTGCTTTATTAGTAGGTATAGATAAGTGAAGCACATGAAGTATTCTATAAATTCATGAAGGGACATCTCATACTAGCATGGTTCTTAAAGGAAAAACAAAAACACAAAGGACACAAATCATGTGAACAAAACAAAAACTGAGGTATACAGATATTTGTTGAAGAAGAAAGATGGGATGCCAACCCGGGCATCTCCAAGCTTAGATGCTTGAGTATCCTCTGAAATATTTACTTGGGGTGCCTCGGGCATCCCCAAGATTTAACTCTTGCCTCTCCTTATTCTTCTCATATTGATAGCTCCTCGATCTTCGAACACTTCATCCACACAAAACTTTAACAAAAACTTTGTGAGATCCGTTAGTGTAATAAAGCAAACTACCACCTTAAGGTACTGTAATGAACTCATTCTTTATTTAAATTGGTGTTAAACATACTGTATTCCAACTTCTCTATGGTTCATAACCCTCCCCCCCCCCCCCGATACTAGCCATAGATTCATCAAAATAAGCAAACTACACGCAAAAAACAGAATCTGTCAAAAACAGAACAGTCTGTAGTAATCTGGAAGTTTAGTATACTTTTGTAACTGAAAAAATTATGAACTAAATTTGACAATTTGTACAGAATTAATGTGCAAAAAGTTTGAGACCCATTTGACCCTCCAGTAAAAAAATGTAGAATCACGCGCTACAGCCGAAGTTTCTGTTTTTGTTCTGCACATAGCAAGCAAGCAATCTAATCATCCTAAAACCAAAGTTTGGCACATTATTTTTATAATACAATGGATATATAAAAGGGGATAATTATTTACGGAGAAACTTCCATGAAAAATTCTACATTGTTTCTGTGAGCATGAACACAAGTGCTCAAGGTTGACCCTCACTTCTTCAATGCATAACTTTCCAATCACTTCTCTTTTTGAAAAGCTATTTAGGCATGATAGGCAAGTAATTTTTTGTATTTTCATTATTTAAAAAAATTGTATGTTTCACCCACAACTAAACAGAAACAAAAAAGGAAAAACAAAATCTACTTAGTGAATAAAGCAAACAAGCACACATGAGAATATCAACCCCACGCTATTGCTCCCCGGCAATGGCGCCAGAAAAGAGCTTGATAATCCTGAAGTGAAGGGAATCATCATAGCAATTTCCAAAGGTGGAAGTGACAAGTATGGAGTGTCGAACCCACAAGGAGCTAAAGGTAAGATCAATATTCTCTCAAGCCCTATCTGCCACTGATACGACTCTACGTACACCGAACATTTGCTTCCAACTAGAAACGAGAAATAAAACTACGTTGTGGGTATGAAAAGGATAACTTTATATGATATCGGAGAGCTAAAATATAAAAGTAAGTGTTGTTATCATAAAGTTAGAATATATTACTAAATATTATAAGTAGCAAGTGTGGAATAATGGTGGATCGGTGTGCGGAATTGTCCTAGGCAATTGTTAACAAGACCGGTAATCACTATTGCAGTTTCATATGAGGGAGAGGCATAAGATAACATACTTTCTCTACTTGGATCATATGCACTTATGATTGGAACTCTAGCAAGCAACCGCAACTACTAAAGAGCATTAAAGCATAAAGTCCTCTTTATCCCATACGCAACAACCCCCTTGCTCGGGTTTGTGTTTCAGTCACTCGTGCAACCCACTATAAGAGAATCATAAACGTATTGCAACACCCTACAGCGGGAATCCATCACGCTTTCGTGACACGGAGGGCACCATAGGACAGCACCAAAGTAAAACATTCAACTCATACCAATCTAGATCATCAATCAACCCAAAGACAAAAGATATCAACTCAAAACATCATAGGATGGCAACACATCATTGGATCATAATATGTGGCATAAAGCACCATGTTCAAGTAGGGATTACAGCAGGGTGCGGGAGAGTGGACCGCGTAAAATAGATGAGGATGGTGATGTTGATGAAGACGATCACCACGGCGATGATTCCCCTCCCGATGGCACTCCGGCACCACCGAGAGAGAGGAGGAGAGGTGAGGGAGTCCTGGATTAGGGGGTGTTCGGGTAGCCGGACTGTACCTTCAGCCGGACTCTAGGACTATGAAGATACAAGATTGAATACTTAGTCCCGTGTCTGGATGGGACTTTCCTTGGCGTGGAAGGCAAGCTTGGCGATGCGGATATTCAAGATCTCCTACCATTGTAACCGACTCGATGTAACCCTAACCCTCTCCGGTGTCTATATAAACCGGAGGGTTTTAGTCCGTAGGACAAGAATCTCAACATACATTCATACCATAGGCTAGCTTCTAGGGTTTAGCCTCCTTGATCTCGTGGTAGATCTACTCTTGTACTAGCCATATCATCAATATTAATCAAGCAGGACATAGGGTTTTACCTCCATCAAGAGGGCCCGAACCTAGGTAAAACTTCGTGTCCCTTGTCTCCTGTTACCATCCGGCCTAGACGCATAGTTCGGGACCCCCTACCCGAGATCCGCCGGTTTTGACACCGACATTGGTGCTTTCATTTAGAGTTCCTCTGTGTCGTCACTTTTAGGCCCGATGACTCCTTCGATCATCAACAACGATGAAGTCCAGGGCGAGACTTTTCTCCCCGGACAGATCTTCGTCTTCGGCGGCTTCGCACTGCGAGCCAATTCGCTTGGCCACTTGGAGCAGATCGAAAGCTACGCCCCTGGCCATCAGATCAGGTTTGGAAGCTTAAACTACACGGCTGACATCCGCGGGGACTTGATCTTCGACGGATTCGAGCCACAGCCGAGCGCGCCACACTGTCTCGATGGGCATGATCTAGCTCTGCCGCCGAAGAGTGCCCTGCAGGCCGCACACGCACCGGTTCCGACCCTTAATTGGGAGCCTACTGTGCCAATCGAGGATGAGCGGTTGGACGCCACCTCGGGTGCTGCGATCTCAAAGGCGATCGAGCCGAACGCCAGCCCCGCGCTCCGCATGGCCCGTGACTCCGAGGAGCCAGATTCCTCTCTGAACTCCGAGCCCCCCGCGCCCTTGCCGATCGAATCTGATTGGGCGCCGATAATGGAGTTCACCACCGCGGACATCTTTCAGCACTCGCCCTTTGGCGACATCCTGAATTCTCTAAAGTCTCTCTCTTTATCAGGAGAGCTCTAGCCGGACTACGGTCAGCAAGGATGGGATACGGACGATGAAGAAATTCAAAGCCCACCCACCACCCACTTGGTAGCCACTGTCGATGATTTAACCGACGTGCTCGATTTCTACTCTGAAGACATCGACGGTATGGACGCCGATGCAGGAGACGATCAAGAACCAATGCCTATAGGGCACTGGAAAGCCACCTCGTCGTATGACATATACATGGTGGATACTCCAAAAGATGGAGATGGCGATGGAACAGCGGGGGATGACACCTCCAAGAAACAGCCCAAGCGCCGGCGTCAGCGGCGCCGCTCTAAATCCCGCCAAAGCAAAAACGGTGATTCCGGCACGGGAGATAATACTACCCCGGATAGCGCCGAAGAACACCCCCCCCCCCCCTAGCAAGATTCGGCACAGGAAGATGGCGAAGCCAGCCCTCACGAGAGAGCGGCGGACAAAGAGGTTGAGGATGATCATTATATGCCTCCCTCCAAAGACGAGGCGAGCCTTAACGACGACGAATTCGCCGTGCCATCAAATCCTGCCGAACAAGAGCGTTTTAAACGCAGGCTTATAGCCACGGCAAGCAGCCTCAAGAAAAAGCAGCAACAGCTTAGAGCTGATCAATATTTGCTAGCTGACAGATGGACTAAAGTCCTTGCGGCCGAAGAGTATGAACTCGAATGCCCCTCCAGGAGTTACCCAAAGCGCAGGCCTCTACCCCGATCATAGGAGGAAGCACCTATATCACCAGCGCACGACATGGCCGACCGGCCACCTCGCGGCCACGACAGAGAGGCCTCTCAGCCCTCCACCCAAGCCATGCCCTGGCGCCGGTCAAAGACTAAGGCACGGGAAAATGCGCCAGACCTGCGAGACATACTGGAGGACAAGGCAAGGCAAACAAGATCGATCTACGGATCGTGCGGGTGCCCCACGGCACGTGAAGGTGGTCATCATTCCGGATACAATAAACCCGGCCGGGCCGAACACAACAGACATAGCTCCTTCGAGCTGCGTCGTGATATAGCCCAGTATAGAGGCGCCGCACACCCACTATGCTTCACAGATCAAGTAATGGATCATAAAATCCCCGAGGGTTTCAAACCCGTAAACATCGAATCA
Organism: Aegilops umbellulata; assembly: GCA_032464435.1. Lineage (NCBI taxonomy): Eukaryota > Viridiplantae > Streptophyta > Magnoliopsida > Poales > Poaceae > Aegilops > Aegilops umbellulata. The sequence continues at coordinate 60,152,088 of CP136054.1, read as the reverse complement.
TATGATGGCACAACAGATCATGCGGTATGGATCGAGGATTATCTCCTTCATATCCACATGGCCCGCGGCGATGATCTACACGCCATCAAATACCTCCCGCTCAAACTTAAGGGACCGGCCCGGCATTGGCTTAACATCTTGCCAGTAGACTCAATCGGTTCTTGGGAGGACATGGAAGCCGCATTCCTCGACAACTTCCAGGGCACTTATGTGCGACCACCGGACGCCGATGACTTAAGCCACATAATTCAGCAGCCAGAGGAATCGGCCACGCAATTCTGGACACGGTTCCCAACAAAGAAAAACCAGATAGTCAACTGTCCGGACGCAGAGGCCCTAGAGGTCTTCAAGCATAATATCCGCGACGAGTGGCTTGCCCGGCACCTGGGACAGGAAACGCCGAAGTCCATGGCAGCCCTCACGACACTCATGACCCGCTTTTGCGCGGGAGAAGACAGCTGGCTAGCTCGCAGTAACAACTTAGCAAAGAACCCTGGTAATTCGGATACCAAGGACAAAAGTGGCAGGACACGCCGGAACAAGCAAAAGCGCCGCGTTAGCAGCGATAGCAATGAGGACACGGTAGTTAATGCCGGATTCAGAGGCTACAAATCCGGTCAGCGGAAAAAGCCATTCAAAAAGAATACTCAGGGCCCGTCCAGTTTGGACCAAATACTCGACCGCTTGTGCCAGATACATGGCACCCCCGAAAAGCTAGCCAATCACACCAACAGGGACTGTTGGGTGTTCAAGCAGGCAGGCAAGTTAAGAGCCGAAAACAAAGACAAGGGGCTGCATAGCGATGACGAGGAGGAGCCCAGGCCGCCGAACAACAGTGAACAGAAGGGTTTTCCCCCACAAGTGCGGACGGTAAACATGATATACGCAACCCACATTCCCAAGAGGGAGCGGAAGCGTGCGCTACGGGACGTATACGCGATGGAGCCAGTCGCCCCAAAGTTCAACCCATGGTCCTCCTGCCCGATCACTTTCGATCGAAGAGACCACCCCACTAGCATCCGTCATGGCGGCTTCGCCGCATTGGTCCTAGACCCAATTTTCGATGGATTTCATCTCACAAGGGTCCTCATGGACGGCGGCAGCAGCCTGAACCTGCTTTACCAGGACAAAGCGCGGAAAATGGGCATAGATCCCTCGAGGATTAAGCCCACCAAAACAACCTTTAAAGGCGTTATACCAGGTGTAGAGGCCAACTGTACAGGCTCAGTAACACTTGAAGTGGTCTTCGGATCTCCGGATAATTTCCGAAGCGAGGAGTTAATCTTCGACATAGTCCTGTTTCGCAGTGGCTATCACGCTCTGCTCGGGCGAACCGCATTTGCAAAGTTCAATGCGATACCGCACTACGCATATCTCAAGCTCAAGATGCCAGGCCCTAGAGGAGTAATTACGGTCAATGGAAACACCGAGCGCTCCCTCCGAACGGAGGAGCACACGACGGCCCTCGCAGCGGAAGTACAAAGCAGCCTTTTTAGGCAATTCTCCAGTTCGGCCGCTAAAAAGCCGGACACTGTCAAGCGCGCCCGGAGTAACCTACAACAAGACCGCCTGGCACGTTCTGAGCAGGCGTTGCACCGCGGCCCCAACCCCAGCCCTCGCAACATAGCAAAACCAGTGCTTCGCGTACATAACTACGCTCTTGAAATACCATGGGCGCAGGGGAAGGGGTACAATCACGGCATGCCCAAAAACACGGCCTAAACCGTACTAGGGGCTGCCGGATTCTTTTTTAATTTTTTCTTACTTTCAGGACTCCATACTTCGGACGACCTGTTCGGCAATTCAACTGCCGCACAAACGATGCAAGATCCAGGGAAGCAGACAAGCCATGCCGCATTATGGAACTCCCAGGTGGTCTCTATTACGAGCAGTATACCTGACTTGCATACAATTCTGCGGCCTGCCCCTGGACAGGACATGTTAAATGGTCCAACCTTTTGCTTATCGCACTATTTGTATCGTTCCGCTTTGATCATAGCCTTTATATAAACAATGCATAGCTTTTGTCTATTTTCTGCATTACTCTCTTTTATATATGTTTATTAATGACATGTTGCACCCGTACACCGTGGTACGGCAAACACGCCAGGGGCTTCAGTACCCCTCAATACGGTGTGGGAAGTCCGTACACTTTCACAAGTGCGGCACCCCGAACTTATAGCACTATATGCATCGGCTCCGAATCATGATTTGGGTCAATAGTTGGGTTTGCCCGGCTCCTATGTTTTGGTGCCTTACGTTCCGCTATATCGGCTAAGGTAGCACTAGGAGAACCACTATGATTGTGCCCCAGTTGAGCTGGGCTGAGCACCTCAGTGGAGAAAGCTAAAACTGACTGTCATGATGAGGCGAGAGACCGGTCGCTGTTCGAGAGGTTTTTCGAGTCCCTAAAGACTTATGCCGCTTTGTGCGAGGAGCCGGCTTTGTCCGGCCAAGACGTGGATAGCGCCCCGAACTCGGTCTTCCGAATTAGGGGCTTCGCCGAAATTTAAAGTTATAGAGTTCTATGGCTAAGTGAGAGTGTTCAAGCATTATGGTCCGATTGCCTTGTTCGTTGTGCTGAGCGCCTCCCTCGAAGGACCCAAATATGGGAAAAAGAGCGCTCGGGTTTATCCCGAACACCCCAGCACTAGTGGCATGGGGGTAGAAGCCGACGACTAGCCATCTCTCAATTTTTGATAAACGGCCGCACAGAAAGTAATATTTTAAATTCAACAAGCATTGCTTAGCGCACATGAACAAGTTTTCAGCGCATAGGATAAAACGAGCGAGTTCATTCAAAAATTACATACTTTGTACATTCATCCGCCATAAGGCGGGCTCCCGGCAGAACATCCTTATAATAGTTCTCGGGCTTGCGATGCTCCTTCCCCGGCGGTGGCCCGTCCCTCACAAGCTTCTCACCGTCCAACTTACCCCAGTGCACCTTTGCACGGGCAAGGGCCCTACGGGCGCCCTCGATGCAGACGGAGCGCTTGATGACCTCGAGCCTTGGACAAGCCTCCACCAGCCGCCGCACCAGTCCGAAGTAGCTCCCTGGCAGGGCCTCTCCAGGCCACAGCCGAACTAGGAAGCCCTTCATGGCCTATTCGGCCGCCTTGTGAAGCTCGACCAGCTGCTTTAGTTGGTCGCTTAAGGGCACAGCGTGTCCGGCCTCAGCATACTGAGACCATAACACCTTCTCCGTCGAGCTGCCCTCTTCGGCTCGGTAGAATGCGGCGGCATCGGATACGCTACGGGTAAGATCTGCAAATGCCCCTGGAGAGCTCCGGATTCGGGTAAGTAACAAGTAGTTTACTTTTATATTTCTGCTTTGCATAAAGAATGCCTTACCCGTCGCTATCTTTTTCACTGCATCCAACTCCTGGAGGGCCTTCTGGGCTTCGGCCTTGGCAGACTTGGCAGTTTCAAGGGCCAACGCGAGCTCGGACGCTCGCGTCTTTGAGTCAAGCTCCAGACTCTCATGTTTTTTTCATGAGAGCCTGAAGCTCTCGCTGCGCCTCGCCTACCTGCGCCTCAAATTTCTCCCGGTCGGTGCGCTCCGTGGCCGCCTCCTTCTCGGCCTCGGACAGCGCCTGCTTGAGGGTCGCCACCTCAGTCGTGGCACCTATGATAAGCAACATACTCCTGTCATTTTTTGCAATTGCGTATTTTTATAGGCATTTTTTCTATAAGGTATTTCTTACCTTCCTTCTCCTCGAGCTGCCGCTTGGCAAGGCTGAGCTCTTGCTCGGTCCGCTCGAGGCCCCGCTTCAAGGCACCCACCTCCGCAGTCAGTGCGGTGGTGTATAGCAGCGAAGCCTGCATACGCATATTGACCCTTTTTGTTAAGACTCCTGTGAAATTTATTAGATCCTCTATTCGGCTTTTCTTTCCGAACGCCAAACAGAGCATCAGGGGCTACTGTCTATGCAGTAATATTCTTACATATTTTTTACTTACCTCGAAGCCTAATAGAAGGCTAGCGCAAGCTTCAGTCAGTCCGCTCCTGGCGGACTAAACCTTCTGGATCACCGTACTCAAGATAGTACGGTGCTCCTCGTCGATGGAGGCACCCTTAAGCACCTCCAGTAGGTTGTCCGGCGCCTCCGGTTGGACGGAGGCCGCCGACTCGGTAGGCTTGCTCCTCTTAGAAGGAGATCGCCTGTCACAGTCCGGAACCGTCGAGGATTCTGGCGCGGTGTCCGGCACAAAGCCGGACTTAGAGCCCTGGGGGGTCTTGTCCCCCTTACTCCCGGAGTCCGAGAGGTCGCCTCGCGGCTCCTCCAGGACCACCTCCTCTTGGCCCGCGACTTGTCGTGATGCCACTTCGGCGTCGTCCGCAGCACCAGCAGAGGTAGCGGGGGGCACTGAATTCACATCTGATGAATCCAGAGAGCCGCTCGACGACTCGTCGAGCCCGGCCTTGGGCGGACTGCATGATTATGTTCGGCATAAGGAAAACTGTGCAACAAAGGAATATCATGAGTTACTCTGGTATCCGAATACTTAAGATTTCGCCGGACGCTTGGCCCTGTCCGGCCACTCCTCTTCGTCCTCTGCGGCATCGGGGAAATAGTCCGGCGGAGGGGTCTTCCTCTTCTTGGACCCCTTGGCCTCCCCTGTTGGGGCGTCCTTCCTCTTCTTTCCTCCCCCCACTGGAGGGGGAGAGGTTTCTTCTTCCTCCTCCTCGTCTTCGCGGGAGGAGTGCGTCTCGGATTCGTCGGACGACGAGTCCGACACCACCATATGTCGGGAACTCTTTCGAGTCCCCGTGGCCTTCTTCTTCTTGGTCTTCTTCTCTGGCACCACATAAGGTGCCGGAGCCAGCAGCTTTGCTAAGGGAGCAGGGGCTGGATCTTCGGGCAAGGGAGCCGGACAATTAATCGATCTGGACTTCACCTGCCAAGCCTGTCAAAGGTAAGGGAGTTTAGATCCCGCATAGAGTCATACTATGAAAAAACTAACATCCTGTAAAAGATGAAAATATCTTACCTCGCCAGCAGGACGCGGCGAGCTGAATCCGCGGTCTTCGGAGGCGGATGCGGGAGCCTCGGCGCCTTTGGTTAGCCCCTTCCAGGCATCTTCGTACGTCGTGTCGAAGAGCCTATTCAGAGTTTGGTGCTGCGCCGGGTTGAACTCCCACAAGTTAAAGTCCCGTTCTTGACACGGAAGGATCCGGCGGACGAGCATGACCTGGACTACGTTGACAAGCTTGAGATGCTTGTTCACCAGGGCCTGGATGCAGTTTTGCAGTCCGGTCACCTCTTCTCGTCGCCCCAAGACAGGCCCGTCTCCTTCCAAGACGTGAGCCGCGTAGGGGGTCCGGATCGGAACTCAGGGGCTGCGATCCACTTCGGATTGCGCGGCTCAGTGATGTCAAACCACCCTGCCCGCCACCCCTTCAGGGCCTCCACAAAGGAGCCCTCTGAAGGAAATATGCCCTAGAGGCAATAATAAAGTTATTATTTATTTCCTTATTTCATGATAAATGTTTATTATTCATGTAGAATTGTATTAACCGGAAACATGATACATGTGTGAATACATAGACAAACAAAGTGTCACTAGTATGCCTCTACTTGACTAGCTCGTTGATCAAAGATGGTTATGTTTCCTAGCCATAGACATGAGTTGCCATTTGATTAACGGGATCACATCACTAGGAGAATTATGTGATTGACATGACCCAATCCGTTAGCTTAGCACCTGATCGTTTAGTACGTTGCTATTGCTTTCTTCATGACTTATACATGTTCCTATGACTATGAGTTATGCAACTCCCGTTTACTGGAGGAACACTTTGTGTGCTACCAAACGTCACAACGTAACTGGGTGATTATAAAGGAGCTCTAAAGGTGTTTCCAAAGGTACATGTTGGGTTGGCGTATTTCGAGATTAGGATTTGTCACTCCTATTGTCGGAGAGGTATCTCTGGGCCCTCTCGGTAATGCACATCACATAAGCCTTGCAAGCATTGCAACTAATGAGTTAGTTGTGAGATGATGTATTATGGAACGAGTAAAGAGACTTGCCGGTAACGAGATTGAACTAGGTATTGAGATACCGACGATCAAATCTCGGGCAAGTAACATACCGATGACAAAGGGAACAACGTATGTTGTTATGCGGTCTGACCAATAAATATCTTCGTAGAATATGTAGGAGCCAATATGAGCATCCAGGTTCCGCTATTGGTTATTGACCGGAGACGTGTCTTGGTCGTGTCTACATTGTTCTCGAACCGTAGGGTCCGCACGCTTAAAGTTACGATGACAGTTTCACTATGAGTTTATGTATTTTGATGTACCAAAGTTTGTTCGGAGTCCCGGATGCGATCACGGACATGACGATGAGTCTCGAAATGGTCGAGACATAAAGATCGATAAATTGGACGGCTATATTCGGACACCGGAAGTGTTTCGGGTGATTTCGGAGAATACCGGAGTGCCGGAGGGTTACCGGAAACCCCCGGGAGTAGTAATGGGCCTTATGGGCCTTAGTGGAGAGAGAGAGGGACGGCCAGGGTGGGCCGCGCGCCCCCTCCCCCTTCTGGTCCGAATTGGACTAGGAGAGGGGGGGCGGCGCCCCCCTTTCCTTCTCCCCCTTCCTTTGCTCCTACTCCTACTAGGAGGAGGATTCCTCCTCCCTGGCGCGCCCCAAGGGCCGGCCAGCCCTCCCCCCTTGCTCCTTTATATCCGGGGGCAGGGGGGCACCTCTAGACACACAAGTTGATCTTCGTGATCGTTCCTTAGCCGTGTGCGGTGCCCCCCTCCACCATATTCCACCTCGGTCATATTGTAGCAGTGCTTAGGCGAAGCCCTGCGACGGTAGAACATCAAGATCGTCACCACGCCGTCGTGCTGACGGAACTCCTCCCCGAAGCTTTGCTGGATCGGAGCCCGGGGATCGTCATCGAGCTGAACGTGTGCCAAGAACTCGGAGGTGCCAGAGTAACGGTGCTTGGATCGGTCGGATCGGGAAGATGTACGACTACTTCCTCTATGTTGCGTCAACGCTTCCTCTTCGGTCTATGAGGGTACGTAGACAACACTCTCCCCTCTCGTTGCTATGCATCACCATGATCCTGCGTGTGCGTAGGATTTTTTTGAAATTACTACGTTCCCCAACAGTGGCATCCGAGCCTAGGTTTTATGTGTTGATGTTATATGCACGAGTAGAACACAAGTGAGTTGTGGGCGATATAAGTCATACTGCTTACCAGCATGTCATACTTTGGTTCAGCGGTATTGTTGGATGAAGCGGCCCGGACCGACATTACGCGTACGCTTACGCGAGACTGGTTCTACCGACGTGCTTTGCACACAGGTGGCTGGCGGGTGTCAGTTTCTCCAACTTTAGTTGAACCGAGTGTGGCTACGCCCGGTCTTTGCGAAGGTTAAAACAGCACCAACTTGACAAACTATCGTTGTGGTTTTGATGCGTAGGTAAGATTGGTTCTTGCTTAAGCCCGTAGCAGCCACGTAAAACTTGCAACAAACAAAGTAGAGGACGTCTAACTTGTTTTTGCAGGGCATGTTGTGATGTGATATGGTCAAGGCATGCTGCTAAATTTTATTGTATGAGATGATCATGTTTTGTAACCGAGTTATCGGCAACTGGCAGGAGCCATATGGTTGTCGCTTTATTGTATGCAATGTAATCGCCATGTAATGCTTTACTTTATAACTAAGCGGTAGCGATAGTCGTAGAAGCATAAGATTGGCGAGACGACAACGATGCTACGATGGAGATAAAGGTGTCACGCCGGTAACGATGGTGATCATGACGATGCTTCGGAGATGGAGATCACAAGCACAAGATGATGATGGCCATATCATATCACTTATGTTGATTGCATGTGATGTTTATCTTTTATGCATCTTATCTTGCTTTGATTGACGGTAGCATTATAAGATGATCTCTCACTAAATTTCAAGATAAAAGTGTTCTCCCTGAGTATGCACCGTTGCCAAAGTTCGTCGTGCCCAGACACCACATGATGATCGGGTGTGATAAGCTCTACGTCCATCTACAACGGGTGCAAGCCCGTTTTGCACACACAGAATACTCAGGTTAAACTTGACGAGCCTAGCATATGCAGATATGGCCTCGGAACACTGAGACCGAAAGGTCGAGCGTGAATCATATAGTAGATATGATCAACATAGTGATGTTCACCATTGAAAACTACTCCATTTCACGTGATGATCGGTTATGGTTTAGTTGATTTGGATCACGTGATCACTTAGAAGATTAGAGGGATGTCTTTCTAAGTGGGAGTTCTTAAGTAATATGATTAATTGAACTTAAATTTATCATGAACTTAGTCCTGGTAGTATTAGCATATCTATGTTGTAGATCAATAGCTCGCGTTGTTGCTTCCCCGTTTAATTTTGATATGTTCCTAGAGAAAATTGTGTTGAAAAATGTTAGTAGCAATGATGCGGATTGGATCCGTGATCTGATGTTTATCCTCATTGCTGCATAGAAGAATTATGTCCTTGATGCACCGCTAGGTGACAGACCTATTGCAAGAGCAGATGTAGACGTTATGAACGTTTGGCTAGCTCAATATGATGACTACTTGATAGTTTAGTGCACCATGCTTAACGGCTTAGAATCGGGACTTCAAAGACGTTTTGAACATCATGGACCATACGAGATGTTCCAGGAGTTGAAGTTAATATTTCAAGCAAATACCCGAGTTGAGAGATATGAAATCTCCAACAAGTTATATAGCTAAAAGATGGAGGAGAATCGCTCAACTAGTGAGCATGTGCCCAGATTGTCTGGGTACTACAATCGCTTGAATCAAGTGGGAGTTAATCTTCCAGATAAGATAGTGATTGACAGAATTGTCTAGTCACCATCACCAAGTTAGTAGAACTTCGTGATGAACTATGATATGCAAGGGATAACGGAAACGATTCCCAAGCTCTTCGTAATGCTGAAATTGATGAATGTAGAAATCGAGAAAAACATCAAGTGTTGATGGTTGACAAGATCACTAGTTTCAAGAAAAGGGCAAAGGAAAAAAGGGGAACTTCAAAAAGAACAGCAAGCAAGTTGCTGCTCAAGTGAAGAAGCCCAAGTCTGGTCCTAAGCCTAAGACTAAGTGCTTCTACTGCAAAGGGACTGGTCACTGGAAGCGGAACTACCCCAAGCGATTGGCGGATAAGAAGGATGGCAAAGTGAACATAAGTATATTTGATATACATGTTATTGATGTGTGCTTTACTAGTGTTTATAGCAACCCCTCAGTATTTGATACTAATTCAGTTGCTAAGATTAGTAACTTGAAACGGGAGTTGCAGAATAAACAGAGACTAGTTAAGGGTGAAGTGACGATGTGTGTTGGAAGTGGTTCCAATTTTGATATGATCATCATCGCACACTCCCTATACTTTCGGGATTAGTGTGGAACCTAAATAAGTGTTATTTGGTGTTGAGCATGAATATGATCTGATCATGTTTATTGCAATACGGTTATTCATTTAAGTAAGAGAATAAATTGTTGTTCTATTTACATGAATAAAACCTTATATGGTTACACACCCAATGAAAATCGTTCGTTGGATCCCGATCATAGTGATACACATATTCATAATATTGAAACCAAAAGATGCAGAGTTGATAATGATAGTGCAACTTGTTTGTGGCACATGCCATTTAGGTCATATCGCTGTAAAACGCATGAAGAAACTCCATACTGATGGACTTTTGGAACCACTTGATTATGAATCACTTGGTACTTGCGAACCATGCCTCATGGGCAAGATGACTAAGACTCCGTTCTCCGGAACAATGGAGCGAGCAACTGACTTATTGGAAATAATACATACTGATGTATGCGATCCGATGAGTGTTAAGGCTCGCGGCAGGTATCGTTATTTTCTGACCTTCACAGATGATTTGAGCAGATATGGGTATATCTACATGATGAAACATAAGTCTGAAACATTTGAAAAGTTCAAAGAATTTCAGAGTGAAGTGGAAAATCATCATAACAAGAAAATAAAGTTTCTACGATCTGATTTGGAGAAGAGTATTTGAGTTACGAGTTTGGTCTTCAGTTAAAACAATGTGAAATAGTTTCACTACTCACGCCACCTAGAACACCACAGCATAATGGTGTGTCCGAACGTGATAACCGTACTTTATTGGATATAGTAGAATCTATGATGTTTCTTACCGATTTACCACCATCGTTTTCGGGGTTATGCATTAGAGACAGCTGCATTCACGTTAAAAGGGCACCATCTAAGTCCGTTGAGACGACATAATCTGAACTGTGGTTTGGCAAGAAACCAAAGTTGTCATTTCTTAAAGTTTGGGGTTGTGATGCTTATATGAAAAGGTTTCATCCTGATAAGCTTAAACCCAAATCGGAGAAATATGTCTTCATAGGATACCCAAAGGAGACTGTTGGGTACACCTTCTATCACAGATCCTAAGGCAAGACATTCGTTGCTTATAATGGATCCTTTCTAGAGAAGGAGTTTCTCTCGAAAGAAGTGAGTGGGAGGAAAGTAGGAAACTTGATAAGGTAATTGTACCATCTCCCTTATTGGAAAGTAGTTCATCACAGAAATCTGTTCTTGTGACTACTACAACAATTAGTGAGGAAGCTAATGATGATGATCATGTAAACTTCAGATCAAGTTACTACCGAACCTTGTAAGAGTGAGATCCACACCTGAGTGGTACGGTAATCCTATTCTGGAGGTCATGTTACTTGACCATGACGAACCTACAAACTATGAGGAAGCGATGATGAGCCCAGATTCCGCGAAATGGTTTGAGGCCATGAAATCTGAGATATGATCCATGTATGAGAACAAAGTATGGACTTTGATGTATTTGCCCGATGATCGGCAAGCCATAGAAACTAAATGGATCTTCAAGAGGAAGATGGACGCTGATAGTAGTGTTACTATCTACAAAGCTAGAATTGTCGCAAAAGGTTTTCGACAAGTTCAAGGTGTTGACTACGATGAGAGTTTCTCACTCGTATCTATGCTTAAGTCTGTCCGAATCATGTTAGCAATTGCCGCATTTTATGAAATTTGGCAAATGGATAAAACAAAACTGCATTCCTTAATGGATTTATTAAAGAAGAGTTGTATACGATGCAACTAGAAGGTTTTGTCGATCCTAAAGGTGTTAACAAAATATGCAAGCTCCAGCAATCCATCTATGGACTGGTGCAAGCATCTCGGAGTTGGAATGTATGCTTTGATAAGTTGATCAAAGCATATAGTTTTATACAGACTTGCGGTGAAGCCTGTATTTACAAGAAAGTGAGTGGGAGCACTACAACATTTCTGATAAGTATATGTAAATGACATATTGTTGATCGGAAATAATGTAGAATTATTCTGCAAAGCATAAAGGAGTATTTGAAAGGAGTTTTTTGAAGAAGGACCTCGGTGAAGCTGCTTACATATTGAGCATCAAAATCTATAGAGATAGATCAAGACGCTTGATAAGTTTTTTCAATGAGTGCATACCTTGACAAGATTTTGAAGTAGTTCAAAATGGAACAGTCAAAGAAAGAGTTTCTTGCCTATGTTACAAGGTGTGAAATTGAGTAAGACTCAAAGCCCGACCACGGCAGAAGATAGAAAGAGAATGAACGTCATTCCCTATGCCTCAGCCATAGGTTCTATAAAGTATGCCATGCTATGTACCAGACCTATTGTATACCCTACACTGATTTTGACAAGGGAGTACAATAGTGATCTAGGAGTAGATCACTGGACAGCGGTCAAAAATATCCTTAGTGGAATAAGGATCTGTTTCTCGATTATGGAGGTGACAAAAGGTTCGTCGTAAAAGGGTTACGTCGATACAAGTTTTGGCACTAATCCGGATGTCTCTAAGTCTTCATCTGGATACATATTAAAAGTGGGAGCAATTAGCTAAAGTAGCTCCGTGCAGAGCATTGTTGACATAGATATTTGCAAAATACTTACGGATCTGAATATGACAGAACCGTTGACTAAAATTATCTCACAAGCAAAACATGATCACACCTTAGTACTCTTTGGGTGTTAATCACATAGCGATGTGAACTAGATTATTGACTCTAGTAAACCCTTTGAGTGTTGGTCACATATCGATGTGAACTATGGGTGTTAATCACATGGTGATGTGAACTATTGCTGTTAAATCACATGGCGATGTGAACTAGATTATTGACTCTAGTGCAAGTGGGAGACTGAAGGAAATATGCCCTAGAGGCAATAATAAAGTTATTATTTATTTCCTTATTTCATGATAAATGTTTATTATTCATGCTAGAATTGTATTAACCGGAAACATGATACATGTGTGAATACATAGACAAACAGAGTGTCACTAGTATGCCTCTACTTGACTAGCTCGTTGATCAAAGATGGTTATGTTTCCTAGCCATAGACATGAGTTGTCATTTGATTAACGGGATCACATCATTAGGAGAATGATGTGATTGACATGACCCAATCCGTTAGCTTAGCACCTGATCGTTTAGTATGTTGCTATTGCTTTCTTCATGACTTATACATGTTCCTATGACTATGAGATTATGCAACTCCCGTTTACTGGAGGAACACTTTGTGTGCTACCAAACGTCACAACGTAACTGGGTGATTATAAAGGAGCTCTACAGGTGTTTCCAAAGGTACATGTTGGGTTGGCGTATTTCGAGATTAGGATTTGTTACTCCGATTGTCGGAGAGGTATCTCTGGGCCCTCTCGGTAATGCACATCACATAAGCCTTGCAAGCATTGCAACTAATGAGTTAGTTGTGAGATGATGTATTACGGAACAAGTAAAGAGACTTGCCGGTAACGAGATTGAATTAGGTATTGAGATACCGACGATCGAATCTCGGGCAAGTAACATACCGATGACAAAGGGAACAACGTATGTTGTTATGCGGTCTGACCGATAAACATCTTTGTAGAATATGTAGGAGCCAATATGAGCATCCAGGTTCCGCTATTGGTTATTGAACGGAGACGTGTCTTGGTCATGTCTACATTGTTCTCGAACCGTAGGGTCCGCACGCTTAACGTTACGATGACAGTTTCATTATGAGTTTATGTATTTTGATGTACCAAAGTTTGTTCAGAGTCCCGGATGCGATCACGGACATGACGAGGAGTCTCGAAATGGTCGAGACATAAAGATCGATATATTGGACGGCTATATTCGGACACCGGAAGTGTTCCGGGTGATTTCGGAGAATACCGGAGTGCCGGAGGGTTAACGGAACCCCCCGGGAGTAGTAATGGGCCTTATGGGCCTTAGTGGAGAGAGAGAGAGGGGCGGCCAGGGTGGGCCACGCGCCCCCTCCCCCTCTGGTCCGAATTGGACTAGGAGAGGGGGGGCGGCGCCCCCCTTTCCTTCTCCCTCTCCCCTTCCTTTCCCCCTCCTAGTAGGAGTAGGAAAGAGGGAGTCCTACTCCTACTAGGAGGAGGATTCCTCCTCCCTGGCGCGCCCCAAGGGCCGGCCGGCCCTCCCCCCTTGCTCCTTTATATACGGGGGCAGGGGGCACCTCTAGACACACAAGTTGATCTTCGTGATTGTTCCTTAGCCGTGTGTGGTGCCCCCCTCCACCATATTCCACCTCGGTCATATTGTAGCAGTGCTTAGGCGAAGCCCTGCGATGGTAGAACATCAAGATCGTCACCACGCCGTCGTGCTGACGGAACTCCTCCCCGAAGCTTTGCTGGATCGGAGCCCGGGGATCGTCATCGAGATGAACGTGTGCCAAGAACTCGGAGGTGCCGGAGTAACGGTGCTTGGATCGGTAGGATCGGGAAGACGTACAGCTACTTCCTCTATGTTGCGTCAACGCTTCCGCTTCGGTCTACGAGGGTACGTAGACAACACTCTCCCCTCTAGTTGCTATGCATCACCATGATCTTGCGTGTGCGTAGGAATTTTTTTGAAATTACTACGTTCCCCAACACCCTCGAGCCATAGGACGTTGGCTATTTTGCCCGCCATGGCACCTCCGCACTCTGCCTGGTTGCCGCGCACCACCTTTGGCTTGATGTTAAAGGTCTTGAGCCAGAGGCCGAAATGGGGGCGGACGCAGAGGAAAGCCTCGCACACGACGATAAACGCCGAGATATTGAGGATAAAGTTCGGGGCCAGATCATGGAAGTCCAGGCCGTAGTAGAACATGAGTCCCCGGACAAATGGGTGAAGAGGAAAACCCAGTCCGCGGAGGAAGTGGGGAAGGAATACTACCCTCTCATGGGGCCTTGGGGTGGGGAGGAGCTGCCCCTCCTCAGGAAGCCGGTGCGCGATGTCTTTGGACAAGTATCCGGCCTTCCTTAACTTTTTGACATGGCCCTCCGTGACGGAGGAGACCATCCACTTGCCTCTCGCTCCGGACATCGCTGGAGAAGGTTGAGGTGGGAAGTGCGGGCTTGGGCGTTGGAGCTTGAGTGCGCGGAAGATGGGTAGGAAAAGGAGGAAGAAGGTGTAGGTAAAAAGGTGGATCATTATCCCCTTATATGGGCGGATGCGGCTATGCGTCCCCACCAGCCTAGTAAAACTCGCTTGCCTCCCAAGCACCGTGATAAATGGCGCGGTTGGGTTACCCACGTCCGTATTGATGAGAATCCCGTAAATGGGGGACACGATCTCTGCTTTGACAAGACGTGCCAAGGAAACCGCCTCGCAAAATGTGCTGAGGCGGAAAAGTGAAAACGATTCGAGTAAAAGACTTGGCCGTAGTATGATGTCACACTGCGGAATACGTCAGCAGATCAGATTTGTGTTAATATTATTCTCTCTATGGCAATATGTGGAAGCTTTTTTGCAGAGCCGGACACTATCCTTGGTGTTTAAAATCTTCTTGAAGAATTTGGAGGAGGAACCCGCCTTGCAATGCCGAAGACAATCTGCGCGCTGGACTCGTCGTCATTGAAGCCTGGTTCGGGGGCTACTGAGGATGTCCTGGATTAGGGGGTGTTCGGGTAGCCGGACTGTACCTTCAGCCGGACTCCAGGACTATGAAGATACAAGATTGAAGACTTCGTCCCGTGTCTGGATGGGACTTTCCTTGGCGTGGAAGGCAAGCTTGGCGATGCGGATATTCAAGATCTCCTACCATTGTAACCGACTCGATGTAACCCTAACCCTCTTCGGTGTCTATATAAACTGGAGGGTTTTAGTCCGTAGGACAAGAATCTCAACATACATTCATACCATAGGCTAGCTTCTAGGGTTTAGCCTCCTTGATCTCGTGGTAGATCTACTCTTGTGCTACCCATATCATCAATATTAATCAAGCAGGACGTAGGGTTTTACCTCCATAAAGAGGGCCCGAACCTGGGTAAAACTTCGTGTCCCTTGTCTCCTGTTACCATTCGGCCTAGACGCATAGTTTGGGACCCGCTACCCGAGATCCGCCGGTTTTGACACCGACAAGAGGTTCTCCCCCTTGTGCTTCCTCCTCCATGGCCTCCCCCCTAGATGGGGAGAGGTTCTTCCTCTGGTCCTTGCCCTTCATGGAGATGATGGCCCCTCCGGGATCCTCCTCCATGGCCTCCGGTGATGATGGCCCCCTCCGACAGGGTGCCAGAGAGGGCCTAGATTGACTCATGGCTACAGAGGCTTGCGGCGGCGGAACTCCCGATCTAGGTTAATTTTCCGAGGTTTCTGTATTTATAGTAATTTTTGGCGTAGGTTTCACATCAGGGGGGTCTCTGGGCTGTCCACGAGGCAAGGGGTGCGCCCACCCCCTGGGTGCGCCCCCACCCTCGTGGGCAGCCCGGGACTCCTCTAGCCCAACTCTTGCACTCCTGAGGCTTCTTTTGGTCCATAAAAATTCATCAAAAATTGGCATGTCAATTGGACTCCGTTTGGTGTTCCTTTTCTGTAAAACTCAAAAACAAGGAGAAAACAGAAACTGGCACTGGGCTCTAGGTTAATAGGTTAGTCCCAAAAATCATATAAAATAGCATATAAATGCATATAAAACATCCAAGGTTGATAATATAATAGCATGAATACTTCATAAATTATAGATACGTTGGAGACATATCAGGGACGCACAAGGCATCCCAAGGTAATATTAAAGGAAAACTAAGCATCTAAGCTTAGGGATGCCCAGATGGCATCCCCTCTTCCGTGTTCGTCTATCGATAAATTTACTTGAGGCTATATTTTTATTCACCACATGATATGTGTTTTTCTTCGAGCGTCTTGTATAATATAAGTCTTTGCTTTTTAGTTTGCCCCAATCATTCATGTTGTACACACCTTCTGAGAGGGACACACATGATCGTGAATTTATTACAATACTCTATGTGCTTCACTTATATCTTTTGAGCTAGGAAATTTGCTCTAGGACTTCACTTATATATTTTTAAAGCACGGCGGTGGTTTTATTTTATAGAAATTGACGAACTCTCATGCTTCACTTATATTATTTTGAGAGTCTCTAAACATCATCGTAATTTGCTTAGGTTGTGAATTTAGTCCTAATATAATGTGCATCCGATATAATAAAAACTTTCATATAGAGCATTGAATACATGATAAGTTTGATTCCTTGCATTTGTTTTGAGATATGAAGATCGTGATATTAGATTAATGCTAGTAGTAAATTGTGGAGTCAAAGAAATAATTGCGTTAAGGTTTGTGATTCCCGTAGCATGCACATATGGTCTTCTAGTTATGTGATGAAGTTGGAGCGCAATTTATTCTTGATTTTTTCCTTTGCGTGAAAGTTGGGAGCGCGCGATGGTTAAATCCTACCAACCTCTCCCCTAGGAGCATGCGTAGTAGTACTTTGCTTTGAGGGCTAATAGATTTTTTGCAGTAAGTATGTGAGTTCTTTATGACTAATGTTGAGTCCATGGATTATAGGAACTCTCACCCTTCCAGCTTTGCTAGCCACTCTAGTATCGCGCAACTTTCGCTAGTGCAATAAACCCAGTTTATACCCTTCCTCAAAACAGCCACCATACCTACCTATTATGGCATTTTCATAGCCATCCCGAGATATATTGCCATGTAACTCCACCGTTCCGTCCTTATGTTTGAGTTTACCTGGAGTTGTAATTTTGAGTTGTAAGTAAATAAAAGTGTGATGATCATCATTGTTAGAACATTGTCAGATGTGAGGTTATCAAAATAAAGAGAGAGGCCAAAAGAGTCTCCAAAAAATAGGAAAAAATGAAGAAGGAAAAAGAGTTCTTCAAAGAAAAGAGAAAAAAAGGGGGAGGAACCTAAAAAAATAATGAGAGAAAAATAGAGAAGGGACAATGTTACTATCCTTTTGCACACTTGTGCTTCAAAGTAGCACCATGTTCTTCATGATAGCGAGTCTCCTATTTTGTAACTTTCATATATTACTAGTGGAAATTTTTCGTTATAGAACTTGGCTTGTATATTCGAATGATGGGCTTCCTCAAATGCCCTAGGTCTTCATGAGCAATCAAGTTGATGCACACCCACTAGTTTTCTTTTGAGATTTCACACGCTTATAGCTCTAGTGCATCCGTTACATGGCAATCCCTACTCACTCACATAGATATCAATTGATGGACATCTCCATAGTCCATTGATTTTCCTAGTTGATGTGAGACTTTCTCCATTATTTTGTCTACTACCACCTTCTATTCCACCCATAGTGCTATGTCCATGGCTCACGCTCATGTATTGCGTGAAGAGTTGAAAAAGTTGAAGTGCGTTAAAAAGTATGAAACGATTGCTTGGCTGACAC
Source organism: Aegilops umbellulata (assembly GCA_032464435.1). NCBI lineage: Eukaryota > Viridiplantae > Streptophyta > Magnoliopsida > Poales > Poaceae > Aegilops > Aegilops umbellulata. The sequence goes on along the minus strand of CP136054.1, from coordinate 60,134,350 downwards.
CGGTGTCGGCATGATTTATACTTTGTGCTGAGAAAAGGGAGCATAACAAGACTATATGATTTTGTAGGGATAACCTTCTTTAGCCATGTTATTTTTGAAGCTTAATGATTTGCTTGCTAGTATGCTTGAAGTGTTATTGTTTTTATGTCAATGAACTTTTGTTTTGAATCATACGGATCTGAATATTCATGCCAAATAAAAGAGATTGCATTGATAAATATGTTAGGTAGCATTCCACATCAAAAATTCTGTTTTTATTATTTACCTACTCGAGGACAAGCAGGAATTAAGCTTAGGGATGCTTGATACGTCTCCAACGTATCTATAATTTTTTATTGTTCCATGTTGTCATATTATCTGTTTTGGATGTTTTATATGCACTAATATGCTCTTTTATATTATTTTTGGGACTAACTTATTAACCTAGAGCCTAGTGCTAGTTTATGTTTTTTCCTTTGTTTTATCTGTTTTGGATGTTTTTTTCATTTACCTACTCGAGGACGAGCAGGAATTAAGCTTGGGGATGCTTGGTACGTCTCCAACGTATCTATAATTTTTTATTGTTCCATGTTGTTATATTATCTGTTTTGGATGTTTTATATGCATTAATATGCTATTTTATATTATTTTTGGGACTAACTTATTAACCGAGAGCCCAGTGCCAGTTTCTATTTTTTCCTTGTGTCTGAGTTTCGCAGAAAAGAAATATCAAACGGAGTCCAAACGGAATAGAACTTCCGCGATGATTTTTCTTGGACAAGAAGACACGCGTGGGACTTGGAGTCCAAGTCAAAGAAGCCCCGAGGAAACGGCAAGCCAGGGGGCGCATCCCACGGGGCGCCTCTAGGGCTTGTGACCCCCCTCGGAGACCCCGTGACCTCCTACCTTGGCCTATAAATTCAGAAATATTCCAGAAACCCTAAGAGCATCCACCAAAATACTTTTTCCGCCACCGCAGGTCTCTGACCTCATGAGATCCCATATGGAGGTCTTTTCCGGTACTCCGCCGAAGGGGGTTTCGATCATGGAGGGCTTCTACATCAAGTCTATTGCCCTTCCGATGAAGCGTGAGTAGTTTACCACAGACCTACGGGTTCATAGCTAGTAGATAGATGGCTTCTTCTCTCTCTTTGATCTTCAATACAATGTCCTCATCGATGTTCTTGGAGTTCTATCCGATGTAATCTTCTTTTGCGGTGTGTTTGTCGAGATCCGATCAATTGTGGATTTATGATCAGATTATCTCCTTGATCCGAGTGACGGAAGTGGTAGCGAGGCACGTATTGAATTGTTTCCATCAAGGGTAAAAATATGGGGTTTATATCATAGTGCTTGAGTTTATCCCTCTACATCATCTCATCTTTCTTAAAGCCTTGCTCTGTTCTTATGAACTTAATACTCTAGATGTAGGCAGGAGTCGGCCGATGTGTGGAGTAATAGTAGTAGATGCAGAATCGTTTTGGTCTACTTGTCACGGATGTGATGCCTATATTCATGATCATTGCCTTAGATATCGTCATAAGTTTGTGCTTTTCTACCAATTGCTCGACAGTAATTTGTTTACCCGCCGTATTATTTTCTTTCAAGAGAGAAGCCCCTAATGAAACCTATGGCCCGCGGGTCTATTTTTCGTCTATTACTTTCAGATCTATAAACCAAAAAACCCAAAAATATCTTGTTGCAATTTATTTAGTTTTATTTTGTTTTAAACTTTAGTAATCTTTTATATCTATTTCTATCATATCTCACCTTTGCAAGTGACCGTGAAGGGATTGACAACCACTTTATCGTGTTGGGTGCAAGTGTTTGATTGTTTGTCCAGGTGCATAGATTGGTGACTTGCTTATATCTCCTACTGCATTGATTTGGTTCTTCACTGAGGAAATATTTATCTCTACTGTTTTGCATCACCCTTTCCTCTTCGAGGGAAAAACAAACGCAAGCTCAAGAATTAGCAGGAATAATTTATGGCGTCGTTGCCGGGGAGATCTACATCAAGCCTACCAAGTACCCATCATAAACTCCCATCTCTTGCATTACATTATTTGCCATTTGCCTCTCATTTTCCTCTCCCCCACTTCTAAAACGATTTTCAAAAAATACAAAAAGATTTGCCTTTTTATTCACCTGCTTTCCGTTTCCCTTGTTGTCTTACTTGGTTTGTTTGCTCGTTTACTTGGCATAATTATGTTCATTCTAATTCAGGAGCAAAGAGATTTATGGATCCTCATCCACTTTCTAATCTTTTTAAGAGATCCAATTATGATGCACCAATTGCTAATGAAGTGAGTGCACTATGTTATCTCTACGAGGTTTTGCTTTAAATTCATGAATCTAAAAATTGTGATGAAGTGTTGAAAGAAGAAAATTATAAAGTGATTCGCGCTAGTGCCTTGAATGAAAAGCATGATTGCAAGGATGTTATTATCAATTCCATTTATGTCAATTGTGTTAATGATATGCAAAACCATAAGCTTGGGGATGGTAATTTTGCTATGTCTACTACTTGTTGCAATGATCATGATTGGGGTAATTTTTTCTTATGATCTTGAAAATTTATTTAAGCCCTATGATGAATATGAGATTGATAATAATGTTTTTAATAATATTGAAAGTGGGTTTGGAAGATTGTCAACTTTAGATCACGCATATTTGGAGAATGTTCAATCTTATGAAATTTTCGACAAAAGTGGGTTTGGAGAGGTCATGACTTTAGTTAATGTTAATCCCACTATTTTGGAAGAGTGTCAACTTCGCATGCATGCGGATCATGTTGAGAATATGTTCTGTGGTAGCTATATTGTTGAATTTGCTTATGATCCTACATGTAATTATTATAAGAGAGGAAAATATGGTTGTATAAATTTTCATGTTACTAAATTACCTCTCTTCATGTTGAGATTGCTATCGTCTCTTTCTTCTTCCTTGCATATGCTAGTTTTTTCTTGCCTTGATAATTTGGTTGATTATCAAATGCCTATGCATAGGAAGTATGTTAGAGTTAGATATGTTTGTCACGTGTTTTATGATGCTCTCTTTGTGCTTCTATTCTTGTCTTTCATGTGAGGAACATTCAAATTATCAATGCCTAGCTAAAAGGCTTTAAAGAAAAGTGCTTGTTGGGGACAACCCAATATTTTTCCTTGCTGTTTTGCAATAAATTTACATCTAGCCTCTGTTTAGATGAGTAATCATGATTTAATTAGTGTTCGTGCCAAGTAAGACCTTTGGGATGGTCTATGGTGATAGTTGATTTGATCTTGCTGAAAAACAGAAACTTTTACACCTAGTAAAATAATTTTCATTAATCACATAAGCGTGATGTTGATCTGAATTTTTTACACAAGATTTATATACAAATTTCCCAGGTTGTCCTAAGTTTTCAGAATTATTGGAGTTACAAAAGTATACGAACTTTCCTGATTACTAAAAACTGTTCTATTTTTGACTGGTTCTGTTTTCTATGTGTTGTTTGCTTATTTTGATGAATGTATGGGTAGTATCGGGGGGTATGAACCATGGAAAGTTGGAATACAGTAGATATTACACCAATATAAATGAATAATGAGTTCAAAACAGTACCAAAAGTGGTGATTTATTTTCTTATACTAACGGATCTCATGAGTTTTCTGTTGAGTTTTGTGTTGTGAAGTTTTCATGTTTTGGGTAAAGATTTGATGGACTATGGAATAAGGAGTGGCAAGAACCTAAGCTTGGGTATGCCCAAGGCACCCCAAGGTAATATTCAAGGACAACCAAGCATCTAAGCTTGGGGATGCCCCGGATGGCAACCCCTCTTTCGTCTTCGTCTATCGGTAAATTTACTTGAGGCTATATTTTTATTCACCACACGATATGTGTTTTTCTTGGAGCATCTTGTATGATATGTGCCTTTGCTTTTTAGTTTTCCCCAATCATCCTTCCTGTACACACCTTTTGAGAGGGATACAGATGATCATGAATTTATTAGAATACGCTATGTGGTTCACTTATATCTTTTAAGCTAGGCAATTTGCTCTAGTACTTCACTTATAACTTTTACAGCAAGGCGGTGGTTTTATTTTCTAGTAATTGCTGAACTCTCATGCTTCACTTATATTATTTTGAGAGTCTATAAACAGCATGGTAATTTGCTTAGGTTGTGAATTTAGTCCTAATATAATCGGCATCCAAGAGGGATATAATAAAAACTTTCATATAGAGCATTAAATACATGAGAAGTTTGATTCCTTGCATTTGTTTTGAGATATGAAGATGGTGATATTAGAGTCATGCTATTAGTAAATTGTGGAGTCGAAGAAAGTTTTTGTTTCCCACAGCATGCACGTATGGTCTTCTAGTTATGTGATGAAGTTGGAGCGCAATTTATTCTTGATTGTTTTCCTTTGCGTGAAAGTCGAGAGCGTGCGATGGTTAACTCCTACCAACATATCCCCTAGGAGCATGTGTAGTAGTACTTTGCTTCGAGGGTTAATAGATTTTTTGCAATAAGTATGTGAGTTATTTATAACTAATGTTGAGTCCATGGATTATAAGCACTCTCACCCTTCCACATTTGCTAGCCTCTCTAGTACCGCGCAACTTTCGCCGGTGCATTAAACCCGCTTTATACCCTTCCTCAAAACAACCACCATACCTACCTATTATGGCATTTTCATAGCCATTCCGAGATATATTGCCATGTAACTCCACCATTCCGTCCTTATGTTTGAGTTTACCTGGAGTTGTAATGTTGAGTTGTAAGTAAATAAAAGTGTGATGATCATCATTATTAGAACATTGTCCCATGTAAGGTTATCAAAATAAATAGAGTGGCCAAAAGAGTCTCCAAAAAAGAGGAAAAAAGAAGAAAAAAAGAGGTCTTAAAAAAACAGAAAAAAGGGGAGGAACCTAAAAAAATAATGAGAGTAAAACAGAGAAGGGACAATGTTACTACCCTTTTGCACACTTGTGCTTCAAAGTAGCACCATGTTCTTCATGATAGAGAGTCTCCTATTTTGTAACTTTTATATATTACTAGTGGGATTTTTCGTTATAGAACTTGGCTTGTATATTCCAATGATGGGCTTCCTCAAATGCCCTAAATCTTCATGAGCAAGCAAGTTGATGCACACCCGCTAGTTTTCTTTTGAGCTTTCATACACTTATTGCTCTAGTGCATCTGTTACATGGCAATCCCTACTCACTCACATTGATATCAAATGATGGACATCTCCATAGTCCATTGATTTGCCTAGTTGATGTGATAGTTTCTCCATTATTTTGTATACTACCACCTTATATTCCACCCATAGTGCTATGTACATGGCTCACGCTCATGTATTGCGTGAAAAGTTGAAAAAGCTGAAGCGCGTTAAAAAGTATGAAACTAATGCTTGTCTGACACCGGGGTGTTCATGATTTATACTTTGTGCTGAGAAGAGGGGGCATAACAAGACTATATGATTTTGTAGGGATAACCTTCTTTAGCCATGTTATTTTTGAATCTTAATGATTTGCTTGCTGGTATGCTTGAAGTATTATTGATTTTATGTCAATGAACTTTTGTTTTGAATCATACATATCTGAATATTCATGCCAAATAAAAGAGATTGCATTGATAAATATGTTAGGTAGCATTCCACATCAAAAATTCTTATCATTTACCTACTCGAGGACGAACAGGAATTAAGCTTCGGGATGCTTGATACGTCTCCAACATATCTATAATTTTTTATTGTTCCATGCTATTATATTATCTGATTTGGATATTTTATATGCATTAATATGCTATTTTATATTATTTTTGGGACTAAATTATTAACCAGAGCCCAGTGCCAGTTTCTATTCTTTTCCTTGTTTTTGAGTTTCACAGAAAAGGAATAACAAATGGAGTCCAGACGGAATAAAGCTTTCACGATGATTTTTCTTGGAACAGAAGATATACGTGGGACTTGGAGTCCAAGTCAGAGAAGCCCCGAGGAAACGACAAGCCAGGGGGCAGCGCCCCTAGGGCTTGGTGGCCCCCTCGAAGACCCCTGACCTCCTACCTTGGCCTATCAATTTAGAAATATTCCAAAAATCCTTAGAGTGTCCACCAAAATACTTTTCCGCCGCAGCAGGTTTGTGACCTCGTGAGATCCCATCTGGAGGCCTTTTCCGGTACTCTGCCGGAGTGGGATTCGATCACGGAGGGCTTCTACATCAACTCTATTGCCCTTCCGATGAAGCGTGAGTAGTTTACCACAAACCTACGGGTCCATAGCTAGTAGCTAGACGGCTTCTTCTCTCTCTTTGATGTTCAATAAAATGTTCTCCTTGATGTTCTTCGAGTTCTATCTGATGTAATCTTCTTTTGCGGTGTGTTTGTCGAGATTCGATGAATTGTGGATTTATGATCAGATTTTCTATAAATATTATTTGAGTCTTCTCTGAATTCTTATATGCATGATTTGATATGTTTGTATTTCTCTTCGAATTATTGGTTTGGTTTGGCCAACTAGATTGGTAGTTGTTGCAATGGGAGAGGTGCTTAGTTTTGGGTTCAATCTTGTGTTGTCCTCACCCAGTGACAGAAGGGGTAGCAAGGCACGTATTGAATTGTTGCCATCAAGGGTAAAAAGATGGGCTTTATATCATATTGCTTGAGTTTATCCCTCTACATCATGTCATCTTGCTTAAAGCGTTGCTCTGTTCTTATGAACTTAACATTCTAGATGCAGGCAGGAGTAGGTCGATGTGTGGAGTAATAATAGTAGATGCAGAATCGCTTCGGTCTACTTGTCACGGACGTGATGCCTATATTCATGATCATTGCCTTAGATTTCCTCATAAGTTTGCGCTTTTCTATCAATTGCGCGGTAGTAATTTGTTTACCCACCGTATTATTTTCTTTCAAGAGAAAAGTCTCTAGTGAAACATGTGGCCCCCGTGTCTATTTTCCATCTATTACTTTCAGAGCTATAAATAAAAAACCCAAAAATATCTTTCTGCAATTTATTTTCTATTAGAGCTATTAGTAATCTTTGATATATATTTCTATCAGATCTCACCTTCGCAAGTGGCCGTGAAGGGATTGACAACCCCTTTATCGCGTTGGGTGCAAGTGTTTGATTGTTTGTGTAGGTGCATAGATTGGTGACTTGCTTGTATCTCCTAATGGATTGATACCTTGGTTCTTAACTAAGGGAAATACTTATCTCTACTATGCTGCATCACCCTTTCCTCTTCAAGGGAATAACCAATGCAAGCTCAAGAAGTAGCAGCCTCCTTTCTACGGAAATGCATCTGGACCACGTACATGAGGTGTTCTCCAGTAGGTGTGACAGAAGAGCACGCCAGCTCCCGCACCTTGTAGTGAGAAAGCACCGTCAAAGTACATGATCCATTCTTGGGGCGCTTCCTTACCGGGAATAACTGTCTCCAGCGCCTCTTCGTCCGGGGTGGGCATCGACTCCGCAATAAACTCCGCCCGTGCTCTGCTTTGAATGGTTGATGTGCCCTCAAACTTCAGCCCAAATCTTGATAATTCTAGTGCCCATTCCACTATTCTGCCAGTGGCCTCCGGGTTCCTCAGTATGCGTTGCAGAGGGAATCGGGTGACAACCATGATCTCATGGGCTTGGAAGTAGTGGCGCAGTTTCCTTGAGGACATGATGAGGCCAAAGATCAACTTTTGCACGTCAGAGTACCTTGATCTGACCCCTGCAACAGGGAGCTGAAAAAGTAAACTGGCCGCTACACCACCTTCTTCCTCATCGCGGTCTTGTGGTTGCCTTTGCTTCTCTGTTTTTCTTTCTCTTGATTTGCAATTGACCATGTCGGGATAAGTTCTCTTTCCTCTCCGGAAGGGACCCTAGCCGCAGTTGTTCCTTCGTCCACTTCCCGCTATGCCACCAGCGCTGCACTAACCACTTGATTGGTTGCCGCTAAGTATAGCAACAATGGCTCTTGTGGTTTACGAGCGAATAAGTTGGGAACAGATGAAAGATAGGTATTTAGGTCCTGCAGCGCTACTTCTGCCTCTGGGGTCCCCTTCACTGGCCGTGCTTTCTTCAAAATCTTGAAGAACGGCAAGGCGCGCTCAGCTAGCTTGGAAATGAACCTGCTTAGCGTGGCAACAAATCGGGTTAGACGCCTTACATCTTTAACTGACCTGGGTTCTTGAATCTGCTCAATCGCCTTGATCTTGTCGGGGTTGGCCTCTATCCCTCGATGGGACACGAAGAAGCCAAGCAGCTTGCCGAAAGGAACACCAAACATACACTTCTCTAGGTTTAGCTTCAAGTTGATCTTTCGCAGATTTGCAAAATTTTCTTCTAAGTCCTAAATGAGCGTTGATCTATCATTGGTCTTGACCACTATATCATCCATATAAGCTTCAATATTCCTGTGCAGCTGGGATTCGAGCCCAATTTGCATAGTTCTTGCAAAATTGGACCCGGCATTCCTCAACCCAAAGGGCATCCGTATGAAGCAGTACGTGCCACATGGGGTTATGATTGTCGTCTTCTGTTCGTCTTACACATTACAAAGACCAAATCACAAGAAGGAATCATATGCATATGAGAAATGGAATTGTGGCAAACATCATGGTAAATTTGAAAGTTATAACAGTTTCAGCAGATTAACATTAGGAAGCACTTTTGCAACAGATAATAGGGCATATAGATGCACTCTAATATGCATGAAAGAGTCACAATCATGTAGAAGACAGAGAGTAGATGATCTTAGACATTTAAATCATGTTCATAGGATGCACATGCACAAAGTTACAATAGAAAGAAGATGCCAATATGATGTTCAAAAGCTCAAGACTAAGTGAAATCTCACCCCAGAAAACTAGATGGGGAGGATCAGGGGATGAGATGGATCTAGGACGTAGCTGTTCCGGGCAGTGCTTGGATCGGGAGTCACCTCGGTGCAGGCACAAGGCGGTCGCACGAGCTCGAGGCCGACCATCGTGGATCGAGCTCGAGCGCAGGGGCGATGAGGAGGCAAGGGAATGGCCAGACCGGGTCGGGGTGGCGCAGATCCGGGCGGCCTCGGCCTGGATCTAACTGGAGTCCGGCAGGGGAAGTGGTTGGCGAACCCGAGGACGACAGTGGGGGAGCTCAGGCGCTCCGGCGAGGCGGCGGGGCGGTGTGCGAGCGGCGACTGGGCCGGAGCAACGTTGGCGCGGCGAGGTCTTGGTCCGGGTGGTAGTGGCGTGGGTCACCGACGGCGGGTGAACATTGGCAGCGGAGGATCGGGCATGGAGGCGCGGGGTAGAGGAGCTTGGCTCCTGGGCGGCGGCGGAGGGAGCCGCGGGGCTTCGGCGCGCGCGGGCTGCGGCTCGAGCCCGGGCGGGCCGCGGTGTGGTGGCTATCTACAGCGGCAATGTCGTTGTTTGCCACTGGCCGCGGGGGTGTGTTGCGGCCGCGCAACCCGTTAAATTCTATCGTCACGTCACTAGTCATCTATGTTATGTTTGTGATGAAAATCCTCCCTCGAATCATGGAGCAGCTAGATAAAATAAGAAACACTGCTTGTAGAACAAGAAAAGTGACAATGGTGAATGGTGCAACTCACTAGAGGCTTGAGACATGGTTTGCTGACCAAAAAAGCAGGGTGGCTTAGGTATCCTCAATGTAAGGGTGCAAAATGAAGCCCTGCTGATGAAATGCCTCCAGAAATTCCAAAACCGCATGGATATACCATGGGTGACTCTCGTTTGCAACACCTATGATGCAACTATAGCACACGCCACGGACCCCTATGGCTCAGCATGGTGGCGTGATGTCATGCAAGTAAACCCTATGTTTAGAGGAATAACCAGGATTGAAATACGATGTGGAACTACTACCCTCTTTTGGAAGGATGACTGGTTAGATCAAATCATGGCAGAACAACACCCCCGTGCATTCTCCTGTGCCTCTAATGAGGATGCCTTGGTTTGAAGGTTTGTAATGAAGAAGGAGTTGAGCCATGCTTTGTAGTTACCACTTCCGACGGAAGCCCATGGTGAGGTGAGACAGATGCAGGCTGAGGTGGCAGACACTACAATCACAAATGAATGCTCCAACATATGGTCATATGTTTGGGGAAGAGCTGAATTTAGAGCTAAAGACTACTACGCGTTTTACTTTAGTGATTTTGAAGCTCATGAAGTGTTCAAGTGGCTCAGGAAAACTAGCTACATACCAAGGATAAAAGTCTTTGGATGGTTGGTACTATCTGACTGGCTCAACACCAGGAACATGCTCAAAGAAAACACAATAATGTAGGTGACAACATTGAATGGCTGCTCTGTGGATTACATGTTGAAGAGACGATAGAGCATGTCTTCTTCCATTACAACTTCAGTGCTGCCTGCTGGCAATATGCAGGGATCCGGTGGACCAATCAATCTCACAGACTCAAACTACTAGGGGAGGCCAGGTCAGCCTGGGGACGACCAATGTTCATGGATATATTCTTGGTAGATACTTGGACTCTGTGCAAAGAACACAACAACAACCATTTTATGTGGGATCACCGCTACTTTCAACTCTTGGAATAAAATATTAGCTATATAGTACTTACGGATCTGGGGTGGAGTTGTTCCAGGCGGTGCTTGGATCAAGGGTGACCTCAGTGTAGGGACGAGGCAGTCCCACGAGCTCGAGGCCGACCATGGCGGATCGGGCTTGGCGGTGGTGGGGCTCGGCGAGCGCACGGGCGATGAGGAGGCGAGGGGATGGCCGGACCGGGTTGTGGGAGCGCAGATCTGGGCAGCCCCGGCCTGGATCTCATCGGAGTCCGGTGGGGGAAGGGGCTGATGAACCCGAGGCCTGCGGTGGAGGAGCTCAAGCGCTCCGGCGAGGCGGCGGGGTGGCGCGCGAGTGGCGCCGGGGCCGGAGCAATGGCGGCGCGGCGAGGTCCTGCTCCAGTGGTGGCGGCGCGGGTCGCCGACAGCGGGCGAACGTTGGCGGAGGAGGGTCGGGCATGGGGGCGCGGGAAAGAGGAGATTGGCTCCTAGGCGACGGCAGAGGGAGCCACGTGGCTCGGGCGAGCGCCGGCTGCGGCTCAGGTCTGGTTGGCCCGTGCGCGGGCCTAGCGGGCCGCGGTCTGGTGGATGGCTGCAGGGGCGACGTTCAAGACATACAAATAAGGCAAGTTTAAATAACAATCTGCCCAAAACAGCATGATGCCTACTTGGGAGGAACAAAACATGATGCTACAGGAACAAGATGGGCACAAACTAGATATTCACTAGAAGTAGTGATATAATACTTCAATTTATCTTGACGGTTCAGGTTTGTAAGCATCACGGTTAATTGAGTATGATGTTATGTTAGAGATTAGGACATTGTGAAAACCTGGGCATATACAAGAGCAGAGTTAATATGATGGCATGTTGAGGCATGAAACAAAGACGGTACATAGCTTAAACATGGGAAATGGCATAGCAACGGTAGTACATATCATGAAGCTGAAATCATACAATATAGCATATCACGGGAATCATTAAAACAATATGGAACCATGATATAACATATTTGAGACTGAAAACTGGGTATGCAAAAAAGCAACATCGTTTTGCTGAGTTTGGAGGCACATAATAGAAAGGATAGCAATTTTAATATTTATTTGGAGGAAACACGCATGTAGTAGACATAGCAATATTCAACTTACTCCATGGGCACAAACTTATATGATGCACAGATTAATTATTATAATTATTCCGAAATGGAACATGATGTTAACAGGCTGACAATTTTATCATGACAACAACTTGAGAGGAAGAAAGCGACATGTTACAGCAACTTTACATGGCAACCAAGGGCATGACATGAAAGTACACATTACATAGACCAAATCTGAAGAAGTAGTCATATGCATATGAGCAATGGATTAGTGGGGAACATAATGGGAAATTTGAACGTTATAACATTTTCAGCAGATTAACATTAGGATGCACTTTAGCAAAAGAGATTATGACATGTATAAGCACTCTAATAGTTATGCATAATCCACAATCATGTAGAGCACAGAGAGTAGATGATCTTACATATATAAATAATGTTTATAAGATGCACATGGACAAACTTACAACCAAATTAAGATGCCAATATGATGTTGAAATGTTGGGGGAGTTGGTGAACTCTCACCCCCGGAAGAATGGACGAGTAGGATGGACCCGGGACGAGAAGGATGTGGGACGGAGCGTTGGCGAGCAGTGTTTGGATCAGGGGTCACCTTGGTGCATGTACGAGGCGGTCCCATGAGTTGTTGGCCGATCATGGAGGATCGGGCTTGGTAGTGGCGGGGCTCGGCGAGTTCATGGGCGATGAGGAGGCGATCCGGGCAGGCCTAGCCTGGAGCTTACTTGAGTTCGGTGGACTGGCGAAGCCGAGGATTGCGATGGGGGAGCTCCGTTGCTCCGGCGAGGCGGCGGGGCCGGAGCAACACGGCGGCGTGGTGAGGTCCATGTGGCGGAGGCGCGGGTTGCGAAAAAAGTGATTCGGGTGGCTCCCTGTTGGTTTGGGGAAATTTCGGAATTTTTAGGGTTGGATTAGGTCAAACGGACCGGCATGGAGAACAAAATCTGAGAGGGCGCGTCCGGCGAGCTTGTGGCTCTCTCGTACCTCCTCTGGTCTCGT